>BSBN01000160.1:5005000-7507500 GCA_027924645.1 Cunninghamia lanceolata | reverse complement strand
CTTATAACATTAATAGATAATATAGGATTGTCCCTCAGTTCACCTTGGGAATTAATTAGATTAAATAACATCTGAAGTTGATTGTAAATTAACAACATGGGTGAGCATTTTGTTGATTTTCTTTCTTATTTTCACCCTTTTGAAAACTAAATTTTCCTATTGAAATTTTGAAGGATGAGATCCATATTTAAGTGCATTAGACTTAAGAAGTTTCAATTCAATGTTTCTTACATTTGCACACAAATCCATGGAAGAATAATAGTTGTTTAGGTACATTGTCTCATCTTGGATAGTAGGTAATAAGCCCTTAACAAATATTCTTTACAATTCATCATTAGGAATTTGATACTGTATCTTTGTTGACAAAGTTTGAAATCTAATAACATAATCATGATTGTACTCATTTGATCCTTGTTTACATCCTACTAAATCTAAAATTGTAACCTTTAAACCTGTTACGACCTCCCTGAATTTTCTTGATCCTATTTGGTTTTATACTCTCATTTTCCTTCAATCTATCTTGGAACCTATACTTTTGCTAAAATGCTCTAACATCTAGTCTCTGGAATATATATCATGGCCATTGTGAAACAATCCCTGACTATTTTTGACTATTATGAGTGTTTTTGTTTACTACCGCTGTCCCGTAGGTTAATTGAATATCTTTTGCAGTTATGCAGGAACAAGAGGAATGAAATATGCCACATACTGCATTCCCACAGAGCATAAAAGAATAGGTTGTAGCTTGGTGGTTAGGAAGCGGTTGATATGAAGAAGCTACCATTACCTTGTGGATGGTTCATCTCATTCTTGCGGCTTGGCGGTGTTCGGGTGCAGATAGTCTCTTCCCGCAGTCCCGTGGAGGTTTGAAAAGTAACCGGCGGCATTGTGGTAATAACATCAGGAGGTATCACTTACCGCATCCCCACAAGGGTTTTAACCGAGGCCCGTGGTAGAGTGGCAAGAGGAGAATGTAATGGGTTTTCGTCCCGCCATCCTGCGACGGCCATTCATAACATTTGTGGGTAGGTGGTAAATAGAAGGACATCAGTTAATAATTTCTCGTGGTCCCGCAAGGGTCAATCTAAGCATTTGCGGTTTGGCAGTAAAGGATGAAATAGAAGTGTAATGGCTGTAAGCCCCCGCTATCCTGCAGTTGGTCTGGGCGAGCCTTGAGGTGACATGGTAAAAGAAATAAATGGCAAGCACATTCAATGCAGGGTCGCGATTATCAAGAATTGCTGTCAAATCTTGATATGCATACCCAGTCGTCAGATCAAATCAAATCAATGGCCAATATTTGAAAGGAATTGAATGCTGAAATTTCATGATTTCATGGCATGAACCAGAGTAATGGCAATATGATGAACTCCTTGGCTGAATAAGATTCAAAGATTTCTTAGCATTTGCTCATTTCAAATAATTCAGACGTAACTTGGAGAAGGTGTAACTCAGCTCAATGTGTTTCCTACAAACTGCAATTGACTGGGTAAGTTCATTCTTGCACTCTCTGATTAGAAGTTGGCGTATATTTTTCTCTCATTTTCAATTGCTAGTACTGGGGGTTCTTGTAATTACGTCTTTTGTTAATATAAATTTCTCTTTTAAAAAAGGTTGTGGCTAAACTTTTGTGTTATATAGTAGGGGGATGCAGTCTGTTCTATCTATGTTACTTGCAAAGTTCCCCAATTTGACTGTGATGCTGACCGAAGATACAAATCCTATTCTTATCCATTCTTGAATGGGTCTATTTTTAATTTTAAATATTGTTCTTATATTCCTATGTCTACCTACATTAATTGGCCATGTCAAGTTCATTTGCTCTTTCACTCTATTTTTTAGTTGCTGGTACAGTAAGTTGAATTTTGAAAAACCCTAGCCTCTTCAAGTCAATAAACATGGCACCCAAGAGGTCTAAGTCTACCAGTAAAGGTAATGAGCCTGTAGTTCCCAAGAAAAGACCACTTCAACAATCTATGCTAGAAGTATTGCCTCAGTTCATAAACAAGGGTCTAAAGAAGATGTTCAGAGATGCAGCAAAAGGGTGTCGAGATGCTACAATCCCTATCTCTAGGTGGGACTTGTTTTGGTATTTTTATGCAAAAAGGGATGGCGAGGGACCAGTGGGAAATCCATGGAAATTGGATTTGGCAATGTTGGTGGTGCCCGCTGTATTTGTGGATGTGGAATTGATTAGGGCACTAGCACAATATTACCATCCTGCCACTAAAATAGTCAGAATGCCAAATGGATTGCCATTGGTAACAGTAGACAAGAATGCAATTGTTGACTGTTTTGTGTTGAACAAGCAAGCTCTCACTCAAGTGGATTTGCAGAGAAGTGAATGAGATTACACAAGCCTGAGGAAAACACTTAGGAGAGATGAATTGCCAATATATATGAGCAGGGGGGCCAACAACAAAAAATGGAGATTCTGTCAAATGCTATTGAGCCTTTCCCTATGGAAGAATTTGTTGTATATTTCAAGATAACCTATTTTGCACTATGCCAGGTCTTGGGAATTGATGCATAAGGAAGAATTCCAACTAGCTTAATGATGATGGCTATGAAAATACAACATCCAAAGGTGAAAAAACTGCATGAAGGATTCTTGTGTGTGAAGGAGAACAAGCAGCCCTTAGATTTCAAATTCTATTCTTTATTGTTCACTTGATTCTGTATCAGAACAGAGGGAGATGGTCAAGCAAAATGAATCTGAGTATGGTTGTTGAGAAAGGACAAAGATTGCCGACTCAGTATTGGTGTTATATGTGGGATTCTTGTTGCCAGAATAGTAACTACATTGTATTTCATGATTTGTTTGTTGTCAAGACATTAAATTCTCTTAGTATCAGGTTTCCTAGGTTGACTAAGGAAGTCGGGGTAATGCTGAGGCCGCTTCGACACAAATCAGAGCAGGGCCACAAACATAATTTTTTTGATTGGTTTTTTATGATAGATCATACTATAATTAGAGTGTATGGTTGTGCCCAACCACCTCACATATTGCCAAAATTTGTATCAAATATAATTGTATTCATGGAGTTTATGTGGCAAATGATGTGGATGGAAAAGGAGGTAATGAAAAGACAAAAGAAAGGTACATTTCTACCTAATGCTACAATTTTTGGTGCTTGGTCTATTGGCTCTGACAGTCTTGAAAATTTGCAAGCCTTTTTAAAGGCCAAATATTCTTTGAAATTGGGCATCGAGAGGAATTGTGACCTTGAGGGTCATATGAATCTTGTGAGACAATCAATTCTGACTAAAATGGGAGTATCCCATCAAGTCCTGGTTGATGAGGATGTGATAAAAAATCTTGTCACTTTTGATGAGGTATACAATAGGAAGAGAAAATGGGATATCTTGAAAAAGATTAAAGATGAAAAGAAAAAGCAGAATCCCCTATTTCTTGGATTCTTTGTTGAAGAAAAAGACCCTCTGAAGAGAATTGATGCAATCATTAATAATTTTGAAAGTATTTATGTTAAATCTGAGAAGCAACTTCCTAAGGCTACTAAACTTCAAGTGAAAAGGTTTGCAGGGATTGAGATTCATGAGTCTTCCCCTGATGTTTTGTTAGTGCAAGATCCACAGATCCCAGAATCACCACTAGCAACTGAAGAAGTAGAGGGCACAAGAGGTATCTCCACTTGTCTCCTATGAAATGACTGAAGAGGTGGTGGATAGTGATGGGGTGGCTAACATATTGAGGTACATGGGAGATGAGCAAGAGGTTGATTAGCCATTGGTTGGTCAACCCACTGATGCACATAAGCCTGAGGCTAGGAAGGGTGAGCAAACCCAAGTTGAACTAGAGTTGGAGGAGGATGAAAGGATTATAGCATCCATGAGGTTCATAGAAGATGACAACTTCATCAAAACTCCAGAGTTTAAGGATTTTTGGCTGAAAATGAAAATGAAAGAATATAATGAAAAAGTGGTAATAAATAAAATGGGTGTTGATGAAGCACAACATGATCAAATCATTACACAAACTTTCAAAGATTTGAAAGTAGATGAAATTGATGTGAGTCCAGAGGAGGCAAGACAAATGGTCTTGAAAAGTAATATGCTCATCATCCCTGGCCTTGAATTGAAAAAGGTATTTTTTCTTGACCAAGTTAGAAGTTAGGATGATCCACAACTTGTTTCAGAATTTGATTTTGAAGATGGCATAAGTGGATGTGGTTTTAATCCAAAGACAAAGACCCTTGCAATCTAGACTACTCAGAAGAATACAAGCAAACCAGGATTGCTTGATATTGTTCAAGAAATGAGGGGTACAACTGTGGTAAAGACTCTTCAAGATACATCAGCAACAGAAGCAACTGCTCTCAATGTTCATACTGCTATGTTTACTCATGTTGTTGTGAAGAAGTTAGAACAAAGGCTACAATATTATGAGCAAACTCAGAAAGTAATGAATGATGAAGTAAGCAAATTGTATTTTAAAAATGTGAAATTAAAGAAATAATTGCAAGCTGTGAATTCTTCTCAAGGTCAAGCCATTGTACCCTATCAATCCCCTGTGCCACAAACAACCAGTGATGTCATAGTGTCTATTGAAGAATTTAATGCATTAAGATTGAAATTTGAAAAGGAAACTAAAAGATTGAATAAACAAAATGAAATGATAGAGAATGAGGCAAAGATGAAAGTTATTAAATTTTTTGAGAAAATTTTGGAGCATAGAGTAAAATTGGTTGAGGATAAGCTTGGGAGTGTGCATGATTGCTACTCTTCTTTATCTCAAGCCATTGAGCAATTGAAGATAAACTTTTATGTTTTGGATTTGTTGTATAAAAAATGGCAACCCTATCATCACACTTTGGTTACGATGTGCTTAGTAGTGCAAAGGAATCCTAATGCCCCTACAACTTTGAAGCCCACTGAGCAAATGGTCAAAATAATCATTGATGAATACCAGTATGTGAATGGGGAAAGCTAGAATATGCAAGCAAAGGTTGAATCTTTTACTACATTCAAGCATAAATTTATTCCTTTCATACTGATAGAAGAAGAGAAAATCAAAAGTCTTAACACATGGAAGATGGAATTCGGCCAAATAGTATTCCAAGTTATGGACTTTTTGAAGAAGGATGGAGATGTCAACATTCTCAGTTTCAACATGATATTGGACTGAGTAATTGCCTTGGATTCTGGGTATGTGAAATTTGTGATGGATGTAAGAGCTTTGTTTGATAAAAGATGGAAAGATCACTAGGAGAACTTGCTTCAAATTCAGGCTTACCAATGGCTTGGTGATTTTATAATATATAAATGGGAGGAGAAATATCTTAGAGATGAATCATCGGCAACACAGGTTTAGGTGGAGAGGAGCAATGAGCCATATGCTGGCGTTAAATAGCACCACCACATCTTGAATGCTCTCCTTTTGTCTCTTTATATTTTCTTCATGTTTTCAAAATGTATTCAAATATATTTGAAAATCTAAATTGGATTTATAAAAGACAAATATTGTAATATCAAGGGTTAGGAATACAAAGAGCCATTTTGAATGTGAAAGGTCTGAAGCTTGTTGCTTCCTTTATAAAATGAAACCAAGACCTTATGGCTCGGAATCTATCTAGGATTTTGATTTTTTGAAAGAGACATTGCACTGCCTGTACTTTGAAGCAAATCAATATAAAAGCTGCTATTCTCTAGTGGTCATCTTTTGGATCTCATTTGTTTGTTGAATTGGATTGCTAATACCTTATTTGGTTGTCTCCAATTTACTTTTTCTTTGTTATTCAAATCAAAAGAGACCCCTGCATTCATATTACAAAAGAGGATAGGTGATACTTATCAAACTAAAATTATAAAGTAATAAGTTATATCTCAAAAGATGTTTATATTATTTAAAAATGAAGGAAGGTGATTCTAAGGTAGAACATTTTGACACCTTTAATATGATTTTGAGTCAAATAGGTTCAATAAATGTTAAAATTGATGAGGAAGACAAATGTATCTTCTCACTTTTTTCTTTACCCAAAAATTAGGAGAACATAATGCTTGTTATAAATGGTAGTGTTACAAAGGTGACTATGGAATCCTTTATTGTTACTATTGAAAATATGTTCCTATGATGTGTTGTCATTGATGTCAACATATCTCTTTGTCAGAAAACAGTGAAGACAGTGCAGTTCAGTAAAGTAGATTGCTCTACATTCCCAATGAGATGAAGATTAGAGTCTACAGATTAAAGGGTTTTGTAGAGGATTGTCTGAAGTTACTCCAGTTAAGATTTAAGAGGTCTACATGGAGGATTGGTGAAGTTATGGTCATCTGAGTAGAATCGGGTTTTGTAGTTGTTTAGAGGTAACATAGTGACATGAATTTGGTCTGAATTGCTCTGCATTGGAATATTATGGTCTGCTGTTCTAGAGGTATGCTTGGGATGTTGATGCATATCCTCAACTCAAGTGGTTTGTAGTTTGGAGGTCTGTAAGCAATCTCTATAGTGTGACAGTCTTGACAGTTAGTGTTCTTAAGTTCCCATATGAAGATGCAAGTGATTTTGGTGATTTGAGGTGGTACGATTGTTCTTGTTGATTTCATTGTTCTTGTGGAGGTCTCTAGATCATGTGCCTTTTGTGTTGGTGATCCGCATTGAGGATTGAGCTTGTAGTAAATATTTCTCCTTGGGTGTTGTTCTTTCTAGTCTTAGCCGACCAGATGCTTCGTGTGTGTTGTGGATGATCTAAGAGAAGTTCCATGGAGCATGGCATGTTGTTCAAGGAAGATTTGAGTCCCAGCTATGTTTGGCCAACAGTGTAGTGGTCCGCATGTAGCATTTTGTATTAAAGTCAAGTCTTGTGATTGTAATGGCTTGTAATGCCTAGCTTGGAGAATGTTTCAGATAGATGATTGTAAGGCCGACTTTGGTGTTCATTCTAAAGTCGATGTCAAGTATAAATAAGTGTAATGAAGTGTAAATGTGCCCATGTGTGAAGAAGTGTTTGGGAGTAGAGCAGAGGTGTTGTGAGCTTCAATGGAACTGAACCTTGGCATGGAGAAGATGTTGTTTCTCAGTTCAACCTTTCAGTGTTAACCATGTGAAGATTTATGTAGACAACGAGTCTCTTGGAGCAGAGAGCTATGGGTAGTGTGCCCAAAGGTAGGTGCCTTCCCATTTTTTATTCTTTTAACAGAGAATAAATCTTGTGGGTTAACCCCCCCGTGGTTTTTCCATTAACCGAGTTTCCGCGTAAAATCCTAGTGTTATGTGTGTTGATTGTGTTTCTTCTCACGTGTTGTTGATTCATGCTTTCATGGTTATATCATTAATCTATTAATAAGTGGTAAAGAAGATTAAATGCAGCAAAAGATAAAGTTTTGTGACAACTGATTCACCCCCCCTCTCAATTATCTGCCCTAATTTCAACAGTTACAATGCTCAATGGAGATACGAGGAGAAAGTTCAATGATGAAGGTTCTAAGGATGCCTTGCATGTTCTGCAAAGGCCCAAGGACAAAAGTGGATCTAAAGGGGAATGGTATAAATATCAATCCAAGTCAAGAGGAAAATCTCGAATCCCTAGGAAGATAAGAGTAAAGTTTTGGAAATATGGAAAAAGAGGACAAGTGAAGAAGGAATGCAAAAAATTAGTTAATCATTGCCACAATCTCATGGTCATTGTTCTAGTAGAAAATCCTAGTTTTCATTCTTTTTTCATAATGCATTAGTTAATCACACACTTTATATTTGACATCATGCTAAAAGATCAAATAAGTTTTGTATTTCTTCTTAACTATTTCATTTCTCTATCTTAATTACTTAATATATCAATATTTTATTCTACTCTCAACTCCTTGTACTTTAAAGTTTAATTAAATCTAGGATTGGACTTAAATATTCTATTATAGGGTATGATTTATTTCCCTACATTTTTTTGAACTCACAATTTCCATGCCTATGTTTAGGATAAAAATAGATTGATTTTTTATTGTGAGATTTTTGTGGTTTGCATTTGTTGGAAACAACCCAATGCCTTTAATTTTGCATTCCTAAGAAACATCTAGGATCCTTATGTCCCCTTCAACAAAGTACTAGGTCAAACCCTCACCTTGCAAACATGACTATCTCCTACTTCCTATGACGATCACATGTTGCATTCTAATGATGAAGAAGAATATTATGATCATGATGTCTTTATTAAAAGTGTTGAAAATGAATAGAAACATGAGATCATTGATAAATTGAAATATTTGTGCAATCAATTAGCTAATATAGATGATAATATGTCCACTTCATTTTTCATTGATGGTCTTACTCAAGTACTTATCACAAGATAACATGGCATAGATACAATTAAGGATATATGTGAAAAATAATTAAAGATAAATAAATGCCTCATGTGGCAAGCACCGATCATTCTCTTTTGAAAATCATTCCCTTGTATATATTTTCAAAATTCAATTTTGTTTTTCTATTTTAGGAGTAGGGTTTAAAGATTTATAGAAAACATTAATCCAAATCATATGCAAGATTGGGTTAAGTGAAGTGGATGATTTAATTGACAAAATTACATAAGCTCCTTTATCTATTTTGAAGTCACCAGCAAACTTGAAAGTAAATTGTCATTGGTGAAACAAGGTAACACCCACCTTGGCTTGAACAGAGTCTAAAGTGCAGAGAATTTTGATTAATCTGATCAATTCTATTAGTTGGCCAAATTCACATATAAAACCTAATCAAAAGATTTGGAATATCTTTAGTGTTTTATAATTTGCAAATTTGAGTACCAACAAAACCAATATTCACATTAAAGTGATGTACAAAAGAATTGGCCAAATCATTGAAGGAATGAATAGAACTATGAGGAAGAGAATAAAGCCATTCAATTGCATAATCCTTTTATTTCTAGGGAAGAGCTCTGTAAAAAGTTTATCATCATAAACATAATCAAAACAAACTCCCAATTATGTCATAAGGTCCCCTTTACCACTATACATTACAAAAATAGGGGCCACCAAACAAACTAGAAATGGATAAGAAATAACTCAAATGAAAGTGGATTATGCTTGATTTCTCCTATGATATCCTTTGATTACTAGGGGTAATGCATCAAATTTACTTTGCATCTCATCAATTCTTTTAAGGATGACATCTATGTTGGAAGGATGAACATTAGGAGTTATGCTTAAAATGGGAGTGGAAGTGGCAACATGAGATAATACGTGGAGTGTAGGTTAATTGGGGAACAAACAATGAAGTTGGAATGACAACACTAGAAGTGGGAACATGAGTAGTGGGTGAGAAGTAAACATAATCAGGAGATGAGTGGAAGGTACAATATGAGAAGTAGGTACAATGAGAAGATCAATGATAGGAGCTATGAAAAATTGATAAGTAATATAGAGAACATAAGAAATATGTGGCATGGCTAATGCAGGAGAAGATGTGGAAGGAGGCACACTAGACAAAGAGGCTTGTGAAGGAAAGGGAGGAGACACACTAATTAAGGAACTTGATGAGCTTATCCTTTGACCTATATCACTTAATACTTCCATCACATAACTATTATCCATTAACAAGTTATGAAGAACATCAATCAATATATTTAATCAACATTATTGCTCAAATTCGTAAAGGTTTGATATTAGTATTTGTGTATTAAGATTCATGTCTTGCCTATCCATATGTGCAACATGTGCATCATGATGAAAAACATCTTCCCCATTAAAATATGTAGTAGTCATCAAATCCTCAATCATAACTTCCTCGCAATGAATCGAGGCCATTATAGAGTTAAGCCTAAGGTTTATTCTTAGTGCAAAATGAGGATTAGGTTGAGACCTTTACATTCAAGAAAAATATAAAGCAATGAAAATGAAATTGCATCCAAGTAATCCTAATTTTTTCTACCAACAATTCGTACCAAAGATTGAACAATTTAAGGATATTGCAATAGGTAATTTATATCGACACAAATAATATTACTGAAGCATTTCAAAGTTTAGGCCATAAGAATCATCCTTTTTTAAACATGGATTGCAAATAATTTTGAAAATTTAGAAGTCTTGGTCATTAACATTATTGTTTGTTATAATGTCATCCAGTGTATCATTGTCAATGTTCATATGTTATTTCAAGTATTTAATGTTTTCATCATCCTCATCTTGACCTACATCATCTTCATCATCAATGAAATTTGACTGTAGACCATCTATATTGTTACCAGATGTATTTGGATCATCATTTTCTATATACCATCCATATTGTTGTCTTCCATAACATCATCTAACTCTGGATTGTTGTCTTCTTGTGCTTGAACACAACCATCTTCAACATCATCATGGATGTCAATTTCTTCGATGTTCTCTAATCCCTCTCTCTCATTTTGTTGGCCATCATTGTTTTTTCTCAATATCTACTAATGCATCATTAAATACATGCCTTAATCTTGGATCATAATGTATGACAAATATCCATTTCAGGTCCAAAATATCTTCATAGAAAAATACCTGCACATGAACGATATACATATATTAGACGTATGGTATAACAATTTTATTGATTAATAAACACATGTATATATTCACAATAAACTATGAATTAATAGATTAATGATCGCTACTACTTCTTGTTTGAGTTAAAGAAATACCTGCTCACAATGAATTGGTAGAACATAAGGCTCCTTATCCTCCGATAGGAAACATGAGGAATCTATAGAAAATAATCCACTATGGGTATCATGTCTTCGTGTCCTCTCAAATGCTTCATACCATCTACACTTAAAAATACAACATTTAAAAGAGCGGTAATCCAACTCAATAATTTATTGTATTTTCCCAACATATTGTAGATTTCCTTCAATTATATTCTTATCTTTTGAGCTTGATCGACTGGATTGCTTGAAGTCAACCATGATGCCACAATCGAAGGATTGTCTCTTTACATCTACACTTTCTACACGATAATGTTGACCATATGCCCACATTGCTGGATATTTCCTTGCCTATGAAAGACCATTTATTTCAGTGAAAACAAATATAATGATGAATATTAAAATAGTTAATAGTGTCAAAACTATAAGGAAACAACATTTTGTAAAATTCCAACCGTACCTTTCTTTCACATCCTCTAGACATGATTTCATCTTCTGTTATGTTTGAATCTATACCCGCATCTTCTATTTGATTTTGAATTTGTTCAGTAACCCATTCTAGTGTGTAATCTTTGCCCCATTCCCCAAGCAGATCAGTGGGAAGTAGAGTATTCCTTGGGTTCGATCTCTTAAACTGTCTCCTTGCTTCTAACACTTCTCTCTTTTTTATCATACAGATCAATCCATTTGTTTATAAAGTCCATGTGGTGCATAATGAACTTGTCGAGTATTGCACTTTCGTCTACACCTATTAAATGTCAACATGTTTATTTCAAACTCCAATGGTCATGCTATTAATTTGACAAATAAATTACAGAGTAAATTAATGATTGCAAGAAAAAAAACCACACTGATCATGAATTTACTTACTAATTTCTACTTGAACACCATTAGATTATAGTTTTTCTCCATCAATAATATCTGATGCTCGTTCTTCATCCCAGAAGTGTGGCCCATCTTCAAAATCCTTACCAAGGAATTCACATAGGAAGAAAAATGCTTCATTCAATACATACCCTTCAGCCATACAACCCTCTGTATGTGCCTTTTGTCAGACATATCTTTTTAGAGTTTTCATATACCTCTCAAAGAAAAACATCCACCTAGTTGATATGACACCCACCAATTCAATGTCATCGACTAGGTGTATAAGTAAATGGACTTGTAGGGAGCTCCTTCTCAAATACACATACAATTTCTGCAATTTCCTTCTTCCATTTTGGCACTTCACATTCGCGGATCTCCTTGGAGGTCAACACCTAATATAAGTATAGTAAATTAGTATGAACCTTTAGTCAAAAATTAAAATGCAATATAATATCTCTATGTCTCTCACACATGAACATTTCATATAACCACATACCTTGTAAATGCTGACAATCGACTTATGGCATTCCTTAAGTCAACTATAAGACAAGAATCCCCCTTAATTGCCAATGGCATGATATGCTATGAAACACATTTATAAAAAGGTCATTAGTAATTTTTTCTCACACAACAAAATATCAAAATATATTTAGTACTTAATCAATGTTACCAGTAAATGTAAAATGATGATATATAATACCTTCATAAAATTATGAAAATCATGTGTTTTAAATCCTGTGATATGTCCATCAACTATAAAAGCTTTAACCAATGATGACCCATAACCAATAGGTGTCCTTATTGAATGGATGTCATTTTTTAGTTGGTCTAGCTCTTTTTTTTCAAAATCCATGGAGCTTCTGCATATGTTTTATTTTTCTTGTTTGGCCACAAATATTTTCTATCAATTTTGGTACGCGAAAGAGCAATATCTCTCCTCGAAGACAAGGTGTCCTTCTCTTTGCCTGATATATGTTGAAATATAAAATCTGGGACATTTTTGAAGATGTGCATAGGATTTAATAGGTGAGATATTAATAGATCCTTCCAGTAAGGGAGCTCATAAAATATGGATTTTCTTTTCATTCCTTTTGGCATATTAACTACAACTTGTTCTAGTTCTTCAATTGAATCACCCCGATCAAAAAAATCCCCCAAGCTTTCAATTCAACATCTTCATACTTCTTAAGCCAATCACCTAGACCCATAATCATGGAAGGGCCTCTATTTTCAACTTTTCCATCAAATTGATTCTTCAGACGATTTCTAAACTTATGATCTAGTGGTAGAAAAACCCCGTTGTTTGCGTAAATAAATTTATGTAGATCTTTAGAATACTGCCCTTAAAATTATTTTGCACATATTGGATATGCAAATATCCCCTTTGTTTGAAGCCCTGCAATTCAATAAGTAATGTTAATAACATAAAAAAATAGTATAAAACTAAGTATGAAAGTTGGGATGAAAATAAATTATGAGTGTAAATACGTAAATATTTTATCTTACTAGAACAAACACCAAGTCCTAGGAAATCATGAATAGTCCAACATAGTACACCATACAACATGAAGGACCTATTTGATGGGGGACGTGATATATCATACATTCTTATGCCTTTACATAGCAGTTGCATCTCATTAATAAAGGCACAAGATAAACATCCATGTTTTTAACTTGATGTTTTCTCGAAACAATGAGAGCTAGCATAAGGTGCTCCTTTCTAACACTCATCCATGGGGGAATATTGTATACTATCAATCTGAATGGTCAAACACTATAATTTGAGCTTAGGAAAGAGAATGGGCACACTCCATCAATTGCAAGACCAAACCTGAGACTACAGGGTTCATCTTTGAATTTTCTTGGCCATTTTTCCTCTATGTGTTTCATTACTTTGGAGTTGGCTGGAATTCACATGAATCCATCTTTACTCCTATTCTTTGCATGCCGGTCCATCAATTGTGCAAGTGACTTGCAACAAAACATTCGTTGAAGTCTAGGTATATTTGGCATGTGGCGTAAAACCTTCTTTGGAACTGTAGGACCTTGTACATCTGTACGATATCTCTTCTCTCTGCATACAGGGAATTCTACCTTGTTTTGATATTCATCTCTGTATAAAATGCAATCATTTTTATATGAATGAATTTGCTTATATTTAATCCCCAACTCAACCAACAACAGACGCGCCTCTCTGCAAGTTGATGGCAACACATTCTCTTCAGGGAATATTTTAGTGCCCTGTAAGATTGCTAGAGATTAAATCAATTGAATGTTTGACTTATGATGAACATGTTTGTGTTGCAAGTATGGGCCTAACCAGTGTTGTCATTGATGTCAACATACTCTTGTTGCATTAATGATAAGGATTGGATGAACTATGTGCTGAGGATATTGAGAAAATTAGTCTCAATCAGGAACAGTGAAGAATAGTGATGACAGTAAGGTAAAAGTCCAAGTTAGGATGAAGATCAGAGGATGCGGTTTTAAAGGGTTTGTAGATATAAGTCTTAAAGTGATTCAGTAAAGATTTTAGAGGTCTGCATGAAGATTTGAAGAAGTTGTGGCCGCTCAAGTAAAACCGGTTCCGGTAGGTGTTCAGTGGTGACAGATTGATACAGACAGGTCCGGTGAGATCCGGAAATGTATTATCCTATTCTATGGATTTGAGGGAGTGTTAAGGAAGTCTTTTTGAAGTTTCAACTAGATTGGTTCGTGGTTTGAAGGTCCGCAAGCATCTATTCCTTTGTAACAATGATGACAGACTATGTTCTTGAGTTTCCGGATGAAGGAGAGAAGGATTTCAGTAAGTAGATGAAGTGTGGATGTTCTTGGTGATTCAAGCAAGCTTGTGGAAGTCTTTGGATCGTGTCCAATTTATTTTGGTGGTCCACACTGAAGTTGGAGCTCACAATTGAGGAATAACTTTCGGATGATGGTGTTCTTCCTGAGACTGGCCGACCAGATGAGTTACACATCCTGCGGATGTTTGCCGACTTAGATATTATTCCTAAGTCGATGTCTTGTATAAATAAGGGATTGTAAAGTCATTTCAAGGTGTGTCTTGTGGAGATGAGTGTGTGGTAGCAAGGAGGAGAGTGAAAGGCAGAGCAGAAGTATTGGGCTTAAATGGAACTGACTTAAACATGGTGAAGATGCTATTTTCCAGTTCAAGTATGTGATACTTATTCTTTTGTAGAAAGTGTGTCTCTTGTAGGCAGTGGGCCTCTTGTGAGAAGTGTGCTCAGGCAGTGAGCCCTAATTGGCATGTGCCATTTTGTTCTTTCTATTCTTCTAATAGAGAATACAATCTTGGGTTAATCACCACGTAGTTTTTTCCTTAACTGGGTTTTCCATGTCAAAATCTTGGTGTCTTATGTGTTGATGTGTTTCTGCTCTTGATTGAATGCATTATGTTTTCATAATTGATTTATTGATATGCTAAGAAGATTTTAAATGTGTAGTTGGAAAGAAAGTTTTGACAATTGATTCACCCCCCCTCTCAGTTGTCTGTCCTGAATCTAACAATTGGTATCAGAGCCAAGTTCCTCTAAAAGGAGCTTAACCGCTTGAGGAGATCTAGGATGTCACCCTACAAGAAGGATAGTCCAAAGTTTGATGGAACCAATTTTAATCTTTGGAAAAGTCGCATGAAATGTCACTTGCAATGTATGGGAATGCAATACTGGAACATGGCCTCAACGAAGTATACTCCTCCTCAGGGTAGTCCGAAATCCCCAAATGAAATCACAGATGTTGAAGACAATCTACAGACTATAGAAGCTCTTCTAAGCACACTATCTGATTTAGAGATTTCAAATGTTGTTGACCTACCAACTGCTTTTGAGATTTGGAAAAAAACTGGAACTTTTGCATGAAGGAGACAAGTATGTTAAATGTGCAAGGTTACAGAGTCTGAAAGAGAAATTTAAAAATCTGAAGATGAGAGATGATGAAAATATTACTACTTTTATGCCAAGAGTAAATGAGATTGTTTGTGGAATTAGAAATGCTGGTGGAGTCTTGGATGAAGATGAGATTGTTGGCAAAATTCTCAGATCCCTTCCTGCTTCTTATAAAATCAAGGCTGCTACCATTGAAGAATTCAGAGCCCATATAACTATCACAAGAGATCAATTGGATGGTAAATTGGTTGCATTTGAAATGACTGAGTTTGGAGATGCCCCTCCTAAGACTGAATCTGCATTCAAAGCCAATGCCTCTGTGAAAGGTAAACAAAGGTTTGATCCAGGAGAGAACTCTTCAAGGAAACTCTCATGGTATGAAAAAGCAAGAAAAGACCTAGAAGAAGAGGAAGCAGAAACTGCTCAACTTGAAGCCCTTATTGCAAAAAGACGCCAAGAGGATCCAGTAAGTATGAAGGAAAATTGCCTTTTAAGTGTTTTAACTGCAATAAGATTTGGTCATTTTGCCTCAAAGTGTCCGGAAAGATTTTCAAAGCCAAATCCTAACAGATCAAGGTTCCAAAAGAATTGTTACTATGTTCATGAGGAAGATGATAATGAAAGAGTAACAGATGATGAATCAGAGACAGAAAATAAATCCGGAAGTGATTGGGTATTTATTGCCATCAAGGAAGAAGAACCATTGTCCTCTGAATCTGTCAATCATAAAGTTGTAGAAAGAGCTCTGGCTGCCCAAGTTGAAGAAAAGAATGATTGGGTCATTGACAGTGGATGCTCTCACCATATGACAAGTGACAAAAATAAGTTCATAGATTTGGAAAGGTATGAAGGAGGAGTGGTAAAGTTTGGTGATAATTTTTCTAGTAGAATCAGAGGTAGAGGAAAACTATTTCTTTTGATGGAAGGAACAAAACCGGTAATGTACTGTATGTTGAAGGATTGAAGCACAATCTTCTCAGTGTTGGACAATTGGTGGACAAAGGCTATGATCTCATATTCAAGAATGGGAAATGCAAGTGTAGATTAGATAACGCAAACAAGGTAAAATGCTAACTAAATGCATGAAAACACAAAGTTATACCTCACATGAAGACCCAATCTCATCAAGGGAGGAGGAAGCTTGCACCCAAGAGCTCCTAGATTAGATAACCTTATTTGATTCAAATGTGGATTGCTCTTGCTTTCAACACAAATGTAGATGAAGGATTAGAGGATAGATAGATTAGAGATTTGAGAGAAATTTGAACATGGTTTTGATGCAAGAAGAAGTTGTTATGAATGGCTTGGGTGAGGGTTTCATTTATAGATTTTTGAAAAAGGAATGGAGGGTGAGGATCAAAAGTTGAGATCAAGGTCTCTCATTTTTTGTGAATCTTTAATTCATAATGGATGAATTAAATTTTTTTTTTTTTGAGAAGAGTGGGGGATAATTGAATTAAAAATTCAATTAGTGGAGGACAATTGAATTAAAAATTCAATTAGTGGAGGACAATTGAATTAAAAATTCAATTAGTGGATGAATTAAAAATTCATTTTTGGATAATGGAGGATATTAACTAATTAAATATTAAGAATATTTAATTATATGTGCAACATAGTGAGGTGGAAAAGTTGAGGTGGAAAGATGAGGTGGATTGATGAGGTGGATTTTGTGAGGTGGATTTAGGACTTAGGATTGAAATAATAAATATTGCATATTTATTAAATCAATTGGCTAAGGTTTTAGACTATTGAATTAATAAAATTAATTCAATTTTGGGGATAATATGATGGAAAATAGGGTAATGAATTAATTAAATAAAAATTTAATTAATTGGTTAGGAGGGAAATTGACATGTTTAGGGATGTCAGGAGTCGGTTCGATGGTAGAAGACATTTTTAGGTGTCTACAGCAAGATCTTTGAGAGTTCCAGAACAGAGATTGCATTCGGTACCCAAAAAAAAGGTAACATCTTCCATTTAGTTGGTATTGGTAAAAGTTGTTTATTTGTTCAAGTTGATCAGAGTTGGTTATGGTATAGGAGAATGTGTAATGTGAATTTTGATAATATCATCAAGATAAGCAATACTCAGGCTGTAAGAGATCTTCCAAAATTGGTGAAACCTACAAATAGTTTGTGCAAAGAATGTCAGTTGGGAAAACAAAGTAGAATCTCATTTAAAAGCAAGGAACAATCTTCCACCAGATTATTAGACTTAGTTCATACTGATCTTTGTGGTCCGGCAAGAATCAGGAGTGTGCAAGGTGATAGATACTTCATGTTACTAATTGATGACTATTCTAGGATGATGTGGGTAACTTTTCTGAAAAAGAAGTCAAAAGCCCTTGAGAAATTCAAAATATTCAAGGCTATGGTAGAGAATGAAACCAGATTAAAATTAAAATGTCTAAGGTCTGATAGAGGTGGAGAATTCACATCCGGTGAGTTCATAGATTTCTGTGAGAAACATGGAATAAAGAGATAGTTGTCTACTCCTAGGACTCCACAGCAGAATAGAGTAGTTGAAAGAAAGAACCGGACCATCCAGGAAGCATCTAGGACCATGATGATGGAAGCAAATGTTCCTCAGATCTATTGCAGAGAAGTTGTCAGCACTGCAGTCTATACTCTCAATCGAGTACAAATCAGAAGTGATACTGGTAAGACTCCTTATGAACTTTGGTTTGGAATCACTCCCACTGTAAGGTATTTCAAATTTTTTGGTAGCAAATGTTACATCAAAAGAGATGAAGATCTAGGAAATTTTGATGCTAGAAGTGATGAAGGAATATTCTTGGGTTACTCTACTCATAGCAAAGCATATCGGTGTTATAACAAGAAACTGAGAAAAATGATTGAAAGTACAAATGTGAAAGTTGATGAAGGAATTGAAAAACCCTCAAGGTTTTATGAATATGATGAAGATGATCAGAATGGTGTTTTGATTCAAGGAGCCCAAGCCTCCTCTGAAAGTTAGATTCAGACTGATCCAATAAATCAGGAAGAAGAGATGAGTTTTAATGAGCCTGATCAAGAATTAGAAGTGCAAGAAACTCCTAAAGTTCCAAGGTATGTAAGACTGAACCACTCTAAAAATCAGATTATAGGTGACAAAAGCAAAGGTGTGCAAACTAGAAGGAGAATTGCTCAAAATTCAGATGAGTATTGTCTGATTTCAAAGATTAAACCTAAGTCAGTAGATGAAGCTTGCAATGATGAAAACTAGACTAAAGAAATGGAGGAAGAGCTGATGCAAATTGAGAAAAATCACACCTGGGATCTTGTTCCCAGACCTAGAAACAAGAATGTGTTTGGAACCAAATGGGTCTTCCGAAACAAACTGAATGAAGTTGGTGAAGTAATCAGAAATAAAGCCAGATTAGTCTGCAAGGGCTATTCTCAAATAGGAGTTGATTTTGAAGAAACTTTTGCTCTGGTGGAAAGAATTGAAGTAGTCAAATTATCTCTTGCTTTTTCTGCTTTCAAGAATTTCAAGGTATATCAGATGGATGTCAAGTCTGCCTTCCTGAATGGTGACTTGGAAGAAGAAGTGTACATTGAGCAACCGGATGGATTTTAATTGTTTAATCATGGTGATATGGTCTACAAGTTGAAGAAGGCACTGTATGGACTGAAGTAAGCCCCAAAAGCCTGGTATGAAAGATTGGATAGGCATCTTTTAAAGATTGGTTTCAACAAAGGTACTGCTGATAGTAATTTGTATTTCAAAATTGATCATGAGAACATCTTGATTGTTGAAGTGTTTGTTGATGATATCATCTTTGGAGGAAGAGATAGTATGTGTAAAACTTTTGCAAATCAAATGAAAAGTGAATTTGAGATGTCCATTCTTGGGGAAATGAATTTGTTCTTGGGTCTACAAATCACTCAAACCAAGAAAGGAATTTTCATTTCTTAGACCAAATATGTGAAAGAATTGTTGAAGAAATTTGGGATGGAAGATTCAAAACCAATGAATACTCCCATGGCAACCCGATGTAAATTGAGCAAAGATGATGATTCTCCTAAGGTTGATTAGAAAAAGTATAGGTCAATGATTGGAGGACTATTGTATCTTACTCAAACTAGACCAGACATTATGCAGGTTGTTGGTCTTGTTGCTAGATTCCAGGCTGATCCTAGAGAATCTCATGTCATGGCAATCAAGAGGATTTTTAGATATCTAAAAGGGACAGTTTAGTATGGTCTGTGGTATCCTAGAGATCATGATTTCTCTCTTCATGCATATACTGATGCGGATTGGGTAGGAGATGTGGATGACTGGAAGAGTACCAGTGGTGGAGCATTCTTTTTGGGGAAGAGAATGGTTTCTTGGCTGAGCAAAAAACAATAGGCAATATCTCTGTCCACTACAGTAGCAGAATTTATTGCAACAGCAGGTAGTTGCACTCAAGTTTTGTGGATGAAGAAAATGCTAAGAGACATAAGAGTGGAGTATGAGGAGTCTATCACAATTTTCTGTGATAATTCAAGTGCAATAAATATATCTAAGAATCCGGTGTTGCATTCAAAGACTAAACATATATCCATCAATTTTCACTTTTTGAGAGAGCAAGTGAACAACAATGAAGTCAGATTGGAGTTTGTGCCTTCCAAGGATCAGATTGCAGACATCTTTACTAAACCTCTACCTAAGGATTCTTTTGAGTATCTCAGGGAGAAGTTAGAGGTTATTGCCCCTCTAGTGATGAACTAAGGTGCACTGTTGTACATCAGTCTAGTGGATATCACAGTCATATCTTGTGGTTTGGATTGATGTTTAGGAGCTGCTACTCAAGGGGAGCAGCTGGTATGACTCTGAAGTGGTGTAATTGCAAGTATGTGCCCTTTGACATTGATGTCAAAGGGGGAGAGAAGACATGCGAAAAACAAGTGGTTGCTGATCAAAGGGGGAGCAAGAAAGGAAAAGAAGACATGTGAATGGTTGTTGCTGATAGGGGGAGTTGTGACATTAAGGAGAAGTTCTTGTCTTGATGGTCAAAATAATTTTTCACATCATATGTTGCCATCAATGACAAAGGGGGAGATTGTTACAAGTATGGGCCTAACCAGTGTCATCATTGATGTCAACATACTCCTATTTCATTAATGATAAGGATTGGATGAACTATGTGTTTAGGATATTGAGAAAATTAGTCTCAATCAGGAACAATGAAGAACAGTGATGACAGTAAGGTAAAAGTCCAAGTTAGGATGAAGATCAGAGGATACGGTTTAAAGGGTTTGTAGATATGAGTCTTAAAGTGATTCAGTAAAGATTTTAGAGGTTTGCATGAAGATCTAAAGAAGTTGTGGCCGCTCAAGTAAAACCAGTTTCGGTAGGTGTTCAGTGGTGACAGAGTGATACAGACAGGTCTGGTGAGATCTGGAAATACATTATCCTATTTTGCAGATTTGAGGGAGTGTTAAGGAAGTCTTTGTGAAGTGTCAACTTGATTGGTTTGTGGTTTGAAGGTCTGCAAGCATCTATTCCTTTGTAATAGTGATGATAGACTGTGTTCTTGAGTTTTCGGATGAAGGAGAGAAGGATTTCAGTAAGTAGATGAAGTGTGGATGTTCTTGGTGATTCAGGCAAGCTTGTGGAATTCTTTGGATTATGTCCAATTCATGTTGGTGGTCTGCACTAAAGTTGGAGCTTGCAATTGAGGAATAACTTCCGGATGATGGTGTTCTTCCTGAGACTGGCCGACCGAATGAGTTACACATCCTACATATATTCTTGTTGATGTTTTCTGACTTAGATGATTATTCCTAAGTCGATGTCTTGTATAAATAAGGGATTCTAAAGTCATTTCAAGGTGTGTCGTGTGGAGATGAGTGTGTGGTAGCAAGGAGGAGAGTGAAAGGCAGAGCAGAAGTATTGGGCTTAAATGGAACTGACTTAAGCATGGTGAAGATGCTATTTTCCAGTTCAAGTATGTGATACTTATTCTTTTGTAGAAAGTGTGTCTCTTGTAGGCAATGGCCTCTTGTGAGCAGTATGCTCAGGCAGTGAGCCCTAATTGGTATGTACCATTTTGTTCTTTCTATTATTCTAACAGAGAATACAATCTTGGGTTAATCACCCCATGGTTTTTCCCTTAACTGGGTTTTTCACGTCAAAATCTTGGTGTCTTATGTGTTGATGTGTTTCTGCTCTTGATTGAATGCATTATGTTTTCATAATTGATTTATTGATATGCTAAGAAGATTTTAAGTGTAGTTGGAAATAAAGTTTTGACAACTGATTCACCGCCCCTCTCAGTTGCCTGTCCTGAATCTAACAGTTTGATATGTCAATCTATACTAGGAATTTTTATATATAATATATGGTTTTAAAATCCCCTTAAAGAAATATAAATGAAGTTGATGAATGTTTATGAATTATGTACACCAATTGATAATGCAAAGTAAGAAATAGATTTCAACTCACTTCAGTAGGGTAGTGAATCCTTTGTCTGACCAACCAAATAGTGACTTGATTTCTAATAATATTAATGTGCATGCCAGTTTTGAGGTTCTACTTGCACCCAATTTGAACACGGGTGTCTTCGTTGCTTGCTTGATGGAGTCTTTCAGGTTGTTATCATCAACATTACATTGGTGGTAATTACCCTACTATCATCATTACTATCAACCATATGATCATTATTGTCATCATTGTTTCCATCCCCAAAGAAACCTATAAGCATTTCATTCAATCCTTCTTCATGCACTGCATTTTCACTATCATGATCATCATCATTAAGGCTAGGTGGCATGTCTTAAGTGTATGTAGATCTCATCAGCTCTTCAAATTTCTCAGTTGGTAGTATTCTCTTCAATAATACTCTTTTTGCCCTAGTATTGTTTAAAGGATGGTTTGGATCATCCCGTCCAAATCTTAATAACCCAGTTGGATCTTGGGTATTACTATGCGTTTCATCAACATCTTCTACCTATCAACAAATGCAAGTATTATTTGATGTTTGGTAACAATTGGATAAATCATAAATGTATCAATTTCAAAGAAATATAATCAAATATGGCTTAAAAAATAAAAATAAAAATTGTATGAACATATATACATCAATTGAATAATGGAACATTATTTTATAGACTAACTTTTTTATACAATAATTTAAATAAAACACAATTTTGACAACATAGTTTATAAAACATCAGTCCACAGTCATTATTATTCTTTGGTTTTCTGCCCTTAAGAACATCCTTAGGGAGACCTTGTTCTTCCCTCTTCTTTCGTGCAGGAGTGCATTTTAAGAAGGGGTAATCAATCAATTATTCATCCCTAATGGTAAGGTCCATAATAGCCTCAACCATTATCAATCTATCAACCTCTCTTTCCATATCTCCATCTTTATCATTTATAACCTCAACAAATTGATAATTTGGTCTTACAGTAGGGTCCCTTCCCTTATTACTATTTATAAATCCTGCAATATTTTTGTGTGTATGCACGTCCATCTATATACATAAGATGACCTCTATTCATTTCTTTTCCACTTTCCAATTGGAGACGATGTGTATACATATTCAAATTTAGACCATATGTTGATATGCTAGGCTTATATTCTGCTAGCCTTCTCCATCCACCACTGTAATATGATGGACCATAATATGACATTAATCTCCTAGTGGTTTGTTCTGAATTGTTTCTATGTTTAGATCCCACATGTACATTTTGGACAATAAAGAGGCCTAGATTCTCTCCATGACTATTGGAGGGTCATATCATGTAGCTGTATCCCCAATATTGAAACACCTTGTACACTCTTGGTAGTTGTTGATCACTAGGCCAAGCGCAATATAGTCGACGATCAAATGTCTCTTTGTAAATTGATCTCAAACTTAGGGGGAAGTCATCATCTCCATCACATTCATTCTCATAGGGTATGTAGTCCACCTTCTCATTGTCTTTAAGCAAATTATGCATCTTTAAACTGGTTCTTGTTCTGTTGCTTGTTTTCATTAATTCCTCATCTTCTGAGCTGGTATATTGGCACATATTTTTGTTAGATGTATCATCTAATAAATGATCATTGCCCTCTAGGCTGGAAGTCGATGATCCAAGAAACTTTAAACCAAGAACTTTATCCTACAAGTATCCATTAAGAAAAAAATTAGTTATTTAAATAATATAAAACAATGTTTAAATGAATTATACATGTTATTTATATCAAATTAGAAAATTCCTTACCACAATTCCTATTGGATTGGAATCGATTGTAGGAGGCATACTACCGACTAGAAGCTCATCATTTATGTAATGTCTTTGTACAATCGCTCGTTTGAAGTTTTTCTTTCCACAACATATAGAACATACACAAACAATAATTTTCTCAAAGTATTCATCCCATGTACTATAATCCTGACCAACCTCTTGTTTAGTGCAATCATTTGTTGCGTCTGTAGGATCCATTGTCATATCCTCTTCCACCCACTATCCTCTATGTGATTTAACAGTTTTAGGTCCACGTCCACATACATATCTTTTTCTTTTACTAGTTGAATGCCCAGGCTCTGCATTTGCTCTAATCTCCATCTAAAATAATCAACAACATGCATTAATTTATGTCAAGATTGGATAATGCATTATAAATTTCAATAATATTGTGAAAAATATGGACGTATCACAAAATGCCATCAGATCATTTTTTCTTAAGTTAAGTCAAAATTTGAGTACCTAATGTCCCGCTCCATCCATTGTGTCCTCATTTGATATGACACAATCTATTGCCATGGCCTCGTCTAGCCCCTATAATACACAACATAGTAAATAATGTTTAGTACACCAATTATATCATTTCAACACATATGCTATCCAACACAAAACCTCACTTTAGTCATATGTTTGACGTATTGATATCATGTTTTGGCCATCCTAATTTTCAAACTTTTCCCTTGATCATAGAATCACATTTAATCACCATTCCTGTACATTTTCAACCAATAAGTTTGACCTCAGAGGCCTCGTGGACAAAAAAATGAATTTATCTCCTCTATGTTGTAGCATTTATGAATTCATAAACACCTTCCTCCTTTGGTTGAGGTTGCTTTCTCTTCTTACCTCTATTGTATCTACAGATTCCGTTGTCATATCTATTTCCATCCACTTTCCTCTCTGTGATTTAGTAGTTGTACACAATCCACGTCCTCTCTCCATGGCCTCCTCTGTATCATGTAATACACAACAATGACAATAGTCACATAACAATTGTGCACCAAGAGAATATTGTTGAATTTATCTTGTTAATACACTCGCTTTTCATTAAGACACACTATGAAAAACAAAATAGGACATTGCAACATTTTGCTCTTCACAAAAAGTTTACATGCAAAATCTTGACAACTAGAGCTCAAATCTTATGATTACAAGATGACTACAAATTCACATCAAAAAGACATTTATTTATTTCAAAAAGACATATCTTAAGGTTATCCTTAATCCCAAATCCAACTTTGAAATGTTAGATGGAAGGTCATGGCTCCAACTAAAATAATTGGTGTCAAAATGATAAGTCAGGGGACCATCATAGTGTTGATCTTCTTTTGTAGTGGGATCATGAGGATTCAAAGGTTGTCATATCATTGTTATCATCCAAATACCACCTAATGTTGTACTAACAATGATTTAGAATCTTTATTAGCAAGTCAATGGACTAATATGGGAATAAAGGGCAACCACCATATTATATAGGACTGTGACTGACAAAAATAAGAAAAGGCAAATTGCTAACATTATAAGTTAGGTAATCATTTATTATTAAAAAATTCTATTATAGAAACCACCTTAAAATTTTGCCTTGACTATTAATAGGGGTATCAAAGATCATCTTTCAACCATTAGGATTGTTATAACTTATATAATTTTTGGTATATGGTGGATTACTATCATTATAGGGGGATGATATCAAGGACCATCATTATGCCTTGTTATAGCTAATGGACAATCATCCTAAGTATTGTTACAACCCACAAGGTCTATCATAACCCCAAAGGACTATGACAAATGTTATTAGGTCATCCAAACCATAGCTCCAATATTCACCATCATATGAATATCATAATTAACATTGTAGAGGTTGTCATACCATGAGGCATAGGTAACAACCATAGGAGGTTTAAAATCAACACTAGCAACATTAAATTATTGTATAGCTAGGTATGCATCCATAGAGTTATTTCTATAAAATTGTCTCATTAATCTTGTGACCAGGTTAAGTCACTATCATAATAACAATGTAGTTAGTCATCAATAAACATGTTGTCTTTGCATTTCAATGAGATCAATTCTTGAAAAATGGCAATCCAGAGGTTAAAGAGACAAGTTGATACCTTACCCAAGTTGTCATGTTCTTGAAACCTTGTCACTATAAAGAGGAGATATCTAGAGAGTAATGTCACAAGGACATAACCAAGGCATGCACTATCATGAGCCATAGGGACAACTTACTACACCATACAAAACTCCATTTGAACTAGCTACTATCAATAATTCACATTATTGGGGACTGTCATGAAGAAAACACCATGCATAGGACTGTCATAGTGAAAGTGGAGAGGATTGTCTAGTCATTTTATGACTGTCATAATAGCTAGTGGGTTAGTAACCATGCTTCAACCTAAAATAGGTTAATGAGAACATAGAAATGAAAATCACAATACCATAAGCTGCCAATATAGTCCCAATATCATGTCATGATAGTGAGAGAAGAGTTGTTTGGTTTTTCCAAAGCCATATCACTTGCATAAGGATTGTCACCAACCATCTGTGTAAGGTCGTGAAAGAGTGAGTCATTATTGAGCTAATCATAAGAGAAGCATGAAGTCAAAATGCTATCATGGAAACAAGATATAGTTACTTATTATAAGAACAATCCAAATTTGGTGAGGTTACTTATTTATCAACTTCCAAGCAAAATACATCATTTTGCACTAATAGGCGCTAAATTAGGGGCACTTTGCGCCACCTTTTGCGCCCCAAAATGATCACATTTAGGCCTAAAAGTAGGCGCTAAAGTCGGTGTTAACTACGCCGAGTATAGCACCGACTAGTAAATCAAAAATAAAAAATAAAAACTTTCCGCATGAATTATATGAGAAATTCGAGAATTACAAGAGAAAAATGCCGCGTGAATTAGAGGAGAAAAAAGGAGAAAAACACCATGCGAAGAGAGGAGAAAAAAGGGAAAAACAAGCAAGTAGATGAGAAATTTGATTTAGTTTGTGACACCATAGGTAAGGTTACAATACAAATTTTTCGTTCCCACAAATATTTTTGTTTGGATTAAATGGAGAGGATTGTGAATATTGTTTTTTTTACAGGTGAATCGTTCAAGTCTCATGTGGTTACAAAGGAGGAGGGTAAAATTATAGACATTGCATTATTTCCTCTACATCTGAGAGCAGTGAACGCATTTTTGAAACCCCAATGACTAGGTTCGCTTATCATTCCCATTAATATCTTTCTTTGAAGATAACTTTCTTGCTTCCTTCCTAAAAAAGTAGTTTAGTGCTTTAAGACAAGTCGAGTGTAATACATGGGAACAGAGGTTGGTCAAGACAATACGAGGAGATAGGGCTTTTGAGATGAGGGTGAGAAAACTAAAATTAGGCCTAGAACTATAGATTCCCTCCCAAGACATCAATTGATTCATAGGTAATTGTTTCATACCTAGCAATGTGTACTTCATTTGCCTCCACAGACTGGATGGAAATAATTTGCCCTAGGTTGCATCAAAATGTTAAGCAATAGAGGGAAGAGAGAAAAGGGAGCAGACTTTAGCCACAATGAGGTAATTCATTGTCAATTTATAGTTTTGTAAATGTTTCCATTATTTCTTTGATTTTTAGTTTTTAGTTTTTTATTTGTAAATTTAAAAGAAGAAATTTATTATATATATATATAGGGACATGAGACTGACAAAGATAAAGAGGCATTGGCTTCCATATTGGGGGTAGAGGTACTGAACAAATTGTATGGTGTGGACTTAACAATGCTTGCCAGATACATAGAAAAATGATCCGGTAAAGCCCCTGAAACATTGCAACCAAATCAACAGTGTCAAAGGGAATCAATTGATTCCCCAACTAGTCCTAGATCGAGCAAAAGATCCAGGAGGAAATCAATAACAATAACCTCTAAGAATGTGGAACAAGGAACAGAGACTTCCAATGTTCCACCCACTCCTCGGACACAGACTTCTTTGACCACCATGCCATGTTTTGCATCTTGCATTGGTACCTACGATACCAAGATAGAATACGATGTGGTTTCAGGGGAAGTCCAAAAGATGCTGGAAAAATGTTTGTGAATGGGTTGAAGGAATCATGCCTTCAACGGTTCAAAGACCATCTACATTTGCCATTCTCAAAGATACCCATGCACCTGCAAAAAGAAGTTATCCATGACATGGAGACTGAATTTGGTACAGGTTGGTTTGTAAAGAAGATAAAGCTATGAATGTCTCAAAACTGCAAGAGATTTCAGTGCAACCAAACAAAGAAGATAAAAAACTCCCTCTCGAGCTAAGGCTCAAAAAAAGGCCAATTGATGTAAGTGTGAAAGTATGGAAAGAGCTTGTAAAAGCATATGAGAAGTTCGATGCATGGAGGAAGTCTGGTGAGGAGAGTACACAGGTATTTGAATTTTCTCATAAGATTATATCAAATTTATTAAACAATTTTTAAATTTTATTTGTGCATAGTTAAATTGAATTAGTATATGTTTCAAGACAAGGCCTCCAAGGCTAGGCTTGACAAACTTCATGCCATGCATCACAGTGGCCAGAAAGGCTTATAGGCCTTGATCTATACATTTGTAAGTATATTTAATATGTTAAATGATATTTTTTTAAATTTCCTAGGAAAAAGTAAATGATTGCATATTAATTAGTTTAAACAGTCCATGTTCCATGTTTTGACAAGAGGACAAATATGGCCGGCATCCAATGCAATTTGAAAAGGATATGTTACAAAGCAAAAAGTGGACCGATTTTGTAATCTGGATGGAGAACGAGGTATCAATAGTTGACTTTCAATAACTTAGTTGGATATTGTTGTGTTAATATGTCAATTTGTATTTCTTGTCTTGAGTTGTTTATTGATGCATAGGATGAGTTCTAAAGTGCTTCTTTGTTGGCCCTAGATCCCACTTAATTGTCCCATTATTTGTAGTCCTGGACATGTGCACATGTCCTCTAGTTACCTTATTGCAATGTTGAGATTTGAAATTCAGTCACTCTCATTATGAATGCACCTTTTTACCTTTATAGAAAAATCATATAAGTGTGCATTTTGTCTCTATGCTTCCAAGTCTTCAAACTATCATTTCAACCAGGCTTTAATCAATAGGCATCTTTTCCCATGGTTTTCCCATCAAATTGTAGAAGGTATCCTTCATCGTTTGTATGCAATAGGGATTGTTTAGAGGATTCAATGGGGGTATTAGTAATTAGAGAAGTCTCCATCAAAGTTGTCTATTGCCTTTAGATTGTATGTACTCCAAAGTTCTTAAGGAAAAGTAAGAGCCATACCTAGACAAGTGACACAGTAAGCATTTCCTCTATAGGATTGAAGCACCACTTCTCAATAATTGTTTTCTTGTATGTATGGATATACTCACTAATGATGAACCCACAATAAGCCTTGCAAACTCAAGGGGTTAATAAAGTCGTGCATGAATCAGTAGTATAACTTATTACACATATTAAATGGTTGTGTGGGTAAATGTTTCTTCCACCTTAATTAGGGTACATGGGATTGGTTTATTAAATTCTTGTCCATTGCATTTTTTTACTAGCTCTACACCATACCAAAAATATGGTTCTTGAGGCACATAGTCAACGCCCTTAAATGTAATATTTCTCTTAGGTGACAAATGATTACTCTTATATCTTTGGGGACCCTTCTTGGTGTCATTTGTTGGTATGTGGCGACTAATCATGCAAGTACTGTACACTAGTTATGTATCCTTATCGGGGTTCAGGGCCTCTTTTTCCCTCTTTTTTGCACGATCGGAGTCAGTTGTTAATTTTTGTTAACCGACAAAAGAAAAATGACATTGCAAAACCCTAATTCTAGAAGCTTCTAAAAAGCTTATTATAAACGGCTGGGATGTATGGTACAATGATGTATTCGTGAGATTGTAATCTATTTTGCATTGGATAATAAAATAATTGGATGGTTGAGTTTCTGTGGATGTAGCCCATATTAGGTGAACCACGTTAAATTTCTGTGTTGATCTCTTTTGTGTTATTCCTTATTCTTATATTTGGGTTATTTAATCTGCATATAATTGTTAGTGTTTATTGCTTTGATCTACCTTGAACCATAACAACTAGTATCAGAGCAGGTTGTGTTTGTTTATCATCTGTAGGAAGGTCTCATGGTTGAGTGGGAGTCTCATGGTTAAGTGGGAGCAATGACAGATGAGGGTAAATTAAAGGTAGATAAATTTAATGGGTAGAACTATCGATTATGGCAGATGCAGATGGAGGATTATCTCTATCAGAAAGATTTATGGAGGCCGTTGGAAGGAATAGCCAAAAAACTGGCAGCAATGATTAATGAGGATTGGGAACTTCTAGACATAAAGGCACTGGGAACCATTTGGCTGTGCCTAGAACCATTTGTGGCATTCAATATAATAGAAGTGAAGACAACAAGTGAACTGATGAAAGCTTTGGCCAAATTGTATGAAAAACCCTCAGCCTCTAATAAGGTATTTCTAATGAAGCGTTTGTTTAATCTGAAAATGATTGAAGGTGGATATGTGTCAGATCATTTAAATGAGTTTAATATGATTACCAATCAATTAAATTCTGTAAAAGTGAAATTTGATGAAAGGTGAGGGCTCTCTTGGTTTTATGTTCTTTGCCAGAAAGTTGGAATAGCTTGGTAATGGTTGTAAGTAACTTTGTCTCTGGTTCAAATACTTTGAAATTTGATGATGTTGTTGGTGTTATCCTTAGCGAGGAAATGTGATGGAAAAGCATAGGTGAGACTTCAACATCTAGTAATGCTTTGATTGTAGAGAACAGGGGAAGAACAAAGGAGAGAGGAAAAAGCCCAACAAATTGCAAGAAATCACAAGGGAAGTCGAAGAAAGGTAGATCTAAATCTAGAGGAAGAATGGATTGATGGCACTGTGGAAAGCTAGGACACTTGAAGAAGGATTGCTGGTTTCGAAAGGGCAAACAAGGAGACGAACAACATGATGACAATAAGGAAGCTAATGTTGCAAGTAATAAATTACAAGATGCTTTAATTTTTGTGTTTCGATAATGCTAATGATTCCTGGGTAATAGATTCAGGGGCTTCATTTCATGCCACACCGCATAGGAAATATTTTGTAGATTATGTTCAAGTTGATTTTGGACAAGTATATTTGGGTGATGGTGAACCTTGTCAGATTGTTGGAAAAGGAAAGATAAAAATCAAGTTGCAGAATGGAAATGAATGGTTGCTACAGGAGGTAATACATGTTCCAAATTTGAGAAGGAATTTAATCTCTGCAGGACAACTAGGTAGTGAAGGTTGCATAGTTACCTTTTCAGACAAAGTCTGGAAGGTCACTAAAGGTGAATTAGTAGTAGCTAAAGGTGAAAAGGTAGGCACATTGTATTTGTGTACTGGTAATACTTATTCTACCTTAGCTGCTACAGAAACAGTTGCTACTGGGATAATGATAACACTTGCTATAGGGACAAAAATAGAATTTTGGCACCATAGACTTGGGCACATGAGTGAGAAAGGGATGAAGATCCTTCACTCCAGAAAGTTGCTACTAGGTTTGAAGAAGATTGACTTGGAGTTCTACAAAAATTGTGTTTATGGAAAATAGAAAAGAGTTTGATTTCTCAAAGTTGGGAAAGAGAAGAAGACTGAGAAATTAGAGCTTGTGCATTCAAATGTATGGGGACCAGCTTAGGCATCTTCTCTTGGTGGCTCTTGCTATTATGTTACTTTTATTGATGATGCGACTAAGAAAACATGGGTGTATTTCCTAAAATAAAAATTAGAAGTATTTGAAACTTTTAAAAAGTGGAAAGATTTGGTTGAGAATGAGACAGGGAAAAAGTTAAAGTGTCTCAGATTTGATAATGGAGGTGAGTATTGCAGTAGAGAATTTGAGAATTACTATTCATACAATGGAATTCATAGGTAGAAAATGGTTCCTGGAACCCCACAAGAAAATGGTGTGTCTGAGAGGATGAATAGGACCATTATGGAGCATGCAAGGAGCATGAGATTGCATGCTGGACTACTCTTACACCTTTGGGCAGATGTTGTACATACTGTTGTTTATTTAATAAACAGGGAACCTTCAAATCCTTTGGATGGTGGCATTCCAGAGGAGGCATGGACAGGTAAAAAGGTAAACTATTCATTTCTGAAAACCTTTGGTTGTGAAGCTTTTGTCCATGTTGATATTGAAAATAGAACCAAGCTTGAGGCTAAGTCTAAAAAATGTACCTTCATTGGATATGGCGTAGATGAGTTTGGTTATCGGTTATGGGATTATGAAAATCATAAAATCATTAGGAGCATAGATGTTATATTGAATGAGGTCATGTATAAGGATCAGCTACAGGAAAAGAAGCATGAACAGGCCAAAAAGGAATATGTGGTGCTGGATGAGATTCTAAAAAATAAAATTCTAGTGGTACCTGATGCTCAGCAACAACAAGTTATCCCACAGACTCCTACAAGTGTTAGACACTCTACAAGGATATCTAGACCTCCAGAAAGATTTTCTCCATCATTATATTCTATATTATTAACCGATTTTGGTGAACCTAAAAGTTATGAAGAAGCAATGCAGATAGATACCAAAAAATAGTGGGAGCTAGGCATGAAAGAGGAAATGGATTCCTTGCTGCAGAATCAGACTTGGGACTTAGTCCAATTGCATGTAGGTAAAAGAGCCTTGCCAAATAAATGGGTTTACAGGTTGAAGGAAGAAGATGGAGGCAAGAAAAGATATAAGGCTAGACTCGTGGTAAAAGGTTTTGCACAGAAAAATGGTATAGATTTTGATGAAATATTTTCTCTGGTTGTAAAGATGACTTCTATTAGAACTATTCTAAGTCTTGTGGCTGCATAAGACTTGCATCTTGAACAGCTAGATGTGAAAACAACTTTTCTCCATGGGGATTTGGAAGAGGAAATATACATGCAGCAACCACAGGGATATGAGGTCAAGAGTAAGGAGGATTTAGTGTGCAGGTTAAAGAAGAGTTTGTATGGCCTGAAGCAAGAACCTCGATAATGGTATTTGAAATTTGATAGTTTTATGGCTGAACAAGGTTACAAAAGATGTCATTCTGATTATTGTGTTTGTTTCAAGAAATTGGGTAATGGCAGCTATATTATCCTATTGATTTATGTTGATGACATGCTTGTTGACATATTAATGAACTTAAGTAGAAATTAGCAAATTCATTTGCTATGAAGGATTTGGGTGCAACAAAACAAATCCTTGGTATGAGGATCACACGGGATAGGACAAACAAAAAAATATTTTTGTCTCAAAGTGAGTATGTAGAGGTGTTGTAAAGGTTTAACATGCAGAATGCAAAAGCAGTTAGTACACCTTTGCCTAGTCATTTTAAGTTGACTAAGGAGATGTGTCCAAAGACAAATGACATTGCAAAACCCTAATTCTAGAAGCTTCCAAAAAGCTTGTTATAAGTGATAGGATGTATGGTACATCGATGTATTCGCGAGATTGTAATCTGTTTTGCACTGGATAATAAAATCATTGGATGGCTGAGTTTCTGTGGATGTATCCCATATTGGGTGAACCACATTAAATTTCTGTGTTGATCTCTTTTGTGTTATTCCTCATTCTTATATTTGGTTTATTTAATCTACATATAATTGTTAGTGTTTATTACTTTGATCTGCCTTGAACCCTAACACCATTAGGATCATAATAAGTATACTAGTCTTGTGTGTGCTTATAAAAAGTGGTTGCAATTAACCTAATCATCCAAACACTATCATAAGATCATGCTTGATAAGATCATAGATACATCATAGTTTAGGTGTGGGTAGGACTTCCTTAGGGTAGGTAGGACTTCCTTAGTGTATCCCTAACTATGTATTGTAGTAGAATCATTATATTGACCATTCCAAGTTTGGACTAGTAGGGACAATGGAGTTTCAAGACCCTTGCCAGCCAAGGGAAGGTTGGTATAAGAATTTTGAGGGACCTAGGGTAGTGACATTCATATAGGACTGGGTTTGTGTTATGTTTGGAACCCATAAAGTCTTGAGGTCTTCTTAAAAGGGTGATATGTGAGTAGGGTATGAAGAATAGGACTTTGTATGTAATCTTAAGCCCTCCTTTTGGATTTGTTAGAAGTCTTCTTCACTGATACATAAGGACTGTCAAGGCTCCTATGATAGTGCATTAGAGAGGCATTGAAATCACAAAGAAGATAAATGTTATTAGGCCATCACCCATTGGAGAAGGGATTGTCATAAAGAGCATGACAGTGTTACCTTGTCATAGTCACAAAGGGGATAGCCTTTGTGGTGGTAATTAAAGTCACTATTACAAATATGTGCCTAAGCGGTGTTGTCATTGATGTCAACATATCCTTGTTGTTATTGGTATCAACTGTATCCTATACTGATGTCTGTATAGAAGACTGGATTGTTGAGGATATTGAGAAAATTAATGACAATCAATGCATGTGGACCATATGGCTAAGTAGAGGATTGTCAGAGGTTGCTCCATTTAATATTTGAGAAGTCCACATGAAGATTTAAAGAAGTTATGGCCATCAGAGTAGAAACAGATTCTGCAATATTCAGTACAGATAGTATGACAAGAAGTTGGTCTAGATTAGTCCAGTATTAACATTCTATGATCAACAGATCTAGAGGCATGTCTGGGATGTTGATGTGTTCCCTCAACTCGAGTGGTTTGTGGTTTGGAGGTCCACAAGCAATATTTCTAGTTTGACAGTCATGGCAGATAGTGTTCTTGAGGTTCCGGAGGAAGATACAAATGATTCTGGCAATTTGGTATAGAATGGATGTGATTGATGAATTCAATGTGCTTGTGGAGGGCTCTGGATCGTGTGGCTACTATGTTGAAGGTCCGCATTGAAGGTTGAGCTTGTTGTTGAAGATTTCTACTTTGAGGTTGTTGTTCTTCCCTGTTCTTGGCCAACTAGATGGTCCTAGCATGTTGCAGATGATCTAAAGAGCATGTTATGAAGCATGGTGTGTTAATAGAGGAAGATTTAAGTCTTAGTTATGTTTGGCCGACAGTGTGAAGATTCGAGTTGAATTTAGCCGACTTTGTTGATTATTCCAAGGTTGATGAAGTGTATAAATACTTGTTGAGGAGTTGTTGAAAAGCATCCTTGAACAAATGAGTTAAATCTAAAGAAAGGATCAAAAAGTAGAGCAGACCAGAAGAGGAGTGAAGGAAGTATAGAGTGAAGAGTCAGTGAAGAAGAGTTTGAAGATAGGAGCAGAAGTTTTTGAGCCTTCAAAAGGACTAATTCAGGCATGAATGTAGATGTTATTTCCCAGTTCATTATCTCTATGTAATCATAATTTCTTATAGGCAGTGAGCCTCTTCTTGAGAAGTGAGCTCTAGGCAGTGTGCCCGAAGGAATGTGCCTTCTATTTTCTTAAGTACTTTTAATAGGGTACGCATTTTTGTGGGTTAACCCCCACCGTGGTTTTTCCCTTAACCGGGTTTTCCACGTCAAAATTTTGATGTTATGTGTTCATATTGTTTCTGCTCATGTGTTGACTAATGCTTTAATGCTTTCATCATTAATCTGGTTGTAAAGAAGATTTTAAAAGTTCAAGTTTAGGGACAACTGATTCACCCCCCCTCTCAGTTGTCTGGACTGTTTCCAATAGTCACTAAGTTTACATCCACCTTCCTAGGGTCTGTAGAATTGCTTGAAGTCTTGCCATGAGTATTTTCCATGCTTTTACCCCCCTAATGATCAGAAGATTGAATATAAAGGTGTGGAAATTATTGAATAACCTTACTACTGTCACAGTCAATTTGCTAACATGTAAGATAGTCATGAGGTTTGTCTTGTTTTATTCAAGATTTATATAATCTTCCTTATTGATAAGATGGGGTTCTGCTATTCCCAAATTGTCTACGACAAAATACCAATGGAGACCTCCCCAATCCTCATCTCAAGTTTCAAATGCACAATGAAATGATGGAGGACAATCATAACTGTCATAATAGTACATTAGCATTTTTTGTCTCAAGGTGGCCCTTGAGATTGCCAAGGGGATGGATATAGAGTTGGGATTATGGTTTTTGTGTTGTTATATAGAGCCTAATCAAACTCAGAGGTTAAATTTATCCCACTTTTATTGGCGTGATTTCCCCCCAAATTCCTATGGGGTCAAGGGGCAACACCCCTTGTGGGGTCCAGGGGTAGTGCCCCTAGCGAGTTCCCTGTCACGTTCCTTGTCTATTGGCCGACATAAAAAAAACCCTATTTTTGTAACCAACATAAGGCTTGATAAAAGCGGTTAAGGGTTAGGGTTTCTATTGATGTATTGTAGCATTTTGTAGCGGTATTGAGTTGCAGGGATTGCTGGTTGTAATTGGTTTGATTTACTGGATAATAATATTGGACTCTCTATTGGTGGATGTAGCCTGAGTTTGGGTGAACCATGTTAAAACTTGTCTCTCACTGTTATTATTTCTATGTATTTTTTATTCCTCTATTTAATCTTTATTTGCATTTAATTGATATCTTCTACTGGCTAACCCTAACAAGTGGTATCATAGCGGGTTGTATTTGATTATCGTCTGCAGGAAGGTCTCACGATTGAGTGGGAGTCTCACAGTTGAGTGGGAGCAATGGCAGACAAGGGTAAATTGAAGGTAGATAAATTCAATGGGCAGAACTAACAGGATTATCTCTATCAAAAGGATTTATGGAGGTTGTTGGAAGGAATATCTAAGAAATCGACAAGAATGATGGATGAGGATTGGGAACTTCTAGATAGAAAGGCACTGGGAACCATTCGGTTGTGCCTGGCACTATCTGTGGCATTCAATATAACAGAAGCCAAGATAACAAGTGAACTGACAAAAACTTTGGCTAAATTGTATGACAAACCCTCAGCCTCAAATAAGGTATTTTTCATGAAGTGTTTGTTTAATCTGAAAATGGTTGAAGGTGGATCTGTGATAGATCATTTAAATGAGTTTAATATGATTGTCAGTTAGTTAACTTCTGTAAAAGTGAAATTTGATGAAGAGATGAGGGCTCTCTTAGTTTTATGTTCTTTTCCAGAAAGCTAGAATAGCTTGGTAATGGCTGTAAGTAACTCTGTCTCTGGTTCAAACACTTTAAAATTTGATGATGTTATTGGTGTTATCCTTAGTGAGGAAATGCGATGGAAAAGCTCAGGAGGGTCCACATCAGGTAGTGTTTTGAATGTAGAAAGCAAGGGCAGATCAAAGGAGAGAGGAAAAGGTTCTAGAGGTCATGGGAAGTCACGACGAAAATCAAAGGACAAGAGGTCCCAATCTAGAAGACATAAGGATTGTTGGTACTATAGGAAACTAGGTCATCTGAAGAAAGATTGCTGGTCTCGAAAGAATAAAGAAGGAGACAAACAAGAAGGCAATAAGGAGGCAAATGTGGTAAGTAATAAATCTGAAGATGATGCTTTGATTCTTTCCCTAGATAATGCTGATGATTCATAGGTTTTAGATTCAGGGGCCTCATTTCATGCTATGCCCCATAGAAGTTATTTTCTTGATTATGTCCAAGAGGATTTTGGGCTAGTTTATTGGGAGATAACGAACCCTGTCAGATTGTTGGAAAGGGAAGAATTAAGATTAAGTTGCAGAATAGGAATCATTGGCTACTACAAAAGGTAAGACATGTTCCAAGGCTGAGTAGGAATTTAATTTCAGCATGACAACTAGCTGATGAAAGTTGCATTGTTACATTTACTGATAAAAATTGGAAGGTTTCAAAAGGTGCCTTAGTAGTAGCAAAAGGTGTGAAAGTAGGCACCTTATATCTTTGTACAGGTCATACTGTTCCTTCTACTTTAGCTGTTGCAGAGAAAAAATAAATAGGTTCAGGAACAGTTGCTGCAGGTTCACAGGAAGAGATTGAAATAGTTGTTGCAGGTTCTGAGACAACACTGTGGCATAACAGACTTGGGCATATAAGTGAAAAAGGTATGAAGGTACTTCATTCTAAGAAAGTTTTACTAGGCCTGAAATGTATTAATATAGATTTCTATGAAAGCTGTGTGTATGGAAAACAAAAGAGAGTCAGTTTTCTCAAGGATGGGAAGCAAAAGAAAGATGAAAGGTTGGAGCTTGTGCATACAGATGTATGGGGACCGGCTCGGGTATCTTCTTTTGGTAGTTCTCGGTGTTATGTTACATTCATAGATGATGCAACTAGGAAGGTTTGGATTTATTTCCTTAGGTAGAAATCTGATGTATTCAAAACATTTAAGAAATGGAGAAGCTTGGTTGAGAATGAGACAGATAAAAGATTAAAATGTCTTAGATATGATAATAGTGGTGAGTATTGTAGCAAAGAATTTGAGGATTATTGTTCCTTTAATCGAATTCATAGGCAGAAAACAGTTCCAGGGACTCCACAAGAAAATGGAGTGGCTGAGTGCATGAATAGGACAATAATGGAGCGTGCAAGGACCATGGGATTGCATGTTGGGCTGCCTTTAAACATGTGGGTCGAGGTTGTCAATACCATTGTATATTTAATTAATAGAGGTCCTTCAATTCCTTTGGGCTGTGGTATTCCAGAGGAAGCATGGACAAGTAAGAAGGTGAGTTATTCTTTTCTCAAAACCTTCAGATGTGAAGCATTTGCATATGTACATTTTGAAAATAGAACCAAGATGGATGCAAAATAAAAAAAGTGTACCTTCGTTGGATATGGCATTGATGAATTTTGTTATAGGCTTTGAGATTTTGAAAATCAAAAAATTGTGAGAAGCAGGGATGTTGTATTCAATGAGAAGGTGTTGTACAAAGATCAGTTGTAATAGCATGAGAAGAAAGAAAAAGATTATGTGGTGCTGGATGATACTCCAAATAGTGATGTTCTAGTGGTTCCTCATGCTTTGCAACAGCAACAAAAAATACCACAAACTCCAGTGAATGTTAGACAGTCAACAAGGCTAAGTAGACCTCCTTAAAGTTTCTCCCTCTGTGTATTCTATTTTGTTAATAGATGTTGGTGAACCGAAAGGGTATGATGAAGCTATGCAGGTGGATACAAAGGTTCAGTGGGAGCATGCAATGAAAGAAGAAATGGACTCCTTGTTGAAAACTCAAACTTGGGAATTATGTAAGTTGCCTACAGGTAAAAAGGCTTTACCAAACAAATAGGTTTATAGGCTGAAAGAGGCAGCTGGAGGTAAGAAAAGATTTAAATCCAGGTTAGTTGTAAAAAGTTTTGCACAGAAAAAAGGTATTGATTTTGATGAGATTTTTTCTCCGGTTGTTAAGATGACTTCTATCCATGTTGTTTTAAGTATTGTGGCTGCTAAAGATTTGCATTTAAAACAACTATATATGAAAACTGCCTTTCTCCATGGTGATTTGGAGGAGGAGATATATATGGAATAACCACATGGATTTGAGGTCAAAGATAAGGAGAAATTGGTGTGCAGATTGAAGAAGAGTTTATATGGCCTAAAACAAGCATCTCGGCAATGGTATTTGAAATTTGATAGTTTTATGGTTGAGCAAGGCTACAACCGGTGTAATTCTGACCATTGTGTTTATTTTAAGAGGTTGGATAATGACAACTATATTATTTTATGTTTATATGTTGATGACATGCTTGTAGCTGGGTCTAACATGGATCACATAAGAGAGTTAAAACAACAGTTAGCACAATCATTTGCTATGAAGGATTTGGGGGCAGCAAAAAAAATCCTTGGTATAAAAATTTGCAGAGATAGGAAGAACAAAAAATTGACTCTATCTTAGGTTGATTATATTGAAAAGGTGTTGCAACAATTTCATATGGGAATGCAAAAGCTGTTAGCACACCTTTGCCTAGTCATTTGAAATTGACTAAGGAGATGTGTCCAAAAACACAAGAGGAGGAAGAAAAAAGTCCAAAGTACCATATGCTTTAGTTGTAGGAAGTTTAATGTAGGCTATGGTATGCATGAGACCAGATATTGCACATGTTGTAGGAGTTGTAAGTAGGTACATGAGACATCCCAGATTGGAGCATTGGAATGCAGTAAAATGTATTCTCAGATATTTGAGAGGTACATCCAATAAACACTTATGTTTTGGGGGCTCTAATACTGATTTAGCAGGCTATGTAGACTCAGATTTGGCAAGGAATATTGATAGCAGGTGGAGTACTACAGGTTATGTCTTTATTGTAGGTGGGACAATGGTGAGTTAGATCTCACGGTTGCAAAAGGTGGTTGCTTTATCCACCACAGAGGTAGAGTATGTAGCTGCAACAGAGGCAAGCAAGGAGATGATATGGTTGCAATCTTTCATAGAAGAATTGGGCAAACAACATGTTAACATTTATTTGTTTACAAATAGCCAGAGTGCCATACATCTTACAAAGAATTCTACCTTGCATTCAAAGACCAAACACATACAGTTGAGGTATCACTTTATTCGGTCGGTGTTGGATGATGAACAGTTACGGCTGGAAAAGATACATACAGATGAAAATCCAATGGATATTTTTACAAAGGCAGTGACAAGGGAGAAGCTGAGCTCCTCTTCAGCTTCAGTTGGTCTTCTAGACTGAAAACAACAAAACTAGAACAATAGAGTCCAGGGTGCTTATTTCCAATGGGAACTACAGGGTCAGCGGCGTTATGATTAGTCTCCAAGTGGGAGATGATATGGTGTGGAGTCTGATTAGTCTCCAAGTGGGAGATTGCTGTTATATGGAGCCTAATTAGACTCAAAGGTGAAATTTACCCCACTTTTATCGGCGCGGTTTCCCCCCAAATTCCTAAGGCTTGATAAAAGCAGCTAAGGGTTAGGGTTTCTATTGATGTATTACATAACATTTTGCAGTGGTATTGAGTTGCAGGGATTTCTGGTTGTAATCAGTTTGATTTACTGGATAATAATATTGGACTCTCTATTGGTGGATGTAGCCCGAGTTTAGGTGAACCACGTTAAAACTTGTCTCTCGCTGTTATTATTTCTGTGTATTTTTCATTCCTTTGTTTAATCTTTATTTGCATTTAATTGATATCTTCTACTGACTAACCTTAATATTTTGTTTAAAAGCCTTGTGTCATTGACCTAATATTTATTTATGGCAAGTATCCCAATAGTCTAAAGATTACAAATTGTTGTCAAGAAGGGACTGTCATAGTTAAGTGTGGTACAGTGATACAATTTCATCTTGGTTGAGTATTGTATAAATCTCAAGCTATTTAGAATGCATGGGGGAATTAGGGCAGTCGTAGCTATTGTAACCATAGTTGGAATCCATTGTTGTTACCATAGCATATGTGACCTAAAACCATGACTATATGAGTATGAGTTGTTTGAAACTCCTCTGAGAAGATCCCACTATGGGAATGAATCATAATTCAGTGTTAAATAGGATTGTTGTCATTACAAAAAATCTAGGGTAGTCATTGTATCCTCTCATTGCCATCATAGAATTAATGCAACTATAGTTTTCAATACCAAAGAGATGGAATTGATGGTAACCATAAGGTTTGTGTTGATTAGTCTCAACCATACATCCCTCGATGGTAAACAATAATGTCCCAAAAGAGATAGTAATGATGATACAAATGCAGACACAAAATAAGACCACTTTATATTCTTCTATTTTAAGGGACTGTCTCTACATTATTGGTCCAAATTAAGGAAGACATGATTTAAGAGTTCATTGGATTTGATGGCTACAAGCCATTCATCAAATCCACACAAGGTGGCATGGTCAAGTTTCTGAATGCTTAAGTCCTCCTTTGTCAGATGTTGTAGTTGCAACTGCCCTATTAGACATGTATGCAAAATGTGGAGGCATAGACAAGGCACGTGAACTGTTTGATAGAATGCCTCAAAGAAATGTGGTCTCATGGACTGCAATGACTGTAGGATATGTACAAAATGGATTTGTTGAAAAGGCTTTAGAAATTTTAAAGCAAATGCAATTGGCTAGTGTAAAGCTAAATTCCACAACCTTTTCCAGCATCCTCTCTTCTTGTGTCAAAATGGGAGCTTTGGAATAGGGTATGGACATCCATCAATATATAAAGGATAGATGAATTTTGTCAGATGTTGTAGTTGCAACTACCCTGTTAGACATGTATGCAAAATGTGGAAGCATAGACAAGGCACGAGAACTATTTGATAGAATGCCTCAAAGAAATGTGGTCTCATGGACTACAATGATTGCAAGATATGCACAAAATATGGAATCATAGACAAAAAATGTGAACTGTTTGACATAATTCCTCAAATAGATGTCATCTCATGGAATGCAATGATTGTAGGATATGCACAAAATGGATTTTGCAAGGACGCTCTCAAAATCTTTGAATTAATTACCTTATCCTAACATTGTAAGCTTTGCTTGTATTCTAGGTGCATGCAGCCATGCATGTTTAGTGGATGAGAGCTGTACATACTTCAATCACATTCATAACCCTTATTGCATTACACATACAGTTGATCATTATGTGTGCATGGTTGACCTCCTTGTCCGTGTTGGCTATCTTGAAGACACCCTAAACTTTATCTTTCTTTCTAAATCCCCAAATTTTCCCTATTCTTGCTCATATTGAAGACATTTGAGCAGGAATAGGGCTAAATTTTTTCTTTCTAAAATCAGCCGAATAACATATTGCTAACTTCATTTTTTTTTCAAACAAAATAGTCCTTTATCTTAAGGTTACTCATGAACCTTAAGATAAATAATTATTGAGAAAAAACTGTGCATTCCGTAATGACATGTAAGAGAATTTAATCAACTGCTACTTAAAAACTCTTTAATGTTTTTTGTCTAATGTAGGTTATTAGATTAATAGTGAAAAAGAACATACATGGACAAAGCAATTTGTGGCACTTAAGGTTATGTAATAGAATTTACAGTTGATAGTTAAATTGTATAACAAATTTTTTTATGATCTTTACTAATGTTTATTAGAATTGTTGCATGTTTTACATCATTGGAATGACATATTAGCTATAACTTTTTTAAAATTTTATTATGGTATGTGCACTTTGATATGATGTAATATGATTATGGTTTCGTTTCATATGTTGTAATATTAGATATATAACAGAACAATAAATTATTGCATGAAATAAATAATAACTTTTCATTTTAAATATTTTTTTTTGCAGAACACGGGTCATCCAGAAAATCAAGATGATCCTCATGACACAGATCCAGATTATGTTGGTTCTAGTACAGATCCACATGGTAGAGGATGATGATGATGCAGATACAGAAGACACGGAGGCCGATGACGATGATGACGATGATGATCATGATCATGATGGTGATGATGATGATGCTACAGTTGCTAGTAGTAGCCAGTGACATTCATGATCATATAGACTGCATCATGGATCATTGCTGATATATTGTTATGATGCCTCTTTTCATGGTTACTATCATATGTATCATATTCACGACCTACAATACCATATTAATGAGTTGTATCATAAATTTATGTATTATTTTGACTTATATCATTTGGACATGTATCATCTTGACTTGTATCATTTTGAGTTACATAATTTATCATTTTTACTTATCTCATTTGTACATGTATCATTTTGACTTATGTCGACTATTGGACATGTATCATTTTGACATGTTATTGATCTACTAGCATATTTGACTTTCACTTGTTTTAGTTATATATGATGATGATCTTATCAGTATTGACTTGTCAATTTATATATATTGAAAGTGGTCGATAATTTTTGGATGGATATTTATTACGTATGATGATTTTAATTTACTGCTCAGGATGGATGTTGTCAAATTCAATTAAATTATAGATATGTGACTCACTTGTTTTAATTATAGATGATGATCATGTTATAATAATTATCTTGTTATGTAATCATATGAGTTAAATAATTAAATTACTTACTCTATAATCATATGAGTTATTTAAGAGGCATGATATATTTAACTAATTAAATTGAAATAAAACATATTATTTAATTTACTTACCCTATAATCATATGAGTTATTTAAGAGAAATGATATATTTAACTAATTAAATTGAAATAAAACATATTAAATTAATAAATGTAAGCAAAACAAGAAGCATTTTAAGAAGCAACAATGGAAGCCAAACTAGAAGCAATCTTGGAAGCAAAACTTGGCATTATCTAGAAAGCAAAAACATAAGCAATTCAGGTAGCAAACAAAGAAGTAATAATGGAAGCAATTTTAGAAGAAATAAAAGATGCAATAATAGAAGCCATATTAGAAGCAACAAAAGATACAAAAATGGAAGCAAAATTGGAAGCAACAAGCGACGTTATAGCAGAAGCAAAATTGGAAGCAAAATCGGAAGTAAAATTGGAAGCAAAAGTGGAAGTAAAAGTGGAAGCAAAACCAAAAGCAAACCTGGAAGCAAAACCAGAAGCAAAATTGGAAGCAAAACTAGAAGTAAAATCGGAAGCAAAACCAGAAGCAAAATTGGAAGTAAAATTAGAAGCAAACTGGAAGCAAACCTAGAAGCAAAATTGAAAGCAAAACTAGAAGCAAACCTGGAAGCAAAACTGGAAGCAAACCTGGAAGCAAAACCGGAAGCAAAACTAGAAGCAAAACCGGAAGCAAACCTGGAAGCAAAACTGCAAGCAAACCTGGAAGCAAAACCAGAAGCAAACTTGGAAGCAAAATCAGAAGCAAACTTGGAAGCAAACCTGGAAGTAACACAAGAAGCAAAACCATAAGCAAAATTGGAAGCCAAACTGGAAGCAACAAAATCCGGTGCTAAATCCGGCGCTAAACCTGGCACTAAAACCCGGTGCTAAACTCGACACTAAACTTGGTGCTAAATCCAGCGCCAAATCTAGCGCCAAAGTGAAATGCAATTTGGCATTGAGTTTTGCACCAACAGAAGTGTCCAATTCATGAACTCAAATGCACTAAATTCTGGTGCTATTTTAGGTGCTAATTACCTCTTTTGTTGTAGTGAGATAAGGTTTTTTGTTTTTTTGTTGTTACAAGGGACCTTTCTTTCTAATTTGAAGAAAGGTTTTATTATTTAACATTTTTCTATTTTGTGTTGTCTTGAAAGGGACAAATTAAAATGCTGACAAACAACTCACTAAAGATAGTAATAGATAAATAGCTATTATGAAACATCACTCAACTCCTTTAATTATTTTGGCTCTATAAATAGTTATTTTCGCTTCTAAAACTTCTGGAACATCAAATAAGTTTCTTTCTTTCTTTATGAAGACTTTTCCTATGAAATGCAAAAACTTTTCTCATTATCAATCTAAAATTTTGATGCAGAACTTAGGCCATGCTCCTTCAATTTTTGTTGGCAAAAAAATTGTTTGTACTAGATAATAGAAACCTTAGACATTTGTCTATTTTCTAAAAAAATTATAAATTGAGTTAGGTTAAAAACTTGCATAGATGTTCTATACAAATTATGTAAAACACCCTTTTCATATCTCAAGAGCCTAAATCATACTTATGATTTTATGAAGAAAAATCTGTACTATCCACGATAATGATATCCTTGCTTTAATGACATTTTCCCTCTTTATTGAATTTCAGGACAAAATTAGAATTCTTTAGGGGGTCATTTGTCATATTTCCAACTTTTTAGACCAATATTGTTCTTTTTGACCTCATCTACTAGTTTACCAATTTCACTTATGCACATTTTCACTTTTTATACCAAAATTGTACTTTTTGGCCTCCTCCATCATTTTTAACAATTTTGACATCTAAATCAACATTGTGCAATTTTTACACTTCTACCACTTTCTAAAAAATCTTGGATGATATATTCATTGCTGTACAATTTTAGCACTTTTGCCACTTCTCTAAAACTCTTGGCATCTCTATGCATTGTCATGCTACTTGTCAAAGGCACATCTTTTGACTTTGAAAGATTTTTGGCATGGTAGTGGTGTCATGCAATCCACCAAAGGCATGCAATTTTTTGAATTTTTTCATTTTTTGGGCACCCTAATCATGTGTCTCTCCAAAGAAATGCCGCTTTTTGACATTGAGAATTTTTGGGCACGCTAGTGGTGGGTCACACGACTCTCCAAAGACATGCCGCTATTCTTCCCTTAGCCATAAATTTCTTGTTTTGACTACATTTTTTCCCTGATTTGATGTGTCAGTAAATTCTCGTTGATAGCTATAAAATGAAATTGGTTTAGTACCAAAATATGTGAAAAAAATGGAGATAATATATAGAGGAAAGGTGTAACAAAGTTCTTTTGTATGGGTACAACAAAGTACAAATGAAATATAATGAATATTACACACTTACAAAGTTAAGTGAAATTTGATGATATTGTAACACTTAAGAACAATTGTAATTCAATCATATCTTTAACAATTTCTCAAAAAGATGATATCCAAACTTTAAACTTATAAGAAAACACACTTGATAATAATAAGAATTAATATATATATTTTTTAAATATTAATTTTAAATGAGTATCACAATTTAGTGACATGTATTGTTATTGGTCCTGTTCCCTCTCCATTTTTAGTTGTTTGGAAATGTTTTTTTCCTTTACTTTAATTTTCTTATATATTTTTTGTAAAATAAAATTAAGGTTTGGATCCTTCTTCTATTATATTAAAAAATTAAAAATATATAAAAGAATTTAAGTATAACAATTAGGCTTGAAGTTGTGTTGGGTGAATATTTTGTCGTTAACTCGCTAACGGCAAAATGGGTATATCAGCCACAGCTATGATGAGACAAAGTCTCTCCTCTCAGCAAGGGGAGGTTCCCTCTAATTACTTAACTTTTGCAAATCAAACAACTTATCAAATTTATGTACACTAAAAACTATGTTTGTGGTGGTTCCATCTCATCTCGTTCTCTTTTTTCAGAATAGATGTTTATATTTCAAACTTTTGATATAAGACTCGTAGATTATCACAATATCACAGAAACACAAAGTTTTCTGTTACCTCACTTATTACTTGTAAACGGAAATATTTGAAGTAGAATGCAGCGCAAAGTCTTCACTCCTCCTCAAGATGATAAAAGTAAATCAAATAGAACAACTTGCAGCACAAAGTCTCCAAACTATTGTATTTTCACAAACATGAACATATAACCCACAACTGATTTGATAACACAAAGTTTACCAGAATCAAATTAAGAGCGCTCTTCAATCACTTGTAACAAACTCCACACTTCAATTATTATCAAATAAGATTATGATAGCAAGACGTAAGAACAAAACTATCACAACACAAATAATTCCAAGACAAAGATTGGAATTGAACTTGCTTTCTTGTATTGATAGATATTTGAATATTGATTTTCACAAAAAGCACAAAGTCTTGATTTGCTTCTCAATTCACCATAGTTTCCTTGCAATAGAGAAAAGATAGTATTTACAAAAGAGGTCCCCTTTATTTATAGGGAAAGACCTTGAGAAAATCTAGGAAATCTATAACTAATTTGACTTATTCAACAAGAGAGTCCTATTTGACTTATGACTTCTCTTGTCTCACATGTAATTACATTTTGGAAAATTACATGTGTAGATGTCCAAAACAAAATTCCATTTACATAAAAACTACGAAAAATAAGTTAAGGCATTAGCTTCCTCCATCCTTGTTCCTTAAGAAGTTCTGATACATGGTTTGAACAACTGACATCTCGCATGCATCTGGTTTTGCTGTGTTTTCAGAGATGGTGCGAGCTCGGAGGATTGAATCTTTCACTGCCTTTATTGCCTTTTCATGCTTTTCTAAATTATCCTTCAGGTTCTCCAGAGTCGAATGTTGATCATACAAGTTGTCCATTGAGAGCACAGAGGGAGCTTCCTCTTCAAATTTCTTTTGTACCATTTCTTCAAAAGAATTTATCATTTCCTGTGCCATGAGGAAGCTATGATCTTCCCTTGTCAAGGTGCAAGGAAGTTCTTCCAGCTGATGTAGGAGTGTGACATCACTATCTTCGCTGGCTTCTCGAGCTTGACACAGATCTTCAAGTAGACTCTTTATTATGAAAATACGATGAGCTAGAGTCTCTTTGGTCTTGAGATATGATTCCCTGTTGGTGACGACCCCAATGGTGATCAAATTCTTTATCTTGATCTTCTTCATATTTGTCCACTCTTCTAGACTCTCCTCCTGATCTTGCAGCTCCTGCGAAAGTAGATCTACCAGATTATCCAGCTCAGCTTTGGCCTTGTCCATTTTCTCCTTTCTTTCCACAGCGGTTTTCAACAGAACTCGTCCTTGGGCCAACAACCGTTCCACTACATCCCCCACTATTTTGCCTCTAGCTTGGGCTTTTTCAACCTTCTGTATCAGGGGATCTTCCACTGTCACTGCCATTGGTTCCACTATCTCTGATGACTTCACTATTTTCTAAAGGACAGCAGCCAGTTGTTCTGCTTTTGCTTTGTATTGCTCTTTTTCCCTTTTGGCTTCATCATACTTTTCCAGTAGAGTAGTGGCCGTGGTTTGGAAATCTTCTTTGACTCCTTCATGAGTCACTTTACCAAGTTCAACCCTTGAAATGACATAACTGCTCACGTCAAAAGTATCAACTGTGGCATCTTCAGGAGGTTTGGCAATTTCGGCATATCTGATTCCTTTTTCAGTGACTAGCCTAGAAACAGTTTTAGGCTTCTTCTTTTGATTCTTAGCTTTCACGGGCAACAGCTTTTCAATGTCAACCTCATCAGGTGAGATAGCTTGTTTCTTCCTCTTTGGAGTGTAGGCAGATAGCCATGGAGGAAGTATTGATGCATCGACAGCTGGAGGGGGATCCACTACTTGCTTGGTTGGCTCCGTGCTTATACCCGTGATGGTGACAATGGGACTTGTGTTGGTGAACACGACACCTGTATCAATCACCTTTTGTGAAGCATCAAGAAGGTTCTCCAAAATAGTCTGTTCTCCGATATCAAAAGAAGGGGAAGATAAACTCGGAATGGAACCAGAAGAATAAAAAATGGTCCCAAGACTAGCCCTCATGGATTGAGGAGTATTGTCAGAAGAAACAACAAGAATGGGAGAAAGAGGAACATTAGAAATCACTGGCAAACTATCAAAAAATGAAACATGAGGAGGGGGTGTAAGAGCTTGTGTATCAGAAGGAAGGTCTTTCACAGGAGTCTGCGGAGAACTATCAAGTTGCTCTACCCTTGTACCTTCATCTTCACTTTGTTCAGCTTCATCAGATACCTTATCTTTAGACTTTTGAACATTTTGTTCTTCAGTCTCAACATCCTCAATTTCCATAAGGTCATCATTGATGTCTTCCACATCTGACTTAGTGGCATCCGAAACCTCTGTGGTTTCCTTCTTCTTTCCTCCCTTGGATACGAATTTGATCTTTGGTTTGTGTACCTTGGAGGAAGAAGGGGTATCACTCTTATTCTTGGTTCGGTTCTCAACCTTTTTACCTGTTTGCTCCTGTGTCCCTTCTTCGGATCCTGTAAGGAGCTCTTTCAACTTGATCCCTTTACCTTCCAACCACAAGTTGGTGTTTGCTAAAATAGGTTGGAATCTTTTCCTGATGGATGTCTCTTCCTTGACTAACCATTTCACCTCTGGGAGAGGTGAAGCTTCCACGTTCTTTGCCTCGTATTCATGATCTAGGACATCTCCATAGTCCTCCATTCCTTCTGGAATATCAGCCAGTCCCAGTTCTTCAATTTGACTTAGATGAAGCCTACAGAAATCTAGTTTTCTGATCTCATTTTGGGTCCTGAGATCTGCCCATATGTCTTCCACCATTGGCTCAGGAAAATTCGACTTCCTCTTGATCTTGTCTTGGACTCTTCTGAAGTCGAAATGATTTCTCTTCTTGTAGGTCTTCATCGTGACTAACTGCAACTCGGAGTCAATTATCTTAGCTTTGTTGGCGGACTGAACTGAATACCTCCCAATTTCAATAGGAAACTTTATTCCTGACTTTTTTAGCTCCATCTGTTTATTATGAACCACAATTAGTTGTCTGCAAAGCTCCATAAGAACAATGCGATCACTGGGATAACGTGGCAACATGTAAGGGTAACCAGGATAGTATCCCACCCGAAGATAAGTGAAGGTGGGGAATTGTAGGAACAAACAACCAAAAGAATTGACAACTTGCCATGCCTCATCTGAAACTCTTCTCTGAACCAGTGTACCATCCCACAAGCACATGAAAACTGAGAAGAACGCATCATTGACTCTTCTAAAATGGTGAATTGACCCCTTCAGAGTGATTTGGGGGTAGTATTCATATACTGGGACCAATCTCCTGTCCCCTATCTGGGTCAAACCTGGAAAGTTCCTCATACTTGCAGCAGCGTAGACGAGGTAAGAGGTCATGTAAAATTTGAAAGTGGTGTTGACCCTTACCAGTTGCTCGTGCAAGGCATTACTGATCTGTTCACCCCAGAATATCTTCCGATTTCCTCGTAGAATCACCTTGATGTAAGTGTACATCCATTCTTGGAATTTGGAGGCAGAAGGGAGTCTTCTGACGTGACTCAAGAGTGTAATCAAGTCACACACTTCCTCCACAAAATCACTCCTGTGAAGGTCTTTTGGCCATCTGGTCAAAGTTGCCCTAGGAATCTTTAGCCATTTGCTGTTTATGTGCCTCCTAGCAGATTCCAAATCATTGTCATAATCTTGTTGACCTTGAGCAAAATCAATTTGCCCAACATTTTCAAGTGGTGGACACATGAAGATTCTGTCCATGAACTCTGCATCCAATCTCATGATAACATTCCCCTGTGAGTCTGTCACGGCTCTAGTGTCCCTATTGTAGTGGTTAGCCACTTGTAGAACAAATTCTGGATTATGAGCACTAACAGGAAAGGATGCTACCAAATGGATATTGCTGTCAATGATTTTCTGCATATGCCGGGAGGGGTTTGCTTGTTTAGTTCTATCTATGAACTCAGCCATATCCACGTGTCCAATCTCAGTGTCTCTGATTTCATCGACATTCGATTGAACTGCCGTTACCGGAAAGACACCCTGGTATTTGTACTTCATGGCTCTGGACTTCGAAGGAGATGATTCTGACATGAGCCCTGAGAAAACTGTGAATTCGAACACCACCACGAACGCTGACAGAGAATTGCAAAAAGCCATGATCTCGCAGTTAGGGGAAAATTGGAAAAACTGGGTCAACTGCGTTTTGACGATCATGGATGGGAAAGCATGCGTTAAAAGGGCTTGAGTGCGCAAATCGAGGCGAGGGTGAAAGCGGGCTTTCGGCTTTGAAAAATGAATTTTCCAGCGTTAGGGAAAAATCAAGGAAATGTGTTTGGGCGGGTGTATTGACCGCTCTTGCAAGTTGGAAAAATTCATGTGTAAAAGCGGTGAAAACAGCCGCTTCTGCATGCACTTGGAGATTTGTTTAACATGCACAGGGGGTCAAATCGACCGCTCTTGCATCCCATGGGTAGTTCGGAACTTCAAATGATGGGTCGGGGAATTTCACCGCTTGTGCATGTAACTTGGCGAAAGTTTGCTCAGGCAGGTTTTTCTACCGCTCTCGCAAGTTAGAAGAGTTTCGGGTTTTGGTGTAAGGGCGGTGGAAACGACCGCTATTGCAAGTAGGAAACTTAGGGTTTTTGGTTTGATGCAGGGGCAGCGGAAACGACCGCTATTGCATGGAATATGAAAACGATTCCTCGTGTAAAGTCGGCAAAACCACCCGCCCATACTCGTAAGTCATGTATCAATCGGTGAATTTGGCCGATTATGCACATTGGTAAGGTGTCGCGGGTTTATACATCGGTGGCGAAATCCGCCGTCTTCGCACATTGGTATATGGCAAGGGTTTTTTTTTAAGGACTAAGCGGTAAAAAAAACTTAGAGGTTTCTAGGCAAAATCTAGGGTAGCGAAAACAAATCTAATACATATCATAAACAGACTTACATACAAAAAGAAAACAACCACGAAAACAACAAAACGTAACGAAAACCTAACAACAAAGATCTAGATGATAAAGGAAAATGAAAAATAGAAAACTTACCCGTCTGAAACTTTGAGACCCTAGGTTTGACCTGCGGCGCGAGATCCGTCACGAACTCGGAAGTATACGATCAAGCGATCGAGGAGGACATCGGCGAGTCAACTAAAAAGCTTCAGCATGAGAAATGACAATACTGGGGGCGAAATATGTATTTAAAAGGTTTGAAATTGAGCTTTAAAAACCTGGCATGAGTGGCCATTAATGGCACTTGACGTCGAAATCCTGAAGATCTCGCGTGAGCGGCGATTTCGGCCGCCACGACAAGTAGGGTTAACAACCATATGCAACGGCGGGCTTTTCGGCTGCTCCGACATGTTACATGTAGATTCAACTTATGCGATAGCGGGGGATTTGACCGCTCAGACAAAACAAAACAAAAATTTGAATATGTAATAGCAGTGTTTATAACCGCTTTTACATGTTATTAGATACTTTTTTTAAAAATTGCAACAACGGTGTTTATAACCGCTTTTACATGTTAGACAAACTTTGAAAATTTTCTAACACCTGAAATATGACTAAAACTTGACCTTTCAACCGGTTTACGACTTAAACGATTCTCACGAATATTGAGAAATCAATTCAAGGGAATGTCGCAGACGATTTTAGAATGTCAAAGGACTTCACACGAGACCAAGGAAATCTTTTCTTGATTTGCGATCTTAGAGTATAGATTCACAAAACGGACAAGTTTCGTGGGGTCGTCTACAAAACAAGCGTAGCTGATTTTGAGGACAACAGCTGGCTCTAACTGGGGAACTTCCTTCAATCAAACTTTGAAACGATTGAGGGGAGTAGAATCCAGCCTCTAAGTGCCTTCATCTATGCCATTGGGCCATAGAGTCAAGCTAAAAAGAAAAAGACACAAAAGACTAAACGAAAACACAAAAAATAAAACACGAAACTATACAAATGTACAATTTAACTTATCTGAAACTTCAAGGATTGAAGTGCTTCAGATGTTGTCCATTGTGAGGCAACAAGAATGGTGTCCCATCCTGATACTCCAGCAAGAAATTGTTTTCACCACAGAACTGATGAATGGTGAATGGACCTCTCCACAAGGAATCAAATTTTCCGTGCATTCCTTTTGGTTCTCTCCTCTTGTCCCACAGCAAGACTTGATCTCCAACTTGAAACTCACGAGCCTTTGTCTTCTTGTCGAAGAGTTTCTTTACTTGATTTTGGTGTTCAGCAATACGGTCCACCACTATAGTGCGCTGCTCCTCAAGTTCAGTCAAATACATGATCCTTTTATCGATAGAACTATCAAAGTTCTATCTTCCAATGCCTTCACCAACTTCAATGCTGGTAATTCCAAGGTAATCGATATCTCTGCATTCAGACCATATAGAAGCTGAAATGGCGACATGCCTATTGCCCTTTTGGGTGTAATTCTATCTGCCCATAAAGCAACAAACAATGCCTTATGCCAAGTTCTCTGATTCTCATCTACTAGTTTCCTGATGATAGTGACCAGATTCTTATTGCTTGATTCTGCTTGACCATTCCCTTGCGGATAATAGTCTAAAGAATGGGAAAGAGTGATCCCATGCTCATAGCAAAACTCAGTAATCTCCCAAGAGGAAAAACATGTAGCATTGTCTGCGACAATTTTGTTTGGAACTCCAAACCTGGAAATAATGTTCTCTTTGAGAAAACTGCATACCACCTCTGAAGTAGCATGCTTGACTGGAATAGCTTCCACCCATTTGGTAAAATAGTCCGTTGCAGTGAGAACATAGGTATGTCCTGCACTTGATGATGGATTCACTGCGCCAATGAAGTCAATACCCCATTGCTGAAAAGGCTCCTCAATCACCACTGGTTTTAGAGGTAAGGCTGCCAATTTTGGTTTCCCAACAAACTGTTGGCATAACTCACACCTGCGTACCCAATTGTACGCATCTTGGAATAGTGTGGGCCAATAGTATCGAGCTCGCAGAATCTTGTGAGCCGTTACAGGTGCTGAAAAATGCCCTCCACAAGCCAAATTGTGGAAAGACTCCAAAAGTCTACCTTGTTGCGCTTTATCCACGCAACGGAGAAATACACCGTCAAGACTTCTCTTGTACAAACCATTGTCCCAAAGGACGTAGTTAACATCTTTTAACTTGACAGTTCTCTTTTCCTTATAAGACAAGTGAGAAGGGCACTCACCATAGGTAAGGAAATGAGCGATATTGGAATACCACTCGTCAGTTGTAGTAACAAAAAGGACAGTTGGCGTGTCCACAACTTCTTCTTCTTCATCCCCTGTCTCTTTTGGAACATTATCTGCGATCAATTGACACAAACCTTTACCGCGCACAAGCTTGGTAGGCTTGATATCCAGATCAAATTCTTAGATCTTAGCGATCCAATTACCCCTCTTTGTTCCAAACTCCTGTTGAGTTAGGATGGATTTGACTATTGTATCAGGCACCATGACAACAGTGTGTGAGTTTAGAATATAGAACCTGAAATGCTTAACCGCTTTGACTATGGCATAGGCATGCTTCTCCATATTCGAATACTTCAATTCATGAGCTTTGAGAGGACAACTCATAAATGATATGGGGGATTCAACGCCTTCTTCATTCTGCTGAACCAGAATAGCTGAAAGTGTGTGTTCTGAAGCGTAGCTATAGACTACAAAATCCTTAGTGTAATCGGGACAAACAAGAACTAGAGCATGAGCAATAGCTTTCTTGATGTCCTTGAACGCCTCCTTTCCTTCCGTGGTCCAACGGAAAGTGGCCTTACCCTTCATCATATTAACAATGTGACGGGTTTTTTCTGCAAACTCAGGAATGAACCTTCGCAGAAAGTTCACCTTTCTGAAGAAAGAATGAATAGCAGTCTTACTTGCTGGCAGAGTGAGACTTTGAATAGATTTAACCCTCTCCGGGTCAATCTTAGTACCTTCCTGGGATACAATGTGCCCAAGAAGCTTTCCTTCTGTCACCCCAAAAACTGACTTCTTGGGATTGAGGGAAATACCATTTTGCCGACAGCGTTCCAGCACTTGTTGCAAATGATGCGCATGATCATGACAGTTTTTGGAGAAAACAGTCAAATCGTCGAGATACACCACGATAAACTTACCCATTTCATCTTTGAAAGCAAGATCCATCGCTCTCTGAAATGTTGTGCCAGCATTGATCAGACCGAAAGGCATTCTGCGATATGCAAATGTGCCCCGTGGTGTGGTGAAGGCAATTTTGAACTGATCAGCTTCGTTTACCTCCACTTGGTTATACCCTGAAAAACCATCTAACATAGATAGCATTTCTGAACCTGTCACTATTTGCAATACTTGGTCCATGATGGGCAAAGGGTAGTTATCTTTCAAGGAAGACTGGTTGAGGTTTCTGAAGTCAACACAGATACGGATTTCTCCGTTTTTCTTCCTTACAGGTACTATGTTTGAAACCCATGTGGAATGATGAATCAGAAAAATAATCCTTGCATTCAGCATCTTCTGAATTTCAGAAAGAATCGTACCTGATATCTTTGGATTGTATTGCCTCTGCTTCTGTTTGTAAGGCAACGATCCAGCCTTGAGGGGAATTTCGTGTCGAACCTCCTTAGGCCTGAAATACTTCAGGTCATCATAGGAGTAAGCCAAAACATCAATGTAATGGTGGAGGAGAGTAATGAATTTGAATCTTTCATCAGCAATGCAACATTTTCCGATGTTGACCATCTTAGGATCTGTTTCCGTACCCAAATTGACCTGCTCAAATTCCATGGAAGAACTCAAATCCTGTTGTTGTTGCCGCTGCTTGATATACCTGTCATGTTTATCAAAAAGTCTCTCAAGGGAAACTAAACCTTTTGGGATTTTATTTCCTTTCAACTGTAGAAATTCTTCGCCAGTCCGCGAATCTACCTCAGAAACATATTCACGAGGTGGTGATTCGCTTCCTTCAAAGTAAAGCTCATCAAAACTATCTATCTTTTCTAGGAAAGCAATGATTTGATTATCGCCATTAAACACCGGCCAATGGTCGGCGTTATCAGGTACACTTGGTCTAAAAACTAGCTCAATAGTGTACTTGCTTCCTTTGAAATCCTTGTGAGGTACCATGAGAGTGGCGGAAATAGCCAATGAATCTGCACGGTCATTAAACTCTTTTGGCACCGCTGAAATATTGAAAGCATCAAAATCTTCAATGCAATCCCATACGCGATTGCGATAGTGTTTCAATCTTTCATTTTTTGTTTGGTACAAATTTCTTACTTGACAAACTACCAATTCGGCGTCCCCTTGAGCATGCAGGATCTTAACACCTCTGGCACGCGCCGCTTCCAATCCGAGTAACAAGAACTCGTATTCGGCGGTGTTATTGGTATTGTCAAACTGTAGCTTATATGAAAAAGGTAAAATATCACCTTGTGGTGATATCAAGACCACTCCGGCTCCAGAACTGGTAGAAGAACAACTGCCATCAAATTCTAAAATCCAGACTCCATCAGAATTTGATTTCTTAGACTTCCTCTGGTCAGAAGATTCCTCTTCATCGGTGAGGGAAGAATCTGGAATTGCTATACCCTTACCTAAACTTTCATCTGAAAACTCTTCTGAGTCTCCATTTGACATATCGGAACTATCACCCGATGTAGCCTCATCTGATGAATCGGAACAATCTTCAGTAGATAGAAAATAGTTACCCATTCCCGAGGACTCAAACAAAATCTGAGCTTTGGAGTTTGATGTTTGAGTAACAATATATTTCGCCTCCTTCTCAGGAAGTAGTTTCTGCATGACACCTTTAACAGGTATCCTAGCTTCAGACAAATCCATGTTCAACTCTCCACCCACATCCTTGCAGAAATTACGTCCAAGGAGGATGCCGTATGAAGCTGGAACATCAGCTACCAAGACTGTCATCTTGATTCTCTTATCTGGAAAAGCTGCAAATGCAAATTGGGCGTCCTTGATTTGACCCAAAAGTGGAACTTGCTTATTCTCCATGGAGAAACACCTCCCAAAAGTTTTGGTTAAGGTGAGGCCAAGGGCATCTACCACCTTAGCAGGCATAACGTTGTCTGAGGCTCCAAAATCTATTACGCAATTGCTCAACTTGTGACCATTCACTAGTAGGGAAACATAGAAAGGTTCAATTTTTCCAGAAACCACAGGAGGAGTAGTAACAAGATTGTTTTGGGTAGGTTTACTTTTGGAGGAGTCATGAGTAGCTTTGGGAAACTCTTGTCCTACAGGGACAGCTTTATTTTTGACATATTTGGCTAATCTATCAAATTGTTCAGGATTAGCCTGTAAATATTCAACTTCAGACATTTGTATCTTAGTTCTCCTAGCATGGTCTATTATATCGAACTGCTGAAAAGAATTTGATACAGAGGAAGAAAAACCATCATTTTGATTTTTGGTAGTGACAGCACTAGTCTGAGGAGTAGAAGTGGAAGGTACAAATTCATTAGAGGCACCTACTTGTTTATTGACCACCGGGTCTTTTGACTGGAAAGGTAGCGGAGTCCCCCGTTTAGCGATTGAAATCGCCGGTTGAGATTCTTCCCTCACTTTCCCTTTATCAGCCAGAAGAGCTGACTGATTTTGAGACCTAGTGAAAATAGCATATGCTTCTTCACTCACTTCTCCTTTTTCAGCTTCATCCTGGTAGTTCAGAAAGCTGATGGTAGAGTCGCCAGCTATCTCTTCTTCTCCTTCTGTGAAGAGATTAGCACCATTTTCATATTCCAACTCGGGTTGGAAAGAAAGTTCATTTTCTCCTTCATAGTATCCAACAACAGAGTTGACCGGCGCTGCTTCAATAGCAAGCTTCCCCTGTGTAGGAGGAAGACGGTTTTGCTGTCCTTGATTCCTAGCAGCATTGCCTTGATATGAATTATTTGGAAATGTCGTCCTTGGTATATCTCGGTAAGAAGAAGGCGCGGATATACCTTGGGACATTTGTCTCTTGAGAGCTAGCAATTCATTTGCTAGTTTTTGCACCATGGGATCAGTGGTGCTTGTGGAAGTGTTCTCAGTAGAAGAGGAACTTTTATTTCTATTAGTGTCCCTTCTTATCTTACCCACAAGGATAAGATCATCTTCTACCTCAGTTGCCAGAATCTGAGCCGCAGCAAGATCAGTAGGAGCAGTTCGCCTCAATAAGAAACTCACCTCCAGAAGCTGTGTATTGATAAAGAAACATTTGAGGTTTTCCGCCGTGGGCTCAGCAGCGGTGGGAATCCTGTTTCTCAATTTGTTGAACTTAGCGATGAAATCTCGCATTGGTTCATGAGGTTCCTTTTTCATCTGTGTCAGCTGTGCCAACAATGCATGGGCATCTTCCGCAGGTTTGAACCTGGCTTCAAACTTGGTTTTGAGAGTAGCCCAGTTTGTTATGGTCTGGGCTTGGAGGTGATAGAATCAATCTGCGGCAGCGCCTTGTAGTGTTTCTACAAAGAGTCGCACAGCCACGTCTTCGTGCTCGACACCTATCACACTGCAGGCTATACAGAAAGCCGCAATATGCTCATCAGGATGAACTTTTCTGTCACCATAGAATTTGGGGAAATTCTTTCTTGAACTACAAGGTAGTTCATGTAATGGTGGGGTCAAATTTAGAGGACCAAAGGTATTACCCCAAGGACCTTGGGCTGCCATGACGCGCTGATTGAAAGGTGGTATAACAAATCTTGGTGGCGTATGAACAACCAAAACTCTGTTAGCACTGGCAATAGAAACTTCACCTAGTATTGGGGACCTGGTGTTTGTAGGGGGAAAACTCCTAGTGCGCTGAAGACGAGGCCGTGGAGTTAAGAATCCAAAATTATTCTGCTGCATCAACTCAAATGCAGGATCAACAATACCCTGAGCCCTCTTACTTCTGGTGTACCGGGAATCTGCCAGACTGTATTATACTAAAAACAATATTGCAAGAAAACGGAAAAGAACTGAAAATGCTTCAACTCGAAGCGTGAGGCTTCAAGTTACGCGTTCTTCCCCAGCAGAGTCGCCAAAAAACTGTTGGGTGAATATTTTGTCGTTAACTCGCTAACGGCAAAATGGGTATATCAGCCACAACTATGATGAGACAAAGTCTCTCCTCTCAGCAAGGGGAGGTTCCCTCTAATTACTTAACTTTTGCAAATCAAACAACTTATCAAATTTATGTACACTAAAAACTATGTTTGTGGTGGTTCCATCTCATCTCATTCTCTTTTTTCAGAATAGATGTTTATATTTCAAACTCTTGATATAAGACTCGTAGATTATCACAATATCACAGAAACACAAAGTTTTCTGTTACCTCACTTATTACTTGTAAATGGAAATATTCGAAGTAGAATGCAGCGCAAAGTCTTCACTCCTCCTCGAGATGATAAAAGTAAATCAAATAGAACAACTTGCAGCACAAAGTCTCCAAACTATTGTATTTTCACAAACATGAACATATAACCCACAACTGATTTGATAACACAAAGTTTACCAGAATCAAATTAAGAGCGCTCTTCAATCACTTGTAACAAACTCCACACTTCAATTATTATCAAATAAGATTATGATAGCAAGACGTAAGAACAAAACTATCACAACACAAATAATTCCAAGACAAAGATTGGAATTGAACTTGCTTTCTTGTATTGATAGATATTTGAATATTGATTTTCACAAAAAGCACAAAGTCTTGATTTGCTTCTCAATTCACCAGAGTTTCCTTGCAATAGACAAAAGATAGTATTTACAAAAGAGGTCCCCTTTATTTATAGGGAAAGACCTTGAGAAAATCTAGGAAATCTATAACTAATTTGACTTATTCAACAAGAGAGTCCTATTTGACTTATGACTTCTCTTGTCTCACATGTAATTACATTTTGGAAAATTACATGTGTAGATGTCCAAAACAAAATTCCATTTACATAAAAACTAAGAAAAATAAGTTAAGGCATTAGCTTCCTCCATCCTTGTTCCTTAAGAAGTTCTGATACATGGTTTGAACAACTGACATCTCGCATGCATCTGGTTTTGCTGTGTTTTCAGAGATGGTGCGAGCTCGGAGGATTGAATCTTTCACTGCCTTTATTGCCTTTTCATGCTTTTCTAAATTATCCTTCACGTTCTCCAGAGTCGAATGTTGATCATACAAGTTGTCCATTGAGAGCACAGAGGGAGCTTCCTCTTCAAATTTCTTTTGTACCATTTCTTCAAAAGAATTTATCATTTCCTGTGCCGTGAGGAAGCTATGATCTTCCCTTGTCAAGGTGCAAGGAAGTTCTTCCAGCCGATGTAGGAGTGTGACATCACTATCTTCGCTGGCTTCTCGAGCTTGACACAGATCTTCAAGTAGACTCTTTATTATGAAAATACGATGAGCTAGAGTCTCTTTAGTCTTGAGATATGATTCCCTATTGGTGACGACCCCAATGGTGATCAAATTCTTTATCTTGATCTTCTTCATATCTGTCCACTCTTCTAGACTCTCCTCCTGATCTTGCAGCTCCTACGAAAGTAGATCTACCAGATTATCTAGCTCAGCTTTGGCCTTGTCCATTTTCTCCTTTCTTTCCACAGCGGTTTTCAACAGAACTCGTCCTTGGGCCAACAACCGTTCCACTACATCCCCCACTATTTTGCCTCTAGCTTGGGCTTTTTCAACCTTTTGTATCAGGGGATCTTCCACTGTCACTGCCATTGGTTCCACTATCTCTGAGGACTTCACTATTTTCTGAAGGACAGCAGCCAGTTGTTCTGCTTTTGCTTTGTATTGCTCTTTTTCCCTTTTGGCTTCATCATACTTTTCCAGTAGAGTAGTGGCCGTGGTTTGGAAATCTGCTTTGACTCCTTCATGAGTCACTTTACCAAGTTCAACCCTTGAAATGACATAACTGCTCACGTCAAAAGTATCAATTGTGGCATCTTCAGGAGGTTTGGCAATTTCGGCATATCTGATTCCTTTTTCAGTGACTAGCCTAGAAATAGTTTTAGGCTTCTTCTTTTGATTCTTAGCTTTCACGGGCAACAGCTTTTCAATGTCAACCTCATCAGGTGAGATAGCTTGTTTCTTCCTCTTTGGAGTGTAGGCAGATAGCCATGGAGGAAGTATTGATGCATCAACAGCTGGAGGGGGATCCACTACTTGCTTGGTTGGCTCCGTGCTTATACCCGTGATGGTGACAATGGGACTTGTGTTGGTGAACACGACACCTGTATCAATCACCTTTTGTGAAGCATCAAGAAGGTTCTCCAAAACAGTCTGTTCTCCGATATCAAAAGAAGGGGAAGATAAACTCGGAATGGAACCAGAAGAATCAAAAATAGTCCCAAGACTAGCCCTCATGGATTGAGGAGTATTGTCAGAAGAAACAACAAGAATGGGAGAAAGAGGAACATTAGAAATCACTGGCAAACTATCAGAAAATGAAACATGAGGAGGGGGTGTAAGAGCTTGTGTATCAGAAGGAAGGTCTTTCACAGGAGTCTGCGGATAACTATCAAGTTGCTCTACCCTTGTACCTTCATCTTCACTTTGTTCAGCTTCATCAGATACCTTATCTTTAGACTTTTGAACATTTTGTTCTTCAGTCTCAACATCCTCAATTTCCATATGGTCATCATTGATGTCTTCCACATCTGACTTAGTGGCATCCGAAACCTCTGTGGTTTCCTTCTTCTTTCCTCCCTTGGATACGAATTTGATCTTTGGTTTGTGTACCTTGGAGGAAGAAGGGGTATCACTCTTATTCTTGGTTCGGTTCTCAACCTTTTTACCTGTTTGCTCCTGTGTCCCTTCTTCAGATCCTGTAAGGAACTCTTTCAACTTGATCCCTTTACCTTCCAACCACAAGTTGGTGTTTGCTAAAATAGGTTGGAATCTTTTCCTGATGGATGTCTCTTCCTTGACTGACCATTTCACCTCTGGGAGAGGTGAAGCTTCCACGTTCTTTGTCTCGTATTCATGATCTAGGACATCTCCATCGTCCTCCATTCCTTCTGGAATATCAGCCAGTCCCAGTTCTTCAATTTGACTCAGATGAAGCCTACAGAAATCCAGTTTTCTGATCTCATTTTGGGTCCTGAGATTTGCCCATATGTCTTCCACCATTGGCTCATGAAAATTTGACTTCCTCTTGATCTTGTCTTGGACTCTTCTGAAGTCAAAATGATTTCTCTTCTTGTAGGTCTTCATCATGACTAACTGCAACTCAGAGTCGATTATCTTAGCTTTGTTGGCGGACTGAACTGAATACCTCCCAATTTCAATAGGAAACTTTATTCCTGACCTTTTAGCTCCATCTATTTATTATGAACCACAATCAGTTGTCTGTAAAGCTCCATAAGAACAATGCGATCACTGGGATAATGTGGCAACATGTAAGGGTAACCAGGATAGTATCCCACCCGAAGATAAGTGAAGGTGGGGAATTGTAGGAACAAACAACCAAAAGAATTGACAACTTGCCATGCCTCATCTGAAACTCTTCTCTGAACCAGTGTCCCATCCCACAAGCACATGAAAACTGAGAAGAACGCATCATTGACTCTTCTGAAATGGTGAATTGACCCCTTCAAAGTGATTTGGGGGTAGTATTCATATACTGGGGCCAATCTCCTGTCCCCTATCTGGGTCAAACTTGGAAAGTTCCTCATACTTGCAGCAGCGTAGACGAGATAAGAGGTCATGTAAAATTTGAAAGTGGTGTTGACCCTTACCAGTTGCTCGTGCAAGGCATTACTGATCTGTTCACCCCAGAATATCTTCTGATTTCCTCGTAGAATCACCTTGATGTAAGTGTACATCCATTCTTGGAATTTGGAGGCAGAAGGGAGTCCTCTGACGCGACTCAAGAGTGTAATCAAGTCACACACTTCCTCCACGAAATCACTCCTGTGAAGGTCTTTTGGCCATCTGGTCAAAGTTGCCCTAGGAATCTTTAGCCATTTGCTGTTTATGTGCCTCCTAGCAGATTCCAAATCATTGTCATAATCTTGTTGACCTTGAGCAAAATCAATTTGCCCAACATTTTCAAGTGGTGGACACATGAAGATTCTGTCCATGAACTCTGCATCCAATCTCATGATAACATTCCCCTGTGAGTCTGTCACGGCTCTAGTGTCCCTATTGTAGTGGTTAGCCACTTGTAGAACAAATTCCGGATTATGAGCACTAACAGGAAAGGATGCTACCAAATGGATATTGCTGTCAATGATTTTCTGCATATGCCGGGAGGGGTTTGCTTGTTTAGTTCTATCTATGAACTCAGCCATATCCACGTGTCCAATCTCAGTGTCTCTGATTTCATCGACATTCGACTGAACTGCCGTTACCGGAAAGACACCTTGGTATTTGTACTTCATGGCTCTGGACTTCGAAGGAGATGATTCTGACATGAGCCCTGAGAAAACTGTGAATTCGAACACCACCACGAACGCTGACAGAGAACTGCAAAAATCCATGATCTCGTAGTTAGGGGAAAATTGGAAAAACTGGGTCAACTGCGTTTTGACGATCATGGATGGGAAAGCATGTGTTAAAAGGGCTTGAGTGCGCAAATCGAGGCGAGGGTGAAAGCGGGCTTTCGGCTTTGAAAAATGAATTTTCCAGCGTTAGGGAAAAATCAAGGAAATGTGTTTGGGCGGGTGTATTGACTGCTCTTGCAAGTTGGAAAAATTCATGTGTAAAAGCGGTGAAAACAGCCGCTTCTACATGCACTTGGAGATTTGTTTAACATGCACAGGCGGTCAAATTGACCGCTCTTGCATCCCATGGGTAGTTCAGAACTTCAAATGATGGGGCGGGGAATTTCACCGCTTGTGCATGTAACTTGGCGAAAGTTTGCTCGGGCGGGGTTTTCTACCGCTCTCGCAAGTTAGAAGAGTTTCAGGTTTTGGTGTAAGGGCGGCGGAAACGACCGCTATTGCAAGTAGGAAACTTAGGGTTTTGGGTTTGATGCAGGGGCGGCGGAAACGACCGCTATTGCATGGAATATGAAAACGATTCCTCGTGTAAAGTCGGCAAAACCACTTGCCCATACTCCTAAGTCATGTATCAATCGGTGAATTTGGCCGATTATGCACATTGGTAAGGTGTCGCGGGTTTATACATCGGCGGCGAAATCCGCCGTCTTCGCACATTGGTATATGGCAAGGGTTTTTTTTTAAGGACTAAGCGGTAAAAAAAACTTAGAGGTTCCAAGGCAAAATCTAGGGTAGTGAAAACAAATCTAATACATATCATAAACAGACTTACATACAAAAAGAAAACAACCACGAAAACAACAAAACGTAACGAAAACCTAACAACAAAGATCTAGATGATAAAGGAAAACGAAAAATAGAAAACTTACCCGTCTGAAACTTTGAGACCCTAGGTTTGACTTGCGGCGCGAGATCCGTCACGAACTCGGAAGTATACGATCAAGTGATCGAGGAGGACGTCGGCGAGTCAACTAAAAAGCTTCAGCATGAGAAATGACAATACTTGGGGCGAAATATGTATTTAAAAGGTTTGAAATCGAGCTTTAAAAACCTGGCACGAGTGGCCATTAATGGCACTCGACGTCGAAATCCCAAAGATCTCGCGTGAGCGGCGATTTCGGCCGCCACAACAAGTAGGGTTAACAACCATATGCAACGGCGGGCTTTTCGGCCGCTCCGACATGTTACATGTAGATTCGACTTATGCGACAACAGGGGATTTGACCGCTCAGACAAAACAAAACAAAAATTCGAATATGTAATAGCGGTGTTTATAACCGCTTTTACATGTTATTAGACACTTTTTTTAAAAATTGCAACAGCGGTGTTTATAACTGCTTTTACATGTTAGACAAACTTTGAAAATTTTCTAACACCTGAAATATGACTAAAACTTGACCTTTCAATCAGTTTACGACTTAAACGATTCTCGCGAATATCGAGAAATCAATTCAAGGGAATGTCGCAGACGATTTTAGAATGTCAAAGGACTTCGCACGAGACCAAGGAAATCTTTTCTCGATTTGCGATCTTAGAGTGTAGATTCACGAAACGGACAAGTTTCGTGGGGTCGTCTACAAAACAAGCGTAGCTGATTTTGAGGACAACAAGTTGCCTCAACTTATTTTATGAGAAATCCCTATTATGTTATTGGGACTCTCATAACTAGTGTGATAGATGAATTAAATCCCTCTACTCATTATAGTTTAGTCAAAAGATAACTTCTTGTATAAATATATTCTTTCGTAATGTTATAATCCACTTTATAAAAATAAAAATGTCAATATCTATATAATTTAATTATTTTTCTTAAAAAATAAACATCAAACTTTATTGACTATTTCTAGAGAAAGGTCTAGAGCTACCCAACACCTCCACTTCATCATCATTTTATTCAATGATCTTAGAGGAAGAAGAAATTCTCACTACTCGAAGCAAGAAATACATCGTGCCCTAATAACCAACTCATCTCTAGCCTTGTGCAAAAGAGTAGAAGATACCATTGTTGAAGAAAAACTAAGATCAAAGGAAGGGAAATACCTCCTACTTATCAATTGATGAGCTAAAGGGGCTCTATAATGAATGATTCATAAGGCACAACACTTGTTGAAGGTTTTGCAAATGGGGAAGCAAGCTAAGTGGACTTGATCTAGGGAAAACTCTATGGTTAAGTGCATCTGAGTCAGAGTAGTATTGGGATGGATAACCTCTGAGGAAGTCCTGATGCTTCACCCCTATGAGTATCACATAGATCAATGAGTTCTAAGTGGACCATTCATTCTCATAAGAGATGGGTTCATGTGAACCACTACTCATGAACTATGGGTCAATGAGTTTGACTCAAAACTATGTAGTTGAATCCTAATATAAATATCATAGTTTGACAGGCTGCAAAAAATACCTCCTTATGAATTGTTGAGCTCAAGGGACTCTTTAATGAATGGTTAATAAAGCACAACACTTGCTAAAGGTTTTGCAAATGAGGTAGCAAGCTAAGCGTACTTGATCTCAGGGGAAACTCCATGGTTAAGCATGCTTGAGTCGGAATTGTAATGAGATGGGTCACCTCTTGGGAAGTTTCGATGCTTCACCTCTATGAGCATCGCCTAGATGTAATGAGTGCTAAGTGGACCATTCATTATCATGAAAGATGGGTTCACGTGAACCACTACTCATGAAACATAAGTCAATGAATTTGATTCAAAAACTACGTAGTTGAATCCTGATATAAATATCACAAAAGAAATATTATCTGTTGAACTACACCGACCACCCAACTATAAAGTCTCTTGACATTACCGACCAAAATAATTGAACGGGCTTCTAATTCATAGAATGTCACCATAGAGAACAAACTCCTAACCTGTGACCCTGCTAATAAACATCAACATCCTCTAATGTTACGTCTAAACCTTCGCTGAAATCATACCTCATCAAGCTCATTGCCAAATATTTAACTACATTCTTTTCCTTCAAAAAATTCAGGCCATTGAAGAGAGATACGAAGGCAACCTCTAAATTGACCCTGATTCTAATGGCAGATTCTAAGTAATCAATCCCAAGAACCTCTTTGATTTTTTGTTCAATCCAGGTAACAAAAATGATATCCAATTGGGCATCCAGAACTTTGAAAGGCCATTTTCCTATTTGACTAAAGACAAGGAAAATTCAGGCCCCATGATAGAGAACAGAAGCTACCTAAAGCGATCAAAAGCCACGTGTCACAGCCGGAACCCCCACACAAATGCTTGAGCCACCTGTCCAAAGAAAAAAAGCAAAGCAACATGTGTGATATATCCCATCCATCTAGCTTAATCAATACCTTGAAGCCTCGAGAAAGAGTTGCCTGCAAAATCCTTCCATGGAAAAGTACTATGCCGAGAAAATGATTGTGGAAAAAAGGTGACACTAAGGTTTTGATTGGGATCCCGAACGTACCCTCAATCCCAAACATTAGATAAGCCATCCCACCTGTCGAGAAGATTTGCATCCATCTATTCTATTTCAAGATCGAAAGACACAATAATGGCCAGCATAAATTTAATTAGTTACATAGGAGTAGGAGAAAAAATCTTAATAAAAGTAATTCCCTCAACTTAATTTGCTACTAGATGAGATTTATATTTTATTTTTCTTTCTACATTATACTTCTTGAATACCCGTTTGCAATTAATAGGTTTTCTTCTAGGAGGTAATTTCACTAAGTACCATGTATGATTTTTATCTAAGGATTCCATTTATTCTTCCATGGCTTCTTTCTAAGACTTATTTTCATTTGATTCAAGTGTCTCCATAATAGTCTAAGGGGTCTTTATCAATAATTGATAAAGTTGATAAAAGAAATGTAAAACATAAATTAGGACTATACCTTATTGTTATTCTTCTCACTTGATCTAATCTTCTCAAAATTGGAGTTTCTGGTTCTGCATTCTTTGGTCCTTCCTCCTTGCTCCATCTAAATTTTCCTCTTGTAACTTGCTCTCTAATTCATCTTCCATAGTTGCCTCAAATTAGAAATAGATCTTCCCCCTTTTAATTCAACATGAACCTGTTTAGGTTCTTCTTTTGGTTGTATTCTTATTTCGGAATCCTCTTCCCTTGTCTAAAGATTACATTATGACTATAATCAATCTTCTATGTTTTGGGGTTCCATAGCTTATATCCTTTAACACTAGTACTATATCCCATAAATATAAACAACTTTTATAGTCTAGCATAGTCCTTTTCTCTTTTAGAATATACATATAAGCATCACAACAAACAATTCTTAAATGTCTAAGAGAGGGTTTCTTACTAGTCTATGCTTCTCATGGAATTTTATTGAATGAAGCTAAGGTGGGTGATCTAATGATAAGATAACAAGTAGTTGTTACTACTTTTACTCATAATTTTGTTTCCAATCCTACACCATTTAGCATACTTCTAGCCTTATCCATTAGAGTTCTACTCAACGTTTCTAAAACTCCATTCTGTTGTGGTGTATAGAGAATTGTCTTCTACCTTTCTATTGCACACTTCTTACAAAAGTGCTCAAATGCATTTGAGCAATACTCTCCACCATTATCACTTGTCAAAACCTTTATCTTCTTTTCCATCAAATTTTCTAAACGAGACTTAGACTCTTTAAATTTATTGAAAACATTAGGTTTATTCTAGAGAAAATATACCCAAGTCTTCCTTGAGAAACAATCTATAAAAGTAACATAATAACAATTTTCCTAGTGACAAAACCTTTACAAGTCGAAATACAACACTATGTACTAAATGCAAATCTATTATGATCTTGTAGTACTATTTGGAAACTTCACTTGAGTTTGCTTATCAAATAAACAATGCTCATAGAAATCAAAATATAAGGGGCAATTATAAATTCCTTCAACCATGTACCTTTACTTTTTAATGTTTGAAGACCTTTCTCTCCAATATGTCCCATGTGTAGATGTCACAAAATTATCTTCTTTACAAGAGGTGTAGGAGATTGATTTAGAATATTATTAACTTCAAGAACCATAAAGCTATTGTACCCACCACTTATAGTGCTTACCTCAAGCTTGAACAAAGTTATTGAACAGACTCCTATTGCCAACACTATTGCTCCATGAATCATCTTGCAACTATCCTTATTAAATACTACTTGCACACCCTCATCCCTCATCTTTCTTACGCCATGTTTTTGGAAAGAATTAAAAATGACAAGAATTCCATTATGATGTGATCCTTGTTCACCATTGGAGGGATTATATTAAATACTCTCAATAATTTTTCAAGCATTCCGTCATTAATAACATACACCATCTTCAAGGATTGGTTGTAGGTGGTGTAGAAAAGGTTAAGGTTGAGATCAATTTTCCATTCTTCATGAGGCACCTAAGGTTTTGTGATCAAGTTTCCATCAAAAAGATTATGCCAAGGACAGATTTCTAAGGTTTCATCTTTGATAAAGTCTATATTTTCAAATCACCAATTGCAAGTTGTAAGAGGTGGCTAGGGTTTGTAAGTGCATTTTTAGATTCAAGATAACAAGACTGTTTGAGTTTTTTTATAAGAAAATTCTAGGGTTTCAAGCTTCTTACAATGGCCTACATTTTCAGAGTGAAAAGACTCATGGACATTTTAGATTGACTAAATTTTTAGTCATGACAAAAAGATATTTCTAGATGATATTCTAGAAGGTTTCTCTTGAGGTGTTATATATTTAGATAAAATGTATTTGAAGGTTTCCTTGATTTAAATGTTTTATTTTTAGACAATTTTTTATTTAGCGTTTGGTTTGCTTGCAAGCATTCAATTTTCAACATAGAACTTTAGTAGTTTATTTTGTACTTATCTTTAATAAATTACATTGTAGGAGCATGTAAAAAATTGTACACACTTATAAATAAGTGATTTATGCACTTAGATGGAAGCCAATAGCAAATTTATGTCTACTTGTTGCTAAAATTGTTGTTCAATCTAATTTATGTGAATTTGTGAGTTGAATATAGCTTAATGATTATTACAAGTTTTGTATTGCAATACTTATTGATTTGAGTATTTGTAGCTTTGCATGTGAATCTCCAATACTAACTCATTGTATATTGTGTTTGTTTTCAATTTTATTTAGTTCTTGTGCTATACTCATTCTTCTTGGTCTTTGCTTTTAGCTAGAAAAGATGAGCACTTGTGAGCTGGCATAAGTCATTAACTACAAGTCAAAAGATTATAACATATTGTATCTTATGGTAAAGAGTTGTTTAGCCTCGTGCCCATAACCAATAACTAAAAAGGCATGTTATTTCCATAGTTTAGAGTTTAGATAGGGTTTTTAGTTAATTTTTTTTTGTTACAAGGGACCTTCCTTTCTAATTTGAAGAAAGGTTTTATCTTTTAACATTTTTCTATTTTGTGTTGTGTTGAAAGGGACAAATTAAAATGCTAACAAAGAACTCACCAAAGATAGTAATAGATAAAATAGCTATTATGAAGCATCAATCTACTCTTTTAATTATTTTGGCTTAGTAAATAGTTATTTTCCCTTCTAAAAATTTTGGAACATCAAATAAGTTTCTTTCTTGCTTTATGAAGGCTTTGCCTATGAATTGAACAACTTTTCTTGCAATCAATTTAAAATTTTGATGCAAAACTTAGGCCATGCTCCTTCAATTTTTGTTGGTAAAAAAATTGTTTGTACTAGATAATAGAAACCTTAGACATTTTTCTATTTTAAGAATATTTACAAATTGAGTTAGGTTAAAAACTTTCATAGATGTTCTATATAAATTATGTAAAACACCCTTTTCATATCTGAAGAGCCCAAATCGTACTTTTTATTTTATGAAAAAATCTTTACCATCCACAACAATGATATCCATTTTTTTATGGCATTTCCCTCTTTATTGAATTTTAGGCCAAAATCAGAATTCTTTAAGGGGTCATTTGTGACATTTCCAACTTTTTGGACCAATATTGTACTTTTGACCTCACCTACTAGTTTGACAATTTCACTTATGCACATTTTCACTTTTTATACCAAAATTGTACTTTTTGGCCTCCTTCACTAATTTTAACAATTTTGACATCTAAATCAACATTGTGCAATTTTGACACTTTTACCACTTTCTAAAAAATCTTGGGAGTATATATTTATTGTTGCACAATTTTAGCACTTTTGCCACTTTTCTAAAAATCTTGGCATCTCTATGCATTGTCATAGTACTCGCAAAAGGCACACCATATTTTCACTTTGAAAGATTTTTGGCATGGTAATGGTGTCATGCGATCCACCAAAGGCATGTCATTTTTTGGGCACCCCAGTGGTGAATCATGTGTCTCTCCAAAGAAATGCCACTTTTTGATATTGAGAATTTTTGGGCATGCTAGTGGTAGGTCACATGACTCTCCAAAGGCATGCCACTATTCTTCCCTTAGCCATAAATTTCTTGTTTTGACTACATTTTTTTCCTCATTTGAAGTGTCAATAAATTCCCATTGCTAGCTATAAAATGAAATTGGTTTAGTTCCAAAATATGTGAAAAAATGAGGGGATGAATATTTTTAATTGAAGTATCATATAGAGGAAAGGTGTAAAGTTGACTTAGAAATTTTTTTTGTATGGGTACAACAAAATACAAATGAAATATAATTAATATTGCACATTTACAAAGTTAAGTGAAATTTAATGATATTACAACACTTAAGAACAATCGTAATTCAATCATATCTTTAACAATTTCTCGAAAAGATAACATCCAAACTTTAAACTTATAAGAAAACACACTTGATAATAATAAGAATTAATATAATTTTTTTTAAATATTAGTTTTAAATGGGTAACACAATTTAGTGGCATGTATTGTTATTGGTCCTCTTCCCTCTCCTATTTTGGTTTTATGGAAATGTTTTTCTCCTTTATTTTTCTTATATATTTTTTGATACATAAAATTAAGGATTGTGTCCTATTATATTAAAAAATTAAATATATATAAAAGAGTTTAGTTATAACAATTAGGCATGAAGTTGTCTCAACTTATTTTATGAGAAATTCCTATTATGTTATTGGGACTCTCAAAACTAATATGATTAACGAATTAAATCCGTCTACTCATAATAGTTTAGTCAAAAGATAACTTCTTTGGTAATGTTATAATCTACTTTATAAAAATAAAAATGTCAATATCTATATATAATCAAATAACTTTTATTAAAAAATAAACATCAAACTTTATTGACCATTTCTAGAGGAAGGTCTAGAGCTACCCAACACCTTCACTTCATCATCATTTTACTCAATGGTCTTAGAGGAAGAAGGAACTCTCACTACCTGAAGCAAGAAATGCACCATGCCCTAATAGCCAACTCATCTTTAGCCTTGTCTAGAAAAGTAGAAGATGCCATCATTGAAGAAAAACTAAGATCAAAGGAAGGAAAACAACTCCTACTTATCAATTGATGAGCTAAAGGGGCTCTATAATGAATGATTCATAAGGCACAACACTTGCTGAATGTTTTGCAAATGGAGAAGCAAACTAAGTGTGCTTGTGTTGGCAAGAGACACTATATGGATTCATGGTTGTTGTCATTGATGGCAACAAAGGTCATCCCACATATCCGCAAGTCATGGTGTGTCTCTACCAGAAGTCAGAATGAAGACTGTTGTGGTCCGGTGAACAAGAACAGAGCATGTGACAAGGTCCGACAGATTGGTCCGGATCTCTCAGAGGAAGTGTCTTGGTGCAGTGCGGATTTGGGGAAGTCAAAAGGACTACCTTGAGTAGTATATTCCAAGGATTTAGCCTCCGGTGATGGACAAGAAAGAAGATATGAATAGTTGAGTACCGGATTCCTGAAAGACAGTGAGAACAGAGGAAGAACTGACTGACAGAGTATCAGACTATTTTCTGGATGTGTTACTGTTGATGGTAAAGGTTGTGAAGGCATGAATCATGTTTGGCCGACATGATTAATGATATCTACAAGTATATGCTTGATCCGCATTACTTGATATGCAAGGATTCAGCCGACAGAACAAAGTTTGTGAGAAGATAGACTATTCTGGGTGCCGACTAGAAAGATAATGAAATCACTAGTGCGGATATAAATAGAGGATAGATTTTGTTGTGAGAAGTGAAGTTAAGTTATGGGGTATGCGAATAAGTGCAGAGCAGAATAGAAGTAATAAGAAAAATCTGGTATGTGAAAGAAAAGCAGAAAAAGAGCAAAGGAAAGATGAAGTGCAGCAGATCAGTATACAGAGCCTAAATCGGAACTGAACTCTAGCATATGTAGATGCTTCCAATCAGTTCAAGTATTGTACAAACATTCTTTTGTAGACAGTGTGTCTCCTTGTAGGCAGTGTGCCTCTTTGTGAGCAGTGTGCTCGGGCAGTGAGCCCTAATTGGCAAGTGCCATTTTGTAATTCCTTATTCTTCTAACAGAGAATAATCTTTGAGTTAATCACCCCGTGGTTTTCTCCCTTAACCGGGTTTCCACGTCAAAAATACTGTGTCATGTGTTTCTCATTTCATGGTAATGTTTGTTTGTTTGATTCAATGCTACTTTGATTAATAAGAAAGTTCAAAAGAAGAAATAATTAGGATAACTGATTCACCCCCCTCTCAGTTATCAACAATTGGTATCAGAGCTAAGTTCCTCCGAATAGAGCCTAACAGCTTGAGGAAGATCTGGGAGTTCAAATGGATGCATATGGTTTAAGGGAGCAACTCAAGACTGCCCTTGAGGATCTTGAACAGTCAAATTCTGAAGTCAATGAATTAAAGGAAAGACTCAAACAGGCTGATGAATTCATGAGAGAACTAAAAGACAAATTAAGTCTCTCTATGAAAAAGAGAAAGGAGCTGCTCCAACAATTGGCAAGACAAAGTGAAGAAAGCAATACAAATGAAGAATTGACTGAGAAAACCAAGTTATGTGAAAAGTTATCAAAAGAAGTCATTATGTTAAGACATGAAATGGAATCAGGAACTATAAAGTTTACTCATGAGATTGAAGAAAAAAGAAAAGCTGAAGACAATATCTTAAAGAGAAATCAGAAGAATGCCACCAGATGGACAGGATTATCAGACATCTTGAATCTGATCTTGAAGACGCCAAAGATAATGAAGAAAAACTTGAGGATCAAATTGTCTCTCTCAAAAGAGATCTTCAAACAGCAAATGAATATAAAGAAAAATTCAAGATAAGTTCTGCCCAACTTGAAGTACTTCTTGGAAGTCAAAAGAGGACAGATGACAAGTATGGTTTGGGATATGAGAAAGGAGAAAGCTCCAGATCCGGTCAAAAGAATTTTGGATCAGAAAATCTAAGGAATAAGCCTAGAAGACCTCCAGTAAGACAGCCCAATGCTCAAAGATATCCATCCTTCAATAGATACTGCCACAGCTGCAATCACTTTGGTCACAAAGCTAATCAGTGCAAAAATAGAATGAATCAGACTAATTCATCCTTCTCTGGATAGTGCTTTAACTGCAAAAGGTATGGACACAAGTTTCATGAATGCAGAAATATGCAAATAAACAAATCATTCAATGGTAGATGCTTTGCATGTAATAGAATAGGTCATATGGCTAATCAATGCAGATCAAGAGGCTATCAGTCAAATATGCAAAGAAATGTTATTTGTCAAATCTGCAATAGGTCCGGTCATAATGCAAAAGTCTACAGAAGCAAGAATCAAGACAAAAAAGGTCCGGTGTATAATCAGAATCAAGACAAGGGTAAACAAAAGATGAATGCGGATGAAGTTAGGAATCAGATGAACAAGATTTGGGTAAAGAAAAGTTCAGAGAATGTAGAGGTTGGATCCGCACCAGACTCTGGTGCTGATACTCCTTCCGGAAACTAAAAAGTGAGCTCTGGCTCAGGGGGAGACTCATAGAAAATCCTGTTCCCCCAGCCAATCAAGTGGTGCCAAATGTGGCACAAGATGCGGAGTAAAGGGTTTGAAGATATAAGTCTTGAGACGATCCAGATAAGATTTCAGAGGTCCGCATGGAGATGTGAAGAAGTTGTGATCGATCAAATAAGACCTGTTCCGAGAGATGCTCCGGAATGACAGAGGATTACAAAAAGGATCCGGAGAGATCCAGAAATACATTGTCTTATTCTGCGGATTGGACAGAGTGTTTGGGATGTCCTTGTGATGTGTCATCTTGATTTATTCATGGTTGGAAGATCCGCATGATGTTCATAGATCAGGACTGATCCGGTATTCCAAGTTATCTGAATAAGGCAAACCAGAACAATGTAGGTCGAGCATTTATTGCAAAAAGATATTAGGGTTTGCGAAACAATATAAGGGATTTCTCAATAATCACTTGATCATTCCACACCCAAGAAGAAGCGAAAAGCGGAGCTCTGCAACAAAATTCATCAAGTTCACCAAAGATCACTTGCAGAAGTTACTACATACAGAAATCAATCCAACCACTCCGTATATCCGAAGGCGCATAAGGTATTTTACATTTTCAATATCTCACTGCAAATCTTTGAAAAATGGCTACTCTGAATATAGTTAAGATCTCTGATAGACCTCGCCCCACATTCAAGAAACATCCATACAAATCTTTGGAAGTAGATCCACTAGGAGCCTTCTCCAGTGTTCCGCATGGTGTATTGCATACAGAGGACATTAGGGTTTACATTCATGTGAATTTTGAAGACTTTGGAGAATCAAAACTGATGGATATCTATCACAAATAGTTGATAGATGACTCCTTTGAGATTAAACCTCAGTACAAAGCCATCCGGGACAAACACTTTGCACAGTGCATCCATTTCCCCTGTTTTGAAGAAGATGAATGGGTCCGGTATGTACTAAGTAGAGTGCATGACAACTTCCTATGGTTGAACAAGCCCTTCAAGATCACCAAAGATGCAATTAGGGCTATAACTGGTCTACACTCATCCGGTGGATTACCTGTTCTCAAGTCTGTCAAAAATTAGACAGTTAGTGATGCAACCGGATCTAAGTTTGACAAGAGAGCTATGATAGTTGAAGACATCACTGAACCAGATGTCAAATTTACATCTATGATAATTGGTTATAGAATCTATCACTTCAGTAGGGAAAATTTAGTACCGGGAACTACAATCTACACACCTTATCAAATGTTAAAGGAGAATGCAGACTATGACTTGTGTGAGCTTCTTGTAAACCAACTTTTTGAAAATCTGCAGAAGATCAAGAAGGACAAGAAAAACTCCTTCAAGTATGGCAATTTGATCCTTTGTCTCTTCTCTTATTACATGAATGAGCTTCCCGGATCCAGTGGATGGATATGGCAGAATGACAGACCGGTTGCCATCCAAATCAGAGATTATTTGCATGGACTTGGGGATGCTAAAGCAAGAAAAACAGCTCTATGGGGATATTTTAAGAACTTCCAGAGCATGATGCATGCAAGAGAAAGAATACCCCAATCCCTTGTTGAAAAGTACAAAGACACGGTATGCTTTATGGTAGAAACAGATCAGTGTCTAATGGAGGCAGTAGAACCAAGAACTGTGTGGATCATGCCCATGGGGTATGAAGTGGATGAACAGATAGTGGAGCTGCATGTTCAACACATGCTAAGTCAGCCTAAAGATCCAAAGGCAGAAAGGTTCGGAACATTTGAGGAACTAAGTATAAAAATTCATGTTGAACTCAGAGAACCGGAGATCAAGAGGAAAGTTAGAAAAGAAGTAGAACACATAGCACAAGGCCTTGGAATCTCCATGGAAGCACTTGATGCTCACCAGAAGAAGAAGGAAGGGGATGAGAAAGAGAAGAAGAGGGCAAAAAAGAAAAGTGAAGAAAGTGTTCCGGTTGAAACTTCCACCCGGACCAGATCATCAAAAAGATCTGCACCTCCCACAACCAAAAGCTCAAAACTGGAAGTCCAAGCATCCGGTAAAAGATCTAAGACAAAAGCCACAAGGGCTTATGAAAACCAAAAGGATGAAGAGGAAACTGAGTCAGATGAGGGAGTAAAAGAAATAAAGAAGCAAAAGAAGAAAGGATCCGGTAAACCCTCCACAGGCCAAGACAAGGAAGAAATGACAGAGGAACTAGTTGAAAAGCCCACCCTGTCTCTAGATAGTGTAGTCAAATCAGTCACTGTGGATGGGAACCTTCAACCAGTGGCTGAATTCTATGATGACTACAATGAGCCAGATCAAAAGATCCTGCAGGAAGCTACAATCAGGTACCTGAACATTTACAATAAAGCTTTTATTGAGATTATCTCCGAAATTCCTAAGAGTCTAGAGAAGGAATTAGAAATAAGAAAGAACAATGCCATGGCAAAAGACATTGAGATCAGGGAACAGATAGCTATTCAGCTATATCCTTCAATTGATCACAAAACAATGAACATGGTATTCAAAGACTGCAAGGATGAATTCAGAAGCAAAGCAAGGATGAATCAGCTTATGCTTGGTGAGACCGACAAAGTAGCCAAGGACACTGAAGAGATCCTCCGGAATACATTCAAAAGGTTCAACATTCCTATTGTAGAGGACTTAGGTGCAGAAACAGCTGTGGACTTGGAATCATCTGCTCCAGAAGAAGTGGCCCTTGAACAGAGTAACATCTCTCCTCCGATTTCCCCTATAGTCTCTGGATCCCAAGAGAAATTACAGGAGAAAGAAGCAACAATAAAAGAAAAAGAGGTTGACAGCACCAAGGATGCAGAGAAAGAGAAGATTCCAACAGAGAAAACCACAACTAAAAGTGGTAAGAATGTGGAAGGAGAAAAGACTCCAAAGGACAAAACTGCAGAAGAAAAGAAACATCTATCTCTGGCAAGAGACACTGCATAAACTGTTCAAAAAATTTTGAGCCAAGAAACAATAGAGATTGATGAACCGGAGCTTCTAAAAGGCCCATTCGACTTTGACTCTCTCTCTCCGGTACAGACGATGAAGATAGCCTCATTTGCAAATGCTAAGGCAAACGAAAAACTCCTAAAGTCTCATATGGAAGACTGTGAGTTGATAGAGGCTGCTTCCGGAGTGCTTGAAAAGATTATGCCATCAGTCCAGATAGATCTGACAGCCTCCTCTTCCGGTAATCTCAAAACCTTAGTCAGCAGTGTTGATACACATTTTGATTCTCTAGAAAAATCAGCTGAAGAAAAGGTCCGGAAGGAATTTTTGGATAAGAGATTTTCAGAAGTACTAGGATTAATCTCTAATGATAGGAGAAATATGAGTACTGGAATAAAGAGCTTAGAAAATGCTCTTAAGGATGGCGGTGACATCTACAAATTTTGTATCTCCTGGTCAAAGGCAACAGTAGAAATTGATAAGAAAATAAAAGAGGAACAGGACAAACTACAAAGTTTATCTCAAAGTTTTGATCCTCTCTCTTGCTCCATAGTGAATCAAGAATGTCAAACTATTGCAATCACAAATGCAATAAAGAACTTTGAGAAGGAAAGGAAGAATATAACTAACCAGATGGGAGAACTTAGAAGGATTATAATCCCTAAGTTAGAAACTATGCATGAAGCCATCAGTGATGCTCAGACTACCGCCCAAACAAATGATCCGACAGATCTCAAAAGGGCAGAAGCTTTTGCATTTTTGTTAAGTGGTCACATTTCAATTTTGGATAGAATGAAGCAAAGTTGGGCTACAGAACTGGTCCAATTGAAGACATCCTTTGCAGACATTTTTTAGTTTATGTGAGTATGTAAATATGCGGCTATGTATAGTAAATATTTGAAAATTTTGGTGTGCGGACCCTACCCTTTGCCATTGATGTCAAAGGGGGAGTGAGGAGCAGTGAAAAATAAGGAATCCAACTAAGGGGGAGTTCCGGAAATTGTATATAAAGATAGAGCATCAGCCAAGGGGGAGCATAGTGTAAACACTTAGTCATTTTTCACTAAGTGTTGCCATCAATGCCAAAGGGGGAGATTGTTGGCAAGAGACACTATATGGATTCATGGTTGTTGTCATTGATGGCAACAAAGGTCATCCCACATATCTGCAAGTCATGGTGTGTCTCTACCGGAAGTCAGAATGAAGACTGTTGTGGTCCGGTGAACAAGAACAGAGCATGTGGCAAGGTCCGACAAATTGGTCCGGATCTCTCAGAGGAAGTGTCTTGGTGCAGTGTGGATTTGGGGAAGTCAAAAGGACTACCTTGAGTAGTATATTCCAAGGATTTAGCCTCTGGTGATGGACAAGAAAGAAGATATGAATAGTTGAGTACCGGATTCCTGAAAGACAGTGAGAACAGAGGAAGAACTGACTGACAGAGTATCAGACTATTTTCTGGATGTGTTACTGTTGATGGTAAAGGTTGTGAAGGCATGAATCATGTTTGGCCAACATGATTAATGATATCTACAAGTATATGCTTGATCCGCATTACTTGATATGCAATGATTCAGCCGACAGAACAAAGTTTGTGAGAAGATAGACTATTCCGGGTGCCGACTAGAAAGATAATGAAATCACTAGTGCAGATATAAATAGAGGATGGATTTTGTTGTGAGAAGTGAAGTTAAGTTATGGGGTATGCGAATAAGTGTAGAGCAGAATAGAAGTAATAAGAAAAATCTGGTATGTGAAAGAAAAGCAGAAAAAGAGCAAAGGAAAGATGAAGTGCAGCAGATCAGTATACAGAGCCTAAACTAGAACTGAACTCCAGCATATGTAGATGCTTCCAATCAGTTCAAGTATTGTATAAACATTCTTTTGTAGACAGTGTATCTCCTTGTAGGCAGTGTGCCTCTTTGTGAGCAGTGTGCTCGGGCAGTGAGCCCTAATTGGCAAGTGCCATTTTGTAATTCCTTATTCTTCTAACAGAGAATAATCTTTGGGTTAATCACCCCGTGGTTTTCTCCCATAACCGGGTTTCCACGTCAAAAATACTGTGTCATGTGTTTCTCATTTCATGGTAATGTTTGTTTGTTTGATTCAATGCTACTTTGATTAATAAGAAAGTTTAAAAGAAGAAATAATTAGGATAACTGATTCACCCCCCCCCCCCCCCCTCAGTTATCAACAATAAAAATAAAAATGTCAATATCTATATATAATCAAATAACTTTTATTAAAAAATAAACATCAAACTTTATTGACCATTTCTAGAGGAAGGTCTAGAGCTACCCAACACCTTCACTTCATCATCATTTTACTCAATGGTCTTAGAGGAAGAAGGAACTCTCACTACCTGAAGCAAGAAATGCACCATGCCCTAATAGCCAACTCATCTTTAGCCTTGTCTAGAAAAGTAGAAGATGCCATCATTGAAGAAAAACTAAGATCAAAGGAAGGAAAACAACTCCTACTTATCAATTGATGAGCTAAAGGGGCTCTATAATGAATGATTCATAAGGCACAACACTTGCTGAATGTTTTGCAAATGGAGAAGCAAACTAAGTGTGCTTGATCTTTGGGAAAACTCCATGGTTAAGTGCATTTGAGTTAGAATAGTATTGGGATGGGTAACTTCTGAGGAAGTCCCAATGCTTCACCCCTGTGAGTATCACATAGATCAATGAGTGCTAAGTGGACCATTCATTCTCATAAGAGATGGGTTCATGTGAATCACTACTCATGAAATATGGGTCAACGAGTTTGACTCAAAACTATGTAGTTGAATCTTGATATAAATATCATAGTTTGACATGCTGCAAAAAATACCTCCTACTTATCAATTGATGAGCTAAAGAGACTCTATAATGAATGGTTAATAAGGCACAACACTTGCTAAAGGTTTTGCAAATGAGGTAGAAAGCTAAGCGTACTTGATCTCAGGGGAAACTCCATGGTTAAGTATGCTTGAGCCGGAATTGTAATGAGATGGGTGACCTCTTTGGAAGTCTCGATGCTTCACCCTTGTGAGCATCACCTAAATGTAATGAGTGCTAAGTGGACCATTCATTTTAATGAGAGATGGGTTCAAATGAACCACTACTCATGAAATATAGGTCAATGAATTTGACTCAAAAACTATGTAGTTGAATCCCAATATAAATATCACAAAATAAATATTATCTATTGAACTGCACCAACCACCCAACTATGAGGTCTCTTGACATTACCCACCAAAATAATGAAGCAGGCTTCTATGAAGGGCTTCTAATTCATAAAAAGTCACCATAGAGACCAAACTCCTAACCTGTGACCCTGCTACTGGAAGGATGCAGCCTAGATAAACATCAACATCCTCTAAAGTTACATCTAAACCTTCGCTGAAATCCTACCTCATGAAGCTCATTGCCAAATATTTTAACTGCATTCTTTTCCTTCGAGAAATTCAGGGCATTGAAGAGAAATATGGAGTTAACATCTGATTTGACCCTGATTCTAGTGGTAGCTCCTAAGTAATCAATCCCAAGAACCTCTGATTTTTTGTTCAATCCAGGTAATAAAAATGATCTCCAATTGGGCATCCAGAACTTTGAAAGGCCATTTCCTATTTGACTAAAGACAAGGAAAATTCAGGCCCCATGATAGAGAACAGAAGCTACCTAAAGCGATCAAAATCCACATGTCACAGCCGGAACCTCCCCCCAAATGCTTGAGCCACCTGTCCAAAGAAAAAAGCAAAGCAACATGTGTGATATATCCCATCCATCTAGCTTAATCAATACCTTGAAGCCCCGAGAAAGAGTTGCCTGCAAAATCCTTCCATGGAAAAGTACTATGCCAAGAAAATGATTGTGGAAAAAAGGTGACACTAAGGTTTTGATTGGGATCCCGGACGTACCCTCAATCCCAAACATTAGACCCATCTGTCGACAAGATTTTCATTAATCAGAATATTTGAGGCATCAATTCCAAAATTGACTGAAAAATTCTACTACTCGATTTACTTCTAAATAACAATGATTCACTAAAAAATTACTTCTAAGTTATGAAGAAGATACCAAGCTCTCCTTGTAATGCTATCTAACTTCCAACTTCCAAGTCTTGGAATGTTTGTGTTTGTTAACCAGTGGATCTCCCTCTATACAAATATTAGGATTAACCAGTGGATCTCCCTCTCTCTATACCAATTTTAGAAATCCTACAAATCGAAGATGAATCCAGATCTCCCTCTACACATATTAGAAATCTCATAGATGCAAGTTAATTGAAATCCACGAACAATTTTAATGAAGGGATTTATATAAGTCTTTTATGATATATTTTGTCTAGGAGACTTTTGAATTACTTTTTATAACATCATCAAAATTGATTTTATAAGAAACTAAACAAGGAGGAATATATTTTACTAAATCTCTTGGAGCTGACTGTGCCTTAACCTTACAAGCAACATTAACAAGAGAGATTTTCAAAAGGTTCCAAGATCTAAGAGTATGCTCATCGTAAGAAGTGATTTTCTTACCTTTAGTTACATTCTTTGAAGCCTTTACCATAACAATTTTGTAAATAGCTACATCAATCTTCATATAAAGCTCAACCTTAGAAAGTTGTTTATCTTGAAAGATTCTCTTATTTTTCCCCTCCTCTTTATTATAAACAAGCATAGAAGGACCAGCGACCTAAATCATGGAAAACACTACTTTTGCTTTAATAATTGACCATCCCTAAAAAAGTTGCAACAAATCTTTGGATTAGTTCCGTTGATTGCAAAGCCAATACCAACACTTAGTTGTAAATGGACAATGGATAAGCAAGTGGGAAACTGATTCTTTTGATTAAGACACAAAATGCAAACAAAGAGACGCACAAAACCAAATTTCCTTAGCCTATCCTAGATAATAATTTTACCATAAATAGTTGTCCAAACAAAAACTCTTGCCTTGGGTAAGAATGCTTTACTCAAACACATGGAATCATGCTAGTTCTTTTCCATAAAATCCATAAAATGATTAGCAATAACAATATAACTCATTTTAGTAAAGGGTGGAAGTTCAAACTTATGTCATCTTTTAGGCTTGATTTCCAACACATTAGAATTTATCCATTTTCAACTACAAGTTAGTTTGGGTTAAAAATGTGTTTTTGTTGGATTCATTTAAGATAAAATAGATTTGGGGCACAACTTTTCTAACTGAAAGTGTTTGCTAGATACATACGTAGCATCACTTTGGTGCCAATTTATAAAAAATAGAAAGTATTTGAAAAACTTAATACTCTTGCCACTTTTATTCATGTAAATAATATTTTTTGAAAAATTTAATATACCCATATGTAGATTTAATAGTTTAGTTTTCAAAAATATAAAATTTTAAATATTTTACTATTGTAATTTTTTTTAAAATTCACTAAAAGTAGGTCATCAACACCCCAAAATAAAGTTGATTATTTTCTTAAGGAAAATACTAAATTATATATATATATATATATATATATATATATATATATATATATATATATATATATATATATATATATATATATATATATATATATATATATATATATATATATAAGTGGAGGCCATGTTAACCTCATTTTTTAACATTTTATTAATAATTATCTCCACAAAAGTGAATCTTTGTCTCTTCAAGTAGGCTAATCAACAAACTTTTTTGGTCTTCCAAAATGTAACAAGAAGAGAGATCCTTTTGCTTGACAAAGAGAGGACCTAACTCATCACATAAAAAAATCAATTACTAACTTTTTTTCCCCAAGAGATAAAAAGAATAACCTTAACTTCTTGCAATTCCAATATCTCAACCAAAGGTTGGGGCCCATTCCAAGAATCAACTCAAAAATCCATAGCATGCCTATTGTAGATTTCCTAATTTAAGTGATGGGTCATGATAGATCTGTAAATTTTTTAATATGACATCCCCTTGAAGGAATGGCAATAGAAAAATTCATCTTGGATGATTGGTGTCCAAGTATTTCTTTTGCAATGACTACCACTTAGAATAAGATTGTTAACACAAATTCGCTAGACCAATTTAGTCCCCAAAGCCTATTTTTGTTTTCCAAGCATCTAACTCTAACTTCCCATCTAGTTTAGGAGAACATAAATTATCCCAAGGAATGAGCAGAATTTTATTTTGCTCTCCAAATCCAACCATAAAATTTTCTTCATAATTTTTTATAGCCTTTTGATAATACCTACTAGATATTTAAGAGCTAAAATGAGATACATAGGGAGATCAACCAAAACTAATTTGATTACTTGAATCCTTCCAAATAAGGAGATCCACTTGCATTTCCAAGAACATAACCTTGATTAAAAAGCGTCAACTAAATTCTTTACAAGGAAAGATCTTCAAGTCCCTATGAACAAACAGACTCCTAAATATTTATTGGGAAAACAACCAATATTGAAGTCCAAAAGAATATCAATTCTTACATGTAAGTGTTAGTAAAAGATCTCATACATGTTATCATTAATAGTTTCCTTGAAGTAACAAAGTAGTTTGATATCAGTACCTTGATAGCAGTCACTTCTTTCATTAAAGCTTCCTTGTTGAGAAAACTATCATCAAAAATTGATAATGACAAAAGGCTTCTAAGTCCTCGGTAGAAAAAAATCCCTTGATACTACCCACCTATCTAGCTACTGCTAAAGATCTTCTCAAGGATTTTATCATTAAGATGAAGAGAAAGGAAGACAGGTTCCCCCTATCTAAGACATATATTTGGCTCAAAGAAACTAGTAGGGCTTCCATTAATAAGAATAATGAAGCATAGTCTTGAGATACAATTGAAAATTCATTCCCTCCATTCTAAACCTATTCAAACCAAACTTTTCCAAGATTTTGAGCAGAAAGTAATAGTCAACTCTATCATAGAACTTACTGATACCCAATTTATCGACATGCTCTTTGATTTATTTTTAGACAAGTAGATTACTTTATGAGAAAAAATTGTACATTAGAAATGCCTTTATTTGAAACAAAACCACTTTGCTCAGGAGAAAAAAGATTAGACAAAAACTACCTCAATCAAAAAGATATTGCCTTAGATGATTTTTTAAATAGTGTTGCACACAGAAATGGTTCAAAAATCAACAAAGGTGATCAAAGATGAATATTTAAGGATCAATGCCAAAGAGTGCAATTAAAGTCATTGAGAAATTTATTGGGTTTTATTTATTATTAAATAGCATGGAAAACCTCTCTACATAATATGATAGAAATGTTGAAATAAAACCATTGGGAAACCATCAAAGCTAGGGGCCTTAGCTTTATTCATTTAAAAAAAAGGGAAAAATAAACTTGTTCTAAAAATGGGCCAGGAGGGATTTATTTTGATTAGTTGAAAAACAAGACAAGAATACAACCTAATTACCTATTTTGATCAATTAGATTGGATGCCTTCCTACTCCCTAAGAGACCTTCAACGAAATTGATTACCTCTTCCTTGATCTATGAAATATTTTCCAACAAGCTTCCTAAATTAGAAGAAATATAAGAGATTCTATTTATACTTCATCGATCTTTTGTGGAATTATGATTTTTTTGGTATTGTGATCACCCTCCTTAAGACAAACCTCTATAGATTTTTGTTTCTAAAAAAATCCCTGGTGCAGTCATGGTAGGAGGGTTCACAGAATGAACTATCCAGACCGTGCAACAAGATTAAACACAATGGAAATAACTCAGAGAAATGAAACAAATGCAGATTCAATCATATAGTATATCATAGAATTCAAATAGAGATCAGTCGGCAACACGCGGGCTTACAATTAGGGCTCATAGGCCAGATTACATACATGTGCAAGATAAAGCTTTAAAGCTCCTTCACACAAAATCTAACTATGAACTTATGCGGATGATCACAAGTTGATAACTTCTTTCCTAAGGATCTATTACATCAATATATATCAAGTCCGGATCATAAGATTCCTCCACGTCGGCCAAAGTGTTGGTTTAGGTCCAGACAATTGAGAGGGGGGGTGAATCAGTTGTCACAGATTTTTAGTCCTTTTTCCTTTTAATCAATTTAATGCTATAAACATTTTAGCATCAATCAATAACATGTGAACAGAAAACATAAATAACACATTTGACACCAGGATTTTGACGTGAAAACCCAGTTAAGGGAAAAACCACGGTGGGGGTTAACCCACAAATATTAATACCCTATTAAAAGTATTATTACAAATGGGAATGCACATGCATTCGGGCTCACTACCCAGAGCTCACTGCTCAAGTAGAAGGCTCACTACCTATGGAAACATTACAAGAGAATAACAGAGATTTGAAGTGATTAATAGCATCTACTTATGCAAGAATTTCAGTTCCGGTTAAGTGCCAAAACTAATCTTACACATTTCATCTTTTCTCTGCTCTTCTTACTGTTTTGCCTTGATTCGCACTTTGGATTTCTTCTCTTAACACATTCACCTTGTTCGCACACTTGTGACACCCTGAATCATCCAATTTCATCAGCTATATATATCCACAATATGATATACAATCATTCTACCAGTTAGCTTCAACAACACTTATAACTTTTATGAATGCTCTGCTCTGTCAGCTAGATCTATGCATAGCTTAAGGTGAGGACTAAAACTTGCTCTTGAAAATCATTACTCATGTCGGCGATTGTCACTGATCATTATCATTTGTCCAACAAACAACTTCCATACATCCAGAAGTAGGATCTTCTTCAAGGTCAACTTATTCTTCTTTTGTCTGCTCTGACAAACTGGAACCTAGTACAAAGAGGCTAATATCTTTGGAATCCTTCATCATCGGAGGACAAAAATATAGATTTAGACTATCTTGACAATGTACATGACTCTCCTAGATCTATAGCTAATCATGACTTCCCACCAGAGAGATCCAAACCAAAATACTAGACCTTGTTGCTGCTCTGTTTCGGTAAGCACAAATTGCCATCAATGACAACATATATCATGCCTAGCAGTGTCTCTTGCCAACAATGTCCCCCTTTGGCATTGATGGCAACACTTAGTGAAAAATGACCAAGTGTCTAGTGCAACTCCCTCTTTGTCTGTACACTCATATACTTCACTTATTTTGGTGCTCCCCCTTTTCTGAATACCTCATTTTTCACTGACCTTCACTCCCCCTTTGACATCAATGGAAAGGGGTGGGGTCTGCAAGCTAAAACTCTCCAAAAATTTTGTATATATTGCTGCATATGTACAAATAATCATTAGGTCTTATTTACATGAACTTGAGAACATCTGCAAAACTGGTTTTTATTTGTGCAAGTTCAGATGCCCAATTACTCTTCATTCCATCCAAAATAGAGATGTGCCCACTCAACAAAAATGCATATGCTTTTGCTTTTTCCAGATCCAGAGTATCACTTGTCTGAACTGCATTCAAGGCTTCAGATAAGACATTATGCATAGATTCCAACTTGGGGGCAATCAATCCCCGAAGTTCACACATCCTCTTCATAGTATTACCTTTCTCTTTTTCAAGTCCCTTTATTTCATCTGTCAAGCTAATAACCTGACATTCCTGACTTATAGGAGAGGCAGTTAGAGGATCAAAATTTTGAGATAGAATTGATATTTTCTGTTCTTGTTCCTTTATCTTCTTTTCAATATCCTCATTGACTTTAATGATAGGAAAAACTTGTATATATCTCCTCCATCACTTAAGGCATTCTGAATGTTCTTTATGCTAATGCCTAGTATCAACCTATCACTCCTTATCAGATTCTTAACTTGACTAAATTTCTTGTTCAGAAATTCTTTCTAAACTTTTGCCTCCGTAGACTTTTCAAAAGACTCAAAGTGTGAGTTTACTAAACTTACAAGATTTTTTAGATGTCTGGAGGGGGAATCATTTTGATTCTTCTGATAGGTTGACATTAATTTCTCCAAAATTACAGTTGCAAGTCCTAGTAGCTCACTGACCTCCATGTGGGACTTTAACATCTTTTCTCTAGCCTTTACTTGGGTGAATGATGCCATTTTCATCAATTGAATTGGAGAGAGAGCATCTGGATTGGCTAGACCTTGGAGTAGCTCGGGCTTATCAAGTTGAATCATTTCTTTTTCAAGAAGACTTTTTACTACATATGCAGTGTCTCTTGCAACCATTTCAGAATAATCATTTTGTTCTCCTGATTTATCAGTATCTACTTTAGGTGTTTCAAGATTTGCACCATCTTCTACCTTGTCCTTCTTTCCTTTTTCTTCCTCTTTCTCTGTTTTACTCTTCTCTGTGTTTTCTTCAGAGGGACTCTTTTTTGTTTGCTTACCACTTGCTACCTGATTTGGAGGGTTATGTGTGGTAGCAATATCCTCTTCTTTTCTAGAGTGATCAGATGGAGAGGTTACCCCTACATCAACTATTCTGTCTACCATCTCTATGTCCTTTAGATTGACTTGTTCCTCTTCCTGAACTTCTCCAATTTTTAGATTTGATGAGTCAAATCCAACATTAGTCTCTTCATAGATTAACTCAAGAGGATCTAAGTTAACACTTTGGTCATCAATTCTCTGGTTAATCTCTTCATCTTGAGCTTCCAATTTTGGAACTAGAGAATTATGTTCTTCAACTTGTTTCTCTGAAATAATAAAGTACTTGTTCTTGTCTATGGACTTTCTCAAAATTTCCTCTGTTTCTTTTGCAATTTCCTTAGTTTCACCAAGCATAAGTTTGTTCATCCAGACTTTGCTTCTGAATTTATCTTTGACTTCTCTGAGGATTTTGTCTCCTTCTTTTCTAGTCATCACAGGGCACAAAGTGGAGAGAACATACTCTCTGAGTTCCATGTCTTTATCCTTAGTTGCTTCTTTCCTCATTTCAAATACTTTCCTTAAGCTTTTAGGGATTTCTTGTAAAATTTCCAACAGATCTCTATTGAATTTATTCAAATATGTGATGATGGCATCTTCCAAGATTTTCTTATTTTCTTGATCAAAATTATCATAGTAAACTTTGACAAGCTTTAAATTTCCATGAACAGTGATTGTCTTTACAATTTCATCAATAGTCATAGTGACCTTACCAGTGACTGACTTTTTACTATCCTTGTTGCTTCCGGAAGGCTGGTCTTCAGAAGTCATTGAAGTTCTGGCTTTCTTGGATCTTATTTCTTTCACTTCTTCATCTGTCTTTGTCTCTTCATCATCTTTTGTGCTCTTGAGGTTTCTTGTGGCCTTGGTTTTCTTTCTTTTTCCTCCATCATCAGATGGAGTGGCTTCAGACTTTTTAGTGGAAGTAGACCTGAGTTGCTCAACAAGAGTTGTAGAACTCCTTGTCTTCCTTGAGGAGCTTGGTGGGATTTCTGGAGCGACTGCCAACTCACTTTCTGCTTTTTCTTCTGTATTTTACTCATTGCTTTTCTTCATCTTTTCAATTCTTTCTCTGTTCTGCTTTACTGCCTCCTTGGTTAGGCCAATGCTCTCAACATACCTTTCGACTTGTCTCTACACTTTCCTTTTTGTCTCAAGCTATCTGAGTTCCACATGCAATTTTAGACTTAGTTCCTTGTATGTTCCAAACCTTTCCACAGAGGTATCTTTAGGTGTGTTTAAAAGATGCTGAGCATACATATCCAAAACTCTTTCATCCACCTCATAACCCATAGGCATTATCCAAACTATCCTTGGTTCTACAGCTTCCATCAAGCACTTGTCTGTGTCAACCATGAAACATATGTCATTTTCATACTTCTCCACAATTGTTTTAGGGATTCTCTCCCTTGCTTGCATTAAACTCTGGAAGTTTTTGAAGTAGCCCCAAATGGCAGTCCTTTGGTCTTGGGAGTCACCAAGGCTGAGAAGGTGGTCTCTTATTTGCCATGCTATTGGTCTATCAGTTGTCCAATGCACACCTTGAATTCCTGGTATTTCATTCATAAAATAGAAGAACAAGCATATAATCAAGGAACCATATTTGAAGGATTTTTTCTTATCTTTCTTTATCTTGCTCAAATTCTCAATCAATTGATTTCGTAGTACTTCACAAAGATCATAATCAACATTTTCTTTCAACATTTGATAGGCTGCATATATTGCAGTTTCGGTGATAGAATTTTCTCTGCTGGAGTGGTAAATGTTTTACCCAATCAGGTGAATTTGACATCCAGTTCTATAATATCATTGATAGTCATTGCCCTTCAGTTAAACTTGGCACCAGTAGCATCAGTCACTGTTTGGTTTTTCATGGATTTCAGCAAGGGCAATCCACCGATTGAATTTAATCCAGCTACAATCTTGATGACATCCTTTGTGATCTTGAATGGTTTCAATAACCATATGAACTCATCATGTATTTAGCTTAAAATATATCAAACCCATTCATTTTCATCAAGTACCGGAAACCTAATGACTTGCAGAAAATGTTTGCTTTCTAGGGTCTTGTATTCTGGTTTCAATTTGTGGCTATCATCTATTAAGTAGTTGTTAAGCAAGTCCAAGAGTTTTAGGTCTCCAAATTCATCTATGTTACAGTGGATGTATGCCCTAATATCCTCAATATGCAGTACACCATGTGGAACCTTAGAGAATGCACCCAATGGTTCAACTTCAACTGATTTGTGTGGATGCTTCTTGAATATTGGTCAAGGCCTTTCAGTTATATCGACAACTAGAGGAGTAGCCATATGCAGAAATTGAGAACTCAAAAGATTTCGCAGGAAATAGGAAATACCTTGTTACGTAGATTAGGGTTTTTGCCTAGGAATCTTTTTCTCGCTTCCAAATCTTGAGAATTCTCAACTCTGAGCTCATCCACTTCTTTCTTCTTGTTTTCTCTAGATGCAAAGTGTTTCAAATGAGGAATGAATGACCCTTTTAAGCTTTGCATCACCTAATTTTCCTTTGTAATAAATGCTCTACCCTAGCACATCTAGTTGCTTTATTTTTGAACAGTTTCTCATTATCACTCCTAATTTGCCATAATCACTTCCTTTCTTCCAAAAATTCTTCCAAATGTTTTGAGTCAATTCAACGTACCTTTTCTCATTGTGCCAGAACCAGGCACTCAACTACTAGCTGGGGGATTTTTGATTTTTGATGTAGCTCCCCTTGAGTTAGAGTTCCTAATTTAATTGCTTGAAGAATTATCTGCACCGGATTCCGGTGCAGACCCATCACTCTGGTTCTCACTTGTTTCATTCTGGATCTCATTCTCTTCAATTTTTCTTTTTCCCTTGTCTTGTCTCTACTCATCTGGTTTTCTGTTTATTGGACCTCTTCCTTCATTGGCCCTGCCTCTGCATAATCTTACAAAATGACCGGATCGATTACAATGGAAGCACACAATATTTCTTTGCCCATTTGATTGATTTCCTCTTGATCTACATTGATTTGCCATATGTCCAAATCTATTGCATGCAAAACATTTGTCATTGAAAGATTTTCTATTTCCTCTATCATTCATTATCATACCTCTACATTCATTAGATTTATGACCATACTTCTTACAATTGAAGTATTGACCGGAGAAGAATGAATTATTTTGATTTATTCTACTTCTGGATTGAGTGGCTTTGTGACCAAATTTATTGCAATTGAAACAGTTTCCATTGAAAGATGGATAACTTTGAGCATTAGGTTGTCTTATCAGAGGTCTTCTAGGTTCGTTTCTCTCATTCCCTTGTTGAAAGTTTCTTTGTCCAGATCTGGAGCTTTCACCTTTTTCATATCCAAGACCATGCTTGTCTTCAACTCTTTTCTAACCCTCAAGTATTGCTTCAAGTTTGGCTGAACTTATCTTGAACTTCTCCTTATATTCATTTGCAACTTCTAGATCATGTCTGAGAATGACAGTTTGTCTTTCAAGATCTCTTTCATTATCTTTGCTTTCTTGTAGATCAGATTTTAGATGACCAGCAATACTATCCAATCTGTAACATTCATCAGTTCTTTCTTTTAGAGTTTGATTTAAATCTTCTTCAGTCTTCTTCCTTTGCTCAATTTCTTTAGTAAAACTCATTACCCCAGATTCCATCTCAACTTTTAGAACAACGGCTTCTTTTGACATGTTATCACACTCCTTTGTTTTTTTCTCCCAAGGCTTCATTCATGTTATTTTCTTCAGAAACATTGGATAATTGCAGAAGTAGCTCCTTATTCCTTCCTAAGATTTCTTTAATTTGTCTTTTAATATTTCAATGGTGTCATCAGCATCCTTGATTCCATTTTTCAAATTATAGATTTTTGCTTTGGACTGACCAAGATCTTTTAGAGCCAACTGAAGTTGATCCTTGAGTGAACCCATTGAAAAAATTCTTTTAAGATCTTACCTTAAGCTGTTAAGCTTCTTTTAAGGAACCTTGCTCTGATACCAATTATTGGTTTAGGTCTGAACAACTGAGAGGGGGGGTGAATCAGTTGTCACACATTTTCAATCCTTTTTCCTTTTAATCAATTTAATGATATAAACATCTCAGCATCAATCAATAACATGTGAACAGAAAACATAAATAACACATTTGACACCAGGATTTTGACGTGGAAACCCAGTTAAGGGAAAAACCATGGTGGGGGTTAACCCACAAATATTAATACCCTATTAAAAGTATTTTTACAAATGGGAATGCACATGCATTCGGGCTCACTGTCCAAAGCTCACTGCTTAAGTAGAAGGCTCACTGCCTATGGAAACATTACAAGAGAATAACAAAGATTTGAACTAATTAATAGCATCTACTTATGCAAGAATTTCAGTTCCGGTTAAGTACAAAAACTAATCTTACACATTTCATCTTTTCTCTACTCTTCTTATTGTTCTTCCTTCATTCACACTTTGGATTTCTACTCTTCACACATTCACCTTGTTCGCACACTTTTGACACTCTGAATCATCCAATTTCATTAGCTATATATATCTGCAATATGATCTACAATCATTCTACCAATCAGCTTCAACAACACTTAGAACTTTTATGAATGCTCTGCTCTGTCGACTAGATCTATGCATAGATTAAGGTGAGGACTAAAACTTGCTCTTGAAAATCATTACTCATGTTGGCCACTATCACTGATCATTATCATTTGTCCAAGAAAGAACTTCTATACATTCAAAATCAGGATCTTCTTCAAGGTCAGCCTGTTCTTCTTTTGTCTGCTCTGACAAACTAGAACCCGGTACATAGAGGCTAATATCTTTTGAATCCTTCATCACCAGAGGACAAAAATCTGGATTTAGACTATCTTGACAATGTACATGACTCTCCTAGATCCACAGCTAATCATGACTTCCCATCGGAGAGATCCGGACCAAAATACCAAACCCTATTGCTGCTCTATTCATAACTGTCCAAACTTAGACAAATTCTGAATCTGACTTCCGATAAGCACAAATTGTGTTATGTAGATGATTGGGATGATCTTAGTTGCCATCAATGACAACATATATCATGCCTAGCAGCATCTCTTGCCAACACAAATAAGATCACAAACTCAAATGAAGAGCTGTAATGTGTGAACACAGATAAGTCAGACCTAAATGTATAGAACTCCTCAGGAAAATGAATGGAATGACGTGTGGATCTTTGGGGAATGTCGGCCATGAACCGAAGATCATTGAATGATGTGCCATTAGGCTCTATAGATTAGGAATTGCTTCCGCAGGTTTCTCCTTTAGCTGGTTGTCTGTGATTATCTGGATGCTCTATTCTGAGAAACAGTCGATCTTCTGTTAGCGATATCTTTCCGGTAGTGACGTGTGGATCTTTCAATTCTAGATATGATGTGGATTAATGAATGCAAATGCTAAGTACAGCTTTGCATGGTCTGAAATGTAACTGGACCAAAATACAAAAACTGCTTCTGACTGAACTACCTGAACTAAACTAAAAAAAAAAAAAACTAAAATGCAAATGTTTTTGGTTGATGCAAGATTGCTCTTGAACCAGGGATGCTTCTGCATCAATCCCTCTTGCTTTTGACCTTAGACAATTTCTCCAACAAATACTTTTCTCTATAATAAGACTCTTAATCCATACCTACAACTTGAACAACATCATTTAAATAATCCAATTTATTGAAACTCTTGATATTCCATTCCCAAATACAAACCTTTAAGTACGACATTTTATTTTTCTAAAGTAGACATCTTAGACCCCTTTATTTTAGGAGTGTGATTCCACCATAACTTCACATTCTCCTCAAAACTAGGATCCATAAGCAACATGTGCTTAAATTTGAAAGGAAAATCACCAATTAGATTCAAGGAAATAGGGGCATGATTTAAATGAGATTGGAAGTATTTGTCTTTCCAAGATCTAATCCATATTCATCCAAGAGGAGGAAATGAGAAATATAACTAATCTCTCAACTATGTAACTAAAAACTACAATTTGATTTGTCTAAGTAATACTACCCAATTCTAGTTAAATATCAATTAATGTCAAATTATTGACAAATTTAGAAAAATCCAAATATGACTATGTTGCTTTGGAAACGCCCCTCTTATCCTTAGCACTTAGAATAACATTAAAATTACCACCCAAAAGCAATAATTCCTCTTGAATGATAACAATGAGAGGAATAATTTCTCTCCACAATATCTTATAAACAACATGCCTCATAGGTCCATAAATATATACAAAGAAGAAATGATAAATTAAAAGAAAATATATTCACTCTGCATAGTTGCCAATTGTTACTTGAACCCAACAAAGAAACATCCACATATAAAGGAGACCAAAGAATTCTCATGCCTCTAGAATTCCCTTAATCACTTACAAAAAAAACATTGTCATCAATTCCATCTTTGTCACGATAACAAATTAGCCTCCACTTCACTAAGTTTAGTTTCTTGAAGAAGAATAACATCTACTTTTTGTAGAAGACGAGAATACTTAATCGATGTTCTTTTTTAGGGGTGTTGAGGCCCCTAACATTCCATTAAAGGAGATTCATGGTAGAGAAGGAGGGAATTGTACCCTCCTATTGCGATATTACTAAGTGAAAGATGTAATGAATTTTATTTACTTATTGAAATTGACTCAAACATTTTCTTCACTAATTTCCTACTCTATTTTAGCATAGGATCACAATTAGGTTTACTCTTTGAACATTTAGAATAATAAATAAATAAATTCTTAGAAATCAACACTTCTTCTACCTCATTACAACTTTCACATTCTACCTCTAAAATCAAATTAGAATGGACCTGATGAAGGGGCATCTAGATACTAGAGCAATCCTTCATCAACCAAAAAGATTTTCTTGCTTTCTTGTTAGTTTGTTTTCCTTTGTATTTTTACATTGCAAGAGTTGATGATCAAATTTCAAAGAAATTCCAATTGGTTTATGGCCATGATGTAGAGGAACCTATGACAATTGAGGAAGTCATAGTTTGACAAGACCTTCTCCCAAACATTCAAGACTCTAACTCATGGATCAACATGAAAAAGTGGGAACAACAGTTAGTTTCCTTCAAACCATCATGTAAAGGCTTGTTTGGCATTCCATAGGACACATCTAGACCATTGGCTAAGGCTTGACAAGCTTGGGCTTGGTACTTCCTTCATTAAGTCACTAGACTCCTTGTAGCCCTCCAAATGGGAACAGTCAATAATAACTTTTGATTGAGACCTTGACTCCACAAGACCAAACCAATTTCAGATACCCTTTTTGGAGACCTTTGACATATTCAGAAATGGGTATATGTTATTTTAGAAATAATGCCCTGAATAATGACTGTCCCTAGTAGCCTAGAGCCCTAGTTAGCCCAAATTTACAAAGAAACCCCTACAAATGTCATTCACAGAACCCAAACAATGATTGGAACACTTAAGACTCATGCCAATACCAAGGATTTTGTGGGTTTTGGACACCTATAGTCGACTGTACCTTTAGAATGCATATGTGGTTCCTTAAATGGCTTAATACATGAGGATATTAAGCCCTCTTCAACAAGATTCTATATCTACCAACTCCCTCTTCTCTTCAAACACTCCAATCAATTGAAATGTGAAGGAACACATCCATCCCACTGGTCTTGTGGCATTGAGAGACAATGGGATGGTTAAAATTCCATTATTTTGGCAAAACCCTAGTTAGGGTTTAACAAGGTAGTTTTTAGAAAAACCCTTATACCTCCCTTGTACAAGGATGTTAACACACCAAACCAAATTCAAATGATAGATAATTTCATGCTCTAACCAATCATATCATGAGGAGATGAAAATAGTTCTGTACCTATGTAGAGTACGGCCTGGAGCAATGTTTGAACTCAAGAAATGAAGGTTTCCAACGATCAGTCCAAGAAGAACAGATGTAACTCACTTCCTAATCAATGTCAAGGATTTAAACTAGTTTCAAATGGAATTTAATTCATCATACTACCCATTCCAAATGTTTGGAGGTCATGACACTTCCATACTTGAAGATGGTACGAACTGTTCTAACAGAAATGCAGGAAAAATGCAGAGAACAACAGAGAACTTGATTTCTATTGCTTGAAACTTCTTCAACACACCTGCCACTGATCCATGAGGGATGTCTTAACAAGTTTACATCTTCCTCCATCAGTTTGGGGTCGGTTGGCAGTAGGAAACCACCTTCAAACTGTCCAAAACTGTCAATTAACATTGTGTTTACAATATGTATTAGGGGCAGACCATGGTGTAGACAAAACTACTGCTCCAAACCCCTCTAGGATCATATGCTATGCCATAATTGGCCTTTTCTAGAATGAAGACAACATGCCTCTCCATTTTGACACTCATGGAGGATTGACCAATTTGGACTTGACTGCCTACACCAACTACTTAGCATCAAGGCCTTACAAAATGACTTCAATACAATTTCAAATGGTCATAAGACCTTATTACATTCTTCAAATGGTCTTCAAGACCTTATTGACATGGTAGAGAGAAACTTGGAATAGGCCTCTTGGCCCATTGGTGCTATGGGTGCTCCTGCACTAGGCCAAGTGAAGACTTCATATGGACAAAGAGCCAAATGGGTGTCTACATTTCAAATTTGGCAAAGATCTGAGCTAATTTGTACAAGTTATGCAAATGCAGGACTTTTGCCTATGTATGGACATGTAGGACCTTTGAACCCTATCAGATGGCCTCAAAAACCCCACTAAGTCCCATTGGACTTCTTTCTTGATGCAGAGCGCACAGTAGAAGCAGACAAAATAGATCCAAACAGATCAATTCATATACATCGCTTGACTTGTTATCGTCGGTTCACATGCACCGATTCACCATTACTCTCGGTCACTACTTGTATCCGCCAAAATGTACATTCCCCATATGCATTCGCAACATACATTCTAAACTTACGCCGATGCTAGTGTCTTCGACGGGACTCTTATCATCAGTGAATGCTCATACACTTAGGCCGATGTGCTTCGTCACCCTGATGTGAATCTTGGTTGCGATTTCCGTTCAACGCTCTGAACTCCTCTTCGACCAGATTGCCCTTAATGCTTCGAAAGGGAAATGGTTCACCGACGGTCTCTGTCTCTCCGACAGCGTCTCAACTCCTTTGATCTATACGTTGTTGCACAGTCTGTCTTCACCGAACCCTAGCACATGGAGATACTAGGCGATCTACTGTGCATCTCGCACTATCTGAATCCTCTGCACCACCAAACAGGAAAACAAAATAGAAAACAAACAACTATGATACAATGAATCCATTCCACTAATTGTGACATAAATCTTATCAGTGGAATGCTTGAAATCGACATCTTGCAACAATGGGAAAACACAAGGAAAGGAAATCTACAGCTATGCAATTTCATATTTACAGAGAATAGGAATCGAAATGACGGAACAAAATATCTTTATTTCTCTTTGAAACAATGTTCAATCACACTCAACCTCCTCTCTGCGATCTGATTACGTTCGATCACAATATCATATGACTGATTACAATCTCAAACCCTAATACCTGATCTTGTTCATTTCCCAGGTTTTTATAGATTCACCTAGAGTAGTACCAAACTAACTCCAAGTGGCTGGGAGATCGATCCAATTTGCTGGGAAGTACTATTGCCTATTTTTGGCATTATTGCTATTTTTTAGCATTATGAGATTACAATTGATAAATGTCACTTGGGACTTACAAAATGAACCTAGACATAAACTAAAATGAAAATGCATTGGTCAATAGACCTTATTACAAAAGAAAACATGATTTTCTAGGTGCTCCTACACCATTTCTCCTATCAGATGCCTTTACTCACCTCATGCAGAACTTTAGCGCCCATCCAGATTTGCGGGCTTTTAGACCTCTACCAGATATATCTCGTAGCCCTTCGAACCTCTGCATATCCTAATACCTCTCGAGATCCCGTATTTCTCCTCCTAACCTATTTTTTAGCAAAACATTTCCATCAATGGGGCTTTTCCAATCAAGTACACATATCCCCTAAAAAAAAATTCTCGCATATCCATTGAGCCCAGTTTTCTCCGCACATCTCAATACCCCTCGGGATTTCACAATTCTCCTCCAAGACTAATTTCCCTGCACATGAACTTTGTTGCAAATCTTTCCCTACCATGTGGACATATCCTATTACCCTGCAGATCTCCGCAATGTCTCGTTGGGCCTTGGTTTCCTACAAAACCTACTAAGGGGCCAAAAGATGCCAAAATGATGGTTCCAACAGCCTGAGATGCAAATCAAGAGAACCAATAGTTGAATGACACGTGTCCCATCATGTCAGGACATGGGTGGTCACCTCTTATACATTTAAATAAAGGATTTTCATGCTGGAAGAGAAACTTCTTCTGTTGTAGTTGCTTCTGTAAGAGTTAGGGTTTCAAGTGAAGGTTGGAATGGTTGATCTGATTCAACTATATGAATATTTTAAGGATTAATGCCAAGGCATGTGTGAAGGGAAACCCGTATGATCAATTGTAATGTCATGAATGCCAATGTCCTGTTGTAATCTTTAGTTACAAATGAATAAAGAGATTTCTATTTTATTGTTGTGTGTTTTTTTATATTGTTGCCTAGTTCAGTAGTCTGTCAAGACCCCTGGACCCTGACTTGCATCAAGATCTTTACAAAAGGCTCTATTGGTAAATCAATTGAATCCTTGTACTTATTTTTTTGCTCAACTTTTTTTTGGGAACAAAGAGAAATATATTAAAAAGAATAATTACATTATATAGCATTGAGACTTCCAAATGGCAAGAACCATCATTAAGGCAAGAAGAGGGAAAACCCAAGGAGGTTTTCCACTATCTTGCTTCTAATAGGAACCATAATAGATCATTTGACTACCATACTCTTTGTTAGTATAAATCCCCTTACTCCCGAGCTAGAAAATAGGAGGAATCAAACCCAACCTAAAAGGATGACCAAGTTATGATACTAGTAGAAAGACTTCAAGAGTAACACCTAGGAAGAAGAAAAAACAAACACTTTGATCCAAAGATACAAAAGATGAGGGGGCTCAAGTTTGATCATTATGGAGAAGTTGTAAAAGGTGTGAAAATTTATTAGAAGGGAGATACCCCATCTTAGATATGTTCCAATTGTGATTATCCTTTGAAGCCCATTTAGCAAGGCAATATACAACTATTTTCTATTCCCTGGGAATATGACCAAAAGAGAGTACAAACATTTAATAGAATGTTACTTACTTGGTAATAAGCTCAAGTCTTCCAATTGTAAGTATATAATGAAAAGAGTCAACCCCCGTTCATTGCCCCTTGAACTACTTCCTTCTAAGAAATTGGTATCAACATACAATGTCTCACAAAGACTCTACAATCTTTTCCAACACAACTACTATCCAATAATAATACTAAAACAGATAATGATAATGATAATAGATGGCATACAAAGTACACTCTCACTTTCCTTATTATCTCAACGATAAAAATAAAAAAGTTTTGCATGACCAACAACTCTCTTATTTCACCCATTTACAAGTCTAATATTTGGCCTTCAACTAAACAACATTTCATAGAGTACAAACATACATGATAGCTATTTAATCATACAAACAGTACAAACATTTAATAGAATGGTACTTACTTGGTAATAAGCTCAAGTCTTCCAACTATAAGTATGTAATGAAAAGAGTCAACCCCCATTCATTCCCCCTTGAACCACTTCCTTCTAAGAAACTATTATCAACATACAATGTCTCACAAAGACTCCACAATCTTTTCCAACACAACTACTAACCAATAATATTACTAAATAGATGTCATACAGAGTACACTCTCACTTTCCTTCTTATCTCCATGATAACAATAAAAATGTTTTGCATGACCAATGACCACCTTATTTCTCCCATTTACAAGTATAAGATTTGGCCTTCAACTAAACAACATTTTGCCATAAACTAGAAAGTACCACTACCAAGAATAAGAATGAATACAACCCATTTACAAACCATTAAAACATCTGAGATAGAGACAATCAATGCAATTGTAGGAAATTTTCCAAAGGACATTAACTTTCTATCCTTTACTTCCAGATCACCAACCTAATCAGAATCAACAAATCCTAGTAAAACAACCATCCTTCCCACATCATTAGTCCCATGATAACAAATGCAATGGTTAGACATTCCTCATAAATATTTGAAAACCTTTTTAACATAAGTTCAATGTTCTTTACTAGGGTTCAACATAAACCTACTCAAATCTCCCACTACTCAAGTCTTGTATAGACCATGGCATACATGAGGCTTCCCAAAGCACTAGCATATGGAATATTTTGTATCTCTTCAAGTTCAACACCTATTTTAGGACACTATTCCAAAGATAACCTAGTGCTAGCTAAAAAGCAAATACTAACTAATTTGTAATCCTACATGGCAAAACACTACAAAATAGTGTCAACACACTTTTGATTGATTTAACCATAACTTTCTATTAACCTAGTCCCTGGAGATTTCCATACCTAAAATGTATTTTATAGCCCCTAAATCTTTCATATCAAATGTACCAAATAACTAACCCTTTAGTTCCCCAATCATCCCCTTATCATTTCCAATAAATAACATATCATCAACATATATGACAATAATAGTAATCAATCATCAATTAATTTAAAATAAACATCAAATACGAAAGCATCAAATTTGTGATACCACATTCTTAAAGATTACCTCAAACTATAAAAATATCACTTCAACTTCCAACCAAGTGCTCCTATCCCTTCACCACAAAATTGTCAAGTTGTGTCATAAATATTATCTCATCAAGATCCCCATGTAGGAAAGTTATTTTTACAATCATTTGATCTACCTTTAAATCAAATACAACAATAGATAAAAGGAATCTAATAGAGGTTAATTTATCCATAGGAGAAAATATCTCACCAAAATTTTGATGAAGGGGGTAAATCATAAAACACACAACAACAGAAATAGAACACAGAAAATAGAATATTTCTTTATTGATCTGGGCAACTCATTACATTATAGAAGCTCAATTACAATTAGAGGAATCAATCCTCCACAGGCTGCAACACACTACAGCTACACATCACCAGGCTCTGGAATCTTCTGCTTTTTGTAACCCCAAATCAGCTAGGGTTTCTATTTTCCCACCTATTCTTGACTCCACACTTGCCCCCCTTAACTCTACTACTGCCCAGGGTTCCCAAAATAGTCAAAAATAGCATTTTTTGGCGGCCTCTAGCTAAATTTTGAAATTTGCAACTCCCTCCAAAAGTAGGTCAACTTCCGGGAAGCATAACTTTTGATCCAGGTGTCTGATTGACGAACTATTTTAAGCGCCAGAAAGCTTACGATGTGAGCTATCACACCGGAAATATGTAAATGGATTTCCATCAACTTTTTGATATGTTATGGGATGTTATAGTGCCTCATATCTCATTCCAAAAATTTTCAAGGGCTTTTCAGAAAACAAAAACTTTAATATCTTTCAGCTCACAAATGATCTTTGCCTGATTCCTTCACCAAAGGTCTTATATTTCTGTTATGTAAATTTTTGTAAGTTTTTGCTTCAATCCATGCACAAATGCAAACTTTCCTAAAATGGCAGGTAAACTTTCCAAAACTGGTAGTTTGCTATTTTTGGCAGTTTTGGAAAAACTGAAAGTCCTACATCATTATTCTGGATATTATGGAACCAAAAACACTAATTATGGAAAGAAATGAAAACAACTACAATGATTTTGAATTAACTTCTTTTTGGGTGATGCAATATTGCCCTTACACCACTGGATGCTCCTGCATCAAATTTGCTCCCTCAATCTGGGAGTAACCCTTTGCCACCAATCGGGCCTTGTACCTCTCCAACTTACCATCTACTATGAATTTCTTTTTAAATAACCATTTGCAACCAATAGCTTTCCTCCCCCTTGGAAAACTCAATTAGATTCCATGCATCACATTTTTCTAAACCCTGTATTTCATCTTTTGTGGCCTCTAACTAGGACCCATGCTCAATTGAATACAAGGCCTCCTTCACATATCTAGGTTCAAATGTTATTACTACATGATAAAAAAATACACAAATATGATCAAAAGGAATAGACCTTCTAATTAGATTACATTGTTTAGTGGACCTTCTAAGAGGTGTAACAAGAGGCTCATGTTGTTCCTCATTGGAACTCAAATCTAAACATTCTCATCCCTCATTTTGTCCATCCTATTGTTGTTCTATATGTGCATCTTCGCGTGGATCAATCTTAATATCAAAATAGTTAGGCTTCACATGAGGTTGTCCATAATTTTTAAATTCCCTAAACTCCCTAAAAATAACACCCTTAGAATATAACTTTTTCAGTGCTATAGGATCCCAAAGCTTATAACCCTTAATGTTCTTTCAATAACCCACAAAAACACATTTGTTAGCCTTGAAATCAAGATTAGAACATTTTTCCTTTAGAACATGAACATATGCCTCACTACCAAAAACTTTGAAATGAGAAATTGATGGTATTTTATCTATCCATACCTCATAGGGTGTTTTGTCAACTAGAAAAAAAGTGGGAGATATGTTAATCAAGTAATGAGCAATGTGTACAAATTCAACCCAAAATGTTTGTTCAAGCTTAGCACTACTTAGCATGCTTCTATCTCTATCCATCAAGGTCTTGTTCATCCATTCTACCACTATATTTTACTGCAAAGTATATGGAGTTGTTATCTACCTAACAATCCCTACATGTCTATAGTAATCATCAAAATCTATAGAACAAAAATCACCACCATTATCTGTTCTTAGAACCTTTACTTTCATATCTGTCTATTTCTCAACAAGTGTTTTAAACTCTTTAAATGTAGAAAATATAGAAAACTTATGCTTCAAAGAATTAACCCACATATATATATAAAGAAATCATCAATAGTGAGATTTTCCAATTGAAAGCATATCCACAATACGAAATAAATCACTATGAATAACCTCCAAAACTTGTTTAGCTCTAGTAATACCATATTTAAAGGAAACTTTATGTTGTTTTCCATACACACAATGTTCATAGAAATCAAAGTCAAAAGAATAACTAGAAAAATCATCAACCATCTTTTTATTAATAAGGTTTTTAAGACCCTTTTCACTAATGTGGCCCATCTTGTGGTGCCATAGTTTACAAGATACAAAGTTATCACTTGCATTCATAGAGTTATATAAATTAGATACCTCTGGCCTAAATAGGTTGCCACACCGAGTGCCCCTAGTCAACAAAAAATTGCCTCTACTCAACCTGCAACCACTCTTCTCAAAAGTAACATGCACCCCTAAATCATTCATTTAGATACATAAATAAAGTTCCTAACTAAACCTAGGATATGCTTGATAAATCTATGAGGGTTTTAACCCTTCCGTCACTAAAAACTAATTTTACCTCCCCTCTGCCCATAATCTTCTATATGTTGTCCCTAAGGACAACTTTCCCACCATCATAAGTTGTATATGCTGAGAACCACTCCTTATGGGAGTCATGTGGTAGGATGCACCTAAATCTATCAACCAAGAGTCATCAAAAGTCATGTTAGAAGAAATAATAAAAGCATTAGTAGCTTTGTCAGAGGATTTATCTATAGAGGAATCGTCATTATACTTCTTATTACTTTGACATTCATTTTTGAGATGCCTCTCTTTAGATCTTCCCTACTATTGTGCATTGCACACATGCCCCATTTTATCAAATGGAGACCCCCTCTTTTTGCTTTGGCTTGGAGTTTCAACCTTTCCTCTTTATGATAATGAGAAGGTGAATTTGTGCTTAGAATGCAGGATTTGCTTCAGATTTAAGTATTTGGTGTGTTTTAGGTCATTTGATGCCTTTCATGATTGATTTGAAGGTGTCTTGATTGGGTTTGTGCTTAAGAGGTAGTCATTTGTTGCCTTTTGTGCTGAAATTGGGCATTACTGAATTTTGTGCTAAAATTGTATGTCACTGGATATTGTCCTTGAAATTACTTCTACAGAAGATGTCATGTTAGAATTCCTAGTTTTCATGCTTTAGATTTGCAAAATCGTGTTAAAATTCATGACATTTCACTAAGGGGTTCATATGCCTTAACCCTGATGCATGTTCCTGGCACCTTGATTTGGCTAAGTTTGAAACCCTGATAACCTTGAAAAACTAAGTCTGAAATCTAGTGGATCCTCAAAAATCTAGAATCTGCATGTTGAATCCCATGGATCCAGGACCTATCTCAAACATCCTGATAGTATATTTCAAAATATTTAAAGTAATACTTAAATATATTTTTAAAATATACTGTCAGCTAGGCTTTTCCAAATTTGGCACTAAAAATGCCCCTCACTGCATTTTTTGCTAATATCCAGTGTCACTGGCTACAGCACTGGACAGACTTTCTGCACTTTAGCACTAAAAATCCATCTGACCGGATCAGCGCTAAAAATCGCACTCACTACATATATCCCATCACGCCCCAAAACCTCCGCAATCTGCTTCCATTGAAAATTCCTGCCAGTGAAGGTTAAGGTAGTGCTTAGCTCTAAAAATGCTTGTGATAGGATATGCGATGAAAAGTGCCTTCACTGGAAATATCCCAAGAACCCTTAAAACTCCACAAATCCAGTTAACAACAAATTCTCTGCTGAACAAGGTCTAAAGTGTTTAACGCTAGATTTTAACTTCATATGACCTATGCTAAATTTGAACCCGGCTGCATGTCTGATTGCCAAAGAAAAGTCCGCCCATCCGGTGACCCATGAAAATCCCACTGGAAGTGTTAAACAGAGTTGGCGCTAAAATTAATTGTCACTGCATATATCCAGTGAGGCCTAAAAGGCCCGCTTTTCGCCAGTTTGACCTGGAAAACTTATTTTTTGGAGTGCAAACATGGTTAAAATGACAAATTTGAATTGCATATCCATTTATGACATCATGATGAACATTTTTAGCAGGTTTGTATGGATTTTGAGCATGTTTTGCATTAATTAATGTCACTACACCTAAATATCCAGTGACCCCCAAAAATCTTGCTTTTTGCAAAAAGGCTATAAAAACGTGAAATAAAAGTCTCTAAATGGATCCAAATGGTCAAAAAACTTCCTAGATCACTATATAGGTCAAATGGGTACTTGAAAATGATGAAAAACTTAGAAGATCATGTGAAAATCACTAGATTTATGAAGTTGTCCGTAAGGAAGTATCATTGACATTGAGTTGTCCCTGATAAATCCATGGCTACAAATGGACATATTTTGATCTAAGTTGATGGAAAATGATTTTTTATAATGAAATTGATGCTTGGCCTTGTGAATTGCAAGTCTGAGAGTACAAAGGAGCTAACTAGAGCTGTCTTGGAAGGATGAACACACAGAGGTGTAATGCTGACCCAGAAATACAGAATATTCATTTTATCAACCAAATTGATGTTGCACATGCAAGAGGAAGTCAGTATGATGTCCAAGATCATGGAGATAAGCCCTAGGATCTAGAAGACACTAAATATCATACCTACATCTTGTTGTTCTTGTAGATCCAGTTCAATGTTCAAGACATATTCATAGCTGTCTATACTTGTTCCAAAAGTCTAGTCATCAAATGTTGATCCATCAAGCATCCAGTTGGATATGTCTTCATCAAACATGTGCCACATACTCCTCCTAACTAGTCAACTCATTGGAAAAGTGATTTGTCCAATTAGACAACTTAGAATTGACTTGGACGGCAATGGGCAGTAAAGTGACCCATCCACATGTGAAATCCTGTCAATCTACATCAGCTCATATTTTCAAGGGTCATGTGACTTTATTTTGACTTTATTTTGCCTTGAAAATTGGTTCTTTGTCATGTATAACCAAATGGGTACTCATTTTGTCTAGATTCAATGTATTTAGAGGTTGTATTTTGTCTTTTTCTATCAAGACAAAAGCAAATTTGAAAATGCAAAAAACTGTTGTACTTCATTTAATGCCATATAATCTAGACCCTTGGTGTTGAGTTAATCTCCACCATTCATTGAAAAACTTGGTATGGTGCCTTATCTATAAAAGGGCCATCCTTTTCTCTCATTGTAAGTAAGATTTGATAGTGAATTGCTGAGACTCTACCAAAATTAAATCAATACAAAGCAAGTTTTGCAGGTTGCTGGGAATTTGTGTTTATGTGTTGTCTTATTTTGGATCTCATGGTTCATGTCAATCTGAAATTAGTTTACATTCAATTACATTAGTGATTAATGATTCAGATATTTGATGGATTTCCTGTCCATACCATTGATGGCTTGCTGACTGTATGTCATTGTGCATGGTTAGTCTAGGCATATTTCATATCATCTAAGTTTGATTGTGTGATTTCATTGAGCTGTGCCAGGAATTGGGTGTTTGATGAATCCTCCATGATTTGAAAACCCTTATGTTTCCTTAGAAGACTGCACAATCTCTGTGGCATTGTGGGCTGCCTGGTTAAGTAGAGATTTGTTTGTTATTAGGAATCTGTCTATCTGTTTGTTTATCATTTCTGCAATTGTCTATAGGATCTCTTATCCCTTCTCTCAATCCTTTACCTTTTGCCTTTTATTTAATCAAGCTTTGTTAGATTAGGTTACAAGCAGCAATCACATTTACAACTCTGTTGAAAGAATCATAGGGTTTCTGCATGCATACTTCTTTCACATCTTATAAACCCTATCAAATGTAAGTCCCCTTAGTTGGTACAGCTGATACATTCCACTGATGTTATTCCTGCAAGCTAAGACCTAGTTGTATAAAACTTGGGGTAGTCCTATCTAGGATAGGATACCTTTTTCAAGAGAGGTGAGGTAACCTATATTTCACTTGCATTGATGCATTCTAAAAACACCATCAACACCTACACGTGCAATGCATCCTTGGACCCATCTGAAGTCTTTCTCCTCATCTCCTATATAAGTAAAGTAGAAATAAGGGCATCCAATTTTGGATCATCTGTCAAAGAGCCACTTATTGCAATAATCATATTATCCCAAGATTTGGGCAATGAACATAACAATAAGATACATTTATCCTCTTCCTCTATTTTCACATTAACTAACTATAACTGAATCAAGATTAGACTAAATGCATTTAAATGTTCTACAATTGAGTTCCCATCACTCATTTTAAGATAGTACAAATTTCTTTTATAAAATAACTTAAATGAAACTCTTTATTTTACATATCTCTCCTATTCTATTCCATAACTTATGTGCAATAGTTTCACCTAAAACATTTAATAAAATGGAATCAAATAAATATAACTATATGGTGTCGTGAGCATTTTTATCTAATTTTACCCATTCTTCATCTAACATCTTTTCCAATTTGTTCTCAATCTTCATGGTAAACCATTGATCTATTTCTTCATAGAGATACTGGTGCAGGAGTACCTTGAGATTCTAAGAATTTGAAGATTCCTTGAATTTCTATTTTTTCCAAAATGTAATATTGTAAGGCCTTCGTGCCATATGGAGTCATATCTGGCCAGGTAACGGCATAATGTTGAGTTGTCATTAAAAGAAATTGTAACCAAACAAGAAATGTAATTGTTCGACAGTGGTGGTTCATTTCCATCGTGTAACTGCCAAGATGTGAGTTTTTTTCAATAGTGAGTCCATGTTTGTTAAGCAGAGAATAGAGAGAAAGAGAGAGTAGAGTGAATTTGTATGTATAATTTCTGAGAAGGGGGAATAGAGAAATTTTGGTGTTTTGGTCTAATTACAGAGATATCGATTGGAGTCATTCCACTGGTTAAGATTTCTTTGAAATCAGTGGAATGACCTCCGTAGTGTTAGGTTATTTTCATTTCTATTGAAATTTTTGTAGTTCTATATGTTGTTCGGTTACAACGGTTGTAGAGGAGGTTTTAGTTAAGGAACTGTGCATTTTATGTGTATACAACAAATGTATGTGGCGAACATTCTGTGTGTATATTGCATATGTATGCGGGGGCAGTTTGTGTGTATCCTACAATTGGGTGTCGTAGATTGAATGGGTGAATGTACATTTCGTAAGATACAAGTATTGACTGGTAAGAGTAGTAAAGGAACTGACAATAGAAAATTAAGTATTGAATGTGCGAAGTTGAACCCATCATGTAGGTAGTGAATATCGGTAGAAGTCTGTAGGCGGCTATCGATGACTGAAGTCTAGCCGACGGTGGAATGGCAATGAGCATATCAGTGTGAGAAGTGGAATCAGAAGTTTGGACAAAAGTCTGATCAATGAGGAGAGTCTGACTGATGGAGGATAGTTTGGAAAGGTATCAGAGTAAGTGGTACATCAGTTGAAGGAATTCTGGATTGGCTGATAGTAGTAAGCGTTGTCGATAATTGAACTGACGGTTGAACCAATTCAAAGGTTCAAAGGGTTTAATGGGTTCAAAGGTTCATTGGGTACGCTGGTTCAACAAAGGTTAAATGAACTTGGAGGTTCAATGGGTTCAAAGGTTCAACCACTATAGTGGTTCAATATTTTAATCTGTTAAGTTTGTTTCCGCTACGTGCTCTGCATCAGATACTCTATATTTAGCTTCCAAAGATCAAAACATGTGCCATTGAACTTTTATATCTCCAACTAAGATGAGTTAGCCATGATCTCTATCACCAAACCTAAAACTACAAGAAAACAATGACACACTCCCACTACAGAAAAAAATTCAATCAAACACTTTGAAAGATCCATCTCTCTAACCAAACAAACTATGGCTTTGATACCAAATGTTGAAACAAAATGTAACTATACAATGAGATATGTTGATCTTTAATGCAATCAAATTTAATAACAATGATAGATCATAAATAGAAATGGAAATCAACCATAGAGAAGATGCAAACCATAAAAAGAGATTTACTTGGAGAAACCCTTTTGGGAAAAAAATCCACACCCAAAAGACCCAATCTTAAATTAGTGATAAAATAAGTTACAACACATCAGCTTATCCCTCTAAACTTTGGCAACATAATGGTGCTCAAATGGCCTAAAAAAACAACCTAATAATACTACCATATCAAGGTATGAATATATAGGAGAGATGGATACAATACCATCCATGCTATTCCAAAATAAGTGGCCAAAACCACTCTCATGAATCTAGGCATCCAAATCCTTGTGGAATCTCACACCTCACCAAGATTAGTCAACATACTTTGAATAGTAATTAACTCATCTTACACACCTAACACCCACCTCATGTGTCATAATCATCATAGCTTCTATCACAATGATCAAATTGACCAAGATCCCCACGGGAAGATTGACCAAATTTATCATAAGATCTAATAATATAAGATCCTCTTACATATTCTTACATATTTTGATCTTTACTCAATTTCCAATATCTCCCCAAAAGATACTCTCGTCATAAATTCCACTACATTTACATGTACGAGAGGATAAATAATTAATAAATAATTTCCCTACAACATAGAGGGGAATCCAAGTCTACTCTCTCCATGTTCCTTGGAGACATAACAATTATTTATCAACAAAGTTAATTAATACATCTAAACATGTATAAGGATTGCTAGATGCACAAGACAACTGAGAGGGGGGAGGGTGAATCAGTTGTACATTAAAACATTAAACCCTCAATACTATTCCAACCCTTATTAGCCTTCAAACTCTTACTATGCATTAGCAGGATGTAAACATATGAGACATCAATGCAAACACATCCAAACACATAAGAACACCAGATTTACGTGGAAAACCCAAGAAGGGAAAAACCACGGTGAGGATTAATTCGCATATATATGAATAGCAACATTGAATACAACAGGGTCACTGTTGGAGGGCTCACTGCTAAGGGCTCACTGCCCAAAAAGAGAAGAAAGTTCACTGCCAGAAGGACTCACTGTCTAGAAGAAGGAAGAATAGAGGTCCAGAATATTACAGAGAGATCCATTATCTCAAGGCAATAGGATAATTCCACCATCGCAACCTTATGCCATCCACAACCTTTGGCTCCCTGCCTCCAATAACTTCTAGACACCTTCTACTCACTGCATCCAGAAGTCATAAGCCTTTATGCTCGCACTCAAATCACCACACTTGATTATATTTGCATCTTGCACTCCTTATCATCTCTAATCAAACTTCACCTTGCATTTATATCATCTGCAACTTAAAAAACATCATCAAGTCGGCTACAAAGAGACATGCACCTCAAATGTATAAACACCAAATAGGTTAGAGCCAAACACCTTCGAGGTGGAAAAAAGTGAATGTGGACCACACCAAGGGTTAATCAGGACCCAAATCTACAACTACATGCTACACCATGCCTCCACAAGTAATGAAGCACATCTATAATTAGCGCTAACATGCCAGGTTGGCCAAACCTACATTAACGCCCTTAAGCAATTAAGTTTACGCTTCACCAGGTCTAGAAACAACTTGCAGACCACACAACAACACCATACAATATTCTTGAATATTCCTACATCATCAGATTCTTTTGCAATACTGGCTTAACCATCTAAAAAAAGAATGCCTTCATCATGCATATTAGGATGCACTACCACTTGATTTCCAACACAAGAACTGAACTTGCAGACCAACCCAACACTAGAAAATCCAAGGGAAAGTAGATACAAACAATATAAGTACATTCCTAGATCCACAAGACAAGAAACCTCAATGTGGAGAAATGTGGAGCAATCTTATCTCTCCCAAGCAACCTTTTTATATTTTTAAAACTTCACTGGTGCATCTCCCTCGTGGCATTAAAGACTATATAGGAGGATATTTTAGGTTTTAAGGGTTTATATGCTATAATAATTTTCTTTTAAGAGAGATTCTATGAAAAGAAATCTTTTATGCAGAGAAGATGGACAAGTGACCGAGGAGTTTTTTTTGGTGCAGTGAATATTTTTTTGAAGACATTTTTTTCATGGGAGCCATTAATAAGATTATATTTATAAAGATTTTTTTTTATAGATTGAAGAGTATTGAAGAGTTGTTTTTGAAAGGAGAAGGAATATGGAGAGAAGAGGGAAATAAAGGGTCATTCTATATTTAATAACATTGCAGTTTCACTGTGAATTGATTTTGAGGACCAATATGTAGCATTGAAAAGATAATTTTTGTGAAGTGTAAGACATGTTATTGTAGGTGCTTTGATGAGGTTAAATGGCTGTGAAAAAGAAATGTGTGAAGACTGAAATATAAAGGAGAATACATTCCTTGACTGAGAATCATGAATGAGAGTTTAAATCTATATTACATATGGGTTTTTGTATGATATTATACAGGTGATTTATGTGATTGAGACAAATGAATGAGATGTTTTTGCAGGGGTGAATCAAGCACAGGATGAAGACAATAAGTAGCCAATTGAAGAGAAGGTTTTTAATTGTAGAGAAGGACTAACTATTGATACAGAAAGCATGTAATGTATCCTCAGTAAGATTTTATGTGTGATGAAGAGGGTTAAGACATTTGGTGTATTATAGAGAATCAGGGAAACCCCTTGAATTGAGTTTTCTTCCTTATGGTCATATTTTTCTAGTAAGGCATATTGTAGCCAGTGAGGCTTGCATGGTCAGTGAGGCCTATTTGTTGCTAGTGAAGCATGTATGTCAGTGAGACAATTGTTGTAATCAGTGAGATTCTATTAAGCCAATGAGGCAAATTTTTTAGAGTGGTTTTTTTATGCCTATGAGGGTTTTCCACTCATCAAAAACATGTGTTATGGTTTATGTTATTTGTCTCTATGTGTGTGTGTCCTAATGTTTTGCTCAAAAGATCTTGTTCATACTATTCATCATCATACTTGTGCATATGTGGTTGATAGATCATTAAAGTCTCTCCCACTCTCTATCTTGTAAATTAAAAAGTGCAAAAGTTTTAAAGATTATAGACCACTGATTCACCCCCCCTCTCAATGGTCCTATACTCCAACAAGTGGTATCAGAGCATAGGTTCCCTGTAGAAGTCTAATAGACTTGGGTAGGTCCTAAAAGTGGAGTACCATGGGAAAGTGTAGAACAAATAAGGGCAGAAGAAATGTTAAGTCACATACTGGTCAAAAGGCACCATGTATACCAAACTCAAATGTTGATATACAATCGGTTGATAGAAATGTCTCACAAGTTGAATTAGGTATTAAATTAGAGGAAGAGTTTTTTAGAGTTCTTGTCTTTGATGGTTCAGATTTCTCTATTTGGTATATTAGAATGCAATTCTATCTATCTTCTTTAGGGTATGCTGCGTGGATGTCAGTTGAGAATGGGTATTTTATTTCTTCTCAATCACCTAATACTACAATTAAAAAAGAGGCTTATGAATGCAATCATATAGCAAAGAAGGCTATTCTGTCTGGATTATCTAATGAAGTTTCCTGTAAAGTTATGCATTGTGAAACAGCTCGGGATGTGTGGAAGGAGTTGATTAGAATCTATCAAGGTGATGCACTTGAAGGAGAGGACAGCTTAGTGTCTAAAGAAAGTGAAAATGAAAGGAGACATTCACATGAAGGAGATGAGGTCCAATCTTATTCAAAAGAAGAAGATCACATTATGAGTGACTACGAACATGAGTGTGAGGTTGATATAGAAGGAGAACTCATGTGTGCTATAGGTGAAATCAAGAAATACAAAAAGGAGAACCAAATATTAGAGTTGCAGCTACAACAAGAAAAAGACTCCAAAGACAATGCACTTTTAGACCTTGAAAGAGTATCTTCTGCTCTTGAAGAGGCAAGAAATCAGATTGTGAGTTTAAGGACACAAGTTGATGAATCAGACAAATTAATTATTAGCCTAAAGACTGAGATTGAAGAGGCCAAGAGAATAATAGATGTTACTAAGTCTAAATGTGAAATCAAATCAATAGAATGCCTAAAACTAGAGGCTAAAATTGTCACCTTGAGAAAAGATATTGAAAATCTCAAGAGTATGTCAAAGAGAAGCCAGAAGTTTGAAGAGAGCACCACCAAGTTATATGAGATGCTGGGTAAATAAAAACAACATAGGGACAATACTGGATTAGGCTATGAAAAGGGGCAGACATCTAAGGTTAAAGAGACTCCTAGAAAGAAAATTGATCGAAGTCATTATGTTGTTGCTCCTGAGGGCAAAAAGAAGATTGAATTCACTGTTGGATCATCAAAATTGAATGATAAAGACTCAGAAGAAAAAATCAAGCAAGCTGTAAAGAATGAAACTAAGATGAAAACTAAAGATGAGTTTGTCAAAATGTACAAACAAAGTAGAACTCTCAGAAGAACTGCTCCAGCAAGGCAAGCATATATGTACAGGTATAATTACTCATTTTTTGGTTATTGTTATACTTGTAATCATTTTGGACACAAAACGGTTGATTGTAGAAGAAGTCAATCTAATGTTGATGCAGTGTGTTACTAGTGCAATAATGTTGGTCACATACAAAGAAACTGCAGAATAACATCATCTGGTTTGAAAAGTTGGAAAAGGAAAGAGGTTGAAAAGGTTTGGAAGAAGAAACCTGAATAGAAGAAAGAACCTATCAAAGTTTGGAGACTGAAACAAAGTCAAGAGAAGATAGATAATAAACTTGTGCATCTTGCACAAGTCACATCATCAGTTGCATAAGATATAGCATGAAGTAAGGGGGATTTGTCCAACGTCCTATCAAATACCCCCAAGACGTTTTAGGAGGAGATCATTTGGTGCTTATCAATATGGTGATCTTGTCTGGTTTATCATGCTATTGGATTCTTACCTAATAATGTTTGGTAGAATGTTTCATGTCAAGATGCTACTCATATCAGTCTTATGAAATGAAGTTCATGTAGTTGATGATGGTGTTGATAACTATGTTGATCTTCAGTGTATGTCAGTGATACAACTAATCAGGGGTTCATGTTGTCATTGATGTCATAATTCAAACAAGATGTTGATAAGATGTTCAGGAGTACAATGTACATAGAGTTTGATGATGTTGAATGACCTTGTTTATAAATGATCTTGTTTATATCTTCTTCATATCATGTTGATACTTTCAAAGGTTGAGTTTTCATGATGTTAATCTTGTTCTTGATGTTGCAGTTCAGAGAGTTCTTGATATATTAGTGAGAATGTGAAGTGTTGGTTGTCATAGCAAAGAGTTATTCGGTGGTGTTGAGGAGTTTGCAAATGAAAGAAGTCAATCCATATCACATGTCTCTACATTTGGTTTTGCAAAGGTATTGACAGTGATTTCATATTTGACATAACAATATTTCATCATTGGTGTGTTGTGTTTGTGCAATAGTCTTTATAACAGTGGCATGACAATGCTTAGTTGCTAACTTGAATCATATGGACTGTGAAAGAAGACTTCTAAATGAGCATTTGAAACATTTTAATCTTATATATTGTTGAAAGCATGGCAAAGGCTATTTAATAGTGGGCAGAGAGTAAGAAATGATTTGTCTTGATGATTTGACATGACAGGATAGTGTTCTTATTCATAGTTTTCATGATGCTAAATTTTGCTTATCATGTTGAAAGTAGTGCAGTCATTTGTCATTTTTATGCTAGAACAATGCATGCGTTCAAATTGTTATATGTTGGAGTTGCAAATTGCATGGTAGACATGTGTGCATATCTCTTGTGGTCAACAACTTTTGCGTGTAGTAGACTTTGTGTGTTGCAGAGATGTTAGCAAGTTGTTGTAGTGAAGAGTTGTTAAGATCTTTATGTTCTTTTGAGATGTTGTAATTATGGCAGAGATTGAATGAGTGATGGGATGAAGTATCATGGTTGGTTCTTCTTTTTTGTTTGCTCTGATAGTAAAGTTGGTTTTCACAGTGAATTCTTTCATATTGTAGTGTTTGTCATGTATCTTGCAAAGGACAATTGTCAGTATGATTGATGATTTATGGCAGCCATATGATCAAGTGGTGGTGTTTATATCAAATGTTCAAATAAGCAAGACATCTTATGATTATGGCAATGTAGTTTCTTTGTGAAAGATAGTGACATGTTGTTGAATGGATAGTTTTCTCTTGATGGTTTATTATATTGACAATGAATAAGTTGAAGAGGGCAGTGATACATGTAGTGGTTATCATGCTTGATGCATTGTTGATATATCTTATGATAATGTTTTTCTTTCTTTTTGATGCATAAAGTTCTCTTGAATGATGAGGAGTGACTATCCCTCTTGTTATGATATTCTACCTTCTTGAGTCAGTATATTTTTTTTGTGGTGCTTTGGTTTTTAATAGTGCTTTTTAGTACGGGCCATGTATATTGAAGTGGAAACGAAGAGCAAAACGTTACATGACATGAGCAAGTTTATCTTCGTAGTACTCAGTCTTCTTGTCAGTGACAATGTGGCAATGTTGGTGTTTATGACTGCAGTAACAGTCATGGTGGTTTGAGATTGTCAAAGATCAACTGTAGTGGAGCATAGCATTTTCATAGGGGGAGTGTATACTTTGTCATTGGATGTCAAAAAGGGGGAGAGAGCACATGGAGTAGGTTTGATTTTTCCATCAATGACAAAGGGGGATATTGATGGTCATAATTGTCATTGATGTCAAAAGTAGTGCAGGAGCTAGTTGATTGTCAATGAACCCAGCAAGATGTTCAAAGGTGATCAAAGATGAGGTATTTTTGTGTTTGATTATCATGTCATGTCAACATGTTAGGATGTTATCATGTTATCACAAGAAATAGATATGTTGGTGAGATCACAAGCATAGATGTCAAAGCTCAAGATGTGGAGAAGTTAAGTTGCCATGGTGTTCATGTCAAAAGAAACAAAGTGTTTATGATGAGGTCATTGATGCTATGTTGATCATCTTCCTGGAGTTGTTGCTTCATGATGCTTATGCTCTCATTTTAGGACTTTCAAGTGTTCAATATGATGTCCTCATGTCAAGATCTGCATTGCTTTGTGTCAAAATGTTTATTGAGGGTTTGTGTTGATGATCTTGCTTAGTGTTCATGTCTTGATTCTGATGTCTTGATACATAATTAAGTGATCATAGAGATGGAGTTGTGTTGGAAATCAAATGTCTTCATCATCAAAGGATCAGATGTCTCTATCATCAAAGTTGTCCCATGACTTGACAAGAGCATGATAAGTTCAATATATTTCACAATTTTGACTGGTTTGCTTGACAAAGGAACTTGTTGTTTCATCTTGGTTGGCATATCAAATGATCACATAGCTTTGGTCAGGTATGCATCTGTCTTCATCAAGGGATGCTTCTTGTTTTGGTGTTCTTTCTCATGGTTTATGCAATGGTATCTTCATGACAATCTTCATTTGTGTTACAATATTCAATGGCAAAGCTTGTATGATCTTCTTGGTGGTTGAATGGTGACCAGGCTTGTGAATGGTGATGTTCTTTATGATTGTCTTCATCACATCCATCAGAGATTTCAAGATGCCATCATGGTTCATGGCTTAGTTGGATGTGGTACATATTAGGGTTTTATTATAAGCTACTTTGTTTGCCAAGATATACCTAAAAACCCTAAGTTTCCTTGACTAAATCCTAATCTCTCTAATTCATCTGTTTAATTGAGTGGGTTCCTGCACTGCCTTAATACTATCTTTGTTTATTTTTTGTTTCACAAAATTTTAATGCTTTAATTCCTAAATCCTACACACTAAATTCCTAAGGTGCTTCCTAAAGACCTAATTCTTCATTCTCTACCCGTCACCATTGGAATACACTTTTTTGTTTTAAACAAGTGTTGACTTGTTATTGCAAGTGGTGTGTCACTTTAGTGATAACCTTAAGGGGTTGCCACCATGGGGCAACCTACCCCCTTGCCTAACACTACCGATATCACTGGTCTCCACAATGAATGCATGGACAGTAAAAGAAGATCGATGGCCAATTTTTAAAGTTCTTTTGTGCGCGATTATTATAATCGATGGTTGGTTTTTAAATTTTGTTTTCCACTCCCAAGATTCATCATTGATGTGCAGAGGGTCATCAAAAGAGTGTTGCTGTAGTGTTTTATTTTTTTAAAGGCTATTTTTAGCCTATTTAAAAGGCAGATTTTTGTGGGATTTAAAAAATTCTTTTTGGAAGTTTTTTTCTATTTTTAAAACTTCACTAGTGGATCTCCCTCATGGCATTAAAGACTATAAAGGAGGAGATTTTTGGTTTTAAGTGTTTATATGCTATAATATTTTTTTTAAAGAGAGAGTTTCTATGAAAAGAAATCTTTTATGCAAAGAAGATGGACAGGTGATCGAGGAGTTTTTCTTGTGCAGTGAATAGTTTTTTTGAAGACATTTTTTTTATGGGAGCCATTAATAAGATTAGATTTATAAATTTTTTTTTGTACAGATTGTAGAGTATTGAAGAGTTGTTTTTGAAAGGAGAAGGAATATGGAGAGAAGAGGGAAATGAAGGGTCATTCTATTTTTAATAAAATTGCAGGTTCATTGTGAATTGATTTTGAGGATCAATATGCAACATTGAAAAGATAATTTTTTTGAAGTGTAAGACATGTTATTGCAGGTGCTTTGATGAGGTTAAATGGATGTGAAAAAGAAATGTGTGAAGATTGAAATATACAGGAGAATACATTCCTTGACTAAGAATCATGAATGAGAGTTTGAATGTATATTGCATATGGGTTTTTGTATGATATTATGCAGGTGATTTAGGTGATTGAGAGAGATCAATGAGATGTTTTTGCAAGGGTGAATCAAGCACAGGATGAAGACAATATGCAGCCAATTGAAGAGAAGGTTTTTAATTTCAAAGAAGGACTGTCTGTTGATGCAAAAAGCATGCAATGTATCCTCAGTAAGATTTTATGTGTGATGAAGAGGGTTAAGACATTTGGTGTATTGTAGAGAATCAGGGCAACCCCTTGAATTGAGTTTTCTTCGTTACGGTTATATTTTTCCTGAAAGGGATATTGTAGCCAATGAGGTTTGCATGGTCAGTGAGGCCTGTTTGTTGCCAGTGAGGCATGTATGTCAGTGAGACAATTGTTGTAATCAATGAGATTCTATTAAGCCAGTGAGGCAAATTTTTTAGAGTGATTTTTTTATCTCTATGAGGGTTTTCCACTCATCAAAAACATGTGTTATGATTTATGTTATTTGCCTCTATGTGTGTGTGTCCTAATGTTTTTCTCATAAGATCATGTTCATACTATTCATTATCATACTTGTGCATTTGTGTTTGATAGATCATTAAAGTCTCTCTCACTCTATGTCTTGTAAATTAAAAAGTGCAAAAGTTTTAAAGATTATAGACCATTGTTTCACCCCCCCTCTTAGTGGTCATGTACTCTAATAAGTGGTATCAGAGCATCGGTTCCCTATAGAAGTCTTGAAAGGAAGCTAGGTGTTCAAAAATCGCTTCCTACACTAATCTAATGAGTGGAGAAGAGTGCAAATTCAAATTTATCTTAACTATTACAGCAACATTAAACCATTAACATGAGATATTGCAACAAACACATAAACTAGAAAGAATGACAGAAGAAGAGAGACACAAGATATACGTGGGGAAAACCCTTACGGGTGAAAAACCCCACACTCTAAAACACTACTCAACTGTATTACGTAAACAAAGAAGGTTACAATACAAATCAAAGCCAATGCTCTTGTAGGAGTCTTCGACACTCATATCTAGAGATGATCTAGTAGCATAACAGTACCTATAAAACCTGTAGTACATCTTCTCCTCCAAGCACCTGTTTATATAGCAAATACAAGGCAAAATTGCCTCTATCTTGGAATGGGCGTCCAACTTGGCCTCATGGCCCAAAACCCATGTCTATGGACACTTGGTCAACATTGTAATATGGTTTTGACACTTGTCAATAGATCCCATTCCAAAGAGGTATCCTATTTCTAAAATGGGCTATGACAAATGCTCTTACGACTCTTACGACCGTCATAGAATCTGTCATAGTAGTTAGAACTCACAGCTGTAAAAGAATCTATCATACACAGGCTATAAATAGCATATTCTCTTACAACATGTCATAGTCCACCTTGGGGTGCCCAAAGATGCCTTTTTCAAAGATGCTCTTCGACACATGTCTTCACCTGTCATAGAATCTCCTATTTTTTACTCTTACCTGTCATAACTTTGTCATAGAAATCTATCATGATGATTATGGTGAATATTCCCTTACACAACATCCAAGATGCTGACACATGGAAAAATATTCCTACCACAATTGGGACGCCTATCTCCTCATGTGAGGACAAAATTACAAGTTGTCACCTTCCATGTAGGATGACACATCACCGTGCCACATCCCACAAGATGACAATATGGAATTTACAATTAATTTACATCATAGGCAATGAATAAATAAATACAATTAAAATAATGCAAGGAATTACCAAGTTTGAAACACCTTAATTCCCAACATTCTCCCACTTGTCGAACACCTTGTAAGAGCTAATAGAACTAACAGAATTTAACTGCTATAGGTCGAGAGGCCTATAGACTCCAAACACCATCTGAACTTCTATGTGCCCACGGCTTCATCAATGCATCTGCAACATTCTTCAAAGTATCTACCTTCTTCAAATTTACCTTCCCATCATCTACCATGTCTCGCATGAAGTGAAACTGTACATCAATATGCTTTATTCTGGCATGGAAAGTTGGATTCTTCGCAAGGCAAATTGCACTCTAACTGTCACAACTGATCGTAATTTGACCTGCATCAACACCACTATCTGAACACAATCTCTTAAGCCAAATGGCTTCCTTACAAGCCTAAGTTGTAGCCATATACTTAGCTTCTGTAGTGGACAAAGCAACCATAGGTTTTTGCTTACTCATCCAACTAATTGTACCACCAAACATTGTGAACACATATGCACTGGTGTATCTCCTGCTGTCAATGTCACCTGCCCAATCATAATCCACAAATCCACGAGTACAAACTAAATGCGGAGGTCCTATAGTATTGCCATGATAGAAAATGGAATACTCAGAAGTACCCCTCAAATATCTAAACACTCGCTTAACTGCATCCCAATGTACCCATTCAGGATTATCCATAAATCGACTAAGGACTCCCACTGCTTGGGCAATGTCTGGTCTTGTGCAGACCATAGCATACATCAAACTGCCAACAACACTAGCATAAGGTACTTTGCTCATGTCCTCCACCTCACTAGGAGATTTTGGACAATCACTAATAGATAACTTTGTTCCCAATGAAACAGGAACACTCACTGGTCTACAATCGGCCATGCTAAACTTGTCCAACACGGTCTTCACATACTTACTCTAGCTTAACCAAAGTTTAATGTTTGCTTTGTCTCTTCTGATCTCCATTCCCAAAATGTACCTAGCTGCCCCAAGATTTTTCATGTCAAACTGTGCTGACAACTAAGACTTCAAATCATAAATCATATTCTTACCCTTCTGAATCAACAACATATCGTCAACATACAATGCAATAATGAGAATGTGATCATTGACAAACTTGTAATATACACAATGATCTGATTTTGATCTCAGATAACTAATTGACAACACAAAGGCATCAAAATTCAAGTACCACATCCTAGGAGACTGCTTCAAACCATACAAAGACTTCTTAAGCTTGCAAACCAAATTTTCTTTACCTTTCTCTATGTAATGCTTTGGCTGTGACATGTAGATTTCTTCCTCCAAATCACCATGAAGGAAAGTTGTCTTCACATCCATCTGTTCTATCTCTAAATCATAAGAAGCTGCAAGAGATAACAAAAATCTAATGGATGTCAGCTTTGCAACAGGAGAGAAAATTTCACCATAATCAATTCCCTCCAATTGTGAGTACCCCTTCGCAACCAATCTAGCCTTCTACTTTTCAACACTTCCATTTGCACCGAATTTCTTCTTAAACACCCATTTACAACCAACAGGTTTTCGTCCATCATGCAAAGGCACCAAGTCCCATGTTTTGTTCTTTTCCAAAGAAGCCATCTCATCCTCCATGGCCTCCTTCCAAGAACCTGCATCTTTCATGCCCATAGCCTCTTTCACAATTCTAGGCTCATCAGTGTTAGAAAGTAAAGCAAAAGCATAACTAGAATCAAGTAATGAATAACCAAACCTATCAAGTTGCTTTCTTGTTTGTGTAGACCTCCTCAATGGCTGAGGTTGAGGTTCTGCTTCTTCATTGCTTCCAGAAATGTTAGAGCTCTCCTCATCATTAGGCCTCACAGGGTCTGTCGGTTCAATCTTCTTAGGGGTAGAAGGAAACTTAACCGCATCTTCTTTCTTTTCTAACTTTTTTGGCTATAGAAAAATGGAAGAAGGTGTTAGCTCTTTGAAGATAACACTTCTACTATACAAAAATTTTACAATCACAGGATCCCAAAGCTTGTATCCTTTCACACCAACACCATAGCCAATGAAAATACATTTAACAACCTTGTTCTCCAACTTAGACCGTTTCGCCCTAGGTACATGTGCATATGCCTCACAACCAAAAACATGAAGCCTTACTGAAGGCTTTTTACCAGACCACACCTCCATAGGTGTTTTGCCAACAAGAGCTAATGTAGGAGATCTATTTATCAAATAGCAAGCAGTGGCAACAACTTCACCTCAAAACGTTTGTTCGAGGCTTGCTCCACTAAGCATACTCCTAGCCTTCTCCATCAATGTTCTGTTCATCCTCTCTGCAACTCCATTTTTCTGCGGGGTATATGGAGTTGTCTTATGCCTTTCAATCCCTTTCTCTTTGCAGAACTTATCGAATTATGCCAAAAAAAACTCACCACCATTGTCAGTTCTCAAACACTTAATCTTTTTACAAGTCTGATTTTCAGCAAAGGCTTTAAACTCCTTAAACTGACTAAAGAATTTAGTCTTGCTTCTGATAAAATAAACCCATGTCCTTCTACTGTAATCATCTATGAAAGATACAAAATATATAGATTTTGAAATCGAAGGAACATTAATAGGACCAAACACATCAGAATGAATAGATCCAATACACCAAAAGACTTGTGGAACTAGAGTAAAACTGAACATGGTTTTGCTTTCCATAAATGCAATGTTTGCAAAAGTCAACCTGAAGATTACAATCATTTAACCCCTCAATGAGGTTTTTATTTTTCAGGGTACACAAACCCTTCTCACCAATGTGGCCATATCTCAAATGCCATAACATAGTCTTTTCAGCAGGAAGCTTGGCTTCCATGGCATGTGCACTACCATCGGAACTAGTTACAACAGATTTCTTCACTGCATGTTCAGATGGTGGGGATGAAGTGGCAGCAGCTTGTTTCCTTGAGTCAGAAGAATTATTGCACTGTGAAGTGCATGCCTCCAGCTAAAACAGAGTACCCCTCCGAGTACCCTTCGCAAGCACCATAGATCCTCTTGTCATTTTACATCCATCCTTCGAAAAGACAACCTACACACCTGCATCATTCAACATACTTATAGAAAGTAGGTTATGTACAAGGCCTAGAATGTGCATAACTACAGTGATCCCCTTCACTCATCCATTAGGGAATCGAATTGAGACTCTTCCATGACCAACAATCTTCAAATGAGAGTCGTCACCCAGGTACACTCTTCCACCATCGAACTCTTCATACTTCGTGAACCAATCTCGATGCGAGGTCATGTGGAATGATGCACCAGAATCAATCAACCACACATCATCAGATGCATGGGTGGCCAGGGCTATGATGAAGGCATCACCATCATCTTGTGACTTGTTAGAATCTAAATCAGGAGCTTTCTTCTTCTTTTTCGTCTCCTCTTTGCATTCCTTTCAGAAACACCCAATTTTACCATAGTTCCAACAGAGAGCCTTGGACTTTCTAGGAGATTTGGATCTCCCACGGGATTTGGATCTGCCCTTATCACTTTTCTTGTCCTTCTTCTTCCCTTTCTCTTTGGATCTTCCACGAACCACAAGAGCCTCTTTGGTTGCCTCAAAAGACTTTCTCCACATCTCTTTAGATAATAACGAAGATACCATTTCTTCCATTGTGAATGTGGATGTGGTGCTTCCAATAGCCATCACAAGATGAGCCCACGAATTCGACAAAGAATAAAGTAAGGTCATACACCGATCCTTCTCCATCTTCACACCCATGAATGTCAACTGTGCAATGATCATGTTGAAAGCATTCATATGGTTCACAACAGATCCTCTGTCTTCCATCTTCAGAGCAAACAACTTCTTTTTTAGAAAGAGCTTATTCACCAAGGACTTGGCTTGATAAACATCTCCCAGCTTCTTCCAAAGAGCTTTCGCGGTCTTCTCCTCATGGATATTCAATAGGACAAAGTCAGCTAGACAGAGTCTAATTAGACCCTTAGCCTTCTGATCTTTGAGGTCCCAATCAGCTTGTGACATTGCCACAAGTTTAGTGTCATCAACGGTTTTCCATAGGTCATGATCAATAAGTCGGTCCTCCATCTTGAGTTTCCACAACTCAAAATTAGTGCCATTGAATTTCCCAACCACTAAGCTTCTGGATGTGATTACCATCTCCTTGCTACAACAAGATACAAAATACTCTACACAAGACTCCCACTCAACCTAAGATTATCTCAAAAAACCCCTACCCAAAGCTAAGACCAAAACTGGCCAGGCTCTGATATCAACTGAAAGGAAGCTAGGTGTTCAGAAATCACTTCCTACACTAATCTAATGAGGGGAGGAGAGTGCAAATTCAAATTTATCTTAACTATTAAAGCAACATTAAACCATTAACATGAGATATTGCAGCAAACACATAAACTAGAAAGAATGACAGAAGAAGAGAGACACAATATATACATGGGTAAAACCCTTACGGGTGAAAAACCCCACACTCCAAAACATTGCTCAACTGTATTACGTAAATAAAGAAGGTTACAATACAAATCAGAGCCAATTCTCTTGTAGGAGTCTTTGACACTCATATTTGGAGATGATCTGACAGCATAACAGTACCTGCAAAACCTGTAGTACATCTTCTCCTCCAAGCACCTGTTTATATAGCAAATACAAGGCAAAATTACCTCTATCTTGGAATGGGCGTCCAACTTGGCCTCATGGCCCAAAACCCATGCCTATGGACACTTCGTCAACATTGTAAGATGCTTTTGATACTTGTCCATAGACCCCATCCCAAAGAGGTTGCCTATTTCCAAAATGGGCTATGACAGATGCTCTTACGACTCTTATGACCATCATAGAATCTGTCATAGCAGTTACAACTTACAACTGTAAGAGAATCTATCATACACAGGCTATAAATAGCATATTCTCTTACACCATGTCATAGTCCACCTTGGTGTCCAAAGATGCCTTTTTCAAAGTTGCCCTTCGACACATGTCTTCACCTATCATAGAATCTCCTATTTCTGACTCTTACATGTCATAACTTCGTCACAGGAATCTGTCATGACCGTTATGGTCAATATTCCCTTACACAACATCCAAGATGCTGACACATGGCAAAATATTCCTACCAAAAAGTGGGACGCCTATCTCCTCATGTGAGGACAAAATTACAAGTCATCATCTTCCATGTAGGATGACACATCACTGTGCCACATCCCACAAGATGACAATATGGAATTTACAATTAATTTAGATCATAGGCAATGAATAAATAAATAGAATCAAAATAATGCAAGGAATTACCAAGGTTGAGACACCTTAATTCCCAACAAGTCTAACAAACTTGGGTAGGTCTTGATAGTGGAGTACCATGGGAAAGTGTAGAAGAAATAAGGGTAGGAGAAATGTTAAGTCACATACTAGTCAAAAGGCACCATCTATACCAAACTCAAATGTTGATATACAATCTGTTGATAGAAATGTCTCACAAGTTCAATCAGGTATTAAATTAGAGGAAGAGTTTTCTAGAGTTCCTGTCTTTGATGGTTCAGATTTCTCTATTTGGTATATTAGAATCCAAGTCTATCTATCTTATTTAGGGTATGGTGTGTGGATGTTAGTTGAGAATGGGTATTTTATTTCCTCTCAATCACCTAATACTACAAGTAACAAAGAGGCTTATGAATGCAATCATATAGCAAAGAAGTCTATTCTATCCGGATTATTTAATGAAGTTTCATGTAAAGTTATTCATTGTGAAACAACTCAGGATGTGTGGAAGGAGTTGATTAGAATCTATCAAGGTGATGCACTTGAAGGACAGGACAGCTTGGTGTCTAAAGAAAGCAACAATGAAAGGAGACATTCACATGAAGGAGATGAGGTCCAATCTGATTCAAAAGAAGATTACATTATGAGTGACTATGAACATGAGTGTGAGGTTGATATAGAAGGAGAACTCATGTGTGCTCTAGGTGAAATCAAGAAATACAAAAAGGAGAACCAGATATTAGATTTGCAAATACAACAAGAAAAAGACTCCAAAGACAATGCACTTTCAGACCTTGAAAGAGTATCCTCTGATCTTGAAGAGGCAAGAAATTAGATTGTTCAAATTTAAGGACACAAGTTGATGAATCAGACAAATTCATTATCAGCCTAAAGACTGAGATTGAAGAGGCCAAGATAATAACAGATGTTACTAAGTTTGAATGTGAAATCAAATCAATAGAATGCCTAAAACTAGAGGCTTAAAATGTAACCTTGAGAAAAAATATTAAAAATCTCAAGAGTATGTCAAAGAGAAGTCAAGAGTTTGAAGAGAACGCCACCAAGTTATATGAGATGTTGGGTAAACACAAAAAAACATAAGGAGACTACTGGATTAGGCTATGAAAAGGGGCAGACATCTAAGGTTAAAGAGACTCCTAGAAAGAAATTTGATCTAAGTCACCATGCTACTGCTCCTGAAGGCAAAAAGAAGATTGAATTCACTGTTTGAACATCAAAATTGAATGATAAAGATTCAGAAGAAAAACTCAAGCAAATTGTAAACAATGAAGTTGAGATGAAAACCAAAGATGAGTATGTCAAAATGCACAAACAAAGGAGAAGTCTCAGAAGAACTGCTCCAGCAAGGGAAGCGTATATGTATAGGTATAATTACTCATTTTTTGGTTATTGTTATACTTGTAATTATTTCAGACACAAAGTAGTTATTATAGAAGAAGTCAATCTAATGTTGATCCAGTGTGTTATAAGTTTGATAATGTTGGTCATGTAGACACCCTAAAATGACCATGTCGTCACACGACTTGTATTTCATCAATTCCTCTAAATCTCCTAAAATCGACATTAATTAAATAAATCCTCTTTATTGAATTAATTAAATTAAATTCCTCTATATTCTGCCAAAATTAAATAATTTTAATTATTTAATTAAATCATTATCCTCTTTCAAATTTTAAGTCTCCATTAATTAAATAAATTATTATTTAATTAAATCATTGTCCTCTTTCAAATTTCAAGTCTCCATTAATTAAATAAATAAATTATTTAATTAATTCATCTAATTCTATCTTATCTATAATTAAATAATTCTACATTATTTATTTAAATCACTTCTTCTTCTAAATTTAAATAAATCATGCAAATTTATTTAAAATCCTCTAAAAATAAATAAAATCAAATATTTTATTTATAATCTTCTGTTCCTCTATCATGCACAATTAATTAAATAAATTTATTTATTTAATTTTAGTTATCTTCCAATTCCTCTTAAAATATCTTGTTAATTCATGTGCACAATATGTCTTATTTTTAGAACTCTAAAAAAAGCAAAATTACAAGTTGAGTTATCTATTCAATCAATCTTGTTCTCATCATATTTTAATAAAAATATCCTTATGGATTGACACATGTCATGTGCACATTTATCATGGTTATTTGATTTATCTCCTCCGTTGATTCTTCTGAATTATCTGGACCGTTGATCAATCTCTGTTGAAACCTTTATAAACCCCCCTCATCTCCTTCACAAATCCTCTTCGATCACTTATTCTCGGGCATACTTAACAACACTTTGAGCATACATTGCATTGATTGAGCAACTTCACGATCTTTTGACATTGATCTTTGAGCACTTTACTTGCTTGTTACAAACATAGTTTCGCAGCACTATTAAGCAATCCACATTTATCCAAAGGGAACATTACAAATCTCGGTAAAAGCTTTCATATTTCATTGATTTATTGTTAATGGCTTTTATTTATATTAGTTCTCTTTATGTTATGGGCTTTTGGTTTATTTAGTTTTGATTTAATCAATTTTCCTCATACACATTCTAGCATGCCCGGTGGGACCCATTGGTCCTGATCTAATATAAAATTTGTGGAATTTTTAGTTTGATTTCACAGGTTTTTAACACTTTTTTTTAGGAGAGATCCGAAAAAGAATTTTTAAAAGAAGCTTGTTAGGCAAAAATAGAGGTCACAGTTGCGTCCGAAGAGGTCGAGAGGTGAAGAAAAACATATAATTTGGCCTATTTCGGTGAAGTTTTTAGACCTTCCAAGCTTCATAACTTTCACAAACAAACTCGAATTCAGGTGATGTTTTTTTTTAAAGTTGATATTTTTTTGTCTTCTACACAGTGGTAATATCATTTCAAGGATTTTCTAAGATTTATTTTTTAAGACCACTCATTGGCATATTCTCAATCTATGACTTCAAACACTTGCTAACTTTTGAGTTTGTGTGGAACTAATCAAATTTTTGTAGCGTCTTATCACTCAAACAGAGCAAATTGGCTTCTCTAACATGTGCATGCAGGATGAACTTTGAAGAAATTGACAAATCTATCGCATTAAGTCTTAGAAACATATTGCTTTCTTAAGGGACAATTGAACAATCATCATTGCATTAAGTCTTAGAAACATATTGCCTTCTTAAGGGACAATTGAACAAATCACTTTTGGCAATCTAAGTCTTAGGAACACATTGTTTTGCTTAAGGGACAATGGACATGTATGTGAAAACACCTCAATTTTCTAAGGGTCAATGGACATGAATGCCAAACACTTCAATTTCATAAGGGACAATTGACAACTACAAATGTGTGTGTGCCTAATTTAGTTGCACCTTATTTTTCTTATAATGGGACAATTAAACCTTTGTTTGACATGCTTGCTCTTACATTTCAGTAATTCCTTTAGAAGGGCCTACTTTTGGATTGCACTTCATCCAAAAGGGACGACCCTAAGCGGATTTTTCCTTTGACCCACTATATAAGAGGGATAAGGCGAAAGCCAAGAACTAACCGACATCAACCTTACCTTGTGGTGCCAAATTGAAAAGAGGTGTACTAGCTCTTTGTGGAAACAATTTTCACATTGAGCGAAGTGTTTGATACTCTTAGTAGGATTGGTTAAATCTTTTAGTAGATTGTCGCATTGCTCGTAAGGCGTTGGTCCCTTAAAATTACTAAGAACCATTCTAGATAGTGACTACCTGATCTACCTCCGAACATTGCGGTAATCATCAATGCAAGGGGAATCGATTTAAGCCCTTAAGATACTCACCATTGGCTCCCTTGAGAAGAGATAGTATTCCCTTGGCAATAAAGCTCTTGTGACCTACTTGAGCTTTCCAAGGGGAGGGTGATATATCCCTACCTATCGTCTCTCGCAAAGATACTAAATGTCTGACACCTTTATGGAATGATATTTTTATCAATGGAGTATTAAGCTGGGAGCTGATCTACTGCAATGAAACCTTGTCTCTAGGGATAAAAAGTGCTTGATATTTTTTTTTGCAATTGTCTTTGACTTGTGGAAACATTGGGCTTTTTTGTGAGCCTCGAACATACACTATTTGTTGTGTTGGTCCTTTTTTGCCAAACTTTGTTTGTTGTGTTTTCTCTTGCCAAAGCAAAATCCAATCATAACCATAACCAATTCTATCAAAATTTACCTTTTTAAAAGCATCAGACACTACTTCAGCACCTTTGGTATTACAGCAGCTCGCCGTTGGTGGTACAGAAGATCACTTTTAGTCACTGTAGCTCACCTTTGGTATTACAGTAGCACGCTTTTGGTTGCACAATCCTGTGCCTCTGGTCAAACAGTATAGCGCATTTTGGTCTAGTGATTTGTGCCTCAAGAGTTTGTCTTTTTCACAATGCAAACAGAATCCCAGCATTACTTTTTGTCCTAGTGTATTCAATGGTAACCACTAGACTCCAACAAACTATGAAGTCCAAGCAAGTTGTCCCTAGGAAGCGCAAATCGCCTCCTCATACACCACAATCAGGTCGTCTCAACATTACTTCCAAGGTTACTCCTAGAACACCCACGGAAAGATCTACCAATTCTCCCAACATGTCGCACCTTGATCAACCAAACAATCTGCAAGAGGGTAGAACCCCTTTGGTAAGTACACCTTACTATACCACCAGCTTGCCTCCAAATTTTGTCCCACAAGGTTATATTACCAATCCAGTCCCATCTCAGGAAGGAAGAGTCCCTTTGGTAAGTACACCTCACTATACCACCGGCTTGCCTCCAGATTTTGTCCCACAAGGTTATACTACCCATCTAGTCCTATCTCAGGAAGGAAGATTCCCTTTGGTAAGTACACCTCACTATACCACCAGCTTGCCTCTAGATTTTGTCCCATAAGGTTATACTACCAATCCGGTCCCATCTCAAGAAGGAAGAGTCCCTTTGGTAATTACACCTCACTACACCACCGACATGCCTCCGGATTTTGTTCCACAAGGTTATACTGCAGATCAAGCCCCATCTCAAGAAGAGAGACACTTTGAAATAGGTCAATCCTCGCAAGAAGATGGGTAGATCTTGATGAATTCATACAAGATCCTAGATCCATAGCCGCCTTTGACAAAATCCTTAGTGAGATCCAAGATCATTTCTTTCACTTACTAGTAGAGCAAGGAGCCAAATTACCCAAAGGTTTTGATTTATCCACGCTTAGCGAGCCTAACAACACCAAAGACACCTTACAAGTGGTGCAAACCATGTCAACAGTGACCATGCCCTTACCCGCACAAGGCTCACAAGGGAGAACGATTGCACAATATGAGAATCCCCTTTATCAAAACCCCACAGGAAAAAGGGCCATATCACCGCTTCTGACTTCTATGGAAATCTACAAACACCAACAGGAGACTCTTCAACGTCAAGCAGAGTTAGCTAAACAAGCCACCATAGCTCGATCAAATATACAACAAACTCCTAAAGTTTCCACACCAATCGCAAGTGGAATTTTGGTTACCCCATCACGAATAGGTTTCCCACCAAATTACAATTCGGGGAACAACTATGTAGCCATGCAACAAGGGTCTCAACAAATACCACCTCTTATATCATCAAACCTTCATGTCTCTCCACCAACTAGAGTCATGCAATCCCAACCACAACATTCTTCTACACTCATCCCCAATCAACCATCGCAAATCACATCTACCTACGTCCCTCCTCCACTGCGTTCATCAGTGCTAAATTACTTTCACACATTGCCTAGCCACCCTCAACTTTCCCAACATCAAGTTTCCCAAAGCTATGTGCCGCAATCGCAACCTAACCCAAACTTTAGCTTTCCTCCACCCAATTCTTTTCTTCAACCATCACAAAGCCAACATTCTTACCTAGCACCACCCCCACCTCCTCCTAATCAAAACATCTAATTCCAACCCAATCTCAACCCAACATACAACACATATGACCCTAACCAATCTTACAACCCTTATAACACCAACGCCCATGGCTTACACTACAATCTTCCGTATGGGCAGCAACAACCACTTCTAGGACAACAGGAGATGTTTCCAACCCCTCCCACAATGATGGAGCTAAAAATCACGGAAGTTCAACAACAACTCTCTTATGTTACGTTTGGCCACACCAAGAAAACCTTCTCGTTGGAGGAAGTGTGTCCTTATCCTTTTGATCGGTCATTACCCATGATCCCTTTTCCTCAAAATTTCACTATTCCTAAATTTGATAAATACAAAGGAAAAGGTGACCCAAAAGACCATCTTAGGGAATTCTATCTTGCTTGCTTCGAGGTTTCACATAACGACACATATCTTATGTGTCTCTTTCCTCGCAGTCTTGGAGGTCAATCTATAGAATGGTTCTCACACTTACCCACGGGAATCAAATCTTTTAACGAGCTAGCAGAGAAATTTGCCACCCATTCCTCCTACAACATAGAGCATGAAATCTCCATGACTGATCTATGCAACAACAAACAAAAGAATGGAGAAAATTTCATTTCTTTCCTTTAACGATGGAGACAAATGGCTAGCAAATTCCCTTTCAAGATTCCTGAGAAACAGCTTGTTAGCATATTTGTGCAGAACCTCAACCAAGAGTTAGGTTTCCATTTGCAAATTCTTAGTGCTACAACCTTTGATGAAATCACATATAAGGGAATCAATATCGAAAAGGCCCTCATTGCTAATGGTGTGGTCAAAATCTTCAAAGAAACTAAAGACAATGCTCCTCAACACCAAACGAATGATAAACCCAAATATTGGAACAAAAACAAAAACGCGGTCAACGATGGTGTGGTTGATTCTAAACATGTCTAAACATTGCAAACACCTCTTCAGCTGTCCAAACCAAGTCAACCTCAACAACAACAACAACAGCGGCAACCATAACAAAACCAACAACAACAACAACAAGAGCGGCCTCAACAGATTACCCTCCGCGACATCTATTCACTCCCTTAGGAGAGCCCATAGAATCTATCCTACAAAAGATTTTACACAAAGGCCTTGTCACCTTACCCGATGCTCCTCTGTATGGTGAACCTGTTTACAAAACTACACGGTACAAAGAAAATGAATACTATGAATTCCATAGGAGCATAGGGCATAGAACCACATCGTGCATGAAACTCAAGTACCTAATCCAAAACCTCATCAAAGGCAACCTAATCTCTCTTGAAGATGATCCGCTAGCTCAACACACAAACAAAGACCTCAACATGTACAAGGAACCATTTCCTCATCATGGTCCACCTCCTCCGCAAGATAAAGATAAAAGTGTCAACCATGCTTCCACTTCTTTTGACTCCATTGTGGGTCATTTTGAAGAGAGTCGAGTGTCTACCCTCACAATCAAAGGCAAATCTATGGATTGCGTTGTTACAACTCATCGTGGTCATGTCACCATTCGTGGTCCTGCATCCAGTCTCCCAGCTCAATCTGATTATAATCTTATCAAACATCTAGGGAAAATGCCAGCACAGATCTCTATCTTGGACCTTCTATGGTCATCACCTGCACATAAAATGGTTAGAAAAAGCCCTCCAAGAGTCTTTGATTCCTAACAACATAGAGGTCACAGATTTCTAAGCTATAGTAGGTAACATTGCTTCGCCCTACAATGTGGTCTTCTCTGAGAAGGACCTCCCATCCCATGATCCGTGTCACAATGATGCCCTTCATATTGAGGTTCTCATCCATAAGCACAAAATCAAACGCATACTCATAGATGCTGGTGTTGGTCTCAACATTTGTTCTTTAAAGTTACTTAAGCAATTGGGATACTCTGAGGATCATGTCAACACTGATCAAAGTATTACAATCAAAGGGTATGATGATGTTGAACGCCGTTCAAAAGGTATTATCCACTTACCTATACAATTGGGTCCTGTCATGCTTGAAACTAGGTGTCAAGTCCTTGATATTGAGCTGCCTTACAACATTATCCTAGGCCGCCCATGGATCCATGCAATGAAAGTTGTTCCCTCTACGTACCATCAGTCTCTAAAGTTCCCATTCAATGGTACGGAGATTACTATCCCAGGCGACCCTAATCCTTTCGAATTCTGCCTTGTCTTGCAAGGCAGTTATAAGAATTGCAACCAAGTGCCTCAAAATGACAAAGCCCTAGAATCCCCACTATATGTCCATCCTAAAAATCTGACAGAAGCCTCTACAAGTGAACCTAATCCTCTTCCTGAAATCAAATCTCACATCCATGATATAGGCTTTGGCACTTATGATACCTCAAAATCTTGTTGTGTAGGGTGGATGCCTTTATCTCCTAAATCTTACGGCCAACCATCCATTGCCAAAGCAACTAAAAAAATAGCTATTCCTCCCCTAGCATTTCTAACCCAGTTCCAACAGGGAAAATTATCGGAAGAGGAAACTATTGAGGACATTTCTTCTACAGAGTGTTCCATTGTCGAGACCAACACATGCGTCTCCTGTGACATGTGGCATCTCCCGCAGCAAGACATTATCTTTTTAGGTAGATAGCCCCCTTTAACGGACACACCACTCCTATGATAAGGTTGTTATCTTTCCTATCCAATCTATCCTGAGCAACCTCTTTGGCAAGAGAATATGTTGGCTGTATGTTTACTTTGTAAGTCAGTCAATTTGTCTTATGGTTTATCTTTTGTTCCTTTGTCCAATACTTATTCAAGACTACCTTGATTTATCTATAATCTTGGTATGTTGCGATGCAGTATAGGTTGGGGGCATAGTCATTGCTTTTGTGTGCCGTGTTTGAGGAATGATCTTTAGTATCTTTCTTAGCATTATATTTATCTTGTGTGTGTTACGACCTAGCATCTTACATATTAATATTCTTCTTGCATTTACATGTATTAAAGTTTATTTTATGTTCAAGACTATGGCTCATTCACATGTACCAACAAGGTCATATTATGTCTAAGGGATCTAAGTTCAAATCGCTTGCTTGCAGAGTCAACGTCCACGCACTCGGATATTACAGCACCTTGGTCTTTTATACCTTGGTGGCGAACTATCCACGTGCTATATCAAAAATAAGGATTGCTCTTTATAAACATTTGTGAAATCATTGCAACAAGCTCATCATTTACCCATCCATTTACCCATGGCCTTATAGAGTTTTCAGCAATGATCGATCAACCGTCTTTCTCTCATGTTCTCTCCTATCTCCTTTCTTCTATCTATCATCAACCCAACCTCGTCTGTCTCCAACAAAATCTTCTAGTCGAGCGTCAACACAGTTCTTCTGTCACTTCCCTGTCTTTCCTCTCGAGGGGGCATCCTACGCCAGCTACGCTAGGGCAGCTACCTACACTGGGGCATCAAAAATTATATCATGTATTCAACAATCATTTTCTCTGACGCAACATTGTAAACTGCATTGCATCAAAGAGGGGCAAAATGTAGACACCCTAAAATGACCATGTCGTCACACGACTTGCATTTCATCAATTCTTCTAATCACCTGCATTCAGCATTAATTAAAAAATCTAATTATTTAATTAATTTCATCTAATTCCTCTAAATCTCCTAAAATCGACATTAATTAAATAAATCCTCTTTATTTAATTAATTAAATTAAATTCCTCTATATTCTACCAAAATTGAATAATTTTAATTATTTAATTAAATCATTATCCTCTTTCAAATTTCAAGTCTCCATTAATTAAATAAATTATTATTTAATTAAATCATTATCCTCTTTCAAATTTCAAGTCTCCATTAATTAAATAAATAAATTATTTAATTAATTCATCCAATTCTATCTTATCTATAATTAAATAATTCTACATTATTTAATTAAATCACTTCTTCTTCTAAATTTAAATAAATCATGCAAATTTATTTAAAATCCTCTAAAAATAAATAAAATTAAATATTTTATTTATAATCTTTTGTTCCTCTATCATGAACAATTAATTAAATAAATTTATTTATTTAATTTTAGTTATCTTCCAATTCCTCTTAAAATATCTTGTTAACTCATGTGCACAATCTGTCTTATTTTTAGAACTCTAAAAAAAGCAAAATTATAAGTTGTGTATCTATTCAATCAATCTTGTTCTCATCATATTTAATAAAAATATCCTTATGGATTGACACATGTTGTGTGCACATTCATCATGGTTATTTGATTTATCTCCTCCGTTGATTCTTCTGAATTATCTGGACTATTGATCGATCTCTGTTGAAACCTATATAAACCCCCCCTCATCTCCTTCACAAATCTTCTTCGATCACTTATTCTCAGGCATACTTAACAGCGCTTTGAACATACATTGCATCGATTGAGCAACTTCACGATCTTTTGACATTGATCTTTGAGCACTTTACTTGCTTGTTGCAAACATGGTTTCGCAGCACTATTGAGCAATCCACATTCATCCAAAGGGAACAATACAAATCTCGGTAAAAGCTTTCATATTTCATTGATTTATTGTTAATGGATTTTTATTTAGATTAGTTCTCTTTATGTTATGGGCTTTTGGTTTATTTAGTTTTGATTTAATCAATTTTCCTCATACACAGGTCACATACAAAGAAACTTTAGAATAGCATCATCTAGTTTGAAAAGCTGGAAAAGGAAAGAGGCTGAAGAGGTTTGGAAGAAGAAACCTAAACAGAAGAAAGAACCTATGAAAGTTTGGAGACTGAAACAAAGTCAAGAGAAGATAGATCATAGACGTGTGCATCTTGCACAAGTCACATCATCAGTTGCATAAGATATAGCATGAAGTAAGGGGGAGTTGTCCAATGTCCTATCAATTACCCCCAAGAAGTTTTAGGGGGAGATCATTTGGTGCTTATCAATATGGTGATCTTGTCTTGTTTATCATGCTATTGGATTCTTACCTGATAATGTTTGGTAGAATGTTTCATGTCAAGATGCTACTCATATCAGTCTTATGAAATGAAGTTCATGTAGTTGATGATGGTGTTGCTAACTATGTTGATCTTTAGTGTATGTCAGTGATTAAGGGTTCATGTTGTCATTGATGTCATAATGCAAACAAGATTTTGATAGGATGTTCAGGGGTACAATGCACAAAGAGTTTGATGATATTGAATGACCTTGTTTATAAATGATCCTATTTATATCTTGTTCATATCATGTTGAAACTTTCAAAGGTTGAGTTGTCATGATGTTAATCTTCTTCTTGATGTAGTTCAGAGTGTTCTTGATATGTTAGTGAGAATGTGAAGTGTTGGTTGTCATAGCAAAGAGTTGTTTAGTGGTGTTGAGGAGGTTGCAAATGAAAGAAGTCAATTCATAGCACATGTCTCTGTATTTGGTTTTCCAAAGGTATTGATAGTGGTTTCATATTTGACATAACAATATTTCATCATTGGTGTGTTGTGTTTGTGCAGTAGTCTTTATAACAGTGGCATGACAATGCTTACTTGCTGACTTGAGTCATATGGACTATGAAAGAAGACATATAAATGAGCATTTAAAACATTTTAATCTTGCATATTGTTGAAAGCATGGAAAAGGCTATTTCACCATGGGGAAAGAGTAAGAAATGATTTGTATTGATGATTTGACATGACAAGACAGTGTTCTTATCATAGTTTTCATGATGCTAAATGTTGCTTATCATGTTGAAAGTTGTGCAATCCTTTGTTGTTTTTATGCTGGAACAGTGCATGTATTCAAATTGTCATATCTTAGAGTTGCAAATTGCATGGAAGACATGTGTGCATATCTCTTGTGTTCTACAGCTTTTGTGTGTAGCAGACTTTGTATCTTGTAGAGATGTTAGCAAGTTGTTGCAGTGCAGAGTTGTTGAGATCTTTATGTTCTTTTGAGATGTTGTAATTATGGAAGAGATTAAATGAGTGATGGGATGAAGTATCATGGCTGGTTCTTTTTTTTTTCTTTGATAGTAAAGCTAGTTTTCACAATGGATTCTTTTAGATTGCAGTGTTTGTCATGTATCTTGCAAAGGACAGTTGTCAGTATGATTGATGATTTATGGTAGCCATATGATCAAGTGGTGGTGTTTATATCAAATGTTAAAATAAGAAATAAATCTTATGATTATGGCAATGTACTTTGTTTGTGAAGGACAGTGACATGTTGAATAGACATTTTTCTCTTGATGGTTTATTACATTGACAATGAAGAAGTTGAAGAGGGTAGTGATACATGCAGTGGTTATCATGCTTGATGCATTGTTGATATATCTTATGATAATGTTTTTCTTACTTGTTGATGCATAAAGTTCTCTTGAATGATGAGGAGTGAATGTCCCTCTTGTTATGATATTCTACCTTCTTGAGTCGGTATATTCTTTTTGTGGTGCTCTGGATTTTGACAGTGCTTTTTAGTGCAGGACATGTATATTGAAGTGGAAACAGAGAGCAAAACATTACATGACATGACCAAGGTTATCTTCATAGTACTTAGTCTTCTTGTCAATGACAGTGTGGCAATGTTGGTGTTTATGACTGTAGTAACAGTCATGGTGGTTTGAGATTGTCAAAGATTAGCTGCAGTGGAGTATAGCTTTTTCACAGGGGGAGTGTATACTTTGTCATTGGATGTCTAAAAGGGGGAGAGAGCACATGGAGTAGGTTTGATTTTACCATCAATGACAAAGGGGAAGATTGATGATCATAATTGTCATTGATGTCAAAAGTAGTGCAGGAGCTAGTTGATTGTTAAAGAACCCAGCAAGATGTTCAAAGGTGATCAAAGATGAGGTATTGTTGTGTTTGATTATCATGTCATGTCAACATGTTAGGATGTTATCATGTTATCATGTTATCATAAGCAATAGATATGATGGTGAGATCACAAGCATAGATGTCAAAGCTCGGGATGTTGAGAAGTTAAGTTGCCATGGTGTTCATGTCAAAAGAGGCATAGTGTTTCTGAAGAGGTTCTTGATGCTATGTTGATCATCTTCTTGGAGTTGTTGCTTCATGATGCTCATGCTCTCATTTCAGGAGTTTCAAGTGTTCAATATGATGTTCTCATGTCAGGATCTACATTGCTTTGTGTCAAAATGTTTATTGAGGGTTTGAGTTGATGATCTTGGTTAACGTTCATATCTTGATTATGATGTCTTGATACATACTTGAGTGATCATAGAGATGGAGTTGTGTTGGAAATCAGATGTCTTCATCATCAAAGGATCAGATGTCTCTATCATCAGATTTATCCCATGACTTGACAAGAGTATGACAAGTTCAATACATTTCACAATTTTGACTAGTTTGCTTGACAAAGGATTTTGTTGTTTCATCTTGGTTGTCATATCAAATGATCACATAGCTTGGATCAGGTATGCATTTGTCTTCATCAAGGGATGCTTCTTGTTTTGGTTTTCTTTCTCATGGTTTGTGCAATGGTATCTTCATGATGATCTTTAGTGGTGTTACAATGTTCAATGGGAAAGCTTGTATGATCTTCTTGGTGGTTGAATGGTGACCAAGCTTGTGAATGGTGTTGTTCTTCATGATTCTCTTCATCACATCCATCAGAGATTTCAAGATGCCATCATGGTTCATGGATCAGTTGGAGGTGGTACATATAATTAGGGTTTTATTATAAGCTACTTTGTTTGCCCTAAGAGATACCTAAAAATCCTAAGTTTCCTTGATTAAATCCTAGTCTCTCTAATTCACCTGTTACATTGAATGGGTTCCTACACTGCCTTAATATTGTCTCTATTCATTTTTTGATTCACAAATTTTTAATGCTTTAATTCCTAAATCCTACATACTAAATTCCTAAGGTGCTTCCTAAAGACCTAATTCTTCATTCTCTACCTGTCACCATTGGAATGCACTTTTTGTTCTAAACAAATGTTAACCTACTATTGCAGGTGCTATGTCACTTTAGTGACAACCTTAAGGGGTCACCACTATGGGGCAACTGACCCCCTTGCCTAACACTACCGATATCATTTGTCTCCACAATGAATGCGTGGGCGGTAAAAGAAGATCGATGGCCAATTTTTCAAGTTTTTTTGGGCACGATTATTATAATCGATGGTTGGTTTTTAAATTTTGTTTTCCACTCCCAAGCTTCATCATGGATGTGCAGAATGTCTTCAAAGGAGTGTTGACTGCATTGTTTTATTTTTTTAAAGGCTATTTTTAGCCTATTTAAAAGGAAGATTTTTGTGGGATTTAAAAGTTCTTTTTGGAAGATTTTTTTCTATTTTTAAGACTTCACTAGTGGATCTCCCTCATGGCATTAAAGAATATAAAGGAGGAGATTTTTGGTTTTAAGGGTTTATATGCTATAATTTTTTTTTTAAAGAGATTTTCTATGAAAAGAAATCTTTTATGCAGAGAAGATGGACAGGTGACCGAGGAGTTTTTTTTTGTGCAGTGAATATTTTTTTAAGACATTTTTTTATGGGAGCCATTAATAAGATTAGATTTATAAAGATTTTTTTGTACAGATTGAAGAGTATTGAAGATTTGTTTTTGAAAGGAGAAGGAATATGGAGAGAAGAGGGAAATGAAGGGTCATTCTATTTTTAATAACATTAAGTTCACTGTGAATTGATTTTGAGGACCAATATGCAGCATTGAAAAGATAATTTTTGTGAAGTGTAAGACATGTTATTGCAGGTGCTTTGATGAGGTTAAATGGATGTGAAAAAGAATAGTGTGAAGACTAAAATATACAGGAGAATACATTCCTTGAATGAGAATCATGAATGAGAGTTTGAATGTATATTGCATATGGGTTTTTGTATGATATTATGCAGGTGATTTGGGTGATTGAGAGAGATGAATGAGATATTTTTGCAAGGGTAAATCAAGCACAGGATGAAGACAATATGCAACCAATTGAAGAGAAGGTTTTTAATAGCAGAGAAGGACTATATGTTGATGCGAAAAGCATGCAATGTATCCTTAGTAAGATTTTATGTATGATGAAGAGGGTTGAGACATTTGGTGTATTAGAGAGAATCAGGGCAACCCCCTGAATTGAGTTTTCTTCCTTATGGTCATATTTTGCCAGTAAGGCATATTGTAGCCAATGAGGCTTGCATGGTCAGTGAGGCATGTTTTTTGCCAGTGAGGCATGTATGTTAGTGAGATAATTGTTAATCAATGAGATTCTATTAAGCCAGTGAGGCAAATTTTTTAGAGTGGTTTTTTTATCCCTATGAGGGTTTTCCACTCATCAAAGACATGTGTTATAGTTTATGTTATTTGCCTCTATGTGTGTGTGTCCTAATGTTTTTCTCATAAGATCATGTTCATACTATTCATTATCATACTTGTACATATGTGTTTGATAGATCATTAAAGTCTCTCTCACTCTCTGTCTTGTAAATTAAAAAGGGCAAAAGTTTTAAAGATTATAGACCACTAATTCACCCCCCCCTCTCAGTGGTCCTATACTCCAACAAGTGGTATCAGAGTATAGGTTCCCTATAGAAGTGTAACAGACTTGGGTAGGTCCTAATAGTGGAGTACCATGGGAAAGTGTAGAAGAAATAAGGGCAGGAAAAATGTTAAGTCACATACTAGTCAAAAGACGCCATCTATACCAAACTCAAATGTTGATATACAATCGGTTGATAGAAATGTCTCAAAACTTCTATTAGGTATTAAATTAGAGGAAGAGTTTTCTGGAGTTCATGTCTTTGATGGTTCAGATTTCTCTATTTGTTATATTAGAATCCAAATCTATCTATCTTATTTAGGGTATGGCGTGTGGATGTCAGTTGAGAATGGGTATTTTATTTCCTCTCAATCACCTAATACTACAAGTAACAAAGAGGCTTATGAATGCAATCATATAGCAAAGAAGTCTATTCTATCCGGATTATTTAATGAAGTTTCATGTAAAGTTATTCATTGTGAAACAACTCAGGATGTGTGGAAGGAGTTGATTAGAATCTATCAAGGTGATGCACTTGAAGGAGAGGATAGATTGGTGTCTGAAAAAAGTGACAATGAAAGGACACATTCACATGAAGGAGATGAGGTCCAATCTAATTCAAAAGAAGAAGATCACATTATGAGTGACTATGAACAAGAGTGTGAGGTTGATATAGAAGGAGAAATCATGTGTGCTCTAGGTGAAATCAAGAAATACAAAAAGGAGAACCAGAGATTAGAGTTATAGCTACAACAAGAAAAAGACTCCAAAGACAATGCACTTTCAGACCTTGAAAGAGTATCTTCTGATCTTGAAGAGGCAAGAAATTAGATTGTTCAAATTTATGGACAGAAGTTGATGAATCAGACAAATTGATTATCAGCCTAAAGACTGAGATTGAAGAGGCCAAGATAATAACAGATGTTACAAAGTTTGAATGTGAAATCAAATCAATAGAATGCCTAAAACTGGAGGCTGAAAATGTCACCTTGAGAAAAAATATTGAAAATCTCAAGAGTATGTCAAAGAGAAGTCGAGAGTTTGAAGAGAACGCCACCAAGTTATATGAGATGCTGGGTAAAAAAAAAGGACACTACTGGATTAGACTATGAAAAGAGGCATACATCTAAGGTTAAAGAGACTTCTAGAAACAAATTTGATCTAAGTCATCATGCTGCTGCTCCTGAAGGCAAAAAGAAGATTGAATTCACTGTTGGAACATAAAAATTGAATGATAAAGATATAGAAGAAAAACTCAAGTAAGCTGTAAACAATGAAGCTGAGATGAAAACTAAAGACATGAATTTATCAAAATGCACAAACAAAGGAGAAGTCTCAGAAGAACTGCTCCAACAAGGCAAGCATATATGTACAAGTATAATTACTCATTTTTTGGTTATTGTTATACATGTAATCATTTTGGACACAAAGTAGTTGATTGTAGAAGAATTCAATCTAATGTTGATCCAATGTGTTATAAGTGCAATAATGTTGGTCACATACAAAGAAAATGTAGAATAGCATCATCTGGTTTGAAAAGTTGGAAAAGGAAAGAGGCTAAAAAGGTTTGGAAGAAGAAACCTAAACAGACGAAAGAACCTATGAAAGTTTGGAGACTGAAACAAAGTCAATAGAAGATAGATCATAAACTTGTGCATCTTGCACAAGTCACATCATCAGTTGCATAAGATATAGCATGAAGTAAGAGGGAGTTGTCCAATGTCCTATCAATTACCCCCAAGAAGATTCAGGGGGAGATCATTTGGTGCTTATCAATATGGTGATCTTGTCTTGTTTATCATGCTATTGGATTCTTACCTGATAATGTTTGTTAGAATGTTTCATGTCAATATGCTACTCATATCAGTCTTATGAAATGAAGTTCATGTAGTTGATGATGGTGTTGATAACTATGTTGATCTTCAGTGTATGTCAATGATCAAGTGATCAGGGGTTCATGTTGTCATTGATATCATAATGGAAACAAGATGTTGATAAGATGTTCAGGAGTACAATGCACAAAGAGTTTGATGATGTTGAAAGACCTTGTTTATAAATGATCATGTTTATATCTTGTTCATATCATGTTGATACTTTCAAAAGTTGAGTTGTCATGATGTTAATCTTGTTCTTGATGTTGCAGTTTAGGGTGTTCTTGATATGTTAGTGAGAATGTGAAGTGTTGGTCGTCATAGCAAAGAGTTGTTCAGTGGTGTTGAGGAGGTTGCAAGTGAAAGAAGTCAATTCATAGCACATGTCTCTGCATTTGGTTTTGCAAAGGTATTGACAGTGGTTTCATATTTGACATAACAATATTTCATCATTGGTATGTTGTGTTTGTGTAATAGTCTTTATAACAGTGGCATGACAATGCTTAGTTGCTAACTTGAGTCATATGGACTGTGAAAGAAGACTTTTAAATGCATTTGAAACATTTTGATCTTGTATATTGTTGAAAGCATGGCAAAGGCTATTTAACAGTGGGCTAAGAGTAAGCAATGATTTTCCTTGATGATTTGACATGACTGCACAGTGTTCTTCTCATAGTTTTCATGATGCTAAATGTTGCTTATCATGTTGAAAGTTGTGTAGTCCTTTGTTGTTTTTATGCTGGAATAGTGCATGTGATCAAATTGTCATATGTTAGAGTTACAAATTACATGGTAGACATGTGTGCATATCTCTTGAGGTCCACAGCTTTTCTGTGTAGCAGACTTTGTGTCTTACAGAGATGTTAGCAAGTTGTTGCAATATGGAGTTATTGAGATCTTTATATTCTTTTGAGATGTTGCAATTATGGCAGAGATTGAATGAGTTATGGGATGAAGTATCATGGTTGGTTCTTCTTTTTTGTTTGCTCTGACAGTAAACCTGGTTTTCACAACGAATTAGTTCAGATTGCAGTGTTTGTCATGTATCTTGCAAAGGACAGTTGTCAGTATGATTGATGATTTATGGCAGCCATATGATCAAGTGGTAGTGTTTATATCAAATGTTCAAATAAGCAAGACATCTTATGATTATGGCAATGTACTTTCTTTGTGAAGGATAGTGACATGTTGAATGTATAGTTTTCTCTTGATGGTTTATTGTATTGACAATGAAGAAGTTGAAGAGGGCAGTGATACATGCAGTGGTTATCATGCTTGATGCATTGTTGATATATCTTATGATAATGTTTTCTTACTTGTTGATGCATAAAGTTCTCTTGAATGATGAGAAGTGATTGTCCCTCTTGTTATGATATTCTACCTTCTTGAGTCAGTATAGTCTTTTTGTGGTGCTTTGGTTTTTGATAGTGCTTTTTAGTGTAGGCCATGTATATTGAAGTGTAAACAGATAGCAAAAAGTGTCATGACATGACCAAGGTTATCTTCATAGTACTTAATCTTCTTGTCAGTGACAGTGTGGCAGTGTTGGTGTTTATGACTGCAGTAACAGTCATGGTGGTTTGAGATTGTCAAAGATCAACTGCAGTGGAGTATAGCTTTTTCACAGGGGGAGTGTATACTTTGTCATTGGATGTCAAAAAGGGGGAGAGAGCACGTGGAGTAGGTTTGGTTTTGCCATCAATGACAAAGGCGAGATTGATGTTCATAATTGTAATTGATGTCAAAAGTAGTGCAAAAGTTGGTTGATTGTCAAAGAATCCAGCAAGATGTTCAAAGGTGATCAAAGATGAGGTATTGTTGTGTTTGATTATCATGTCATGTCAACATGTCAGGGTGTTATCATGTTATCACAAGCAATAGATATGATGGCGAGATCACAAGCATAGATGTCAAAGCTCAGGATGTGGAGAAGTTAAGATGCCATGGTGTTTATGTCGAAAGAGGCAAAGTGTTTGTGATGAGGTCCTTGATGCTATGTTGATCATCTTTCTGGAGTTGTTGCTTCATGATGCTCATGCTCTTATTTCAAGTGTTTCGAGTGTTCAATATGATGTCCTCATGTCAGGATCTACATTGCTTTGTGTCAAAATGTTTATTGAGGGTTTGAATTGATTATCTTGCTTAATGTTCATGTCTTGATTATGATGTCTTGATACATACTTGAGTGATCATAGAGATGGAGTTGTGTTGGAAATAAGATGTCTTCATCATCAAAGGATCAGATGTCTCTATCATCAGAGTTGTCCCATGACTTGACAAGAGCATGACAAGTTCAATACATTTCACAATTTTGATTCGTTTGCTTGACAAAGGAACTTGTTTTTCATCTTATCAAATGATCAGATAGCTTGGGTCAGGTATGCATTTGTCTTCATCAAGGGATGCTTCTTGTTTTGGTGTTATTTCTCATGGTTTGTGCAATGGTATCTTCATGATGATCTTCATTTGTGTTACAATGTTCAATGGCAAAGCTTGTATGATCTTCTTGGTGGTTGAATGGTGACCAAGCATGTGAATGGTGTTGTTCTTCATGATTCTCTTCATCATAGCCATCAGAGATTTCAAGATGCCATCATGGTCCATCGCTCAATTGGAGGTGGTACATATTAGGGTTTTATTATAAGCTACTTTGTTTTCCCTAAGAGATACCTAAAAACCCTAAGTTTCCTTGACTAAATCCTAGTCTCTCTAATTCATTTGTTACATTGAATGGGTTCCTGCACTGCCTTAATACTGTTTCTATTCATTTTTTTATTGACAAATTTTTAATGCTTTAATTCCTAAATCCTACATACTAAATTCCTAAGGTGCTTCCTAAAGACCTAATTCTTCATTCTCTGCCCGTCACCATTGGAATGCACTTTTTGTTTTAAACAAGTGTTGACCTACTATTGCAGGTGATGTGTCACTTTAGTGACAACCTTAAGGGGTCACCACCATGGGGCAACCGACCCCCTTGCCTAACACTACCGATATAGTTGGTCTCCACAATGAATGTGTGGGTAGTAAAAGAAGATTGATGGCCAATTTTTAAAGTTCTTTTGGGCGTGATTATTATAATCGATGGCTGGTTTTTAAATTGTGTTTTCCACTCCCAAGCTTCATCATTGACGTGTAGAGGGTTGTCAAAAGATTGTTGACTGCAGTGTTTTGTTTTTTTAAAAGGTTATTTTTAGCCTATTTAAAAGGCAGATTTTTGTGGGATTTAAAAAGTTCTTTTTGGAAGATTTTTTCTATTTTTAAAACTTCACTAGTGGATCTCCCTCGTGGCATTAAAGACTATAAAGGAGGAGATTTTTGGTTTTAAGTGTTTATATGCTATAGTAAAAAAAATTTAAAGAGAGTGTTTCTATGAAAAGAAATCTTTTATGCAGAGAAGATGGACAGGTGACCAAGGAGTTTTTTTTGGAGTGAATAGTTTTTTTGAAGACATTTTTTTATGGGAGCCATTAATAAGATTACATTTATAAAGATTTTTTTGTACAGATTGAAGAGTATTGAAGAGTTGTTTTTGAAAGGAGAAGGAATATGGAGAGAAGAGGGAAATGAAGGGTCATTCTATTTTTCAATAACACTGCAGGTTCATTGTGAATTGATTTTGAGGACCAATATGCAACATTGAAAAGATAATTTTTGTGAAGTGTAAGACATGTTATTGCAGGTGCTTTGATGAGGTTAAGTGGATGTGAAAAAGAAATGTGTGAAGACTGAAATACAAAGGAGAATACATTCCCTGACTGAGAATCATGAATGAGAGTTTGAATGTATATTGCATATGGATTTTTGTAAGATGTTATACAAGTGATTTAGGTGATTGAGAGAGATGAATGAAATGTTTTTGCAGGGGTGAATCAAGCACAGGATGAAGACAATATGCAGCCAATTGAAGAGAAGGTTTTTAATTGCAGAGAAGGACTATCTATTGATGCAGAAAGCATACAATGTATCCTCAGTAAGATTTTATGTGTGATGAAGAGGGTTAATACATTTGGTGTATTATAGAGAATCAGGGCAACCCCCTGAATTAAGTTTTCTTCCTTATGGTCATATTTTTCCAGTAAGGCATATTGTAGCCAGTGAGGCTTGCATGGTCAGTGAGGCATGTTTGTTACCCGTGAGGCATGTATGTCAGTGAGACAATTGTTGTAATCAATGAGATTCTATTAAGCCAATGAGGCAAATTTTTTAGAGTAGTTTTTTATCCCTATGAGGGTTTTCCACTCATCAAAAACATGTGTTATGGTTTATATTATTTGCCTCTATGTGTGTGTGTCCTAATGTTTTGCTCATAAGATCATGTTCATACTTTTCATCATCATACTTGTGCATATGTGTTTGATAGATCATTAAAGTCTCTCTCACTCTCTGTCTTGTAAATTAAAAAGTGTAAAAGTTTTAAAGATTATAGACCACTGATTTACCCCCCCTCTCAGTGGTCCTGTACTCCAAAACCTCTGTCATACTACACACTCTTTTATTCAAATTTTCTCGAAAGCACTTGGAGACCAAGTGAACCATCTGCATTGGCAGTACTGAAAAAACCTTCTTAGAATCCTCAACCACTTCTCATCATGACTAAACTAGAGGTTGACATCACATCATGACACATCCATCATTATCAGCAAGTTCCAACTAAATTTAATCTTACAACAAACTTTGCATATAGAGGATTGATATCAATGACAACATTGATGACAACACCAGCTTCCAACAACTCCAATGCTATAGGTTGACATCATTGACAACACCAACAAGATTCCAACATTCTCCCCCTTTGTCATTGATGGAAACACCAACAACAAAAGCAGTCAACACCTCTGTACCCAACAACACTTCCCCTGACTGGGGCATCTCTTTTTCTTCACACTCTTTAACCAACTTTCCTCCACTATAGTTTTTTAGCCACTCTAACTCCCCCCCCCTTTAACATCAATGGCAAAAGGCAATATACTTCACACTTTCTTCTTCTGAATTGAATTCTTTTGCTCTCCCCCTTTCATAATACTCCAAAGGGAAACACTTGCAACACCAGCAAGCACTTGCTCTCACTCCGTTGCTCTCACTTTTCTGCACTTTACTCCTTAGGGGCATAAAATATGCTTCATCTGATTCTCCCAACCAACAGAACCACTACCTGCTCCCCCTGAGAGGTAGCTTTCAACACTAGTCCAGGACTATGAATGTATCTTGAAATGCTTCCCGAATAGATGCACATACTTATGCATCTGATTAAAAGGAAGGGCAATAACCCCTAACTTCTGCCGGATATACTCAAATGTATCTTTTGGAAGGGACTTTGTGAAAATATCTACAACTTGATCTTTAGTAGGCACATACTCCAGCTTCACTTCATTTTTTGCAACCTTCTCTCTTAGAAAGTGATACCGAATTGAAATATGCTATGTTCTTGAATGTATTACTGGATGCTTTGAAATGTTTATAGCACTTGTATTATCACACAAAATAGGAATAGGTTCATCAATTGATACTTTGGTATCCTTCAATGTCTGCTTCATCCACAACACTTGTGTGCAGCAAGATGCTATAGCAATATACTCTACCTCTACAGTAGATAATGACATTGAATCCTGGTTTTTACTCAACCATGAAACTAGTCTGCTTCCAAGAAAGAAATCACCACCACTTGTACTTCTTCTATCATCTGTGCATCCTGCCTAATCTGCATCTATATATGCACACAAGGACAAATCAATATCCTTAGGATACCATAAGCCATAATTTGGAGTGCCTTTCAAGTATCTAAATATCCTTTTTACTATTGTAACATGTGATTCTCTAGGATCTTCTTGAAATCTAGCCACAAGACAAACTACATGCATGATATCTAGTTTGGTAGTAGTTAGGTATAGCAATCCACCAATCATTGATCTATACTTTCTCTGATCTGTCTTGGGAGATTCATCATTCTTCCTCAACTTACAACTAGTAACCATAGGAGTACATACTGGTTTAGAATCCTCCATCCTAAACTTCTTCAACATTTCCTTAGTATACTTTGATTGTGAAATGAAAATACCTTTTTCTGATTGATTGATTTGTAGTTCCCAAGGAAGAAATTCATTTCCCCACACATTGACATTTCAAACTCTTTTTACATCTCCTCTACAAATCTCTTGTACATACCTTCATTTCCTCTAAAGATTATGTCATCAACATATACCACCATAATTAGGATTTGGTCTTCTTCAAATTTGAAGTACAAATTGCTATCTGTAGTACCCTTTTTGAATCCTTGTTGCAGCAGATATCTATCCAATCTTGTATATCAAGCTCTAGGAGCCTGTTTGAGTCCATACAATGCCTTCTTCAATTTTCAGACCATATTTGGATCATCTGATAACTGAAATCTTTCTAGTTGTTCAATGTATACCTCTTCTTCCAACTCTCCATTCAAGAATGCAAATTTCACATCCATCTGATAAACTTTGAAGTCCTTATGAGATGCAAAGGCTAAAAACATTCTAATGGCCTCCATTCTTTCCATCAGAGAAAATGTTTCCTCAAAATCTATTCCTTCCACTTATGAGTAGCCTTTACACACAAGTCTAGCCTTATTTCTGACTACTTCTCCATTCTCATTCAATTTTTTTCTAGAACACCCATTTAGTTCCTATCACATTTTTGTCTGTTAGTCTTGAGACAATTTCCCAAGTCTGATTCTTCTCAATCTGCATCAATTCTTCTTCCATAGCTTTGATCCAGTGTTCATCTTTGTATGCTTCAATCATTGTTTTAGGTTCTATTTTAGATAATAAACACAAATTTACCTATTCATCTGTCATAGCAATTTTTCTTCTTGTCAATAAATTATTCTTATCTCCAATGATTTAATCCTTAGAATGATTCTTCTACACATACTTGGGAGTCTTAGGAATCTTTTTTGGAGCATCTTCTACATCAACTTGCATCTCCTTTTCCTTTTCTTCTTCTCTTTCTTCTTCTTTGCAAGGGAACTCATCAGATTCATATCCTTCTATCAGCACTGAGCTTTGATGTGATTCTTCATCCACTTTGACATTTGTACTTTCAACTAACTTCTTTAGCCTCTTTTTGTAGCACGTGTAAGCCTTGCTCTTTGTAGAATATCCAAGGAAGATTCCTTCATCTGACCTTGTAGCAAACTTTCCCAAGTTTTCTTCATCTCTCCTAATATAGCACTTGCTTCCAAACAATCTAAAATATTTAACGGTAAGAGTTCTTCCATACCATAGTTCATATGGAGTCTTTGAACTGTTGACCCTTGCTTGCACTTTGTTTTGTATGTAGACTACAGTGTGAATAGCTTCTCTCCAATAAATATCTGGTAGATTTGCTTCTTTCAACATTGTCCTTTATGCTTCTTGAACTGTCCTATTCTTCCTTTCCACAACTCCATTCTGTTGAGTAGTCCTAGGAGCTGATAAATGTCTTTTTATTCCATGATCTTCACAAAAATAGTTAAACTCATTGGAGGTGAACTCACCACCTCTGTCAAACCTCAAGCACTTGATTTTCATATCTATTTCATTCTCAACCATAACTTTAAATGCTTTAAACTTATCTAGAGCTTCTAATGTTTCTTTGAGAAAGGTTACCCAAGTCATTATAGAGTAAGATTCATTAATTAACAACATGAATTACCTGTCACCTTGAAAGCTTCTTGTTCTTGTAGGTCCACATAGATCTGTATGTACCAACTCCAAAGGTATTGTAGTAGAATATTCTTTAATTTTGAAATTCTTTCTTGTTTGCTTCCCAATCTAACAATCCTTGTAAATTGCATTGATATGCTTTGTGATTCTTGGTAGATCTCTCACAGCTTAAGTAGAGTTGATACTCACTAGGCTATCAAAATTGATGTGACACATTCTTCTATGCCATAGCTAACTTCATTGATTTGAGTCATAAAGAACATACCATTAGCACCTTTGAGTTAATATACATTTCCTTTTGTCCTTGTTCCTATAGCAACCATAGTTCTAGAGCTTTCTTTTTTGATCTCACAACCATCATCTTGAAACATAAGGTTATATCCTCTACTACACATTTGTCCTACACTTAGAAGATTATGTCGAAGACCCTTGACATTGAGAACATCATCTGTATTATGCTTCCCATCAAAACTAATTGAACCTTTTCCACATATCTTAGTAGATGCATCATCTCCAAACTTAACAAAACCTCCATCAAGCTTCTCAAGCTTAACAAACTTATTCTTATCACCAGTCATATGATTTGAGCATCCACTGTCAAGTATCCAGTAGTTTTCCTCCTCTTTGCATGAAAAGCAGTTACCAAAGCTCCTTTGATATTGTCCCCTATTTTCAGAGCAACTTCCTTCATACATCTTTCACAGTCAGTAGAATTAGTTCCAACATTAAAAGCCATGAATAAGCATTCATCACTTTCATCATCCAGATAGTCAGACTCTTCATCAGATATGCTAGCATCTTCTTTAACATAATAACTCCTCTTGATTGATTTACCTTTGTTATCCTTGTATTTGTCATTTGAGATTTTGATCAGACATTTTGAAGCATAATGACCTATCTTTCCATAGTTAAAACATTTGAAGGGTAACTCACCTTTGTATTTTCCAGTGCCCTTTTTAATCTACTTAAAAAATTTGTGTCCACTTCATCAAAATCATTGGATCTAACTCATCATTCTTTTCTATCTTGCTAACCTTAAAAGTAGTCTCTTTTCTTGAATCATCTTTACCAAACTCTCTTAATTCAAAATTAGTTAAAGTACCAAACAATTGATCCCTAGTATAATTATCCAAATTTTGTGCTTCTTCAATAGCAGAAACTTTAGCACTATAAGATTTTGGAAGAGTTCTTAGTGCCTTCTTTACCACTTCATTTTCCTCCAACTTCTCACCAAGACCATTGATGGAATTGACAACTTCATCCACTCTGTACATGTAGCTTGCAATATTTTCATCCTCTAACATCTTTAGGGTTTCAAAACTTGCTCTTCAAATTCTACATCTTTACTTGCTTGACCTTGGCATCTCCTTCATAGATACTTTCCAGCTTCTTCCATATCTCATTAGCAGTTTTGTAGCTCATTACCTTCACTAATTCTGAATTAGAAAGACTATTCAGAAGAGCACTCCTTGCCTTGTCATTGTTCTCATGGTCTTTAATCTCATCGTCATATTTTGGACCACCAGTAGGTAGAGTATATTCTTTTTCAACTAACTTCCATACACCATACCCTAATGAGACAAGAAATCTTTCCATCCTGATTTTCCAGAAAGCATAATTTGTTCCATCAAACAAGGGAACCTCAATACCTTTCCTGTGTTCCATCCAGATCTACCTCAAGTGGTTAAGCTTATTCAAGGAACCTTACTTTGATACCAATTGTTAGATGCATAGGACAACTGAGAGGGGGTGAATCAGTTGCACATTAAAACATTAAACCCTCAATACTATTCCAACCCTTATTAGCCTTCAAACTCTTATTATGCATTAGCAAAATGTAAACATATGAGACATCAATGCAAACACATCCAAACACATAAGAACACCAAATTTACATGGAAAAACCAAGAAGGGAAAAAGCACAGTGAGGATTAGCTCACATATATATGAATAGCAACATTGAATACAACTAGCTCACTGCTGAAGGGCTCATTGACCAAAAGGCTCACTGCCCAAAAAGAGAAGAAAGGATCACTACCAGAAGGACTCACTCTTCAAAAGAAGGAAGAATAGAGGGAGATTGTTACAAAGAGATCCACTATCTCAAGGTAACAAGAGAATTCCACCACCGCAACCTTATGTCATCCGCAACCTTTGGCTCACTGCCTCCAGTAACTTCAAGCAGACTGAAATGTAGACACCTTCTACTCACTACATCTGGAAGTCATAAGCCTTTATGCTCACACTCAAATCACCACACTTGATTATATTTGCATCTTGCACTCCCTATCATCTCTAATCAAACTTCACCTTGCATTTATATCATTCACAACATAAAAAATATATCTTCAAGTCAGCTACAAGGAGATATTTGCACCTCAAACGTACAAACACCAAATAGGTCGGTGCCAAACACCTCCTCGGTGGAAAGAAGTCAATGTGGACCACACCAAGGGTTAATCAAGACCCAAACCTACATCAACATGCTACACTACGCTTCCACAAGAAACAAAGCACATCTGCAATTAGCGCTAACACACCAGATTGGCCAAACCTGCATTAACGCCCTTAAGCATTAAGTTCATGCTTCACTAGGTCTAGAAATAACTTGTGGACCACACAACAACACCATACAATAGTCTTGAATATTCCTGCATCATCAAACTCTTCTGCAATACTGCCTTAACCATCTGAAAAAAGAATGCCTTCATCCTGTGTATCAGGATGCACTACCACTTGATTTCCAACACAAGAACTGAACTTGCGGAGTGACCCAACACTAGAAACTCCAAGGGAAAGTAGATATAGACAATATAAGTATGTTCCCAAATCTACAAGACAAGAAAACTCATCACAGAGAAATGCGGAGCAATCTCATGTCTCCCAGACAACATTTTTCACAGGCAAACAGTTTGCCAAACATTTCTTTTACTGCCACCCAATCCAGAACCTAAAACTCTGGATATGACACCTCTGAACACCTCTGATCATCATGTCCAAACCACACAAGCAAGTCTTCAACCATGAATAAATACAGAGCACAAGACTGAACACACCTTTGTCATACTACACACTATTTTATTCAAATTTTCTCAAAAGCACTTGGAGACCATGTGAACCATCTGCATTAGCAGTACTAAAAATACCTTCTCAGCATCCTCAACCACTTCTCATCATGACTACACTAGAGGTTGACATCACATCATGACATGTATCCATCATTATTAGCAAACTCCAACTAAATTCAATCTTGCAACAAACTCTGCATACAGAGGATTGATATCAATGACAACATTAATGACAACACCAGCTTCCAACAACTCCAATGCTAGAGGTTGACATCAATGACAACACTAGCAAGCTTCCCACAAGAATTTGCAAGGTGAATGGCACCTAATCCCAATAATGGTTTCTAATTTCTTGTTAGTGCACTTTAAATTTTCAATTTGATTTTAGTTAGAAAAGTTTGATCTATGAAGTTAGGGAAGAGCAAAAGAAAATTGATAGAGGAGAATTTGAAGCTTGGGAAGGAGAAGCATAGGCAAAAAGATAGCGAGTATGAAGAGGATATATTGGATAATTTATTTGTGTTCTTAGATAAAGAAATAGGGAACCTGGATTTGAGATTGTGGGTAATGAGACTATGGGAATTAGCCAAGGAGGTGGATAGCTTGCTATGAGTAGGGATTAGGGGTGTGATGGCAAGGATGCTTTTGTACCTTAAATAGTCGATGGATAGGCAAAAAGTTTTTTATGCAGCACATGCTTTAAGTTGTGCAACATTGTTATTATATACTACTAGAATGCATTTTCTTCATGACGACATTAGAGGTGTAGAAAAACAAGCTAAAGCATTATTCAACTGTCAACTTAAGCACTTCCATGGGCTAAGTGAGAATGTGTATCATCTTTACAAGGCGATTATAGAATTGGTGATGGGTCTGAAAGTGAACTTATCCTCAAAGGATAATTCCAATGTGCATATTTGATGCTACAACAAGGAATCATAGAATGTGTAGGTCAAAGCTTCACCCTTGGTTCATGAGGAAGGATACAAAACATGTGTCTTATGGATTAGAGGAAGGACTTGTGCAATTTGCACCCTCTCTCCACCTTGACATTTTGTTTTATATGGACCCTATTGAACTGAAAATTATTAATATTGAATAGAAGATAGTATACTATGTTGAAGGTCAAATTATAGGTGTAACGTCAGAAAATGTCCCCATGGGGGCTTTTCCCTCATAAGGTTTATCTCCCAGGTCTTTAGAGTGCATTTAGGACATTTTAGTTCATATTTTAGCATCCCGATGGAATGAGACCTAGGTTTCATAGAAAATTGGACCTAGGTGGACCCCTTGACCTGTACCCTGCCCAAAATAGGGGGGAGGACTTGGGTGCATGTGCCCTAGTCCTGCCCTATTTTGGGGCAGCCCTAATTTATGGGTGTTGGTTTATGACCGTTAGTTGGTTCTTTTGCCGACACGGTAAAGTTTGATTTTTAAAATCTTGGCGGGAATGTTTGTAGGTGCATATATAAGCATGTGTAGGCATTCATTTGTAAACTAGATGATTATTAGCAACCTTTTGTGTTATCAAGGTGATTCAAGGCTTTCTATTGTGTTGCAAGAGCAAACTTGTATGTTTTGTTTGTTGATATTTGCAGATTTGAGCATCAATATCCTCATGGCATGAAGAGCATCTTCCTCCATGAGAGCTTCACTACAAGGTGACATATCATTGATTCCTTTGCTTTTTGGCCTCTGCCTCACAAGGGCACGCCCTCTTTATCTGACAACGGTGTTCAGAGACTTAAGTGTCCTCCGGGGCTTGACTGAGGCAAGCCTCTAAACACCACAACCCCCAAACCAAGTCTTGTGATTGCAGGTTACAAGTGTCACATCTGGAAAAAGTGGAGTTGTAGGAAGGCTTAGCAGACATCAGGGATTTGGGATCTGAAGAAAAGTCAGACACAGGAGCACTTCCAAGACTAGGGTGCTCACAATAGTATCCACCGCAGATAGATCTCAGAAAATAGAAGTTAGAAGGTTGATCAGTGTCGAAAGGAGGTCCAGATTCCTCGAAAAAATAAGTACCTTGGACTTGGGCGCCAGCACCTTAGTCCCTGACTATTCCACCTCAGAACCCTGAAAATAGGTATTCTGTGATTTGCTATTTTACTCCCGTCTGCAAGAGATTTTTTCGTCTTTCATCAATTTGTTGTCGTATTTGCATAATTAGGGTTTTAATGGTTAATTGGACATAAGAGAAGGAAAAATTGATAATTAATTCCCTAATCCAAATTTCCCTTCATTTGTAAGTGACCTAGGGTATGATAGTGCTCACCACTCGACCCTAGATCCTTCAATGTTTAGTGGAAAGGAGGGTTTTAACATCTAAACAACAAAAGATTAGCAAAATCCAATTTTACCCCAAACAATAGGTTTTCGAGAAACACTGTGTATTTAATATAGATTGGTTTATAGTAATGGGTTTATTTTAGTTATATCTTTTCAATACATGAATGATGATATCTGGGAATATGAGATGGATGATATCTAGTTTGACTTTCATTGTGTGGGTTGACTTTCTTGTGGTTAAGAGTTGTTGGTTCAATGGACATATAATAGACTTAGTATTGAATATTCATAGCCTTTATTCTAGATATGAATTAGGGGTGGTCGTAAGAATGTATTAAAATAATTTTAAACTTTTGATGGATCTGGTGAACCCCATGGTTACCAATAATTTGAGCTATTTAATTCTCTTTTTTGTCACTCCTAGGTGCCTAACCTAGGTATAGTAGCAAAACAAGCTCAAAATCAGTTCATGTATAACTTTTTACTGATTATGAACCCTAATTTTTTAATTCAAGTTTTAAAAGTGGGCCCCATTCCCTCTATTTCCATTAGTTGTGATCTGACTAAAATGCAAATTGTTCCAACTTGCATGTTAGGGTAGTGTAGTTAAACACTAACCCTAATTTAAATGAATCATCTAGGATTGATCTAGGAGTTATCTAGGAATCTATTGAGCATGTCAACATTTTATTTGCATGTGAATAAAATGGATCACATCAACATTATGTCATCATCCTAAAAGCCTACTAAATGCTTGTTTGTTGTTTTTCACCTTGGTTCAAAATCGTTGAATCGATCCATCCAAGGGTCTAACTAAGAAGAACGTAACCCTTGCATTCAACAGATTCTCCAAAGTTATTTCTAAACATTGTGTGTTCCTTATTGGATCCAATGAAGTACATAGATGAGAACAAGTTTTAGGTATTTGCAACCTACCTAAAAATTGCTACTTCCTACCTAAAACTTATTTGCCTCTATATATTTTCAATCTTCCTATTCCCAATCCTTTTGGTAGGATGTAGCAATTTTGTAAGAAACTCTGGACTTTTTTTGGATTTGGTAAATTCCTCTTTTTGGCACAACCTTTAGCTTAATTGCTTATGAGATAGCTTCAGAGGATTAAGTTTGATGTTTCACTCCATCCAGCGATTAATATGTATTGTGACAATTTCAATTATGCATTGTAATTCAAATGTTAGGATATTTTATGTTAAAGAAAATAAATTACACTTGTAGCAGCAAGTTTGTTTGATGTCCTCATGGGTTACCTTCACAACTACTTCCTCTTATGTAATTATGCTTTGTTCCAAAAAAAAATGTTGTATGCCAATTTTACCCACTCCAATATGTTTCACTACTAAAGTATCATGATTTATAAAAAAACTAATTTTTGTTTTTTGCATCTCACTATATCTGATCATAGGTGCTTTCCACCACATGGCATTGACACTTGTTAATAGAACTTATTAAAATGGAACATCATCAAGAGCCAAGGGAAAAACGCCAATAATTTTACAAAAAATTTAGTTTTGAATTCTCATTGTTGGAGAGACTGAGGTATAACATATAATAACATGATGCAATGAAATGAACTAATTTTATTTTTTCTACAAAATCAAAACAGACTATGAGATCACATAAGTGAAAGTTTATCTTTACTCTTGACCACCATGAGGGGGCAAGCTTTAGGGCAGTTTTGCCTCCTCCTAGAGGTTTGTTTTCCTATTTAGGATCTTTAGGACAATATTGTTTCCTCACTAAACTTAGTTTTTTTTTTTTTTTTAAAGAATGTATTTACTCATAAGAAAAAAGGCTCTCAAAAGGATCTAAGGAAAAGTTTCATCCAACTCAATTTTAAGATCATGAGAGAGAAAAAAAATAGATCTTATAACATGTAGTGACTAGTGCTACCTCTTTAATCTTTATCCTAAAGATTCAATCTCATGGAAGGCTATTGGGCTCCTATTTTTATACTTAGGGCGGCTTCATAAAATTCAAAAATGTAGTTATAGGATTTTTTTATTTTATTTTTCTTATTAAATAGGAGTCTCATATATATAATTATGTATTTTAAGTTAGTATTAGAGGGGGGAGTTTCCTCTATCAACTTAAAAACTTTTATATTTATGTGACAGTTTGTATGATTTTTTTTTTAATTTCTAATATTTATTAACATATAATTTTATCTAAAAGTTTTCATTTTCATTTAAAAATTTTCCTAACCCTCTTCATTTTCAATAATCTAAAAAAAAACAATAATCAATAATTTGTTCATTAGCAATATTGATGGGGCTCTCTTGCTTCCCATAGATACAGCGTACCAGTCTTCTTATCACATTATACACACATTAAGTGGGCATAACTATAGTGCAAACTAGCATATTTATATTAAATATAATATATGTAAAGTACGCCGAGAGATATCCTTCTCGGGGCGCCTATTTTTAAATCACTAATCCTAACATTAGGCGCCGCGAGAAGGATATCTCTCGGCGTACTTTAGATATATTATATTTAATATAAATATGCTAGTAGTAACCAGAGCCACAAGCCTAATTCTAACACTAATTATAATATATTAAAACATATTATATTAGATATATCTTTTATAATATATCTAATATATTATTATAATATATTATATAATAATTATATAATATAATAATATATTATGTTTATAATAATAATTATTATGATATTTAATAATTAAAATATTATATTATATTTAGGATTAGAATTAGGGTTAGGTTTAGGGTTAGAATTATGGTTGGCATTAGTGTTAGGATTAAGGTTAGGGATATCTCTTGGCGTACCTATTTTTAAAGAATATTTTAATATCAATGTTGAACCCTAACCCTAATTCTAACAGCAAACTTAACCCTCATACTAACCCTAACTCTAATTCTAACAATAACCCTAACCCTAGTACTAACCCTAACCTTTATTATAACAATAACCCTAACCCTAATTATAACCATAATTGTATCTCTAATTCTAAACCTAACACTGACCCTAACACTAGTCCTAATTCTAACCCTAAGTCTCATTGTAACCCTAAGCCTAACCCTAATTTTCATTGTAACCCTAAATCTCATCCTAACCTAACCCTTATTATAACCCTAAACCTAGTTTTGACCATAAATCTCATTATAATTGTCACCCTTTTTCAAACTATAACCCTAATTCTAAATGTAATTCTTACTCTAATTCTAACTATAATTTCAACCCTAACCCTAATTTTAACCCTAATCATAACCATAACCCTAACCCTAACAGTAACCTTATATTTAATCATAACCCTAATCCTATCTCTAATTATAGACCTAACCCTAATCCTAATTTTATACCTAACCCTAACCCTTATTCTAACCCTAAACATAACTCTAATTTTAACCCTAACCCTAACCCTAACTGTAACCCTAACCGTGACTATAATTCAAACCCTAACCTTAATACTAAACTTAACCCTAATTGAATATAACCTTAACTTTAATTTGGACCCTAACCCTAACTGTAACTCTATTTCTTACCCTAATTCTAATAACAGCTCACCTTAATTCTAACCCTAATTCTAATAGGAACCCTAATCCTAACTCTAACCCTAACCCTAACTCTAACCCTAACCCTAATCACAACCCTAATTCTACCCTAACTATAACCCTAATTCTAACCCTTAACTTAATCCTAATTCTAACTATGATTTTAACCCTAACCCTGACCTGAATTCTATCCCTAACTCTAGCCCTAACCCTTATTGTAACTCTAATGCTTACCCTAAACCCTAAACCTAATCCTAATTTTAAAGCTAACCCTAACCATAACCCTTATTCTAACCCTAAACATAGCTCTAATTTTAACCCTAACCCTAACCCTAACTCTAACCCTAAGCTTGATTATAATTCAAAACCTAACCCTAACCTTAATACTAATCTTAAACCTAATTGAACTCTAACCCTAACTCTAATAGTAACAAACCTTAATCCTAACCCTAATTCTAATAAAAACCCTAACCCTACCCCTATCCCTATCCCTATCCCTAACCCTAACCCTAATTCTAATCATAACCCTGATTCTACCCTAACTATAATCCTAATTTTAAATCCAACTCTAACCCTAAATCTAACCCTAACCCTCACCCTAACCTTTATTCAAACCCTAAGAATAGCTCTGATTTTAACCCTAAGGCTGATCCTAATTGCAACCTTATCCCTAAGCTTAATACTAAACTTAACCCTAATGGTAACCCTAACCTTAAGTTTAATTCTAACATTAACCCTAATTATAGTTGTAACCCTAATTCTAACCCTAACCCTAACCCTAACCCCAACCCTAAACCCTAAACCTAATCCTAATTTTAAAGTTAACCATAACCATAACCCTTATTCTAACCCTAAACATAGCTCTAATTTTAACCCTAACCCTAATCCTAACTCTAACCCTAAGCTTGACTATAATTCAAAACCTAACCCTAACCTTAATACTAACCTTAAACCTAATTGAACTTTAACCCTAACTCTAATTTGAACCCTAATCCTAATTGTAACTCTGATTATTACCTTAATTGTAACAGTAAGCCACCTTAATTCTAACCCTAATTCTAATAGGAACAATAACCCTAATTCTAACCCTTAACTTAATCCTAATTCTAACTATGATTTTAACCATAACTCTAACCTGAATTCTAACCCTAACTCTAGCCCTAACCCTTACTGTAACTCTAATGCTTACCCTAAACCCTAAACCTAATCCTAAATTTAAAGCTAACCATAACCATAACCCTTATTCTAACCCTAAACATAGCTTTAATTTTAACCCTAACCCTAACTCTAACCCTAATCTTGACTATAATTTGAAACCTAACCCTAACCTTAACCCTAATTGAACTCTAACCCTAACTCTAATAGTAACCAACCTTAATTCTGACCCTAATTCTAATAAAAACCCTAACCCTAACCTAATTATAATCACAACACTGATTCTACCCTAACTATAACCCTAATTTTAAATCTAGCTCTAACCCTAATCCTAACCTTTATTCAAACCCTAAGCATAGCTGTAATTTTAACCCTAAGGCTGGTCCTAATTGCAACCTTATCCCTAAGCTTAATACTAAACTTAGCCCTTATTGTAACCCTAACCCTAAGTTTAATTCTAACATTAACCCTAATTATACTTGTAACCCTAATTCTACCCCTAACCCTAACCCCAACCCTAAACCCTAAACCTTGAACCTAATCCTTATTTTAAATCTAACCCCAACCATAACCCTTATTCTAACTCTAAACATAGCTCTAATTTTAACCCTAACCCTAATACTAACTCTAACCCTAAGCTTGACTATAATTCAAAACCTAACCCTAACCTTAATACTAACCTTAACCCTAATTGAAATCTAACCCTAACTCTAATTTGAACCCTAATCCTAATTGTAACTCTGATTCTTACCTTAATTGTAATGGTAAGCCACCTTAATTCTAACCCTAATTCTAATAGGAACCCTAACCCTAATTCTAATAATAACCCTGATTCTACCCTACTCTAACCCTAATTTTAAATCTAATAATAACCCTAATTCTAATCATAACCTTGATTCTACCTTAAAAATAACCCTAATTTTAAATCTAACAATAATCCTAATTCTAACCCTAATCCTAATTCTAACTACAATTTTAACCATAACCCTAACCTAAAATCTAAACCTAACTCTAGCCCTAACCCTAACTGTAACTCTAATGCTTACCCTAATTTAATAACCGTAATTCTAACTCTGACCCTAACCTTAATTTCAACCCTAACCCTAATTATAACCCTAACCTTATTCTAACATTAATCCTAATTCTAATCCTAACCCTAACCCTAATTCTAATCCTAACCCTAACCCTAATTCTAATTCTAATTCTAACCCCTATCCTAACCCTCATTTTAACTACAATTCCAACCCTAACTCTAATTTTGACCCTAACCCTAATTCTAGCATTAACCCTAATTATATTTGTAACCCTAACCCTAACCATAACTATAATTGTAACCCTAACCCTAATTCTAACTCTAACCCTAACCCTAATTCTAACCCTAACCCTAAAGCTTATTCTAACCCTAAACATAGCTCTAATTTTAACCCTAACCCTAACTCTAACCTACCCCTGACTATAATTCAACCCCTAACCCTAACCTTAATACTAACCTTAACCCTAATTGTAACCCTAACCCTGTCTCTAATTCTAACATTAACCCTAATTACAGTTAAAAATTAAAAATAGGTATAAATTAATTAACTCAGTTAATTCAAATAACCAAAAAATAAATTAAAAAGATTAGGTTAATTAATTAGAATTAACTCAATTAACATAGAATTAATTGGGTTAATTAATTAATTATAATTAATTGCAATTAATTAGAATTAACTCAATTAACTCAATTAATTCAAATAACCAAAAAACAAATTAAAAAGATTAAAAATTTAAGAAATAAATATTAAAATAAAAAGAAATAAATGACCAAATTAAATATAAAATAAATGAAAATATTAAAAATACACTTTTCACTCTTACACATTACTAAATATTATATTTAAAACTTTATAGTATATTGAAATAAATCAAAAATACTTTTTCATTTTCTCCTAAATTTATTTTGCCTAAAAAAGTTTTCCTTCATTTAATAATTATTATTTATGATTTTAATAAATTAACACTATTGATATTAATAAAAATATTCTATTCCTAGTGATCATTATTTTTATTTAAATTATGATCATTAGGAATAGAATATTTAAATTTTAATATAAATAAATAAAAACAAACAAATTCTAGTTAATTCAAACCTTCCTAGTTTAACTCAGACTTATAAATGAAACTTTTTATAACAATTTTTAGTACCTACTATACCTCTTTACCCTAATATCATTTGCATATGCATGTTTATTGTTTTTTGGATTTTTCATAACCATGTTTATTGTTTTTCTGTTTTTTTTTCATATGCATGTTTATTGTTTTTCTTTTTGTGCAAGTACAGAAAATTACCCTAATATCATTCTCATATGCATGTTTATTGTTTTTCTGGTTTTGTGCAGGTACAGAAAAAGAGAATAAGCACAGTTTTTTCATATGTATGCTTATTGTTTTTCTAATTTTGTGCAGGTTCAGAAAAAGAGAATAAGCACAGTTAGGGATTGGGATTTCATAGGGACAATTATATGCATAATAATTATATATATTTGCATGTATATATACAAAGTTGTATATATATATATCCTCATATAGAAACAAAGATTTTTATATGTTTGAATGTTCTTACTACATGTTACATGCATTAAAATTTACAATAAGTAAATTTAATAAAATTCCATAAATTTCTTTTTATTTAATTTCATTTCTTATTTAAAATTTAGTTATGATCATAATTTATTAACTAAACTTCTAACAAACGTTAATTAAATCTTATTAACTAAGTCAATAAGATTATATTAATATTATTAAATTTTATTAACTAACTCAATTAAGTAAACTTCTAACAACACTTGTATTAAATGAATAAATTAAGTAAACTTCTAACAACACTTGTATTAAATGAATATTATATCCCTATATGGAAACTTAAGATAGACTCATTATAGGTCAATTAATGATGTCACTCTACAATATTCATTTGTGAAAAATAAAGATTGTTATTCATGTCTAATAATTTTTCCACACCTTAGTTAATAACTTAATAACATTTAATTGGAATATATCTATTTCCATAAAAATATTTCAAGATTATATAATAATTACTACAAACTAATTTAGATTGATAACCTTTGCCATAAAATTCCTATAACCTAAGAATTAAAACATAACAAATATTCAAATAACCTAAATAAATATTAAATATAAAATGAATGAAAATATTAAAAATACACTTTTCACTCTTACACATTACTTAAAATTATATTTAAAACTTTCTAATGTATTGAAATAAATCAAAAATACTTTTTCATTTTCTCCTAAATTGATTTTTCCTAAAATTAAAATAATTAATTCAAAAACCAATTAATTTAAGCTACCTATTAAATTAAAAAACAAAACAAAAAAACAAATTAAAAAAAAATATATCTATAAAAAACAAATTAAAAATAGGCATGCATCGTGCAAGCGACCATTATGTAAGAAAATCCATATTTAGGGATTTTGAATTAATTCAGCTTCTTGGCATGCATGCACCAATTTATATAGATATTTATTTAATTCTTAAATGCAATTTAGATTTTTTTTTTATTTTTTTAGTATATATTTACGACCAAAAATGAGTGCTCTCATCTCCACCCCCACTACAACTGTAGTTCGCGTCTCGGCGAAATAAGGCAAAATTACAAAGCGATATTGGATGATGTGGATCCAAGGTTGAAAAAATATCAGCATTTGCTCTTTTAATGTAAGGGGAAACCTCTGCAACACCTTCTCAGATAAGCTTAATATATTCATGCTTATGATCAGCTTGTTTGAAAAAAAAAATTGACTGAGACATTTATCTATAAAATAGCAGCAGTTTCATAAAATAATTGTATTTTATGGAGACCATTTTGGTCGATATGGTTCCATATTTTCTCCACACCACCCGCTTACACTGGTTGAAGACAACAGTTATAACATTGCTCTTCAAGAAAAGTTTGCCAACAAAGAGCAGGGGATTGAGTGCCTGGAGAAATACAAAGCAATCTAAGCCAGAGTTAGATCCGAGATTAAATGGGCTAAGGCAACGAACCTTCCAAAAGTTCTATTTCCTCTTCCTTATTAGAACAGCACTTGTAAGAGGATTGCAGATCTCAAATGGATGAATGGGTTGGTTGTGGAGGATTTTCTGGAATCTTAAGTCTGTTTGGTTTCTAGTTTCATAACATGTTTAGCATATCCTTGTAGAAACTTTTAAGAGAGTAGTTCCATGTAAGTTTTGGGATGAGAGGAATGTGGTAGAGAAAGAAATTTTAGAGGGAGACTTCTTCAAGCCTTAAAAACAGTGGAAGGCGAGAATCATCAAGTGGATGAGCTTCCATGTGAGTTTTACTACACAAATATAGGCAGTGGCTAGAAAATACATGTTAAAAATGGTTTAGGACTCTATATTCAATGATTAGTGTTCATTGATTTAAGTATGGTAGCAAAAATAAAATAAAATTTTAATGTTTATGTTACCTTAAGTGTAAAATGCAAATTTATTGGAGTGATTGTGAGTTGCAAATGGATGTGTGGGTCATTTATAGGGAGTGTTTAGGGTTTGATAAGGAGTGTGCAAACCACCCATGCCTTTTTTAATTAAAAAATAAACATTTTTGAAGACCAAAAAAGGGGGTGTTTGGATGTCCTCGGGATAGTCAAGGGACATCATAGATGTACCTAATTGTCCTAGGAACAATCAAACGTCCCCTAATATGTGGAGTCTCATTAGGGAGTGTTTTGGCGACACATATCCAAAATCCATGGGGACAAGGGATGACCAAGGGATGTCTCCTATTGTCCCCATGTCCCAAGAATGTCATGAGGGGTAAAATGCAAAATTTGGGGGACAATACCTCTCCATGTAACCCTACTTAAGAACCTTCCCAATTACAAAATATAAGACTCATCATATTGCTCCCAAAGAATGTAACTCATTACATCATCTATTCTTGGCAACAAATTATGCTTCAAAATGTTTCTTATAATATTCTAGCACAAATCTTATGAGCGATGATTCAAAAGTTTGTAACTCAAATAGTCCAACCTATTTAGATTAATCCAAAGACAATATTTAATTTAGCTATAGTTCTCATAGATTTGAGTGGGAGAAGACAAGAGTAGTAAGTTTTGTTGTTGAGAGATTAACTATGAAAAAATTCTATAATAGAGTGGACTAGACCATAATTGACTTGTTATCCTAGTTGTGGTTCAGGTCTAGTTTTTTGGATCATTCAAACTTTGATCGAAAATGCTTAAGTCTTTGTCACAGTGAATAGATTTTGTCCGATGAAATGGTTTTCTAGAAATCTATAAGGTAGGGTTGTCCTCTAGGCCATTGTATGTGATTGTTCGAGATGCTCTAGAATATTTGTTGTCTGCATCATAGCATAGGGCTGAAATTTAGGGGTTTGCATTCCATCGTCTAGTTTTTTGTATCATCCAAAATTTGTTCTAGAATGGTTAACCCTTGTTTCCCAGTGAATAGATTTCTATCTAATGAAATGTTTTTTCTATGAACCTATAAGGCGGGATTATCCCCTAGCTCCTTGTATGTGATTGTTGGAGATGATCTAGGTCATTTGATGACCACATCAATAGAATAAGGCCAAAATTGAGGGGTTTTCATTCCATGGTCTAGTTTTTTGTATGATCCAAACTTTGTTCTAAAATGCTTAAGCCTTTGTCACAATGAACTACTACTCTCTACTAAAATGGTTTTCATACAAATTTTTGAGGCGAGGTTGTCCTCTAACTTGATATTCGTGATTGTTAGAGATGCTCTAAATCATTCAATGGCCACATCAATATTATAGGGCCAAAATTGAGGGCTTTGCATTATAGGAAGATATGTTTTGAATAACCACATTGTGGGGGCCTATTTAACCTACTATAAACATGTTGGTGGGGCATTGGACTGCCTATGTACTTTTTGTATAATGGCAAGTACTTGTGAGATAACAATAGGTTTTACTTCTAGCATATCATAGAGGAATAGCGTCTATCCTCACTTAATCATCCCTAGTCAAGATTTATGGATAGAAAGAGTGGGATAGATAGTTGGCCGTGCCCTTTGGAGTTGTTGTTTCCCTTATGCTGTGTGTGGGTGATGCCTCCAAAAGTTGGAAAAGAAAACATGCAAATTTTGTTTTGTTGGGATATTTCTCTAGCAAGTTAATTGTCCTTAGTAGGATTGTGCAAGGCAGTTATATCTGCTATGGATTTTGTTGGTTCTCCACCAGAGCTCATTTTACCAAAATAAAAGAGTTGTGAAGTTACAAGTTTGGAAGAGATGGTTGTTTCTAGACAATGGCTAAATATAAGGTCTATTGATGTTGGTTTTCAAGGTAATATCCTCTTAGTCATGTGGATGCCCAAAGTGTGATTGGAAGGGAACTTTGGAAGACAAGATCTTTCAGGGTAAACAAGTTGTGGATAAGAGGTCCTTTTCAATTAAGTGGTTTATTAAGCTCACCTCCAGACATCAATTCAAGCTTGCTTATCCTGAGGAGAATTTGGGGAACTATGAAACAAGTGAACCCTAGCTTAACTTGGCATTTTTCTGGTAATAACACAAATTTTGGCTTACACAATTAAACAACCTAGACATAAAATCAAAACACATGCATTGCACATATGGACTGATTTCTTACCAAGAGATTGTGCAATTAGGGTCTTGTGTCTAAAGCAACCTATGGGATGATATAAAGCTCATATGGATGTCCTAGGTAGAAAGAAGCCTAATTGGTTTTGGTTGACGGGTCATTTTAAATGTTGAAAAGATTATCCTAACAAATGCACTAGTCACAAATTGACACTCGGATGATTCTGAGAATCCCAAAGTAGTGTTATGAAATCTTAGTTGCATAACAACCACGAGTGTTGCCAATTTTTGTAAAAAAAAATTAGCAATTGATAAGTTGAAAATAAGTTAAGGGCATTAATAGTGAAGAGAAGAGATGAGCACAAGGGTTTAGTTCAGATTGGTCCCATAGAGTTGCTCCTAAATTGAGAATTTATGATATATCAAGTGCTACCTTCCAAAGTCAGATTAACAATGTCCAAGTTACAAAATAGTCGGTAAAGATTGTCCATCATATTTTTTGCCATTGTAGATAAGACAAACATCATTGGAATGTCTAGTTTTTGTGGGAGTATTTCCTTTGTCGATGACTATCCTACAAAGTTGTTCTACATAGTGCTTATGAGTATGTTTCTCTACTTTATAGGAACTTGGTATTGTCTTAGATCAATGTGTTATATATTTGTTTTAAGGGTTTGGGCAATATTGTTTTTAAAATCTCTTTATTTCTGGACTTTTCTCTTGGAAGTTATTGCAGGATGAGTTTGTTTTATTATCTTGGAGATATGCTCACTTATTAGGATAAATACTTAACATTGTGATGATACCTAATAAATGCTTAACATTGTGATGACAGAGCCCAATCTATATTAAAGATGTTGATGTTGGACTCTAGACAGTGTATTATCTATTATTTTTTCTCTACGTTCCATTAGAATACATGAAGAGAGTTTTTTCCAAAGGAAACAAAAATAACATTTATCTATATGCTATATTGACTTTAAAAAATAAAAGTTTTGAATCTTTAAACATCTGAATGATTTTGGTCAAATAGCACACCTTGAATTTTAATGACCAAAAAGGTCCATGTAAGTGATGCACGACAATATGTTGTATTTGTATTAATTTCAATAAATATTACCATGACATACCAAAAAATGTGCCAACGTTGGAAAGTAGTAGGAGCTTATGTGCCAATATTAGGCTTTAGTAGCAATATTTGCACCGATATTGGGCATTTGTAGCAGCTTATGTCTGTTAATGGGTGAAGTCCAACGGTCTCTTTGACCTGCGTCCTTTCACATTCTTCTCTTTTTTCTATTCGCTATTTCGTGTGTATAAAATGAGACTTCATTTCTCATGAGATGTAAGATGTAACTGATGAAAAACTATTGTATACGCTGCTGTGAAGATAATAAAATAGAGTTTCCCCTGCTTTTCCCGTGGACGTAGTCATTAATGGTGAACCACGCAATTCATAGTCATTGTGTGATTGTTTAGTGTTTGCTCTTTTACTGTTTTGATGTTCTGTTCAATTAGTTTAATCCTTTAACTGCTCTTTATACTCAACAATGTCATGGTCTCAGACTCTCGGGTATAACCTAATACACTGCAATCACTGACCTTTCACCTTTTCAGTGATGGCATCTCCTCAAGTAAATTCTATAGCATTAAGTTAAATTTCCTTGGTTTGAAACACCCATGTTGCTCCCTATGAACTACCAAAGTTTCATTTTTAGCCCATTGGTAATTAATTTCTATTCATAAAATCTTGAAGTTTTTTACCCATACTATTATAAACCATAAATAGTATGGAGGTGAATGTATATTTTTTCTTCTGCTGGAAAGAAATTTGGAGTTTTGTGAAAGTTTCTAATGTTTTCTTGATAAATTATTTAATGTTTCTAATGTGTTTTTTAACCCAGGCAGATAGTCAGACGTGGCATTCTGTAAAACAGTTCAGGTGTTTTGCATACATGCCTACCAACACTTGAATTTTTTTGCATGCTATTGCAGAAGGGGCCACGTTTATTCTGTCCTGGCAAGCTCGCCGGCTACTGGTTATGGTCGTATTAGTGCTGTGGACTAGCTTGGTTCAGATGGTTGGCCTTTGTCTAGCTCGGCTTAGCTTGATATCATCTTTACCTCTAAAGCAAACAACCCCAAATTGCATGCATTTATCAATGCAATGGAAGTGATATCCATTCCAAATCTACTATTTGTGAAGGCCACCATTCTTGCTTATTTCAATTTTCAGGCACCTCAAATTTTCATAGGCTTGCACACTGCTTTGCAGAAAATATATAGGTTAAATGTACTATATAGTCTGGTCAGTTTTCCTGCTCAAAAGATCTATAAAAAGACTTTTTATTGGTGCCAATTTCATTATCAAGAAAAAGGGTCTTAAATGAGCAGGAGCTTTAAGGGTTAAGGCAGGTAATTTTTATTTAAAATAAAAATTCTTATATAAACTTTGCATTAATTTTCTGTTCCCATGCTCTAATGGTAGAAACCCACGATAAGCCTATGTATGCCCATTGGCTATATATCATTGGCTTACCTTTTGTTTTGCTGAAATATGTGTGCACCCACAGAATTACAGAGATATTTGTACTATTTTGTTAAGGTTGTTGATGATTATTTTCATGGTGGGCATGAGTTTTCCACAGTCCATGAATAAATTGGAGTGCTTCTGGATTAACCTGTGTATGTTTTTGCTTCAACGTTTCGGATCATGCTCAATGATCCATCATCAGGAAGATTATTTTCATGTTATTAAACAACATCAAGTTAATAATAAATTGTCTAATGATCTTTTATGATTCGAATGTCTTCACTGACCATAATCAGCATCTTAATTATAAGTGGCATCTTAATTATAAGTGGCATTAACACTTGGGTCATTTGAATCATAGTAGAATCACATTCATGAACAAATTAAAGTGATGCAAGGTTTGCGTGATGTATTCTCAAGTGGGCGTTTCCAAAGGTTGCATATGAAAAATCATAGAAATTATTATGGAAGTGTAAATCACAGGGAGCTTTCAATAAGTTGAATTTAGTTCATTGTGACTAAATTGGACATATTCAAACTTCTTTTGTTAGATATGCACTTTGAGTCTCTTGATGATTTTGTTTTTTCTTCTTCCTAACCCATATTATCAAGGGGATTTGTGTAGAAGTCTTGTCTCTACTGTGTACTGGCATGCTTTATTGCAGGGCTATATATGTGTTCATGTTATGAACCAATGTATAACGATGGTAAACAAATTTATGCAGGATCTGACAATGCGATTTCGCACCTGGTGGAACCGAGCGAGAGGAAGCCGGGACGGTCATCACAGTTTTTGTAGTTTGGTAACATATTGTGTAGCTTAACATTTTTCTTTGCACTTAAATACACTGCAAAAATATGCACTAAACAGCTAAAATTCGTAGGATTGTTAAGTAAGGGGTATCTCTTTCATCAATTCGCCCATGGATTTGGTAGGTCACCCTATTTAGACACTCAGACATTTGTGCATGCAATGCGTGCCCTGAAACCTTTATTTCTTTAACACCATAAAAAAATTCAGTGGCATCGTAATTTTTTCTGCAATTTTTTAATTGGTAATTTTTTCCTGTGAGTGCCCCAGGCTTAGATGCGATTAATAAAGGTATTGATTTTCTTTCTTTTCTCTTGCTCTTTTTCTCCTGATGATGGATCATGGAGTGTGATCCGAAACGTTGAGGGAAATAATCAATCACAGTCAAATCCAGAAGCATTCATTTCACAACACTATAGACTGTGGAAAATTAATGAATTCTATTTATTTCTTGTCAAAATTTACTCGCATCTTATTGAAGATTTGGATTGATTTTAGGTTTATTTTCCAGTTTTCAAGTGAGGTTCATGTTTCAATGCTTTGAAATCACCCGTTAATTGGTAAAACAAGTGGAATGCTGCATTAATAATTAATTTATTAAATGAACACATGTTCTTTGAACAGTTCCAAACTCCCACTATTGTGCTATAGCTTGCAGTTTTAGGCGGGGACTGCAGCTGCAGCGCAGCCATTGTTGATTTCATGCATCATTCAGGTGTTGATAATTATAAATTAAATGGCGTCTTGAGAAATAGTTTGTAGGAGGAATGCATTTTAGTGTGAACACAAAGTTTTATTTTTGAAATAAAAATTGGCATGCATCCACTTTGACAAGAATGTATTGATATTCCTACAATAAAGAGGTTAAGGTAATTTGGCTAAATAGCAAACGTGTCACTGATCTGAAGTCCTAAAGCTTCTTTTAGTTCTACAAAATAGAAGGCAACATTCAATCTTACAAAATATTTGATTTCAAAAACAGGAAGTTTTGTTATTCACAAGTTAAAACTATGACTATTAACAAGTTATCTCACAAGTTAATACTATGACTATGACTATTATGGTAAAACTAAATTCGTGGTTAGATATGTCTTTTCATTATTCTATTGCTAACTTATGTGATAATATTTTTTTGGGCATGTTCATGGTCCTAAACACACTTCTTATAATAAGATCAAAAATGTTATATCTTTAAATCTTAGCAAATAGCCAATAAAAGCAGTCTTCACACTCTTGACATCAAACTAATCTTTTATGGTTTGTGAATGTAACATAAGAACAATAATTGAATTTCCCTAGGTGTGTGAAAGTTTTTTTTTCCCTTTCTCAGCTATGTTTGGGGTTTTGCTTTCTATTGCCTTGGTGTGAACACTATTTTAGATGTATGCCATAATTGCAACTGCCTTAACCCAAATTGCCTTTGGTAAATCACTATAAGTTTGTGTGCATCTTGAACACTTGACCAATCTCTTATTCTTGCATTGTACTAGAACATTTTGTTATTCTATCTAAGATTGAATAGCTCGACTTTTAGTGACATATTCCTTTGAATGCTTTCAAAATTTATCAAGCATATTCTCCATCCCTATCTCATCTAACCTTGTTGAGTGAGTTTCCTATTCCCTTTTTGGATAAAGGGAGAAACGTTATAAGGTATCTAGAGAATTTGATTATTTTTAGGAATGCAACCGATATTCTCCTAGATGCATAGGAAGTTCCTTACATCGCTATCCCAAGCCATGTCTAGAAATTCTTTATCTATTAGCTTGGTGTCAACAGATTTATTTCAGATGTATGTGTTATTGCCCATTATTGCAACTACCATAGCATTTAATGCATTTGATGATTTGCAACAAGTTTTCATGCATGTCTTTAACACTAATATATCATGTTAGGCATTCTTCTACACCATTATGTTGTTTTGTTAAGATTTTGTAATTTGACTTTCAATAACATACTCCTTTATAGGATATATATGCTCCTTCATTGTCTTATCTAACCTTCCTTAGGGAGTTCCCTATTTGGTTTTCTGATAGAGTGTGAACATTGTTAAGTATCTAGATTCTAGAGATTTTGACTATTTTTTTAGGAATGCAACCAATATATTATTGGATGCATATATGAATCTCCTTGCACTGATATTTGAGCTATGTTTGGAGTTTTTCTCTCTGTTATTTTCGTATAATTCTATTTTAGATGATATTGCAACTACATCAATTTGTAAATTGCTAAAAGTTTGCATGCTTCTTGACCACTCAACCAATGTCTTGTTCTTGCATTCTACTACACCATTTTGTTAATTTGTCTAAGATTTAGTGGTTTAATGACATGTTTTTCAAATGCTCTATAAATTTATAGGACATATTCTTCTTCATTATGTCATCTGACCTTCTTGAGGGAGTTCCCTATGTGGTTTCTAGTTAGAGTGAGAAACATTATAAATTATCTAAAGCTTTTGACTATTTTTGACGAATGCAACCAATATTCTCCTAGGTGCATATTCTCATTTACAAAATTGAAAATCCTATGCACCATCATTTGTTATGGTCCATATAGTCCAAATAGATTTGGGTGCTCACAAGTTTGATGTTTGGTATGAGTTACTTAATTCTTTGGATTTTTTTTCTCCTTATTATTTCAACTTTCTTGCAAATGCAATTCTTACATGGCCTCATGGTAGCTACATTTTTTAAAAAACATGCTACCAATTCTCACACAAACTTTTTTAAACTTGCGAAAAATTCTCACACTCCCTATTAGCTATGGTAACTTCTTATACTTTTGAATCCCATTGACATATTGGTGGACAATAATATAATTTCTTTCTCTTCCATTTTCTTTTTTCTTTGAAACCCTATATACTCTATTTCTTATTGCAAGTAGCATGATCTTTTGTAGAACTTGAACTATAAAGTGAAGCCTATTCATATTACACTCTTGAAATCCTCTCACATATGTTTACAACTTGGGATTTTAAATAATGTTCCTCAACATTATGTTCAATTTGCATTTGGAATCATACTTTTTGTAGAAATAAAGAAGTTATTTTTATTTAGGCAGATGCAATATGCTAGTATTTTTCTTGTATGTACCATTCTCAAGCTACACTAATAGCGAACCTTGCCAAGCAATCATCATTAACTACTAGTGTTTCGAAGGAAAGACATTCTTTCTTGGGGTTAGGTTATTGTAAGTTTTGAAACACTTCCTATATGGAGTCATATGCTAGGATTTTCCCAAATTCAAGATCAGAACTCACTACTTCCATCAAGAATGAAATGCATCCACTTAGGCATAGTAACCATTATCGTTGAAGACATGATATTTCCATAGCCCATGAAATACAATTTCAAGCCATTATCATGCTAAAGAAATCATCATTAGTTCTTCAATAGCATGTTATAAAATAGTCAAGCTACCATTACCATTGGATTTTATCATTTGATGCCATTATGGAGTTTAAATAATAGACACACATATAAGCACATGTTTTGATTAATATAAGGGGAAGGACCTGAACCCATACACATAAGCCAAAAAGGCAAACGAAGTTTGTTTCAGAAGCAGTGAAATAGGGAAACAAAATGGAATTTTGAAAGGGCCCAAACCCTTGTACAACAAACGATAGCCCTGCTACGAAACACTAGGACAATATGTCAAGAACTAGATGACACCAAAACCTGACCTAGCAAGATGAACGCCTTTGACCTGAGGGTGCAATGTAGAAACAAACTTAGGAGTTGGAATTGAAATATAAGCACAACATGTTAAACATAGCTAATGAAATTGGAATTCTAGATAACCTTATTAAAGATAAACATTAGATAAGATTTGTGTTGATGCTTTACATTAGACATTTATAAATAGGAGAAGATTCTTAGTTTATCTACAATGGTTGTATAGTTGAATTTGATACAAAACGTATATCTAACAATTAGTTACATAATTGATACAAGTAATTATGTTGGATATTCAATTGCTTCCTTCGACAATTATAAAATTGTCCTCATAGACACTAGCTTCACAATTATGGTATTTCATCAAATGAATGGATCACTTGCTTCACTTTGCCTTGACATATTTTCAAACGTTCCCATTTCACATTCTTATGTTAGAGAGCTAAATTTATTGTTTTGTAGTCTTGGTTGTTAGGGTCTCCCAATTACTACATTCTTGTAGGTGTTGCATTTGGCATGTCTATGTATTTTCTTGAGCTTCAACTACCAATGATATGTCTCAATGCAAGATAATACATATGTCTCTCTTTGGAGAAAGGAGGAGGATTGCCTACATGCAATATGAACCTCAAATTACTAGATAATTTAATCAATGATACACTCCACCCCTAGTGCTACATTGTGTTAAATGGCTCAAATTATGTATTTCTTTTGATTTTTCCCTAGATATGTTTGCTATTCCTCATTGGTTGTGGATTTCTTTTTTATTGTAAATTATTGTTTGTCTCTGTTTTTTTCTTGGCAAATCATAACATTGGCAATCACTAAGTACAGACTTGCTACAGTCAGGGGGAAAACTTCAAAAAATTTGAGGTGAAATTTTTAGTGAGTGAAAGGAGAAGTAATAATTAGGGCAATTTTATTGTAGTAAGAAAAAAGGCCACTTTTAAATATTTTTCATAGTTATTTATTTATTTTTTTAATAAAAATGAACAAATATTCATGGTTGGATCAAAAGACACAAAAATTAAAAGTTAAATTAAAAATAATAATAAAGTATAACAAATATTATATTTATGAATTAGGATATATAAAATTGTCCAATAAGATGATTTTAAAAGAAAATATTATAAAGTTTTGACTAAAAATTAAAGCAATAAAAAATTTAAACAAATCTTTCAAAGTTTAAAATGATAAAAAAATTGAAGAGGGAGTTTTCATTATTTTATTAAAATTATGAAATATTTACATAAACTATTATAAATTAAGTGACCAAAATTTAATGAGATATTTAAAATTTTAATTACACCATTTCAGATTATTCAAATTAAGACAACTTAAGCTATGCTACTCACACGGATTCTTCATTTAATCTTAAAATTTATTAGTGAGTGAATGATTGAACAGCAAATTTAGTTAATTTCAAACAAAAACATTCATTTGATGCAATATGTCATTAAAAATTAATTAAAGCTATTTAAATTAGATTTATTCCATGTTACAAAAAGTTTGTACAATTTAAAATGTTATATTATAGGATTCTCAACACAAACACTTAAATGTCCATCAAATTTCTCTTGGGAATTTGTTCATGGTTTTTAATATTCAATCCAAGATTCGAACTCATGCTTACACTACAACCTTGTCTTCGAATATTCTGTTCTAAATGCAAAATAGACCAGGTTGTGCTTGTGTTGTAAGGATTATATTTACTTGATAGGATCACTATCGTTGAAATATATATATATATATATAAAAACCCTTTATGCACCAGGTCAGATACATATACTTTTATATTTGATTTCTCTGCAACTTTAGTGTAGTTTGTATTGTTTTTTATAATGGTAAGTAGGGATTTTGAAAGGGCCCTGACCCTTGTACAAAAGAGAGGTATATCAATGAAGCCCACAAAACATCAAAGAACGAACATAGAACACTAACAGCACATCAGCTAAACAACTACAGCAAGACAAACAAGAGGCAGAAACCCACCCCCCCCCAACCCCAAAAAAAAATAGCCAACCTAGATTCAAGGAGGTTTGAAGCCAAAATGCTCCAAAGATTTTTGAGTGAAATCACCTAGCTTGTTGAAGTTTTGCTCAAATCTTCCTTTCTTGTAAGCCCCCTTTTCGCTTGGCACCTCCATCAGAGGAGTCTTAGACATTTCTTCTGGGTCCTCAACATCCTTCTCCTTACTTCTCTCAGAATCCTTCTCCTTACTTCTCTCATCCTCATTAGAGGTCTTGTAAGTAATACCAAATGCTTGCACCTTTTTCCTCCACACAAGATGATTTGTGTTTAGGTTCGGACAAACAGCAGCAGCATGGCCCACTTTGAGGCAGCTATCGCATATAACTAGAGAATTCTCATAAACAATTTATTACACCCATTTTCCCAGCTTGGAAGATAGAGAAATCTGAGAAGGGAGCTCTCTATCAACCTCCACAAAAACACAAAATCTAGCAACAATCAAACATCTCTTGAATTTCATGACAATATCAGCCGCACTTATTGTCTGAATGTATTAGCAATGCTCATAAAATTCTCCTCATCCTAGTATTCTAAAGGCAACCCTGGCAACCTAACCCAAATTCGAAACATGTTGATGCAGTATTGCTCAGGGTTAAAGCCTGGACACCAATTTTTTAGAAAAAGATCATTCTACCCAATGAACCAAGGACCTCCCAAGATGATCCTAGAACAATCTTCAGAGTTAGAAAATGAAAATAGGAAAAAATTGCTAGGTAAAGCTATTACCTCAACCTGTCCTTGAACCTTCCATTTTCGCAACACCCATCTTCTGACCACATCAATATTAGGGCGATTACCACTGAATCTCCCAATAAGAGAGCTCCAAAGCCAAGCAACAGATCTATCAATAATAGAGTTTGGAATGCAAATGTGAGACTCCCCAGCAGAAGCCCCAGAAACATGGGTCTCAAGAAGACCATTGCAGTTTGAGGCCCCATGCATATGGCCCAACATAGGAGACAGGACAGCCTGACCCACATTGCTTGAATGAGTGGTGCCAAAAACCATATCCACCTCATTTACAAGAGGGGGAATAGAGACATTCCCAAGAGAGTCCTTCGTCTGCTAGGAAAAGGAAAGCCCCTGGGCCTGTGGAGAAACAGGCCAGCAGAAGGGCCTCTAGAAGCCCCAGAAGAACTATCCCCAGCAGACACACACTTCTCCAAACCCACATCAGGCGGAGGCAAAGAATGCACACCAAAAACTCCCACAACCTGGCCAAGGGCAGGCCCTCCCAGAGGGGAATCCACCAAACACACTTTCTTTAGGATTGTTGGGGATTTCTCCTCCAAACAAACCCAGACTGCATCAGAATGCTAGGGATAGAGCCCGCGGCAAAGGAAGTCAAAATCTTCCCAACTGAAGAAGCCCCAAAGCCATCCTTGGGGGAGAGAAAACCCCACTTAAGGGCATGGCAAAACACACCATCACCAGCAACGGGAAAATATTTTGACGGGACTGGAGCAGCCGACCGTGTTCGAGAAACTGAATGTTGGGCTTCCAACCAAAGATTCATAATCTGCACATCCTCATCATCACTGGATAAATCCCATTCTTCAAAAAAAAACCTTTCATCCTCGTCATCCTCATCGTCACCACCGTCATCTGCATCGCTCCCGCCCAGAGCGGCATTTGAAACCCCTTTCTTTCTCCAGTTCCTGTCCCACTCCCACTCATCATTTTTTTACTTTGTCAAGTTTAGTTTGTATTGTTAAAACTTAAATAGATGCACTTTATTTATTGTTTGGGGTATCTTCAATTCCAAATAGTAGACTATGTACTCTATTTATTTTTTAGTTTTTATGTTAATTGAGACATCTAAAATTATGAATAAATTATTACTTTTGAGCATTCGTATTGGAAGAATATGTCACAAAGAATCATTATCAAGCCACATGTATAAGTAGCCTAACATGTGATAGATTGCTAATTTCATCAAATCAACAACAGAATATATCTATTAACTGCAAATCATGGAGATTCTGATATTCTCAGCTTCATTCACAACATTATTTGAGATTTATTTTCATGGTTATCTTTAAGCTAAAAATAATTAAATTGTGGAAGTTTGCAAATTTTTATGTTTGTGTTTAAACTAAGGGAACATGAAACTGCTTAGAACATCATGCTGGCAAATGATGTGTGCACAACATAATTATTCATAAATATGGTTAGTTAGATTGCACTAATAGAAATTCAATATGAGGGTAAAATTGTATGGGGGTGTATCATGCAGACAAAAGAGAAACATTTGCACTATCTAAAATCAATCTTACCCCCTTCATGCCAAAACAATGCTTGTGAATTGGGTTGAAAAGATTATTGGGCATTTCCATAAACATAGCAAATGTGTAATTTAGTTACTTAAGATTTGTTTTTTTTTTAATTTTAGAAGTATTTCTATCACAATGTATTGTGGCTCAATAAATCTAATAATGTAAGATTCAACGAATTAAATCAAATATATTTGATTGTGAGATGATGTTGGGTGAGTTTTTAAATTTTATTGTCAATTTATTTTATTTTTATCATAATATTCTATTACAATGTGTTGTTTGTCTCTATAGATCTAATGGTACAACATTGAGCATTCCTAAATGCATTATGTTCAATAAGTTTTTCTTTCTTCTTTTCAATAGATTTAACATCATTCCCATATTGGTTGTTAAGAATCTTTCCTTTTTCTCTTTTTAGTCAAACCCTAAAGTAGAAAAGAAGAATATCTAGGTTTAAAAAGCAAACATAAGTTGTATGTCCAATTCTTAATGAGGATGAGAGTGTCATGCCTGCATTTCCCATGCGGTCACGACACACAACACACGTGTCATGTCCACATCTACCATGTGGTCATGACACGAATTACGAAAAACTTTTCTACCTATCCCTAGGAACCCCCTGACACACGTCTGCGTGCTCGGTGGCAATACACATAAGGCGTAAATATGTCAACATAAATCAGGGAGGTGCGTTCTCCCACGCAGTCCCCTGCGTGATGATAGCCATCTAGGGGGTATGCGACACGAAGTGTGTTGTTTTAGGGGTTAGAACAGTTTTAATACTAACCCTAAGTTTCCTAGGTGTGAAGATGATTCTGCTAGCATCAAAACCTAACTCTAATTCAGGTCCAAATGAAAATGAGATAACGCTTAAGTAAAATGGCATGATAGATGCATGATTAAAGTGGAATGATGGAATGAAACTTAATAAAATATTGTAAAATTAAAACCCTAGAAATCTAGAAAAAAATTCAACAGCATAACGCGTTTTCAATAATCGAAATAAAAATTTTAAAATAAAACTCCAAAAAGAATTCAAATAAAATTTAAGAATAAAATTTAAAATAAACTTAAGAACAAATTTAAAACGATTTACAATAATAAAATAAATATCCTCCAGGGTCAAATAATTTGGCCTTACATAAAAGATAAGGAATTTGAAATAAAATAATAACAACCGCCAAATCGGATCTCAAAAACTCGAGTCCGTTAATAAACATAATTTCGGCAATTATGTTTATTATCGAACTCGGAATAATAGAGAAGGGAGGAGACTAAGATACTCACTCCCGTAAAAATAATAACAAAATAGATAATTAATTAAAACGATAAAATTCTACCAAGGAAAAATAAAATAAATAAATATCACAACTATGATGGGTTTAAAACAAGGGGAATACTCTTCCCAATTTGAATAAAATTAATCCCTCCCTAAAATAAAATTTAAATCACAAGGCAAATAAACCTAATGCAAAAAGCCCATTTAAAAATAAAACAAATTTTAAAGGCACAAGAGATAAACTAAAAGCAAGGAAAAAGGAATAGAGGTTTTTTTTTTTTAAATAAAGAATAAAACAAAACCTCACAAATGGAAAATTGCCTCTTAAATAAGAAAAGCCCTAATTTCATTATAACACTTAGTTTTTCAAAAAGAGAACCCTAATCTTGTTTATTCTATTGTTTCCTATGTTGCCCTAACTCCTTATCATATTCTTTCTCTTTTCTTTTGTTTTGTTTCTGCCTCATGTTGCAGGTTAGGGTTTTGCAAAGCCAATGGAAGCCATGAAAGAGTGTTGCTACCTCTCACGGAGGTATACACAGTTGTTTATAGTTATACTTCTTTTTTTTGTGACAACATTATATATATATATATATATATATATATATATATATCAAGGTAAAAATTAAAATGTGAATGTTAAGGTTTAAAGTGTGCTGCAGGGTTTGAAAGACAGTGGAGAGTCGAACGGCGGTGAAGAGGCCGCGGTGATGGAGGAACTCACGGCGAAGGTCTGGCAGAGAATGGCGAAGGAGGGAACGGTGTTGAGGGGTTGCGGAGAGGAGACACCAGCGGAGGTTGTGGTCGCGGGTTCTACAGAGGGGAGTGGGTGTCGTTTGGAGGGAAGGTTTGGTGTGGGGAGCACGGCGGAGGAGAGCGGTGGGGCGGAGCGGAGTAGGGTTTGGTCATGCTCTGAAACGCAGGCCGCGCAAGGAAAATGGTGGGTGTGGGTGGGGGTTCCAACCCCCTCCCCACACCCTAACAAAAACAAAGGAAATGGGAGCTAGGATGGGCGTCATCGCCCATCTTAGACCCTCACTAAAAAAAAAAATTTATAGTTTGTTTTCTGTAAAAACCGTCCACCCTCACACAGTCTGCCAATGGACCTTTTTTTTTCTTTCAGTAGTTTATATATATATATATATATATATATATATATATATATATATATATATATATATATATATATAATTTTGGTTAAAGATATTTTTGTTTATATATATATATATATATATACATAAATATATGTGTGTGTATATATATATACTCAGTTTATATAACAACAGTTTGTCTAAAAATATCCTAGTATGGTTATATTTCCAACCATTGCATTTTATATATATATATATAGTGTATACACACACACACACACATATATATATAAATGTATATGTTTATATATTATAATATACACAGCAAATAATTAACATCTGTATTTACTTTTCAATCTTAGTGTATACACAGCTAATAGGAAAAAAATGAACAATAAGCTAAACTTTAATAAATGACCAGTATATTTATATATTTACATATATATATACACTTGTATGTATATATGCATAAATATATATATATACACACTTTGCACTAATTTTCACAAAACAATGGTAAAGATAGAAGAATTACTAACTCTCTGATTTAACTCTATATTAATTTTTCTTTTGATGAACACTAATATTTCATTTCTGCATAATAAATAGACAACCTAGTCTTAACCTTTTTTTTTTTGAGACACAAAAAAAATAGAGATGTATTTTTGTTTTGAAATAAACCTACATGGCAAAATAAGCATTCTCATTTAACTTTTCTAACAGTAACTAATAAAATAAACTCCCAAGCAAACAAAACAGAAACTTAGTTTAAAATTTCTCATTCTCATGTGCAATAAAATATAAACAGCAACTGATGCATATCCCTCTATTTTTGTTTTTGAAAAATAATGACAGCAATGTATATAAATTTTCTCTTTGCAAAGGATAAGTGACAGCAAGAAAACCAACTATTGTATTTCTCTAAAACACACAAACTCCTCAATGTAAGAATAGACAGTTTTTTTTGAATAAAATAGAAAGGATATTTACATTACAAAACTCATAACAACCAACTTCATGAGTGTAATAACTTGATAAAAATGAATACAATAGGGCCACAATGGCCATGGCTCAAACAGCCAAATACAATGACCAAGCAACACCAAAAAGGAGCTTCTCTAAAGCTCCATCTCCTCCATAATAGCCTGCAAGAAAAAACACAACAAAAGAACAACCTAGCCACTTTGAAATGCCCTCCTCCCTACCATAGACCCGCAAGTGGGTCACCCCCGAGCTAGGGAGGTAGGGATTCACACAAGTGCAACCATACAACAACAAGTATCAAAACACAACACAAATACAACCCCAAGGATAAGCACATAACTCAACTCATGAAAATGAATTTGATGGGGGTAGGGAATGGACCCCTCTACTTCAAAGGCCACCCAAAATATCAAAAATATCAATCTCATGGCCTCAAGCCAAAAACCTCCAAATATCCATCTCAAAATATACTCCCATGGCACTCTTGCCATTTAAATATTCTCCACAACAAGTAAGAAGCCATCAAGGCATAAATATACAAATATGGGAGTGACCTCAAGGAGGTTCCTTTCCCCTACCCCAAACAAGTTGAGCCTTACCTCCAAATGGAGGTGCTCTCACCATACTCCCATCCCACACAAAAATAATGAAACAACAACCAACAAAAACACAACACAATAAATAAGCAAGGGTGAAGAAACTTAGTTCATGAGGCTTACCTTCAAAGCCCTATAATGGAAGCATGTTTGGTGATGAGCTCCAAGCTTCTCCAAACCTTCCAATCTCCAAGAATCCCTCTAACTTTCCCAAAATTGCTCAAAAATAGAAAGAAACTCCAAACATGCCAAAACCCCACACTCCTCAACAAGAGGAGATAATATAGGCCATCAATTTTGGCCTTGAGGAATGAGAAGGTGACACTTGTCACCTTCTCCTTCCTCCTCCAATGCCACTTGCAAGGGAGAGGAAGTGTGAGGGTGACAAGTGTCATCCTCTAATTCCCTCTCAATCCTCACCTTGTGTGAGAGTACAAGTGGTGAGGTGGCATTCCCATTCAAACCTCCAAGAGGATAAGGGATGCCATATGGCATCCTCTTATTCTCTCAAAGAGCCATCTCCCTCCAAGATGCTCTCACACGTGTGTGAGAGTCTTGGAGGAAGATCCCACACACTTGAGAGTCTTAGAGACCTCCCAAGTCCTCCTAGGGAATGGATTCCCAAACATTGGGAAGGGACATGAGTCCTTCCCAAAGCATAACTCATCTCCCACCTTATCTAAATTCAAATTTCATCACTTTGACTAAACCATAGTTTAGAGTGACCAAAAGTGAGTTAATCCAAGGGTTAGTTAATCCAAATTGACCCTAGACCCATGGGTAACCACCCAGGGTAAATTTTGGGACACTAAGGTTCACCTAGGGGGTCATAAATCCACTTTAAATGGCCTCAAAAATAAAATAAAACAAATACCAAGTGGTGTAAGTCAAATAAAAATTATACAACACTTAATATTAATTAATTTAAACTAAGGTTACTAGGCCAAAATGATAAAATTAAATCAAGCACTTAAATCAACACTCAATTTTCAAACGTGATCCTTATCCCTCTTGGGAATAGATCGGTTTCACAGGGAATAACATTGGTGTGAATTCTACCTCTAATTTCTCGTGGCTTGGGAATGTAAAACCTACACATCTCGATCAAGTGTCAATCATATCATGAATAATCATAGCTGAACCAACTGGAATTAAATTCAAGCCATCGAATACACAATAATCATCATCACATAAATAACTAGAATCACATCACAAAACATCATCTAATATATCTCGTATGTCGAATCACAAAATAGCATCAAATATGATCAAATAAAATCACCACATGTCTAATCAATGTCATCAAAATCAGGAGATATAATCAAGTCTGCATAATGAAACCATAGTCTCTAAAAGTCTGATAATGTCATCAACTGAAATGCATAACGATCAAAATAAGGAAGGAAAATAATCGGCCTCACATCCTCACCCCCTAAGACTAAACTTCCTCTTAGAAATCGTCAAAAAGGTGAGGATAGAGTGCCCTCAAACTAGCTGCATCCTCCCAAGTCATTGTGACCTCATCATAACGATCCCACTGGACCCTAACCTGGTCAAGCTCTCGACCTCGAAGGCCTAGCGTCCGACGAGCTAATATGTGAATTGGCTCCAAAGCCAATTGCCCATCTACCTCTACCTGTAGAGCACTCCAGTCCAGTATGTGAGATAAATCAGATATATCACCTCAATACAGAAATATGAAAGATATCATGAATACGTGACAGGCTAGGTGGCAACGCTAGACGATAGGCATCTGGTCTTATCCGCTCCAAGATCTCAAAGGGTCCTACAAACTGTGGTGCGATCTTAGAGCCCTTTCCATAATGGATTGAACTCTTGTGTGGCCGCACTCTAAGGAATACCCTGTCACCCACTGAGAAGCTTCGATCAGTCCTCTTAGCATCGGCATACTTCTTCTGCTTGTCATGTGCCTCTTGAAGTCTCTGCCTAATCAGTGTGACCTGCTGCTCCATATCCTAAACTAACTCTGGACCAATGGCAACTCTGTCCTCTATCCGATCCCAACTCAATGGTGTCCTGCATGGTCTATCGTATAAAGCCTGAAAGGGAGGCATACCCAACAAACTGCGATGCCCATTATTGTAGGCAAACTCAACCAGATACAGATACTCCTCCCATCTAGACTGATGGTCCATAACATATATCTGAAGCATGTCCTCCAACACCTGATTCACCTGCTCTGTCTGTCCATCTGTCTCGGGATGATAAGCGGAGCTAAAGTTGAGCTGTGTGCCCAACGCCTGTTGCAAGGCCCTCCAGAATACTGAAATGAAAACTGGATCTCTATCAGAAATGATGCGACGAGGTACTCCATGTAATCTCACAATATCGTCTAAGAATACTCTCGCCACTGCTAGCGCATTGTACGTCGTACGTACAGGTGAGAAATGCGCCACCTTGGTCAACTTGTCGACTATCACCATGATGGCATCATGGTGACGCGAAGACATAGGAAGACCAACAATAAAGTCCATGGAAATGGTGTCCCATTTCCACTCAGATATCTCATGTGGGTATAGAAGACCCGTTGGATGCTGATGCTCAGCCTTGACCCTCTGGCACTCAAGGCATCGAGCAACAAACTTTGCAATATCTCATCTCATACCCGCCTAATGGTACAGCTGTCGTAGGTCGGCATGCATCTTCTTCACCCCCAGATGTGCCGCATATGGTGCTCTGTGAACCTCTGATAACACTACAGTACATAGGTCACCTGCGCGAGGTACATAGATGCACTTTTGATGACGAAGTAAACCATCTACCTCAAGTGAATACCTTGCAAACTTGCCCACAAAGGCCCTCTATGAACTGATCTCCTGCTGCACCTCAAGAAACCACTCATCCTCTGGCAGATGCTAAATAATGCGTCCTCTCAAGTCCACACTCAGAGTCAAGGTCAAGAGCTCGTGGCACCTCCGACTCAATGCATCAGCAACCACGTTCTCCTTCCCTTTGATGTAGTGGACATCAAAGTCATACTCGTAAAGAAACTACATCCAACGCTGCTGATGGACGTTCAGATTCGGCTGTGTAAAGATATACTAAAGACAGTGGTGATCTGAATGGAGCTCAAAATGATGACCCAATAAGAAATGTCTCCAACGAACTAGAGCATGAACCACTGCCGCTAACTCCAAGTCGTGCGTGGGGTAGTTCAGCTCATGGGTCTTAAGCTTTCGCAACTCATATGCGATCGCTCTACCACCCTGCATAAGTACAGCCCACAATACCTCAAGTGATGCATCCATGCAAACCATAAAATCTGCTGCAGGATCAGGAACTGCTAAAATGGGAGCATTGGTAAGACGCTCCTTGAGGACCCTAAAGGCCCTCACACTGCTCAGTCCAAAGAAAACTCTTCCCTTTCCGCTAAAGGGAAGTGATGGGGTGCGCTATCCGAGAAAAACCCTCAACAAAGTGACGGTAGTAACTAGCCAACCCCATAAAACTCCTGACCTCTGTCACACTGGTGGGTGCTGGCCAATCCCTGATAGCCCTGATCTTCGATGGATCTACTGAGATTCCATCCCCCGATAAGATATGCCCCAGATACTGTACCTCTGTCCTGAAAAATGCACACTTCGTCAAGTTCCCATATAGATTCTGCTCCCTCAAACACTATAGAACCTGACGTAGGTGCTCCTCATGCTCCTCCTCAGTCCGTGAATAGATCAAAATGTCATCAAGAAAAATGATCACGAACCGATCTAAATAGGTACGGAACACCCCGTTCATGAGACTCATGAACATTGCAGGGGCGTTCGTCAAGCCGAAGGGGACCACAGTGAACTCATAGTGGCCATATTGAGTCTGGAAGGCGGTCTTATGGATGTCTGCCTCTGTGATACGTAGCTGATGATACCTGGACTTCAGGTCAATCTTAGAGAACACCCTGGCTCCCTGCATCTGATCGAAAAGATCATCAATCCTGGGCAGAGGATAACAGTTCTTCACCGTCACCTTATTCAACTGCTTATAGTCCATGCACAATCGAAGAGACCCATCCTTCTTCACGAAGATGACAGGAACGCCCCAAGGTGAAACGTTCGATTGGATATGCCCCTTCTCGACCAAGTCCTCCAACTGTAACTTGAGCTCTGTGAGTTCATGTGTGGTCATCCTGTAGGGTGCACGAGACGCTGGCTCAGTACCCAGCACTAAGTCAATGTGAAAGTCTACCTCACGATAGGGTGGCATCCCCGGTAACTCTGTTGGAAACACATCAGCAAACTCTCTAAGGATGGGATGATCATCCAAGGATGTCTCAGGCTCGTCATCTGATCTATCACTCACTATGATGGCGAACATCTGACACCCCTTCCGCATGCAGCACTTAAGCTGCTGAGCGGATATCATATGCACTGTTGTGGGCTTCTAAATGCCCACTATCTCAACTGATATACTGTGATCGCCTTTAGGCGACAATCTAGCTTGGCTCGATGAGCCGCAAGCCAATCCATACCCAACACCACATCGTAGGATTGATGCAGTGGCATCCCATATCGTTCAATTCTAGATTGCATTTTTTTCAGTTTTTGGGTTTGTTGTGGTCCAACTCCTGTCTCCCTTATGTCAGTAACTTGATTTAGCTATTGCTGAGTTATTAAATTTCTATTTTAATCTGAGGGTTATGGCTGGCAAATTGTCTTCAGTTAGAAAAGATTTGAAAAGCCTAAAATTGTGCAACAGTTGGCAATGCAAATATAAAAGATTTGATTTTTCCTTCTAGGTCGGCTAAAGATAGAAACAACAATAATTCATCTTCAATCCATGCAAATGATGGTAGTCATGTTGTGGTGACTACATTTACTTGTTGGCAGTGGCGGTATCATTATGGCAGTTTTCATAATGCTTTTGGTGCGACATTACATGGAGGAGCAATGTTTTTTTTTTATTCAGCAGAATTTTTGAAACCAATCATCATATATATGGCAAGGAGGAGGTTCGATAGAGTTAATGGTGCGACGGTTTTTATTTTTCTTTTCTACAGAATTTATAATGGATTATCATAAATGGTGAAGCCGTGTGTGAAGGCAAATAGAGGCGATGATTTCCTTAATAGCGGCGGTCGAATTTAAATTATTCTCTACAGAAATAAAAAACCCAGGAAGATATATTTAGTAGATGGAGCTGTATATAGGAGGGGGAGACTTAGCGATGCAAGGGGAGATTGGATTAGGGAGAGCATAGTATAGAGTTGGCCAATGGTCTACCTAGCATAGGCCGTAGTGATGGAGGAAGAGGTTGATGGCTCTTAGAGAGTCATTTTTGACAGAAATTTGTTTAGTTATAGTCATTTTTGGATTAAAGGATGGGGAGGTCAAAATATGTATGGCCGGATGTTGAATATGTAATGGGATCTTTTATATAAATGAATAAAATATATCCTTTCTGTCATCCGTATTTGTTTGTCACAATCTGTGTTGATAATCTTGTTATCCCCTAAGAATGCTCTATGTTTGTGGTTTCTATAAACAGGTTCCTGTTCTGAATCTGTAAATGCTACCTTCAAGTGGTATCAAGGCATATGTTTGTGTACCCCAATTCCATCAAGTGGTATCAGAGCCCTAAAAGATTTGGGCAATAAGAGTTTGATGTGGGTTTTGATAGTTTGATGTTTTTAAGAAACCTAGAGTGTTATGTGTGTTTGGATAGTTAATGGGTTGTAGAAGAAACCTAGAGTCCCAAAATATCTGGGTAGTGAGCACTATGTGTGTTCCTAATTTTGATGGGTGTTGTGTATGAGTGTTATGGTCTAATGAATGCTGCAGAGGCAGAAGATCACTAGCATGGTGGGAAATATGGACATGAGAATTGCTGATTAATACGGTAACAAGAAAGGAGAAGCACCAAAAGACTGGGCAGAGAGGAAAGAGAGAAGCCTTAGTTGAGGTGTAGAGGTGTTTTGTTGTGTGTGAACAGATCGCCGAAGGAGAGGCAGTTTGCACTTGGAGATTGAATAAGAGAAATGGGTTTTTGTGTAAGAAAACCTGTGATAATCCCATATTGGAATAGATATTGGGATGAAGTAGAAAGAAGAAGGTACCAAGAGGGATTGGAAGAGATCTCGAGAAAAATGGAGATCTTGGAAAAGATTTATTTTCCTGACAAGGTTGTGACTGCACAAAGCAAACAAGGAGAGAAGAAGAAAGTTTTCATGGCACCTGAGGAGACATCATGGTCTCTTGATTTATTTTCTAATGATTTGTTTGAAGTTGTGAATACAGGTGTGAAAAAGACTAAGGACAAGCCTTTGGAGGCAAAGAAAGAAAGGGCAAGAAGAGAGCCCGTCAATGGAGTTGGAGATAAGAGCAAAATAAGCCAGATTGCAACAATAGATGATAAAAGACAGTTTGTACCTGAAAGTAGAAAGAGGGCTGATCAAGAAAAGAAGAAAGCCTGTGAAGAAAGGGAGTTGACAAGACATGCAACCAAGAATATTTGCAAATTGGGGCAGTAGACCAATGACAAGGTAAAGGTTCACTTTGATTGTGTAAGTGGTAATGGAAATGTAGATGTGCAAGTTCAAAAGGAAAAGGGTAAATTAGTAGATCATGGGTATATAATCCCATCTTGGTAAAAGAAATCAATTGTTGATGTGCAACAAAGAGGAGTGGTTTGTATTAACTTTTGTGATAGAAAAATAACATCAAGGGTAGAAGAAGTTGACAGCAAGAAAGCTAAGGATGTTGATGAGGACTGCAGACAGTTTGTAGATTTTTAGAAGTGTGAAGTTGATCCTGTTGATGTTCAAGGTAATTCTGAGTTCAATGCTATAGTTCATGTCGCTAAAGATGATAAATATAATGAAGATGAAAAGAACACCATGTCTGCAAAAGAGGATGAGCAACTGGATGTGCAGAACAGTTCAAAGGCAAATTTGGAAGGTGAAAAGGTGATTACAGTAGAGAAAGAAAGTGTAGAAGGTTCAATGAAAGAACCAGATGATGTAGAAGAGGCAAAAGACTTATTGTTACTTGATCACATTGCGGTCGTAAAGATTCCAGAGGTAATTTCATTTGCACAAAGCAAAGATAAGGTTTTATTTTCATTTGAGATGATGTCTGTAGATGATTATGATGATGAGTCAGCATGGTGGAGATTTGGAGTTGATAAGGAGAATCAAAGGTGGAAGCATGCACAGAGGGAAAGAAGCCGACAAATGCAGATAACAAAATTTCAAAGGCAACAATACAAGCGTGGAAGTGTAGAGTTAATGAATTGGAAAGCGAGGAAAAAGAAAAAAGGAATTGTGGACCTCATGAGCAGGAGCTCATGAATTTTTCTGCTTGGGGAGTCTGATGCAGTGGCATCCCATATCGTTCAATTTTGGATTGCATTTTTTTCAGTTTTTGGGTTTTGTTGTGGTCCAACTCCTGTCTCCCTTATGTCAGTAACTTGATTTAGCTATTGTTGAGTTATTAAATTTCTATTTTAATCTGAGGGTTATGGCTGGCAAATTGTCTTCAGTTAGAAAAGATTTGAAAAGCCTAAAATCATGCAACAGCTGGCAATGCAAATATAAAAGATTTGATTTTTCCTTCTGGGTCGGCTAAAGATAGAAACAACAATAATTCATCTTCAATCCATGCAAATGATGGTAGTCATGTTGTGGTGACTACATTTACCTGTTGGCAGTGGCGGTATCATTATGGCAGATTTCAGAATGCTTTTGGTGCGACGTTACATGGAGGAGCAATGTTTTTTTTTATTCAGCAGAATTTTTGAAACCAATCATCATATATATGGCAAGGAGGAGGTTCGATAGAGTAAATGGTGCGACGGTTTTTATTTTTCTTTTCTACAGAATTTATAATGGATTATCATAAATGGTGAAGCCGTGTGTGAAGGCAAATAGAGGCGATGGTTTCCTTAACAGCGGCGGTCAAATTTAAATTATTCTCTACAGAAATAAAAAACCCAGGAAGATATATTTAGTAGATGGAGCTGTATATAGGAGGGGGAGACTTAGCGATGCAAGGGGAGATTGGATTAGGGAGAGCGTAGTATAGAGTTGGCCGATGGTCTGCCTAGCATAGGCCGTAGTGATGGAGGAAGAGGTTGATGGCTCTTAGAGAGTCATTTTTGACAGAAATTTGTTTAGTTATAGTCATTTTTGGATTAAAGGACAGGGAGGTCAAAATATGTATGGCCAGATGCTAAATATGTAATGGGATCTTTTATATAAATGAATAAAATATATCCTTTCTGTCATCCGTATTTGTTTGTCACAATCTGTGTTGATAATCTTGTTATCCCCTAAGAATGCTCTATGTTTGTGGTTTCTGTAAATGGGTTCCTGTTCTGAATCTGTAAATGCTACCTTCAAGTGGTATCAGGGCATATGTTTGTGTACGCCAGTTCCATCAAGGATCCTAATGTCATGACTCTAAGGTCACAAACTGTGGTAAAGGGTCCCAAAGAAATCTCGCAGTCGTGGACTAAGGCATCTACTGTCATCTTGGCCCTTGAGGCCAACTCAACCACCCACCTATCACCCTGCCTAGAGGTCACCAGCTTGCAACGCTCCACTAACGATGGAGATATGAAAGAGTCAGTAGCACCAGAATCAAAGAGAATAGAAATGGGGTTACCCCTAATCATACATGACGTCTCAATCACTGACGCCTGAAAATCAGCCTGGCAGTTATCAACCGCTATGAACATACGGTGGGATCTACCCACATCACCAATAGTCTGCTCAAATCCTCCTGCACGAGGTTGTCCTCCTGCTGTAAAACCCTGTGGACACTCTCTAGTTAGGTGTCCAGCTCCATCACAAACATAACAAGGGCCCCTAGCCTATACCTGTCTAGTCTGAGTCCTACTCAACTGCTACTGTCATGATCTACCAGTAGACCCCTGTGAGCCCCTATAAGACTGCTGCGACCTCGCGGGTCCCGCAGGTGGTCCCTGCTGCTGCCAACCTCTATTATGTCCCCCATGTGCCCTCTGTTGTGTCCTAGCTCTCTGTTGCTACTGTGGCTGCTGCTACTGTGGGGGCCTAGGAGGTAAGGGTGCAGAACTAAATCCTCCCCTATGAGGTGGTTGTGATGGTCTATGGAAACTATGTTGATGCTACTGTTGTCCACGATCCTGAAACTGGGGGCGTGAACTTTGCCCTCATCCCTAAATCTCCTCAGCGATATATGCCTTCTCGGCAGCATCACTCAAAGTCTGGGGGTCTGCCATACAAACAAGCCCTGCTATACTGTGGTTCAATCCTCTGATAAACTTATGAACCAGGAGTTTCTCGTCATGGAGATACTCTGCATAACGGGATAACTCGGTAAATTTACCCTCATACTGTGCCACTGTAAGTCCCCGCTGTTGTAGGTTATGAAAGTCGTCAATGTGACGTTGCCTGTAATGATCTGACAAGTATCGTGCATTGAAGCGCTCAATGAAGGTCTCCCATGTGAGAGTGTCTAAGGAAATGTGACGCTTGCACTCCTCAGTGCGCCACCAGGTAGCTGCTGCATCTCGCAATAGGTGTACTACCACACGGGCCTTCGTGTTGCCCTTGTAAGGACGCAACGCAAAGCATCTGTCTAAGCTGATGAGCCAGGCCTCTACCTCAGCTCCCTCTGTGGTCCTGACGAATGCAGGAGGGTTCAGCCTCAACAAATCCCTAATGGGGTCTCCTCTGTCTCTACGCCCTCTGATAGGCTCATCTGTATAATAGTCATAAGGTCTGTGAACAATGTGCTCAACTCGTACTGCCTCATCATGCCTAGCATGACGTGGAGGGCTCCTGCTACGGGCCCTGTCGGCCGAACCAACCTCCTCTGCCATTGTCTCTGGCACCTCAACATAAGGCTCCACATGTGGTGCCCCTCGTGGCTCAACACAGGGCTCCACACGTGGCTTGACACGGGACTCAGCTCGTGGCTCCTCTAGTGGATCCTCGTGGGGCTTGACACGTGGCTCTATGCACGGCTCAACTACAGCTGGTGGAAGCCTATCTAAAACTGCCTGTAAAGCCTGTAATATCTGTGGCAAAATATCTAGTAGGGCCGGTGGTGCCTATGGTGCCTGTAGGACTGGTTGTGCCTGTACCTCGGCTAAAGAGTCACTGTGAACCTCGGGAGATGGAGTGAGGCGGGACTGTGCTCACTGAACTCGTCAGGGAGGCATCCTACAAAGATGAGGTAACCACAAATTAATCAAAGTTGCGGAAATAATAATGTGCCCAAAACAAGCCCAGTGTTTAAACTTAGGCTCTGATACCAAATGTCGTGACCGCATTAAGCTTCATGCTCATGGTGTGCCACATTTGTAGCAAGAAGGGCAATCATTAGACTTCTAAGTGCCCCTACCCTCACCACTACTAGTGTCATTGACACTCTCACCATGGATAAGATTGATGATGTCGTTGCTACCCCCAATGGTCGCTCATTATCCAACTAAAAAAATGTGTTTGGTAGGATTTTCACTACGCACCTGAGGTGTTCAATTCCATTCCCTAGACCAATTTATGGGTTGTTGTAGGTCTCAACAATGGAGCACTGGGAAAGTTGCAGTTGTTGCCTACAAAAGTGAATATAGGCCTTTATAAGTATCAAGTTTCGTTGTTGTGAAGATCAATCATTGTGTCAGTCCCCCGTGGGATTTGGATGACTCACAACTTGTGCCACTTGTTTTGATTACTCGTGATTCTCACTACCATCCGTCACTAAAGATGGGTTGGGCTTTGACAATCAAAAAATCATAGGAATTTACACTTGATAGAGTGTTAATAAACATCAAATACATTGATTGCCAAGGTTTGGTGTTCACCATGGACTCACAGGTTCAACACTTAGCAGACATGTACATCTCATCAATGTTTAGCTTTCAACGATATGCGAAGATGCAAGACAATCCATATGTGACCCTAAGGAGAAGGGATGAGGCTCACCTAGGGGCTTTGGCATCTTCCTTTGGCTAGGCATTTTAGCTATTTGCATACCATGTCTCCTCACTCTTTGTATTTTGCACAATGCATCCCATTCAATAGAAAAAAAAAATAACTTGCACTTCTTTCATTCTCCATAGCAGTGCATGCAAGTGTCTATCAACATGCCCATTGCATAATAGGTGTAATTGCTAGTTTATTTTATTTGCATTAAGCTGTTTTTATTTATTTAAAATTTATTTTATTTTATTTACTAAGAATTATTTTATTCTACATTAAAACTATTTAAAAATTATTTCATTTTTATTTACTTGAGTTATTTTCTAATTCTAGTTTTTTAAAATATATATGGTATGTGTTTTAGTATAGATATCTTAAATACATCTATCTAAGAACTACTTATCTATATTTATATGGGTTATATTTTGTTTTTCAACATATCTCAAATTATTTATCTATATTTATATGTTATATTTTATATTTATAAATTAATTTTGAAGTTGTATTTTTTCAACCATATGGTGGCCATATAATTTTTAAAAACATAATTACACGACATTTGTGATGCCATTATAGAATATTGTAAAACAGCATTTCATTCTTTTAAATTTGTTCATTTACAAGCTTACCATTCCCGGCTATACTTAAACATCATCCACTTCAATGGTCAAACACTCAATAGCAATTTGACACCTCATCCACAATAAAAAGTGGTACATATTTGTCCTGTTTTTATTGATCAAAATTGACTTTTGACTATTGAAATGGATGATGTTTAAAAACAGCCACCAATCCCAGTACAAAAAGATATCTTTGTACTTCAGCAAAACTCGAAGTCTTGATCATAAAGCTCAAAACATGAGATGGAACAAAGGTCTTGAAAAATGGATATTCCCCATACCTTGGATGCCGGGAAACTTCAATCTACACGCGCAAGCACAGTTGCATGAGTGAAAGAGTGAGAGGATGAAAAGTTTACAAGATCGTAATAGAACATCAAAGTTCCTAGCGTTTTATCGTGTTTATTCATGAGTTCAGCGACCAAAATATCACGACTCTTTGCTCAAGATATCCAGCTATATTTTTCCATTCTCTCCTGCTAGTTGACATTTGACTGGATTCAACTTTTTTGAGTGAATTTAAACTTTAACCAAATCTGAATACAAATTTTGCTTTGGGATTTCCCATTCTTTGTGGCTACTGCTTAAACTAGATATCTTAAATACATCTAATTCAGAAAAATATTATTTTAGAGTTATTTTATTTTATTTTAGAATTATTTTTAATTTTACTTTTGAGTTATTTTATTTTATTTTAAAACTATTTTTAATTTTACTTTTGTAAAAAAAATTTGTTTTGTTTTTATTTTAATAGTGTAATAAATATTATATATTTATATGTTAATTTTTAATAGTTTCATTTTTATTATTAATAGATATTTTAAATTTTTTATGTTTTTATATTTAAAAAATAAATAACTTCTTTTCTTACCAATTATTTGGCTGTGCCTTTTTCTTTCCCTCCTTTTGTTTTTTTGTTTTATTTATTTATTTATTTATTTTTATTTTTTTTGGATAGGTTAATTTAGTCAAAGGAGGCCATACCCGTAAAAAAGATTTTTAAAAAAAGGCATCAAACCCATAAACAGAGGTACATTACCTTCACCAAAAGGATCTCATTAATTTTCTCGTCTGTGTCCAACATTCCCATCTCATCATGGGAATGAAGAGACATTGGACACTTACCAGCATTTGCTCTGTTGGTGGCTTTCTTCTTGTGCTTGATCTGAATGTTATCATTTGTGTTTGCTTTAATAGAATTCTCAATTTCAGATCTTTGGCTGTGTGGAGACTCCTGCCCTGATGGCAGCTCTGAGGCATGCTTATTTCCCGTAGTAGCATTTTTTTGTAAAATTGTCAGAGGGCGCTTGATTGCTAGATAAATTAGATTTTGGAGGTGCTTTGACATCAACATCATTCTTTGTAATTGGGAAAATGTGTTGGTGACTGAGATTAGCCCCATTCCACCAAGTTGTCTGCCGGGAATCATCTTTATTTCGGGAGGAGGTTTTGGGCATTCCTCAGCTTTGTGTCCTGTAGCATAACACCTTCTGCACCTGAAAGCAATTCCTTCATAGTCTATCATTTGACTCCAAAACTTGAAGCCAGCCTTGATTTTGACTTTCAGCATGAAGGGGTTGGGCAAGATCCAACTCCACTAAGATCCTTGAAAATGTGAAGGAGGAGCAAAGAGTAAAGGAGGAATGGTCTTCTGAAGATGTGGGTCCTAAGATGAATATTTTTATATTTTTATATTTAATTATGTTGACTATAGGTTTAATTTTAATTATGTCAGCTAAATTATAATTTTATAGTTTTTTTTTTTTAATATATGTCAGCTGTGTTTGCTTTTTAGTTTTTATGTTCGGTCATGGCATGAGTTTTTTTGGTCAAAGGAAATTGGCTCCAGTCACTTCCCCAACTGCAAAAATTTGGTCTTCGCATCAGATATATTGTCAAAGGTACAACTCATGATGAAATGAACATATCATCATATACGTATTACAAAAGATTATACAAAACTGCCAACGAACCACCTCATGTTGGAGTTTATGTTACAAAAATTGAATGCTTTCTTGCTAAAGAGCCTTAAGAAGTTTCCGAAGGAAACTTGTTTATACATGATATCCACACGTTTTGTTGCTTTTGCAGGCCTCAATAAAGCTAAGAAGGAACATTCTGTACAAATAAATGAAAGAATTGCTGAATAGATCATACAAAACTAGGCAGCCTCGAGAATTGACTACTCCCATCGAGATTTAGCAGCACTTCTGTTTGGATAGCCTAATGACCTGCAGGAAGTAAAACATTTTTATTGAGTAAAATATTCATGCATACTGACCTAAATAATGTTCACCTGACGAAAACTTCATTTGTTTTCTAATTTTCTCTTATCTTTCCCTGTTTTCAGCTAGTGGCACATAATCAGCACAAGATGATGATTTCAAAAGAAAGAACTAAGAGGGAAGTCTTTCACCCACTTGGAAGCATGGCTGTCTTCTTTGTCCACCTGTATAATCAGTAAACATTTCATTACAATCGGGTCAGCACGTGAAAAATGCAACCCTGTATATTCAGCCACCTAAACATATCCAAACTATCAAAAGAATTTGCAAAGCAGAGAACTCTGCTGGATATATCCATGACATTGAAAAGCCTATTCACTGTATTGGAGTAATACCCCCTAAAAATATAGCACTGAATAGCAAAAGTAGATGAATTTACCCTATCTTGAGGTTTTATCTTCTTCCCATGTGTCCGTGAAACATGTCCAGATGTATCGAGATCAACAGAATGACGTATATGGAGAACGTCACACAAATGTTCAAGCAATGCTGCTAGATGATTGTAGGTGCTGCATTCCAAAGTCTAGCAGTTAAAAGTCTAAAATAAGAACTGAAATATGCACTACTATAAGAAAATATAATATTGTCTGAAACTCTATCATGTTTGCTATTGCAGCAGATTTAATGAAGCTACACCTGACAAATATAATGCAGCAATATTGTTAGTAAAATGTCATTTTTTGCTTCTAAATTACAACAAAATTTGTTTACACGTGGAATCACAGAATGTAAACTATTTTTACATAATGGCGTCATTGGAATGTCAACCTTCAGAATATAGAAAAAAAATGAAGTAACAGCAAGTATTGGATTTATTAATATTAGAATATCGACTATGTACATAAACACTCATTTGGCACCTTCATAATTATTAACAGTGTACATGCACATAAACCAACTTTATATTATAGCTTTTTTTTTCCAAGAATTGAATCATTTATTACTTCAGAAAACAAATGATAACCCTACGTAGGCAAGGACTAGAAATTCTTTTTATCATATTAAGGCATGAAAACAAATCCAGGAAACCGTGATGGATGTTGCAGAAAAGAGGAGCATTCTTCTGACTGCTTAAGACATCAAAGATGGATTTGGAGATGCACTGGAGGATGTCAAAGATGACAAGGAGTTTGCACCTGATAACACTACTTGTAAAGACGCAAGGGCAACTCTGATGGAGTTGAGAATATCTATTCATCAAAGAGTTTGGTTGAAAATTTTCCATCTAGAGCTAGCCACTGTTGTCCTTTTTTTAATTACCTTTTACCTATTAAAAAAATATTAAAGGGTTATTTAGAGTATTTGTAATCACATAAAAAAAAAGATGAGCACTTGATTTGGATTTTGAATGTGATTTCAAATACTTGTTAAGGTCAATGGGCCTTTGGTCTGCTAGTGAAGTTGAATGGCTCCAAATGAGCCTACCAGGGATCAAGTCTTGTTAAGTCTTGTTAAGTGCAAGGCCCCGACATCATAAGGGATGAGGCCGAGATCATGCCCCAGGCGAATTTGGCGGAATGGATACCCCTCAGTCCTTGGCTCTTAGCTGAAGAGGTGTGCTAGACGGCTTCGTGCCCCTGCTGGGCCCCTCCACCAAAAAAATAAAAAATAAAACTTGTTAAGGGTTAAACCTATTATAGGCTTGTTGTAACACTTATGTTAACATTGATTAATGTATATTATCTGATACGAGAATGGGGATTATATTGAATGTTATCGATGAATATTTGAAAATAATATAGCATTTAATTTTATTAGTACTATTGAACACTATATTATCAGTGTTTCAAAATCTTGAGTTTGTTTTATAATATTTAGTGAATTTTCAATTTGGAAATTTGAGTTTGAGTTCTTTGACACAAAATATTTTCTGAAGTCTGTGTGAAGGTTATTTTTATCTCTTCAGGTATTATTCTGAATACGAATTTCTCTCAGAAATTAGAATCTCTACGTTACTCATGTAGATAGAAGGGAACATAAGTTACCATTCATTCCATTTTTGGCATCCTGAACAATTCTCGTCGGCGTCGCGTTACTCTCCTTAACAAATATATGTCACATGCAAATGCTTTTTAGTTTCCTATGTTTGCATACTTTGAAACAGTGTTGCCGATATTTGTGCATCTAAAATGGGAGGTTTTTGTATAACCTTTAGTGCATTGATCCAAGCACTTCTACATATGCGAGTCCATTTATGCCTCTATAGTTCATGTGGGGATTGTTATTTTGTCAATATGGGACGGATTGCATATTGCCTTCCCAATCAAGTCGTGACACCACAAAAATCCCTGTTTTAGACATTCCTTGCACAATGACAATCACACAGAAACATGTGTGCATTTCTTATATTCTGAATTCCATGAATGGATCATTTAAGGCTGCCAACTTTTATTTCTGAGCCTAAATGGCTTGTTTGTTATCTCAGTGTGTTGGGGGTCTTTATAAGTTAGCATGGGTCAGGCACATGTGAGAGTGCGCGCTAATATAGGGGTGTGAGTGTTTCAGTAGGGTGGCTGAGACAGTAAAGGACCCACATCCTCTCCCCTATCTTATTAAGGAGAGGTGTGTCTAAGTTGCAACAAACCGTCTTCTCTAATTGCATTCCATTATCCTGTCCCATGGCTGCACATCCTCAATGCTTCTCTCTAGCATCTGTGACGAAAAAGTAAACCTGCTGTATATTGCATGCATCTATGCTCTGCCTTATTTTTGTAACATTGCCATCTGTAACGGACACTGCCTCATATGGCCATGTATTGCTGTTCCTTTTATGTTTGTTTGTGAATTAACCAAGCATCTACATGTGAAGTGAGTCAGGGATATACAACTTGATCAAGACGAACTCCAGTCAAGTATACCCAAATTGCCAATGAAAGGAAGAGATAATTCAGAGAGGAAAACCCACCACTTTCTATTGATAATTGTTTATGCATTCAATTATAAAGATTTTCCATCATTAGTTGTTTTCAGTGGATTGTTTTAGATTATTTAGTCACTATTGAGTATAAAAGCAGATTGCTGAATCCGTGCTATAAATTAAAATGGCTAAGAAATCTTTCATATTCACACTACAGTATAAAATGGCAGATAAGGTCGTTATTTATAATTTTTTCATCCATTAATAAGCAGTTTAATTTAACAGTTAGAAGGTGATTTGTAATGCATTTATTATGACTCTCCAATGTTATTTTATAGGAGGATTAATTCTGAAACCTAACCATCAAAACAGCTCTCATTCATTGTTAAATCAAGAATCAGCATCTAGCAGGTCCCAAGATGGGCACTCTAGCATAATGATTTTCCGTGATTAGTCATTTTCAAAGGAGAGTTTTGGTTGTTCAAAGGTTATATCAGCTAATTCCTTCTTTTATTCAAGCATATCTCTAAATTTATACAACAGATTAAAATTTAAAATGCCTGAGAAATCCTTCATATTCATACTATAAGTTAAAACAGCTGATTAGGTTTTCATCTGTAAATTTTCATCAATGAATTAGAAGTTCATTTTAATGATTAAGAGGTGATTTGTAACAAAATTACTTTAAGCACTCCAATGTTAATTTGCAGCAAGAGGTTCAATTTGGGTTTTGCAAACTTTTGTCTCAAAATCGTCATAGGATCAACAATATACATAACCATCATTCGGAAAATCTATTGGATATTAATATTTATATCAGATGGCAATTTTATATGATCACAAACCAGAATCGGAGTGAATTGTGATGTGATGGGTGTTTGAGAAACCCAAGGGAGGAAGTAATGATGCCACACAAGAATTGGAAAGCAAAGATCTAAGAAACATGAATGACACAACAAGGAGCTTGGGAGAGATTTACCAAACCACCCTATCACCCTTCTGTCATGAAGTCAAGTAAACCTATAAATTATAATCAAGGAAGTAGGGGAGTACATTGAGAATATGAAGACCATGGAAATCACCTAGCTAGAGAAGGTGTCTCCTGCAAGCTGAGAGTGAATTCTTCCCATCAATAGAAGATCTCTTCAACCAAAAAAATTTCGAATCCAACTCATAAAAATAAAGCTCATCCTCAGTAAGATCGTGAATAGGCATCTAGTGGGTCCCAGGATGGGCATCAAAATTGCCCGAAAGAATGACATCACACAAAGAATAATAATGAGAAATGTCCGGATTAAAAACGAAAAAGGCTTATATAGCCACTTGAATAATTCCTTTCACAAGATAAAAAAACTGGTTCAGAGCAAAAATAAAAGACCTAAAAAGTTTATATAGAGTGGTTAAGCCATTACCTTGAATAATTCCTTTCAAAAGATAGAAAAACTGGTTCAGAGCAAAAATAAAAGACCTAAAAAGTTTATATATAGTGGTTAAGTCATTACAAAGTTAAACAGAATTAGTAATGATTTTTCCTTGTGTGAAGGAGCTATTCTATTCAGACCTCACAAAAGTAAATCCAAATGCCCACAGATGCCACCAACATTTCATGATATTTTCATGTACAGGTGGCTGAAGTTCATATAACTGGCTAAAAATAATTCAGATGTTTAGAAGCTTGGAAGCCTTGAAGAAGATCCAAATAGAAGGAATCAAAGGGCATTGCAAAAACTTTCAAAACATTGAGTTACAAATATCCAATAATCATTGACATTCATAAAATTCAAAATCTGAAAAAGTTCAAAAATCAGCAACTTGAAATTTGGAAAAGCAGAGTTGATGAAGAAAGACTCAAAGACGCTAAGGCCTAAAGTGATTGATGCATAGTCAAATTTGGATATAGAGAAAGTTCAAAACTAAATGACTCGAAAGGAGATGTCCAATTTTGGGGAAGAAAGCTCTGAAAGCCTAAGCCATAAATAAAATAACGCTCAAATTTTAAGTTCATAGATCAAAAATGTTGAGGGCAAGAAGCCCATCAAAAATTCAAAACTGTTGGAACCGATAACGTGGATCTAGTGAGCCCTAAAGCAAGATTAGTGAAGAAAACATGCACATCAGCTAATTAATTTACTCCATATTGTATAGCAACACTCTAAGAGATCAATATCACAAAGAGAGATAGAGAGAGATAAAGAGCTTTTGGGCAATAAATGAGTCGATTGGTGATACATTAGGGTAATTTTACATATAATATGGGGCTCCTATGGATGACATCATCCAGTAAATGTAAGTGAAAAAATATTCTTTCATTCTCTAATAAGCATTAAAAATCATAAAAATGATTTAAAAATTTTAATATTTTCAGAGGCAAGAGAAAATAAGTGCAGGTGTAGGTATTTGAAAGTTCAATGTTCAAAGAAAAGGTCAACATTGTTAAAAAGGTGAGAAGAAAAAAAATACATTTATGATTCAACTTTTTATATTTTTATATTTGGTAAACAAATTTTGAAATCTGTTAAATGCTGCAATTAGGGTGTCAAATAACACAGATTTGCTAAATCATCTTTTATTATTTATAAAAACTATGTATTTGGTAAGTGAATCAGAAATAGATCTTTAAATATTTTGTTAATGCTTTCTGATGCTTCTACTGTGTCTAAATCTGCAACCATTAGCTTCTGTGGAGCAAAAGGTTTTTGTATTTTTTCTTTTGGATGCTCAAAGGTAATGTGAATGGAATTTCAAATGGGCATTCAAATAAACTTTTTTGGCAAATGTTGATGACTTCAAATAATTATTCTCACAGCACAATGCATTAAACTTTAATTAATTTGGATTAATAGTTGGATATTTTAAATAATTTGGGCTACAATGAAAACTATTAATCCCCTTCTCTTTCAGCTCTTCAATTATCTTTACAGTAATTGCGAATAAACTGTAATTTGAATGGAATTTCAAATTCCCTGCTATGGCTGCTGGAGGATTTGCACTAGTATACTTTATTTTATAAATACACTGAACAAATGTAAACTACTGTTTTATGTTTTCTTTTGTTAGTGTATAAATCATCCATTTGTTTTGGTTTAAAATTAAAAGATTGAAAGATATTTTCGTTAAATTTTGATGGGTTTTCATTCTAATTAAATCACTCTTATGATGTCAGAGGCTTTAAACATGACAAAAATTGACTACTGTTTTATGTTTGAACTTGTGTGTTTTGTAACAAACATTCTGGTTGTGCAATGTGAAAAGCATCAAGCAAAGAAAGATCCAGAGCATGCCGACGAGCACAAGATAGCGGAGGATATCACCACAGCCGCTGTTGTGGGTAGTGGTGGTGATTTCACATTCCATGAACACCATCAGAAGAAGGAAGGTTTCACATTCTATGAACACAATGAGAAAAAACAAGTCGAAGAAGCCCACAGCAAGAAGCATCACCATCTCTTTTGATTTCTAGTTCCAACAATAAATCTATTACAAAAGTAGATATGTGTTTGTTTAAGTGTGGGACCACTCCAAGGACTACATGTATTACGTATTTAAGTGTTAAGCTATTTTGGAGATAATAGTTTTCTTGATAGAAGCTATTTATATATGACTATCACTTTGGCCATCGTAAACTGGTATTTTCAATGTTAAAAACCATGTGGAGGGAGGCGTTAGTCGCACAATCAAAAATAAAGTTGAAATTAAAAAAAAAATACTAACTACTTTATATTAAATTAGTGTGGACTATGTGTATAAAACCACATTGTCTAATAAGTAGTCCACACCAAATCAATTTAATGTAGGTTCGGCTGAAACTGCCAGAGTAACGGGAAAATGTCTAGATAGAATTCTGGAAAGCTTTAATTTCGATGAACAATATACCATCCGTTTTGAAGGGATTAACTGTGCTCTTTGTTTGAGCATTGACACAGTGTATTCCTTCCTCTTCTGGGTGTCTACTTTAATCCTATTCATTTAAAAGTTTAAATAAAAATCAGTCTTTAAAAAAAACATAGGCTCTTTATTTCATACATTTTATGTTCTAAAAGTTTTACCTTAAATAGTAAGATCTATCGTGTATTCTTAAAAAACTCTATAGCTCATTTGATTGCTCATGTATTTCAATTGAACAAGCAACCTTTTCATAAAAAGGAAAAAAATGCAACTAATAAGTCTTCAAAAATTTCATGAAGGAAAAAAATATTTTAAGTGCAACTATTGTCCACACAGGAGTGAACAGCCTTGCAAAAATAGGTCCTTTTTTCTGTATACACCAATCTTGCACCAAAAAATCCCCAACGCCGAACATATTATTCCTTGAATAAACAAATACAGTTTATAAAAAAAAATACTGGGAGCTCATTTTCTGCTCTGTTACTTTCATGCCTAAAAGATATGTCATAGACTCATAGCATAATCTAACTAGAGGAGTCTCATACTTTATCTAAAAGTTATAATGTTCTTATATTATTAGATTTTATTGTGTGATGAAGTAAATCAATGAAAATATTCTTAATGCATCTTAGTGTTCGGAAATGCATTGTAATAAAGAATTATTTTTGAGGATTCAGCTTGTTTTGACATTGAAAAATAACCTACTACTAATTTCTCCCTAATCGCAGACATATAATCCTTAGTCATCTATCCATAACAGTGAGATTTATCATGCTTCCTCTTGCAATAAAAAAATACAATAATATAATTTAGGGTTTTCTTTTCCATTTATCTTTTTTTTTTCATATCAATAATTAGGTTTCCTTTTTAATAAGTTCAACAAGTTAATCATTTCCTAGGTCCTCTTCACACTAGTCTACTTAAGCTTACTTAGGAGTCATTAGGAGCATTTTCTAACTTTCCTAGGAGCATTTACTTTTTCTCCTTAGGACATAATATTGTGCATGTATTTATTAGTGGTGTCTAAATGCATTCAATAATGTTCACTTAGGTAGATAGGACATTTAATTCTTGTGCCTATGTCGGCCTTTGTCCTACATCTCAACCTTGCCTATATAAGCAAGGTATCTCATTGTACATTTGAATGTATCAAGTCAAGCTTTGCATCTTGTATATTTTATGCATCATTATTCTTGGCAATATAAAGCATTGTTAATGCTTTTCTCTCTTTTTGTGGAAGGTTGTTTTGATTGCAGGGGATCTTGGGTTGTCTTGAGTGATGAGTCTATTGTGTGACTCTTACAAAAGTATATGTGGGCATGCACCTTATCAGTCTTCATAATAAACCACCCACAATGACGCTTATTAAGAATTCCATGAAACAAGTTAGCCGTGGAAATTCTTTAGTTATACTAAGAAATAATTAAAGATGCTTTGCAACAACAACAAGATGATCTAGCAGAAACATTTTAAATAGGAAAAATCCGACATAGTTTTCCTTTCCAGTTAGGACCCAAATTTGAAAGTGCATGCATGATCAAAGTGTAACCCCTCTCCACCAAAGAGAATCTCATCTACTAGCTAAACCTAACCGAGTGTGGTGCCCTCTCCAACAGGCATCAACATAATGGAGAGTTCCAAATTCCAAGGCTAATTTGGACAAGTCAAACATGCCTCTTCAATGTAACTCCTCCATCTATGAGGCTCTTCCATGTAACTCCTCATCTATGAGGCTCTTGCACATTTTCAATGTTGTCATATGTAACCCCCTTATTAAAAGAGGTGTCATAACCCATCATTAACTTACATACAAGTGGCAAGAGAGGATCGCTAAGATTCTCACCAAGTGGGAAGTCCCCAATTACATGAGAAATAATATAAAAAATGCTTAGAAATGAAATCCTAGAGATTTTTTTGAAGCATAAAAGCCTAATGTCTTAATTCACAAGCAAAAAGAGAATCATTTTTGGATGATACAAGATTGCACTACCCCTAACATACTCATGCATCATAGGGGAAAATGTAAATATGTAAAGTCCTTTAAATCATATTAGAAAGTGTAAGGGTGCTTTCTCAATGTAACATAAGTAATATAATATGTTTCACACCACAACTACAAAATGTGAGCCCAATATCAAAGGCCCCATAAAAAAGGATGAACGCATGGATATTACAACTTTCATGTCATGTTGGACTCTTTGCTAATCATATCGTCATGTTGATTGGTTGGAGACTGAGGTAAAATGTAAAGATGTAACGTCCTATAAATCAGATTGCAAGGTGTGGGAATGCTTTCAAACAATGGAGGGAAAATGTAAAGATGTAAATTCCCCTGAATCAGATTAGAAGATGCAGGGGTGTTTTCAGACAGCAGGAGATGCGATATAACATTGGAGCAAAACATTTGTTAGTGTACGGATACTGAGTCAATTTCAAACCCTCAAGAAGAAAGGACACATAAATATATATTTATACTTCATCCACCCCCATAACTTAGATCATTCGATATATTGGCCATCTTGAGATGGGAAATTACCTTCATGTTCTAAAGAGAGGATTAAGTTTAAGTCTTTGAGATAAAGAAAAAAGGGCTTCAAATGAAAATTTTCTATGGGAGGTTTCCCTCTTGACAAAGCTGGGGCCAGTAAAAGACCTGAGACGGTTGCAATTGCCATAAATTTTGAAGCAAGGATTCTATTTGTAGAATTTTTTCTACAAAATACAATGCAACTACTGTTATTATTTGGCTAGCCTTAGCAGAACAGAGTATGATTGTTGATGATATTTATGATAAGGCAATGGCTTTGAGAGATTCAATGAAGTCTGAGTAATCTGTTACAGAATCATATCAATTTGTGGCCACTTTTGTTATGACACTGCTCCAGCTTTGCAGTGGCTCTCTAAGGTAGACAGACTGTGATTGAGAGGTAGGAGTTCCCACGCAAGCTGGTTCATCCTCATACTTAAAAGCCCATAAATATCAGGACCAAGAGGCTTCTTGTGTTACAAATTTTTTTGGAGCGCGAATATAAATTTTCCTAAAAGCCTATCATTGGAGATATATCATATTATAGGTTATCATTAATTTTAGTGCATCACTTCTATTATGCATTTATTGCCTTCCTTAAATGGAATTATACTCGGGTACAAAAATGTATTGAAGAAGGGAATATCGCATGTATGGAGTCACTACAACATGTGTAGCCATCAACTCATGTATAGAATGACCATAATATTGTGATGATAGGTTATGCAAGCCTGAAGGGAGACAATTATTTAATTTTAGGTTCAAAGCTGTTATTCTGGCTTATTAGAATGAGGAGCAACCACCTGTTTTCTACCATCTAATTATCTCCTTTGTGAAAGATTTGTCAACCAAATTTTTTCCTTACAGGCTTCTTAGAATGAGAAAATAACCACCTGTTCTTAACCATCTAATTATATCCTTTGCTGAAAGGTTTGTCTACCAATTTTTTTTCCCTAGTGAAACCAAGAGATGCACCTCCAAGGAGCTGAGACACAGACACATCTCTGAAACAGTAGACTGTTACCAAGACATCTCTTAATACCTAGAGATTTAATTCTGAAGTTCCCCACATCTCCCTTGCAATTTCCTGACTTGAACTGCAGTCTCATATTAAAATATATAAAAACAGGTCAAAGTGGCCCTGTCACTACTCCCTAAATCTAATCAACTATCTCCCATGCCCTAATCTCATTTGTGTAATTCAAAATTTTAATATTTTATGCATTGCCTTTTTAAAGTCGTTTGCACAGTATTCTAATAATTTTATTTTTCTGAACTTTATATATTCAATAATTTTTTTATTTCTGGCACCTCCCAGTGCCCTCATACCCATTTTATTGGAAAATGGCATCCCCCCACTTTTGTTATGACACTGCTCCAGCTTTGCAGTGGCTCTCTAAGGTAGACAGACTGTGAATCAGAGGTAAGAATTCCCAAGCAAGCTGGTTCATCCTCATACTTAAAAGCGCATAAATATCAGGACCAAGAGGCTTCTTGTGTTACAAATTTTTTTGGAGCGCGAATATAAATTTTCCTAAAAGCCTATTATTGGAGATATATCATATTATAGGTTATCATTAATTTTAGTGCATCACTTCCATTATGCATTTATTGCCTTCTTTAAATGGAATTATACTCGGGTACAAAAATGTATTGAAGAAGGGAATATCACACGTACGGAGTCACTACAACATGTGTAGCCATCAACTCATGTATAGAATGACCATAATATTGTGATGATAGGTTATGCAAGCCTGAAGGGAGACAATTATTTAATTTTAGGTTCAGAGCTGTTATTCTGGCTTATTAGAATGAGGAGCAACCACCTGTTTTCCACCATCTAATTATCTCCTTTGTGAAAGATTTGTCAACCAATTTTTTTCCCTACTGGCTTATTAGAATGAGAAAATGACCACCTGTTCTCAACCATCTAATTATATCCTTTGCTGAAAGGTTTGTCTACCAATTTTTTTTCCCTAGTGAAACCAAGAGATGCACCTCCAGGGAGCTGAGACACAGACACATCTCTGAAACAGTAGACTGTTACCAAGACATCTCTTAATACCTAGAGATTTAATTCTGAGGTTCCCCAAATCTCCCTTGTAATTTCCTGACTTGAACTGCAGTCTCATATTAAAATATATAAAAACAGGTCAAAGTGGCCCTGTCACTACTCCCTAAATCTAATCAACTATCTCCCATGCCCTAATCTCATTTGTGTAATTCAAAATTTTAATATTTTATGCATTGCCTTTTTAAAGTCGTTTGCACAGTATTCTAATAATTTTATTTTTCTGAACCTTATATATTCAATAATTTTTTTATTTCTGGCACCTCCCAGTGCCCTCATACCAATTTTATTGGAAAATGGCATCCCCGTACCAGTACCTCTCTCCCATATCAATCTCCATCTGCTAGTGACCCTTCCGTTATGTCTTTCATCATTCATGCTAACGCATTTATGGTTTCCTTAATACATAATAAATCCAAACATAAGCCTAAAGAACATCATTGTCAAAAAGAGTTTCTTTACAAGTTTGATGAGATTGACCAAATACCTTAGACGGTGCTTATTGCAGGCAATAAAAAATGCAACAAAACCATTCACAATGCTTCGTATAGCACGGAACACCTGCCATTCAATCCCAGATCAAATGCCATCCCATTTTAGTCACAAGTTCTTTGATTTCTACAGTTACAAAGAAACACAATATATGATAGGAAAAGAGTAAAATTTAAGCAAACCTGAGAGAACAGATCATTCCAAAGTGCACGCCACACTGAAACTGTATTTGTATTGGATGTAGATTCTGTATCAGATATCAGCTGAAATGTCCCACTTAAAGTCTGCCATGTTCTTTTGCCAAAATCAATGATCTCAGATGATATCAGACCCATTGAATTCAGGAACATGAGGAACAGGCGAATGGGAGCAATAAGCAACTCCCACAATGCAGCGGCTATAGGGTACATGATAGCTGTTACTGCAAGATAAGACAAAAGATTCACACTCAGGAGTTATAACTGTTTGGTCCAAGGGATGTTGATATCATCTATATAAAAAACATGCCTCGCCTAAAGTATAGCTATATGTGTATAGAAAACCAATAGTGCAACATTAAATTCTAAACTCCAGATGCCAAGGTTATATACATACCTACACCCCACACAGTGGAGAGAACAATAACAAGAGGCCAGATTAGAATCTGCACTAAATTTGCAGTACCGCTAAAAATTGAAGACATGACAATCCAAATAGCATCCGTACAGTCAGAAGCTTCTTCAACACACACACTCCAGAAGGGCAGAATGAACTCTCCAAGTTGTGCAAGTGGCTCAACCATTGGTCTTGTAAGCAAAGACACCAATTGTCTAACAGTACGAATGATTGTCAATGACCACTTAAATGCCTTTTCAAAGTTTTGTAGAAAAAGCATCGTGCCCAAATATTTAAGGCGAGAGATCATCTCCCAGGCTTCAATCCAATCAAACAGAGGACCACAAATGCGTGCTGCTGTAGCCTTTAGAACTGGAACATTTTTATATAGATCATAAAATCCAATTAGAACAGTAACAACAGAAATTAATATGTAAAGAGTCCTTGCTAGAGGACGCATCCAGGGACAATAGAGCTGGCAGAATATGGGATAGGATTGGAAAAATATGACCCAGGATGGAAGTCCAGACTCCAATAATCTCAATAGCCGCAGGTCAGATGTAATTATCTGTTTCAGTTCAAATGGCAGCAAAGCATCACTGAATTTAAAAATGACCAGAACATCTTTGAATTCAACGGCTTCACAAGCAGATTGTGAATATGTGCCACTACAGATCTGATCATTCTTAGAAAGGCCCCTAGAACCTGGTGAATCTCTGGGCCCATAAAAGGAAATCTCAGAGAGAGACTTTCTTCCTCTTTGACCATTAGATCTCATGCTGTTAACATCAGACAGTTTGGCACTTGCACATCCTCCTTTATATTCAGACAGCACCTCCATTCCATCACCAGCATCTTGACACCTTCCCAGTAGGTTTTCATGTCTATCGTGTTCAGATATCGTACAATCTGAAGTATGGCATTTCTCTTTGAACTTTGCAATTATATCTTGTTGCAAAGGAGCATTGTTTCTACCACCAATGTCTGACCCACCCCATCTCAAATCAACCTTCTGAGGTGTCAAGTCCATATCCTGTAGCATTTTGCCATGAAGATCATGATCCAAATTTGAAGAATTCTTAACCTTATTGGAAACATCATGGAACCTGTCATTATGGTCCAATCCAAATTGAAATTTTCCACTCTGGACTGAATCTTCAGAGGAGCTAGTGCTGTGTGATTCATTGCATCCATGTAATTTAACATCTGACCATCTACTCAACGAAGCTTCAGGTAACACTGGAATTTCAGATTTTGTACCACTGCACTGCGATGCAAGGAAATCTATAGCTTCTTCGATGCTATCAAATTCCTTCTTTATCATTGACTTAAACTCGAGTGCTATACAGGTGTCCATCTGCAAATGGGATATCAAGAAATCAGAATTAAGAAAGAAACCTAGCGGGTGCCAACATGGGAAGAATAGCATACCTGAAGTTCATTATTGTAATTGATGCCTCGAACATCAGCCCATGACAATTCAAATACCACACAGCCATGCAATGTGTGGTGCAGTTCTTTGACGGGTGCCAGTGCCTTATCCTGCCACATTGCAGCATCAATAACAGAGAACCATTTGTGATTCCAGTAACCTTTATTGGAAGTTCGAGCCTCCTTTCTTCGCTTAACATTACTTCCGAGGCCTTCATTTTCTGGTTTGATTCTTGTGTTTGCAAATGGTGAAATTCTAGACTGTAACCAAAACATGTTTGATTCCATGTCACTCTTTTAGAAGATTCATATCTAATTTATTTCCATTCAAACAAACTAGTAGTCTAGCACTCCATGCTTACAAATGAGTTTGCAAATACCAAAGCAACCAAAACATTTATATCTAACCTTGGTAACCATGAGCTGCCATAGCTGTGTTGGACTGTAATTCTTATCAATTAGCCAAGGTCCATTATCAACCAAGATAAATATTTTACTCATTTCACATGTCAGATACAAGTATAGCCTGGATACATATGATTGTATATCCCTGTAAAGACAATTGAAACAGAGGATCTAGTGGTACAGTCAGTATGTTCAAAGAAAGAAAGGTTCCAAGCATAGAAGAACATCAATGTTCTTTATGGAAATGGAAACATAAAAATTTAACAATACAAGATCGCTTATCATCATCTCATAGAATAACTATTTATTGAATCAGTAATTTGATTCATTGTCACTCAGCATTTAAACTGACAATATGGTATTATATACAAATGCAAGAAACACCATACTTGTCAAAATACCAACAAGGCCAAAATTAGCTTTAAAAAACCAATATGCACATAGAAAGAAACAAATTATTCTGTTAAAGTAATCTATAAAAATATTCATCTACATACCCTATCTGTAAGCTAGTCAAAGGGTAAATTCGATGATGATGATGTTGTGTCATCCCTTTGTCTTCTTCACTATCCATTTCAATGTCAGGTAGCTGAAACCTCGAGATTGGATCTGGAAGAAAGGGCAAAAAAAGTTACTACGCACTTCACATCAATTTTTATGCATTAATTCAGCCCGATGCCTCAAAGGTCTCCCAATTAATAGCTCTCAGAAAGATATACGTACTGTCTTTATGCCAGAAAGAACCAAAGAAAATTCACAAAAAGTAAATCAAGAAAGGAAGAATGAAAAAATCAGATTATCTGAATTTAAAACCAAATACCAGATGATGTTGTTGGGCTGTGGTCTAGCAGTAAATTGGCGGGAGATTACCACTGCTAGCCCAGGTCTGATTCACAGGGACATTTGTATGGTGAGAATTCCCAGGGTGATACCATTCTAGGGTTTCAACCCTTCCCAGCCAAGAAAAAGGGCTTCACCTTTTTAAAAAAACAATTATCAGATTACAAAGTTTAGACCTTATGATTCATAATTCAGTCTTGGATCTGGAAGTGGCCTTTTAGAAAGGAAAGACTTTCAACAAAAATGTTTCCTTTAAAAGCTACCTACAATTAAATTCAAAAGTCCTATTTAGACCTTATGATTCATAATTCAGTCTTGGATCTGGAAGTGGCCTTTTAGAAAGGAAAGACTTTCAACAAAAATGTTTCTTTTAAAAGCTACCTACCTTTAAATTCAAAAGTCCTATTTAGACCTTATGATTCATAATTCAGTCTTGGATCTGGAAGTGACCTTTTAGAAAGGAAAGACTTTCAACAAAAATGTTTCCTTTAAAAGCTACCTACCTTTAAATTGAAAAGTCCTATTTCTTAATCCTGCAACATCTCAAAATATGCTTTTATGCTTTTTTCCTTTCAAGAGAAAAATTTTCCACCAAAAACATCCCCTTCTTCCCAAATAGATCTAATCAGAAAATTGTGATTATAAAACCACCGATTCATCCTTTAAAAAAATAAACATCCTAGTTGGGAGAATCTATCACATGGATGAGAATATCTGTGATAATTATGCAACACACAACCATTGCAGTGCAAAGCTCAACTAACTAGCAATACAAATACTTCAAAAAAGGCTAGAATTAGTTCAAAAAAAGAAGAAAAATCCCAAACCAGTGAAATGCAAATAAAGTATAGAACTTTAGTCCCATAGACTCATTTTTATTGTTGGATGAAGATATATCTAATAATTATACAACACATGTCCTTTGCAGTGCAAAGCTTAACTAACTAGCAATACAAATCTTTCAAAAGTGTCTGGAATTAGTTCAAGAAAAGAAGAAAAATGGCAAGCTAGTCAATTGCAAATAAAGCATAGAATTTCAGTCCCATATGCTCATTTTTAATTCACAGAACATTGATGGATTAAAAATGACAAATAGATTTAACAGACACATAGACATTAACCTTGCTCTGGGAGATCGCGATAATTGCATGTAGCATTCCAACAGAACTAGTCTAATTTTAACAATGTTAAGGCACTGTACAAAATTAATAAACACAAGGTACTTCCAATGGTGGTAGTAAGATATTAACATTAGAGATAATTGTTTGGATGTAAATATTAATGAATCACCTCTAGGTTAATCAGTATAATCAGTAGAGTACAACAATACTGGCCAGAATCACTTTGGTATCGTCATCAACCTCTCATCAACTATGCTGGCTTCATAAAGGATAAGGATATGACATTGCCCCTAGTCATATCCCATATGAGAAACTAATAGTCAAAATTGAAAATGACATACTTAACCAACCGTATCATAGTGCTGAATAAATTAGACAGGACTGTTCAAGAATATCAAGGAATACAAAACCACCCAGGACCAACATCTCGAAGGAAGTAAAATGGGCATTAAAGAAACTTATCAACAACAAGAAGATCATTGTTCTCAATGTGGACAAATGGAGTGCCAATATTGTGTAAATACCAAGGATTATATTAATAAAATGAGGACTATCTAGAGATCAGTGGATGCTACTGATTGGTAAAAAGTGACACCATGAACAAAATTATATAAGACGTGGCAAAGATCATTAATGAATCATTGTTGAACAGTGAACGAAAACAAAGACTGAAACCTAAAGGCCCAATAATGCCAAGAATATATGGGGTACCCAAGCTGCACAAACTAGTAGCATCCTTGAGACCTAATGTGTATTTGACAAACTTTCCAACACTGAACTTAGCTAGATATTTAGCAAGAAAATTGGATCCATTTCTGGGTAAGACACCATCATTCATTAAGGACTCCATGTTTTTTGTAAATAAACTCAAGGAAGAAAAAGTAGAAGATCGCAAACTACTCTTTAGCTTTGATGTGGTGTCACTGTTCACAAAGATCCCCTTGATGAAACTATTGAGGCAACTGAAGAAATTATGGAAAATGAAACAACTAGGCTATTCAATTTTGTTTTTCAAGGTTAACATAATTTAGTTTATCAAAAGAAAATTATAAATAAAGAAGAGGTTGTCATGGGCTTCCCACTCACCCCAATTGTGGCTAAGCTATTCATGGAAAAACTCGAGAATGAGGCCATGGAATCATTTGATCTCATACCTAAATTGTAGTACTGATTCATTGATACCACTGGTGTCAAATGGCCTCAAGGTAGAGAATATATAGATGTTTTCCTCAAACACCTCAATGCACTATCCAATCATTTGCAATTCACAATGGACATATATAAGAATAACAGGCTTCCATTCCTAAATGCTCTAAACTTCTAATTATAAGAAATGAGGATGGATAACTCTCAAGACAGGTCTATATTAAGAAGACACTCATGTATATGTACATTAGAGCAGACTCGCACAACCTTCCATCCCAAAAAGTGGGACTTCTCGAAACCCTCATCACAAGGGTACTAAAAATCTCTAATGAAGATCACATGAGGGCAAAAGAAAGGCATCTCCTAAAGTCTTAAAAAGAAATGGCCACAAGAAATGACAAATATAAAAGGCAGCTAACATAGCAAAAAGAGGCTCCCAAAGGAAAGACAAAAACAACAAGGAGAAAGACAAGACAACCTTCCTTCCATACCTTCCAGGTACATTAGACAAGTTAGCTAGGATACTTTGGCATTAAAACATGTTTCAACCCATTTGACACCCTTAGAAACAAGTTTTTTAGGAGTCTAAAATGCCCTTAGTCCCGAAATGAGGATGGGAGTTCACTTAAACCTGTGCTCATGCAGCAGATCCTTCATTGGAGAAACAAGTCATTCCCTCCAGACTAGAATCAAGGAACATGATGCAGATATAAAATGTGGTAAGGTTCAGAAGCCAGCTTTTGTCAAACATGAGGATAAAAGCAAACACTCTATTTATATTGGAAACACTAAACTTCTAGCCCTAGAAAGTTGCTTCACAAACAGAAGTACTAGAGGAGTTGTGAAAATAGAGAAACACCTAAATAATTCATATAGGGATGATGAATGGAAACTTAGTCAAATATGTAAGCCTCTGTTACACAAATTGAGGAAACCCTAGACTGTGTCCTTAGGTTTGAGTTCTTCTCACACCCTACCTAGTGTCAGTCTTTTTCATCCATTGTTTTACTTTTAATTAACAAGTGCCTCTTTCTTTTTGGTTAATAGCTTCAAACAAGTAATTAATTAATCAATTCTACCAGTAATTAACAGTCTTGCTATTACATCATTAATTTACTCTTATAAGATTGCTCAGTGATTAGTTAACCAAGGTATCAACCTACCTTAGCAATCATTTATTTAATTTATTAATACGAAAAAGCAGTTAAAATGAATATATATCTTTCTGTTATTATGAGATTGCTTAGTAATTAATTAATGAGGTTATCAACCCATCTTAGCAACTAGTTACTTAGTGATTAGTTAGAATAAGGAGGTTAAAATGAATAAAATACTTACAATTATTAACCAGTTTATGTTTGTTGCGTGACCATGACAAATTTTCACAAAAAAAATAGATCACTCACTACTCGAGCAGGGGATTTTTGTGATGATTAGTCCAGTAGTGTGATTGAAAACTTCGAGTTTAAAGGACCTATGGAATTTTATTTCCACAAATATTTGCTTAAAATGCAGCATTGTTAACAAAACCTCAAAACCCTAGTCACAATGTCTCTACTTATTGATCTGATGAAATATTACATGTTTCTTTAGAATAAGCTTCTATAAAGAACTTTCAAAGTTCAATTTCAGACTCAACAGAGGCAATAAACTCTAATATTTCAACAGAATTCTTGACAAAATTGATATATAGTATATAACTTCCATATATTTTACTACAGAAGTCACATGTCTAAACATTCAATTGTACGGGGTTGAATTTTATTTATAAATTTTGCACATGTATGCAAATAACAGACACCAAAACATAAACCTTGCTTTAGGAGATCATTGTACCTGCATATAGCAATTCAACAAATGTAGTCTTATTTTAGTAATGTTAAAGAATGAGACAAAATTCATAAGTTCAAGGCATAGGAACATTCCCTTTACATGGCATAAACACAGTAAACTGGAAGTGTAAATGGAATTCAATTATTCAGGTTTAAAACAGGAAAAACACAAGAATAGCACAGCACATTAAAAAATGCTTAAATATTTGAAAAATTATGGGAAGAAACTGTTATTATTTCATGCCAAATATAGTGCATAGAAAGTTAAAGAAACATGAGACATAAATAAATAAAAATTCAATGTTGCCAATTACTCTGAAACTCGCATTCAAGTTTAAAAACCCAGGCTTTAAATGAAAAACTTAAGGGTAAATAAAAAACTCAGGCTTTAGAGGCAAAGGGGGACAGGTTTTTCCCAAAAAAGCCAGCTTGGTGAAAAACCGACCAGCTGGTTCAAACCAGCATGGCCCCAGCCCGGGCCATGGTTAACCACAAGTTTTTCCTGAATAATGCTACTATAGTTCAAGGCACTTCTTGGAAACAGAGTGGCTGTCCCTACTGATTGATCTGATAAAACTTTACTTGAATAATTTTAAATATCACTCTATGAAAAACCTTCCGTACAATCAATAATAAATCCTCAATATTCAAGTTAAAGTTCAATTTCAGACTCACTGCAGATGATAACCCCAAAGATCTCAACAGAATTGTTAGGCAAAATTGCTTTATAACTTCCACATAATTTATCAAAGAGGTTATCCCTAGAAATATGTAGCTATACCCGACTCATTTCGATTTTGAAATTTTGCACTATAAGAGGAAGGAGTCTAAAAAGAGGCAGAAAAATTACAGGACACAGTGGCAAATTTAAAGAAACAAGAGAATCTCTTTAAAAAAGCCTTGAATCGCATGTGTCTTGAACATTGTTTACCGATTAACTACCCTGTACATTTTATTCATAAAACTAGTGCAGTCATTTCGACCAAAAAAATAGGCGACAATATACTCTTAAAATACTATGCTGTGCCTAAATACACAAAGAACTTAACAAAAATATACATTTCCTCAAATTTTATTCGTCTCAGAACCAGATTCCATGTATAAGCGTCCAAAACTCAGGGCAGAACATGAATAAGTGTTCAAAAATGCCAAATAGTAGGTAGATTGTGAACAGACATACCTTTGGATGAAATTTGTCATAGAAAATCTCAAATTTGCAGCAAAGCTGGCGATCAAAGGCGCGCAGATCGAGAATTGAATATCAAGAAATGTGTTTTGGTGTATTGATTATGGAAATCAGAGAAGCTCGCTCTTCAAACTCTCTCATTTTGATTAATCTGGTTTGAACAGTGAGAGAGCGGCCTCTCTCTCCCTCTCGTTCTCTCAGATTTGTATTTGTTATTGTGTTTTTATTGGGTTGTGAATTACTTCGCCGCGTGGAAACAGCGTTGGCTGTTTAAACGTCTCGCATCTTCTTATTCATCCTGTAGAGATGTCTTGCTTGCGTGCCACGTCGGGGCATATTATTGGTTCAGAACAAGGTTCAGTTCTACTGTAGCGCCCGCTGGATAAACTCAAACGATCAACTGAATTTATGTCTTTTAGTTTGGTTTTAGCGGCCTCGTAATTACTGTTTGTTAATTAAATGCAAAAGTAAGGAAGTTAAAATTAGGAGAGCCATGTGGAAAAAGTAAATTTGGCCAATGAAACTATATAATTTTAATTTTATAGGGGATTATAGGGATAAAATTTAGTTTGCATTATTATTTTTTATAGGGATTATAGCCATAAAATTTAGTTTGCATTATTATTTTTTTTTATAGGGGAGATAAAATTTAGTTTGCATTATTATTTTAAATGGATAATGTTTGAGGAGGAGTGGAAAATGAAAAGGTTCTCATTTTGTAATAGCAAGGAGATGGTGGAAACCGTGGGCTTTACATTATGGAATGTATAGTATATTCATATCAAGTACAAAGACGCCCTGAGAGTGGACAACATAACCATCTTGTTTAAGGAGGTGAGGCTAAACAAAACAACAAGCGTTTTGATAAAGATCTATATAATAGAAAATCCAACATCAAAAAAGGTTGAGAAATTTAGTATCTAATGGGTGTGTTAGCCTGTAGCATTTTTGTTGTGGCTCTTGATCCTATAGATTCCATGTGAATGTTATTGAAATCTTTAGTTTTGTTTCATTTTTTCTTAAAAGTTTTCCTAATTATTGATATTGTGGCTCTTGATCTATAGATTGCATGTGAATGTTATTGAAATCTTTAGTTTTGTTTCATTTTTTCTTATAAGTTTTCCTAATTATTTATATTGTAGCTCTCGATCCTATAGATTGCATGTGAATGTTATTGAAATTTTAATTTTGTTTCATTTTTTCTTAAAAGTTTTCCTAATTATTGATATTGTAACTCTTGATCCTATAGATTGCATGTGAATGTTATTGAAATCTTTAGTTTTGTTTCATTTTTTCTTAAAAGTTTTCCTAATTATTGATATTGTAGCTCTTGGTCCTATAGATTGTAGGTGAATGTTATTGAAATCTTTAGTTTTGTTTCATTTTTTTCTTAAAAGTTTCCTAATTATTGATATCTCTTAGATTTCTTCAACTATTTTTAATTTGGGAATTTCTTTTCTTTTCTTAATTAACCTTAGGACTAATTTTCCTATTTAAAGGTTTTTCTTTACATCATATTTATTTAGAGATTTAAATGCATGGTTGGGTAATTGGAATTGGTCATGTATTTGATAAATGTGAGTTTTTGTTTAACATTTTATGTTTATTGACAATACTCCAAACTTCTTAGAAGATAGAAATTGTCTATCATGAAAGTAATGTTGACTGAACGATTGGTGTTGACAAGTTCAAAACCAAATTTGCCCCGTTGTATAAGTTAGGGGCAGTGTGTACAACCTAGAGGTTATAAATGGCTCGCTTTGTGGTTAAGGCCACCTCTTAGTTAGCTCTGGGTCACTAGGCTACCAATTCAAAAAATAATAATATACCAAAACACTAAATCAGAATGTTTGGCAAGACTTTCATATTCATTAATAACAGTCCAATAAACATTATCATTCTCACAACTTATTTATTTTATTCAAGATTTATCTATAAATTAGATAATAATAAACATAATATTTCCATATTTCAAACATCAACAATTCTTATATTTTTTTAAAAAGTTCTATAAGAATGGAAAATTGTCAAACTCATGAGTATAAACCAAATCTCATCATCTCAAGGCCTCTGATTTGAGTGAAGCTAAGTCGGTACTACGGAGAATGTGAGCAAAAAACAGTTCCCCGTGGTAAGAATAAGAATAGAGGTACATTTCTTATACGGGACTAGCAACTTTCCAAGTGGCCAAAAGTGCTCTCGCCTTCTACGCTTTCGTGAGGCCTCAAAAGACGAAACAATTCTCGGATAAGCTTTTTAACAAGCCAACTTTTGGCAACTAATTATACAAATTGCCAAAATATCATAATAACCTAGCCAACCGTCTAACAATATTACAACAGATTTGTGCTACCATGGGAATCTCCGATTAAAATTAAAATCAAATGTTGGTCCTTTACCTATGATGCTAGCCATTGTGATAGGTGAAATTAGTATATTGGTGTCATTTCTTATTTGGTCATGTGTTTATTTTTTGATGAGAACGTTTTAATGTAATAATAATATATTGATAAGTTTGTGTTAAGTTTAATTTAAAATTTAATTCTTATTTATATTTATTTTTACTCCATTTACTCTTATTTATATACATTTGTTTCATGTCTTGAGATTAGTACCTTATCCATGTAGATCATTTTCAAGTGATGTTGGATTGATTTAGATCAAGTGTGAGGAGTGTCAAAATGATCCTTGAATCCAAAGACTCAAAATTCAAATTCTAACTTTCTTGCCCCTTTATATTAACCATTATGAGTTGACCTAGCACATGTTTCATGCAACATGTTACTATGTCAAGGTATTTAAAGACATTCAATGTGCACTTGATTTGATATTGATGATTATCACATGTTAATTAGAGCACACTTCAATTCTAAAGGGGAATGAAGGAATCAATAAACATCATCATCACATAGGCCACTTACATGTCTGTGAATGTTGTCTTTGATATTTCTCATCATCGTTAATTCAATTTGTCAAGGGGTTTAACCTAGGAGAACTCGTTTGCCTATCGAGTTGGCAAGCTTTTAAACAGTGTCTCTAGACACCACCTTAATAACTTTAGACATCTAGAAGGAAGACAAGCAACATTTTTTGTGTACATTTTTTCAAATCATTCCTACATAGAACAAATCAATTTCACATGTGAGATCAAGTTCATAGTAGTCGAGATCAAACTTGCATGGCTTGGAATCAATTTGCATCATTTTTGTTATAATTTAGATTCCAAGACATTCATTAGACCAAGGTAAATAATTTCACAGCAATGACAAATTAATTCAAAATAGCTTCAATGTCATTCTTCCATCATCAAACCTAGAACTAAGTTCATCCACCTCTTATTTAATTATCGTATTTACTTCAATTCAATTATCAATTCTAGCTCTATTATTTAGGGTAATTGTTTTCTAATTATTGAATTTGTTGTTTGCCCTAGATAAATTTATGTAAGAGAGGAATTTATTTCCTTACATTTTGTTGACCCTAACATTCGTACATGACCTAGGGTTTCTCTTTAGATTTCCTCTCCTTCATTAGGGTTTTAGATCTATTTTTCTAATTGTTTGTCTTTTGAATATCAAATTTGCATATGATTTGATTATGCCCTTGTGTGTTCACCGATTGCTTTACTTCTTCTAGGACTTGGCTTACATTGATTGATCTTATCTTTCATCATACCCACCCTTGCTTTAGTCCCTAGGGTTGGCATTTCCCACTCAATTCAAATATAATCACTTGCTAATTTTTTTGGTTTCACAAAATTGAGAGTGATTTGCTTTGCTTCATCTTTCTATATCTCATAGCCATATTATTTTATTTATGTCAAGAGCTACTTAGATCCTAATCTTCCTTTGCAAAGGAGTACTTGTTTAAAACCTAACGTGGCTACTCAATCCAATGATAATAAGGTATTTTATGATGCTCGTGTCAAGAACAATTTAAAGGATAATGAAGAAAAATATGATTTTGACCATGATGTATATGCAGCTAAGCAAGATCTTGCTAGATTCTAGATAATCACTTCTTGATGCACTTACCAAGGATCAATCTCCTAAACAATTGATAATTATTTTACATTAGACATTAGTAGGTGCTCCATTTGGCACAGATATTCTTCACAGTATTAGTACTTAAGTGGCTTCTTCCAATGGTGTATCCTCTCATCCTTTATTCTCTTCTAAACCTTCTCCTTCCATGACTACTACCATTTGTGTGGCCTCTCATAGGGTGACCCTTACCTCTTTCATTCATAACATTGGTGTTCCACTCACATCCCATCCTTGCACATATTCCTACTACTATTATTCCCCTTACTTACAATACTTGTCCATGAGTAAGATTCAATGAGACACTTGTGATTGGATTCTCATTGAATCTCACACTATTTCCACTCCACTTTATAATGTGAGTGCTCCGTCCATGGTCATGACATTACCGTTTCCCTCACATCCTCATTATGCTTCCTCCATTCCTCATACCACTATTATCTCTACCTCTACCTAAGATACGTTATTACAAGACAATCTTACTTGAAAAAGGTGGATGATATGCCTAATAACAAAGGTTCTATCACATACAATCCTCCACATCATCCATCACTTACTTCTGAGGTTGAAACATATTTATTGCCTCTTGGTTTTGTCCCACCAGGACTTGAGCTATATAATGGAAAAGAAGACCCTAAGGTCCATTTACAGGATTTCATTGCTACATGTTTGGATTTTACATATAAGGATAAGATCTTAACCAAGTTGTTCCCAAGAACCTTAAAGGGTTATGTTATTCAATGGTTTAATTCAAGTTGACTCCTAATTCCGTACATTATTTTGATGAGATAGCCACCACCTTCTTTAAGCATTTTTGTATTAAAATGTGAGCTTGAAGATAGTTGTGAATGATTTGACTAAGTGTGCTCAAAAGAGTTATGATATCATCAATGATTGTGTTATTTGATTCCAATCATTATGTGGTAAACTAAAGCATCAATGTTTCCTTGAGGGACGATAAGCTACATGTTATCTTCCTTGAGGGATTTCTACCTACTATTAAGAATAATGCGCATTTGAGCAGTTTCCCTTCTTTTATGGACATGTGCACTCACTTAAAGAATCTTGAGATCAAATTGGTTGCATCCAATACTCTTAAGTATGAATCCTTCCATTCAAATGCTTCTACATATCCTCTAAATTTTTAAAAGTCTACATCTTTCACTAAGGGTAATTCTTACAAAGACAAGAAGGAAAATGTTCACCAAGTCACTAATATTTTCAACATCCCTTCTTTCAAATAAATTGCTCCTAGAAAATTTTCTAAGTTGCAAGAACTTTTGGAAATGGTACTTGAAAGTTTATTGAGCTCTAATTTGATAAATATTCCTCCTATTCATCCATTAGATCCTAGCAAAACACTTCCCAAGAATTATAATGAGCGAGCATTTTATCATCTTCATAAAGTTAAGGGACATAACACCTAATCTTGTTTGAATTTAAAGCATAAGGTATAATATATTGATAACAACATGATTCATATTGAAGGTGTCAACGATGGTAGAAATCATTTTATTACTCCAAACTAGAACTTGCAAATCCATACCAACCCATTCCCCAATCATGCCAATAATGTGGAAGCACGAGATTCAATTAACATGAGCCATAAAAATTTAAATGATTATCATGTTGATTCTCAAGCTCCACTCCATATTAATTCCTTTGTAGGGGCAATGCATTCTAAGGACACCATTTCCTCCTCCCATGCTACTTTATTGATCACATTTCTTGATGAGGAGATCCCATGAAATAATTATTATGGTCCATTATATCTGATGGGTAAAATATAAGATAAGATCATTGGTGGCATTCTTATAGATGTTATAAATTCATACAACATATGTACTGAGGAATTTTTAGTTGTTGAATACTTGCAACCAAATTCTTATGCTCATTCAGGAATATCCTTGAAGATGACTAATGGAGTATTGATTCAAACTTTGGGTTGTGCAATTTTACCTCTTAAGGTGGGTCCAAAGGAAGTATAGATATTATGTCATGTTATTCCTACTTCCAATAGATTTTCTATATTACTTGGTGGATCTTGGTTGGAACACTTGGTATTTTTACCTTCTATTATATGTCAATGTGTTAAATTTGTTCATGAAGGTATATTTGTAAAGATTGCATGAGATCATATGAGCATCTTGTAAATTTGAGTTGTTTTATTTTGGATACTTACATTCACGCTTCCAAAGAACTTCATATGAAAATGAGAAAGATCTTCGTGATGTGTATCAAAGAAAATTATAAGAACAAAAGAAAAAGAAGAATAATGTTAAGGTGACAAATGATCAAGTTGAGCATACTTTACAACCTATACTACTTAAGAACGATAAGGAACTTTTATTGCAAAAACTAGTATTTCATGCCAAGAATGCTACTACATAAGTTCCAAAGAAAAGTGGTGTGGTGCAACAAATGCAAAATCTCTTTATACAACCACCTCCAAAAACATAATAGAAATTGGTAGAGAAAGGAACACCTAATGTCCCACCTATTGACAATGAGTTTGCAAGGAGTATAAAGTCCTACCAAGAAGAAACATTTCATTGAAAAAAGTGAGTCAAGGAAACAAGTCATGTAATTAAAGAAAATGAATATGATGAAACCTTTTGGGAAGAGGATGACCTCTTAGAGTCCAGGATCTTGCTAGATATGTTCTATGATACTATAAGGTTAGAAATTGCCTACTTTGCAACTTCCACCTTATGTTTTTGTACTTATTTTAATGTCCATCCCCTTAATTATATTTTAATGTACAAGGTAAGCAATTTCTGACTCTACATTAAATAAATTTAATATAAAAGATAATCATTAGCCATAACATCTAAGCCAAAGAACACCTTATAAGATAAGTTTACTAATAAAAAATATGTAGACTGGTTGTCAAAATGAATACAATTAGAATTATTCTCACTTAAAGGAAAATAGAAATGGTAGGTACATTAAATGAAAGTTAAGTCGACCTTTCCATATGGAGATCTCAAAGAAGACATCTTTTGGACCTAGTCACATAGTTTTGAAGAAAATAAACTAATATATGTTTGCACACTCAAAATTTTCTTATATGGTACCAAGCAACATTCTTAACTTGTGATAAAAAAACTTAATTACATCATAAAATACAATAGTTTTCATTAATATACAATTCTAGTCTGAATATATATGTATAGATGGATGGCCACAATAGTTTAGTTATTGCTCATAATAATTTGATCACCATCATAAATATGTTATGATTTATAAGGGTATATTTAAACTCAACATGTGATTTAAAATGATAGATTTGGGGCTTTTGCATTATTTTTTTGATATTCATATCATAAGATTGTTTAATGGTATTTTTAATCTCAACACAAGCATATGAGTGAATTATTATATAAATTTAATATAGAGAATCATAAGGCTTATTCAACTCCAAATTAATTAAGTGTTATGTTTGTAAATTAATGTGTTTATCTTAAAGTTAATTTAGAATCTACATGCAACTTTTTGTAGCTTCATTAGTATTTGCCTAGGTATTATTGTGTTTTATTAATTTTTGTTTTCAGTTAATTCTAAAAAATAATCAATTATTTCCTTTCATTTTCCCTAATGACTTCCAATATTTTTGTTTGTAATGTGAAATGAGAATTTCATTGGCTTAAAAAATTGATCTCTTATTGTACCCTTTGCATAGATTAAGGGGAGATTTGTACATATGTAACAATTAATCTCTTCACCTATTAGTTCAACATAAATAGCACAAGTTGTGTTTGTCTTTTCATTGTTTGCTCTCTTTTCAAGATTAAAAAAAATAATGGAACTATGACAGTTAATAGTAATAATGACCTATTTTTATTAAACTAACTAAAAGACTGGAATTTTAATAAGAAAACACAATAGAATATAAATTGAAGATTAAAAAAAGTTAACAATTAAAATAAATTTTTAAAACAAAGGCAAAACAAATCACCTATTCTAACAATTTTTTAAACTAACAAATTAATCCTCCCATTATAACATTCTTGAAATTGATTTTTATTTTGCTACCACCAAACCAAATGATAGCGAATACAAAATATAACTACATCTAATCTAATTCAAGATAAATACTTGCCGCAACTCTTATTATCTTATGGTAAAGATAACATTGTCTCTATTATAGAAGTGATATAACTCATATAAAATACATCAACTTTAATTAATACTTTGATTCTTTAAAATTTACATGGAGAACTTATTATATACATTATTCTTTATCATCCTTACAATATTTGTATGTATGTTAAATATTTACTTTATCCTAAATTAATATTTTGATTTCTCACAACCTTATAATTACTTATTTTTATTATAACTTCTAACATTTTTCAATTAAAAAAACTTTATCATTTTAGTTTAATAACGATTGAATCATAATGTAAAATACTTAATGCCATCTTACCATCCACCATTGGGCTAGAATATGGAGATGTAGGAGATGTCACGAGGATCTATGGGCACAAAACTTGTTTATGGAGGGCACTAAAGTTTTGTAGTAAGAACAGACAATAAAATGCATGTGAGAGCATATGCACGCTCATGGGCACATACTATGGAAAACTCCTTAGAATATGGAAGTATATGCAAGATAAGTGAATATGCATGGGAATATGAGGATATTTTGGTAATCCACATGGAATTCACAATAATGATTATGTGGGTTTCATGGGGTACATGTAAATGCACATGAGGTGGGGGCCACTCCCAACATACCCTTAACAAAGGTCAAATCCTCCTATATTTAAATTATTGTGCATAAAAAGCATGAATCTAAAGCATGTTCTTGAATATGCATGCAACTCCCTAGCTTTTCCTTTCTTAGCTCATTATTATTATTATTCCCATATAGGAATGATGTAAATTCTATTGTTTCGAAATCTAAAAAAAAAAAGTCTTCTCTAATTAAAAAGTTTTTATTAGTGTTTTTAAAGTTTTTACCCTTTAATAATCGCATCATTTTTCCAAATAACATATTTTAAGAAGTGTGCATGAAAAAAACTTCATATTATTTTTTATACGTGTGCGCATTTCCTTCTATTTTTAAGCCCAGTGTCTATCTAGATTTTTTTTTTAATAAAAATAATAGTGATTATTTAAATCTAAAAGCATTGTCAAAGGGATTTGATATATTAATTATTATTTTATAAAAGTGTATCTATCATATTGGATAGATATTGCTTGTTCTAAGGAGACTATTGAAGTGTCCCTATACTAAATAGATACTTTAATTATTTTATTTTGGCATATACAAACTATTATAAATTTTAAATAAAAATAGACTTTCTTAATTTAGGTTAATCTAAAATGATACACATATATAATAAAAAAATTAACCAAATCAATAGTAGACATGATTTTTCCACAGTTCATAAATCAATAATTAATAGCTGTAAGTTGTATTTTTTTTTTTGGATGAAAATGCAATTTATCTATTTAAATAAACAAACACTTCACAAAAAAATAACGGGTTGTTGTATTTTATAAAAATAAATATAGAAGATAAATGTATTTAGTTATGTGATTGAAGAATGAATAAAGTTTGGTGTTGCGTTGAAATTTGTATGTTTTGAGATATGAAATAGAATGTCTCTATCTACATTCTCCTCAGGATTAAAAAATCATATTTGTATTGTGAAGGGTCAAGTCCATGGATCTAGGTCAAATCTATGGTTGTTAAAATGTCATGTGCTTGTAGAAATGACCTAATAGTCTATATAGCTATGCTTTTTATTTCATTTTCTCTATTCTTTTCTGATACCTAGAGTGGCAATATTTCAAAATACCTTTGGAAGGGTTATTGTTGTGTTGTTGGGAAAATGTTCTCCTAGGTCAACTCACAAAATTTGTGTAGAAGATCAAAGAGAATAGCTCTAAACCATGGAAATGCTTCTAGAATGAATGTGTAGATTGAGATTCATTTTAAGGCACCAAACAGAAGTTTTTCCTTCCTTAAATGCAAATGATATACAGATAATTCTCAAAAGATGAGATGTGAATTGAATGCCTTTAAATACCAACACATAGCACCAAATCACACAGACATGCACTTAATCAACTCATGGTGGGAACTAATGGGCAACACAATCAACTAGAATTTAACTTTGAATTGTAAAAGGTACGAGTCAACTCTACGACTATGGAAATGACCCTAGGTAAGAAAATGGTTAGATGCAAGTGGATAATGGATAAATTAGAATAGGTGCATGGATAAGTGTAATAAATACATAGTTTGGGTGAATGTATCATGGTATGTGTGAATATGGATAAGGTGGGGGATGAATACATGGGAATATTTGTGTATAGCAATGGGTAAAGGCTAGAGGAATGAGTCCAACTTCACACAAGATTGTATCATTTGTTAATATGTGCATGTATTAATACATTCTCCCAAAATAGGCACAAAACTAAATGAAAAATGACATGGGTATGTAAATTTCACATTATATTTTACCCTCACTTTGAGGTGCATGTGAATCCTAGAATTAATCTATCACGCATCTCAAAATATATAGAACTCACAAACATTCATACAAATTAAATATTCAAACACAAAAGAATATCATTGGGTCCATGTAAAGGAATGGACCTTGATGAATGTGAGCACGTAGGTTCATCTTTTGGTGTGCTCTCTCCATAAGAACCTACAAAGCCAAGGAAATATATGCAATGAGTAACTTTTGTAATGCAAGTAGGAGTAAGAACTATAATCTGAATCTCACTATCAATGATTAGGAGGGAGAGAGAGAGAGAGAGAGAGAGAGAGAGAGAGAGAGAACAAATTCACCTATACAGAGAGTGATAATGCTCTGCTTCACTTGGTGGTTGATGGATGATAAGGAACATGGCATGTAAGGCATGTCATGTCTAAACATGAATCCCTATAGGTACTTGTAACTATATTCAAAACTTAGCATGAGAGTGTTAGTGAGAAGATATGCCCCTACAATTAGTCGTGTTCATATGACACAAGGGATTGTAGGAGAGAAAAAAATAGTACATAAAATACAAATGCAAGGTAAGCATGTAACTGAATACATAATGTATCAAGAAAATATAATATGTCATTTATGAAAAGTGTGGTTGTAATGTGTCGTACCTGTTTGTATATTTTTAAAATCTTTTTTATGTGTTATTTTAAATTTTAGAGGTGTTCTTTCAGACTAGAGAGAAGATGCAGAAGGGGTTTTAGTTTTCTTGCCGATGTGTGTTGTCGAAGCATATAATATAGAGCATAGAATGCAAACCCATAAAAAATACAATAGATATGAAGAAAATAACAAAGACCCAGATAGCAGAATGGCCAAATATTAATTACTATCACATACCCATGTGCAGATATATAACTTCAGTTTTATGCTGTCGCCAGACCAACTAATGGGTATGGCTGGAAATGCTTCAAACTCTAAGGAATGATAAAGATTGATTACACAAGTGTTTTCGGCATAGATATAGGCACTAAACGCCTCAAATAGACACTACAATGGATGCTAACAATGTTGGGGAAGCCACTCCAAAGACCCACGTCCTCTAATATAATGTACGGTTGGCTGTAGGTGAAAATGCATCAAACGCTGCTGAAAAACTCCTTATATCTGCTAGCAAACTGGTCTGCACTGATCTTTGAAGCTGAACAACCAAGATGGGGAAAGAAATCCACAATAAACAACCACAAATAACCCTCCAAGATGGTACGGCCTGCTACTGTTATGTATGGCCAGCAATGCAATATATACCAGCTCCAAACCCTCAATAAAATATGCTCTAAATAGCCATGAAATCAGTCATTCAAATCTGCATAGACAATCTTCACAAAATCTACAAATGATATGAACAATGAATCCACAAAACTCATTACATGAACTCCATTTTGGCACAAATGTGAACACTGAATGCATCCACCATCAATGGCACCGTTGGGTGGTATTGCACACCTGTAGAATGCCGTTACTCATGGAGGTTTCGTCTCCAAGAGCCTTGGTTCGAATACTCAAACCCTAGAGCCAAGCTCCAAACCCTCGCAGGGAAATCTCTGAGAGAGAAGAAAATAATAAAACCAAGCATAATACAAATGAGGCACTTTTCCCTCTTTTAAACTCTCCAAGAGGGGCGTTTCACTTTGGAGGGAAATATTTCTTTTAATTTCACTTTTTAATATTTCCCAAGATGAGCGCTCATAAAATGACATAAGTGACTTTTAAATATTTTATTTTCATCACTTAACCAATAAAACCCAAAGTCCAATATTAAATATTAATATTAATTTATGGACTTCAAAACAGAGGCCCAAACGATGTCAGAATGCCATAACTTATAGCTCGTCGAAAAGCCCTCGACGAGACGAATCTTACCCCGCTCTAAAAATCCTGATCTGACACCGAACCCGAACACCCTGGTGACATCGAAATACTCCTCTGGTTATGTTGTCATCAACCTAGAATGTCAGCTCCAACTGTGTTGCAATAGGACTCGAAAATGGGGACATTACAGTCTACCCTTCCCAAAGATTGCTTTCCCTCAAGCAATCTGCACCTGCATGCCAAAGCTGAACACCAGGATCCCAATTCAATCTGAAGAATGTGCAGCAGCATCTCCACTGCATCTGTTGAGTAGAGGTAAAACCATGCTCAGCATCAATGTAAGTAGCTACCCCAATGTCGAACAATCTGCTAGACATAGGAGCCCTTGGGTCCCAAAGCCAATATGGAAGTCTACCATACACATCACTTATTGACTTCCACTGCGCTACTCTGATATAATCTTCACCATGCAGAGAGTGGTGAAGCAACACAACGGAATCCAACTGAACTGACATGACAAACATGTCACCACCTAGATCCCAACACATCAGAACCTCACATCCAACAATCATGAAGGGGTAAGTAAATCTCAAAGTGTCTGAACCATAACATCCCCTTTTATCCTCTACAAAACTCCTATGGATGTGTTGACTATCCAACATAGGTGCTGGAAGACATGAAGTTGCCCCTCTCAAATCGAGGGAATGATATAACTCTCCTCCATCACCGCTGTAAAAACTAAACATGCCATCATGCCTGCTGACACTGCAACCTCTCTGAAGCCATGTCACTAATGGAAATTTTTGAGACAATGAAGTTGTAACCTCTGTCTAGTACATATCACCATGATGGTACTCTGCTCTCAGCCCCTGCAAGTGATCCTCTGAATGTGTCTGATTCAGCCACCCGCAATCTCTAGTTCCATCTTCTGTAGATGCCAACCCTTCATCCCACAATGGATGGTATAAATCCTGTGTCAATGGTTGACTGTCATAGTCATGGGGAACACACTCCTCATCACTCGAATTAGAAGATGGCTCATGTCTCTTATCCTAAATAGCTAATTGGGTAGATACTCTGCAAGTCCTCTCTGCATACCCAATAACAAAGTCCTGATCTGAAAGCAATTGGAGGTATTCTGATTTAATCCACTCCAAGGCATGCTGGATAGTTCGCAAATCAGATGTAGATGTGCCTGCTACTACTCATATCTGTCTTTCCTCCAATTGTGTCATCCACAAGATACCCTCCACAAACTTGTGGGTACTACCAATATGAGTTAAGGTTTAAACAACCTTATCCTCGGTAACCTTTAGCTGATCTCTCCATTGTTGCAGCTCAATAAGTTGTCTATCCCAATCAGTTACATAGGATGCAAACTCTGATTTGCTTCCAGGAGAGGGAAACAAATCAACATGAGAACCAATCACACCATTGGATGATGCCCTGCATATCTCCCATGAAAAGGATAGAGTAGTGTGATGATCTGTCACACAAGTCTCTGGAAAACTCACTACTGCACCACAAGAGCCATCAATAGCCTACTCTGCATCACCTGACATGGAACTAACCTTAGGAACACCTAGTGCAACATATTGTTCCCTGCTACACTCATCCAAAACAATCATCCCATTTGTGTCACCTGCACCAGTAAATGAAATGGATGTAGTCACATCCTCCACATACTCATTACCACCATCCGTGAATGTATGCTCATCACCACACATTGCCATAGATATCTGAGTTGTATCTGTAGGTGATGAAGACTGTGCCAAGCTCAACTCCACTGTTAGCTCATCTATCCATAACTTTGACTCTTGAAGGGTTATTTTGAGCACTCTTCAAAGAGTTTGTGGTAACCTCAAGCTCATAGGTGAGCTCATCAACCTCCTCTTCCTTTCCCCTTAGAGCATCATGATAAATATCATCAAGCCTAAGAAGATGATCTCTACCTAATAACAGTTGTAGGTAATTATTCTTCATGATCCCAATTGCATCTCTAAGTGCTTGAAATATAGCAAGGGAAAGTCCTCTACCATCATCTTCCTCCCTCTCAGGAGTACTCCAACCATAGGTTGCCAACATCTGTCTGGCAACATCATAATGTTCCAAAGCTGTAGCAATCATATTGTCATTAACCTTCAATTGCCCAGTCAAATGATGATGCCCCTATGACGAACCATCTCCACACCAATCTTTCGATTTGCAATCTACACTATGGAAAAAGGTTGAATCATCATCACTCACCAATTGGTAAGCACCTTATGTGTGCTATCAGCCCTGCACACTTCCTCAACAAAGGTACTGCTATTATGTACCTCATGGGATGGCTCCAATGACATGATAGAAGCTGTAGATTGGACATAACCATCGCACACTGCTGCCTCCAATGTATATGCATGCACAACCAAAGAGCTATCCTGGGACCCATCATCAACAAGTAAATCTTCTGATTTGTTCTCCTCTTCTAAGGTCTGATTTGCAAAATCAGACTTGCTGCAGCTTGAATATGCATCACAACCAAGCTGAGTGTCACACTCTGTCTCAAATTATGAATCTTCTCCCAGATCCCATACCTGGTTATTTTTCCTAAGTGCAATGCTACAACTGGAAACAACTCCATCATCCAACTCCAAAGGTGGATTGTCATATGTCATGTCAACACCCATCTCAAGTAATGGGTTAACAGTAATCACCACAAATTTATTCTTGCAATCATAATCATGCAAAGGAAATGAATTATTGTTATGACGAATACTAAAATCAGAACCTTCATACCTATTGTCAATGACTCCAATGCTGTCCCAAATCACCTGTACCTCTTCCTTATCATCCTCAACAGTGAACTATGAATCTAAATCAACAAGGCTACAAGGTATTTGTTCAGGATCAGCTACATGCAATGTGAAATCAGATTTGTTCTCAAAATCAAGAACACCACCTATATCATCATTCCCTGTTTGATAAGCAACCTCATGGGTACTATCAACTAACCCTTTTGAAAGGTCACTTGGTTCTTCAAGTTGCAAGGGAAATAAATCATTTTCTTCATTACTCTGGTCAAAGGTTATGACAACATCAAATTTATCACCCATGGATGATTTAAAATCTTTAGCATACCTTTCACCTATGTCCTTTGAGGACTTAAGACTTTCAGCGTCAATGCCCTCAAGCTCGCTTGTAAAGTCACCTTCTAGCAATCTATCAATCATTTTTAATTCCTTCTTAGAAGTAGTAACTTCAAGATCTTTATCAAAGCGAGGCCCATCTTCACAAATTTCTGTTGTAGTCTCCCCTAAATCAACAAGTTCCAATTTGCATTTCTCTTGTTTTGTGATTATGTATTCATCATACAGAGGCTCGGATTCAATTCTTTCAGCTCTCAAGTCTTCACTTACCTTTAGTTATCTAGGCAAGGGATAGGACCCTTGAGACTTGTCAACTTCATAAAAATTTTCTAATTTATGATCAGCACTGCTGGTGCCTGCATGAGCAGTCAAGTTTCAAGCATTTAAACATGCAGGCACCCTCCCAAAAAATCCAAAAAAGGTTATAAGTCTTTAGGCCTCCTCAGCATGTTTCAACATCAGCATCATATTCCGAAGGAGGAGGTCGTGATCATCATGTTTCTGGTCATCACCCTTTTGTTTCTCGTGGGGGTCATCATCATATTTTCTGTCAGCCTGATCTTTCGCTCCGGGGTGATATTTTAACATCAGGTGATCTTAGTTAAGATCATCCTGATGATGTTGCTGCAAAGTCCTAAGTATGACCCGATCTTCATCAGGGTCATCATATTTGAACATCAGGTGATCTTAGTTAGGATCATCCTAATGTTGTTTTATCACTTCATGTTCGTTGTTTTCTCACCCTGATGATGCTGACATCATTCTTATGTCAGGGTGATATCCGCTTTTTATGCCTATTTGCAGCATGATATTTGTGCATCAGGATGATGTTTCCAAATATCCGGTTATCTTCTGAATATCATCCTGATGTCGACATGTGGTGGTGACGTCATCAAGGTCTGGGGGGGTCATGTTTCTAACACTAAGTCTTCTTATGAAGATCCCCCAATGTTGCGAATATAACAATGACGTCATCCGGATATGAGGAGATGCGCGGTATGCAGCTATGCTGATGACATCAGCAGGATATGATGGTGACGTCATCAGGATGTTCATTGGCCAGACATTTGGTATTGGCAAGGCAGGAGGATCTTTCTCCTATGCATCAAGTTGTGCCGATGAAGGCGGTTATCATGCTGCAGGATGATGATGAGGGTCTTATACTAGGTGCCGTCGGGAGCAAAAACACTGACATCATATATGTTAATGGCCCAGTATATAAGGTGATGAGGAGGTTGCTGCAGGGTGCATGTGGGATATTTTGTTCCTGCATGATTTGAAATATCAGGATGTGGTATTTTGGCAGGAAAGGTTTGCGATGCACAGTATTCTGCATTTCCCAAGGCCGTGGATTGGTACGCCATTAATGGCAGTTGTTGCAGAGGTATGGGCGATGGCGTGGACGTTTCAACCACCCGACTGAAGTTGTACATCCACGGGCGGCGGCGCAAGGCATGAAATCACTCCCTGTCTCCTCTCCTACCTGCTGCATTCAATGCGTTGAGCACCATTTTCTTAATGAGCTGTATCTGGCAAATTTTGACTTTTGCCGTGTAATTAATGCTAAGGACCTTCCTTGCTGTATTTAGCAGGCTGTGTTGCTCATTTGTAGGTTGTTGAAGACCTGGGCATTTTTGTGTAAATAACGAAGAACAGGGCATGATCTTGGCTGTTCTGTCCCATTTTGGAGTTTATGTGTTGCAGCATGAGTGTATTTTGCACATATGTTCAGTTTCATGTTGATATAAATAAAAAATGCTATATTGCATGTGTCTATCTGCTTGTCTCCATTTGCTGCATGTCATCCTTCTTTTGAATCTGGTTGCTAAGGGTTTCATAGATTCTAGGGTATAGATATCTATACTGCATGCTTGATCTGTAACTTCCATTCAAGGAGTGAATTAAATTGTTTTAGGTCAATGTATGGAGAAGGTTGTATGTCTGCAGGGATATCTGTAAGTAGAGGCAGTTAGATACCCAGTCTTGGGTGATGTTTGTAAGGCAAGCATCAAATCCAACCCCCTGAAACTTGAGTTAAAGTTGCAAACCATCTGTTGTATACGTCTAGTTGACTCCTTGCCCAATGGATAGGCACCAGTCTGCTCCTGGGTCAGTAGTTATAAGCCAAAACCCCTTGTCTTGCATCCAGGACATTATGTCCACCCATTTCATCACTTCCATCTATTAGTTGTAGGAGTAGGATTAGGAACCCCTTGCATGCTCTCATACCCACCAGACAAATTTGTCCAAGAATGTTGCCAACCTTGTGATCTATCATGCAGATCTTGGTCCACACATGAGAGTATTTTGCCTATTATTGTAAAGCTAAATCATTGTGTTATTGGTCTAGTCAAGGTTATATCTTTAGTGATAGGGATACCCCCCTTGGTGCGGCAAAACCAGAAGTGAAGGGGAGGTAGCTCACGTAACCTCTTGTATCTGTTGGCCAAATCAGCCTGTGCATTGGAGCTGGCAAACCCTCTGTAGATTTGGTAACCAACAAGCACCATGCAACACCAAATCTGATTTGTTTTCAAGGTTGATATCAACATCATCGATGTCATCAATGTTGTCCCTCAAGCCCAACTGTGTAAATGAAGTAGGAACTGCAATATGACCAAAAGTAGATCCATTCCCAGTAGGACCCACCTCCAATGTTGGGACCATCACACCTGGATCCCATGTGCTAAAGTGTTGTTTGCCCAGATCAGGGAAAATGTGATCACTATTTTCCTCATGACTGGTGCCCTTTTTGAATAAATTATTCCCCATCATAGGCTGGGTTTGAGAGTCAAACCAACAACCACTTGTGTCATCAACACTAGAATAAGAAAATAAACCATCATCTCTAGCTGGCAAAAGGATATCATCCAATGATCTCATCTCTTCACAAGGCCTATCAACAACCACCTCTAATTCACCAACACCGGTATCACTGTAAGTATCTCTCTCCCTAGGCTTGGTTTGAAAGTCAAAACCAAGGCCACCTGAATTAACATTACCAGAACAAGATAAAGTATCAACAAAACTGTATTGAAGTCACCATCAAATTTGCGTTCTCCATGCCCTTCATCTGAAAATGTATGAGTGGACTCAATATAGTCATCAGCCCCATAAGAATCATCAAGGAAGTTATTAGAATCATCACTAGTTGAATCTGAACTAGGATCCACAATTGTTGTTTTAACCTTTTCTTCATGCAACACCTCATTCATGGTAGTATCTTCTTTAATCTTATCTTCACAAATGTCGATGTTATCAGGATTCCTGAGGTAATACCTCTCTATCTTCTATATCAATCGATTAGAATTTTGTTGTAACACCCTCAGATCTTCTTTCTGTCTCCTACACCAATTATTCAGCATCTCTTAGATACTGAGCCCTTCCCAATCGTCATCATCCATTTCCTCTACCCTTACTGTATCTGTGCCTGCAAAGGGATAAATATGGGGAACCTGAATGTCTCACTGTGATCTATTGCATCTGGGATAATACTGATGTGTAGGTTGCATGTCTTATTTCATCTTCTGCATGTCATATATAACCACACAGGATGACAAGATCATAGCTCTGATACCATTGTAATGTGTTGTACCTGTTTGTATATTTTTAAAATCTTTTTATGTGTTATTTTAAATTTTAGAGGTGTTCTTTCAGACTAGAGAGAAGATGCAGAAGGGGTTTTAGTTTTCTTGCCGATGTGTGTTGCCGGAGCATACAATATAGAGCATAGAATGCAAACCCATAAAAAATACAATAGATATGAAGAAAATAACAAAGACCTAGATAATAGAATGGCCAAATATTAATTATTATCACATACCCATGTGCAGATATACAACTTCAGTTTTATGCTGTCGCCAGACCAGCTAATGGGTATGGCTGGAAATGCTTCAAACTCCAAGGAATGATAAAGATTGATTACACAAGTGTTTTTCGGCATAGATATATGCACTAAACACCTCAAATAGACACTACAATGGCTGCTAACAATGTTGGGGAAGCCACTCCAAAGACCCACGTCCTCTAATACAATGTACGACTGGCTGTAGGTGAAAATGCATCAAACGCTACTGAAAAACTCCTTATATCTGCTAGCAAACTAGTCTGCACTGATCTTTAATGTTGAATGACCAAAATGGGGAAAGAAATCCACAATAAACAACCACAAATAACCCTCCAAGATGGTACGACCTGCTGCTGTTATGTATGGCCAGCAATGCAATATATACCAGCTCCAAACCCTCAATAAAATATGCTCTAAACAACCATGAAATCAGTCATTCAAATTTGCATAGACAATCTTCACAAAATCTGTAAATGATATGAACAATGAATCCACAAAACTCATTACACGAACTCCATTCCAGCACAAATGTGAACACTGAATGCATCCACCATCAATGGCACCGTTGGGTGGTATTGCACACCTGTAGAATGCCGTCACTCATGGAGGTTTTCATCTCCAAGAGCCTTGGTTCGAATACTCAAACCCTAGAGCCAAGCTCCAAACCCTCGCAGGGAAATCTCTGAGAGAGAAGAAAATAATAAAACCAAGCATAATACAAATGAGGCACTTTTCCCTCTTTTAAACTCTCCAAGAGGGGCGTTTCACTTTGGAGGGAAATATTTCTTTTAATTTCACTTTTTAATATTTCCCAAGATGAGCACTCATAAAATGACTTAAGTGACTTTTAAATATTTTATTTTTCATCACTTAACTAATAAAACCCAAAGTCCAAGATTAAAAATTAATATTAATTTACGGACTTCAAAACAGAGGCCCAAACGATGTCAGAATGCCATAACTTATAGCTCGTCAGAAAGCCCTCAACGAGACGAATCCTACCCCACTTTGAAAATCCTAATCTGACACCAAACCCGAACACCCCGGTGACATCGAAATACTCCTCTGGTTATGCTGTCACCAACCCAGAATGTCAGCTCCAACTGTGCTGCAATAGGACTCGAAAATGGGGACATTACAGTGGTAAGCATGTTGGTGCATGTGCGAGAGGTCATTGAGGAATAAGATTTCTCCTAACATGGGCAAGTAAGAGTGATGATGTGGCCCTTAATGGCCATGGACACCCATCTAAGAGTATAAAATACTAGAAAAAAAATATGCCTCTAATGGTGCATCATGAGCATGTAATGGTGTAAGTGAGGCAATAGGTCCCTAGTGGTGATTGTTAGTCCATTGTTTGACACACCAACATGAGTGAAATAGATTGTTCTCACTTGAAAGAGAATTACTTCCACCAATGTGTATATCAACAGGTCTTGGCATGCTTGGGTAACTTAGAGGTTGATAATGACTATTGTCATAGCCCAAATTTTGAATACTATTATATAAAACAATAATATATGTATAAATATCTGAGTATAGACGTTGTGTGACTTTTGATGTTAATATAACTAGTAAGTTGATTATTATCATGTACATGATGGCATTTTATTTTAACATTAATGTTATCATTATTGTAAAAATTTAATATTGCAATGATATGATTATATCTTGATTTATTTGAATGTGACTAATTATAAGGTTGTGTTCTATGAGTGTGATAGGACCAAAGATGACCCTCTCAACAGAAGAGAGAGTATCATTGGGAAGAGAAGCCTAACAGAGCAATAGCTGACTTGCATGCCATCGCAACACACACACACACACACACACACACACACACACACACGTAGTCGCATATATAAACTAGCTGCATTGGGTTTGTGTGGAATGACATTGTGTTGCATAGTGTGTTTTGGTTACAAATTTAAATAGTTATATTATGCTATGTTATTGGAAGATAAATTAAAATTGTGATAATTATTTCAAAAAAATTAATATATTAAATATCGTTATTGATTTAAAAATAACAAAAGAAAGTTAGTAAAGGAAGTAGTTTTACTTCTCTTCTATGATGATTTTAAATGATTTATTTTTCCTTAAATAAAAAGATTTATTAACTTATTAATTAAAATATTGAGAAAGATTTTTTTCCAGACTCGGCAAAATTGTTTTATTATTCATAAGCTTGAATTTTGTTTTAAAAAGATATTGTTGTCCTTCATGGGTGTGGAGGGAGAAGGCAGAGACAAGTGCCAATGGGAGAGAAAAAAAATAGTTGTCTGTGAAATGCTAAAACATGCAATTGGCAGAACTTGTAAGCTTGGATAATTGTAGAAGGAAGGAATTGGGATTTTCACAGGAAATTGAGGAGAAAATAAAAGAAAAGATTTCAGAGGGAATGTTTTGGGGGGAAGAAGGAGGGAAATTTCAGAGCCATTGGAAGAGGAAGGAAATTGATTTGCAGCAAGTTTGTTTATTCTCTGAGACTGTCATTGAAGTTGTGTTCCATTCCATCATCTTTGCAAGTATGCAAACAGTTATTTTTCCTTTGTCTGATATGGGTGGAAATTGTATGATCCATTACTATTTCAGAGAAGAAAATTATTATTTTTGCATATTTGAATTTACCAAGTTATGCTTACAGATGTAGAAGCAATTGCATTTGTCTTTTAGATGCAAATTGGTAAAATGGAAATTTTAATCAATAAAGGATTGAAACTAGAAAGATAATAAAATTCTGGGCATTGCCGATGAACCATGTTATGTTTGGTTTTATATTCCTTAATTTACATTCATTATTGGTTAAACTTGTGAGTACACATTTCATTTGATTAGTTTCGCTCAATTCTTCTCTTAATTTTATGGAGATTCTACATGCAACAAGCATGCAATTTTACTCTTGACCACTAAGAAAACTAAAAAAACAAAAAATAAAGGTCGGGCCATAGATTTTAAAACCCCAATCAATTTTTTCTAAGAAGCTGGAACAAAACCCTAACTTCTTACAGGCACACGAATGAATAAAAACCATTTCAAAGCCTTTTAAATCTAAGAAATTAGTGATTTTTTAAGCATTAAAATATGTTGCTATTGTGCTGATACAAGGAATCTGGGATAAATTTATGTTTTCTTTTTTAGTTAAAAACTAAAAAAAAAGGAATTAGGCATGGCACCTCTGGGAATTAAAGATTCCTTAAAAAAGAAATGTTTAAAGCTCTTTTAAAGAGATTTTGGGGCGACCCATTTGAGTTGGGTTGTGCCCAACAAAGGGGGAAGGCATGCCACAACATGCCGCCATTTCCCCCTCTCACTTCCTTTTTATTTTTTATTTTTAAAAACTATTCTCTTTCTACTTTATGAAATCTATCTTATGTTTGCAGATCTTGCTTATTAAAATATGGTTTGTTCAATTTGATTTGAAGATAAGTTTCTACCTAGAGAAATGATGTTAGAAATGAGTGGAATTAGACTACAAGCTTGATTTTTAGTATTAGTTAAAGATAAAAAATTAGAATTACTTTTTTGTCTGAGTGGATTGAAATTAAAATGAAAAAACTCGGTATAAGTTTAATCATTACTATTTGGATTTCATTCCATTAAGCTATATGAAATGAAATTAACCCTACAACATATGTTGGTGAATATGCTTGATTATATCTGCTAGACAAAGCTGAGAGAATTTAGTTTCTATTGTTTAAAACATTTCTATTTGCTGAATAAAATTTGTTATGTCGGAAAGGTAGCAATTTATGAAATTAAATAATTCTACAGTCTATGTTGATAAAAATGCAAGTTTATCTCTGTTAGATATTCGGAGTGAGTTTTAGATATGCATGATAGGTGTTGATGCAGTTTATAATGCTTGGCCAAGTTGAAACTTAATAGCTATGATTTTGGATTGTTGAGTTTAATTTGTCACTTCCTGTGTTATGGACAATGTATTTTTATATGTTTGCTAGATAAGCATTAGGTAGAATCCATTCATGTCAAAACACTAAGACTTCACGAGATTTCATGCATGTTGGCCATGGTGGGCTAGGCTCTTTGTGATGGGTTGGGTTCCTCGTGTGGTAGCACAGGGAAGCCTATGGCTTTGTGGCAAGGTCAAAGTCATCCCAATGCCACTCTCTCTTCTCAAGATACGAGGAAAAGGCCTTTGGATGAGAGATTCCACTTGGATATCTTCTTATATTGATACATTTTATATGGTTATTAAACATGATATGGAATTATGTATGGAGGACTCGATCCTCCTATTATACTTGATATAATTGTAAACATTTGATTATGTGTATTTGATAAGCATTGAAAGCTATGAAAGATGATTTCATAAGCTAGGCTTCCATGATGTATGAATGATGTTGCAGTGTTATCATGCTTTCACCATTGGTGAATAAATTGAGTTATTCTTTATCATAAATGATTATTAATGAAATCATAGATGAGATTTGAGAAAATTATGTTTTAATTGTTACAAGTATGTAAATTGACATTTTTTTAATACCATATTGTGATGCTTGTGTGAAAGCGGTATGTTATGGAATAATCCTTGATATCCTAATGTTACAGGATATATTTTGTTGCAAGTATGTGCTTACTGATGTTGTCATTGATGTCAACATATTTGTGTTGTCATTGGTGTCGACTGTGCTCTTGTTTTGATGTTTAATTATGCTTTGTATTGGCTTACATAAGTGTTGAAGATAATAAGAAAGTGTTTCGGATATTAAGTTTCCAAGTGATTTTGAGAAAATTTGCTCTCCTAGTGGAAACAGTGTGTTGCAGAGTTTTCTGGCTTGCAGAAGAATAGTGTAGTGTTTTGCTCTGCATATTTTGTATACTGAATATCTTTGTCTACGGATTGGAAGTTAAGTTAAGGAATGTCTGTAGATGGGTCATGTTTCAAGTTTGAGCCTCCAGTATGAAGATTTGATTGAGTTCTGATCATTAGAGTGAAAACTATTTTTCTGTGCATTTAGTGGTGACAGGGAGAATGTATTATGCTCCGCATTTCTCCGCATTTAAGTCTTACAGTCTGTGGTTCTAGAATTAAGTTTGTAATGAAGTTAGGTGGTCTGCAAGCGATCTTTTCTTTATGACAGTGGCCGACAATGTTGTTCAAGTGCTCCGTTTGAAGAATTTTGTGGATAAAGTTGTTAGAGGTTGTGTGGATGTTCTTGGTCATTATAATGTGCTTGTGGATGTCTCTTGATCGTGTTCCTACCTTTTGATTGGTCCGCAAAGTGTAATCCAGATCGTGCATGAAGTGTGTTCTTAAAGGTCCTAGTGTTAACACCAGTTTTAGTTGACTTGGTTGTTTTCACTACTTACGATTATGCTTTGGAGTTTGTGATGCCATGTTGTTGCGTGGAAGATTGCATTTGAGTCCCAGCTAAGCAGTAGTTTGGTTCACATTCATTCTTTCTCTTTCTTTAATATGTTTAGGTCCAGACCTATTCTAATGTACGTATGTTTATCGACCTTGGAGATTGTTCCAATGGTTGATGATTGTAATGCCAACCTTGATGATCATTCCAAGGTTGATGAATTTTATAAATACTTGTAATGAAGTTGTGAAAAAGGTGTCTAGATGTGAAACATGCGAAGATAAGTGCGAAGTGATTAAGTAAAGCAAAGTAGAGGAAAATTATTATGCTTCAATAGAACTGAATCCTAGCATGGAGTAGATGCTAATATCTTAGTTCACCAATTCTGGCAGTGAGCCACCCATAGGCAGTGAGCCACCCCATTGGTAGTGAGTGGCTTCTTTTGCAGTGAGCATTCTGGGCAGTGAGCCTCAGGTAGTGAGCCTTATTGTAAATTTTGATATATCTTTATATTGTAAGCTAACACTCACCGTGGTTTTTCCCTTATAGGGTTTTCCACGTAAAAATCTAATGTCTCATGTGTTGAATATGTGAATGTGTTTTCATGCTTTCATGGTTAAATTACAATAACAGTAACTAAGTGGTAGATGTGTTGATGGTTTTAAAGTTTTGGTTACAACTGATTCATCCCCCCTCAATTGTCTTGCTCTTTTCAACAATTGGTATCAGAGTGAGGGTTCCTAGGTAAACAGCCTAATAGCTTGAGGTAGATCTGAGATGGTGCACAAGAAGGAATCACTGCAGTTTGATGGAACGAATTATGCTCTTTGGAAGGTACGGATGAAAAGTCATATTATTTCTCTTGGTTATAATGTTTGGAAGATAACAAAGCAAAAGTATACTATTCCTAAAAATGGACCATCAGATGAAGATGAAGTCAAATAGTATGAGTTTAATGGAAAGGATAGAGATGCTCTATTAAATGCTTTATCCAACACTGAGTTAGTGAAAGTAATGGATCTAGAAACTGCTCATGAGATCTGGGATAAGTTGAAAAGTTTATATGAAGGAGATGATTCTGTAAAGAGTGCCAAATTACAAAACTTGAAGGCAAATTATGAAATCCTAAAGATGAGTGAAGATGAAAACATAACTATCTACATGCAGAGAATTGATGAAATTGTCAATGGAATCAAAGGTCTTGGAGGAACTATTAATGAGGATGAGGTTGTGTTGAAGATTCTTAGGTCATTGCCTAAATCCTATAGTCACAAAGTGGCAACAATTGAAGAGGTTATGAGTGTGCAAAAGATTACAAAGGATCAGTTGCTCAGGAAACTTACAGCTTTTGAGATGAGAGAGTTTGGCAATGCTCTACCAAAGATTGAGACTGCTTTCAAAGCCAACACTTTAGAAAGGACTTCAAGAGCTTATAAATATGTTGTGGAATCAGACGATGACCTTGATAAGGTTGAAGCCAACTTTGTAGATAGAATGCAAAGAGGTATCGATAAGTTTAAAGGTAAATTACCATTCAAATGCTTTTCTTGTGGTAAAATTGGCCACTATGCCTCCAAGTGTCCAAAGAGAATTGAGAGAGGTAAGAAGAAATTTGAAAGTAGACCTAGAATTGTAAAGAGATGCTATTGTGTTAGAGATCTTGATGATGATGGTGTAACAGATGATGATAGTACTAGTGCAAATGAATGCTTGTTTATTGCTATTAAAGAAGAACCTATGTCTATTAATTCTGCTAGCTGTGTGAAGGAAGAAAAACCAGTGGAAGAAAGTGCTTTATCTGTCCAAGTTGAGAAAGATAAGGATGAATGGATTATTGACAGTGGATATTCACATCACATGACTAGTGACAAAAGGAAGTTTGTAAGTATGTAAAAGTATGATGGAGGATTGGTTAGGTTTGGGGATAATGCAGCTAGTAAGATTTGTGGAAGAGGATCTATTTCTTTTGATGGTAAACATAACACACATGATGTTCTATATGTGAAGGGTTTAAAGCATAATCTTTTAAGTGTTGGCCAAATGTGTGAAAAGGGGTATGATTTAAGTTTCAAGGATAATGGATGTAAGATCATGGAAAGCTCTGGAACAATCATTTCAACTGGTAAGAAGACTAAAGGTAATGTTTATCACTTGAGGGGAACTAATAATTGTTGTTTGTTCGCTTAGATAGATGAAAGTTGGCTTTGGTATATAAGGATGTGTCATATCAATTTTGATAACCTGGTGAAGATAATCTCAATACAAGCTGTGAGAGATTTGCCTAAGCTAGTGAAGCCTACTAATACTATTTGCAAGGAATGTCAACTAGGAAAACAAACAAGGACAAGTTTCAAGAGCAAAGAACAATTTTCTGTTGGATTGCTTGAGCTAGTGCATACAAATCTGTGTGGTCCTACAAGAACAAGAAGTCTGCAAGGAGACAGGTACTTTATGTTGCTTATTGATGATTACTCCAGATGGACATGGGTCACTTTTCTAAAAGAGAAATCAGAAGCCCTAGACAAGTTTAAAGCTTTCAAGGCAATGGTTGAGAATGAGTTAGAATTGGGGATCAAATGCTTAAGGTTTGATAGAGGAGGTGAGTTTACATCAAATGAATTTAACATTTTCTATGAAGAGCATGGGATAAAAAGATAGTTGTCTGCTCCTAGGACTCCCGAGTAGAATGGATTTGTTGAAAGAAAGAACATGATAGTTCAAGAGGCTGCTAGGTCAATGATGATGGAGGCTAGACTACCAGAAGTGTATTGGAGAGAAGCTATACACACTACTGTCTACATTCAAAATAGAGTCCAAGTCAAAGGTAATAGTACTAAAACTCCTTATGAATTGTGGTATGGAAGAGTTCCCATAGTAAAATATTTCAAAGTTTTTGGAAGCAAATGTTATATCAGAAGAGATGAAGAGCTAGGCAAGTTTGATGCTAGATGTGATGAAAGAATTTTCCTTGGATACTATACTAAGAGTAAGGTTTACCGATGCTACAATAAAAGATTGAAGAAGGTCATTGAAAGTACTAATGTGAAGGTTGATGAAGACAAGGAAATAACATCAGATCTGAGTGGCTATGAATCAGATGAACTTGCTGTCACAGTCAATAAAGAAAAGGTGGAACAAAAGGACAGTCAAGGTGATGAAGAGAAGGCTCCAGAAAGTGATGTTAAGACTCCTAGGTATGTAAGGATAAACCATTCTAAAGATCAAATTATTGGTGATAAAAGTAAAGGAGTATTGACAAGGAAAAGAGTTGTAGAGGAACATGTGAACTACTGTTTGCTTTCACAGATTGAACCTAAAATTGTAAGTGAAGCCTACAAAGATGAAAGTTGGGTAAAATCCATGGAAGAAGAGCTGATGTAGATAGAAAAGAATCAAACTTGGGAATTGGTTCCTAGACCTGCTGATAAAAATGTGATTGGCACCAAATGGGTTTTAGAAACAAGATGAATGAAAGTGGAAAAGTGATAAGAAACAAAGCAAGACTAGTATACAAAGGATGTTCTCAGGTAGAAGGCATAGATTTTGAGGAAAGTTTTGCTCCTGTGGCAAGGATTGAAGCTATAAGAATGTTTTTGGCCTTTGCTGCACACAAAGATTTCAAAGTGTACCAGATGGATGTGAAGTTTGCCTTCTTGAATGGAGAGCTAGAAGAAGTTTACATTGAACAACCATAAGGATTCCATTTTTCAAACCAAGGTGGCATGGTGTGCAGATTGAAGAAAGTCCTGTATGGACTCGAGCAAGCTCCTAGAGCCTGGTATGCAAGGTTGGACAAGTACTTGATGCAATTAGGGTTTAGTAAAGGTACTATAGATAACAATCTCTATTTCAAAATCAATGATGATCAAATTCTGATTATTGTAGTCTTTGTTGATGATAGTATCTTTGGAGGCAATGAAAGTATGTGTAAGAAATTTGTAGAGGAAATGTAAAAGGAATTTGAAATGTCTATGTTTGGTGAAATGAATTTCTTTTTAAGACTGCAAATTACTCAATCAGAAAAAGGAATTTTTATTTCTCAGTCCAAGTATGTGAAAGAATTGTTGAAAAAGTTTGGAATGGAGGATTCTAAGCCAGTATGTACTCCTATGGTAATTGGCTACAAGCTGAGCAAGAATGATGAATCACCTAAGACTGATCAGAAAAAATATAGGTCTATGATTGGAGGACTGCTCTATCTAACCCATACCAGACCAAATATAATGCATGTAATTTGTCTTGTGGAAAGATTTCAAGAAGATCCCAAAGAGTCACATGTGATGTCAATCAAGATACTAATTTCACTCTCAGTGCTTATGTAGATGCATATTGGGCTAGAGATGCTGATGACAGAAAAAGTACAAGTGGAGGTGCTTTCCTTTTGGGTAACAGATTGGTTTCATGGCTAAGCAAGAAGTAAGAATTAGTTTCTTTGTCTACTGCAGAAGCATAATATATTACTGCAGCATGTTGTTGCACTCAAGTGCTTTGGATGAAACAAACATTGAAGGACATAAAAGTTGTGTATGAAGAACCTATTTCCATCTTTTGTGACAACATAAGTGCTATAAACATTTCAAAGAATCCATTAATGCACTCAAGGACAAAGCATATATCAATAAGGTATCACTTTCAGAGAGAAAAGGTAATAGAGAATGAAGTAAATATGGAGTATGTGTCTACAAATGACCATATTGCAGATATTTTCAATAAGCCTCTGTCTAAGGATACTTTTGAGTATCTCAGGGAGAAGTTAGGGGTTATTACCCCTTTTATCTAAACTAAGATACATGGGAAGTGCATCAATCCAGTGGTGCCCAAAGTCTTATTCTTTGATCCGGATTGATGTTCTTGAAGGCTACCTCTTAGGAGGAGAAGGTAGATGTTGCTGATAGAAGTTCCTGATAAAGAGAAGTAAGTATTGCAAGTATGTGCAGAGAAAGAAGAAGTGATATTTTTTGCCCTTGATGTCAAAGGGGGAGAGAAAATCATGTGAAAAAATTAGGGGGAGAAAGAGTTCAAATGTGTAAAGAGAAATGGGGAGAAAAGTAATCAATGCAGATCATTGTCTTGATGGTTCTTATAGTTTTTCACATCAATGTTGCCATCAATGACAAAGGGGGAGATTGTTGCAAGTATGTGCTTACCGATGTTGCCATTGATGTCAACATATCTATGTTGTCATTGGTGTCAATTGTGCTCTTGTTTTGTTGTTTAATTATGCTTTGTATTGGCTTACATAAGTGTTGAAGATAATAATAAAGTGTTCTGGATATTAAGTTTCCAAGTGCTTTTGAGAAAATTTGCTCTCCTAGTGGAAACAGTGTGTTGCAGAGTTTTCTGGTTATTTTGCTCTGCATATTTTGTATACTAAATATCTTTGTCTATAGATTAGAAGTTATGTTAAAGAATGTTTGTAGATGCCATGTTTCAAGTTTGAGCCTCAGGTATGAATATTTGAGCGAGTTCTGATCATCAGAGTGAAAACTATTTTTCTATGCATTTAGTAGTGACAGGGAGAATGTATTCTACTCTACATTTCTCTACATTCAAGTCTTACAGTCTGCGGTTCTGGAATTAGGTTTGTAATGAAGTTATGTGCCTTTAGTTCAAGTGGTTCATGATTTAGTGGTCCCCAAGTGATCTTTTCTTTATGACAGTGTTGTTCAAGTGCTCTGGTTTGAAGAATTTTGTGGATAAAGTGGTTAGAGGTTGTGTGGATGTTCTTGGTGATTATAAGGTTCTTGTGGATGTCTCTTGATCATGTTCCTACCTTTTGATTCATTCGCAAAGTGTAATTCAAATTGTGCATGAAGCGTGTTCTTAAAGGTCCTAGTGTTAACATCAGTTTTAGCTAACTTGGTTGTATTCACTACTTGTGATTATGCTTTGGAGTTTGCAATGGCATGTTGTTGTGTGGAAGACTGCATTTGAGTCCCAGCTAAGGAGTGGTTTGGTTTGCATTCATTATTTCTCTTTCTTTAATCTGTTTAGGTCCAGACCTATTCTAATGTATGTATGTTTACCAACTTTGGAGATTGTTCCAATGGTTGATGATTGTAATGTCGACCTTGATGATCATTCCAAGGTTGATGAATTGTATAAATACTTGTAATGAAGTCATGAAAAAGGTATCTAGATGTGAAAGATGTGAAGATAAGTGCAAAGTGAATAAGTAGAGCAGAGCAGAGGAAAATTATTGTGCTTCAATGGAGCTGAATCCTGGCATGGAATAGATGCTAATATCTTAGTTCACCAATTCTGCCAATGAGCCATCCACAGGTAGTGAGCCGCTTCTTTTGCAGTGAGCATTATGGGCAGTAAGCCCCATTGGCAATGAGCCTTATTGTAAATTTTGATATATCTTTATATTGTGAGCTAACACTCACCGCGGTTTTTCCCTTATAGGGTTTTCCACATAAAAATCTAGTGCCTCATGTGTTGAATATGTGAATGCGTTTTCATGCTTTCATGGTTAAATTACAATAACAATAATTAAGTGGTAGATGTTGATGGTTTTGAAGATTTGGTAACAATTGATTCACCTCCCCTCAGTTGTCTTGCGATTTTCAACAATATTTATGGATGTAAATCATTCTTAAATATGAATTTATCATAATTAATATCTTTATGTATTATGATAATTGTATGCTAAATGGAGTGTTGTTACATGTGGTATCAAAGCTCTAGGTTAAACACTAGGGCCTTGTGTCTACTTTGCTTCTAATGCATGTTATTTGAATTTTTAGGGATATTGTTATAATTGAGAGAGTCAAAATGGATCAATCAAAAAATGTTGATCAAAGTGTTGTTGCAAGTATGTGCCTAAACGGTGCTATCATTGATGTAAACATATCATTGTTGTCATTGCTATCAACTGCATCTTATTCTATTACTTGTTTAGAAGACTTGTATGTTGAGGATATTGAGAAAATTAGCCTCTTTGGAAGAAATAAGTAAATTATAGAGAAGTGCAGTACAGATAGTGAGTTGTATGCTAAAGAACAATCTGGTAAACTGCTCCGCATTTATTGCTGCTTGAAGATCATGGTCTGTGGATTGGACAGGGAGAAAGTATTCTGCTCCGCATTAAAGTATTTTGCTTTGCGATTCTAAAGGGAAGTCTGGGATGATGATAAGTGCCTACAATTGCAATGGTTCATGGTTTATGGTCTGTAAGCTATCTTTCTTTCATGAAAGTTGAAGATAGTAAAGTTCATGTGTTCCAGTATGTAGATTCTTATGGGTAAAGTGGTTAAAGGTTGTGCAGTTGCTCCTAATGATTATAATGTGCTTGTGGATGTCTCTTGATCATGTTCCTATCTTGACAGTGGTCCATGTTAAGGAATTGAGATTGTGTTTGAAGATTGTTCCCAGATAATGTAGCGTGTAGCCAGTCTTAGCCAACTTGGTTAACTCCAATAATTGCAGAGATCCCTTGAAGATTATGGAAGCGTGTTGAAGTGTGGAAGATTGTGTTAGAGGCCCATCTAAGGCATGGCATGATCCGTATACACTTTTACTTCATCTCCCTTGCATAATGTTGTAATAGGTCAAGACCTATTTTGTAAATGTTTGTAATGCTGACCTTGGAGATTATTCCAATGGTTGATGGTTATGATGTCAACTTTGATGATCATTCCAAGCTTGTTGTAGTGTAGAAATACTTGTAGTTGAGTCATGAGAAGTTGTCCTTGAGCAGAAATGAAAATATATTAAGGAAGGTCTAAAAGGGCAGAGCAGAGAAGAGGCAGATGAAAGAAGAGGAAGAACAGAGCAGAGGTAGAGCAGAGCAGAGGAATAATTGTACTTCAGTTGTAAATATAGAAAGGTGTTGATCATGATAGTGAGTCTGGCAGTGAGCCACCAGTAGGGTTTAATAGCCCTTAGGGTTTAATAGCCCTCAGGGTTTAACAACCCTTATTGTAATCTTGCTAGGTTTAGGGTTGAGGCAGTGAGCCTGCTAGACCTAGTTGTTCTTCATGGCAGTAATCCAGTATGTTTAGGCCTATGGAGTGACCAAGCCTAAACATCATTATTCCAAGATTGCAATATATATTGAGAGCTAATCCTCTCCATGGTTTTTCCCCACCTTGGGGTTTTCCACGTAAAATCTAGTGTCTCTTGTGTTTGATGTTGTACCTGTGGTTAAGTTTCTGATTTCATGCACTCACTGTTAAATTATAATAATTGTGGATAAGTGATGAATGTTTAATTGCAGAAAGTGTTTAAGTTTTTGAGACAACTGATTCACCCCCCTCTCAGTTGTCCAGCGCATATCAACAATTGGTATCAGAGCCAAGTTCGTCTGAAGAAAGTTTAACAGCTTGAGGAATATCCAAAATGTCTTACAAGAAGGAAGCACCGCATTTTGATGGAACGAATTATGTTCTCTGGAAGGCTCGGATGAAAAGCCATCTTCTTAGTCTTGGTTACAAAGTATGGAAAGATGCATAAATAGAATACACCATACCTCAAAATGGTCTAATGAATGAAGAAGAAATCAAAGAATATGAGATAGATGTCAAGGCAAATGATGCTCTGCTAAGCTCTTTATTTGACTCAATATTGACGAAAGTTGTGGATCTTGAAACTACAAAAAAGGTATGGGAAATTTTGAAAAATCTGTATGAAGGAGATGATTCTGTGAATGAAGCCAAGTTACAAATCTTGAAAGTGAAATATGAAAGTTTGAAGATGAATGATGATGAAAATAGTTCAGCCTTTGTACAAAGAGTTGATGAACTTGTTATAGGGATAAAAGCCATGGGTAGAACTCTTGATGAAAAGGAAGTTGTTATGAAAATTCTCAGATCCCTACCCAAGTCCTCTTGTCACAAAGTAGACGCAATTGAAGAATTCATGCAAGTTAAAAAGGTTGACAGGGATCAGCTGCTTGGTAAGATTACTACTTTTGAAATGAGAGAGTTTGGTGATGCTCTGCCAAAAGTTGAGATGGCCTTCAAATCCAACACTCTGGGAAGTACTTTTAGATCATAAAAATACAAGGTAGCATCTGATGATGAGTTTGATGAAGATGAAGCCAACTTCATGGATAGACTGCAAAGAGGATCCGGTAAGTATAAAGGTAAATTACCTTTCAAATGTTTTTTCTGTGGTAAAGTAGGTCATTTTGCTTCTAGATGTCCTGAAAGAATTGAAAGAAATAGAAGAAGATATGAGAACAGGCCTAGGACCCAAAAGAAGTGTTATTATGTTAAGGACTTTGATGATGATGAAGGAGTATCAGATAATGGTGAACCAGATAATGCTAGTTCCTTTGGAAATGAATGCTTATTTATTGTTATTAAGGAAGATCCCATGTCTACTAATTCTACTAGCTGTGTGAAGAAAGAAAAACCAGTGGAAAGTGCTTTGGTTGCTCAGGTCATTAAGGACAAGGATGAATGGGTTATTAATAGTGGTTGCTCTCACCACATGACTGGTGACAAAAGTAAGTTTGTGAGTTTGGAAATATACGATGGTGGACTGGTTAGGTTTGGAGATGATACAACTGGTAAGATATGTGGGAAAGGATCTATCTCTTTTGATGGCAAGCATAATACTGAAGATGTCTTGTATGTGAAAGGATTAAAGTACAATCTTTTGAGTGTGGGTCCGATGTGTGAAAAGGGCTATGATCTAAACTTCAAGGTTAATGGATGCAAGATTAGGGAAAGCTCCGGAATAGTCATTGCAACTGGTAAGAAGACCAAAGGTAATATCTATCACTTGAAAGGAACTGATAACTATTGCTTGTTGACTCAGATTGATGAGAGTTGGTTATGGCATAGAAGGTTGTGTCAAATAAATTTTGACAATATTATGAAGATAAGTATTGCACAGGCTATTAGAGATCTACCTAAGCTTGTGAAGCCTGCTAATCCTATTTGCAAGGAGTGTCAATTTGGGAAACAGACAAGAACAATTTTCAAAAGAAAGGACAAATTAGTCAGAGGACTACTTGAGCTAGTGCATACAAATTTGTGTTGACCTACCAGAGTAAGAAGTTTGCAAGGAGACGGGTATTTCATGTTTCTTATTGATGATTATTCTAGAATGACTTGGGTCACCTTCTTGAGAGAAAAAGATGAAGCTCTAGACAAGTTCAAGGCATTTAAGGCAATGGTTGAAAATGAGATGGATTTGAAAATCAAATGCTTGAGGTCTGATAGAGGAGGAGAGTTTAAATCAAATGAATTCAATTTCTTTTGTGAAGAACATGGAAAAAAGAGACAACTATTTGCACCTAGAACTCCACAACAAAATGGAGTTGTTGAAAGGAAAAACAAAATAGTTCAAGAAGCTGCTAGAACCATCATGAAGGAAGTTGATCTTCTGGTAGCATATTGGAGAGAAGCAATTCACACTGCTGTATACATTCTAAATAGAGTCCAAGTAAAAGGTAGCAGTTCTAAGACTCCTTATGAGTTGTGGTATGGTAAAGTTCCTACTGTGAAATATTTCAAAGTTTTTGGTAGCAAATGTTAAATCAAAAGAGAAGAATATCTAGGCAAGTTTGATGCTAGATGTGATGAAGGAATCTTCCTCGGTTACTCTACCAAGAGCAAAGCCTATCGGTGCTATAACAAGAGGCTAAATAAGATCATTGAAAGTACAAATGTTAAAGTTGATTAATGTAAGGAAAGAACTTCAAAATTAAGTGGATATGAATAAGATGATTAGAATGTTTCTTAAGTGGTGCAGCATGAAGACAACTCAGATGAAGAAGAACAAGCTTCAGTAAGTGCTACCAAAACTCCAAGATATGTAAGAATCAGTCATCTAGAAGATCAAATCATAGGAGATAAGAGCAAAGGGGTCTTAACCAGAAGAAAAATTGCAGAGGAACAAGTAAATTTTTGTCTGATTTCCAAGATTGAACCTAAAACTGTGGATGAGGCTTGCAAAGATGAGAATTGGATAAAGGCTATGGAAGAGGAATTGATGCAGATAGAGAAGAATCAGACTTGGGATCTTGTTCCCAGACTAGCAAACAAGAATGTAATTGGTACCACATGGGTCTTCAGAAACAAGATGAATGAGAATGGTGAAGTTGTACGAAATAAAGCAAGGTTGGTATGCAAAGGATACACTCAATTTGAAGGAATAGACTTTGAAGAAACCTTTGCTCCAGTGGCAAGGATTGAAGTAATAAGGATGTTTTTGGCTTTTGCAGCATACAAAGACTTTAAGGTCTATCAAATGGATGTGAAGTTTGCTTTCTTAAATGGAGAGTTGGTAGAGGAAGTCTATATCGAACAACCAGAGGGATTTCAGTCATCAGATCAAGGTGACATGGTATGCAGATTAAAGAAAGCTTTGTATGGATTAAAACAAGCTCCCAAGGCATGGTATGCACAATTGGACATGTATGTGATACAGATAGGGTTCAGTAAAGGTACTACAGACAACAATCTCTACTTCAAGATCAATGATGAACAAACCCTGATTGTTGCAGTTTTTGTTGATGATATTATTTTTGGAGGCAATAAAGGTATGTACTCAGTTTTTGCTAGAGAAATGCAAAGTGAATTTGAAATGTCCATGATTGGAGAGATGAACTTCTTTTTAGGTCTGCAAATAAGTCAATCAGATAAAGGTATCTTCATTTCTCAGTCTAAATATGTGAGAGAGTTGTTAAATAAATTTGGGATGGAAGATGCTAAACTAGTTTGCACACCTATGATAACTGGTTGTAAGTTGAGTAAAGATGATAACTCACCATTGATAGACCAGAAAAGGTATAGATCTATGATTGGAGGATTACTTTATCTAACTCAAACTAGACCTAACATAATGCATGCAGTATGTCTTGTTGCAAGATTTCAAATAGAACCCAAGGAATCACATGTGATGGTAGTCAACAGAATTTTGAGATATTTAAAAGGTATAATGGATTATGGTTTGTGCTAAGGACATCGACTTTACTCTCAGTGCATATACTGATGCAGATTGGGCTGGAGATGTGGATGACAGAAAAAGTACAAGTGGAGGTGCATTCTTCTTGGGAAAAAGATTAGTATCTTGGTTGAGCAAGAAATAGGATTCAATATCCCTGTCTACTACAGAAGCAAAATACATTGCAGCAGCATGCAGTTGCACTCAAGTGTTATGGATGAAGCAGACTTTGAAGGAGTTCAGAATTGTGTATGAAGATCCCATTGCAATCTTTTGTGACAACACAATTGCCATAAACATATCAAAGAATCCAGTGATGCATTCAAGGACAAAGCACATATCTATCAGGTATCATTTTCTGAGAGAAAAAGTTACAGAGAATGAAGTCAAGTTGGAGTATATTTCTACCAAGGATCAGATTACAGAGATTTTTACCAAGCCTCTGCCTAAGGATACTTTTGAGTATCTTAGAGAAAAGTTAGTGTTTATCACCCCTCCTGCTCTAAACTAAGATGCACAATAGTGCATTAGTCTAGAGGTGCTCAAAGGTCTGGATTGATGCTTTTTAGAGCTACTTCTAAGGGGGAGTAGTCAGAGTAGTAAAATGAAAAAGGCATAGAAGTGCAGGTAGTAATCAGAGATGGTTGTTGAAGTCAAGAGAATTATGAAGTTACCTTTTAGGAGAAGTAGGTAGACGATGCTGATATGAATTTTTGATAAAGAGCAGTAAAGTATTGCAGTGTTGCTGACAAAGGAAACAATGCAGTAGTAACAAGATCCTAAGGTGAGAATTGACAAACCAAGAAGGAGAGAACTTCACATGAAGAATCAAAGTGGTAGTCAGTGAAAGCATCAAGTAAGGGGGATTAGTCAATTGAAGAAAGTTCAGAAGAGAGATTAGATCAGAGCAAAAGAGTGCAAGTATGTGCCCTTTGCCATTGATGTCAAAGGGGGAGAGAAGTCACGTGAAAAACTCAGAGTGCAGATGTGTAAGAGAAAGGGGGAGAATTTTGGAGAAACAAAGAGTGCAAGTGTGTAAAGAGAAAGGAAGAGAATCTTGTCTTGATGGATGTTGCAGTTTTTCACATCATATGTTGCCATCAATGACAAAGGGGGAGATTGTTGCAAGTATGTGCCTAAACGTTGTTGTCATTGATGTCAAAATATCATTGTTGTCATTGGTATCAACTTTATCTTATTCTATTACTTGTTTAGAAGACTTGTATGTTGAGGATATTGAGAAAATTAGCCTCTTCGGAAGAAACAATTAAGTTACAGAGAAGTGCAGTATAGACAGTGAGTTGTATGCTGAAGAACAATCCAGTAAACTGCTCCGCATTTATTGCTACTTGAAGATCATGGTCTATGGATTAGAAGTAAGTCAGAGGTATGTTTGAGGATGCTACATTCTAGGTTTGAGCCCTTCGTATGAATATCTGAGTGAGTTGTGTTCACCAGAGTGAAACCTGCTTTTTCTATAAGTTCAGATGGGACAAGGAGAAAGTATTCTGCTTCGCATTAAAGTATTTTACTCTACAGTTCTAAAGGGAAGTTTGGGATGATGATAAGTGCCTACAATTGCAATGGTTTGTGGTTTGGTGGTTCGCAAGCTATCTTTCTTTCATGACAGTTGAAGACAGTAAAGATCATGTGTTCCAGTGTGAAGATTCTTATGGGTAAAGTGGTTAAAGGTTGTGCATTTGCTCTTGATGATTACAATGTGCTTGTGGATGTCTCTTGATCATGTTCCTATCTTGACAGTGGTCCACATTAAGGAATTGAGATTGTATTTAAAGATTGTTCCCAGATAATGTAGTGTGTAACCAGTCTTAGTTGACTTGGTTAACTCCAGTAATTACAGAGATCCCTTGAAGATTATGCAAGTGTGTTGAAGCATGGAAGATCATGTTAGAGGCCCAACTAAGGCATGGCATGATCTGCATACACTTTTACTTCATCTCCCTTGCATAATGTTGTAATAGGTCAAGACCTATTTTGTAAATGTTTGTAATGTAGACCTTGGAGATTGTTCCAATGGTTGATGATTGTGATGCCGACCCTGATGATCATTCCAAGGTTGTTGTAGTGTATAAATACTTGTAGTTGAGTCTTTAGAAGTTGTCCTTGAGTGGAAATGAAAATATATTAAGGAAGGTCCAAAAGGGCAGAGCAGAGAAGAGGCAGAGGAAAGAAGAGGAAGAACAGAGCAAAGGTAGAGCAGAGCAGAGGAATGATTGTACTTCAGTTGTAAATATAGAAAGGTGTTGATCGTGACAGTGAGTCTGGTAGTGAGCTGCCAGTAGGGTTTAATAGCCCTTATTGTAATCTTACTAGGTTGAGGGTTGAGGCAATGAGCCTGCTAGACCTAGTTGTTCTTCATGACAATAAGCCAATATGTTTAGGCCCGTGGAGTGACCAAGGCTGAACATCATTATTCCAAGATTGAAATATATATTGAGAGCTAATCCTCTCTGTGGTTTTTCCCCACCTTGGGGTTTTCCACGTAAAATCTGGTGTCTCTTGTGTTTGATGTTGTATCCGTGGTTAAGTTTCTTATTTCATGCACTCACTATTAAATTATAATAATTGTAGATAAGTGATGAATGTTTAATTGCAAAAAGTGTTTAAGTTTTTGAGACAACTGATTCACCCCCCCTCTCAGTTGTCCGAGGCATATCAACAAGTGCATCCAGAAATGAAATTGAGCAACATGATAATATGGATCATATTTTGGCACTATTAATAGATACTAGAGCTAGAATGGATCACTTGGAACGAGAAGTAAGAACAACTCATTCCATGCCTAACCAAGATACACATCAAGAGACCTCTATTAATAGACAGAGTAATTATGAATAGATTCAAGGTGAAGATGAGGTTTAACATCTGATAATAAGAGGGCCAAAATATAAAATGAATTGGCTAAGGATCTCAAAACGATAGCACCACCAAAGTTCAATGGGAAAATGATGCAATACAAAACTCTCTACTTACACACAAACTCACAATATGAAGCTTACATAAAAGCTTAACATCAAATCTCACTTTATTTCATTTCAATGGAACAGAGTACATAAGTCTGCAACAAGACTACATCAAATAAAAAGATTACATATATCTACAACAAAACAACATACTTGGCCTTTCATGGCCTCGCACATGCATAATCAATATGCAATCTCTCTTGTTACAACATTCCTTCATGGTTGCAACTCCTTGGAAGATCTACCACACACTAATGGCATCTATTTGCTGTCAAAACTCCCTCTAATTTGCAACACACACTCACCATTATGTATTATTTCAGCTACAATGGCCTACCCCAAAATGAGGCCTCCTCCCTTCCCTCAATTTTATTTTTTGTTTATATATTAAAATCTACCATAAATTAATGTCTAAACAGGTTTCCTTCCTCACCACTTCTCTTTCATGTTGGGCCCTCTTTAAAAAGGCATTGAATTTTTTTTATTTTCAACATGTTTGAAGTATGTATGCAATAGTGTTTTAGTAAAGTTTTTGCCAAAATGGGTGCCTCATATTTGTTCTAACGTCTCATAGGGGCTGCTACTATCTAATGCATATTTATTGAGTTTTAATTCCTCCTCCTTACTCCATTTCCCATGCCTCATAAAGGCCGTTTTTAAAAAAAATTAAACTGTAGATTTTTACCATGTTTGGCAGCACCGCCTCCATTCATTTTTTGTCAGACAATTAATGTTTTCCTTTTCATATTCTATGTCACCTTCCAAAATAATGATAATTTCATTGAAACTATCCTCCATCATTTAAATTTTCAAAACTAGTGATATTCTTATATTGCTTTCTCCCTCCTGCCATTTGTATGCTCATCAGGTAGCTCTGAAAAAGAATAGATGCCATGCTAATTTAGGTGCTTTCACTCTCATTTTCTATCTTGGAATTTCTTTTATTTAGTCTACTTCTTTTTGGCATTGAATGCTTCAATAATTAAATAATAGAACAATTTATATTCCCTGAAAAATATCTCATGGAGCAAATTTCGAGAAAATTTACTCTTTGTGACTTCGTCACTTTAGGCCGGGAAGCTAATAATCAACTTTTTGCATAGCTTCCACCCAGAAGCTCATTTTTGTGTGGAAACTTTCCAGAATGTGTGGAATGACATTACTATGCTTCCCACCAAGCCATTTTTCTCCAACCTTCATAAAACTTGAGAAATTAAATTTCCCGTGGTCAACATAAAATTTGAATTTCTCTCAAATGGTGATGAATTTGAGTGTGATTCCTTTTGGACATTAGGGGAAATACTATCACAAACCTTTCCTTGGAAGGAATTTTTCCCAGTTCTTAAATATCAAAAATCAATTGTTTCCATAGTCGGCGGGGACAAAATTTCTAATTTTAAATTCTCCCAATCCGTGAAGAATTTGGTCACGAAACCTTCACCACATTGTGGAAAATTTATCCAATGAAATATATTTAAATATATTTCAACCCAACTCTTATGAATTTCTAGAAACAATTATTTTCATAAAACTACCCTACGAAGCCTTAAAATGACAATTTGGTGAAAACTTGAATCTTACAATTTTGACCAATTTTTTGGATTCTTGCACTGAGAGATGCTTAAAAACACCAATGCAAACCAAAACAAACACCAGAACTAAAAATTAGATGGAAAATATTTTTGGGCGATGCAGGATCGCCTATGGACCCGGATGCTCCTGCATCAGACATGCCAAATAAGAAGTTTGTGAGCATACACTCACAAATGTGGAGTTGAATGGTAGGTGTTGGAAACAATGCAGATAACTGAGAGGGGGGGTGAATCAGTTATCTTATATTTCTTAACTTTCTTTTCTTCTTTAACAATAGTGTAGTATCAAAACATATAAGCATAAATGAACATGAGAGCAGAAATGAAATCAACACACATAACACAAGGATTTTTACATGGAAAACCCTATTAAGGGAAAAACCACAGGGTGACTAACCCAAGATTGTATTCTCTGTTAGAAGAATAGAAAGAACAAAATGGCACATACCAATTAGGGCTCACTGCCCGAGCACACTGCTCACAAGAGGCTCACTACCTACAATAGTTTATAGAAAGTAACCAGGTATTTGAACTGATGAGAAGCATCCACATATGCTGAGGTTTAGTTCTGGTTAGGCTCAATATAGTGATCTACTGCACTTCATTCTTCCTCTGGTTTGGTGCTGTTGTTTTGTCACATACCAGACCTGTATATTTGCTTCCACACTTATCTCTGCCTTTGCTCGCACACTATATCACACATCACACACCTTCACATCGAAATCCATCTAGTATATATATCCGCACCAAGGATTTCAACATCTTTCTAGTTGGCATCTAGAATACTCAAGATTTTCCCAAACTCTGGTCTGTCGGCTGAATCCATGCTTGCTAAGTGATGCGTACCAAAAAGATAGTTATAGAAGTCATCAATCATGTCAGTCAACCATGAATGATCCCTCAAGAAACTTGATCACCATCAATTTATCATCTGGATTAAGGTCTGATGCTCTGCTGGTTAGTTCTTGCTCAGTCTGCTCTACCTGTCAGGAACCCAACACTTAGGTGCTCATATCTTTTCACTCTTTCATCACCAGAGGCTCAATCTATGGAATGTGGCAGCCATGGTACTCCTCTTGACTTTCGCAAGTCTGCACTTTTCTGAGATACATCCTCTGAGAGATCCGGACCTGATTGTCAGACCTTGCTGCATGCTCTGTTCTTGCTCACTGGACCAAAATACTCTTCAATCTAACTTCTGGTATAGACATACCATGTCCTATGGATGTGTGGGATGGACTTTGTTGTCATCAATAACAACACTCATGAAGCCACACAGTGTCTCTTGCCAACAGTAGGACCATCCTTTCAAATTATAACCAATCTGTAGCAAACTCCATCATTGAAATATGTGCACAACAAGTTTTCTCTTTTTCCTCTTTTTCAAACATCTTGTCATAACAAACTTCACTCTCCTCCAACAAATCTACACTCTATTCTTCTTTCCTTGAATTGTGGACTTGCATCCACCATGCGTTGTCTTCCTCTACCAAATTATTTCTCTTCTCTTCTCCTTCTTCATGAGATCCAACCCACCACAAACCGACCAGCTCCACCAGATCTCTCTTTTAGCTTCCTCTACAACCTCTACCTGCAAGTATACATCTATGTCCCACTCTGCATCTACACAATCCTTTTTCTTCTCTAACTCTTTACTCATTTCACAATGTAAATCCTTTGCAAATTCAACATTACAAAACTCATAAAAATAAGATTTTACCTTGATGATTTCTTCTATCACAACATCCTCCTAATTACTAAATGCTACTATCTCTATTGTTTCTCTGAACAACTTCTCTACCTCCACAATCTCTTCCTCAAGAAACTCTTGGTCTTCATCAGGTTCCTCATCGAACACTTGATCCTCATACATCATTGCATACTTTGTTTCAACTACAACATCCTCAACTACTGCAACTTTACTCACCATTGTTCTTGTACTTTTAACCATCTCCTCAATGCTCATTTTTGGAACCCTTCCATCTTTAGCCAATGCTGCAACAAATTTCTCTTCTTAACTTTTCTCCTTTTCTTCCATGCTTTCATCCAAGCATAATGCTACAACTTCTTTAGCTTCCTCATGAATAACCTCTTCATCTTTATCTTCATTACCTACACACTAAGAATCATCTGCAAACAAATTTTTACTAGAAGGAACATGGAACTCCTTCCTACCCACTTTCTTCTCCACATGGTTTTCTTCAACTTCGTCTTGATCCTTTAACACAAGGATTCTCTCATCTTCCTTGCCTTCTACAAGACATGTTACCGTCTTTTATTCTATTTTATCCTCTTGCATGAGGATTTCATCTTCAATGTCAAATACATGACATTCTAATGCACCCTCTCTTTTAAGGTTTGCAAACAAAACAATGTTAGCATAATCATGAGACTTATTTTCTCCCATTTGCATCTTCTCCATTCCCTTATCACATTCATCTGACATTTGCCCTTCAAATAAGATATCTATCTTTCTCATCTCCTCTTTGAGTAGGAGATCTTCTTCATCTTCCCCAAATTCCTCATCAAACATAGGACCCTCAACGTCCATTATCTTAGTTTCCATATCCTGAGAATCTTCTTGGATTGTCATAGAAACTTCCATGTCTTCTATACCTTCACCTTCTTCGGGCATGTCTTCAATCACATCTTCATTTTCAAATTTGTAACCAAATATGGTACCTCTATCACCTTCCAAGGCACTACTCAAAGTTGTTAATCCTTCAAGATAACTCTGTATTTTCTCTTCAGGTTCCTCTAAATTGAACTCTGAATTTCTAGTTTTATTTATAACTAGTTGTAGTATTGCCACCTTATTCTTGAGATCCATCATCTCATTCTGTACCATCTCTCTCATTTATGCAATCTTATTCTTTCCTCTAATCTTCTTCTCCTCTTTTCCAACATTATTCTTTCTTTCAATTAAATTTCCAAAGGTCTCTTCCATTAGCTCATCAATCGTACATGCCAATTCTCTTATCCCTATCATTTGCTTTTGAAGTCTATAGAAATCAATTGTTTCTTCTAACTGGACAATCCAGACTCTTGGTCTCACTTCATTCCCTTCATTTTATTTCTTTTGTAATATCAAATAGAGGATATACTTACATTCAAGTCACTTTGATCTTCCATGTATCAATCGGTGCGAAGCTGCCTCAAATCGATGATTCTGCTTCTACTTTCAAATCCACTTCAAGGTACAAATTGTCTCACCATTTGGTGATCTGTTTGTACATAGAGAATAAAATTTATCCTTTTCTACTCAATCCAATTCCACAAGTCTGAGTACAAAGTGCTCATGTTTGATGATCTATTTACATGCTCAGGGACTTGCTCCTCACAACTCCACCCTCAAGTCTTGGTGCAGACTACCTCACATTCGACGATTTGTCCACACACTCAGGAACTACTACTTTGATACCACTGATGCAAGATAAAACTCTCTACTTACACACAAACTCACAATACAAAATTTACACAAAAGCTTAACATCAAATCTCACTTTATTTCATTTCAATGGAACAGAGTACATAAGTCTACAGTTGTTATGGAGTAAAAAGTAACCCTATGCCTTTTTACCTCCTAGTTTAGCTCCTAGGTCCCCTCATTTACATTATGCAAACCTAATACTTATCCTGGAGAAATTCCCCCCAAAACCCATGTCAAATAGGGCTTAGGAGCCCACTCTAAACTTTAATCAAGACCTAAAAATGGCCTTGGGACTTGGATGCCCACGCCCAAGTCTAGGCTGATTTGTCAGGATCTAAATTTTAATATGTCAACATAGGATCTTTAAAAAGGTTTCCCTTTGTCCAGGATGATTTGTCAGGATCTAAATTTTAATATGTCAGCATAGGATCTTTAAAAAGGTTTCCCTTTGTCGGCCTTTTCAATTTGAATTACGAATGTTAGCGAGAAAGCATATATAAGTGAGTTTATTTCTTCATTTTACACCTAGATGGATAATGTGAACTTGTGATATTGAGCTAAGGGATTTCAAGGCATTCATTGTGTTGTAGAGCAGAATTGTGTTGTTATTGTGTTTGTTTGTTGCAGATTTGGCTTCATCAATCCATCTCCTCATGATTTGAAAGATCTTCATCTCCATGAGGGCTTCACCTCTAAAGTGACATCTACTTGTGTTCTCAATCATTCATTTCATCATTAGATTTGGCCTCTGCCCTCTGGTGGTTCTTTGAAAAAATTTACTTGGTTTTCTATTGTAACCTTGCTCCATGTTCCAAAATACAGGTCTTTGCTAGGGTTTAGTGTTAGAGGTGTTGAAAACCTGTTCCTAGGTCTAAAACCCTAAACCTTAAGGGTTTATGCAAGCATTTGAATTACCTTCATTCTAACTTATAGTTGACTTCTTATTGCCTGTTGCCGATTGTTAAGTCATTACTTTGTGTCTAGGGCATCATTATTTTATCAGCCCCTTGTTCTTGCAAATACTAGACTAGCCCATGTACAAATTTAATATATATTTTGTGCCTATGTCTTGGCCTGATCCCCCCTTAGTGAAAAATTGACCCCCCTCTTTACCTAGTCACATAGGGTTGTTTTAAAAGCACGTGACTTGTATTGCTTTTTAAGTGTCCACCCCCTTGACCCCACAAGCATTAAAATATTTCAAAATCCATGGGATAGAAATGAAAGATGATACCTGGTGAAGTTTCATGGCATTCCGCCATTCTGCGGAGCCCTTTGGGTGTGAAAGGAAGCAAGGTGTACGGAAAATGCTTCCTATACTAATCTAATGAGAGGAGATGTATGCAAATTCTTTTTAATCTTTACAATTACAATGATGTTAACACAACAACAAAGATATTATAGCAATACACACACACACAAAGAATGTAGACAGAAGAGAGAGAGAGATAAGATATAACGTGGGGAAAACCCTTTCGGGAGAAAAACCCCACAATCTAAAACTTGCACAATGTATTATCAAAACAAAGAATGTTTACAACACACTTGCAATGCAAGTCTTCCAGGAGTCTTCAACACTTGTATCTGGAGATATTCCGGTAGCATAATAGTACCTATCAATAACTCTATGCATCTCCCATCCAAGCACCTATTTTTATAGAGTTTACAAGGCAAAATAGGAACCTTCTAGAGATGGGCATCCATCTTGGCCTCATGGCCCAAAACCCATGCCTAAGGACACTTTTCCAACATTACATGGATTTTACACTTGTCACAACACCCCATCCCAATGTGGGTGCCTAGTCTCAAGATAGGCTATGATAGATGCTCTTACGCACCTTACAACTATCATAGAATCTGTCATACATGACAGCTCTTACAGTTGTAAGAGAATATGTCATAACTACCTAAAAATAGCATATTATTCTTACAACATGTCATAACCCACCTTGGGCACCCAAAGATACCTTCTTCAAAGATGCTCTTCGACACGTGTCTTCACCTGTCATAGAATCTTCTATTCTCGACTCTTACGTGTCATAGAATCTATCATAACACTTATGTGTCATAACTCCTTACACACTTCACAAGATGGAAACACATGGCATAAAACCTCTACCACAATATGGGATGCCTATATCCACATGGGATGAGTTGACCATCCTAGTCACATTCCAAGTGGAGTGACAACACATCATGCCACTTCACACTAAATGACAAAATAGGATGTGCATCATAACTTACAACATAGGTAATTAAATAAATAAATAATCAAATAACCAATGCTAGGAATTACCAAGGTTGAGACACCTTAATTCCCAACATTCTCCCACTTGTCGAACACCTTGTAAGAGCCAAAAGAAATAACAGGATTTAATTGCTATAGGCCGAGAGGCCCATAGACTCTAAACACCATCTAAACTTGTCTGTGCCCATTGGTTTCGTCAATACATCTGCAACATTCTTCAAAGTGTCTATCTTCTCCAATATCACCTTCCCATCCTCTACCATGTCTTGCACAAAATGAAACTATACATCAATATGCTTTGTTCTGGCATGGAAAGTTGGATTCTTTGCTAAGCAAATCACACTCTGACTGTTAAAACAAATAGTAATCTATCCTGCATCAACACCAATATCTGAACACAATCTCTTAAGCCAAATGGCTTCCTTACAAGCATGAGTAGCTTCCATGTAATCTATTTCTATCATGGACAAAGTGACCATAGGTTGCTACTTACTCATCCAACTAATTGCACCACCAAACATAGTAAACACATAAGCACTGGTGGATCTCCTGCTATCAATGTCACCTGCCCAATCAGAATCCACATATCCATGGATACTCACATAATGAAAAGGTCTTGTAGGATGACCATGATAACATAGGGAATACTTGGAAGTACCCCGCAAATATCTAAACACTCTCTTCACTGCATCCCAATGTACCTATCCAGGATTAGACATAAACTGACTAAGGACTTCCACTGCTTGGGCAATGTCTAGTCTAGTACAGACCATAATATACATCAAGCTGCCAACAACACTAGCATAAGGTACTTTGTTCATGTCCTCCACCTTAGAAGGATATTTTGGACAATCATTAATAGATAACTTGGTCCCCAAAGAAACAGGACCACATAATGGTCTACAATCTGCCATGTTGAATCTCTCCAACATGGTCTTCACATACTTACTCTGGCTTAACCAAAGTTTTCTATTTGTTCTATCTCTTTTGATTTCCATTCCCATAATGTACCTGTCTACCCCTAAGTTTTTCATCTCAAACTATGCTGACAACTAAGACTTCAAATCAGAAATCATATTCTTACCATTCCCAATTAATAACATATCATCAACATACATTGTAATAATGATAATGTGATCATTGTCAAACTTGTAATACACACAATGATCTAATTTTGACCTCAGAAATCTAAGGGACAACACAAAGGCATCAATTTTCAGGTGCCACATCCTAGGAGATTGCTTCAAACCATACAAAGACTTCTTTAACTTGCAAAAAAAAAATTCTTTACCTTTTTCTATGTAATGCTTTAGCTGTGACATGTAAATCTCTTCCTCCAAGTCACCATGAAGGAATGCTATCTTCACATCCATCTGCTCCACTTCTAATTCATAAGATGCTACAAGAGATAACAAGAACCAAATGGATGTCATCTTTGCAACGGGAGAGAAAATTTCACCATAATCAATTCCCTCCACTTATGAATACCCCTTCACAACCAATCTAGCCTTGTACTTCTCAACACTGCCATCTGCTCCAAATTTCTTCTTGAACACCCATTTATAGCCAATAGGTTTCCGTCCTTCAGGTAAAGGCACCAAGTCCCAAGTTTTATTCTTCTCTAAAGAAGCCATCTCATCTTCCATGGACCCCTTTTAGGAACCTGCATCTTTCATGCCCATAACCTCTATCAAAGTTCTAGGCTCATTAGTGTTAGTAATCAAGGCAAAAGCACAACTAGAATCTAGCAATGAATAACTTAACCTATCAGGTTGCTTCCTTGTTCGTGTAGACCTCCTCAAAGGCTAAGGTTGAGGTTCTACTTCTTCTTCTAAGTTTTTAGAGCTGCTAGAGCTCTCCTCATCATCAGGTCTCACAAGGTCTTTCGGTTCAGTCTTCTCAGGGGTAGAAGAAAATTGAACCACATCTTCTTTCTTTTTTTTTTCTCTTTTGGCTGTAGAACAACAGGAGGTGTTAGCTCTCTAAAAATAACACTTCTGTTATACAATACTTTCTCAGCCACAAGATCCCAAAGCTTGTACCCTTTCACACCAACACCATAGCCAATGAAGATACACTTGACAACCTTGTTCTCCAATTTTGACCTCTTCTCCCTAGGCACATGAGCATATGCCTCACAACCAAAAAACATGAAGATGTCTTAATGAGGGCTTCTTACTAGACCACACCTCCATGGGTGTCTTATCGACAAGAGCTAATGTAGGAGACCTGTTTACCATGTAGCAAGCAGTGGCTATAGCTTTAGCCCAAAACTTTTGTTCAAGGCTAGCATCACTAAGCTTACTCCTAGCCCTCTCCATCAATGTCTTGTTCATCCTCTCTGCAACTCCATTTTGTTGAGGGGTGTATGGAGTTGTCTTATGTCTTTTAATCCCATGTTCTTTACAGAACTTATCAAATTCTATGAAACAAAACTCACCACTGTTATCAGTTCTCAAACACTTAATCTTTTTACCAGTCTGATTCTCAACAAAAGATTTAAACTCTTTGAACTAACTAAAGAATTTAGATTTGCTTCTAAGAAAATAAACCCATGTCCTTCTACTGTAGTCATCAATGGATGAAACAAAATACATAGATTTAGACATTGAAGGAACATTCATAGGACTAAACACATCAAAATGAATAAGATCCAACACACCAGAAGACTTATGAAAACTAGAGTAAAACTAAACAAGGTTTTGATTTCCATATATACAATGTTCACAAAAGTCAAACTTGAGATTACAATCATTTAACCCCTCGACGAGGTTTTTATTTTTCAGGGCTCTAAGACCCTTCTCACCAATGTGGCCAAGTCTCTTATACCATAACATTGTCTTCTTAGCTAGAAGTTTCATTTCCAAAGCATGAGCACCCTTAGGTACCCAAAATGCACTACCATGAGAAGTGGAAGCAATACATCTTTTAGCTTCTAGTTCCAATGGTGAAGATGAAGTGACTGAAACTCTTTTCTTTGAAATAGAAGCACTATTGTACTGTATAGTGCATGCATCTAGCTAAAACAAAGTACCTCTCGAAGTACCCTTCACAAGCACCATATCAACTCTAGTCATCTTGCATCCTTCGCTAGAGAAGACAACCTACACACCTGCATCATTCAATTTACTTACAGAGAGTAGGTTTCATGCTAATCTTGGGATGTGCATAACCCTAGAGATCCCCTTCACTCGTCCACCAGGGAATCGTATTAAGACTCTTCCATGACCAACAATATTCAGATGAGAATCATCACCAAGGTACACTCTTCCACCATCAAACTCTTCATACTTTGTAAACCAGTCTTGATGTGGGGTCATGTGAAAAGAGGCACCAGAATCAATCAACCACACATCATTAGATGCATGGGTGGCCAAGGCTGCGATGAAAGCATCACCATCATCTTGTGACTTGTCAGAATTTGAATCTAAGACATTCTTCTTCTTTTTCTTTTTTTCCTCTTTGTATTCCTTTCAGAAATGGACAGATTTACCATAGTTCCAACAAAGACCCTTGGACTTTCCAGGAGATTTGGATCTCCCACGGGATTTGGATCTGCCCTTATCATCTTTCTTGTCCTTTTTCTTCCCTTTCTCCTTGGGTCTTCCACGAACTGCAAGAGCCTCTTTGGCTAACTCGGATGATTTTCTCCACATCTCTTCAAATAATAGTGAAGACACCACTTCATCCATTTTGAAAGTGGATGTGGTACTCCTGATGGCCATTACAAGATGATCCCACGAGTCTGGCAATAAAAAAAGCAAGGTCATACAACGATCTTCCTCCTCCATCTTCACACCAATGGATGTCAACTATGCAAATAACATGTTAAAGGTGTTTAGGTGATCTGCAACGGACCCTCCATCCTCCATCCTCAGAGAATATAGCTTCTTTGTTAGGAATAGCTTGTTCACCAGGGACTTGGCCTGATAAACATCTCCAAGCTTCTTCCAAAGGTCTTTCACGGTCTTCTCCTCATGGGAATTTAACAATATAGAGTCAGCTAGATAGAGTCTCACAAGGCCCTTAGCCTTTTGATCCTTGAGATCTCAATCATGTTAAGACATTGCTGCTAGTTTTACATGGAAATGGTTTCCCATAGGTCTCTCTTGATAAACATTTCTTCCATTTTAAGTTTCCTCAACTCAAAATTGGTGCTGTTAAACTTCTCCACCTCTACTCTTCCGGATGTGCCTGCCATCTCCTTCCTACAACAAGATTACAGAATACTCTACATAGACTCCCACTCAATCTAAGATCAGCTCAAAAAAGCCCTACCCAACAACTAGGACCAAAGGTGATCAAGCTCTGATATGAACTGAAAGGAAGCAAGGTGTGCGAAAAACACTTCCTACACTAATCTAATGAGAGGAGATGTATGCAAATTCTTTTTAATCTTTACAATTACAGTGATGTTAACACAACAATAGAGATATTGCAGCAATGCACACACACAAAGAATGTAGATAGAAGAGAGAGAGAGAGAGACAAGATATAACATGGGGAAAACCCTTTTGGAAGAAAAACCCCACACTCCAAAACCTTCACAATGTATTATTAAAACAAAGAATGTTTACAACACACTTGCAATGTAAGTCTTCCAAGAGTCTTCGACACTCATATCTGGAGATATTCTGGTAGCATAATAGTACCTGTCAATAACTCTATGCATCTCCCATCCAAGCACCTGTTTTTATAAAGTTTACAAGACAAAATAGGAACCTTCTAGAGATGGGCACCCATCTTGGCCTCATGGCCCAAAACCCACGCCTAAGGACACTTGACCAACATTACAACATGGATTTTACACTTGTCACAACATGCCATCCCAATGTGGGCACCTAGTCCCAAGATAGGCTATGACAGATACTCTTAGGTACCTTACAGCTGTCATAGAATCCATCATACATGACATCTCTTACAGCTGTAAGAGAATCTATCATAACTACCTAAAAATAGCATATTCTTCTTACATGTCATAACCCACCTTGGGTGCCCAAATATGCCTTCCTCAATGATGCTCTTTGACACATTTCTTCACCTGTCATAGAATCTTCTATTCTTGAATCTTACACATCATATAATTTGTCATAGGAATCCGTCATAACACTTACGCGTCATAACTCCTTACACACTACACAAGATGCCAACACATGGTAGAAAACCTCTACCACAATATGGGATGCCTATATCCACATGATGAGTTGACCATCCTAGTCACATTCCAAGTGGACTGACAACACATCATGCCACTTCACACTAAATGACAAAATAGGATGTGCAACATAAATTACAACATAGGCAAATAAATAAATAAATACTCAAATAACCAATGCTAGGAATTACCAAGGTTGAGACACCTTAATTCCCAATAGGGTGGACCCACAGTCAGCTTGTGGAACTGCAAAAAGGAGACATGTGGCATGATTTGACATGTCATCTTCCTAAGTGGTCTGATGGGTGCCACGTAGGGTGTTTTGGGTCTTTTCGGCTATTCCATGGAGCATTTTAGTAAGGCTTTGTTTAGAACTGCAGAACCGCAGGAAGCTGCCATGTGTCCATATTAGGTCGAAGAATAGACATGAGATGGGGTACCAATGAAATATGGCAAAGTTTTACAGTATGTGGGGAAACTTCAAATGAGAGGTCAACTTTATGCCATGCGGCACGATCTGGAGGGATTATGTCATTCTGTAGACCCTTATCTGTGGCTTGATCTCATGACCACGGAACTGTGGGAGGCTGCCACGTGGACAAGGATGAATCTACCTTTTCGTCAACATGCCTTTTTGCTAAGTTATGAAGGTTGTTACAAATGGAATGTTTTCATTGGCTCTACAATTTCTTTGGGGCATGTCAAATATTTTCAAATCTTCTTGATGAACTAGCACCTTCGTATCAACTCTTTTTCTCTATGATCAACGACCCACATTCAAAACTAAGTGAATGGGTAGTTGCATGTTTTGGTTCATGCAAGCTGAGATTAATGTTGGACAAGATAGTCTCTAGTCCCAGAATTAATGACCCTCTCTATAAAGGCCCTAATTCAAGCATTCTAAAGACTTACCTAAGCATCTGGAGCATCGAGAGGGGAAAATTCATAGCAATTGGGAGATTGTTTGCATCAACTCAAGGTTTTATGAGAGTAAATCTAGTAAGTCTTCTGTGACATTATATCCTCTGCATGGGTTGATTTCTAATCCTTGTCATAATATGAGCTTGCTATTATCTGTAATTACATTCTAAAAATTTGTTTCAAGTCTAGGGTACCCTTGCATATTTCAATTGCCCTAACATTTACCCTAGTTGATGTCTAAGTGGTTCAAAAGGATAAACCCTAGAGCCAAAGGAGTAACCCTTGTCTCTCAAATCAAAATTGCAAAATGACTCCCCCACGAGCCCAAACTGCTTCCTCTTCTCAAGCCCAAGCCTTGCATGAAGACCTTGTAGCTTAACTCCCTGGTTCATTAGCACAGAAGATTAAGGTTCATGGCCTTGGTACTACCGAGGGTTTGGTAGATAAATTCTATGGATGTAGGGATGCTGAGATCCCAATTGGAGGGTGGCCACTATTTTTCCATTGGCATGGAAAAAGGAGTTTTCTTTCACCAGTCTCAAATGTATGGAACTATGACTTGGGAAAATTGGTAGTGCCAAACATCTTCATGGATATTGATTTATTGAGAACCATAGCTGTAAATCATGATGAAACCATTAAGGCAGTAAGGACTGCTAATGTTGTAATTATGGTACAAATTAACAAAGCATCTATCTCTGACATCTTCAAGCTAAATCTTGCTGCTTGTAAGCCCGTTGACTTTAGTCATTTCAAGTAGAAGTATCAATAGGACAGAAATAGTTATAGAGCAATATGGCTACCTAAACACAAGGTAAAGGGTGCCAGGGGGAAAGGCATTCAGATTCCTGCCAATGAAATAGAACCTCTCAAGCTTGATGGTTTTGAGAGTTATTTTGCCAAAACCTACTATGCATTGTGCCAAGTTTTGGTGGCAGACAAGTCAGATAGAATCCCCGTCCCTTACTTATATATGATTTGTGATATTCAACATGCATTGTTAAATGATGAATTTGATTATGCTACACACCTTGATAATTCTATACATAGGGGATTAAGTGAAATCAAAAAAGGACATCAAGATGTGAAATTTTAGTGGTACTCTTTACTATGCCACATGTTCTTGTATATAGGAAAGATAGAGTGGGGCCCTGATTGGATAATTTGTGATGATGGTGGAAAAGGAAATCAACTCCCAGTCCAGTATTAGACCCATGTATGGGACATACATTGCAAGGAGGCCAACTGCATCACATTCAGAAATCATTTTGCTAGCAAGGTGTTGTCATTTTTACATGGACCGGTGGATAGGATACCTAAGCAATTATGGATTTATTAAGGCCCTTGGAGAGAAGGTCAAATCTAGATATTTAGCACATTTAGGGATATTTCTTTCTCCACTCTGACTGCACATTCCTGAGGATCTATGGAACCCCAGTAGGACCCCATGTCCTGCCAAGGTTTGTGCCTTTGAGAATTGGTTTTTTGGAAGTTATATGGTAGTTAGCTAAGTTAGATAGAGCACATTTGGCAAATCAGAAGAAGGGATCATTCTTCCCTTATCTAATAGTATTCTCTAACTTTAGGATGAATAAGGAGGGTTTTGAGAAGTTATATGATAAATTCAAAACTTACAAGATGAGGCAAGAGCAGGTAAGGAATTGTGACCTTGAAGGTTTTATAAGTAACCTTAGAAAAAACATCAAAAGGTCTCCATTCAACCATTGCACTTATTTCTCTAAGGATGTAATAAGAGACATATTGAATGAAGATGGAGTAAAGGAGAGAAAGGTAAAATGGACAACCTTTCTAAAATTAGAGAGTGATAAGAAAAAGAAGGATGCTTCCTATAAAGGAGCATATGCAGAGGTTAGAGACGCAATTACGAGAATTCAAACAATTTGGAATAACATTGATAGGCTAATTGGTAATGCTCCTCAAATCCAGGAAAGAGAAAAGGGTAAGACTTCAATCATAGAGGAGAGGCCCTTATATCAGCCTTCTGGTAATCCTTCTATCTATTCTCTTAAAAGGAAGTCTCGGGGTGTGATAATTGGGAGACAAACTCCACTCTCTCCTCCATCTGTGAAACAAGAGCCCTTTTCTCCAATAAATGTATTTGATTTGGATTCCCCTCCAAGGGAGCCATCTCCAAAGAGAGTAAAAAGGGAATAGTTCCCATTGGTTGATTATCCAGATGATGATTATGAAATAACTGGAGAGGATGTGATTAGCACATGCCTTCCCCTCAAAGAGATGAAAATGTGTAACTGCCCCTTGATAGAGTAATTGAAAGTGTCATGATAGGAAGAGATAATACTAATGATGTAAGAAAGCTAGCTTTCTCTAAATTCATGGAGGATGACTAATTTGTGAAATCCCAAGAATTTGCTAATTTCATATGGAGAAGCAAAAGGAATCTGTATAAGAAGAGAATAGAAGATGAGAAGACTAAGGCCCCCCATGATTCAGAGGAACAGATTTCTCAAAGGGTATTGGCACAGATGAAAGTTGAGACAAAGGACATCACCCTTAAGGAGGGAAGATGTATGGTTAAAGAAAGTGGCATCCTTTTGCTCCCTAATTGGGATATTGCATCTGCTATCACCCTAGATACTATAAGGAGACAAGATACAAAAGTTTTCTCTTCTGAAGATGAAGCTATTGCGGCATTGTTTGGTGCAGGGTTTAACCCAAAGTGGGAAACCCTATCAATTTGGGCTCTGGCCCCTAATACTAATAATCCATCAGTTGCTAAAACTAATAAATATTTGAGGGGAAGTTTAATTGTCAAGAGTATTTGACACCCTTGCAGTTGAAGCAACAACAATGCCAGTAGAGGTTGCCAAATTTAGCAAGGCTACTACTGAGGCACTACAAAAGAAATATGATAAGCTCTTGGAAGAGCATAGAATTGTGTTACAAGAGTATAATAGATTGAAGGCCATGGAAGTGTATATGTAGCAACAATTACAGCAAGCATCAACCATGCCACCTCCATCAACTGAAAAGACCTCTAGCAACTGAAGCTCCTCCATCAACTGATATGGTGGTATATACAGGTTTAATAATTGCTAGTTCCTCCACATCTCCACCTCTTAAATCAGATGAGGAAATGGAAAAGGAAAAACTCTTGGAGTAACTTGGTTCTTATGAAGAAATCTTGATGAATTACCAAGAGGATCAACATGTGAACAATCTAAATCTTATTTCTAATGTTTTGGGGCACCTCATGGGCAAAGTAGTGAAGAGGGTAGAGATTGTCCACAATATTTACTTTCAATTATTAATGGTAACTATCAATATTACTAATGAAAAGGCAGGGGCTCTTCCCTTAATGAATAAATGGACTCCAAGGCTTAGTTCTATAATGTAGTAAAATTTGGATTGTTTAATGTTTTAGTGTTTGTTTGTTTGAATCCTCCTTTCACCACTTACATTCAAGGACCCTCGGATCGAGTGACAGAGCACTATCAGGTCCTTGGTCACTTACAAACATAGGGAAGCTTGGATTAGGGTGTTTGATTATCAAATTTTCTTCTCTTATGTCCAATTAACCATCAAAACCCTAATTATGCAAATACAGAAGAAAACTAACGAATTACAGAAAATGTTCTTGCTGAAAGATGTAAAATGACAAATAATAGAGTACCTATTTTCAAGGTTCCAAGGTGAAAAAATTGGGGACAATGGAGTAGACACCCAATTCCAAGGCCCTGCTTTTTGTCGAGATCTGGAGACAAGGTCTACAACCTGTATCTGCTGTATTAGAGATTTTCCTATCACAGGACTTCGAGGACTAATGAGCAGGCACCCAAGTCTAGGGTGCTCTTTTCCCTTCTATTCTACAATTTTGACACTCCAAGATGTCCTCCTACAACTTCACTTTGTCTAGCTCCTCAACCTGTAACCTACAACCATGAAAATGTTGGGAGGGGGTTGTGGTGTTTAGAGGCTTGCCTCAGTCAAGCCCCGGAGGACACTTAAGTCTTCAAACACCTTTGTCAGATAGAGAGTGTGTGCCTTGGGAGGTAGAGGCAAATACCAAATGAAATAATGATCGCAAACATAATATAATGTCACCTTGTAGTGAAGATCTCATGGGAGGAAGATGCCCTTCATTCCATGATGAAATGGATGCTCAAATCTACAAACACAAACACATAGACAACACAATTCTACTCTTGCAACACAATGAAAGCCTTGAATCACCTTGAGAATACATGAACATCACAATTACCATCTAGTTTACAAATGAATGCCTAAACATGCTTTTATATGCAACTACAAACACTCCTACCAAGATCTTTTGTAATTCAAACTTACCGTGTCGGCATAGGACCCAAATAACGGTCACAAGATAACACCAAAAAAATGGGACTGCCCCAAAATAGGGTAGGACTAGGGCATGGGTGCCTAAGTCCTCCCCCTATTTTGGGTAGGGGTCATCTCAAGTAGTCTCACTAGGTACTATTTGTCTAGACACTTAGGGGTTTTCTCATCGGGGTGTTGAAATATGATGTAAAATGTCCTAAATGCACACTAAAGACTTGGGAGCTAAACCTAAAGAGGAAAAAAGCCCCCAAGGGGACATGTTTTGATGTTACATTTAGCCCCCACTTTAATGTATGTATAAACGCGAGGCCAATACATGCATTAAAGTATGGTCACAAACACAACAAACACACCAAGCACGAAGAAGACACTCCAGACACATTGAAAACAAAGACAAGCACACAAAACACGGAGAAGACAGTTACAGTCACGTAAAACATGGAGAAGACAACAAATGCATAGAAGACACATTAATGCATGGAAGATAGGCATGATTTCTTTTATTTTTCTCATATATATGAAATGCAGCTGCAAGTACTGGAAAGTAAACAAACCTCCCATAATGTAAGAAGCACTCATCGCGCTGGTCTTTAGACTACATATATGAGGCAACACACACGCAAGACACGCAAAACCTCCCAAAATACAGACTGCATATGGGGCAACAGACACGCCAAACAAAGCAAACACGCCAAACACACACACTTGAAGACACAGAGAAAACATGGCAGACAAGTGATGGAGTGTTCCTATTTCTACGTCCAACACCATCTCAGGCACATTACAAGCACACACTGACAATTGGGCTTTGCCACAAGAATCACCGAAGACACACTTAAGGGTTGAGTTAGTCACAAAACCGCTCCCTGCCTCCGTAGAGGACTTTCGAAAATGACAGGATGATACAATCTGCTCTGAGAAATGCACCATCCCTGCCTCTGCAGAGGGCTTAAGAAAAAGGATATGCTTGATATCCCTCCTCCGCAGAGGCCTTACATGATTGATTAATTGATTGCAAACAAACTCGGGATGCAGGAAGCACTCATCGAACTAGTCTTTAAACTGCATCTGAGGACAAGCACATAGCTAACATCTACAACAAACAACTTACCTTATATGCCCCCACCTTAAGGTGGTTGATATCATGCATCGATATCAAGCACGTTAAGGTAGGAACAAAACACACAAGGGAACACAGACTTTCACAAAGCCCATGCCCCCCAGAGGTGACATGTACTTCACGATAGCCAAATGTTCCCACAAACACATCCCTGCAAGAAACATGTTAGTGTCGACAACATCATGATAAAAAACAACATCATATGATTAACCACACAAAGAGCCAAGGTTATACAATGAATTCAAAGTTTGAGGATAACCATGGGGCTATATCATGAAGCTCTCTGAATCAAGTACCACCAAGGCTAGATTCAAAGACAAACAAAGGTGCACGGAGCAGCAGTATTGTTAAGGTTTGTAAATGAGATAAAAACATCATCAAATTTAGTACGCGGAAAGTACGAGTGCTTCCACTAGCCAAGCGTCAGCTAAGATATACAACCCCATCATCATATTAGGAACTAAGTCCATTTTTTGATTGCTCTCGAAAGGGACACTAGGTCCGCATCAGTATAAATGTTTGTCGTCATCCGCTTGCTAGATAGAAACACTAGAGTAAGGGAAACAATAAATAAGAGAGGAGAAACAAGTGTCTTAGGGACAGTCACATAGGAGCGTGCCCCCAAGTCACCAACCACAGTGCTATGTCCGTAAGACATAACACACAACAATGAAATTAGAGAGAGAGGCAATATAGAAGAAAGATGATACAAATAAAAGGTCACGACAGAGGCGGTCTCCTGGTATTGTGGACCTTACGGGAGAATCCAAGGTCATCCTAGGAGGCCTAAACAACACATAACACATCACAAGGGAAGCACATCACGAGAGAGATAAAGGGTTAGAGATACTTACCTGTTAGGGTACCATTGTTATATATATCTAGGATATCTATCATGTTGTTTTGATCTTGTTGAATTAACATTAAGTGTAGGATGATGGGGGCTTTCTTTTCTTTAAAAGGATTATATCCAATGCCGCTTGAGTAACGTGTTGAAGTGGATTCTATAGGTATTCAAATCCCTTGTTGATTTACACCACATCCCTTACCTTCATATTCACAATTGTTATAAAGGATATTAAATCCTCGACCACAAAGGGATGCCATTTCCTTAGAAGATGGTGAAGCCTCATTGGTCTCGTAATTTGTGGTATAAGTGAGAGCATTGTTTTTATTTTCTACCAAGGGGACTTTAGGTTTCTTAGGTGCTTCAAAAGATTGCTTAGGTGAGATTGATGCTACTTTTGATGTGTCAAGGCTATTAATTTTATATTCTCCTATACTGCAAGGATTAAAATCAAATGGGCCCCAATCATCACCAAAGAGTGCATTCGATGCTCTAGAGTCTTGCATAACATTAGTCATTGATGGATCACATCGCAAATTGTTTAAGCTCATATGGTTATAAACTAGTTTTTGCTTTTCAATATGTAAACAGTTATCAGGTTCTGGATCAGTATGAATAGTATGAAGTTTAGCTTTGAATATAAATTTGATTGAACAATGCAGGGTGGAAGGGACTGCCCCCAATGCATGAATCCAAGGTCTACAATGAATCATGTTGTAAGATAAAGAACAAGGCATGACATGAATTAGGGTAGGCATAATCATAGGTCCTACCTATATAGGTAGAGTTATAGTGCCCATGGTTTGTCATCCAACATTATCAAAGCCACGAATGCTAATGCTGTCTGGTTTGATCTGTGATGTGTCAGCTTTAATCTTATGTAATAAGTCAATGCCACCAACATTAAGAGCTGATCCATTATCAATCATAACTCTCTTAACCAATGATTTTTTATTGTGACGAAGATAACGAGAGGATCATATTGGTTTTGGACTTCGACTGATGGTAATTCGTGTGGTTGAAAGAGAATATCTATTTTTATAGCATGCATACTATGTAATATGGCTGCTACATCATTAGGCTTTGTAGTAGGTGGTACAATCACCTTTTGTAAAGATTCTTGGAGCATTCCATGGTATGTAGGCGATGTTTGTATTAAATCCCAAAGAGAGATCTTAGATGGCGTAGACAAGATCATACTCTTAACCACTTTTATGAGAAAGACGAGGTGGTGGAGGGAGCATAGGTTGAGAACATGGAAGAGAGATAGGCACATGCAGTGCTTGCTTACTTTGCTTGTTATTACAGTTGTTATAGTATGAGCAATCACATTTTGTACACCCTGATTTCCTTGAGCAGTTTGCTTTGCATAGCCATAGATGTGATTCGGGGGTCTACCTTGAACAGTAATCACCGGCTTTAAGCAAGAGGGTGCACTAGGTGCCCCTCGGACAATCATCTTAGGAATATTGCTACAAAGTTTATTAATCAATATTGAATTAACACTGTTCCCTCTTGGTTACATCCAACATCCATCCCTAAAGGATTTAATGTGAGAGACCTTTTCTCATCCACTAATACTACATCTTGGCTAGGGAGAGAAATGGGATGAGAGGAAGGTACTGTATCACTAGTTAGACTAAAGCTATCCATAGTCTTCTCATCGAAGGTTCTTGAGTTTTTAATCAAGGGTGGAAGGTCTAATGGATTATCCATAGAGGTCTCATGCACCAAATGATCATTAAGTGAATAGTCTTTCTCTACCCATGAAGAATCCTTCTTGAGAGGGAGCCCTTTATCCACTAATGTTTCGTTTTCTGAAGAGGGTAGGGTAATGTATAGGAATGTGTCAATGATTTCATCCTCTTGGGCCAGTATATCTGCATAGGAGGAATCATTTTCTGTCATCATCATATATTTTAGCTGTTAAATCCAAAGCATTAAGGGAACTTTCACTCTCATCATTCTTAATGTGTTTCATCAAATCTTCTACTACCCAAGGGTATGTATTCATGAGAGAGGTAAAGTTGTCAAAATCGGATACATAGTCAAGGATTTCAAATGAAAAGCATTTAAATATATCCTTGTGATACATAGCTTGTAAATAAGTGAGCACATGAGTATTAATGTTAAGAAATTTGTAGAAACTCTCAAAATTTTTGATATATGCAAAGTTTCCAAAGAGCATTGAGAAGATGAATCCATGAGTGCCAAATCAGATTTTAATAGCTTTTCAAAATTGATGCAAAAGACAAGTGTAAAACTATGTGCAAGAATGACCTAAAATGCTTGATTTATTGTACCTTTTCAATGCAAATATATCAAACAAAAGGTGTTGTAAGGATTTAGATTAGGGGCAGCAAATAAAATGTCTAATATCAGTCCAATACAGCAATAAGATCCTTTACAACACACTTGTTATGCAAACCTAGGACGAAGGTTAGTCAAAAGCTAGTGAAAATACCCAAAAATATGCAAATTTTCACCAAATTTTCACTACAAGAGCCCAATAAAAAGGTGTTGTGAAGTTTTTAGGAAGGGTAGCAAATAATAACCCTAATAACAATAAATTAATGCAAAAATATTCTTCACAACATGCCTATAATGTAATCGTATATGCAAAATAAGCCAAAATTTATTGAAAATTGCTAGTTTTTGTTGAAATTGAATATACATAAACGCAAAATGAATGCAAAAACACACTAAAATGCAACACTACATACAAAATTAGATTTTAATGAGTGCCTAATATGAGTAGAAAAATCTGAAAATAAGATTTTACCTACAAACCCTAGCCTTTGAAATTACTAGGTTATAAGAAAAATTCAAAAATTCAAAGATGGTCACGAGGTCCAGTCTCCCCCCGTCCCCTTGGTACCGGAGGGTGTGTCGTGCTAGCGTCACCGGTCACGTGAAAAAAGTTTACCAGGTACATAAAAAAAAATAAAAATTTAAATTAAATTAAATGAAAATTAATTAATTCAAATTATTTGAAAATCAAGCCAAAAATGCCAATTTTAAAAAAATTTCCAAAATTTTCAAATGTGCTATGAAAATGAATTTTTGTAATTTAGGTTAGATCTAATTTAAAAATCAGAAATTAAATTAAATTAAATGAAAATTAATTCAAATTATTTGAAAATTGAGCCAAAAGTGCCAATTTTTTTTTTTCAAATTTTTAAAATTTCGAATGCAATGAGATGAAAATTAAATAAATGAATAAATTTCAAATCTAATGCAAAAATTTGAAATAAAGTGAAAATTAACTCAAATTAAATCAAAATGCAAGCAAAAAATGCCAATTCTTTTTCAAAATTTTCAATTTTTTTGTTAATTTTTAAATGCAATGAGATGGAAATTAAATAAATGAATGAATTTCAAATCTAATGCAAAAAATTGAATTAAAGTGAAAATTAATTCAAATTAAATCAAAATGCAAGCTAAAAATGCCATTTTTTTTTCAAAATTTTCATTTTTTTTGTTAATTTTCAAATGCAATAAGATGAAAATTAAATAAATCAATGAATTTCAAATCTAATGCAAAAATTTGAATTAAAGTGAAAATTAATTCAAATTAAATAAAAATGCAAGCTAAAAATGCCAATTTTTTTCAAATTTTTCAAAATTTTCAATTTTTTTGTAAATTTTCAAATGCAATATGAAAATTATGAATTAAATGAAAATAAATTTAAGATCTAATGCAAAAATCAGAAATTTAATTAGATGCAATTAAACTATGTCAAAATTCAAATCCTAGAATGCAATTTTTTAAAATTTTCAATTTTTTTTGTAATTTTTCTAATGCAATAAGATGAATGAAGAAATGGATGAATGGAATCAATGCAAATCTGAAGTGAAACAATCAGCAAGGTGCCAAATTTAATAAAAACATGGGTTCACCAAAATGTAATGTAGTAAAATTTGGATTGTTTAATGTTTTATTGTTTGTTTGTTTGAATCCTCCTTTCACCACTTACATTCAAGGACCCTCGGATCGAGTGGTAGAGCACTATCAGGTCCTTGGTCACTTAAAATGTAGGGAAGCTTGGATTAGGGTGTTTGATTATCAAATTTTCTTCTCTTATGTCTAATTAACCATCAAAACCCTAATTATGCAAATACGGAAGCAAACTGACGAATTACAAAAAATGCTCTTGCAGAAAGATGTAAAATGACAAATCATAGAGTACCTATTTTCAGGGTTTCGAGGTAGAAAAGTCAGGGACAAAGGAGTGGGCGCCCAAGTCCAAGGCCCTACTTTTTGTCAAGATTTGGAGACAAGGTCTGTAACCTGTATCTACTGTACTAGAGATTTTCCTGTCACGAAACTTCAAGGACTAATGAGCGGGCACCCAAGTCCAGGGTGCTCTTTTTCCTTCTGTTCTGCAATTTTGACACTCCAAGATGTCCTCCCACAACTTCACTTTGTCTAGATCCTTAACCTGTAACCTGCAACCATGAAAACTTTGGGAGGGGGTTGTGGTGTTTAGAGGCTTGCCTCAGTCAAGCCTCGAAGGACACTTAAGTCTCTGAACACCTTTGTTAGATAGAGAGTGCATGCCTAGGGAGGCAGAGGTAAAAACCAAATGAAATAATGATCGCAGACATAATATAATGTCACCTTGTAGTGAAGATCTCATGAGAGGAAGATTCCCTTCATTCCATGATGAAATGGATGCTCAAATCTGCAAACACAAACACATAGACAACACAATTCTACTCTTGCAACATAATGAAAGCCTTGAATCACCTTGAGAATACATGAACATCACAATTGCCATCTAGTTTACAAATGAATTCCTAAACACGCTTTTATATGCAACTACAAACACTCCCGCCAAGATTTTCATAATTCAAACTTACCATGTCGGCGTAGGACCCAAATAACGGTCACAAGCCGACACCTAAAAATTAGGACTGCCCCAAAATAGGGTGGGACTAGGGCGCGGGCACCCAAGTCCTTCCCCCTATTTTGGGAAGGGGTCATCTCAAGTAGTCCCCCTAGGTCCTATTTGTCCAAACACTTAGGGGTTTTCTCATCGGGTTGTTCAAATATGATGTAAAATGTCCTAAATGCACACAAAAGACCCAGGAGCTAAACCTAAAGAGGAAAAAAGCCCCCAAGGGGACATTTTCTGATGTTACAAGTTCATTGCTTGTAATGTGTAAAGGATCTGCACATGAACCAAATAGACCAAAGGAAATTCTTCCTACTTATAAGATGGTCAAAGCAACTGGGGAGCAACAAGGATTTTTGGAGTAGCTGGAAGAAAAGATTGAAGAGAAGATCAAGGAATTTGATGAGAAAGATATGAGGCTCATGAAAAGATCAAAAAGGATAATGGAGAAATAAAGCCATGTGGGTTTTGGAAAGCTCAGTTTGAAGGTATTACTCCTACACTTGCTTTTCTCATATGTGTTAAGAATAAGGTTGATTTGGAACTTTTAAAGGACATCTTGGATAAATTATGGGATGCAAATCAATTCTTAGGAGAATTTGAAAGGGAGTTTGATATTACAGTATCTAAGTATAGTAAATATAGAGCAAATATGTATTCCTTTTTCAAAAAGAGAATACGCTTCTTTGGTTTCTTTCACTCATTCAGCATCAGCGTGGGATTGTCTTCATTTCCAACAAAGTATTTTGTCCTTTAGTGGATTCCTCCTTTTTGTCATCATGTACATCACCAATTTCTCCCAAGAAATTTGAATTTGAAGAAGGCAGGTGAATAAACAGTAAAGTATGTTACAATAGCCTTTCAACAAAGCATCTTTGGAAGGAAATAAAGATCTACAACTGCACATGCAACAACTTCTATTCCTCATGGAATATCTACCCCATGAGCAGTTATATTTGCATCCTACTGAGGTTAAGTGTGTCAAATGAAAATGTGACACTTGTCATAAGGCCTGAAACTTGTTTTGCTCCCTTGTTTCTATAAAAGGGAATTCAAGGCCTTTGACAAAGGATCTTGGAGAATTTTTGTATCACAATATACATAGTAATAGAGTCAGTTTTTCCTAGTTTAGGTCTCAAAATTTGATGTGCTTGTGAATTTTGTATGACAGTACCAGTTCATAGCTTAAATAGATTGCTAAGTTCAAGGTTATACTATCTCCTACATTGTATTCTTCATTTCATTTATGAATAAAAATTGATCAAGGATCATTTTATTCATCTTGACAGTCTTTCCCGTGAATGAGTGTTCTTCTTATGGCTTTTACTCGAGGAGTGAATTTAATGCTTTAAGGGAATATTGAATACTTTGAATGTTTGTAGGAATTCCTAAGTAGAGTTGGTTTTGAACTAATTCAAGTGTGATAGTGTAATACATTATTACAATGTTTACATGAGCTAGGAAAGATACTGTTGTATTAGGTTTCATTTATATCTATTTTGACTTTGTAGCCTGGGATTTAGGCACTGACCTCTTAGAACTTTTGTCTGATACAACTCCTTGGTCATCCATATTGAAAATCAAAATGAACTTCTATTTCTATCTTAAGTTATGAGTATAATGTTATTCCTATGTTCTCCTGCAAGAGAATTGTTTTAAAGCCTGAGAATCTAGCCCATTACTCTAGCATATCAGTAATTCTTTAGGCATTTTAGAGAGAACATATCTGTTAGGAATAGTATTTAAGATAAATAGCAAAAGATCTTGAATAAATACTGTAAAGGACTACCATCCTAGGTTTTGTAGAGCCTAAAGTGCAAAGGAAAAGTGTAACCTAGCTTTTCTTGTTCATTGGCCAATCCCTCAAGGGAAATCAATCATTAGAATTAGTTATTCTTTAGATTGCCCTTTTGAGATCAGGTTGGGAATTTAAAACAACCAACACCCTTCTTCGGAATGCACTCTATCTAACAATAGTGTTGGAAGATTTGAATGTCATTCTAGGGCTTGACCGAGGCAAGATCCTAAACACCACAACCCCCAAACCCCTCTCTTTGTGATTGTAGGTTACAGGTGCAAGATTTTGTGAAGTGCATGTACAAAGGAGAAATTTAGAGGATAAAGATTCAAGATCATGTGGAAAGTTGTTGATATTCTACCCTAGTGGACTAGGGTGCCCACCCTGTAGTCCTCCTGACTAGATTTATCCCAAACTCAAGAGCTGAGTATCATCCGACACTATTTATTATTCTAAATCTATAGAGAAACTATCCTATCAAACTAGGGTGCTCGCCTCATAGTCCACAAAGTTATCTATTCTAGAAGTCCAACTTCTATTAAGTTTCTAATCCTTCCTGAGTGTCTTCCTATCCAATGATCTGTAACAATTTATTCATCTGTACCCATTATAATTAGGGTTTGAGGCTTACTTGATCTAAGGTTTGATGGAACGGAGTCAAACATGATCTAATACCCATAGAATAACCTCACATACCAAACACACTCTCTGTTATCTTTAATGTTGTTCTCTTGCCTTAGACCTCTACAGACCTGCTATCATATCAGCAACATGAACCTTTCTATGGACATGAAGTCAATCCAGAAATAAAATGCAGCAGTGTTAGAACTCACTAATGAATTTAACTTGCCAGGTTAAGAACTACCTGTGGTAGGAACTACATCACACATAGAACATAAAAGGAAATAGTCTCATATAATGGATAAGAACCATAATAATATAACACTTTATTTACGGGATTAAACAACTTATTACAATCTAAAGACCTACGTGGTCTGTAATTCTATTCTGCCAAAACAAACTGGCATTCCTTGTCGATCCACAACTCACTTTCTACTCTGTCAAAACATGACAATACATCTCATATTGGCCTGTAACTATCGGCCTATTCTTTCTATAGTTCCAAACAACTCTAACTTCTCATTTTCTCTTCCTATCCTTTTCTTTTCTCTCTATCTGTATTCTCACCATCCTTTTACAGATTCAGCCTCCCTCTTTGCTTGACCTTCTTCACACGTTTTTATCGTTTTCTTTCTTGCCTTGCCTCTTTGGCCTATTCTTCTTCCTTCATTTCACGGCCTTCTCTATTTTCTTCTACTCTCTATTGAATCGGCCTTTAATGATCCTTCTCAAACTACTCATGACTTCAGCCTTCAACCTCTACTATTTTCTTTTTGGTCAACCTCTCACTAATCTCCTTCTTTCTGACAACCCTCGATACTTGGCCTTTAGCCTTCTTCAATCGACCTCCCTCTCTGCTCTTATGCATTCGACCTCCTACTGATATATCATCAACCCATCCTCTTCTAGCCTTTTTTAGCTTGTTCTTACTTGCCTCTGGCCATAACGGTTGCTTCCAGTCTATTCCCCATGTTTCTTCCTCCATTCATCTCCCTCAATAATGGTCACACTTTCTTTGTATCTGTCACTTTTATGATATTGGCCTTATTCAAACATTTGTCACTTCCTCTATTGGCCTTTCTCAGCTAATTATCATCATTCCTCCATGTGCCTCTTATTCCTTCTTCATTGTTGCCTTCTTGCCATTCTGGCAGCTCTACCTCTCCAACCATTTCATCTTCCCCATCGAACTAGCTCCATCCTTGCTGACAGTTTTCTAGAAGAATCTGCAACTGACTATAGTAACTATTTGTTTACCCAATCTTGTCCACTTCTAGCAACTGTTACAACTTCCTCAACCCATTCATGTCTTCTTGAAAGCTGATAATTAACTATTAGTGTTCCTATCTCTATGGCGACAGGAACTTTCTTCCACCTAAAACTTATCATCTGACCTAACTCAATGAACCCAAAATTCATCTGCTAACCAAAATTTCAAAAATTAAGAAGATGCCCCTACATCAGTCTCCCTAGGGGACAAAACCATGTGCCCCTGCACATGGAGTCTTCGATCAAACTTATTCCTCACTATTCCTTTTCTTCTACTTCTTCCACAATCTCTCTGGATCACTGGCCACCTTCCTCCAATATTGTTGTGCAACACTACGGGCTGACTTCATGAGACCATCTTCATCAATTACTGCTCACTTCTAATCTCTAATTCTCCTTTCATCATAATTTAATGGAAAAATTTCCATGCCTTCATCATCACCCACTCCTTCCTCAATACTCACCATTTCAACATATTCATCCAACTTTCTTTCCAGCAACATTAGATCATTTTTAGCTTCATCTTCTATTTCATTCATCTCAAAATTTGCCATAATTGCAACATCTTCGGTCTTCATTCCTACAACAACTTTTGTATTATCCTATTCAACCTCCCTCAGGGTATTCTTGGTTGTCCCACACATTCTCAAACCTTCAACCTTTTCATTACACTCTTGCTCAATGGCTGCAAATTGTTTCCACAAATCTTCTTCAGCGTCTTCAGTTGCTGCTCCTCCTTCAAATTCTATTGCAGCATCATCTTCATCATTCTTTTGTTGATCTTCTTCCTCTTGGATCTTTTGCTACTCCTAAATCCAAATATGTACTTTCATGCTTTGCAACATATGGCACTATTGTCCTCTTTTCATGTTCAACTCTTCCAGCTAACATTTTCTCTTTTCTACACTTCCCAATCTGCCTTTGGTTACCTTTTTGTTTATTCTGGTATTTATTCTTCCTCATCTCTTTCTCATCCACAATCTTCCACTTGTCTTCCTCATATTTATAAATTTCATTCAAAGCCTCAACACAATCAAATTGCTTTTCTCTTACCTTACATATATTTTGCTTCTCTTGCTGCAACTCCACTGCACACTCATGGCTATTATTTTCCTTGCCATCTACTACTAGATTCACCATGCTTCCAGGTTCATGGGACTGGTTTTCTTCTTTATAGCTCCAACTCATTGTTTTCTCTTCAACACAATTGCTCACAGCTACTTGCTTTACCACCCACACTTTATTGTTGGATCGTTGTCCCTTCATTGCTACACTTGTGCTTCTCCTCCCTTGCTCTATTTGCTGCCTCAAATCATCTTCCCTAGGCCTCTTTACTGGCCAATTCAACTTCACATCTGGCTACCAATTATTCATCTGCACAACTCTCATTCTTTGCACTTGTTTGTTAGCAAAAACACAATAAAAAACATTTACATCTTTACATGTTAACTGCTGCCCCATAACAACTTGTTTTCTTTGCCAACATGGAACTACATATCCATGATCCTTAATAATATTTAAATATTGCAATTTCTTCCTCTCCCTCTCAACTTGTCTATCCATTTTCTTATCTCTACATTCATGACCAAAAGCAACATTCTTACCTCCATTTGTATGTGCAATAGTCTGCATTCTTGATTGGTTTCCACCATGGGTTTCTTCGATTTCCATCTTTTCCTCTTCATAAGCATCCGGTACTGCATCCACAACCTCCTCCAAGGCATCATAAAATGTTGGGGCTACCTTCACATCTTCATCCTCACACTAGAAATCTTCAGCATAAAACTCCTCATCATTCTCTGATACGTACCACTACTGCAAACTCTTTTTGACATGCTACTGCAATCAACCTTCTCTCATCTTCAACTCTTTTTCCAGGTGCTATTCTTGACCCATCACTCAATAGCTTCAAGGCCCCTTCCCTAACCTTCCTCAACACATTCTTCATATGCATACACATATGCAAACACAATATTAATAAACAAAATAAGAGACCATAATGTCTCCATTAGTTTCTTCTTCATGGGCACTCTTCTCTCTTCATTTCTTTCTTTCATAAGTGCTGCTTGCGGCACTTCTTCCTCTTCCTTGCTTCTTACCTCATCTTCTCTCATGTTCTCTTCAATGAGAACTCTCTTGATCTCTTTTGGTCTAGGTTGCTCTAGAGGCAACTCCTCGCTGTACCAATCTCTATGGGTACTCTTTCCATCCTTTTCTACTATTTTCAAGGCATTCATCTTTTGCCTTTTTCTTTTGTCCATAATCAACTTCACAGGCCACTTTACTTTTTTTTCCATTGGCCATACCCAAAAATACTCCTGGCTTTCTTCCTTCAACCTTTGCTGCCTTGCAATCAGGTATTGTGCCAAATCTTTCCTCAGCTTTGCCAACCCTCTTTCAAAATCTATATTTTTCTTCTTCATTTTTCTTTCTGCTTCCATCTTCTAAACACCTCACCCTTTTCCTTCCTTTGCTATCCGTAGGTCCTAGCTAAGTTGCCTCACTTCGGTGATCTACTAAACACTCAGAACCAACCTTGCGCTTTGATACCACTTGATGGAATAGAGTCAAACGTGATCTAATACCCATAGAATAACCTCACATACTAGACACACTATCTGTTCTCCTTAATGTTGTTCTCTTGCCTTAGACCTCTACAGACCTGCTGTCATATCAGTGACATGAACCTTTCTATGGATAGGAAGTCAATCCAGAAATGAAACATAGCAGTGTTAGAACTCACTAATGAATTTAACTTGCCAGGTTAAGAACTACCTATGGCAGGAACTAAATCACACATAGAACATAAAAGGAAATAGTCTCAAACAATGGATAAGAACTGAAATAACATAACACTTTATTTACCAGATTAAACAACTTATTACATTCTAAAGACCTACATGGTCTATAATTATGTTCTGTTAAAATGAACTGGCATTCCTTGTCAATCCACAACTCACTCTCTACTATGTCAAAACATGACAATACATCTAATATTGGCCTGTAACTATCAGCCTATTCTTTTTACAATTCCAAACGACTCTAACTTCTTATTTTATCTTCCTTTCCTTTTCCTTTCTCTCTGTCTGTATTCTCATCATCCTTTTACACATTCGGGCTCCCTCTCTACTCAGCCTTCTTCACACATTTTTTTCCTTTTCTTTCTCACCTTGCCTGTTTAGCCTATTCTTCTTCCTTCATTTCATGGCCTTCTCTATTTTCTTCTACTCTCTATTGAATCGGCCTTCAATGGTCCTTCTCAAACTGCTCACGGCTTCAGCCTTCAACCTCTACTATTTTCTTTTTGGTCAGCCTCTCACTAATCTTCTTCTTTTTGACGACCCTTGATATGTGGCCTTCACCTTTCTTCAATTGACCTCCCTCTCTGCTCTTATGCATTCAGGCTCCTGCTGATATATCATCAACTTGTCCTCTTCTAGCCTTTTTTGGCTTGTTCTTACTTACCCCTGGCCATAACGACTGCTTCCAGTCTATTCCCCATGTTCTTCCTCCATTCATCTCCCTCAATAACGGTCGCACTTTCTTTGTATCTGTCACTTTTATGATATCGGCCTTATTCAAACATCTGTCGCTTCCTCTATCAACCTTTCTCAGCTAATTGCCGCCTTCCTCCATGTACCTCTTATTCCCTCTTCATTGTCACCTTCTTGCCATTTTGGTAACTCTACCTCTCCAACCATTTCATCTTCCTCATCGAACCAACTCCATCTTTGTTGACAATTTTCTAGAAGAATCTACGACTAACTATAGTAACTATTTGTTTACCCAATCTCGTTCACTTCCAGCAATTGTTACAACTTCCTCAACCCATTCGCGTCTTCTTGAAAGCTGATAATTAACTATTAGTGTTCCTGTCACTATGGCAATAGGAACTTTCTTCCACCTGAAACTTGTCATCCGACCTAACTCAATGAACCTAAAATTCATCTGCCAACACAAATTTTGAAAATTAAGAAGATGCCCCTGCATCAAGGTTTCACATATCTATCAATCTAATCTATCTTTCCATATCATTCTTGAGTACATCAACCCATAGTTGAGTCCTCTTTCATTTGTAGTGACTTGGCTTGATTGTTGTCCTTGAGTGTTATTGTGAAAGGAGGGTTTGATTGGACACCTTTAACACTTTATCCCTTTCCCACTTTTCACCTATAACATTTTGGTGAACCCATGTTTTTACTAAACTTGCTTCTTGATGAGTGTTGTAATCAATCTTTGCATACATTCTTATCATATTTATCATCTTGCATTAAAAAATTTAGCATACATTTTAAAAAATTGAAAAAACAAGCATTCTAGGCTTGCATTAAGACATAGTTTTGCATAATTTGTGTTGCATATCATAAAAAGATTTAATTTTATGATATTTGCATCAGATCTGATCCTTGATACAGTAATTCATAATTAATTCATATCAAATATTGCATTCAAAAGCTTCATTTTCTAGGGCTTTGCTTAAAAAGTTGCATTTTTCATATAACCTAGTCTTTGCAAAAACTAGGGTTTGTAGTCAAAATTTCATTTTTAGATTTTGCTTCTCCTTTTCAACATTCATTCAAATATGAATTTGAAGTATAGTGTTGGATCATATTACATACTTTTGCATCCTAGCTTTGAAACTTTCACCTTTTACAATTACACATTGTGTATTTCAACACTAAGGATTTTATACACTTTCTTCAAACTTATTTAAATAAACTTTTAAATCATTCATGTCTTGACTTGGTGTGTAGCACTCGTTCCATCGTAATTACTTGGTTTGTTGTGAAATTTGTGTGTTTTTCTCTTTAAAACCCCTTAATCTATTCATCATGGATGCCTCAATTTATTCATCTTTGAAAGCTTTGTTTGCATACATCATAGATGTTAATAATTTCTACAAATTTACTACTAAGCATCCTCAAGTCTTAAATCAAATAGCATACATATATAGCATGGACATTTCTACATGTTCCACATATGAAATTATTTGTTATATATCTGACTTTGATAGTTTTGTAACTCTTATGGGAATACATCCTTCGATATTAGAGGATCTCACTAAATTCATAGATAATAATGAAGTGATGATGAGGACGATCCTCCTTTGTCTCCTATTACACATAATGATAATCCCATTGATCTATTCTCTAATACATTTAATGGTGATCTACCTTCATCTTTTTCACCTAATGATAGAGATCCCTCTCTTGAAATAATTCCCACTTGTGAAGACATTTTGGCACAAGAAGATGAAATAATTAACACATACCTCAATAACACTTTAGTGTCCCTTCATTCCAATGCTCTCCCTCTCCTAGATTAAACATTGGAAAGTGAAGAAACTTCTCTTGCACAAGCTCCTCAATTGGATCATAATGGATGTTCATCTACCAATCTTCAAACTATCCTCAACAATCTCCTATATGAGACTCATACTATGAATTGTTTACCATTACTTGACCATCTACATACCTTGGATACTACCAAGAATGCATAGATAAAAAATGGTCCTCCTTTTATTGCATACCCAACATCTGAAAACAACACTACAAATCCTCTCAATAATACTCTATCATCTCTTCCTACTAATGCTCTCCTTGGCCACGATGTAGCATTGGATGATGAAGGCTCTCTTTGTGAACAACTCCTTCAACCTATTGATATTGACAATTCATCAACTAATCTTAAAATGCTTCTCAACTACATCTTAGATAAAGAAACAAATTACCTACCTTTACCCGAACACTTACATACCTTGGAAACCTCTTATGATATGGAGAACATAAATAAACATACTATTCCTAAGGACCAAGGTACTCCAACACCACCTAAACCAGTTGAAATGAGTATTTTCCTGGCTCCTTCATCACCTCACTCAACTGAAATGGGAATATGTGAGGATGCCTCTCTACCATCCTTGCATATTGCAAGAGAAACCGTTCACGAGAGGCATTTCCCTTGCCAGCTACTATGGTTCCTTCACAAATTCAGGACAATGTGGATAACATAATTCAAGGAGAAGGAAGAACAAGGGATTGAGCCTTAACAATAAATGTAAAGATCAAGATCAGAGATAACAGGTAGGTATTTCTAACCCTTTTTGTCCACCTTTGTCATAGCATACCTTTGCTCACTTACGTGGCCTCCTCTTATGTGTTGTGTTTCCCTGTGATGTGTTATATGTTGTTTAGGCCTCCTAGGATGACCCTTGATAAGGTCAAGGATATCGGGAGACTGCCTCTATTGTGACCATTCTTCTATCTTTCCTCTTCTCTATTTTATTGTTGTGTGTCATGCCTTAAGGGCATAGTGTTGTGGATGATGTCTTGGGGGATTCCTCTTATGTGGTGTTCCTAAGGCACTTGTTCTCCTCTCTCTCATTTTATTGTTTACCTTCTTTAGTGATTCTACCTAGTCAGTGGATGATGAAAACAAATAAATACTGATAAGGACCGTTTGTCCCTTCAGTGAGAAAGAAAAAATGGACACAGTCCATATATGAAGATGGGGTTGATATTTATATCTGATGCTTGACTAGTAGAATCACTCCATGCATTGTATCATATTGTGCCACCTCTGGTAGCTAACATTTTACAATACTCTCAATCTACTCTGTGCACTTTGGATTGTTTTGTTTCTCACCTTGTTGTTACACTCAGTTCTGAGATACCTGTAGTATAAGCCCAATAGCTATACTCAAATCTGAACCTGCAAGTGTAGCCTTGGTCTTTGATGTGATCTAATATATGATTTATGCATAGCTTTCATGAATTGATTTGGTTGTTATCTTAGAATAAGATTTTCTAACCAAAGTTTATATCTTATTATCTCTTGTCTTAGCAAATCTTATCAATGTGTTTGTGGGAACATTCGATGACTGTAAGCACATGTCACCCCTAGGGGCATGGGCTTTGCGAGATCTCTTGTTCCCTTATGTGTTTTTACTCTACCTAAATGTGCTTGATATTGGCAAGTGGTATCAACCACCTTAAGTTGGGGGCATATATAATGGTTTCTATCTGATTATCTTTACATTGACAAAGTGTGTTTGCAAGCCCTCTCTGTGAGGCGGGATGGTGTATCTCTTGAGCAAGTGCACGTCCTTTTATATGCAAATCAAAAATCCCTCTCTACGAGGCAGGATGATGTATCTCTTGAGCTAGTGCATATAGTTTTATAAAAATCCCTCATCGCGAGGTGAGATGGTGTATCTCTTGAGCTAGTGCACATCCTTTCATAAAAAGTCCTCTGTGGAGGCAAGGTTGGATCTTGAGTCATCCACCCTTAAGTGTGTCTTTGGAGGTTGTGGTAGCATAGCTCAATCATTAGGTGTGTTTGGTGTGATTTAGATGGTGGGACTTAGCAATAAGCTCCTTCCATCACTCGTGTTTTCTGTGTATAAAACGTATAGTGTGGCTATGGCATACTATGTGGCTCTCATGTATTCCATGTGTCTTCCTTGTGTGTTTTTTGTGTCTTCCCCCGAGTGTGGTCTAAAGGTACGTGGCGATGAGACCCCTCCACATTCAGGTCCTTGTTTGACATGTTTTCCCCTAAGTGTGGTCTAAAGGCGCATGGTGATGAACCCCCTCCACATTCTGGTCTTTGTTTCACATGTTTTTGGTGGTCTAAGGGCACATAGTGATGAGCTCCCTCCACCCCCTAGTTTAGGATTTATTTTAATGTTATATCAATATATTCTTTGTGTATTGCATGACTACTCTCATGTCTTCATCATGTATTGCGTGCTTCCACTGTATTCTATGTGTTTTGTGTGATTCTTACCGTCTTCATTGTGTCTTGCATGTCTTCCATGTGTTTTCTAGTGCTTCCCTGAGATTGGGGGCTAGAAATAGTCCTCCAACCTTTGGGTATGCCTTAGCTTTATGTGCATAGTGTGTTTGATGTGTTTTTGACCATATGTTAATGCATATATGGATCATAAGATCATACATACATTAAAGTGGGGGCTAAATGTTATGGAATAAAAAGTATCCCTATGCCTTTTTACCTCCTAGTTTAGCTTCTAGGTCCCCTCATTTACACTATGCAAACCTAATACTTATCGCGGAGCAATTTCCCCCAAAACCCATGTCAAATGGGGCTTAGGAATCCACTCTAAACTTTAATCAAGACTGAAAAATGGCCTTGGGACTTGGGCACCCATGCCCAAGTCTAGGCTGATTTGCTAGGATCTAAATTTTAATGTGTCGGCATAGGACCTTTAAAAAGGTTTCCCTTTGTTTTCAATTTGAATTACAAATGTTAGTGGGAAAGCATATATAACTGAGTTTATGTCTTCATTTTACAACTAGATGGATAATCTAAACTTGTGATATTGAGCTAAGGGATTTCAAGGTATTCATTGTGTTGCAGAGCAAAATTGGTTGTTATTGTGTTTGTTTGTTGCAGATTTAGCTTCATCAATCCATCTCCTCGTGATTTGAAAGATCTTCATCTCCATGAGGGCTTCACCTCTAAGGTGACATCTACTTGTGCTTTTAATCAGTCATTTCATCATTGGATTTGGCCTCTACCCTCCTTGGGCATGCACTCTATCTAACAACGGTGTTGGAAGACTTAAATGTCATTTTGAGGCTTGACCAAGGCAAGATCCTAAACACCACAACCTCCAAACCCCTCTCTTTGTGATTGCAAGTTACATGTATGAGATTTCGTGAAGTACATGTATAGAGGAGCAATTCAGAGGATAAAGATTCAGGATCTTGTGGAAAGTTGCTGATATTCTACCCTACTAGACTAGGGTGCCTGCCCCGTAGTCCTTTTGATTGGATTTATCCTGAACTCAGGAGCTGAGTATCACCTGATACTGCTTACTATCCCAGATCTGTAGAGAAATTGTCCTATCAAACTAGGGTGCCCACTCCATAGTCCACAAAGTCATCAATTCTAAAAATCCAACTTCTGGTAAGTTTCTAATCCTTCATGAGTGTCTTCCTATCTGGTGATCTATAACAGTTTATTCATCTATACCCAATTCCATTATAATTAGGGTTTGAGGCTTACTTGATGTAGGGTTTGACATATCTATCAATCTAATCTATCTTTCCATATCATTCTTGAGTAAATCAACTTATAGCTAAGTCCTCTTTCATCTGTAGTGACTTGGCTCAGTTGTTGTCCTTGAGTGTTATTGTGAAAGGAGGGTTTGATTGGACACCTTTAACACTATATCCCTTTCCCACTTTTCACCTATAACAACAATAAGACTACATCAAATAAAATGATTACATACATCTGCAACAAAACAACATACTTGGCCTTTCATGGCCTCTCACATGCATAATCAATCTGCAATCTCTCGTGTTTCAACACTCCTTCATGGATGTAACTCCCTGACAGATCTACCACATGCTAATGGCATCTATTTTCTATCAAAACTCCCTCTAATCTACAATACACACTCACCATTATGTATTATTTTAGCTACAATGGCCTCCCCCAAAATGAGGTGTCCTCCCTTCCCTCAATTTTATCTGTTATTTATATATTAAAATCTACCATAAATTAATGTCTAAACAAGTTGCCTTCCTCCCCACTTCTCTTTCGTGCTAGGCCTTCTTTAAAAAGGCATTGAATTCTTTTTTTATTTTCAACCTGTTTGAAGTCTATATGCAACAATGTTATAATAAAGTTTTTTCCAAAATGGGTGCCTCGTATTTGTTCTAACATCTCATAGGGGCTACTACTATATAATGCATATTTATTGAGTTTTAATTCCTCCTCCTTACTCTATTTCCCATGCCTCATAGAGGTTTTTTTTTAAGTTTTTTAAAACTGTAGATTTTTACCAAGTTTGGCAGCGCCTCCTCCATTCATTTTCTATCAGAAAATTAATGTTTTCCTTTTCATATTCTATGTCACCTTCCAGAATAATGATAATTTCATTGAAGCTATCCTCCATCATTTAAATTTTCTAAACTAGTGATATTCTTATCTTGCTTTCTCCCTCCTTCCATTTGTCTGTTCATCAGGTAGAGCTAAAAATAATAGATGCCATGCTAATTTAGGTGCTTTCACTCTCATTTTCTAGCTTGGCATTTCTCTTTCTTTAGTCTGCTTCTTGTTGGCATTGAATGCATCAAGAATTAAATAATAGAACAATTTATATTCCTTGAAAAATACCTCATGGAACAAATTTGGAGAAAATTTACTCTTTGCGACTTTGTCACTTTACGTCGGGAAGCTGGATATCAACTTTTTGCATAACTTCCACCCAGAAGCTCATTTTTGTGTGAAAACTTGCTAGGATGTGTGGAATGACATTATGATTCTTCCAACCAAGCCATTATTCTCCAGCCTTCATAAAACTTAAGAAATTAAATTTCCCGTAAACTACCAGCGGTGAACAAAAAATTTGAATTTCTCTCAAACGGTAATAAATTTGAGTTTGATTCCTTTTGGACATTAGGCAAAATACTATTACAAACATTTCCTTCGAAGGAATTTTTCCCATCTCTTGAAAATCTTGAAAATCAATTATTTTCGTAGCCAGTAGGGACAAAATTTTTAATTTTAAATTCTCCCAATCCATGAAGAATTTGGTCATGAAACCTTCACCACATTGTGTGAAATTAATCTAGTGAAATATATTTCAAAAGATTTCAACCCAACTCTTACAAATTTTTGGAAATAATTGTTTCCATAAAATTGCCCTGCAGAGCCTTAAAACGACAATTTGGCAAAAACTTGAATCTTGCAATTTTGATCAAATTTTTGGATTCCTATATTGAGAGATGCCTAAAAAAACAAATGCAAACCAAAACAAACACCAAAACTAAAAATTAGACAGAAAATATTTTTGGGCAATGCAGGATCGCATGGGGACTTGGATGATCCTGCATCAGAAAACCTTACTAGATGGTGTAGGGACATGGATTGTGGAAATAAAAAGGTATTATGAACTTTGAAACCTCTCAAATGAAACCAAGAAAGTATGGGCAACCTTCTAGTTGAGAGGAGAGGCAAATGAACTACATGGTGGGAGAATGTTAAAATTGAGAAATATCTAACAACAATAAATCTCACCTAGGAATTATTTCTATCCTTGTTTAGGAAACATTGGCTTCCTCTGCATTATTTTGACCACAAGATGATAGAATTTCAAAATCTAAAACAAGGAGAACTTTATGTCACTCTATATTAGGAGAAGTTCATACAACTTTTCAAAAATGTTCCTCTTTACCAACAAGATGAGTTCTTCTGAGTGAGGAAGTTTATTTTGGGATTAAAACCCCAAATTGGTGCTGAAGTGGATCTTCATGGTCTACAAACAATGTATGATGCTTTTGAGAAATCAATTAAACATAAGCAGAACCTCCTAAGTATTGTCAAGTTTAGGAAAGAGAGCAAAGAAAAGAACAAAACTTATCACAATTAGCTTTCCACAAGTCCTTCTAAGAAGAAATTTTAGAAGCATAACCAATCCAGTGATAACAAATTCAAGAACAAGTTTGCTAAGGGAGGTGATCAAGGTAAGCAATCTGCTAATCCCAAGGGCCACAGTGAGGGTGAAAATAACAATAATGATAGAAAAAAATTGCCTAATAGAAAGGGACCAAAATATGGATGTTTTGTATCTGGTGGTGATCACTATGCAAGCAAATGTCTGCAAAATTCTGATGGGAGAAATGAAGGAAATGAACAACAACATATTCAGAATCGTATCCATGTTGCGGTGCATAATAGATAAGTAAATTTTCAAGCTACTCCCATTCAGTTTATAGGTACACTTTGTGGTTTTTTAGTTAATGTTCTTATTGATATTGTAGCTACATAATGTTTTAATATAGATCCTAAATTAGTAGATAACTTGCCTATAAAGGTTGGTTTTATGGAAAGCTCATGGATAGTTCAATATGGTAACAAAGAAGAGAGGAAGTTAGACCAATGTCTAGCCTTTAGTGATTTAGAGCTCCTGAGCTTTGTCACCCAAGTCAACTTCTGTGTAGCCCCACTAGGATCATACAATGTGATTATGGGAATTAATTGGTTGGTTCAACATAAATCCATAGTTAATTGCTCAGAAAAGTTGGTAACATGTTTGGATGATTTTGGGAATCCAACTAAGATTTGTGGCATCCAAAAGGCCATAAGTCTTAGACAAATTTCAACCATGCAGGTAAAGAAGGCCCAAAGGAAGGGATGCACCTTATATGCAATCCACATAGATGACCTAGAAGACAGTAAGGAACCATCAATTGAAAACTATCCTATTCTCCAGTAATTTTGTGATGTGTTTCTGTAAGAACTACCTAGAATACCACCTAGGAGAGAGTTTGACTTCTCTATTGATCTTTTAACAGGTTCAAAACCACAATCTAAAGCCCCATATAAGATGACCACCACAGAAATGTATAATTTGAAAGTTTAGCTTCAATAATTGGTAGATAAGGGCTTAATAGACCAAGTGTGTCACCATGGAGGGCACCTGTAATCTTTGTGAAAAAGAAAGATGGCACCCTATGAATGTGCATAGATCACAAAATGCTAAATAAGATGACCATCAAGAACATGTATCTCTTACCTAGGATTAATGATCTTTTTGATAAATGAAGCATGCATTAGTGTTTTCCAAGATTGACCTAAGATTAGGCTACCACCAATTGAGAATAAAGGAGGAGGATATTCACAAAACTACCTTCAGAACTCGCTATGGGCATTACGAGTTCACTATACTCCCCTTTGGTCTTACTAATGCACCAACAACCTTTATGAATATGATGAATAGTGTGTTTAAAGATTGATTGGATGATCGTGTCATTGTTTTTATCGATGACATTCTAATCTATCCCAAAAATGAAGTAGAACATGAAGAGCATTTGAGAATAGTCCCGCAATAGTTGCAAAAACATCATTTTTTTGGAAAGTTGTAAAAATGTTCCTTCTATTAGAAGAAGGTACATTATTTGGGTCACATTATTTCAGCTGAGGGAATATCTGTTGACCCAACCAAAATTAAAGCCATCATGGAATTGCTAGCTCTAACTAATGTCCAGGAAGTCCATAGTTTCATGGGCTTCATAGGATATTACCGAAGATTTGTAGAGGGATTTTCTAAGATTGCACATCCTATCACCACCCTTTTGTAACATACACCCTCAGATATATTTTTTCTGTGCCAAGTTTTTTGCTCTTCTGATTGTTTTGGTTTAGCATTTCATGTGCATGTTTTTTGCATGTAGGTTTTTTGTATTGAACATATAGAATATGAAATATATAAAAAAAACCCAGAAAATCTAAAGCATATATCATCAAAATATCAAATACCCAGTTTATATTATGGAAAAATATGAATTATGAGTACATACCCATATGCCAGATTACAACTTCAGATTTGTGCCGTATCCAGACCAACAATATGGGAACCAGTAAACACCTCCTATGCTCCAGAAATGAGAAGATTTCCACATCTAATGATGCAAAGATAAAATAAGGACTTTGGGCGACCAAGTTACAAGTAATACCAGCTCCAAATGAAGGCAAACTCAATTCCAATGATACCCACAATCTCCCTTATGTTGTACGGCCAGGCTGAAGCATATATCAACAACTAATAGATGATAACAACTCTTATTCCCTTCTATTTTGTATCAAAAAACACTGCAGCTACTAGCTGATCAGTCTAGGACAAAGAACATGGTGAAATCTTCTCCAAAACATCAGTAATGACCCTCATAATAGTACGGCCTCACTCATCAATGGTACGACCTAGTAAGGAATTTGAAAATAGTCACAAACTCTTCAAAAAATCATCAAATCTACTCCACAAATTCTGTCATTACATCTGCATATCAAACTCTGTCAAACATGGTCATATCTTGCTCAAATCTTCATCAAAATGTCTCATTCAAAATCCCAAATAAAGCTCCTAAAGTGAAGCTCCCAATATCCTCTTCTGATGTGGTCTTTCACACATGAAGAAAGGTGAACTTGCAAAGGGTTTTGTCTCAACAAGTCAATATCAAACCCTTGAAGCCAAGCTTGAAAATCAAAGCACAAGAGTATCAAAAATAAGAGAGAAAAATCATAATCCAAGCATATGCAAAAATGACTTCATTTCATTCTTTTATCTCTCTCCAACCCAATGCCCAAGAAGAGGAATATTTTAATATTTTATTTTATGTTTTTATCCCCCTTATATCTCCCATGAGGGTGCCCAACTCCTAGGGGAACAACTTAAGTTATAACTTAACTTTATAACATAAAGTTACTTTTGAATACAAGTCACGTAATCCCCTTTTAAATAATATAAGTTAAATCTTTAATTTAACTTATATTTTATCAAATAATGCTCTGGACATTTCAAAACCATTAATCTCATGCCAATATCCTCTGCCTCTGCCCTGCTATAAATAGCAAGGTGCTCCATCCTAACTTACTATAAATAGTAAGTCACCAATTTGACCCCCTAACCATTGCCATTAGCCTACCGGAGTCCAATGATAGGATAATCTCCATCATCTATCTAACTGGGCTAAATGGGGGACATTACAGTCTGCCCTCCGTAAGATTGCTTGTCCTCAAGCAATCTCAGCTCAGGATGTTGAAGTATCTACTCACTCTCCCATGTCGCATCCTCAACTGGCATGTTCTTCCACTTCACCAGGTACTCCCTAATGATCCGTTTCCTCAGATTCCTCTCCCTTGTGTCTATGATTACCTCTAGCACTAATATTAGCTTCCCCTCCTCATCCAATGGTGGAAGCTTAGCTGAAGGAATCACATTGTGGCCAAGTGCCTTCTTTAACCTGAAAACATGAAATACATTATGCACTCTTCTATCTACTGGTAGCTTAAGCTCGTAATATGCTTCTCCCACTCTTCTAGCCACTTTGAACGGACCATAGAACCTAGGTTTTAATTTCTCTGCTCCACTCCTTTTTAGACTAGACTGCCTGTAGGGTTGGAACCTCAAGTATACCATGTCTCCAACCTCAAAGCTCCTCTCTACTCGATGTTGATCATCATAGAGCTTCTGCTGATTTTGTGCCTGCTGCATGTTGTCCTTGAGTTCTTTCATTATATCTTGGCTCTCCTGCAATAGATCTTTTACCTTCGGCACTCGACTATCACCAAGTAGTAAATCTATAAAGCATGGGGCATCATACCAATATAGTGCCCTAAATGGAGTCATTCTGATCAACATATGATAGGTCGTGTTATAACAATACTCCCCCAAGTGCAACCATCTGATCCATGCCTTCTTCTGCCTCAAAACATAAGTTCGAAGATACCCTTCCACCCATTTGTGAACTATCTCTATTTGGCTGTCAGTCTGTGGGTGGTAACTAGTGTTGGGAGTTAGCTCAGTGCTACACAACTTGAATGACTCATGCCAGAACAAACTCAGAACTTGTTGTCCCTGTCACTCACTATCCCCCTGGGTATCCCATGAAGTCTGAATATCTCCTGGAAGAATAAATCAGTCACATGTACAGCTGTGTATGTCGTTGAAATGGCGAAGAAGTGTGCAAATTTGGTCATTCTATCAACCACCACATATATGCAATCCTTCCCCTAAACCTTAGGTAACCCTGTGATAAAGTCCATGGAGATGTATTCCCATTTTTTATTGGAAATAGGTAGTGGTTGTAACAAACCTGCTGGATAAGTATGTTCATTTTTGTTTTGTTGACATACGGGGAATTCACGAACATACTTAAGCACTTCATTCTTAAGTCCTTTCCACGTAAATGTCTCCTGAATCTACCTGTATGTTTTGAAAAATTTGGGATGGCCAGCGATTGGTACATCATGGAAAGTCCTCAAAATCTTATGCTTAAACTAAGAGTTAGGCACTAAAAATATCCTGTCATTATATATAATCAAATCTTTCACCAGAGTGTACTTGTCATCATGCATAGTGCCCTCAATGACTCTTGCTTCCCAAGAGTCCTTAGCATACTCTACTGAAATTGTCTCCCTCCAATCAACAAATATCTCTCCAAACAAACATAAGTAGGGACATCTAAACAATACATCTGCAACCATATTTTTCTTACCCTTAACATATTCAATGTCAAAATCATAGGCCTGGAGCCTACTGACCCACTTCTGTTGTCTGTTATTCAAGTCCTTTTGGTTCATGAAGTATTTGATGTTGTTATGATCTATTTTAATTATAAACTTCCCTCCAACCAGATATGGCTTGAACTTGGCCAATGCATGCATAATGGCCAACATTTCTCAATCAAACACTGAGTAACTCTTCTCCACACCCCTAAGCTTTCTACTCTTAAATGCAATAGGGTGTTTCTCTTGCATTAAGACTGCCCATATCCCCTCTTCTGAAGCATCACACTCCAACTCAAAAGGCATGGAGAAGTCAGGGATTGCCAACACTGGGCAAGTAGACATCAAGTGTTTGAAATGGTCAAAGTACTGCTGAGCTGAATTGGTCCACACAAAGGCTCCCTTCTTGGTTAAATCTGTCAGTGGTGCAACTATCTATGAGAAGCTTTTCACAAACCTCCTATAGAAACCACACAACCTGAAAAACCCCTTAAGTTGAGTGAGGTTTGTTGGTGGAGGCCAATCAACTATTGCCTTAATTTTTTCTAGATCAACTCTGACACCATCCGCACTAATGATGTAACCCAAATATAGAAGCTTTGTCATGCCAAAGTTACACTTAGACTCTTTGGCATAGAGGGACTTACTCTTAAGGATGCTCAAAACATCCTCCAAATGCCTCATGTGTTCCTCCCAACTCTTGCTGAAAATTAATATGTCATCAAAGAAAATCAATACAAACTTCCTCATATGCTATCTAAAAATTTGATTCATGCAACTCTGGAAGGTAGCAGGGGCATTAGTTAATCCAAATGGCATCACTAAAAACTTGAAGTGGTCGTAGTGACATCTGAAGGCTATTTTTTCTATATCTTCTTCCCTCATCTGTATCTGATGGTATCCTAACCTCAAATCAATCTTAGAAAAATAACAAGCACCATGCATATCATCTAGCAACTCATCAATCCTAGGAATAGGATACCTATTCTTTATTGTCTTTTTATTTAGGGCCCTATAATCTATACACATCCTGATGGTCCCATCCTTCTTCTTGACCAATACAACCGCTGAAGCAAAGGGACTCTTGCTGGTTCAGATGTGTCCCATCTCCAACAACTCCTTAATTATTTTCTCTATCTCATCCTTGAGCCTCTTAGGATGACGATAGTGTGTGATCATTATGGGCTTAGTCCCATCCTCGAGCTTGATTACATGCTCTATACCTATATCCGGTGGCACACCTGGAGGTATACTACCAAACACCTTGTTGTGCTTGGTCAACAACTTCTAAATGTCACAATGATAGCTATTTTTTGGTTGATGTGGAGACTCTGGCATAATAAGACACTATGTTGCCCACTCTTCTTGGTCATGTTGCAACATTCTCTCCATTCTTTTGAGTGACACTACTCATGGTCCACCATCTAATAATCCTCTAAGAACTATTTTCTTGCCCTTAGACTCGAACTCATTTCTATTTTATTCAAATTCATGGTGAACTCACCAAGTTGTATCATCCAATGCATGCCAAGAACTACACCTGTGTCTCTAATGCCAACAACATGAAAATCATCTACAAGCTCATACTCTCCCATCACAATTCTCAAACTAGTAATCTTCCTATTGCATGTGAGTTTGAAGCCGTCAGCTACCATTACCTTGAAGCCTTCAAACTCTTCCACCTTTAGTCCATGCATAGCCACCAACCCCTCATCAATGAAATTATGTGTAGCACCTATGTCTATTAGAGTGATGATGCACTGACCTTCGAGGACTCCTCTTACTCTGAATGACCCAACTTTTTGGAAGCTAGAACATTGTGCCAATGTCCCATCACTGTCATGACTATGCTAAGAGGTATTCTCATCTCAACTGTCCTCTCTATCTAATGACCGGTCTGATGCCTCTAACTGTGACACCTCTGCTAAATAGTATTCAATTAACTTTGCTTTTGCCTTATTGGCACATCTATGTGTGGGATCCCATGGTTCCTTACAATAGAAGCAAAGTTTCTTCCTCTTATACTCATTCAATTGATCATCAGTTAGCCAGTTTGTTTTCTCCTTTTACTGGCTAATGTCCTTCTGAAAAGGTTTCCTATCTTTCTCCTTGTCCTTCTTGTAGAAACCCTTTGACTGAAATTTATTCCTCTATACAAAGGACTCCATATCACAGGGCTTTTTCATGGCCTCCTGAAGTGATGAAAGATCTAAACCCTTAAGCCAACCATGTAAAGGATCTAATAGTCCATCTATAAATAATATGACTAACCTGCACTTTGAGATATCTGGGACCATAAAAGATAGGTCCTAGAACTTTGAAATGTAGGAATCCATTGATCCAGCCTACCTAAGTTGTGCCAACTCCTTAAACTGTAGTTTTGGATCTTTCTTATCAAACCTGTCTATTAGTCTGGCAGCGAACTCGACATAAGAAGTGATCTAGTCATGGCCCAATGTAACCTTACCATTGCTCCACCATTTATGCACCTTACTCTCTAGATGCAAAGTTGCATAAGTAACTGCATTAGTCTGGGGCATAGGGTTGATCTATAAATAATTGTCCAACTTTTGGCGCACACTCTAGCGGTAGTTTTGCTTGAGCCATCAAAGTAAGGTAAAGTCATCTTGCTGAATTTCATCTGGAGCTCCTGATTCTTCTGTCTATTTCCCCTATGGGGTCTGTGTTTCATCCTGAGATCAAAGTATTCTCCAAAAGTCATCTCAACTCTAAACTCCTCACTTGAAACCCACCATTCTCTCAATATCTCATCCTGAAACTCAAGCTATGTAGCCTCTTGTTCAAGAATATTATTCCTGGGTACAAATATAGGTATGTCAGGTCTATCAACTGCTGTCAACTAGGAAGCTCTCCTATTCATGACCAATGCTTCACCCTCATCATCTCTATCTCTGTGCTTGTCACTATTATTTCTGCCTCCATTATTCATGTCCCCATTATGCCTGTCACCCATGTGCTTGTCACCCCCATTGTTCACTCTGTTCCTATCCCCAAAATTGTTCTCATTCCTGCCATTATTATTATTATTATTATTGTTGTCCCTATTGTTCCTATCATCCCGACGTATCAATTGGGCAAGGACATGAGTCAATTCTGCTTGTGATTCCTGTAATGTCCTTTATATCTCTTGTTGTCCCCTAGCCAACGAGTTCAAAATATCTCATATACTAGGTTTTGGAATCTCTCTATCACCCATTTCCTCAACCTGCACTTCAATCTCTCCTGAAAAAAAGATCTATTTGCGGTACTTCAGTTTCTTGTTCTATCTCTAACACCTATATTTCTAGTTGTGACCTGTTTCTTCTTAGGTTATAATGGTGAGTCAAAGACGGCATGGGTAGCATGTCTCAGTTCATCTTCTGCATGTAATATTAACCTCACGAGATGGCAAGATACACTACTCTAATACCACTGTAACATACACCCTTGGATATATTGTTTATGTGCCAAGTTTTCTGCTCTTCTGATTGTTTTGGTTTAGGGTTTCATGTGTATGTTTTTTGCATGTAGGGTTTTTGCATTGAACATATAGAATATGAAGTATATAAACAAAACACAGAAAATCTAAAGCATATATCATCAAAATATCAAATACCTAGTTTATATTATGGCAAAATATGAATTATGAGTATATACCCATATGCCAAATTACAACTTCAGATTTGTGCTGTATCCAGACTAGCAATATGGGGACCAGTAAACACCTCCTATGTTCCAAAAATGAGAAGATTTCCACATACAATGATGCAAAGATAAAATAAGAACTTTAGGAGACCAAGTTACAAGTAATAGCAGCTCTAAATAAAGGCAAACTCAATTCCAACGATACCCACAATCTCCCTTATGCTATATGGCCAAGCTGAAGCATATATCAACAACTAACAAATGATAACAACTCTTATTCCCTGCTATTTTTTATCAGAAAACATTGCAGCTGCTAGGCAATCAATCTAGGGCAAAGAACATGGTGAAATATGCTCCAAAACATCAGTAATGACCCTCATAATAGTACGAACTCACCCAGCAATGGTACGACCCATCAAGGAATTTGAAAACAATCACAAATCTTCAGAAAATCATCAAATCTGCTCCACATATTCTATCATTACTTCTGTATATCAAACTCTATCAAACATGGTCATATCTTGCTCAAATCTTCATCAAAATGTCTCGTTTGAAAGCCCAAATGAAGATCCTAAAGTGAAGCTCCCAATATCCTCTCTTGATGTGGTCTTTCACACATGAAGAAAGGTGAACTTGCAGAGGGTTTCATCTCAACAAGCTAATATCAAACCCTTGAAGTCAAGCTCTAAAACCAATGCACGAGAGTATCAAAAATAAGAGAGAAAAATCATAATCCAAGCATTGTGCAAAAATGACTTCATTTCTATTGTTATATGGAGCCTAATCAGACTCGGAGGTTAAATTTACCCCACTTTTATCAACACGGTTTCCCCCCAAATTCCTACAGGGTCAAGGGGCAGTGCCCCTTGTGGGGGTTTGGGGGCAGCGCCCCTGGCGCAGTCCCTGTCGTGATACAGGGCGGGGTCGAGGGGCAGCGCCCTCGTGGGGGCTTGGGGGCAACACCCTCGAAACCTCACACGGTTTTTTATTATTTTATAAAAGCACTAGGAGTTATATTTTCATTGGCCAACATAAAAAAACCCTATTTTTGTAACCGACATAAGGCTTGATAAAAGCGGCTAAGGGTTAGGGTTTCTAATGATATTGTATTGTAGCGTTTTGTAACAGTATTGAGTTGCAGGGATTGCTATTTGTAATCAGTTTGATTTACTGGATAATAATATTGGACTCTCTGTTTGGTGGATGTAGCCTGAGTTTGGGTGAACCACGTTAAAACTTGTCTCTCATTGTTATTATTTCTGTGTATTTCCATTCCTCTGTTTAATCTTTATTTACATTTAACTGATATCTTCTATCAGCTAACCCCAACAATTTCATTATTTTATCTCTCTCCAACCCAATGCCCAAGAAGAAGAATATTTTAATATTTTATTTTATGTTTTTATCTCCCATGAGGGCGCCCAACTCCTAGAGGAACAACTTAAGTTATAACTTAACTTTATAACATAAAGTTACTTTTGAATACAAGTCACTTAATCCCCTTTTAAATAATATAAGTTAAACCTTTAATTTAACTTATATTTTATCAAATAATGCTTTGGACATTTTGAAACGATTAATCTCATGCTAAGATCACTGCCTCTGCCCTGCTATAAATAACAAGGTGCTCCGTCCCAACTTACTATAAATAGTAAGTCACCAATTTGATCCCCTAACCACTGCCATTAACATACGGGAGTCCAATGATAGGCTAATCTCCATCATCTATTTGACTGGGATAAATGGGGGACATTACACCTTTAGAAAAAGGGTAAGAGATTTGAATGGACTGGTAGATGTGAGCAAGCTTTTCAAACATTGAAACTCAAGCTCACCACGACACCAATACTTATAGTGCCAGATCCAAATGGAAGGTTTTTAGTCATAACAAAAGCTTTAAGTGAAGGTTTGGGTGGGGTTCTTATGGAAAATGGGCAAGTTGTGGCCTATGAATCTAAGAAACTGAAACAATATGAAGTAAACTATGTACCTCATGACCTAGAGCTAGCTACTATTGTGCATGCTATGCAAATATGAAGACATTATCTCATTGGTAAATTATTTTAACTCGAAACTAATCATTTGGGGCTTAAATATATTTTCACGTAGCCTAATTTAATACTCGTCAGAGACGATGGCTTGCATTTTTGAGCGATTATGACTTTGATATAGATTATATCAATGGGAAGGAAAATAAAGCAGCTGATACTCTAAGCTGAAGGAGGCATATTTTAGTTATTTTAACCTTCTATTCAACCTTTAGAGAATAGGTACTTGAACAACTTCAATATGATGAGCATTACAATAAAGTCAGAGCAACCTTAGAGGAAAATGCCTCTAATTATCATTTCGAGGGGTACAAGCTTGAGCTTGATGGTTTGCTTCGATTTCAAAATAGAATATATGTATTAGATCAAGGTGGTATAAGGGATAACGTTCTTGAGGAGCCACATAATGGTCCTTATTCTAGAAACCCCAAGAGTGACTAAACTCGTCGCTAATTTAAAACCATTATACTTTTGGCATGGGTTAAAAAGAGAGGTAACAGAGTATGTGGCAAGATGTTTGGAATGCCAACGATTCAAGACTGAGCATGTGCATCATGCAGGACTTCTGTATCCTCATGATATTCTTGAGTACAAATGGCAAGTAATAAGAATGGACTTCATTCAGGGACTACCAATGTCTAAGGCCAAACATAATGTCATTTTGGTTGTGATAGACAAGCTTACTAAAGTAGCCCACTTTATTCCAAGTAACTTGACAGATGGATCCTTAAACTTGGCAAAGAAATTTGTTCAGGAGAATTTTAGACTCCATGGTGTGCCAAAAATGATCATTTCATATCGTGATGCTAGAATGACTTCTAGGTTTTGGAAAAAATTGCATGCCTCTTTGGGCACTCGTCTGAACTTCATCTTAGCATATCTTCCTCAAACAGATGGGTAAATCAAATGATTAAATCAAATCGTAGAGGATCTACTTAGAATGTACTGTATGGATCAACAATACATGTGGGCGGAGTATCTTCCGTTGGTTGTGTTATGTTGGAAAAATGCACTCTTGGGGGATTTTTCCTAAAGGTTTAGCTCCTAGGTCCTTAGATTTGCATTTAGAGCATTTGTTAAATCAAACTCCCGATGAGAAAACCCATGGGTCTTGTGGAAAATAGGACCTAGGGGGCTGCAATTTAATGAATTTTAAATAAAGATAGGGGTGACTTGGGTGCTAGCACCCTAGTCTAGCCCTATTTTGGGTCTGCCCTAATTTGAAATGTCAGTTTTGTGACTGTTATTTGGTCTCTAGGCTGACATCATAAGTTTCAAATACAAAATTCTTGGCAAGAATATTAGTGGTTCCATGTATAAGCATGTTCAGGTTATCATTTGCAAACTAGAGCATTACTAGAAGATTATTGTGAACTTAAGCTATTGGCATACTTGTGATTATCATTGTGTTGCAGAGCATAGCATTGTTATTGTGTTTGTTTGCAGGTTGGATTACATCTTCTCCTCATGGCATTGAAGAACTTCTTCCTTCCATGAGAGATTAATCATAAAGGTATCATTTATTGTGCTTTATCAATCATTATCATTTGGGTTTTGCCTCTGCCTCCCAAGGGCATGCACTCTCTCTGACAACGGTGTTTAGAAGACTTGAATGTCTCTTTGGGACTTGACTTAGGCAAGCCTCTAAACACCACAACCCCCTCCCACACTCCTTGTGTTTACAGGTTACAGGTGTCAGATCTGGAGGAAGTGGAGTTATAGAGTAGGAAAGTAGACATTGAAGATTTCGGATCTAAAAAGAAGCGAACACTGTTCAACTTTTCTGGACAAGGGTGCCATCAACCTTGTCCTCAAATTTTCGGTCACAGGAAACAGAAGACATAGCAGAGATCAATACCAGAAGGAGATCGGGACTGTGTGGAAAAAGTAGCACACTGGACTAGGGCACCATCAACATTGTCCTAAATTTTTCCATTTTTTGTCTGTGAAAAACTGTGAGTTAAGGTTCTCTGCCCTCTGTTTATTTCCTGCAGCATTTGTCATAATTCACATATTTGATTACAACTTTCCTTAAATTAGGGTTTTAAGGGCATAAAAGCATTAATTGGCAAACTTGTGTGATCACATCTGAACTTCCCAGTAGAAAACCAAGTGGCAACTCAAATATGATCGCTGACTCTCCTCTTGATAGGAGAAGCACTCGGTTGAAAAGCCCTTGGAATGTTTTGTGGAAAGAAGGATTCAAACTAAAACAACAAACCCCATCATCCCCATTCTCCCCCAGTTTTTTTTTGGTGAACCCATGTTATTGGACTTTTGGTACCTTGCTGATTGTTGGTTGATAAATTTGCATTCATTCATTCTATTGCATTTGAAAATTTACAAAAAAATTGATATATTTGAAAAAATTGAAAAAAATTGCATTCCAGGGTTTGATTTTTGACATAGTTGGCATTCATTCAATTGCATTTAATTAATTCTATGATTTTTACATGAGATATGAAATTCATCATCATTCAATTCATTATTTTCAATATTGCAATCGAAAAAAAATACAAACTTTTTTTTGAAAAAAAAGAAAAATTTGCAAAAATTGGCATATTAGGCTTGCATTTTTGTGAAATTAGAATTAATTGGCATCTAATTTAAATTAATTTCTGTCATTTGCATTAGATCTGTAGACACCCTAAAATGACTAGGTCGTCGCATCACTTGCATTTTGTCATTTCTTCCTAATCACCTGCATTTCAACGTTAATTAAATAATCTAATTATTTAATTAATTTCATCAAATTCTTCTAAATCACATACTTTCAACATTAATTAAATAAATCCTCTTTATTTAATTAATTAAATTAAATTCCTCTATATTCTTCCACAATTAAATAATTTTATTTATTTAATTTGATCATTATCCTCCTTCCAAAATTCACAGCCACATTAATTAAATATATCCAATTATTTAATTAATTCAATAAATTTCCTCTTATCTAAAATTAAATAATTCTTAATTATTTAATTAAATCAAATTTGTTCTTCCAAAATCATGCACAACAATTAAATAAATTTATTTATTTAATTTGCTTTTAAATCTTCTAAATTAAATAATTCCAATTATTTAATTATTTCTTCCAATAATATCTTCTCTAAATTTAAATAAATCAATTATTTATTTAAATTACTTTTTCTTCTAATTTGAGTTATCTCTAAAATAACTCAAGCTTTCTTGCTCATCAATTAAATATTTCTATATTTAATAAAGCAAAATATCTTCTTATTCTCATGCAAATCTCTTCTTCTTGTTTTAAATCACTTAACTGACTGCTTTATTCTTTTAATTGATTTATCTCTTTAGTTAACTCATTCTTCTATTCCTGATAACTCCTCTCATGTAAAAGAAAGCAAGACACATGTCTTCTTCTCATTCGTTGCACATTCCTCAACTTATCTCCTCCGTTGATTCTTCTGAATTATCTGGACCGTTGATTGATCTTCCTTGAAATCTATATAAACCCCCCTCATCTCCTTCATTGAGCCTCTCTCTTCGATCGTATTCTCAGGCATACTTAACAGAGCTTCGAGCATACACAACGCGTTGATTGAGCACTATAACGATCTTTTGACATTGATCTCTTGAGCACATACTTGCTTGTTGCAGCCATGGCTTTGCAACTACATTGAGCAATCCACATATCTCCAAAAGGGAACAATACAGGTTTTGGTAAGAGCTTTCATTTGTCTTTGATTTGTGATTTATGGCTTTTACTTAGATTCGTTTCCTTTATGTTATTGGGTTCTTTGGTTTTATTTAGTTTAGATTTAATCCATTTTTCCATATACACATTCTGGCACGCCCGGTGGGACCCACTAATCTCTTTGTTTCTTTGAGAAATTTGTTTTTTTTTGAAGTCACAGTACGGAACAGCGCAGACGATACTGCACAGTGCGTCTGGTAGTATCTCTAAGCGCTCTTGCAGGAACAGTTCAGCGCTACTGGAGGCACGGCCGCGCTTCTGGCCGCACAGAGCAGCGCTTTCGGTGACACAGAGAAGCGCTATTGGAGGCCTTGTCAAGCGCTTCTGGTTAAAATTAGGTTTTGACTTTTTTTACAGTGCTTTTGCAGGGTTTCTCTCATTTTCAGATCTGTGATTTTGGTTGCACAAGCTGTTGTATTTGTCTTCCAAACCTAATTTTTGACATCTCCTAAGCTGATTTATTTAGGAGTATCCTTAAGCGCTGCTAATCTATTGTGCTAACCCATTTTCTGAGTTTTCCAGATTTCACGACCCAGATCTATCAGATATCATTGTCCAGACAGTAGATCCACCATGAAAAGTCATTTTTTGCTTGGTTATTTTGACAAAAACTAATATTTTCTGTATTTGAGACAGAACAGCGCTTTTGGCTACACATTATCGCGCTTTCGGTTACACAGTGACGCGCTCCTGGATATTTTACAGCGCTTTTGTTATTATCGTTGCACGCTTTTGGGTATTTATCGCAGCGCCTTTGGAATCACAGTACAACGCTTCTGGTTATTGTTCAACGCTGCTGGTAATATTCTATTGCGCTTCTTGTCTGTCTTAAAGTGCTTTTGGTTTACAGTGAATCGCTTCTGGTAAGACAGTAACACGCTTTTGGTCAAAGTTGATTTATTTTGCTAACTTGTGAAATTTTGGTGGAACTAACTCACTTGTTGCAGCTTCTTATTACTCACACAGAGCCAATATGTGTTTTCTTAATAAGTTCATGCAGGACGAGCGTTGAAGACCTCTTTTGATTTATCTCACTAAGTCTTAGAACCACATTGCATGCTTAAAAGGATAATTGAACAAATCTTTTCTTGCAATCTAAGTCTTAGGAATATACTGCATTTCTTAAGGGACAATGGACATATATGAACAAACACCTCAATTTTCTAAAGGACAATGGACATGAATTCCAAACACTTCATTTCATAAGGGACAATTTACAACTACAATCATGTGTGTGCATAGCTTACTTGTCCTTGGGGCAATTATTGTTGGTGTGTCATGCCGTTTGGTCTAAAGAATGCAGGAGCAACCTATCAGAGAGCAATGACAGTGATATTTCATGACCTCTTTCATCACATCATGGAGGATTATGTGGATGATATATTGGCTAAATGTTCTAGAGCGGATCACATACAGGTCTTAGGACAGATCTTTGATAGGCTTGAAAAATACCAAGTAAGACTCAATCCAAAGAAGTGTGTATTCGGTGTAACATCAAGGAAGCTATTGGGATACATTGTATCTCGTAGAGGCATCGAAGTAGATCCAGCAAAAGTAAAGGCTATAGTGGAGATGCCTCCACCAAAGAACCTAAAAGCATTAAGGAGCCTCCAAAGAAGGTTGCAGTCCATTCGGCGCTTCATATCACAGCTAGCAGATAAATGTCAACCCTTTCAACACTTGCTCTGAAAGGATGTCTCGTTTCGCTGGGACAACAAGTGTCAGGCAGCGTTTGATCAACTTAAAGAGTATCTAGCTACACCTCCTGTATTGGTTCCACCAGTGGCGAACAAACCCTTGATATTGTACATCTCCACTACAAACTCAGCCCTAGGGGCCTTGCTAGCATAGAATGATGACACAGGAAAGGAGCATGCAATTTATTACATCAGTAGAACCTTGGTGGGATACGAGCTTAATTATTCACCAATGGAAAGGGCTTGTTTAGCAGTAGTGTTCGCCTCCCAAAAGTTGCGGCATTACATGCTGAACCAACACACAAATCTGATAGCCAAGATTGATCCCTTGAAATATCTACTAGCAAAAGCAGCTCTCACAGGCAGACTAGCTAAATGGGTTACGATCCTTAGTGAGTTCGATATTGAATATACAGATCGTAAGGCAATTAAAGGACAAGCCCTCGCGGATCAACTAGCAGAAGCACCTATGAAAGATACACATCCTATGGTAGCAGACTTTCCTGACGAGAATCTCTTCACTCTTGCTAACTCCATAATGTGGAAGTTGTACTTTGACGGTTCCTACACACAGCACGGATCAGGAGTGGGCATCTTATTTGTTACACCTCAGAATGACTACATTCCAAAGTCATATCGGCTAGCATTCCCTTGCACCAACAACATAGCCGAGTATGAAGCACTCCTCATAGGTCTCAACACAGCAGTTCAATGGGACATCACGGAATTACAAGTATATGGAGACTCACAGCTAGTCATTCGCCAAGTCACAGATGAATACCAAACAAAGGATGAAAAGTTGGTCCCCTACAAGCAACTAGTGGATGCCTACAAACCACACTTTTCTAGCATCACATTTGAGCAAATTCCAAGAGAGCATAATAAAGCTGCGGATTCTATGGCTTCTGTAGGGTCACTGATTGACATGCCTGCAAATACACAGAAGTGTGAATTCTTGATCGAGCAATTGTTGATACCCGCCGTCGATGTTCCTATTACTGAAATCATCTGCGAACTTGTTGGTCCCAATTCCCCATGGTACAAAGATATCTATGAATATCTCAAGAACAAAACCTTTCCCCCTGACCTATCATCCACCCAACGCAAAACCTTTATCCGTCGATCCTCTCGTTACATCATTCTGGGTGATACACTATATCGCCGGAGTCTCGATGGTATCCTCTTACGATGTCTTAACGCGGAAGAAGCTGAAGCTACCTTACGAGACATACACGTCTGTGGCGCACATTCTACTGGTCCTAATCTTGCTAAGAAGATACTCAGAACAGGTTATTACTGGCCTACAATAGAGCAAGATGCTGCACAGTTTGCTAAGAAGTGTCTACAATGTCAGCAACATGGAGATTTGATTCACGCACTTGCTCATGAGTTACAACCTGTGACAACTCCATGGCCTTTTTCTCAATGGGGTCTCGACCTCGTAGGACAAATCCACCCTTCCTCCTCCAATGGCCACAAGTTTATCATTACTGCCACTGAGTATTTCACGAAGTGGGTGGAAGCCATTCCTATGACCTATATCACCGGTAAGCAAATAGCCAAGTTTATTCTAAACTACCTCATATGCCGGTATGGTATTCCCCAAGCCATTGTCACTGATAATGGGAGACCATTCAAGAACCAAGATGTTCGTGCCTTATGCATACAATACAATATCCAACATCACTTTTCAACTCCCTACTATCCGCAGAGTAACGGCCAAGCTGAGGCTTCCAATAAAACCATTCTCAAGATCCTAAAGAAAACAGTCAATGAAGCTGGTCGTGATTGGCACTTGCAACTCAATCCCGCCCTATGGGCCTACCGCACTAGTATCAGAACACCAACTGGTGCCACACCATATGCCTTGGTCTTTGGCTCTGAAGCCATCCTACCTATAGAGGTCGAGATCCCATCACTCAGAGTATCCATGCAGGACCTGATCGGCGGAGATGAGTATCGCACTTCTAGATTGGCTGAGCTTGAACTACTAGATGAGAGGCGTCTTGCCGCACTTAATCATCTCCATGTCTATCAAAACTGCCTCCGGCGTAATTACAACAAAAAATCAAAGAAAGACGGTTTCAAGTTGGTGATCTTGTACTTAAGGAGAATCAGAGAAATCAAGCGGACAGAGAAAAGAAGGGTAAGTTTGAGCCTAACTGGTTAGGTCCCTTCATTGTCACAACAGCATATGGATCAGGAGCTTATACTTTAGCTACACCTGACGGCATTCCTCTAGATGAGCCACTTAACAGTGTCCACCTCAAGAAGTTCTATGCCTGATCCTCAGAGTATTCCCACAAAAAAAAAATAAAAAAAAAAACAAATCCAAAAAAATCTGTCCTCTGGTGAAAACCTGGCAAACAGGCGCCTTGGATAAGTACCATAGTGAAAACCTGGCAAACAGGCGCTATGCGTAGAGTCAGCATCCATCGTCTATCGAGTCCTGTCCACTCCTTGTCCAGTTCACGACCTGCTTCATCCATCCATCCATAATAAAACCATTGACTTTGTTTGCATTTCCATCTCCCTACCTAGTATAGCTTGGAAATTTGTCAGTGTCCCTCATCGTCATCCCACATCTTGATCTGTGTCTACAGTTAACACTGTCTTTTCCTAGGTCAAGTCTTTCTATGTCTTCTTCGGCGGTCGCCCCTGCAGTTTCCTCTACCAGAATGGGGGCAACTCTTTCCTTAGCTTCAGTCTAGGATTGGTTCCTTGTTCGTGGTTCGCAGCACATACTTCAATCTTGTTTCATTTCCACTGGTAACACCCTTTAACGGACACATCGCTCCTACGATAAGGCTGTTATCTTCTCAACACTTGTTCTACATCATCACCTCCACCAGAACTACATATTATCATCTTTTCAATCTTAAAAGTACCTTGATCCCATGGATATGGGTATGTAGGCAGTCTGGAATACGAAGGACGTTTCCAGTACTCAGGTACATAAGATCACCTCTTCTCCGCTCTTTTCCCACATCAACACACTAACCAGAACTACATATCATCTTTTCAATCTTAAGGTACCTTGATCCCATGGATATGGGTATGTAGGCAGTCTGGAATACGAAGGACGTCTCCAGTACTCAGGTACATAAGATCTCCCCCTTTCACCTGGCCCCGTTCATCACTCTATCCAGAACTACATATTTATCACGTTCATCTTCCATCGTAAGTGTGCCTTGATCCCATGGATACAGGGTATGTAGGCAGTCTGGAATACGAAGGATGTTTCCAGTACTCAGGCACACACGATCCATCATTCTCCACCCATTTCAATCCATTTGCATTCCATCCTTCTAGTCTTCCGTTGGTCAAAATCCATTCGCCTCGACTTGACTAACTCAAGCAGCAAGCTAGCGCATCCTTTCAAAGCAAAAGTCCTTAACAAACTTGAAGCAAAGAGGCTTTCTTCTAGAGTCATCTACTGTCCTGCATACCTATTGCCAACATCAGCTAAGTACCGCTTAACCAAGCCCTCGATCCACAAGCTTGTCTTCTGCGAAGTGTTCCATTGTCGAGACCAACACACGCGTCTCCTACGACATGTGGCATTTCCTGCAGCAAGATATTGTCTTTTTAGGTAGATAGCCCCCTTTAACGGACACAGAGTTCCTACGATAAGGCTGTTATCTTTCCTATCCAATCTATCCTGAGCAACCTCTTTGGCAAGAGAATATGTTGGCTGTATGTTTACTTTGTCAGTCAGTCAATTTGTGTTATGGTTTATCTTTTGTTCCTTTTCCAATACCTATTCAAGACTACCTTGATTTATCTATAATCTTGGTATGTTGCGATGCAGTACGGATTTGGGGCATAGTCATTGCTTTCTGTGTGCCGTGTTTGAGGAATGATCTCTAGCATCTTTCTTAGCATTCTATTTATCTTGTGTGTGTTACGACCTAGCATCTTACATATTAATATTCTTCTTGCATTTACATGTATTGAAGTTTATTTTATGTTCAAAACTATGGCTTATTCACATGTTCCAACAAGGTTATATTATGTCTAAAAGGATCTAAGTTTAAACCGCTTGCTTGCAGAGTCAATGTCCACGCACTCGGGTATTACTGCACCTTGGTCTTTTATACCTTGGTGGCGAACTATCTATGTGCTATATCAAAAATAAGGATTGCTCTTTTTTATTTGTGAAACCGTTGCAACAAGCTCATCCATCTACCCATCCATTCATCCATGGCCTTATATAGTTTTCCAACAATAATCGATCAACAGTCTCTTCTATCATGTTCTCTTCTATCTCCACTTTCTTCTATCTATCATCAACCCAACCTTATCTGTCTCCAACAAATCTTCTAGTCGAGCGTCAACACAGTTCTTTTGTCACTTCCCTGTCTTTCCTCTCGAGGGGGCACCCTATGCCAGTTACGCTGGGGCAACTACCTACACTGGGGCATCAAAAAATTGTATTACATCTTCAACAATCATTTTCTTTGACGCAACGCTACATGCTGCATTGCATCAAAGAGGGGCAAAATGTAGACACCCTAAAATGACCAGGTCGTCGCATCACTTGCATTTCGTCATTTCTTCCTAATCACCTGCATTTCAACGTTAATTAAATAATCTAATTATTTAATTAATTTCATCAAATTCTTCTAAATCACATACTTTCAACATTAATTAAATAAATCCTCTTTATTTATTTAATTAAATTAAATTCCTCTATATTCTTCCACAATTAAATAATTTTATTTATTTAATTTGATCATTATCCTCCTTCCAAAATTCACAGCCACATTAATTAAATATATCCAATTATTTAATAAATTCAATAAATTTCCTCTTATCTAAAATTAAATAATTCTTAATTATTTAATTAAATCAAATTTGTTCTTCCAAAATCATGCACAACAATTAAATAAATTTATTTATTTAATTTGCTTTTAAATCTTCTAAATTAAATAATTCTAATTATTTAATTATTTCTTCCAATAATATCTTCTCTAAATTTAAATAAATCAATTATTTATTTAAATTGCTTTTTCTTCTAATTTGAGTTATCTCTAAAATAACTCAAGCTTTCTTGCTCATCAATTAAATATTTCTATATTTAATAAAGCAAAATATCTTCTTATTCTTATGCAAATCTCTTCTTCTTGTTTTAAATCACTTAACTGACTGCTTTATTCTTTTAATTGATTTATCTCTTTAGTTAACTCATTCTTCTATTCCTGATAACTCCTTTCATGCAAAAGAAAGCAAGACACATGTCTTCTTCTCATTCGTTGCACATTCCTCAACTTATCTCCTCCGTTGATTCTTCTGAATTATCTGGACCGTTGATCGATCTTCCTTGAAATCTATATAAACCCCCCTCATCTCCTTCATTGAGCCTCTCTCTTCGATCGTATTCTCAGGCATACTTAACAGAGCTTCGAGCATACACAACGCGTTGATTGAGCACTATAATGATCTTTTGACATTGATCTCTTGAGCACATACTTGCTTGTTGCAGCCATGGCTTTGCAACTACATTGAGCAATCCACATATCTCCAAAAGGGAACAATACAGGTTTTGGTAAGAGCTTTCATTTGTCTTTGATTTGTGATTTATGGCTTTTACTTAGATTCGTTTCCTTTATGTTATTGGGTTCTTTGGTTTTATTTAGTTTAGATTTAATCCATTTTTCCATATACACAAGATCTGATCTAAAATACAGAAATTTATCAGTTACAATTTATTTGCATTTCATTTGCATGCTTGATTTGTCAAAATTTGCTTGAAACCTTGCATTTTTTTTGAGAAAACCTAGTTTTACATGAGCTAGGGTTGCAGTTAAAATCTTGTCTCAGATTTTACTATCTTGTAAAAAACACTCATAAGGTTTGATCTCCAATCTTAGTGTTGCACCATAGTGGCCTCCTTGTGAAATTTCATGTCTAGGGTTTGAAAACTTGCATTTTTTGCTAGATTTGAGCCTATCATCTTGCTAGATTTGCACTCCAAGCGTGTTGTAAGGGATTTTATTGCACTAATTGTCTATTCTTAGCCTTATAATTTTCTTCCCTATCTCAATTTCCTTACAACACCCTTTATTTTGGGCTTTTGCATTTAAATTTTGGGAAAATTGGCATATTTTTGCTATCTTTGCACTAGGGTTTGGTCTAGAGAGGCACTATAGGCATGTTGTAACAATTTTTTTGGAATTATGTGGCTGTTATTACTGTTATAAGTTTCTATCCATCATCATTTTCCTTACAACACCCACTTGCCTAACTCTTTTACATTGAGATTTGGTGAAAAACCTCATATTTTGGCCTATTTTCACTAGGTTTTGGCTTATCGACTTTCTAGAGTTGCTTCAAAAGCATGTTGTAAAAGGTATTATTACATTAGTGGACTGTTATTAGTAATATAATTTTATTTCCCTCTTGAAAATATTTACAACACCTCTTCTTTCACTTGTTTGCATTGTGAAAAGTTGAAAAATCAAGTATTTTAGAGCATATTCGACAACACTTTTGCATTTGCCTTTAGCATAAGTTTTGGAAGATATTGAAAATATGATTTGACACTCCTTTTCATCCTCACACATGGAACCTTCATGTCATTTTTCTATGGTATCTTTGCATTCATTTTTCAAAGATCTTGATTTTGACCAATTTTTAACCCTCATGAGTGAGCATCCTACGATATTAGAAATCTTAACTAAGTTCTTCTCCATGAGTAGCAATACAAAAGATGAAGGTGATAGCACTTCTCCCATGCATTCATTACCTGCTTCATGTGATGATTACATAAATTGTCCTTTGGTCATTCTTTCAAAAATGATTCTTCCCATAAGGATATGCTAGTACAAAATGATGCAATCAATGACACTCTCCCTACAACAAGAGAGACACAACTTTTGCAATACATCATGCCTCCTACAACTACAATAGAAGAATAAATATTTCATGATGTTGAGGACCCTATTGGTGAGATCACATATGTAAGTAATGAGCAAATAGACAAACTTGATAAAGAGTTAGCCGAATTTCAAGCATTTGTGGAAAATGAATGGATAGCAGAAGAAGCTATACTTGTTATTCATAATATAAGAGAATTGATAAAAGAAGGACAAGATGGTATTAATGTAATTGGAGGTTTATCACACATTATCCAAACTAATCTTATGCCTCGATATGATCTAGAAAATAATTTGATGGAACAAAATACACTATAGGTAGAAGAGGATTATTTAGATTATGATGAGATAATTGCTACAATTGAAGTGGATAAAGAAAATACTCAAGTATCACCTCATCCACGAGCAAGAGGTATCTACTCATAAGTTCCTCCTCCATTATCCCTTCAAGGATCGGGAGATGATCAACATATACCAAAAAGACAAATGGAAAAACTGAAGCAAGAGATTATGACAATAGAAAAGGTTAAAGCAGTACAAGTTAGTCCTTATCGTTATGATAGATAGAACCAACAGAACAAGAGAAATAAAAATTGGAAATGAGCCAGACGATTTCTCATCTGTTGGAAATGACAATGGTTCTCCTCCTCACAAGCAACGAAAGATTTCACATAAACAACAAAGTGTTGAGAAAGTACCACATGGACTCTCTAATAACAAGCAACAACCTACTAAGAATCACTTGAGCTTCTCAAAAAACTTGGTCAAATACCTCTCCAAGAGGTTTGCAAGCTCCAAAATCTAGTATGACACTACTACAGGTAAGTATCTCTAACCCTTTATTTCTTCATGATGTGCTTCCCCCATGATGTGTTATGTGTTGTTAGGCCTCCTAGGATGACCCTTGATTCTCTTGTAAGGTCAAGGATACTAGGAGACCACCTCTTTTGTGACCTTCTATTTGTATCATCATTCTTCTATATCTCCTCTCCTCTGATTTCATTGTTGTGTGTTGTGTCTTACAGACATAGCGTTGCAATTGGTTAATTGGGGGCACCCTCCTACATGACTGTCCCTAAGACACTTGTTCTCCTCTCTGATTTATTGTTTACCTTCCTCTAGTGGCTCCATCTAGCGGGAGGATGACGAAAAACATATTATACTGATGTGGACCTAGTGTCCCTTTCGAGAGAAATAAAAAAATAGACGTAGTTCCTATATGATGATGGGGTTGTAACAAATTATTCGACGATTGGCTAGTGGAATCACTTCGTGATTTCTCTATGTTGATGTTGATGTTGATGCTATCTTATCTTTCTAACAACACTTTAACAATACTATTGCTCTGTGCACTTTGTTTATCATGAATATCGCCTTGCTTGGCTTTTTCATGTAGCTAATCATATGCATTGTTGTTTATCATAATTATTTGGGCACTAACACTTTTCTTGCAGGGATGTGTTTGTGGGAACATTCAGCGATCATAAAGTACATGTCACCTCCGAGGGGCTTGGGCCTTGTGAGAGCTTGTGTTCCCTTGTGTGTTTTCTTCCTACCTTAATGTGCTTGATATCAGTATGCAATATCAACCACCTTAAGGTGGGGGCATATATAAGGTAAGATGTCTGCTTTAGATCATAGCAAAGCGTGTTTGAACAATCTAAAATCAAATCAATCATTTAAGCCCTCTATGGAGGTGGGATATCAAGCATATCCTTTTTTCTTAAGCCCTCATCATGGGGTGGGGATGGTGTATTTCTCAAAGAGATTGCATTATCTTGTCATTTTCAAAAGTCCTCATGACGAGGCGAGGAGCGGTTCTGTGACTAACTCAACCCTTAAGCATGTTTTCAATGGTTGTTGTGGTGAAGCACAATCATCGATGTGTGCATGTAATGTGCCTAAGATGGTGATGAGCCTAGCAATAAGAACACTTCATTGATTGTCTGCCATGTTTTCTCTGTGTCTTCAATGTGTGTGTGTATGGCGTGCTTGTTCTCAGAGTGCAAGAACGGTGGCGATGAGCTCCTCTACACTTTGGGATTTGTTTGGTGTGTTTGTTCTCAAGATGCAAGACTAGTGGTGAACAACTCCTCTACACCTTGGGATTTTGTTTGGCATGTTTGTTCTCAAAAGGTGCAAGACTGGTGGTGAACAACTCCTCTACACTTTTTGGGATTTATTTGTTTACTTTCCTTGTACTTGCATAATGCATCTCATATGGAAAAATCAAAAAGAAAATAATCACTGCATTCACTGTATTCTCTGTGCTCTATGTGTCTTCAATGTTGCATTCTCCATGTTTTACGTGCCTATAACTGTCTTCTCCATGTTTTACGTGCCTGTCATTGTCTTCAATGTGTTTGGTGTGTCTTCTCCGTGCTTGGCATGTTTGTTGTGTTTGTTGTCCTACTTTAATGCATGTATTGGCCTTGCGTTTAATGCATACATTAAAGTGGGGGCTAAATGTTATGTCAAAAAAATGCACCCTGGGGGCTTTTTCCTAAAGGTTTAGCTCTCAGGTCCTTAGATTTGCATTTAGAGCATTTTGCATGTTAAATTAGACTCCCGATGAGAAAACCCATGGGTCTTGTGGCAAATAGGACCTAGGGGGCTACAATTTAATGAATTTTGAGCAAAGACAGGGGGTGGACTTGGGCACTAGTGCCCTAGTCCAACCCTATTTTGGGTCTGCCCTAATTTGAAATGTCAGTTTTGTGACCATTATTTGGTCTCCAAGCCGACATCATAAGTTTCAAATACGAAATTCTTGGTAGGAATCTTAGTGGTTGCATATATAAGCATGTTTAAGTTATCATTTGCAAACTAGAGCATTACTAGAAGATTATTGTGAACTTAAGCTATTGGCATACTTGTGATTATCATTGTGCTACAAAGCATAGCAATGTTATTGTGTTTGTTTGCAGGTTGGATTACATTTTCTCCTCATGGCATTGAAGAGCTTCTTCCTTCCATTAGAGATTCATCATCAAGGTATCATTTATTATGCTTTATCAATCATTATCATTTGGTTTTTGCCTCTGCCTCCCAAGGGCACGCACTCTCTCTGACAATGATGTTCGGAAGACTTGAATGTCTCTCCAGGGCTTGATTGAGGCAAGCCTCTAAACACCACAACCCCCTCCCACACTCCTTGTGATTTGTAGGTTACAGGTGTCAGATCTGGAGGAAGTGGAGTTGCAGAGCAGGAAGGCAGACACTAAAGATTCTAGATCTAAAAAGAAGCAGACACTGTTTAAATTTTTGGGACAAGGGCGCCATTAACCTTGTCCTCATATTTTTGGTCATGGGAAACATAAGACATAGTAGAGATCAATGCTGAAAGGAGATCAGGACTGTGTGGAAAAAGTGGCACACTGGACTAGGGCACCATCAACATTGTCCCAGATTTTTCTATTTTCCGTTTGCGAAAAATAGTGAGTTAAGGTTCCTTGCCCTCTATTTATTTCCTATAGCTTTTGTCATAGTTCACATATTTGATTACAACTTCGCTTAAATTAGGGTTTTAAGGGCATAAAAGCATTAATTGGCAAACTTGTGTGATCACATCTGAACTTCCCAATAGAAAACCAAGTGGCAACTCAAATCTGATAGTTGACTCTCCTCGTGATACGAGAAGCACTTGGTTGAAAAGCCCTTGGAATGTTTTGTGGAAAGGAGGATTAAAACTAAAACAACAAACCCCATCATCCCCATTTTCCCCCCAAAATAGGTTGAATTCACATATAACAATTCTTTCCAATCTTCTCTTGGAATATCACCTTTTGAGGCACTCTACAGAAGGAAATGGCATACTCCTATTAGATGGGACAGTGTCAAAGATAGAGTGGTCATCGGCCCTAAAATACTAAGGGAGATGGATGAGCAGCTGAGGGTAATTAATGGGAAATTGAAAGAGGATTTTGACAAACAGAAAAGATATGTTGATAAAAACAAAAGCTTTAGACATTTTTATGTAGGATACAAAGTGTTTTTGAGAGTAAAACCTCATAAGAGTTCTATCTCGTTTGGAAGTCAGCCAAAATTACTCCAAGATATGTGGGGCCTTTTGATATTTTAGATGTGATAAATCTTGTTGCTTATAGACTGGCTTTACCTCTAGCTCTATCTCGATTACACAATGTTTTTTATGTTTCTTTATTAAAACCTTATCATCCTGATGCCACTAACATAGTTGATTGGTGGGATTTATAGGTTCAAGATCCAAGAGTGGTTCAGGTAGAACCCCTCCATATCCTTGATCAATGCAAAATCCATTTGCACAATAGAGAGGTGGTCTAGTGCAAGGTGCAATGGGACCAATTTTCAGAGGGCAATGTTACATGAGAGGATGTTGTAGAGATGCAATTCTTATTTCCTCATTTGTTTTAGAATTTTGTACATACTTCTTTAGTCATTGAGGCAATGACTACTCCTATAGGGGAGGGATGTCATAGCCCAATTTTTGAATACTATTATAGAAAATAGTAATACATGTGTAAATATCTGAGTATAGATGTTGTGTGACTTTTGATATTAATATAACTAGTAAGTTGATTATTTTCATGTGCATGATGGTATTTTATTTTAACATTAATGTTATCATTATTGTAAAAAATTAATATTGCAATGATATGATTATATCTTGATTTATTTGGATGCGACTAACTATAGGGTTGTGTTTTGTGAGTGTGACAGGACCAAGACAATCCTCTCACTAGAAGAGAGAGTATCATTGGGAAGAGGAGCCTAGTAGACCAATGGCTGACTTGCATGACATCACAACACACACACATGAAGTCACATATAGACTAGCTGCATTGAGTTTGTGTGGAATGAAATTATGTTGAATAGTGTGTTTTGATTACAAATTTAAGTAGTTACATTATGCTATGTTATTGGAAAATAAATTAAAACTGTGATAGTTATTTTAAAAAAATAATATATTAAATATCTGTATTGATTTAAATAACAAAAGAAAGTAAAGGAAGTAGTTTTACTTCTCTTCTATGATGATTTTTAAATGATTTATTTTTTTCTTAAATAAAAAGATTTATTAACTTATTAATTAAAATATTGAGAAAGATTTTTTCAAGGCTGGGCATAATCGTTTTATTATTCATAAGCTTGAATTTTGTTTTAAAAAGATATTGTTGTCCTTAACAGGCAGAGACAAGTGCCAACAGGAGAGAAAAACATTTGGTTGTCTTTGAATAACTAAAACATTCAACTGATAGGACTTGTAGGCTTGGATAATTGCAAAAGGAAGGAATTGGGATTTTCAAGGGAAGTTGAAGAGCAAATAAAAGAAAAGATTTCAAAGGGAATGTTTTTTTGGGGGGGGGGCGGGGAAAGAAGGAGGGAATTTTTAGAGCTATTGGAAGAGGAAGGAAATTAATTTGCAACAAGTTTCTCTATTCTCTAAGACTATAATTAAAGTTGTGTTCCATTCCATCAGCTTTACAAGTATGCAAATGGTTATTTTTGCTCTGTCTAATATGGGTGGAAATTGTATGATCCATTGCTATTTCAGAGAAGAAAATTATTATTTTTTCATTTTTGAATTTACCAAGTTATGGTTATAGATGCATAAGCAATTACATTTGTCTTTTAGATGCAAATGGGTAAATAGAAAATATAACCAATAAAAGGTTGAAACTAGAAAGATAATAAAATTTTGGGCATTTCTCATGAACCATGCAATGTTTGGTTTTATATTCCTTCATTTACATTCATTATTGGTTAAATTTGTGAGTACCCATTTCATTTTCTCTATTTCCCTCAATTATTCTCCCAGTTTTATGGAGATTCTACATGCAACAGGCATGCAATTTTACTCTTGACCACTCAGAAAACTAAAAAACAAAAAATAAAGGTCGGGCCATAGATTTTAAAACCCCAATAATTTTTTATAGGAAACTGGAATAAAAAATCAACTTCTTACTGACACATTAATGAATAGAAACCATTTTAAAGCCTTTTAAATCTAAGAAATTAGCGATTTTTTTAAGTAATAAAATCTATTGCTGCTGTGCTAATACAAGGCAGCTGAGATAAATTCCTTTTTGTTTTTGTAGTTAAAAACTCATAAAAAAGGAATTAAGCATGGAACCTTTGGGAATTAAATATTCCTTTTAAAAAAGAAATGTTTAAAGCTCTTTTAAAGAGCTTTTGGGGGGGGGGTGTGGGGCATTTGAGCTAGGCTACACCTAGCAAAGGGGGAAGGTATGCCACAATAGGCCACCATTTTCCCCTCTCACTTCTTTTTTAATTTAAAAAAAAAAAAACTCTTTTCTTTCTACTTTATGAAATCTATCTTATGTTTGCATGCAGATATTGCTTATTAAAATCTGGTTCAATTTGATTTGAAGATAAGTTTCTACCTAGAGAAATGATGTTAAAATGGGTGGAATTAAACTACATGCATGATTTTTAGTATTAGTTAAAGATTAAAAATCAAAATTACTTTCATGTCTGAGTGGATTGAAATTAGAATGAAAAATCTCGATATAAGTTTAATCATTACTATTTGGATTTTCTTTCCATTAAGCTGTATGAAATGAAATTAATAGGGTACAACATATGCTAGTGACTATGCTTGATTATATCTACTAGACAAACCTGAGAAAATTTAGTTTCTATTGTTTAAAACATTTCTATTTACTTAATAGAATTTCTTATGCAAGAATAGTAGCAATTTATGAAATTAAAAAATTTCTACTTTCTATGCTGATAAAAATGCAAGTTTATCTTTGTTAGATATTTAGAGTGAGGTGGTTTATAATACTTGGCCAAGCTAAAACTCAATAGCTATGATTTTGGGTTGTTGAGTTTAATTTGCCACTTCCTGTGTTATGGACAATGCATTTCTATATGTTTGCCGGATAGGCATTAGGTAGAATGGATTCATGTTAGAACACTAGGACTTCATAGGATTTCATGCATGTCAGCCACAGTGGGCTAGGCTCTTCGTGATGGGTCAGGTTCCTCATATAGTAGCATGAGGAAGCATATGGCTTCATGGTAGGGCAGAAGTCATCCCGATGATGCTCTTTCTTCTCGAGATACGAGGAAGAGGCATTTGGACGAGAGATTCCACTCGGATATCTTCTTATATTGATACATTTTATATGGTTATTAAACATGATATGAAATCATGTATGAAGGATTTGGTCCTCTTATTGTACTTGATATAATTATAAACATTTGATTATGTGTATTTGATAAGCATTGATAGCTATGAAAGATGATTTCATAAGATAGGATTCCATGATGTATGAATGATGTTGCAGTGCTATTGTGCTTTCATCATTGGTGAATAAATTGAGTTATTCTTTATCATATATGATTATTATTGAAATCATTGATGAGATTTGAGAAAATTATGTTTTAATTGTTACAAGTATGTAAATTGACATTTTCTTTTAATACCATATTGTGATGTTTGTGTGAAAGCAATATGTTATGGAATAATCCTTGATATCCTGATGTTACAGGATATATTTATGGATGCAAATCATTCTTAAATATGACTTTATCATAATTAATATCTTTATTTATTATGATAATTGTATGTTAAATGGAGTGTCGTTACAACTATTCTGTTCAAGGGGCTATAGTTGAAACTAAGGAAAATTTAACACTAGGATTTGCTTCTAAAGGTGATGTCAAAGATAATTCAATTGCTCCTGTACCCTATTTCAATTATAGAAACTTGTGATATGATTGTTTTAATTGTAACACATTACACAATCAAAACCAATTTAAAATCTAACTAAAATAAAGTAAACTAACCCTAAATCTATAGAATTTCAAAGACAATTCAAAATATAAAATGAGAAAGAAACAAATTAGAATAATCTTTTATTATGTTGAAGCCATTTTCAAATTCAATGAAGTAGACAAATCAATAAAAAACTAGCCCTAGCTTAACCATTCATCACATAGAGCATCCCCACACATGCCCCAATTAATTGGATTGTTTGGAAGGGTTAAGATTGGCTGGTGCAACTATGGTAGGTTGGGAGGAGTTCTCACTCTTTCTCCCAGAAGTAATTGCCGCTCTAGAATTCAATTACTGAACTATAGGATTGTCCAACGAGGTAGGATTGTCCTTCATTGTCATTGGATTGTTTGGCTAGGTGGGAGGGAATTATAGTTGTGATAGGGAAGGTTGTAAGATCTAAAGCCTAAGATTGTGCAATCTTCCAAGGGTGATCCAATTTTTAAGATCAACATACACATCCACCATATTCCATGCACAAATTGAACATACTTAATATTTCAAGTCTGAGTAAAAAATATATATCATTAAGCACTCAATTCGTTATCTATCACAATCAAGTAAATTGCATATATGGATTTGAAATGTCATGACTTAGTTTGAAAGACCATGGAACAAACAAGATAAAAGAAAAACATAATAGAATTTGAATATAGATTTTCAAAATAGTGGTTCCCAACCCTTAACAAGGTCAATCCAATGGGCTTATATAGATTTTCCAATTTACAATCATAATGAGTTTTTTCATATTAAGATTTCAAAAGTAACAAGTATCAATAAGGGAGAATAATTAAATGCTTTGAATTTCCTAATAAAAATCACTAAATTTAGATTAAATTTTCAATGTCAGGGTCTCCCAAATCCTCGGTGATAAGCCTTCATTAAATTTAAAATGGCATTAGGTTCTTCAAGATCATCCTCTTGGCCCTATTTCCAAGTATAGCTTCATAATCAATGGTCTAAATAGGTCCTCATTTAAATTTTGTAATGTTCCTTAATTTGAATGACTTTGCTACATAGTCTTGTAAAGGAGGAAAAACTATACCTTGATCAAATGCATCAATCAAGGGAATTCTTCTCTACCACTACACTAGGGTCCTATCTAGTTTATGTTATTTAATGTATTAGATAAACCTGTGTCAACAAACCCACTTTACACTAATTGGAATGAATAGAAATGTACTAACTAATTGCGTCAAAGGAAAAAGAGAATAACATAATGCTAGAAATATGCTACAGAAGATAGAATTAAATGATTCAATCACAAAAATGAGAAGGGAGGTTATAGAGAAACCTGACACCAAAGAATGAATCTCATTATGTCAGACGATAGCATGCCGCAAGGACATCTACACTAGGCATTGGTGTCCTACAAATCTAGAAAACAAAAAATGTGAACTTTGTATAGTTTCTCACTATATGCATAACCTAACAATAGACAAAGAACCAACCCAGAAGCACCCAAATGAAACTAGATATGAGCATAAAATAGATATTCAAATGAAATAAAAGATTAATGAGCATAAGAAAGAAACATTTACAAAACCTCCATGCATTTGAATGTTTCTCCTCAAGGTACCTGTTTCTAGTGACAAGAAGAAAAATGGTTGGGCTTCAAAGGAGCTTTCCTCAGTCAAGCCCCTGCTTTGGTCTTTCAACCTCCATGAACAACAAGGATAGATAGAAGTTTGAAAAGAAGTGTGTGATCCTATTCCTTAATTGTATTTAAGAAATAAATATTGGTGACAATGAAATAAAACTAGAAGTACCTTCCCTGGTCTACGGGGAAGAATACTCAAGCATATGCAAAAAGAAAAATAATGGTGGTCTACACCAAAACTTACAAAGTAAATAGACTAAACTATGTAACAAGATTTTAATGTAGAACAAGATTTATCAATGTATAAACATGTTACCAGCCTAAATGATGATGGAAGAGGCCACAACTCCTTGAGGAGAATAAGTCTAGTTATCAATAGCTTCAAACCTCAAAAAGAGAGCCTTCACAACAATCAAGGTGCAAGAAAAAATCTCATAAGGCCAACAAAGATGTTACTTCAACACAACAGAGCACAAAGGTATTCAATAGTTGTTGTAGAGTGAGCCACAATAAAGTGTTCTTCAATGTTTTCTAGAAAAAAATGTAAGAGAGAATGAGAGATCGCTTTTCAAAAATCTAGATTGAATGAGAATTAGAGGGAAAAGAATAGTCATTCAAAGAGGGAAAGAGGCGTTCAAAGCACAAAATACATTACAAGAACCTCATTAACTGTGGGACCTATATTCAACATGTCCCAAAAATTTAGTTCACTAACCATTTCACATTTACGATGCTAGCATGGTGTGCGAACATTCATGCTAAGTGCTAGCATCTGAATGAATCTACCTTGGGGTTTAATGAAACATCTCCAAGCTAGGCGAAACATCAAGCATTAATTTTTTTTTATGAAATTGAGCATGGGACTAAAATGAAGTAAAAATAATCCTAAAATACACAAAGGAGATGCAAGGGTATGCCTAAAGTGGTCGCCAAACATAGTGTGAAATTGTAAGGGTATGCAATTTTGATGCTACATTTAGCCCCCACTTTAGCAAGCTTATGACACTACTTGAATATGCATGCTAAAGTAGAAAAGGACATAACATCACAAATATTACATTAAAAATGATACTGTAGAGGCCATAGAGAATTCTTCGAGTGGAGGGATGAAGCCCCCAAGCTGAGAACCTGCAAAACCACAGTATTAGACAATAAAACCTTCATAAGAGGCAATTTTAGATCCATATATATAATCTATGCTAAGAGGATTAGAGCAAATACGATCTGCCAAAACATTAAGGTTAGAAAACCATATAATCTAATATGCATTCTAATCTAACACAAAACACACACATGAAAGCAAAATAACATAAATTCAAAAAGGGCATTTCTAGCACACTACAAGAGCTAGAAGGATGCCAAGTATGGTTCTAGGGCTAGCACACTACAAGAGCTAGGAACCATACCAAACTCTTGTGGGCCACTAGGACCAACAAATTACATTGTTTGGTAACACACAAAGAGTGCCAAAGGAGTAGCCAAAAAGCGTGGCTAGACCAAGCAAGTGTGTATGCTTAGGACCACAAGCTACAAATGCTACTAAGAGCAAATGTTGCAATGAACAAACCGTCAATGTGGTGTGTGCAATAGTGTAAAGCATGAAAGTATTCCCCCACCTTAATATAATTGCATAAGGCAACAATATGCAATTGATTTGAAGGTAGAATAATGGGAAGAGAGCTTTAGGAAACATATCTATATAGGAAGATATGTTCCGTAAGCTACATCGATAGAAAGAAGATGCCCCCCAAAGGAGAGGAAATGGAAATGATGCTACATGCATGATACACAAAGGCTTTTGTAAGCATGGTATGACACCAAGCAACATAATTACATGTCACATACAACAAGAAACATCACTAAAAATGCACAAAGGGATCTACGTGTTTTGGTATCGGTATGTTTTTGAGAAGAGAATCATTAAGGGACAACTCATAGAATCATTATCATTTCCTAAGCATGTAAAACTATGAGTACAAAGGAAGAAGATCACAAGAAAACTAAATAAAAATAAAAATTTTGCATCAACATGGAAGGAAGATAAATCTTCCAATGCTTTGCATCATCCCCAAAATGTCAAAGCAAACAAGTGTACAACAAATAGATGAATATAGAAGAAATTAGAAGAATGATACAATATTTTTGTACCTCTTGTATCTACGTGTCTACAAGGGCATCGTGGGTCCTCCAAGTAGAACTAACAAACATATAAAACACATTCATAGGAGAAACATGACAAGAAAGAAGGAAAACACATTAAAAACATGATACAAAGGTACAACTCTTATGGGTATGGCATCATCAAATCATCCATCTCTCAATCTTCATTATCATAGGGGGATGATGGAAGAGCTAATAAAGGGACCACATTAAGAGTAGTACTAGTAGACTCCCTAAGAACTAAGTGTAGAGGATTATTAGCAAGAGCAAGATCTTCCTGGGAACTAGTTAATCCAATTGTCAATGATTGAATGAAAAACATAGACAATAAAGGGATATATGTAACAAACTTAAGATTTGCTTCATAGGGTGATGTAGGAGTATCACCTTGAATTATGTTTTTAAGTTCATTTTGATGTGTTTTGATCAAATAAGGTCATTTAAGACCATTTGGGGTCATATTGGATAAGTTTTGGGTGATTAGGTGCAAAGTTGTCAAAAAATGCAAAAGTTGTCAAAAGTTGCAAAAACTTGTCAATGTTGTCAATGCAATTTTGCAAAGTTGGTTTGTGAAGTTAATAATCCATTTTGAATGATGGGAATGAATCTAATGACATAAATATGACATGTACACATGAGCACCAAGGTTGGAGAAGGTTGGAGAGGGTGTGGGAAGAATGGGAATGAAAGAAACTCATTTTGGCACGTTCTTTTCTTGCATTTTCTGTTAAAATAGTCTATAATCTTTATGGTATGGACTTGTATGGTATAGTACAGACATGAAATCAATTACAAAGGTTGAATATGTGTTTCAATATTATAATTATTTTTTTTTGAATGAATTTCATTAAGTTTTGAGTGAGATATGGCAATTTCATTGAGGGCAGGTCTGTAAGTTTATTTTTCTAAAAAGTTGTTGTCTGAAAACATGCATGGTATAGATTTGTATGGTCTGGTACGAACCTGCACACACCTTGGGAAGTTGATTTTGTGTCATACCTTAAAAATTATTTTGGTTTCTTGCATTTTTTTGAGTTTTGTGTGAGTTATGACATTTTTACTAAGAGCAGGTCTAAGACTGGACTAGGGTTTCTAGCGACCTAGAAAATTTCATATCTTTGTTTTCTATTGTCAAAAAGTTATGAAAATTGGTAGAAAGTTTTTTTTTAGGAAATCTAAAAAGCCGTTTGGGCTCAAGAATTTAAAAGTTTGCAAGTGTGAAATCAATGATAGTGTGCTCTCATTTGTATGTAAACAACCTTAAAACCCTAGTGACTTGAGGGTTTGATAAGATCTATACTTTGTGTGAACATGATTGGTTGGGAATCAATAGAACATGTTGTGAGAAGACTGAAATATCAAGGAACTCATGCATCATGCTATTTTTCCCTTGTTGAATGCACATTAGGCTGCCATGGCAATGTTTCCAATGTGATCTAGAATGCATTTAATCATTGTTTGAAATGAATCAGTTTATGAAAGTTGTCAAGTGAATCAAGAGTAGTTTATTTCTCTACATCATTTTTGGTATCAGAGCCAGAATCTCTTTGGGAAGTGATTTATTGTTTTGGGCAAAGGGTATCAACATTATTAAATACATTGTTCAAAGGGTATCAACATTATTAAATACATTGTTCAAAGTGGCAGAGAGGCTACAAGAGGAAGAAATGGTAACCAAGAAAGAAAGAAAGATGGCAAAGAAAATGTTATTCTGGACTACCTGCAAGTCCAAAGGTAAATGTTGTCAAGTTGTGATTTCAGATAACTGCATGGATAATATTGTTTCTAAATATATGGTAGATAAATTGGGTTTGACAAGAATACAACACCCCATGCCCTATTCAGTGAGTTAGCTTCAAACAAGTAACCAAGTAACTGTAAGAGAGCAATGTAAAGTTGAGTTTCAAATAGGCTATTGAAACCAAGTGTTAGGGTGAATCAGGTTGTGCTTGATCACTGTTTGAGTTGCATCATTGCAAGAAGTGTATGAGAACAATCTTGTTAGCTTGAAATAGTCCTTCCTCTGCATCATAGGGGTGGAATCATTTGAATCAAAATTTGAATACTGAACTAGACGTGGCTCAATAGTGTTGTTTGCAGAAATGTGAGTACTGTGAGTCACAAGTGGAGGAAGATCCTCCACAGGTGGAATAAGTGATACAAAAGGGCTTAGAGGAGACAGAGACAACAACATGCACTTTATCTTGCAAAATGAAGGGGTGGGATAATGTTCAGGTTTTACGCTTTGGTGGAGGATGCAAAATGTCTATATCAATGGTGGTGGGGTGGAGGATATCAAGGGAAAATGTATGACAAGTATGTTGGAATGACACAAGAGTAGATATAGTGGCACTAGAGATCACACTAACATTTGGAAGGTCCAAGGGTTCGAAGAAGAGTGGCATTTCAGGGATGAAGGGAAGGATGAGACTCTCCATAGAAGGAGCCAAGACTACTTGCACCATTTTGGGTGAATTTCATCTTCATCCAATAGAGGAGAGGAAGGAGTTGGACATAAGACAGAGATGGGATGAGAAAGAGAAGGCTAAGGCTCAGAAGGAGAAATATGCTTTCAATCTCTCACAAGTTGGTTGCATCATGTGTGAGCCAAGGCCTCTACTAAAGGATTCAGGGGAACCATAGGAGGAGGAATGAAAGGAACCATTAGAGGTTAGGTAACCATGGGGGGAGGAGGGGGATCCCATGACATGGGTTACTTTCCTCACTCCATCAAAGGGGTAGGAGGAACAAGAGAAACCACTGAAGGTTGAAGATTCATAAAGGGAGGGGGAGGATTCCTCAGGACAAGTTGCTTTCCTCAAGCCATGGAAGTGGCAGGAGGAACATGAGCAACCATTGAAGGCTGAGAGATCACAAGAGCATGATGCAGAATGTTGTACAAGTGGTGGACCTCTAGATCTCAAATAAGAGATAGGAGGTGGGACCTTTGATTATAAACTAGGAGCACAAGGTGGGGTAGTGCACTTTACATGAGGTACTTCCCTTTAACTACCTAAGAGTTAGGTGAAGGAACTGAAGCAAACTTTGAAAGCAAGGTGATTGAGAGGGAAGAAACCATAGGAGATGAAGAGGAAGGGCCAATAAACAACTATGCAATCTAAGCTGCCTTGAACTTCTAGTATGAAAGGAACAAGAAGTCATTGCACAGATGGAGAGGCTCAATCAGAGTGGGCCAAAAGTAGTCCAAGGAAAAGTTCTCGCATGGCAAGTGGCTTGAATCTGCTATGGCAGATTGTATGTACAATGCCATTGTGAGGAACTTTATGCACTTATGAACTATCAAGGGGACTGTTGTCATCGCAGTGAGCCATGGATGGAATAGCTTTAGATGAAAGAAATATGAGGTGGAAATAATCAAGAGAGACACATCCAAGGTTTTAGGTCCCACCTGGATGGGCAGGGTGATCAAACTGAGGGTGGGGTGAGACATCCCATCATGACATCATATATAGACCTTTAATTTTTCATAGATGTCTTTATACAATTGACGGATATACAAGAATTCCTTTGTAATTACATTTACAAAGCAAGCAGGGTCAATTAGGATAGCCTTTACATGCTTCCCATTTACCTTGGCGGTAATGTAAAGAGTGTTGGAGCAACAATAAGCCAAGATCAACTTGCAAAATCAAATAACTCTTCCACAAATGAATTGAGCAAAATAACAAAGCCAATACCTATCAATGAGTATATGAATGTGAAGTATAAACATATATTAACCTCACTTAGTAAATTACATAGAAATGCCTTATTATATAGGCATGGATGAGGCAATCCACCTTGTACGTGGATTGACAAGTGCCCCATGATGTGACACATGCACGCAGACAAGTGTCCTATAGGTGTCAACCTTTGGATCACTTGGAATGTGCAAACCAAAAACCTTTTGACCAAGTCATCGACCTTGGTAACAAGTGTTAGGTGACTAAAAAAGTGCCTTTTGAGGTGAGATGGAAAGTCTTCCAACCTCAAAAGGTATGTACATGAGGTTTACCAAACAACTAGGTAACCTCTAACCTCTAAAAGGTTGAACATTCAGTTAAACAAGATGTTGTCTAACCTCATCAACCTAAGTACACTTAAGCTATAGTGAATAGATAAATTATTCACTCTAACACCCCCCTTAAGTGATACTTAGGGAGATCACAAAAGTGCAAGAGATAAATAAATATGGGTCCTGACAACTAGGCTTGATGAGGTATCCATGTACAATAAAGTCTCATAGATGAAGAAAAGGAGAAAACCCAATGGGAAATAAAACTCCTCTTCAAAAGAGAGAATGGGAAGAAATAAGTCTCCTCAAAGATGTCCCTGAAAGATAGGAACATGAAGAACTCCTAAAGCATGTCAAAGCTATAAACTTTATTGAAGAAGAAATGGTGTCTACTGGAATCAACGAACCCTCCAAGAATGTAGATTAGGATGAGAGAGACACAAAACTCTGCACGAGTGCCCTCAATAACACTACTCAACTATATAGCTCACAAATGGCAACAAAGGCAAAACAATATGTGAAGCTAAAAGTACACATGGTATAATGATCAAAGAGGCACAAATAACACTACATAAGTGACCCCTTTGACACTACTCAAAGGTGTAAGTGATGCTCTACAAAGATACTAAAGTCTCGCAAATACTGATCAACTGAAAAGTAGAAGGTGATGTGTCCAATACTTCACTGAAAAGAATCATTAACAAAACCATGTGATACTCCCCATAATGCTAATAGGAAGAGGTATGGGTAGATCAACTGAAATGTGTGTAAGTAGATGGAGATGTAGCATCAGGTCCAATGTGAAGTACAAGCAACTAGAAAAGGGTGTGCAAAAACAAGGCACACACCCATGAGGCTAGAATGTTGTCATGGAGGTACGCTCACTAGACAAGATTGTCATGGAAAATAACAAAGCACTAACACAACCCCCTTGGCACTTTATAAATTAGTGTATGTAAAAAATATATACACTATGATGTATAAAAAACCCCCTAAAAGAGCATAAGATCAATTTTCGCACTCTATTTTAGTGCATTTACAAAGCAAATAGTGCTTATAAATAAATATTGTATTTGGAGTTCTTACAAATGTCCAGAAAAGGACCACATGTTGGAAATACAATTATCTGATATAAAATGAAGAAACTAATGGAACCATGGAGAAGTACATGAAAAACCAAGTACTTTCAAAAAAATGGGACCCAAAAAAGAGTCCATACGCCCAAGATATGGCCCGTCAAAGTTCTCAAAATGAGAATTGCACAACAATAGCATTGAGAAAAGTGAAATTTAGAAAAAACTAGAATCCCAAACAAAAAACCATCTACACCACTATGAAGATCATGAAATTCTACTTTGTTTCAAAAAAATTGCATTGAAAAATTGTTGGCCATATGTGTTGTCATTGATGTCAACATAGAAGCATACATTGATGCCGACATAACATACACTAATGTCAACACTATCATAAGAGTAAGAGACTATTCACGGTTGGATGTCATGCTCCTAAGAAAGAAAAATCTCATCATTGGAGGTCCTAAAAGAAAGCTCATCATTGGAGATCCTAAAAGTTACATTCCTGGTTTGAAGCATGTTGTATGATCATTCTTACTGATCCTGAACTATATATGGTGATGCAAAGAAGACTTGGCCTCCAGAAGTAGGTTGAAGATAGTGTTTATTCTATAAAGATGTTTCTAGCATGGCAATGTTATGCTCTGTATTCCTCTAATTTTGAACCTATGGTCTTGTGGTTCAAGAGTTAAGTTGAGTATGATGTAAATATGCTAAATCCTAAGTTTTAGAGTGTGTTCTCTTCCTCAGTGAAAGATATAAGTGACCGAGTTCTGGTTTAGGCTCTGATAGTGTAATGTGATGTTGAAAGGTGAATGGAATGCTCTGCATTCTTCCATGTTTGTAGATATGGCTATGCGGTTTTGGATCTATGTTCAAAGGATGGTAAATATGTTGTTTCCAAAGTTCCAGACCATCATTCCCTCCGCAGTGAAAGTTATGTTTTTGATAAAGTATCGGTATGTGCTCTGGAAGAATGGAGCATCGTTGAAGACCTATTGGAATGCTCTGCATTCCTCTGGATGTAAATGATTGACCTTGTAGTTTTGTGAACATATTCTTGAATGTGCATTTCATGTTTCTTTCCTATTTCAAGCTTCTTGGTGGTCTGCAACTGACTTTTTCAATTGACAACATGTTGCAGTGTGTTCTGGATAACAATTTGCTCTCAGAGTTAATGATTGAAGGTGTCTGGCACAATTATTTGATGTGTAGTGGAAAATAAGTGTTTGGGGATGTTGTATGAGTCATGTGGACTCATCTAGAAGAGTTTCATGAAGATCTTTCTTGTTTCCAGTACTGCACAAGGTTTTCTAGTTGATACGGTCGTTACTCTTCAAGCTTTCATGAGCTTACCTTAAAGTTGTCCTATTTTCAAATGAGCAAAGTGTGTGGAGGTAATTCCTTGATGTTTGAAGCTATGAAGGATGTTTTGGACCTGGTTAAGCAAGTGTTGGGGTCCGCAAGGCTTGAGTCTTCTGTTGGTGTAACATGTTGTCCTAATTAGACCTATCTTCTACACGTTTCATATTGTGTATTGTATGGCCGGCCTGTAAATGTATTTTTCACATTTAATCTAGCTAAAAAGCTATGTAATCAATGAAATATCATGTATAAATAGAAGATTAACTTGAATATAGAAGGTATGATTGCAAATTGATTGAAAAGGTTTGCAAGTAGACAAAAGCAAAATAAATACATTTTTAATGTGCGACAGTGGGAGAAAGAGCAGATGTTGTCCAAATTCATCTTGAAGACTTATTTGAGATAGTGATCAAGTATAGAGTGTACCTAAAAGATCATATCTTCATAATAAAGTGTGAAGAGATAGAAGTGCAATCATCATGTGTGAGCTTCAAAGACAGTTGAAAGATTGTCATACTATAATCATTTCTGAGTTTGTTCTCAGATTAGGGAGTAGTTGCTTCCTTGGGTTAAAGCCCCTAAAACAAAGTCATCAGGGAGTAGAATCTTCCTTGGGAGTGACCCTAAATCAAAGTTACTTAGGGAGTAGTAGCTTCCTTAAGTTAAAGCCCCTAAAACATAGTTATTATTTGAGCTTCATATATTGTGAGTTAATCCTCACCATTGTTTTTCCCTTCTAGGGTTTTCTACACATATCTGGTGTTATGTGTTGTTGTGCATTATGTTAATCTTTCATGTTCATGTTAATGTTGTGATGCTTAAGTTTTGATCTGCTTCAGATAAGTTGAAGTTGTTAAAATTGAAGAATTGTTTAGATACTGATTCACCCCCCCTTAGTATCCCGATGTGTCTAACAATTGGTATCAGAGCCAAGTTCCGCTGAAGGAAGCTTAACTACTTGAGGAAGGTCTAGGATGGCATCAGGAGGATCTAGCAAGATTCCTAGGTTCGATGGAACAAATTATGCTTTTTGGAAAGTAAGGATGGAAGGCTACATCAATTCACTAGCCTGTGGAGCTTGGGATTCTGTCAAGAAAGGTTATACTATTGTTGCTTCTATTCCAACAGATGCAAATGAAATCAAGAAGTAAGATAATAATGCCAAGGCCAAGTTTTCTATCATGAGTGGATTAACTAATTTAGAACTTTCAAAAGTGATAGGTTGCAGCTTAGCCCAAGAAGTTTGGAATAAACTTGAAACTATTTATGAAGGAGATAAGAAAGTAAAGCAAGCTAAGATGCAAATTTACTCAAGAATATATTTGAATCCCTAAAGATGTTAGAAGATGAAAATATTATTGGTTTCATGCTTTGAGTGAATGAAGTAATCAATGGTATTAATGGTCTTAGTGGGGGAATAAAAGATGAGATTGTGAAAAAGGTCCTGAGATCTCTTCCCAATTCTTACAGTTACAAAGTATCTTCTATTGAGGAGACTACTGATTTGGATAAATACTCTTTAGATGAAATGTTTGGCACTCTTACTACTTTTGAAATGAGAGAGTTTGACAGTAATGTTCCAAAGAAAGAAACTGCTTTCAAAGTCAGTCAAAAGGCAAAAGAAGAAACTGCTGATGAAGATGAAATCCCTGATGATGTTGAAGCAAATTTTGTAAGAACTCTAAAGAAAGGCTCTAGAAAATACAAAAATAAGTTACCCTTAAAATGTTTTAATTGTGGAAAGGTTGGTCACTTTGCTTCCAAATGTTCTCTTAAATAAATTAGAAGTAATAGAAAAAGTAAATTCAAAAGAAGTTTGTTTTCCATAGAAGATAGTTCTTCTTCAGAAGATGAGGATCATGATGATTCAAATGATGAAACACTTTTGTTAGCCTTGAGTGTTGGTGGAAAAAAGGATGATATTAGAAAATGTGGAAAAATTAATACCATGCCAACAATTCAAAACAATGAGAAATCAATGGTTGTATGGACTACTTTTCATGTAAAAGAAGAAACCAAAGCTTGGGTTATTGATAGTGATTGTTCACACCATATGACTGGTGACAAAGAAAAGTTTATCAATATGAAGAAGTGGGATGGTGGAGCTATCAAGTTTGGAGGTGATGAGTCAGCACAAATATGTGGAAAAGGTGTCATATCTATTGATGGGAAGAACAAAACTGAGGATGTTCTCTATGTCAAAGGATTACAGCACAATCTTCTCAGTGTCAATCAGATGTGTAGGAAAGGTTACAATCTTACTTTTAATGCTAATGGTTGTGAAATCAGGAAGGCAGGATTTGGAAATCTTGTTGCAGAAGGTATCAAGACATGTGGTGATATTTATCACTTGAAAGAAACAAATGGAAGAACATGTCTGTTGACTCAATCTAGTGAGTGTTAGCAATGGCACAAAAGAATGGGACATAAAATTTTTGATAATATGGTAAGAATCAACTCTACTCATGCAGTGAGAGATATGGCTAAGATAATCAAGTCTGCAAACTTTGTATACAAGGAATGTCAGATGGGAAAGCAGACAAAGACAAGTTTTAAAAGCAAGGAGTATTCTTCTTCAAAGCCATTGGAGTTGATTCACACAGACCTATGTGGACCTACTAGAGTAAAAAGTCAACTAGGTGAAAGGTACTTTATGTTGCTCATTGATGATTTTCTAGAACGACTTGGGTTACTTTCTTAATAGAAAATTTGATGCTCTTGATAAGTTTAAAGTTTTCAAAGCCTTGGTTGAAAATGAAATGGATGCTAAGATCAAATGATTGAGGTCAGATAGAGGAGTTGAGTTTACTTCAAATGAATTTAAAATTTTTTGTGAAGATCATGGCATTAGGAGGCATTTGACTGCTCCTAGAATTCCTCAACAAAATGGGGTAGTGGAAAGGAAGAATAGGACTATGCAAGAAATGTCTAGGGCAATGTTGAAAGATACGGATCTGCCTGATGTATACTAGAAGGAAGCAATTCACAATACTTTCTATTTAACTAACAGAGTACAGTTAAGGGCCAATAGCACTAAGACCCCTTATGAATTGTGGTATGAAAGACCTCACTCTGTCGAATACTTCAGGATCTTTGCTAGAAAATGTTATAGGTGATTCCATAACCTGAGAATCTAGTACCATTCAGTCAGTTGTTGCCATAGTTAAACCACAGGATGTAGCTAAGAAACTAGATTTTCCATCTGGGTCACCCGGATATTTAAAGGCTCAGTATGGAGGGAAAAGTTTGAAGCTTCATCTGGGCAGTACTCCAACTGAGAAAGAATATGATCACACTACTGGAAAAATGAAGGATGTTTTTGGAAAGCTGTTCATGTCTAGAGGCAATGGTAATAATCCTTCCGGAGTAATAGACTCCCAAAAGAATATTCAAAGCTTTAAAGTAGACACTCCCCGTTTGATAAATTTTGATACTTTTCAGGATGTTGAGAATATGAAAAGTATTGACACTGTAAAAGCATGGGTCACAAAATATGTCTCAACCAATGCAGGAGTCTCTGAAGAAGAAGTGATTAAACAAGCTTTGAATTCATTAACTGGAGTAGCTAGAAAAGTGTGGGATAGGCTAGACACAACATATAGAGCAGATTTGATCACTCATGGAATTGATCAAGTTTGTGCCCAGTTAACATGTCTGTTTGTAGAAAAAATATGATCATATTTGGCAAACTGTTCAGGGTAGTCATATCTATTCCAAATTTGACTTAACTAAGGGATATTGGCAAATTGCTCTTAATCCAACAGATTACTATAAGATAGCTTTTTTAGCGCCTCAGGGTTTGTATGAGTGGAAGGTTTTTCCATTTGGGATCAAGACTGCCCCTTCCATTTTCCAACAACATATGGATTTCATCTTCCGACCTTATTCAAAGTTTATGGTTCCGTATATTGATGATATTCTTGTACTCAGTTAAAGTCCTCAAACACATCTGGAACACCTCCGTACTTTTCTCCATGTCTGTCAAAAACATGGTCTTACTGTTAATCCTTCTAAAAGTGTTTTTTGCACAAGAGACCATTTCTTTCATTGGCATCAAGCTTCTTCTCAGAGGGATGATGGAGGCCCAAGAACACATTCTCAAGCGCATTTAGCATTTCCAGGTAACCACTGTCAAAGATTTGCAAAGATTTCTTGGCTTGGTTAACTATATTTTTGGATTTTATGCCAGAGTTGCCCAAGACAGGAAATAATTAAATAAGTTACTTGGCAAGAACCCACCTCCGTGGACAGCTGTTCATGACGCCTGCATAGAAATAATCAAAAGGAAATGTGCTTCATTGCCACCTCTCAAGTTACCAGGTAATGGTGATAAAATTCTAGAAACAGATGTAAGTGAAGAAGTTTGGGCATGTGTGCTAAAGGAAAAAATTATACAGAATAAAGAAGAAGTTGTAAGATATGCTTCAGGTTGTTTTCAGAATAGTGAGTTGGCTTATCATAGCACTCACAAAGAGATTCTTTCTTTAATCAAAACCTTAAAGGGTTTTATCATGTTTGTAGGAGACAAGAAATTTCTGGTTAGAAGTGATCTACAAATTCTTAAGGGTTTTTTCCATAAGGAATCTAAGGATAAAGTCATCAGATGTCATTTATTAAGATGGGCTTAGTTTCTAACGACTTTTGAATTTGATGTTGAACATCTCCCAGGAACGCAGAATGTCTTTGCAGATTTCCTATCCAGAGAAGGTCACTCAATTGACAATCTAGAGAATGAGAAGGTTCGTGTCATATGAATCAGAGAACATCGATGATATGAAAGGAGTTGTCCAGAGTTTAGTACAAATCCCTACAACAGGAGAGACCATCATAATTGGTAGATGACTAATGATTGCTTGCATGATTGTATCATAATGTTATTAGCCAAACAAGCTTTAACAATGGCAAATCTCTGGAGCAGCACAACTTTCCTTACATTTTTTGCTGACTCAGAACCTACAGACCTTGAAGTACAACAGTATCTATAGAACTAGAGTAGTGCCTTTTAGTTGCCAGTTCACTTTAATAATCCTTTAGTCTTGCGACCTGAAAGATGGCTTAATCAGGAGAATGGGAAATAAATGATGACTGATTTGTTCCAAGGACCATATCTGAATAATGGATTATAATTTGGTGAATCGACAAGTTACTTAGGAGTGGTTTTCAAGCTAACCTTGGGATCTCCCCAAGATGATTTCATCAACAAGTGTGCCAGTCAAACATACAAACCCTATGGTGTTGAGTCCATGTTCCAACATTGGACCATTGGCGTGCGTATATGGCATCTGTTCAACAATCAACAACCAGTCTAGATCCATACAAAGACATATCATTTGGAGCTAGGCGATAATGGTGCTATGGCCCAAGGAATCTATGGTCCTTGTAAACTAAAGACTTTGTCAGTCATATGGAAAGAGCCAGGACCATCTACAAAGCCATATGAGCCTGATCTGGAAAGTAGAATGCTGGGTCCTCTTCATGATCCTTGTCCTTGTTGTAATCTTGAAGAATCCTCATCTGGGCCCAGCACCGACTAGTGAGTGGGGTTTGTCCCTCACCGGAGTAATCTGTCACTTCGTAAACCAAATGACAGACGTGGGACATGCCACGGTAAAAGGGGAAAGGTTACTCACTATAAAGTAACCATAGGTTAACCTTCCCATGAGCAAAAAGAAGCTTTGTAAAAAGTAGATTCTCCTTAGTGCGCTTAGTGCGTCTGCTTTTCTTGTTCAAAAGATGATTGGGTCCATCCATGAGGAATCTTATCTCCTCATTATGGACTTCTCTATGGAAAAGTTTGGCTATGTGTTGTTTGTCTATGGTCAGATTTGAAACCTCTCTATGTTCTCAATTTTGGAATCCGACGCTTCGAGTCTTTATAAGGAGGCTCCTCACTCATTTGGGAACAAGTTGAGTTGAGTTGTGAAGCCTCAAGTAAGAGTCTAAGTTTCAGTTAGAAGTCTGAGTCCTTTAGGATACTTGAGGATCAAAGGAGTATGCTCTTCCTTCTAAGGAATCAGAAACTCAGAAGTCTTCAAGCTTAGGTATACAGTACTATCAGGTGTGTGTCATGAGTTACGATCTGTAATAGAAATTCTATAATCTTCTAGTCTGTAACAAAGTGTCATATGATTTGTAATCTTCTATATTGTAATATTCATGCAAAGAAATGGATGAAATATGAGAAGTTTGTGTCCTGCTATATATTGGTATCAGAGCTAGGTTGTGAAATTTCTATGTGGTTGTTGAAAAATGGAAGTATTCTAGTATATTGCTCTTCGTATTTCTCTCTGTAGATGCTCTCTCAGTCATTAGTTTTCTATTGTAAGACCTTGTTGTAAGACCTAGTTAAGCCAGAGGGGTGTGTTCGGACAGTTGGGGTAGTAAAATTAGGATTTGAGCGCAAATTTGAGCATACATGGATGCTTCAAGTTCATCTACAGCCACACCAGAAGATCATACCAGGTCTCGAAATGAGGAGGTTAGTTTTACTAACTTCTTTGCACAGAATGAAAGCACGCTCTCTATGAATGAACACAGTGGAAATAGTTTAGAAGACTCTGTATTTGAGAATAGATTTAGTAATGAGGAATTTAGAGTGCCTAAGATTAAAGCTTTTGATATTTATAAGGATGTTCCCCGTGGAGTCTTAGATATGATAAATTTGTCTAAAAGTTTTAAAAATTGGTTTGGATATAAAAGTACCCAAAAGTGTCATGTAGTTGAGTTACAACATATTGTGAAAAATGGGTCAAATGGAAAGTTAAAACTGTTTTATGAAACTGAGATAGGAAACCTTCAGAGGAAAGCTAAGGCTGACCCCAGGAACCCTCAATACATGCATTTATCATATATCAGGATTGGTATTATAGGTCATTATAGGAAGGGTTTACCTATCATTGTGCTAATGATGCTGAAAGATGCCTAGTTTTGCAAAACCTCACATGCTATGCTAGGATGTGCTTGCGATACTATGGCAGCTGGTCCCATCTACATAGACAACTCCCTTGATTTCACAGTGAGTCTAAAGGATGCTAATTTAGATGATGTCCTCACATACCAGTTTAGAACAATGAACCTACATATGAAGGCTATGCCAGTCAATCATTCCTTAGTTTTTCTGGTTCATTACAGATTGTATAATAAGTCTATTCCTTTGATGATGAATCCAAGAAAAGATTTAATAGCCAAAGAAAGATTATCGACAATCTGGAAGTCAACAAGTGCCAACACATAGTTATTGGCCCCTAAGATTGTTAAGCATAAGGACATTCAGATGCCTCAAGAATGGGCAATGGAGCTTTGGAGTAATGATGCAAATGTACCTGCACCTAAGGCACTACAGTTGCAAGGAGTAAGCATTGAGGAAATTGATGATTGGGCGGTCATCAAGTTTGCATCCCAACCATCAATGACTAGAAATCCCTCTGTCAAGGAATGCACCTTTAACTATAATAATCCTGTCAGGATAGACTCCTATAGTCACAGTATGTGACAATCATCTTCCAAACACATTGATGACTTGTTTCATTTCCTGGATCCAACCAATCAGGCTAGCACTAGTTCTACTCAAGCTAGTTCATCCCGTGTACATAAAAATTACTTTGAGTTAGATAATGGTTTTCTTAAGTGTGAAGACTGTAGTTTTGTATTTAGTCTAAAGCATTGTGGAATGATGTCTGGTAAAAGAGTCACTTTTCCTGAAAGTGACATAAAAGAAAAAATGAAAAAGTTGTTTCTACACCAGTTGGTCCCTGTTTAATCCCTAGAACTATTCCCAAGTTCCAAGATTTCATGATGTATGACACCACTGGCAAGTATGAGTTAGATTTTTAGCCACAACATGTGTCTCCCATAGGTGACAGAACTGTACCTAGTCAGAGAAAACTCTTAAATTGCGCTAACCTTTGCCTACGTAAGCAAATTTTGCTCTCCCAAGATCAGCAATACCAACAAGATCTGCCACGCTTAAACCAGGAAAAACAATACGCTAGCATGCAGACTAATCTTCATTCCATCGTTGTTGCTATAGAATGCCTTGAGCAATGTCTTAGAGATGAGTGGAAACATCAAGTGACCACTGAAATTAGCCAACTTCATGCTGATTATGCTCTCTTCAAGCAACATGTAGAAGCGTGGTGGAACGCGCAACAACAATCCAATGAACAACACCGTGAAAACCTACAAAGGGTCCGTGCTGAAATGACATTAGAATTTCAAGTTGTAAACTCCATTTTATCCAATACTGGTCTTCATGTAAAGCAAGTTAATTAGCAACTTGAAAAGGTTCAGAAAGAAGTTCAAATTGTGAATGATTCTACTCTCCTTTTAGGTGATTCCATAACCTGAGAATCTAGTACCATTCAGTCAGTTGTTGCCACAGTTAAACCACAGGCTATAGTGAAGAAACTAGATTTTCCATCTGGGTCACCCGGATATTTAAAGACTCAGTATGGAGGGAAAAGTTTGAAGCTTCATCCAGGTAGTACTCCAATTGAGAAAGAATATGATCCCACTACTGGAACAATGAAGGATGTTTCTGGAAAGCTGTTCATGGCCAGAGGCAATGGTAATAATCCTTCTGGATTAATAGACTACCAAAAGAATATTCAAAGCTTTAAAGCAGACACTCCCCCTTTGATAAATTTTGATACTTTTCAGGATGTTGAGAATATGAAAAGTATTGACACTATAAAAGCATGGGTCACAAATTATGTCTCAACCAATGGAGGAGTCTCTGAAGAAGAAGTGATTAAACAAGATTTGAATTCATTAACTGGAGTGGCTAGAAAAGTGTGGGATAGGCTAGACACAGCATACAGAGAAGATTTGATTACTCATGGAATCGATCAAGTCTGTGCCCAGTTAACACTTTTTTTTGTAGGAAAAATAGATGCTTTGGAAAGATTGGCTTACAATAAGTTTATCAGGGGAAAATGTAAAGACATGAAATATTTCAAGGAATATTGTGAGGAACAATATAAAAACTTCTATCAGTCTGGTAGGGAACAAAACTAGGAATAAATGTTTATTGTGTTTCTTAAAAGTTTTGGTCTTGTTATGGGAGAATACTACCATAAGAAAATTTTGGAAAATTTGGTTACAGAACACATGGATTTGAAAGAATTAACTTTCCCATAGTTAGTACAGTATCTGGTAGAATTGAATGAAGATATTTGTTATGAGAACAAGGTGAGAAAGGAGATGAAGAAAATCAAGCCTATTATCTCATCCATAGCTTGTTATCAGATTGTTCCTAATAATCAGTTCCTTGAGAAGCATTTCAAAAATAAAAAGAAATGCTATGATTGTGAAAAGCCATCTAAAAAGTATAGTAAATACAAGAAAAGGAATTTTTCTAAATATCTAAGGAAGAAAGGGTATTTTAGAAAAAAAGGATAAGGGATCCAAAGGTTCCAAATGGAAACCTACCTACTATATCTGCAAAGGAGAACACTATGCTAACAAGTGCCCTGAAAGAAACAAAGCAAAGAATAAGGGCAAAGTAAGAACAACAGTAGAGATAGGAGTAGATAATAATGAAGAATATGAGTACATAGATCAGTATCCCTCTGACTATGAAGATATTATTCTTTCAAGTGAATTTGAATTTTCTAAAGAAGAAGAAGAAGAAAAACAGTTGTATTAGACTCACCAAAATCTTCAGGATCTGAGATTGAGTTTGAAATATCATTCTTCTGTAGAATGATGCGTGGAGAAACCTTAGATCAGGTAATTGAGGAGATCTTAAGGTTAGAAAAAATTCAAAGTGAAATGTTTGTAGGTCCTGAAACCTGGGAAAAGAATAAGCAAAAATTAGAAAAGCTGCATATGAAGAAACAAAGTCTGCTTAGTCAACAAACATCCAGGTTACACACTCCACCTACAATAAGAGAAAGGCATGGTTACAAACCTCTCCAGCAAAGACAGCCTTGGATGCTCGATTCCACAGCACCTCTTCCTCAGAGGTCCATGGTAGAAGCTCCAGCTCTAGGAAGTATGGCCAGAAGAATTTGGAGAAGATAAAGAAAAGAATTTCTGCAAACGATTATTCAACAGGCTAGAATAGAAATTGAAGAAATTGATGAAGAAGAAAACATAAATTTAATGGAAGAACTATCTAAAAGTAAGGAATTAGATAGTTATATTTCAAAGATCAATTCTTCTGGAGGATCTTTGTAGATCCCTGATGCACCAAGCACTATGCACGAAGAAAGCCTATTCTGTCAAGAGAAGCCCTACAATCCCATGATTGAAGAAGCCATTATTATATAAGGAATCAATCCAAATACAAGACTGCCTTTCAAATCAACATCCAGCAGCATTAAGTAGCTTCAAGCTTTTCAGTGATCACCTAGGACTACGTGTCCAGGTATTGTGCTTACTATTCATTTCCTTGGTATAAAAGCTTATCCATTGGCATTTTTATGGACACAGGTGCAGACCTGAATATTGCACGTTATAATTGCTTCCCAGCCGATTAGTGGATAGAAGGTACAACAAATATTTAGTTTGGAAATGGAAAGCATGTTTCAAAGCTCATCTGCAAAGTACTTGTTTAGTTAAGTTTAGATTATGTTGAAGAACTTATTTTTGTACATTATGAAATGGATGGGTATGATGGCGTAATTGGTAGTGCATCTATGCAACAATGGGAGCCCATTCTCATTGATCAATGAAATATCACTCTTAGGAATATGTTCTCTATTCCTAGAATGCATAGTGAACTTGCATACACTACCACAGTAAATTTTGCAAAAAATAAGAAGAACACAGTCTGGCTAGCAAAGCAACAACAAGCCACAAAAGGAGCTCTAGCAGAGTTAAAACAATAATTCCAAAATACAGTCATGACAAAGGACCTAAAAAAGCATAGAAGGAATCTTTCTTATAACCTCATTCTGAAGAAGGATTCCACAGGTAAAGAATTACTCCCTAAATGCAGAGCAAATTACTTCCCTATGAGTAGTGTAGAGGTTACCCTATGTCAAAAGGAAATAGAAACCTTACTAGAATTAGGTCTAATCCAAAATTATGAGTCACCATTTTCCTGTCACGCCATGTATGTCCCAAAAACTGATGAAAATGGTCAAGAACTAGAAGAAAAGAGGTTAGTTGTTAATTACAAGCCTCTAAATGATTGTTTGCAAGATCACAGGCATCCACTGCCTAGTAAGGATCATATTTGGCAAACTATTCAGGGTAGTCATATCTATTCCAAATTTGACTTAACTAAGGGATATTGGCAAATTGCTCTTAATCTAGTAGATTACTATAAGACAACTTTTTTAGTGCCTTAGGGTTTGTATGAGTGGAAGGTTTTGCCCTTTGGGATCAAGACTGCCCCTTCCAATTTCCAACAACATATGGCTATCATCTTCCGACCTTATTCAAAGTTTATGGTTTCGTATATTGATGATATTCTTGTGTTCAATCAAAGTCCTCAAACACATCTGGAACACCTCTGTACTTTTCTCCATGTCTGTCAAAAACATGGCCTTGCTATTAATCCTTCTAAAATTGTTTTTGCACAAGAGACCATTTCTTTCATTGGCATCAAGCTTCTTCCGGGGGGATGATGGAGGCCCAAAAACACATTCTCAAGCACATTCAGCATTTCCAGGTAACCACTGTCAAAGATTTGCAAATATTTCCTGTCTTGGGCAAAACTTTCCAAGATGTGATGAAGGAATCTTTCTTGGTTACTCAACTAGAAGCAAGGCCTATAGATGCTACAAAAAAAGGTTGGGAAAGATGATTGAAAGCACAAATGTCAAAGTAGATGAAGACTTGTATCGGTTCACACAACATTCAGAGGATACCAGATCTGATATATTTCCTTGCATTGAAGATGAAGAAGTAGAAGTAAAAGAAGAAAAGGAATAGGAACCTCGATAGATACCCAAGACCCCAACAAAGTATGTCTAGAAGAACCACTCAGCAAAATAGATCATTAAAGACAAAAATGAAGGTGTATAGACAAGGAGAAGATTTTCCAAGACACATGAGCAAGAAAACTTTTGTTTAGTATCAAAGGTGGAACCTAAGACCTTTACTGAAGCTAGCAAGGATGATGAATGGATAAAAGAAATGGAAGAAGAACTTGATCAGATTGAGAAGAATCAGACATGGGAATTGGTTCCCAGACCAACCAATAAGAATATTATAGGAACAAAGTGGGTATTTTGGAACAAACTAAATAAGGATGGTGAAGTTGTGAGGAATAAAGCAAGACTAGTATGCAAAGGATACACTCAAGTAGAGGGCATTAATTTTGAGGAGAGTTATGCTGTAGAAGAAAGGATAGAGGCAATTAGAATGTTCCTTGCTCTTGCTGCTCACAAGAATTTTAAGGTATATCAGATGGATGTTAAGTCAACATTTCTGAATGGTGATCTAGAGGAAGAAGTTTACATTGAGCAACCAGATGGTTTTCAGATATCAGAAGATCTAGACATGGTATGCAGGATCAAGAAGGCTTTGTATGGGCTTAAGCAAGCTCCTAGAGCATGGTATGCTAGATTGGATAAGTACTTACTTCAACAGGGCTTCAAGAAAGGTACTACAAATAGCAATCTTTACATTAAGGAGGAAGGAGATATGATACTTATAGTTGTTGTTTATGTTGATGACATAATATTTGGTGGAGATGATGACATGTGTAAGAAGTTTACAAAGGAGATGCAAAAAGAATTTGAGATGTCTATGATTGGTGAGATGCCATTCTTCCTTGGTCTTCAAATTTCCCAGCTAAATGATGGTATCTTTATTTCTTAAGCTAAGTATGTCAAAGAATTATTGAAGAAGTTTGGTATGTAAGATTCAAAACCAGTGAGTACTCTCATGGTCACTAGATGCCACTTAAGCAAAGATGATGAGTCTCCAGAGGTGGATTAGACTATTTATAGGTCTATGATTGGAGCATTGTTGTATTTGACTACATCTAGATCTAACATCATGCATGTGGTATCTGTGATTTCCAGATATCAAGCCAATCCTAAGAAAACACATGAGAAGGTAGTGAAAAGGATATTTAGATACATGAAAGGAACTCTGGAATATGGTCTATGGTATCCAAAAGGTAATGATCTTGATCTGAGTGCATACACTTATGCTGACTGGGTTGGTTGTGTTGATGATAGAAGAAGTACAAGTAGTGGTGCTTTCTTTCTAGGAAGTAGATTGGTCTCATGGAAAAGAAAGAAGAAAGATTTAGTGTCCTTATCAACTGTAGAGGCATAATATATTGCAGGAGCCTCTTGTTGCACTCAAGTATTGTGGATGAAGCAAACTCTGAAGGATATCAAGGTATTGTATGATGAGCCTATTCCTATATTGGGTGATAATACAAGTGCTATCAATATTTCCAAGAATCTAGTGATGCATTCAAGAACCAAGCATATAACAATCAGGTATCACTTTTTGAGAGAGAAGGTTGTAGATAAGTAAGTGAGGTTGGAATATGTTCCAACTAAGGATCATATTGCAGACATTTTCACAAACGCTCTTGCAAAGGACACTTTTGATAATCTCCGACAGAGGTTAGGGGTAATTTTCCCTCCTTCTTACTAAGATGCAAAATAGTGCATCTATCCAGGGGGAGTTCATGCTATATCTTTATCCTAGACTGATGATGGCTACCTCTCAATGGGAGCAGGTAGTGATGACTGATGATAGGGGGAGCTTGTAAGAAAAAGTTTATAGATATATGATTATTGATGAAAGGAAGAGAATGAGAAGGTATCAGATCCCTTTGTCCTTGATTTCAAAGGGGGAGAGAGTCTAAAGGGGGAGCATATGTTGCCATCAATGACAAAGGGGGAGATTGTTGGCCATATGTGTTGTCATTGATGTCAACATAGCATCATACATTGATGCCAACATAGCATACACTGATGTCAACACTATCATAAGAGTAAGAGACTGTTCATGGTTGGATGTCATGCTCCTAAGAAAGAAAAAGCTCATCATTGGAGGTCCTAAAAGAAAGCTCATCATTGGAGATCCTAAAAGTTACATTCATAATTAAAGCAAAGTTGAGTTTTAAACCTAATCAATATGAATTAGAAGAATCAAGTTGTGTTGTAGATGTTGAGGATGTGTTCCTATTTTGAAGCATTTTGTATGATCATTCCTACTGATCCTGAGTTGTATATGGTGATCCAAAGAAGACTTGGCCTCCGGAAGCATGTTGAAGATAGTGTTGGTTCTGTGAAGATGTTTCTAGCATGGCAATGGAATGCTCCGTATTCCTCTAATTTTGAAGCTATGGTCTTGCAGTTCACAATTTAAGTTGAGTATGATGTAAATATGCTAAATCCTAAGTTTTAGAGTGTTTTCTCTTATGTAGTGAAAGATATAAGTGATTGAGTTCTTGTTCAGGCTCTGATAGTGTAATGTTATGTTGAAAGTGACAGGCTATTGAAGGTCCTAACACTTTAGTTGAAAATATGTCAATTATGTCGACTAGGTAGTGTCCAAGGCTGTATGCAATAGAGAATATTTTTGGACATCTCACTTAGTAATAGTTTTTCTAAATTTTTGAAAAGCTTAAAACAAAATCTAAACTAGAAAGCATAAAAACTTTAAGCTAGAAAGCATTTGAATTCTTAATCTAGAAGGCATATAAACTAACTAGGAATCAACACTTTCATTTTAACTAAGAGTTGAAAAGCAAAGGCAACTAACTATTAACTAAAAATACATTTGGCACTTTGAACTAATGACTAACAATAGATTTATGACTGAAGTGGGTGCTCCAAAAATTTCAAATGAATAGAATTTCAAAGATTATTAACTTAAATACTACAACATGCAAGAACACATAACAAAGCTAAACATGAAGTGACATTAATCTAAATAGAACATTCAAAAAATAGAAATAACAACACCAATGATAAAAACACTTATCTATTCTATAATCCCTCAAGTGGCCAGCTCTTGGGAGATCCTATATCGACTCAAATCACATTCAGTACTTCAACAACTCCAAAGTAAATTCCATTCATATTACTTCCATTGCTCAGAAAAGATTACTTAGAATAGAACTGGTGATATTCATTCATAAAAGTATCATAGAACATAGCTACTGATTATCACTTCAAAAGAGATTGTTTTCATTCATAACACAATATCACATATCCTTGTTTTGAGCAACTACATATATATACTGTACTACTCCAAAATCCTAAATTTTAGATGGCGGGAAAATGCCATTGAAGAAGTCTTTAAAGAAAAACAAAATAAAAACTAACTGGATGTCTATGAAATTAAACACATTAAAGGAATTGAGTGGAGCTGTAAAGTCATCAGTATGCCCAATAGAAAATAACAGAATTGCTAACAAAGTCTATGATGATGTATGCCTAAATTTCTAGCACCCTCAAATTTCGGCGCTCTAACTTCAGCTGATTTGAAGTCCACTCCTTCCGTTAGGCCATACATGAAACCCTGCATAATTACACAAGTTCTGCACAGAATTAAGTCAACATTAATGGCTAATTTCAATCAACTGGAAAATAAAGATTTATACATCATTTTATTAGAAATAGATAAATATTTCTTCTAAAAATAAACAAATTGGCATGGTTAGGGTGATTGGGAAAGACAAATAGGTTATATGGCTTGTTATAAAAATGACATTGTTTATATCTCATCACCCTCCCCTTCCTAGGCCTGAGCAGGTCCTCCTGCTCTTTGATGAGCCCCCTACCATTCTGCATCCCTCTTTTTGTTCATCTCTTCATATATTGCACTAAGATCATACATATCCCTTGCCCCCTCATCTAAATGGTCAGGATACTTGAGGAATCCCTTGTGTAATTTCATTATTAGTTTCCATGCCTGCAAATCTCTGGGATCCTGTTCTGTAGTCACTAAAACTGTAGGTAGAGGTTTGATGAGTAAAGGAGGTATATGCCTCATGCCAATCCACTTGGTTTTGATCTGCTGTAGAACTTCTGTTAAGGCTTCATCCCTTCTATAAGACCACCTAAGATTGGTAGGGGAGTTCATCTCCCTTCATTTCAAGTAATAGGTAGAGGAATATATCTCTCTTCACAAGCATTCCAAGATCTTTCTATCAACTGTGGCCCATTAATGATGAAATCTTCAAAGTAGATTCTTATGCTCTCATTATATTTTTCCTTAATGGTTGTATACTTTTTGATTCTCCTAAACTGAGCCTTGAAGGCAAAGGGTTTATGATGAGGATGTCTCATGTGAAGCCTCACAGGTTTCTCTGCTTGAAGGTATTCCCTTGTCCTATCTTGCCAATTCAGTTGGTTCTGCATGTTAGACATAAATACCCTGAGCTGAACTTCCCCCGCAAAAAGATTAATGAAAAAGTCATTGAGAAATAATTCACACAACAAATTCTTTTGAACAGGAGATGATTGTTTAAATATTTTTAAAAATTGTTTATCATCAAGATCATAGGGAAAATTACAGGAAATTCTTAAAAGCTTCCATCTTAACACTTGTTCATTGAGAAACATGGAATAAAGTCTAGATGGCTTCCTACAAGCTAACATCTCTCCAATTTTGCATGCATCAGTTTTATCTTGATACAGTTTGTCATAAGATTCCTTTAGTAACACTATTTCCTATTTTAGTCTAGCATTCTCAGCTCTAGCTTGCCTTAGGAAATAACACCTTTCCATCCACTTAGCCAATATGGGAGGAATGTGAACTTGAAACCACTTCATTTTGGTTGGTTCAGTTTGTATCTCTTTTGATTCCATGGTTGGCTTAACACTGATTTCATGTAATTCATGTTCCAGCACTATAGTTTTACTAAGAGCTATATTAAGTTCTAATTTTTGCTTCTATTCCTCTACAAATGAGTTAAGGAATTGCTCCAAATTGACAGTCAAATTTTTGATTTGTTCATCCTTTTTAGACAAACCAGTTAAATGTTTCTTATCTTTCTCCTCAATTTGTTTCATTTGGGACTATAATTCCTTAATGAATTTATCATTCTGTTCCAATTGGGTCCCTAGAGTTCTAATTTCTTTATCTTTCTACTGCAAAAGTTTTGACTGTGTGTCTATTTCCTGCTGTTGTTTGGTCATTTGTTCCTGATTTTGCTAGAGTTTATTTTTCAACTATACCATTTCTTTGTTTAATTATTCTAATTCCACTTTTACGTGATCACATTTTTCATTTTCTATATTATTGGAAAGAGGGGGAATAAAAATCTCTGTATCATTGTTAGACACATGTCCTTCATCATTCACTTCTAGTAGACCTTGTTCTGTGTCATTGACATTATTCAGAGGGGATGATTGTCCAATTTGAGGGACTGCATCAATTCTATGTTCATCTGATGGTTGCTGAGTGGGAGAAATTGTTTCCATAGGCTCATTCTCTTGAGCCTCTTCTTCTTCAACAAGTACATAATTTGGGACTTGTTCTCCTATTTCCTTTTGATCCTTCTTAGGTGGATCAATCTCCTTCTCAGATTCAGGGGCATCATTACTTCCCAAGGTTTGATATTCTCTCAACTGGATTAGGTTTTCACTTGGCTACCTATCCCATCTTTTCTTCTTAGGTATATGTGGTTGGTCACAAGTCGCAGCACAACTGAAATCAAAATCTAATCTTTTACTTCTTCTTAAAGGGGGAGGTCTCTGCAATTTTATTTTAGGCATTTTTTCCTTTTTGTTGGGCTAACTATTTTCATCCTCAGAGTCCATTAAATCCACATTTTCCTATTTTTCTGGGGTTTTTGGTACACTATATGGTTTAGTCCGTTCTTCAGGGTCTAAAGGGTTTGACAGATTTTTCGGTGCTTCGTCATTGGGGAGCTTCTATGGTAGTTTGAGGCATAGGGGAAGGTTCTCTTAGGTTTTATGCCATCAAACCGGATGACTCACCTTCCTCAAAATGTCTTGAGGGTGCAGGGTTTTCAAATTTCTTGAGAAATTTCTATCATTTCTTGTCTATTTCTCTCTTCTTGGGGAGCTGATGTTTGCAAATTAAAGAAATAAGGCCATGGTGTTTTAATGGACCTAACCCAATTTTGAACCTCTCTATCATATGGACAAGGGAATCACTTAGGAAGGTGGGAAGGTTAACCCTCAATTTAGGGTTTTTAATGCCATGGCGCAAGTGAATGAGCAAACGAAAGGGAGGACCAACTACGATAGCACATTGTCCTTCACATGTGAAATACTTAATTATCCAGGCTACCACCATTCTCCATGGCTCTACAATAGTCATTCTTTGAAACCCTTTATTTTATCCTCGGGTATTCACAACTAGTAATGGGTGAGGTTCCCCTTCCCTTATGAAAAGTTCTATCAGTTTCTGGTAAGAAATATTTGTAGTTTCTGATAGATTTAAACCTTCATTTTTAATACCGGATAAGATAGCAATAGTTCAAGGACTTACCTTAATTTTTTTTCCTCAAATAATTGATTGTCCATCTGAGAAGTTCTCTACGAACTCTTCAACTAGCTATGTATTATACCCCTCAAACTTTTTCATGAACTCTAGCCATCCCACTCTTTGAAACAGTTCTAAAATATTACTAAGTGCCAATAACTTGTCTGTGGAAGTTGTCTCTGATTTGCACTTTGCTCCTCCCATTCTATCTCCCACTAACAATTCTGCGGAGTGTCTACTAAACTTCGTGACACACCAAGGTGAGAACTGTTTCAGACAAACTAATATGTAGATTAAGTGAAACTCAATCTTTATGGCCACTTGTACTTTGATAATGCTGATAGGACACAGATTAATTCATGGCATTTAGCTGTGCTGTATCTAATTATTACCTTTAATGGAATGGAATGAATGAGTTGTCACCTCTTCCAGTGAAGGTACAGTTCGCACAATTTACTAAATTTCAAAAAGAGGGGGAATGTGCCAATTTATCTAGTTTTATTCACAATAATTTACCTATTACTAAATTATGTTCACACCTAATTTAGCAAGGCCTAAACATTAGTTGTTTAGAGGGGGTACAATTTTTTTTTTTGCTTATGCAGGATCATCCAGTCAATGACTAATGCCTTGATTGAAGACAAGTGCAAATTCACTTATCAAAATCATGTAACAACTCAAGCTGAGCTGTTACATCATCCTAGTAAGGGAAATCATCTATGGTCAAGAAAATACACATTCAAAGAATGAAGAGAATGGATGGATTTCATGTTTCAGTTGTTGATTATTCATTATGTTTTAGTGCAATTAAAAGAGGTATTTATAAACTGCCAAATTATACATCATGTTTTATACATATGTTTCAAAGAAAGATCAGTTGTTTTATGCTATGTATTTGATTCAGAAAATGAAATATAGATAAGTCATTGCATAGAGAGAAATAGTTGATTGTATTCAAAAGAATATATAAAAGTGTCCCACACAAGCTGTGGGAGTAACTGAAGTATGCAACATAAAAGTAAATTTTACTTTTGAAAGAATAAAAATGCATAAGAAAGGAACAAGAACTCGTCATTGCCTGTGAATGATGAATCCTGAGGTTGAGTTGATCTCCAGCTCCCTCCATCCGATTGAGCTTCAAAATACCTGCAAAAAATTGTTATGTTAGCGGTCAAGGTTCCAAAGCCTTTCATATACATAATCAAATGACAAAAGTACAACCCACTTTTATGGAGCAATAGTCATTAAAGATCAGATTATGCAAAAAAAAAAGAAGAGAAAAAGAGATAGTTGAATAAATAGATTCAAGTGCCATATCAAAAAGAGATAAATCCATGCAAGTGACCCCACATAACGAATCAAAGGTACATTTCATATCTAACATGTGTGTTTCTTGTGTAGCTATAGGTGAAATCTTGTTGCTGATTCATTTTTGATAACATTTAAGCATGTGGATTAAAATGGGCTCCCACAAGGGTTGAGCCCAGCATGCTACCTGCTTGGTTATCAAGAGGGATATGAAGTGTATTTTCATCAATGAAAGTGACTTCAAGTCACAATAAGCAAGTTATGTAAGTGAAGTTGATATGCATTGCATGCTACAGGACATTCAAAATTACATCATGACAGTGATACTAAACCTCAATAAATAGTACAGTTTATCACTGTCAAGATCATGGAATATCTTACAAGAACTTAAGTTTTCAAAGTACAATGACAGTCAAAATCCTGCTTGAGCATCACTATCACAGGTATAGAGAGAGCAGAGAATCAACAATGATTGCTATAGGTACATCATAAATGACTGTTTATTGTTTCATACAAGCCAAGATACATAGTTCAAATAGCAAACAATCACCTCTCTCTCTTGGATAAAAGATATAAGAGTGCAATACCATGAAGAGGAATACAGTGGCGGTCATGAGTCAAAACAAAGGCAAGAAGGTGATAGTGATATCATAAGGGTTTGAAGGTATGAAGAATTAATGATTAACATAAGACAGTAAGAAAGAGCAATTATTGATGACTGTAGCAGAAGCAGAGAACATCAAGAGTTAATAAGATAAATATTTACCACTTTTGTTGTGAATGAAGTGTAAAATAAGGATTTGAAGACATGAAGAACCCTACATTTGTATTAGAAAGAAGTCAAAAGCATGTGGAATAGTCATGAAGACTCAAATGCATCAAAAGGAATAGTCATAGAATTACAGGGTACAGATAGAAAGCAAACATCCTAAAGATATAGTACGCTTTGGATGAAAAGAAGATACCTTTCATCTATGCCAAGAGGTACAACCACATGGGTGGAATAGCAATGACAATTTCAAAGCATATGGAACAGCTTTGTAAGAGGACATGTGCCATCATAAAGATACAATACAAAGTACATGCTTGATATACAGATGGAGCAACAATGAGACATATACCTTGTTCATCTACAATAGAGGCACATATGCAACTTAGACCTTATACACTTATTCATTTTTTGACCTTCATCAATGTATAAGTGCAACAGAAGAACAAAGGAGGCATGATCAAGGTGTAACAGAGTAAAACGGCCACATTATGATCACATACAGAAGAATAGATGATGTAATAGCAGAAGATACTTACTCTACATACAGAAGACTTCATAGTTTTTTTTCCTTTTTTTTCATCAATATAAGAGTGCCACAATCAATACAATCAAGATGGTGAAGTAGCAGAGGCAAATAATCTCTGGTCTGTCACCAAGTCAAAACCATGGAGTATATAGATAGGTCAAAAGATGAGTCAAGTGTATGAGAGTAAAAAGTTAGAACAACAGAAGGCATTCACCCTTTTACACAGACTTATTCCCTTTTGTCTTCATGCATAGAAAGTAGAGTCAAAATGATGGAGTAGGAGACATAATGAAGTTGAAGTTACTTCTTTTTCAGTTGACTGTTTGCAAAGGCAAATGAATAACACTGTGGAAAAGAGCCTTGAAGAGTAAATGTGAAAACCCTCTTAGGGTTTGTGAACAAATAAGAGAAAAGGTCTCTTTTAAATCACATCATCACAATGAAGGTACAAGAGGTAAAACAAGATGCTAAGGAGCAGTTTTAATGGAGAGAAGAGAAATGGAGATTGCTATTCACAAACCCTATTAGGGTTTCCACACACAAAGTAAAGCTTCTTCCCTTTTTTCTTAAAACTCACGCTCTTTTCATGTTACAGCCAAAGAGAAAAGGATGATGGAATGTCAAAAGAAGGAACAACAACCTTTTTTTTTCTTTTTGCAACAGAGAAGAGAAATGGAGAGTTTGTTCAAATAGATACATGCTTTCCCTGTCAACAACCATGATAAAAGTCATAGCATTCAAAGAAGAAATACAAGACACAATTCCCTTTTTGAAGGAAGTTCTTACAAAAAAACCTCACGGCCTTTCTATAGAGGGAGTCAAAGAAAGAACAGAAGAAAAGATGGAATATATATAGAGTAATAAAACCAGTGGGTTACAGTTTCAAAATAGAGCAGTATATATTACATTTTTTCACTTTTCTTTGCAGAAAAAATAGAATATGCAGAAGGGAAACTCACCTAGATGAGTGTGGTACAAAAATAGCTCAGAGACAACAGTTCGAGCCTCATTAAAAGCCTCAGAAGCCCATAGAAAACCCTTGCATGACAGTACTTGGAGTGGCAAAAGAGAAATCAAAAGTGAGAAATGACAAGTTTAGGGTTTCAAACCTCCTTTTGCTGATTGAGGGCTCATTTGTTCTGACTTCTTTTTTGATTAAATCATTATTATCCATAACAGGCTCGTGGTCAAGACTTCACTTGTCAATAATCCTAATGATGCCAAAGGGGCCTGTGAGAGCTATACTTTTTTTGGCTATACTTTTTCTTTTGATTTTCACAAGTCAATATAAACAATGATACAAAGGTAAGGGATATGATGAAGTGGGAGTTATAAGGTGTTTATTAAATATGTTAAATATGATGCAAAGATAAATAATGCATGGTGACTCACTTATTTGCATGGGGAGTCATAAGGGTTTTCTTTCAAATGTAAAAGGAATAATACAAGGAGTGTGATGCATGTGTGTTTGCATGGGAGTCATAAGGAGTGATGCTTTGAGTTTTAAATATGATTTGAGATCATTAATGCATGGGAGACATAAGGGAGTAAAATAGGGATATTTTGTAATTGTTGCATGCATGGAGGTTATTTATTGTTTGCATCATCATAGGATGCCTAATGTAATTGTGCAAATGAAAGGGGAGATATAAGGAGTTGTCATTTGTTTTAAAACCTTTTAAAGACAAACATCTCTCAATTTTGCATGACTTTGCAAACTTAAAAACAATGTAAACAAATAATAAAGTAATATAGTTATAAATTACTTTATTATTTATCACCAAGTTGTAAAAGTCAAAAAATTTGAACAAATTTGTAACACATAGTAAAGTAAGTCACTATTGATTACTTTATCCTTGCTCACATTGTTTTCTCATCCCAAAATCATGCAAAATTGGAGGATGAAGTTAACTGAGCCTTTTAGGATCTTTTGCATGATTTTTTAGGCAAAATTGGAAGAGTTTGGTCCACACTTGGTCAAACTAAGTTTGAGAGGTAGTTTGAAGCTATTTTGGCTTCTTTTTTTGCAGTTGGGACCCTATTTTTAGGGATTTTCATGCTTGCTCGTGGATCAGTTTTGGAGGGATTATTTTTAGAGGCAGTTTGCTACAACTGACCTTTCTAGGTCTCTTTGAGAGAAAATTATATATTGTGAGAAAAACTTATGTTTTTCTAGTTCTTGCCTTTTTGCTCTCTTGTGCATTATAGAGAGAAAGAGTGTTTTTAACTCAATTTTTGCAGATTTATAGATTGCAACAAGTTACAAGTTTTATTCTTTGTCATTTTTATGCAAGTGTTCCTTTATTTTTAGTAGAATCAAGTGTCTACCTTCTCATTTGTGCTATCTTTATGAATGATTTGATGAGATTTTATTGTTTTTAATATCAGAACCTCTAAAATCATTGTCTCATTTGTACTTGCATGTATTGAATAGCAATAAAAATCACAGGTCTTAGGTTGTGCAATTGGAATAGTTTTTCTTTCATGCTGTGAGAACCTTATTTTCCTCCAAGAAGAAAGTTGTTTCCAACCTCCCTTAGAAACATTTTTGTGATCATATTGCCAAAGTGAATTGTGTGGATAGATTTTCTAAGATTTATTGTGAGTTAGAGTTGTAGTTTTCCATCAAATTAGGTGCATCACCAGACTTTCTTAAGTTATAGTTTTAGTGCTTTTAGTAGGTCTTTTCAACCATTTTTCCTGCCAAGTCATTGACCCATTTAGAAAATTATAAGGGAACCATCACATAATCTGGAGGTTCAAACTCACCATAGGTCACCCACAACCTGAGTTTGATCCCATGTTACACAGGATTGTCGAGCTTCACAGCTTTGCATAACGGGTGCAATCCTGCACGATAACATTACCTACTTAAGACAAAAGATGTACATACCTTACGTTCCATTATTGATTTGAAAGTCACCTCATTTATGCTGACGTAATGGCATTGTTACGGGAAAATTGTGCATGAATATCAATAATATCAATAATACCCAATAACTCAATAGAAATTGCAATAACAAAGATTCAAAACAAAGAAACAACCTTGCAAACCTTGGAACTTCGCGGCTTTCATTGTTTGCCTAATCTCAATCGATCTTTGTATGTGAATGAAGCCCTCAGAAAGTGCACTTCCTTGCTTTGTTCTTCAAGATGACAATAGAGAAACGACTAGGATACTTCTTGTAATGAAGAGGAGCTTCAATACAATAAAAATGGTGATCGCAAGCTATGGAATGGTGTTGGGTGCCAAAGGCACGCTGTTACTTCTATAGAGTAAGTTTACTAAAAGCTTGGATGATTGAAATGGATGAATAGGGGTTGTATTTATAGACTTGTGAGAGAGAAGATCAACGGTATAAAATTAATAAGAAGATCAACGGTTGAGGAAACTTGAGATGATGTGCGTGAATCAGAAGAGGACAAGTGTCCTGCTCCTTCATGCAATAGGGGAGTTAACAGAAATAGAATGAAGAGTTAACTGAGTGGACTGATCAATTAACAGAATAGACTAAATAGTTAACAGATTTGATTTATGAGTTAACTATTTGGAAATGGAGGATAAATATGACATGTGGGTGAGGGAACAACTAATTAAATATTAAAATATTTAATTAAGTGTGCACATGTATTTACATGGATTAATTTTGGTGTTAATCCATTTCAAAGAGGAAATAGATAATCTAAATAAATGTTGTGATTTATTTAAATATAGAGGATGTTAAGTTTAGAAGAACTAATTAAATAATTGGACATTATTTAATTTAGAATGAATTTAGAATTTAGAAGAGGTAATTAGATAATTTGATATTATTTAATTTAGAGGAATTTTGGAAGAATTAATTAAATAGTTTGGTATTATTTAATTTAGAAGAACTTGGAGGATTTTAATTAAATAAATGAATTTATTTAATTTGGAGGAATATGAAGGATTTAATTAAAAAAATGATTTTATTTAATTTTGTGGAGGAAAGTGAATCAGATAAATAAATTGATTTATTTATTTATTGATAGAGGAATTAAATTGAAATAAATATTAAGAATATTTATTTGGACAGAGTCATGTCATTTTTAGGTGTATACATTTTGCCCCTCTTTGATGCAATGTGTTTTATCATGTTGTTTCAAAGAATAGATTTTTTTGATAATGATACATGCCCCAGTTTGCCCCTGGTATAGGTTACGATGATAGGATGCCCCCTCGAGAGATTAGAGGGGAAGAAAAATTTGGAGGGATGCGAGATGAACAATCTCACAATGAAGAAGGTGAAAAGCAGGTTAGGATCATGAAAAATGGGTTAGGGTGAAGAAAAATGGTAGGAAATGGGCTTGGGAAGTAGTCACGGTCGCCACACAACCATTTAGGGTTCACTTGCTATATATAGAAGCTGGTTCCACAATCCTAGTCATTTGCACACTTGGCTTTTGTTGATTAGTCTCTTAGAGCTTAGGAGAGCACTAGACCTAGAGTAGTCAGCATAGATATGGATATTCCATGTGAGGAGCACCGGTTTGAGCGCGTTCGACAATTCGGGCGACCAACTGAGGTAGGACCACCAATTTGTAGTTCAACAAAACTCGCTTAGGGTTATTTATTAGGCTAATAAATGCTAGGGAAAACATGCTTGAATGATAGCGCTGAATCATGTTTCAGGGCATTTGCTAGCTGAAATAGCGCATTTGTTGTGGTTCGGCGCATTTGAGTTACGAATAAGTGCATTTATCCTGAATGCACATTTGCTATGCGAATCAACGCATCTATTAGGAAATGGCACATGCGTGATAAGTAGCTGCGCTTTTGTTCATTCAGCACATCTATTAGTTAAAGTTGTGCATTCATGTTAGAGTTGCACATCTACTCAAAAGTTTAGCACATTTGCCTGGATCGATGCTTTTTCCTTGATATTGCACATTTGCAGCCTAGTTCGGCGCATTTGCATTTGGATACTCAGTTACTTAGCGAAATTGACTCAATTGGCATCTTGATCGATGCGTCAATTGATAAGCGATCTCTGAGATTGTTGAAATCTAGATAAGAGATGATATGCTTGTTTTGATCAATTTGATATGTTAAGTAAGTGATAGGATAGTTTGATAGTTGAGCAGGTTTGCTTTGATATAGTTATGGTTGATACTATGCTTTACTTGATCACAGGAGGATATTTCAGATGTCTTGATGTCACGGGAGTAGTTTCCCTTGCCGTTGTTGCAACATTACATGCTTATAGAGGTTGACCAGGTGGCGCTTGGTGCTATGGGTCTGGATTATGTTTGCTTTATGCCCGAGGTTCATGCGAACCTTAGTTTGCTGACTGCTGCAGTGGAGCACTTTCATAGTGAGGATGGGACGTTCCATCTTCCAACCAGCGAGATGACTATTACACTAGAGGACATTTATAGGATCTTGTACTTACCTATCCAGGGTGAGCTTGTGGAGTATGAGTCGCAACGCAATACTGGGCTTGCTGAGTGCCAGAGGGTCTTTGATGATCCTAGGCTTCAGGGTCAGGTGATCTCTTGGCACGATATGTATGATTACTATGACTACTTCCCAAGGATTGTGGTAGGATTGATTGGGAGTGTGGTATGCCTCGATCAGAGGTCACATGGGTTCCCCATTGGCTGGGGTAGGACACTATAGAGGATGGTTATAGAGGGTACCTATTTTGCATGGGGTGTCTGTGTTTTAGCTCACTTATATCATGATATGCACAGGTGGTTTATCGCGAAGCTACTAGCTTATCTGTAGGCATCTCTTTGTTACAGTTCTGGTTATGGGAGCACATAGCCATGATTCGGCTGATTTGCGTGTTTTCTAGGCAGCGAGGGGAGTCTTACTCATATGGTTATGTAGGTGTAGTTTCCCAGCATAAGCTGGGAAAGATTGAGTACTGAAGGCATCATCTGGATAATGTGGACAGGGTTATCTGGTGACCTTATATAGACTACAAGCCATGGGATGATGAGGATGACGAGCTTCCATATCTATTTCAGACTCGTTGGTTAATTGGGTGGACAAAGTACATCCTAGATAGATAGATTGTTAGTCAGGTTCTGAGGCAGTTCAGGAGGACACAGGGTCAACCACAGGGGCAGGCCTTGCTTGCTAGGACTTATGCGGAGCAGTTTCGATGAGGCCCAGTTGCTTCCTATGAGGAGGCTAGAGCATATTTCCTACAGATACCCTGCCAGTCTTGGCCGATGAGGAGGGAGATAGTAGATGCTGGCATGACGAGGGACTATGAGGATTGATTTACAGCACACTCGTTCCCTAGATACTCAGGACCAGGAGAGTTAGCTCCTTGCCTGGAGGAGGTGGAGTCGGATGAGGAGGATGGTGCATGTAGGAGGAGGAGGAGATGGAGGAGGGGGAGAGGAGGCAGAGGAGACGGGGGTGGTAGAGGAGATGATGGAGGGGACGATGGAGGGGATGGTAGAGGGGGAGGTAGGCAGAGATAGAGGTTGAGAGTGGGGGAGGGTCCATCTCAATAGCAGGTTGTGTAGCAGTAGGCTACACAAGAGGTACAGGTACAAGCACAACAACAAGTGCCACAATAGGCAGTTGCACAACAATAGGTGCAGGCACAGGTCCCACAAGTTGCAGTTGCACCACATGTGCTCCAAGCTCCAGGTCAGATTGACCCACAATAGTAGGCACAGGAGGGGGTTGTTGCTATGTTACCGGGCCAGTTGAGGTAGTTTATAGTACTGTTGAGACCTACAGAGTCTCACAGGGAGGCAGATGCAAGGGTGATATCTGGTCTTACTACAGAGCGAGACACAACATTAGCGAGGGTACGGGCCTTGACGATAGAGAGAGACGCGACCATAGCTGCCTTGGCTACTGATCGGGCTACAGGATTTGTGGTGACATAGGTGACTCAGGGCCAGGTCCAGGTACATCAATTGCAGACACAAATTGCACAGATTCAGGGTGAGCTTGCTAGAGCGTAGGCTCAGACATAGTATTGTAGAGGATTGTATCATGGGGCAGTGCCGGCAGACCAGTGTGCACCTAGCTACAAGAGTTAGTCAGTGACTTCACAGAGGAAAGGTGGCTCACACTCAGGAGCGTTAGGTATGGGCCCATAACAGTCTGGGTCAGGTAGAGGGGGAGGTGGAGAGGGCAGTGCTGGGAGCAACATCTCGTGCCAGCAGGGCTAGCTGATACTTGTACCAATTTTTGCTTGTATATAGACATTTTTGATGGCTCATGGATAGCCTGATATGTATATTTATCTCATTTTGTACAGTTATCGAGACATGTATCATTATTTTTATGATGTATGGATACACCTCCTATGATTTGACTCACAGACGATGGACTTTGATATTGTATACTTGGACATATTTATGTTATATTTATATGTGATGATGCAACTTATTGATGGTCTACATGCATTATGTGATGTCTAATAGATGCACACTTTGTTTGTTGATGTCTATATGATGATGCAATTTATGGTTCTACACTATGATGCTTATGTATGATTTAGGTCTCTGATGTTATGATGATCTAATGCAGACTTAGGTGATTTCTGATGATCTAATATGCAAATGTGAATGTTATCTATATGATTATGCAGTTTATGAGATGATCTACATGTACTTGTCTATGTTTTTGACTTTTCTGCTGGGATATGATGTACTCATTTATGCTATGATGACACAAATGGATACAGCTGATTTAAATTCACCTATATGTATGTATCTATATGTTCACATTCAATGATGATCTAATGTAGACAATATGAGTGTAGCTATGTGTTTGATGGTTTTCTAGTTAAATGCAACGATATGTGGACTTATGCAGTTACATGTAGGCAAATGATCTAATTAAGTTAATGATTGATTTCACTTAATGCAAGATGATACCAAACTGATGACCTAATGCTCCTACATGAATGCTAATGAACTAATCAAATTAATGACTATTTCATGTAATGCAAGGTGATTACCATGTTTTGATATGTCCAAGTGTACACAATCAAAGTAAAAAAAGACTTGATGGGAGACACAAAGAGAGATAGAAGGAGAATGTTGACAGAAGAGTGACTCGACAGAAGGACTCACAAGCTTTTGTAAACATTGACACTGTGGACCAAATCTTTATTGATGGATGGTATGCAAAATGTAAATGGATGTATTATGGATGCGGATATATGTCATCTTCATATTGCAAGTATTTTGAAGTGCTTGTTTCATCATTGGGCACTTTTTTTTTGTTTCTTTTCTCTTTTGAAATGTTGTAAGAAAATACAAGCATCTAGGTATAATTGAACTGAGATGACTCGAGTATTACTTACATGGATATTGATATAGCAAGTTAATACGAGCATTTGGTCAAAATTGAATCTAGATGACCTAAGTACTTCTTGTGTTTCAACAGACAAGGATTGTCCATTTTTCATGTTTAGACTTTAGAAGTCCTCGATGATCTTTTTGCTGATCATGTCATTTAGATAAAAGTCGTCACATTACTAAAGATTGATCCACAAATTGCAGACAAAGAAAATGATTATGCCCCCATCATAGCATCTCTAGTTTTTAACATCCTCGAGTAGCATAGAAAGACATAATAAAAAAAATAAAGACTCTGTAACTTAACCTGCTCACAAAACATTCTTGCATTAGATGTGTCTTCTTGCCATAATTTAGATAAAAATCATTTTGAGTTTTTAGGCACTTGTTTGCTTTGTTGTGGATAGGTTGATGTCTTGCATCAAGATTTCTATTTGGGAAGCATGCTTTGTTGTGCATGCGTGTCTAGTTAAAGGTATCACAATCTTTATTGGTGTCCTCTTAGAACTTGTGGCATTCAAGAATCTAACTCTCCAACTAGGTCAAGGACTTGCCCCTAGCTAGGTAGAGGACTAACTTTATTATGGATGAACTGACAATGGATACGAAGAAACGGGCCCTAAGGGACTGACCTAGTGCCTCAGGGGCGCATTGCTAAATGGCCTTGCCTACGTGATGACACAGAGGCAACGTAGTTCGGGGTGAACCTTGTAGACCTAAGACCTAGGCAATGGGAAATGGTGCAGATGCAGATGGATGGGGGAAGCGGGATGGAGCCTCGGGGGCGCATCGATGATGGCCTTGCCTACATGATATCTCAGAGGCAATGTAGTTCAACAACGGTTCAATGGATTGGCTCAAGACAGATGACACGATGGATGCAAGTCTGGATTAGCAACCTGATGGTAGAAGGCGATAAGGATGAGAGAACAACAAGCCATGGTAGGTATACTGATGTGATCAGGTGAATGCTGTTAGGAGGTATGAATGAGGAACCAGGTTGGAAAAGATGGAGAAGGTGGTTTATCACAAGTAGCACCTGTTTACCAAGTTTTCACCACTTGCTTTTATTTGCACGAAAGCTAAAAGTACACATGACACCTATTTGCCAGGTTTTCGCCATGGTACCTATCCAAGGTGCCTATTTTCCAGGTTTTCACCAAAGGACAATTTTTTTGTTGTTTTTCCAATTTTTTTAAATTTATTTTTGTGATTTTTGATCTTTTTTGATTTTTTTGTTGTTTTTGACTCCCTTGCATTGGGGTCTAAGTGTAGAACTTGTGAAGATGCATGCTGTTGATGAGATCATCAAACAGTTCACCTTTTGATGTAGCCATTTGATAAGCACCTGACCCATAGGCAGTAATGATGACATAAGGACCAAGCCAATTGGGTTCAAACTTACCTTTCTTTTCCTGATCCTGCTGATTCTAGGGATTTTCCTTAAGCACTAGATCACCAACGTTGAATACCCTGGGATAGACTCTGTGGTTATAACTTTGGGACATCCTTTGTTGATAAGCTTTGAGATGGTTAAAGGCCTGTTGCCTTATCTCTTCCAGCAACTCTAGCTCTTGAAGTTTGGATACTTGGTACTCTTCATCTGTTATGAGGCCTTTTAACATAACTCGCAAGGATGGGATCTTGACTTCAACGGGCAAGATGGCTTCAGATCTGTAGACCAGGGAGTATAGTGTTGCACCTGTGGGTGTACAGATACTTGTGTAGTAGGCCCACAATGCAGGATTCAATTGGACGTGCCAATCACAACCGGTATCATTGACAGTCTTTTTTTCAGGATTTTTAAGATGGTTTTATTTGATGCCTCTGCTTGGCCATTTCCTTGGGGATAATACAGGGTGGAAAAGCGGTGTTGGATATGAAATTTGTCATAGTTCTTTGACGTCTTAATTTTTGAATGGTTGCCCATTATCTGTGATAATGGATAAAGGGATACCATAGTGGCAAATGATGTAGTTCAAGATGAAAGAGGCAATTTGTTTGCCTGTGACATTGGCGAGGGGTATGGCTTCAATCCACTCCGTAATGTACTCAGTGGCAGTGATTATGAATTTATGGCCGCTGGATGATGGAGAGCGGATTTTGCCCACTAAGTCAAGTCCCCATTGACAGAAAGGCCAAGGAGTCGTTAACGGCTGTAGCTCCTGTGCTGGTGCATGTATTAGGTTCCCATGGATTTGACACTTCTTGCACTTCTTTACAAAGTGATAGGAATCTTTTTCCATAGTTGGCCAGTAGTATCCCATGCGTATGAGTTTCTTAGCTAGGGTAGGACCACTAGAGTGGGTCCCACATATATCATCGTGCACTTTGCTCAGGGCAGTTTGATATTCCTCGCTATCGAGACACCTAAGGAGAGAACCATCGAGACCACATCGATATAAGGTATTGGTGATAATAGCATAATGGGATGCTTGGCGAATGAAGGTTCATTTTTGGTTACTTGAGAGATCAGAGGGTAGGGTATTGTCTTTAAGATAGGCAAATACTTTTCCATATAGGGGAGAATCAGATCCTACAATGTGGTAAATGATATGGGATTCAGAAGGGTCATATGCAGGATGGGAGACTGGCTCTACCAAGAACTCATAGCGTGATTGGTTTTCAGGGATGTTGAGGAGAGATGCGATCATTGCCATGGTGTCTGCTGCTTTGTTCTCTATCCTTGGTATCTGCTTAAAAGAGATCTCAACAAAGTAATCTTTGAAGTCATCAACCATTCGTTTGTATGGTATTAACTTCTCATCCTTTGTTTGGTAGTCGTCATTCACTTGGTTGATGACCAGTTGTGAGTCACCATACACCTAAAGTTATGTGATGTTCCATTCAACTACCAGCTTGATGCCAATGACTAGGGCTTCATACTCCCCCACATTGTTAGTACAAGGAAAGAGTAGCCTGTATGATTTTGGAATGGTGTCATCATTAGGTGTGATCAACAAGATACTTGCCCCAAACCCATGCTGAGTATAAGAGCCATTGAAGTAGAGTTTCCAAGTTGTTGCTGTTATGTGAAAGATGGACTTGTTTGGAAATTCAAAGTTCAAAGGGTTATCATCTGTTAAAGGCATATCTGCCAACTGATTTACAAGTACTCAACCCTTTATTGCATGCCTATCTACATACTCGAAGTCAAACTCACTGAGAAGCATGACCCATTTGGACAATCTACCTGTAAGGGCAACTTTGTTGAGCAAATACTTTAGTGGATCAATTTTTGCTACTAGCTTGATAGAATGCGATAGCATGTAATGTCTCCATTTTTGTGAAGTGAAGACTACAATGAGGCATGCTCTTTCAATTGGCGTGTATTGTAGCTCATAACCAACTAGTGTTCTTCTGATATAATAAATTGCTTGTTCTTTCTCTTAATAATTTTGCTGTGCAAGGAGAGCTCCCAGAGTTGTTGGTGTGGTAGAGATATAAAGTAGCAGAGGCTTACCCTAGATTGGGGGCATCAATACCAGTGGTTTAATGAGATACTCCTTTAGCTATTGAAATGCTTGTTTGCATGAATCATTCCATTTGAAAGGAATGTTCTTATGTAGGAGGTGTGTGAATGGGTGGCACTTGTCTACCAATTGAGAAATGAACCTTCTAATAGATTGCAGTTTTCCCTATAGAGACCTTAGTTGACTAATGTTTTTGGGAGGTGGCATTTCCATGATAGCCTTCACCTTAGCTGGGTCTACTTTGATTCCATTTGCAGACACAATGTATCCTAGAAGCTTGCCCGATGTGACTCTGAATACACACTTCTTTGGGTTGAGGTGCACATTGAACTACTCCAATCTTGTGAAGATTTTGTCTAATACTGCCAGATGTCCTCTTGTGATTGATTTCACTAAGATCTCATCTACATAATCTTCCATTATGGTGTGCATCATGTCGTGGAAGATTGTGGTCATATCTCTCTGATATGTTGCCCCTACATTTTTCAATCCAAATGGCATGACACACCAACAATAGGTGCCTCATGGACATGTGAATGTGGTCTTGTGTTGGTCCTCAGGTGCAATTTTGATCTGGTTGTATCCCGAGAAACCATCCATTAGTGACAACATAGTGTGTCCTGCCATGAGATCTACAATAATGTCAATGTTTGGCAAAGGGAAATCATCTTTTGGACAGGCATTATTTAGGTCCCTGAAGTCATTACACAGTTGAACTCTTTCATCTGGTTTGGCAATAGGCACAATAATGGAAATCCACTCAAGATAGTCTATAGGTCTAATGAACCCGACATCTAGTAGCTTCTTCAGTTCTTCTTTTACCATGAGGGCAACCTGTGGGTGCATCTTCCTGAGTTTCTGCTTAACTGGTTTAGCTCTTGGAGCTAGGGACAAGTGATGCATTATGAGATTAGGATCTACACTCGGCATATCTGCATATGACCAAGCAAAGTTGATTTGTTTCCTTTTGAAGAATTCAGTGAACTCTAGCTTTTCCTGTGTAGTTAAAGATTGTGCCATATGGATCATCCATGGATTGCCACCTGTACTGACGTTGATCTGCTCTGCTGGTTCTATAACATTGAGGATCTCTCTTGATGTGTTAGATTGGGGAGAGGGTCAAGCATTTCATCTTTTGGTGCCCTAGAGGGGTTTTCACAGTTGGATACGTCTTTCATATTTTTACTATTTTGATGATCTAACATTGCCGCAAAGTGGTTTTCACCATTAGATCTATTTTTCATTTTTACATTTTTGAGACTGAAAGGCTTGGCAATCTCTCCAAAATAAGCCCTATCATTGAGTTCTATGGCATAGCCAGTCCTATGATCCCCTACGGGTATGTGTTCCCTAAGCTCTAGAAAGTCTATGATGGCTTCATCATGTTGGAAGGTAGCTAGCTTGGGGGTAGTGCCTTGTAAGTCCCAATCTATGAGTTCTGGATGCACCAGTGGTAGAGGGTCATTGGGTTGGTCTGGTTCAAGGACATTAATGGTCAAGATGGAGGAGTTAAGGTGGTTATTGTAAGCATTGACAATGCCTGCGATGGTACTCTCCACTAGTTGATCTGTCAAGTGCGGTATCATCCTTTCTTCACGAATCTCACTATCGTTATTATGTGGGTCAAACTCTAAAGGTCTAGCCCTTGGACTTTGCCCCTCATTAGTTGCATGGGTTGGGTCATACTCATGGACCACATCTATGTCTTTTTCATCACAAGATAGCTCAGAGAGACTATCCCATTCATATTCATTGGAGTCAGTCTCACTCCATCCTTGTAGTCAGTGAATTTGATCTACTAGGTTAGTAGCAGATGTTTCTGGTTGTTGGCATTTATGCTTTTCTGGTCCCTTGGTCTTTGCTTTTCCGATGTAGCCTAGCCCTGTAGTGTCTCGGGATGTTAATGTATGAGGTTGGATAGGTTCAGTGATACCTTCCTTTCTCAATTTGATGGGCCCATGACCTTCATACCCCATTCTTTGTAGTATTGAGAATCCTTGACCATACTGTTCAGTTTGTACCATGGAGTGATGGTCATGTTGCTGGGATAGGTTGTCTTCATCTTTAAATAACCATTGTAGGATATCTTTTTCATCGCTCTCATCTTCAAGGCTTCCCCATTTGACAAATGGACCTTTAGTAGTTGCTATTTCTTTGGGTTTACTCATGGAAGGATTTCCATAGGATCTGGGGGAGATGGGGAGCTGTGATAAGGAAAAGGATTGTGTAATTGTGTATTCACCAAGACCCTTGTCTTTGACCTTAAAGTTAGATTTGGGTGCCTTCGATGTGGAAGGGAGTGAAGTTGGGTCAATATGGTATGAAGATGAAGTAGAGGCACGGTTATGGGGAATCAAAACTTTAGGTTTAGATTACACAGAGTTGCAGTACTGAAATGGATTGGAATCACCTTGGATTGTGATTTATTGGCCTTCAAAGGGGAACTTGATACACTGATGATAGGTTGATAGTATTGCTTTCATAGCATGTATACAAGGTCTCCCAAGGAGAATGTTATATGCAAGCTCCATATCAAGGACTTAACACACTACATCCTTTACTATAGGTCCCACTCAGGTAGGCAAAACAACAGTTCCCTTTGAAGTTATTTCCTCTTCATCATAATCTTTGATGGTGATTTTCTTTTTAGGGTTGATAGCCTTCTCTGAGAACCCCAATGCAAGGATTAGCTTTAAGGTGCAAATATTCAAACCAACTCCTCCATTGATTAGAACCCTTTTGATTTTGTGCTTGTGGATGAAGGATTCTATGTGGAGAGAGGCATTATGAGGTTGGGTGAGGGACGTATCATCCTTTTCAATGAATGATAGGAAATGTGGTGTGGTAATATGAGCTACCATGGTCTGAAACTACTCTTCGGTGAGGTTTATTGGAATGGTGGCTTTAGAAAGAGCTTGGTCAAGTATGGCTCTATGAGATGGGGACAAACACAAAAGTTCCAAGATGGAGATGTGTGCAGGTGTCTTGTGAAGTTGGTCCAGGACACTGTACTGGTTGGATGAAGAGGGTGGCTTGGACGGAACTCCCTTAAGAGTGACCTTTCCACCATGGGTGGTCACATTACAATTAGGGGTTTTATTTATAGTGATTACATTGATATGTGAATCACTCTATGAAATGTGGTTGACCACAGTCAAATGCCACGTTCATATAATTGGCATTGTTAGTTCCACTGTTATTTTGTTTGGAAGGCCCTCCCTGCTCATAATTGGGAAGCAGATTCTTGAATGCTAAGTGATCATCATTAGAGGCATGTCCTTCAAGTGATACCTTTTTCTAGTCCAACAAATCTTGAATGGTATGTTTGAGTGCTATATAGTCGTTGGTTTTGTGTCCCTTGTTTCAGTGAAATTCACAGAAGTCACTGTCATTCCACCAAGGAGGCTTGACCTGTGATTCATAATCCCACGCCGCTGGAAGTGTTATGAGTTTATTTGATAGTAGGTTCCACAAGTTGGTTTCCAATGATTCTCCTAGAGGTGTGAATTTTCTCCTAGGTTGATAGTTTGTAAACCGTGATTCAGTGTTTCATGGTTTGTTTTGTGGCTTGTTAAAGTGAAAATTGGTTGCTTTGGCGCCACATTTTTGGCATCAACCACCCCATCATTCACGACATTTTTATTCTTAGTCCAAAATCATGGTTTATTTGTGTTGACATTTGCACTAGGAGTGTCCTTGTAAAGTTTGATTTGACCTTTCGCTATCAATGCATTTTTGATGAGTAAACCCATCTCAACATGGATAAAAGAAGTAGGGCATTGTATTTGGATTTGGTAGCTGAGGTCAGCATGGAGGTTATGGATGAACATTTCCAACATTTGTTTTTTTGGTATTTGATGTGGACATTTTCTTTCCAATTGTCTCCATCTTTGTAAGAAAGAGGTGAAGGATTCTCCACCCTTTTGTTTAGTATTACAAAGATCTAAGAATGAGATGTCATGCTCAATGTTGTAGGAGAAGTGTATGACAAACTTGTCAACTAGTTCATTGAAGGTTTGAATGTCGGGAGGTAGTCTAGAGAACCACTCCATAGCTTGTCCTCCCAAGCTCCTTGAGAATAGTCACATGAAATAGGTGTCATTGTGGGTGACTTCAAGGCATGCTGTGCTAAATTCTATGATGTGATCCCTTGGATCACCCTTTCTACAATTTTTGTCAAATATTGGTACCTCAAACTTTGAGGGGAAAGGTATCATGATCAAGGTTCTGTCAAAAGGATATGGTCAAATATCCTCTAGAGAATAGTGTTTTGTTGATTATCCAGTTTGAATGTCTACAAGCTATTGCTGCAAGGCTTGAATTTGTTATGTCAATAAACCTAGAGGATTTGGAGAGTCAATGGTTGTTTTGCTTTTGTCTATGGTTCTTTCTTCTCACGTGTTTTCCTCAGGGATTCTTTCTTCTCATGTGCTTTCCTCTGGGATTCTTTCTTCTTCAGTTTCCTTTAACGTGTTGATGTCAAAGTCTTTGGGGAGTTTGGCTCCTTGTGTCACTAGGTAAAGAAAGAATTTGCTAGGGTCTTGTTTGAGCAGTTTGTCCATCATACGTTGGAAATTTTGGTCTTGTTGAGCTTCTAGAACATCCTCACGAGAAATCTCCTCATCACTATCATGATGGGATGGGACAATCTTGTCGGATGTGCCTGCCATTTCAAGTTGTTTTTGTTTTTGGGATCTAGTAAGGACCATGCAATGTGAATTTGGATGGGGTGGTGTGAGATTGGAAGGTTTGACAAGGTGTGCTAGGAGGTTGTGGTGAAGGGGATACTTGTGCTAATGAGGTTTGAACAAGGGTTTTCTTAGACCAATGGTGTCAAACAAGGTGGTAGATACAAAATAATAGCCAAAAGTAAGGATAATTGGAATCTGATTACTTGATATAGACTAGTTTTGCACAAGCCACTAGCAAAGTTTCGAAGGATGATAGATCCTTGATAGTGGAGACTTACTAGGTTTGTTTGAGGTTGATATGATCTAGAATTGCTTTACACTAACCTGGTTTTGATACTTGGTTTGATTTTGGGAATTTTTGCGAAGTGTTTTGGTAAGATGTCCAACGGAAAAGAGGGTATGAAGCAAAAAATGGACGGGAGAAATGATTGTACGGTAAATCTGATCTCAAAAAATGGAACAAGACTGAAATGGGTACTCAGTAATGTTGAAAATTTTCTCTCAAAAGACCAGGAAATGCTCACTGTCATAGATGCACAGTAACAAATGCGCCAGAATAGAAGATAAAAATGTCACAAGTCAGAATATATGAGCAACTCTGGTCAATAACAAAAGTGTAAAAATAGACAATAAATGCGCAGTAGGTCAAAAATATATGCGCAGCAAGTCGAAATATATGTGCAGCTTTGTGGGACAAATGCACAGCTCTGCAGGGCAAATGCGCAGCTCTGTGTTTTTGACTAATTTTGCAATGTTTTTTGGCACATTTTTTGATGTTTTTGGTTTCTTGGCTGAAAGTTGGTCTTTTTGATCTGATTTTTCAATTATGGCAAGTAAGACACGACAAACACAGAATATTTTCATGGTTTTTTGATCTTTTTAAAGATTTTTTGACTTTTTTGACTAAAAACAGGTACAAATCCTAGGATGGTAGGGACAATATAAACCGAATTCTCACTTGGTTTTTACATCAGCTACGTTATTCAAAGTGGATAACTTAGGAACTTGGGACGCGGGCTTCCCCTTACAAGTGCACAAACTTCTCTGGTACACCAAGTTCTAGGTTCCCAAGGCTCGTAAACCTTGAGATTTCCCTGTTATCTCTACTATTGAAGTGTAAGAATGTGAGCCGTCTTAGGAGGAAGATAATCGCTCTTTCTGACATCAGTTTATAGGGGATTTTGGCTTCTAAAATAATGGATAAGTAGTAAGGGAAATCGTTCGAGTGGTTATACATGCAGCAATGTTACTCTTCATTATGGAGTCTCCCAGCCTTCAAGGGTTGCACCTTGGAGGGTTTCGGGGGAGGTTGGATGTTGGTATAACTAATCAGCACTCGTTGCATGAAGCTTTTGCTCCAAGCACAATTTATTTATAGTGGCTAGGCAAAGCTTGGCTTTAGCTTGTTACCACTTAAGGTCATTCCCACTTGGATGGAAGGATATCCAAGGGCATGTCTCTCTAAAGGAAAAATATGTGAAATGATATGTTTGGCATTTTGGTCACCCAAGATAGAAGAGAGAATAGGCCTAGTATCATTCCAAATACACGGAAGACAATGATTCTTTTCCCCTAGTTAAAATGAAAAAGACTAAATGAGTTAAGCTACTTGGACACACACACAATTTGTTAACTTTGAAAGAAGCAAGATAGCAATTGTTCAATTTTATATCTTTCTAGTAGGGACTACATTTGAGTTGTTAATGCAACAAGATCAAATTACAATCCTCCTAGTTAGAGCTAAATGAGATTTGCATGAACAATCCAATTACTTTCCTTGCTAATTAGATCTAGAGATGAGTTAACAAATGTAGCTATATGACTAAACTAGCCCCTAACCTGCAAGCAAATTTGAGAATATTCCTGCAAGAAATGTTAGCGTTAGTGAAATCACAAGAAATAACTCTCAAAATCACTACTAGAACAAATGCACAGCTACAGAGCATATATGCGTAGACATAGAATATAGATGCGTAGATCTAGTATATGCACTGTTATAGAGAATAAATGTGCTGCTAGAGAGAATATATGAGTAGTTTGGAGAAATGCACTGTTACAGAGCACAAAAGCGTAGAATCAGAGAACATATGTGTAGTTTAGATAAATGCACTGTTACAGAGCATAGAAGCATCGTTACAGTGAATAGATGTGCCGAATCTCCAAATGCGTTGAAACAGAGCTTAGATGCGTGTTAGAAATGAACAGATGCATAGAATCCTCCTATGTATGGAACCTAACACACAAAAACTTAGTTTTGAGGTTAAATTGGAGCAATGCCCCATGGTGGGTGCCAGAAATGTTACGGGAAAATTGTGCATGAATATCAATAATATCAATAACACCCAATAACTCAATAGAAATTGCAATAACAAAGATTCAAAACAAAGAAACAACCTTGCAAACCTTGTTACTTCGCAGCTTCCATTGTTCGCCTAATCTCAATCGATCTTTGTATGTGAATGAACCCCTCAGAAAGTGCACTTCCTTGCTTTGTTCTTCAAGATGACAATAGAGAAACAACTAGGATACTTCTTGTAATGAAGAGGAGCTTCAATACAATAAAAAGGGTGATCGCAAGCTATGGAATGGTGTTGGGTGCCAAAGGTGTGGTGTTACTTCTGCAGAGTAAGTTTACTAAAATCTTGGATAATTGAAATGGAGGAATAGGGGTTGTATTTATAGACTTGTGAGAGAGAAGATCAACGGTTGAGGAAACTTGAGAGGATGTGCGCGAATCAGAAGAGGACAAGTGCTCTGCTCCTTCATGCAATAGGGGAGTTAACAGAAATAGAATGAAGAGTTAACTGAGTGGACTGATCAGTTAACAGAATAGACTAACTAGTTAACAGATTTGATTTATGAGTTAACTATTTTGAACTGGAGGATAAATAAGACATGTGGGTGAGGGAACAACTAATTAAATATTAAAATATTTAATTAAGTGTGCACATGTATTTGCATGGATTAATTTTGGTGTTAATCCATTTTTAAGAGGACATAGATAATCTAAATAAATGTTTTGATTTATTTAAATATAGAGGATGTTAAGTTTAGAAGAACTAATTAAATAATTGGACATTATTTAATTTAGAATGAGTTTAGAATTTAGAAGAGGTAATTAAATAATTTGATATTATTTAATTTAGAGGAATTTTGGAAGAATTAATTAAATAGTTTGGTATTATTTAATTTAGAAGAACTTGGAGGATTTTAATTAAATAAATGAATTTATTTAATTTGGAGGAATATGAAGGATTTAATTAAAAAAATGATTTTATTTAATTTTGTGGAGGAAAGTGAATCAGATAAATAAATTGATTTATTTATTTATTGATAGAGGAATTAAACTGAAATAAATATTAAGAATATTTATTTGGATAGAGTCGTGTCATTTTTAGGTGTATATAGGAATCATAGATAGTGGTGTTATTAGATTCAGATGGGATGGTAAAGGGTTGTAATGGATTTATTATTGATGAAGATAGGGTGGCTAAAAGTGTTCTAATTATTATGATGATAGATTGTCACAATAATATCATTTATTATGGTGAGAGATGGCAATATAGGGCATGAATTTAAGATGGCGTTGATATGGAAAAGTGTGGTGATGGCAATGGATATGTTTTTGAGGATGTCAAAGCATTTGCAAAGAAGGGGAATCATTAATCCAGAACATCGGAAAAAGATGCCCATGGAATGAGTATACAAAGTATGAAACAAGATTCTGGAGCATCGCTAAAAGATGTAGCTAGAATGTAGGAACAAAGTTTCAGAGCATCGCTAAAAGATGTAGTCAGAATGAAAGAACAAAGTTTCAGAGTATCACTGAAAGATGCAGCCAGAAGGAAGGAACAATGTTATGGAGCATCGTTGAAAGATGTAGTTGGAATGAAGGAACAAAGTTCTAGAGCATCGCTGAAAGATGTGCCAAAATTTTGTACTTATTCAAAGATGAAGTCTTGCAAAACAATAATGAAATTTAGACAAGTACAAAGATGAAGATACAATAAAAATGCTCTAAAATAATCATGAATACACACACACACACCAAAAATTTTATTATATTATTATTATTATTTATTTATTTTTTCACAGAGGGTTATACTGCCTCTGTTGGAGTAGAGTCAATACCTTGGGTTTCTCCTTGCATTTCTACCATTCATGTAAATTATTCTTTGTTAATAGGTTTGTGGTAGATTCGTAGTTGATGACCATTGACTAAGATAGTTCAAGTGTTATCGTCAATGGGTTTAAGCTGTACCGATCCATTTGGAAATACTTTAGAAATCTCATATGGACCCAGCCAATGAGTTCTTAGTTTACCTTTCTGATCTTTATATCTGGAATCAAATAACAGGACCCCAATCCCCATTATGGAACTCTCTTTCTTTTATATGTTTATCATGCCAAGCCTTTCATTGTTGTTGAACTAACTCGGTTTGGTGAATGGCTTCCAGATGGAGTTCACTTAATTTACTAAGCTGCAGGACTCTTTCAACCTGGGCTCAATCAAGGTCCAAGCCTACCTCCATTACTGTTCTAAGCGTTCGAAGTTCAAATTCAATAGGTAGAAGAGGTTTCTTCCCAAAGACTAACTCATAAGGAGTAAGACTGGTAGTTGATTTCTAGGTTGTATTATAGGCCCAAATGGCTTCAGGTAATTTTCTGGCCTAGTCTCTTCTTCCTGATGAAACTATTTTTGTCAAAATGTTTTCAAGCTCCCTATTAGTGACTTCCACTTGACCATTTTCTTGTGGGTGATAAGGAGATGACTTCTTATGGCTTACCTAGAAATGATCAGTAAAGGCTAGCGAAACTTTAGACATAAACTGGGGTCCTTGATCTATGACAATTCATCTAGGGGCTCCAAATCTGAGAAAAATCCTATTATACAGGAATTCTACAACTTGTTCTTCCCTAGCAACTCTTAGTGCTTGGACTACTGCCCACTTAGTCAAATAGTCAATACAAACTAGAATATATTCTTTACCCTGTGAAGGAGGATCTATGGGATCGATGAAATCCAATCCCCACTTTTCAAATGTTTCAAAAACTACCTATAGCTGTAGAGGCATTTCATTGGATGCCGTGGGTCTTCCTACTCGATGGCATTCAACACATCGAAGAACATAGCTTTTTACATCTTAATGCATAGTGGGCCAATAATATCATGCACCTAAGATTTTATGGGACATCCTTTTGGCAGAGTAATGACATCCGACGAGATTATCATGGTAGGCTCTGAGGATGTTGTATGTTTCATCTAATCTGACGCAACATCATAAAACCAAATCAAGACCACTTTTGAATAGGATGCCATTGATCCATTTGAACTGAGCACTTTCCCTTATGAGGCATTTCTTTTGTTTTGATGTAAAGTCTGGTGGAAACTCAGAGGTAGCAAGATAGTTGGCGATGTATGCAAACTAGAGGGTTTTAATAGAGATGGCAAATAAATTTTCATCTGGGAATTCATCTTGTACAGGGGCACAATCTGCATTATCTTGTTTGATCTGGGATAAGAAGTTTATGACTACGTTGAACTTTCTAGGTTTATTAATGATGGTCACATTGAATTCTTAGAGAAGCAATAACCATCTGATTATTCTTTCGTTTACTGCAAGTTTGTTCATTAGGTCTTACTGATGAAATAGATGGCATATTTCCCTCCATTCTCATCTTCCTAATCTAAAATTGCTCCAATAGCATCACTGGAAGCATCTACATAAATATAGAAAGGAAGGTTCCAAGTAGGTCCATGTAGGACTGGAGCAAAAATGAGTTTCTCCTTAATGATCTCAAATGATGTTTGACATTCTGTGTCAAGATAAAGTCTATATTATTTTGGAGAATGGAGAACATGGGGGCTACAATCTTGCTGAAGTTTTCTATGAATCTTTAGTAGTATCTAGCATGTACTAAGAAACTTCTGAGATTAGTTTGGTTCTTTGGAGTCTCCAGTTGTTGTATCACTTTGATTTTCTTAGGATCTACCTTTATCCCTTCAGCTGAGATGTGGTGTCCCAATACTATCCCTTGTTCTACCATTATTAAAAAAATTTCGTGACTCAGGGATAGTTGATGTTCCTCACATCACTACAACACCTTGTCTAAAATTTTAAGAGCTTCGTCAAAAGTGGAACCATACACTATGAAGTCATCCATATAGATTTCCACACAATCATTTACAAGCTCAGTAAAGATGGCTAGAACAACTCTCTGAAATGTTGTAAGAGCGTTACATAGCTCGAAGGGAAGAACTCGATATGTGAATGTTCCCCAGGGATAGGTAAAATTTGTTTTGTCCTAGTCCTTTGCTGCTACTTGTATTTGGTTATATCCATTGAATCCGTCCAAAAATGGGAAATACTGTCTTCCTGCTAGATTATCCAAGACTTGGTCTATGAAAGGTAAAGGAAAGTAATCTCTATAGGTGGCTTTATTAAGCTCTCTATAATCAATGCACACTCTCCACTTCCCATTTTTCTTTGGGACTACTACCAGAGGTGAAACTCATTTGTTGTCACAGATGGGATAGATGAATCCTACTTGCAGGAGTTTTTCAATCTCTATTTTAACAATGTCTTTGAGAGCAGGGTTGAGTCTTCATTGTGGTTAATGAACATGTCTAATGTCTTCAATATAGATGTGATGGGTACAAACACTTGGGTGTATTCCTCTCATGTTTGTATAATCCCAAGAAAAAGCTTTGGATCTATTTACCAAAACATCAAATAACTTGAGTTCATTTGACTCTGTCAACCAACTATTAATATTTAAGGTCTTTCTTGGTAGTAACATGATAGTTTTGGTTTCAAGGTAGTTGGAGGTGACAATATGAACTTGCATTAAGGTGTTAAGAGAACAACTATGCAATGTAATTCTGTGGAATCTGGCAATATCTTTGAAGAAGTGATCTATTTTCAAAATGATATTAGCCAGAGGACAAGGTAACATTGTTAAGTTGGTGTAACTGTGTTTGATATCATCAGTGTGGATCAGGTGTCCTAAAATCTCTTCTACTTCTAAAATTTCTTCATCGCCCAAATCTATGGCAAGATCTTACATGTTTTTTTTCCAATTCATCTTCCAATTCTTCATTGTGTTATTTGATGACTACCATAGCAAGTGAGGCTAGATTCTCTTGTTTGTCAAAAACGTTTGATTTGTCAACCCAAACTTGTTTATGTGTAGCAGGTTGAGCAGTGGGATATAGGAATAAGTGTTTGCTATTGGGTCCATTTGAAATGGTCATTCCTCCTGCTCTATAGTCAATTTTGGTTGCAACCATAGCCAGCCAAGGTCTGCCCAGTATTAATGGGTAACAATCCTTGGGTGTGAGGGACTGAATTACTTGGAAATCCACTGGGTATTCCCAATTGTCAACCTTAATAGGAACATTTTCTAAGACACCTTTACGAATAGCTATGGATTGGTTTGCCATTTGCAACATGGTGGTTGTGGGATGTAGATCAGTGAGTCCCAGTTTGTCCATAACATCCACTGTCATGATGTTAATGGCTGCTCCCAAGTCCACGAGTGCATTAGGTATTGTTACCTTGTTGATTGTCACTATTATGAGTGGACTGCCTGGGTCACCATATTTTGGGGTTGAGATTTCTCCAGCTAGAAGGTCAACTAAGTATCCATTGATGTGCACAATGTTAATCTATTTTTTTCCTTCCTGGTGTTTTTATGCACAACTGTTTGACTAGCTGGTTTAGTTCAAGAATTTCTTTAATTATCTGTAACAATGGAATCTCGATATGGAGTCATTTAATTTCTTATATTAACGCGATTTCAGTGGGTAAGGTCATTTTCAGAGGGTTTTTCAAGGGGGTCTCTTTGAGATGCTCTAGAAAAGGTGCTTGAGGTCTCTTCTTCAAGGTGGATTTTTTCTCTGGAAGATCTACTAAATGTTGGACAACTTCTTCCTGAGGTAACTCAAAAGTTTTAGGTGAGGATTGTTGAGGAAGCTTTTCTTGGTTACTCGCTGGGTTTTTATCTGAAGGTGTGGAGGGTGTCTCTGTTCCTTCAACAGATTCTGCATTTAGTTCATTAAGGATATCAACTATGGTAGGCTACTTGAGTTTTTTCCCTGACCTCAACTATAGGTTTCCACAATAGATAGCATTAACTCCAGCCATGTTTTCCTGCTCTGTGGAATACACTGGTGTGGTTTGATAGTTATTCTTTAGATTAGGGAGAGGTTGTGTTGGGAGTTGTGGTTGGTTGACCTGCTCATTTTGTTGAGTGTTTTGGGGTGCTAGCAAGAGGTTCTATTGTGGATTGGGCATCCTCCTTGGTCCATGATAGAACTAATTTGGAGTCTGATTCCATTGAGGGGCAGGATATTGAGGATACCATTGTTGTTGAGTCTGATTTGGCCATTGAGAATTTTCCTAGGACTGATTTGCCCATTCAGATGGACCCCAAGGGTAAGGTCCCCAATTAGGTGGTGCTGGAGGCCAAGGTGCCACCCATTGACTATTATTCCAATTATTTGGAGGTCACCAGGAGGAGTTTTAATTCTGGCCATAGGAGAAATTCCCTCTAGGTCTTTGACCCAAAAAATTGATCTCTTCCTCAGTGTGAGATGACCTTTTCTTGAAATTTTTGATTGCATTTAGGATCTCACATTGGTCAATGGCATAACTCTTTTCACAAATTTGACAATTGTTAGCTTTGTCCAAAGGACACTCTCTTAACATATGTTTGTTTCAACATCTAGGGTAGTAGATGGATAAGGTTTCAGTATTATTTGTTTTAGCTTGTATTCCATCCAAAGTGGTGTTTAGTTGAACAAGAATGTTAGTTTTCAAATTTGCTATTTCCTCTCATAGTTTACCGATTTCATTTGAGCCCCTCAAAAGACTAGACTTATGAATACCTCCATGAGTTTGGGATAAATTACTACATAACTCAGTGATATCACCAAGTTCAAGTTGGGACACATCTCCTTTTCCCATTAAATCTAGGCTTCTCTTAGCATCCTCATCAAGTCCCTTGAGAAATATGGCCTTCAAAATTTCTGGGCTTATGGCCTCTTTGCCACATCGTTTGGATAATAAGATGAACCTATCAAGGTAACCTTCCAGGCTCTCATCTTCTTTTTGCCTTAGTTTGAACAATTCCTCTTTCCTATCGCTAACTCTACAGTAGCTCTGCTATTGATCTAAAAACATAGTCTCGATTTCATCCCACGTGGTTATTGATCCTGAAACTAACCCCATGAACCAATGCATTGCAGAGTCTCTTAGAGTGGAGGGGAAGAGTTTAAGCTTATGGTTATTACTTTTGTAGTCATATGTCTGACACGGGACTTCAAACTGAAAAAGGAACTGGTCAGGGTATTCGAAGGATAATCCTCTGAAGGTTGGTAAGATGGAAGGTGAAATGTTCTTCATGGGTGCATCATCATCTTTGTTGAGAGAAATAGGATAGGTAAATGTCCATGCTGCTCTTTGTGGGTTATCACCATCTCCTTGGTTTTCTCTCCTTCCATTTAAAGGGTTATCATTGTGATCAGCAATGATGTTAAAAGGAATGCTTTCCTCCTCAAAGATTAGGTCTGATGGTTGAATGCTTTCCTCTTCAAAGGTTCACTCTAATGGCTGAGTTTCTGGGGTATGTTGGGAGGTCTCAAGTTGATCCTGATCAATTAATTCATAACAAAGTTCTTCAGTTGAGACTTCTACCTCACTGTATATGGTTGGAACTACTATTGGGGGGATTTTTGGTATGAATCTACCGTGTAGACCTCATTTCCTAACCATGCAAAAAAAGAAGTTTGACAACTATTTTTTCCTAAAAGAGGTATCCAAGCAGTCCGCTATTAATACTAGAAAAGAAGGTCCCCAGCAACGGCGCCAAAAAGTGAAAGACTGTTGTAAGGTCCTAACACTTTAGTTGAAAATATGTTAATTATGTCAACCGGATAGTGTCCAAGGCTATATGCAATAGGGAATATTTTTGGACATCTCACTTAGTAACAATTTTTCTAAATTTTTGAAAAGTTTAAAACAAAATCTAAACTAGAAAGCATAAAAAATTTAAGCTAGAAAGCATTTGAATTCTTAATCTAGAAAGCATATAAACTAAGTAGGAATCAACACTTGCATTTTAACTATGAGTTCAAAAGCAAAGGCAACTAACTATTAACTGAAAATACATTTGGAATTTTGAACTAATGACTAACAATAGATTTATGACTGAAGTGGGTGCTCCAAAAATTTCAAATGAATAGAATTTCAAAGATTATTAACTTAAATACTACAACCTGTAGGAACACATAACAAAGCTAAACATGAAGTGACATTAATCTAAACAGAACATTCACAAAACAAAAATAATAACAATAATATAAATAATTATCTATTCTATAATCCCTCAAGTGGCCATCTCTTGGGAGATCCTATATCAACTCAAATCACATTCAGTACTTCAATAGCTCCAAAGTAAATTCCATTCATATTACTTCCATTGCTCAGAAAAGATTACTCAAAATAGAACTGGTGATATTCATTCATAAAAGTATCATAGAACATAGCTACAGATTATCACTTCAAAAGAGATTGTTTTCATTATAACACAACATCACGTATCCTTATTTTGAGCAACTACATATATATACTGTACTGCTTCAAAATCCTAAATTTTAGATGGCGGGTAAATGCCATTGAAGAAGTCTTTAAAGAAAAATAGAATTAACAACTAACTGGATGTCTATGAAATTAAACACATTAAAGGCTTTGAGTGGAGCCGTAAAGTCTTAAGTATGCCCAATAGAAAATAATAGAATTGCTAACAAAGTCTATGTTGATGTATGCCTAAATTTTTGATGCCCTCAAATTCTAGTGCTCTGACTTCAGCTACTTTGAAGTCCACTCCTTCCGTTAGGCCATACATGAAACCCTGTATAATTACATAAGCTCTACACGCAATTAAGTTGACATTAGTGGCTAATTTCAATCAATTGGAAAATAAATATTTATACATCATTTTATCAGAAATAGATAAATATTGCTTCTAAAAATAAATAAATTGGCATGGTTAGGGTGATTGGGCAAGACAAATAGGTTTATGGCTTGTTATAAAAATGAGGTTGTTTATACCTCATCAGAAAGGTGAATGGAATGCTCTACATTCCTTCATGTTTGTAGATATGGCTATGCGGTTCTGGATCTATGTTTAGAGGATGGTAAATGTGTTGTTTCCAAAGTTCTAGACCATCATTCCCTCCACAGTGAAAGTTATGGTTGATAAAGTACTGGTATGTGCTCTGGCAGATTGGAGTAGTGTTGAAGACCTACTGGAATGCTTTGCATTCCTCCAAAAATAAATTATTGACCTTGTGGTTTCTTGAACATGTTATTGAATGCACATTTCATGTTTCTTTCTTGTTTCAAGCTTCTTGGTGGTCCGTAGCTTGGTTTTTTAATTGATAGCATGCTGTAGTGTGTTTCAGATAATAGTGTGCTCTCAGAGTTAATGATTGAAGGTGTGTGGCACAATTGTTTGATGTGCAGTGGCAAAGAAGTCTTTGGGGATGTTGTATGAGTCATGTAGACTCATCTGGTAGAGTTTCACGAAGATCCTTCTTGTTTCCAGTATCGTACAAGGTTTTCTAGTTGATATGGTTGTTACTCTTTAAGATTTCATGAGCTTACCTTAAAGTTGTACTATTTTCAAATGAGCGGAGTGTGCAAAGGTAATTACTTGATGTTTGAAGCTGTGAAGGATGTTTTGGACTTGGTTAAGCTAGTGTTGGGGTCCGCAAGGCTTGAGTCTTCTTCTGGTGTAATGTGTTGTCATTATTGGACCTATCTTCTACATGTTTCATATTATGTATTGTATGACCAACCTGTAAATGTATTTTTCATGTTTAATCTAGCCGACAAGCTATGTAATCAATGCAATATCATGTATAAATAGAAGATCAACTTGAATGCAGAAGGTATGATTGCAAATTGATTGAAAAGGTTTGCAAGCAGACAAAAGCAAAATAAATACATTTTTAATGTGCGACAATGGGAGAAAGAGAAGATGTTGTTGATGCTGTTTGGATTCATCTTGAATACTTATTTGAGATAGTGATCAAGTATAGAGTGTGCCTGACTGATCAAATCTTCAAAAGAAAGTGTGAAGAGATAGAAGTGCAATCATCATGTGTGAGCTTCAAAGGCAGTTTTCAGACAGATGAAAGATTGTCATATTGTAATCATTTCTGAGTTTGTTCTCAGATTAGGGAGTAGTTAATTCCTTGGGTTAAATCCCCTAAAACAAAGTCATTAGAGAGTAGAAGTTTCCTTGGGAGTGATCCTAAATCAAAGTTACTTAGGGAGTAGCAGCTTCCTTGGGTTAAAGCCCCTAAAACAAAATTATTATTTGAGCTTCATACATTGTGAGTTAATCCTCACTGTGATTTTTCCCTTCTAGGGTTTTCCCACGTATATCTAGTGTTATGTGTTGTTCTGCATTGTGTTAATCTTTCATGTTCATGTTAATGTTGTGATGCTTAAGTTCTGATCTACTCCAGATAAGTTGAAGTTGTTAAAATTGAAGAATTGTTTAGATACTAATTCACCCCCCCACTTAGTATCATGGTGTGTCTAACAAAAATATGTTCATATGGCCAAGATATCACCATTTGAAAATCAGGTGCAAAAGTGAAACTTTCAATGGTGAAGGGTAAAAGATCCATCTCCACCAAATTTAGCAAAACTACTGCTAACTTTGGAGGTCCGCCAAATATTGAAACCTTGCCAAACTGGTTAGCTGTAGCCAAAAACAACTGCTCCAGATAAATTGACCAATTGCTAAAGCTGGAAAAAATCACCAAATAAGCCTCCAAAATAGAGGTACTGCTAATAAACCACCAAGTGGCACAAATCTTGAGGCAAGCAAAAAAGATACAGTGGGCCATTTTTTTTATAAAAAACATTAAAAAATATAGCGGTAGAAAATTTTTATTGGGCATGTTTTTTTAATTAAAAAAACATTTAAAAATTTATTAAAGATGTTTTTAAAAATTAAAAAAAAAATTATATCAAAAAAAACTGTTAAAAAAATATATTAAAAAAATTCATAAATGGCGTGGTGAAAAAAATTAGTATCATATGTATCAGTAGGTACATCTGTCAAAGAGAAGGAAATGATAGGTTTAGGAATGGTTCACTCTCAAACAAGGGGAGAGTGAACATCCACCATGCCTACCATTTGGGCGAAGGAAGAAGAGGAAATTTTAGGAGTTGTATCCAATGCCACATAAGGTGAAGCAAGGTCAACACATTTGGAAGAATGGTGTGGCATAGGGTTGATGTAAATTTGCAAATGCTGATTAGGTGGAGCAACCAATTTATTTCCTTTATCCTTCACACCAAAGATCTGGACGACATTCAAGTTGATGAGGTCTTGTACTATGTTCTTCAGATGCAAACATCTTTCTATGTCATGGATCGGGACTCCGTGGAATTGACAAAAAGCCTTTGGGTCATAAGAAGGCAGAACTAACTTGCGGGTTTCAAGAGGATAAATAGGCAGAAACTACACCAAATTACTATTCAAGAGTTATTGGAGAATAGAATAGAGAGACTCCGTAAGAGGAGTAAACTTATGATTATTTATCAATTTAGGAGCAGAGAGGGCTAGAGCAGTTTGAGAAGGCATTTTAGTCGTTGTAGTGCTAATCATTGTTGAAGCATTGTTTTTAAAGATTTTTTGTTCTTTTTGTAATTAGTGAAAGAAAAAGATTCTTTGGATTGATTAATAGGAGCCGGTGAGGAACACACCTCAAACTTGTTGATAGATTATTGATAGTCACGAAGTGCTATGCAAAGATGTGCAAATGACTAACATTTCATTAATAAGATCTTATCCCTTATCTAAGGTTGTAGGTTCTCAATGAATTTACCCATTGGACATTAGATTCTAGGAGAGGATAAGGAATTTGAGAAAAGAGCACTTGATAATGATAGATAAAATTAGTTACTTTTTAATTTGTTGCATGCCAACAATGAACAAGGTCAGTAAATGTGACATGTGGTCCAATTTTAGCTTGAAAATGTTGTAAAAATGATTTACTAACTTTTCAAAAAAGAGAAATGAATGGTCAAGAAGCAAACAAAACCAGTCCAACATGGTGTCTTTTAATGACCACAGGAATAGTTTTTCTAGCAGAGAATTTTGAAATATGAAATCATTGTACAAAGCAGTGAAAGCACATACATGTGTCTAAGGGTCTCCTTTTCCAAAACACTTTTTGAACCTAGGTTCGTCGAAGCTCTAGGGAAAGGGAGTAGCAAGAATAGCAAGTGAAAGCGGGCTTTGCCTATAGTAAGCAGGAACAATAGGCTGCAAAGATGATGTGGAAAGTGAGGCAACCTATTATTGAATGGAACCAACATTTTGAAGGAGTTGGTCGATAGCAGGATTGGTAGTTTGAGTGGGCATAGGAAGAGGAGAAAAAGCAAGAGGTATAGAAAGCTACTAGGTAACTTCAAGGGAACCACTAGAAAAATGAAACTACAAGGGCCTTGAGGGCAAAACAAACCCATATTGGTTAATGGGATTCACAACACCTCCAAACAAGCTAGTATTAGCACTACCATGCTATGGAGCACTAGTAGCCATTTGTGAAGATGTAAAAATCTGAATTCTTGAAGTAGGAAGAGGAATGGTAAGTTGATTGTCTATTATGTTCAAGTGAGAGTCTTGAGGTTTCAAAATGTAGCTTGCCAATGGTGGTGTATCACTGTGCACTATATGGGCAATGCCACATAGGAAATCAAGACCTTTATGATGGATAGTTAACATAATGTGAAGAGCATCGACCAAAGGGACAACATAACTTGGTAAGTCCTTGTGACATAGATAATCTTGGAATCAGACAAATGATGATCTAAATCATGAATTTTCTCCAGTGGGACATTACCAAGGGTCACCTCATGATTGAAAGTTATTTTTACATTATGGAAAGTAGTCAAATTGGAATAGTTCTAGAAGATGGAGAAGTAATAGTTGTAATATCTTATTCAAGAGAGAGGTTTATGAAATCTGGGGCCAAATGAATTAGAGTTTTAAGGGCACCAGATTGAGCCATTATAGAGAGATGACATAAACTTCTTCGAATAATATATTGTGAATTAGAAGACTGGGTTGTAAGGCTCATAAACTAAATTTATAGATTTACAACACACATTACAATGTAATGAAAGAAGATTTTGTTTTGTTTTAAATGTTTTGAGAGAAATCTTGAGAATATATTCAAAAGTTTTAATGGGTTGGGTTCACCAAAATGTAATGGAGGAGAAACTACACCTTGATCAAATGCATCAATCAAGGGAATCTTCTCTACCACTATACTAGGTTCCTATCTAGTTTATGTTATCTAATGTCTTAGATAAACCTACATCAACAAACCTACTTTACAATAATAGGAATGAATAGAAATGCACTAACTAATTACTTTAAAAGAAAAATAGAATGTTGGAAATATGCTATAGAAGATAGAATTAAATTATTTCAAACACATAAATGACAAGAGAGGTTAGAGAGGAACCCGACACCAAAGAATGAAGCTCACTGTACTGGAAAATAGTGCACCGCAAGGACATCTGCACTAGGCACTAGTGTCTTAAAAATCTAGAAAATAAAAATGTGAACTCTGAATAGTTTCTCACTATTTGCATAGCATAAAAATAGACAAGGAACTAACCCAGAAGCATTCAAGTGATACTAGATATGAGCATAAAATAGATATTCAATTGAATAAAAATATTAATGAGCATAGGGAAGAAACATTTACAAAACCTCTAATGTTTCTCCTCAAGGCACCTGTTTCTAGTGACAAGAAGAAAAATGGTAGGGCAGCAAAGCATCTTTCCTTAGTCAAGCAACTACTTTGGTCTTTCAACCTCCATGAGAAACAAGGATAGATAGAAGTTTGAAAAGAAGTGTGTGCTCCTATTCCTTAAGTGTATTTAAGAAATAAATAGTAGTGACAATGAAATAAAACTAGAAGTACCTTCCCTAGTCTACATGGAAGAATACCCAAGCATATGCACAAAGAAAAAGAATGTTGGTCTACACCAAAACTTACAAAGTAAATAAACTAAGCTATGTAACAAGATTTTAATGTAAAACAAGATTTATCAATGTAGAAACAATGTTATTAGCCTAAATGATGGTGGAAGAGGCCACAACTCCTTCAGGACAATAAGTCTGGTTATCAACAACTTCAAACCTCAAAAAGAGAGCATTTACAACAATCAAGGTACTATAAAAGTGCTTCTAGAAGAGACTGTGGGTTGCTTTTTTTAGATCGATGTTCTAGATCACACTCTGTGATCCATCATTAGGATGAAAAGAAGAGAATGAGTGAGTTGTGATTGTAGACAAAGTTCCTTAAAAAGAGAGAGAGAGAGGTGTGGGCACAAAGTTTAACCTAAGGAGAAGAAATCATGAGAGGGATAAGAAAAATGACTAAATCAAAAAAGATAGACAGACATCCTAAGATTAGATAGAAAGAAGCAATAAGGAAAACTTGGGATAATAAAGAGAGGAAAAAATTAAAACATAACACATAACTACCTGAGAGAATCAAAAGGGAGAGAAATAAATCAAAAAACCCCTAAGAAGAAAAAATAAAAAGAAATCATATATATATATAAGTATCAAAATCACCCGATAATGGGTGAGCACGATAGAATAAGGGGTAGCTAGGAGGAGCCATGTGGCAAGGTGAGGAGCTGGGTAGATCATTGAGTTGGCTGACAAGACCACCAGCGTTTCCTATGTTAGTGTAGGTTTTTATTTTCCTTAGGGATATTTCTTTTTCCTACACATTATTAAGCTTGCTTAGGTTTATTATAAGTGGTTAATATGCTTAGGTTTAGTATAAGTGGTTAATATGAGGACACGTGGCGAAATACATCAGCTACACGTGTAACTCTCTCCCACACATGGGTAGTTGAGTTACACATCCTTTTTTGGCTTTTTGTGCCACCTCTCATAACCACTATTTTGTCCTTTCCTAAGTAGGTTATGGGGTATTGTGCCACATGGGGTATTGTGCCACCTCTCATAACCACTATTTTGTCCTTTCCTAAGTAGGTTATGGGGTATTGTGCCACCTCATTACACCTCTATTTTTGTCCTTACCTAAAAAGGTTATGGGGTAGTTAGAGTTCTCACACTCTTTTGTCTTTATGTGCCACCCCTTAATAACTCCTTTTTTGTCTTTATGTAAGGAGGTTATGCCACATGTTTTGGCATTTACCAAGTAGGTAAGATCTCCCACCTTTTATGGGATATGGGATTTATTACACCTCTTGGATGTATATGCCCTATTTTTGCTATATATACAATACTCTCCTCTCACCATGAAGCTAGACTGCAAGTTCACAAGCTTGAATATCAGTTCAGTGATAGCTTAGTGAGAGTATTGAGAGTCTTCTCAAAATTCTCTTTCTTTGTCTCTATTTTTCTCTCATTTCAGATATCTCTTCATTCTACTATTTTGATCTTTGATCATCTGTTGAGTGGAGGTGCATATGATCTAACATGGTATCAGAGTGCAGGTCATCGGTTCGAGTCCCTCGAGCCCTCGACCCTTCATCCGCATAAGCTCGGCTTATCGACGTGGTACGTAGTGGGTATGAATCCCACATGGTACATGGTTGTATCCGGCTCTAACCTGGTATCAGAGCTCTTCTCCTGATTTATTTAAGAATCTAACATGGTATCAGAGCAATGTTGTTTGGTATAGCTCATTATTTTTCTGATTTATTTGAGAGATTTGAGATTATTAGATCACTAATATTTTTCTTAAAAACCAAGTATGCTCTTCTCCTGCATCCTTGAATGAACTGGAGAATCAAAACAATTTAAAGGAAAATAGGCATCTGGGTAATCTGGTTTGCATATATGTGTTCTTGTGAGATCTAGGTGATTGCAGCTTTGTGGTAATATTGGAGGCATCTTTCAGTACTTCCAGAGTGTCTAGAAGGCTTGAGAAAGTCAAAAGTGACTTTTACTCACCAAAATCAGAGATTGGAGGACACGGTAACAAATTAGGGTTATTCTTTTTTAAAAAAGATTTCTGGGTTTTGTTCCTAGGGTCGAAATTTTTTTTGGGTATCTGTTAGTTTTTGCATACAGCTTATATATTTTGCAGAAACGGCGTCAGAAAGCTACAGCAAAACCCCTCTCCATTGGCGTTTTGGAAATTGCAGTTCAACTTCCAAAGGCCGTAACTCGGGTTCCCGACCTCAGATTTACAAGCTTCTTTTTTTGATTTTGGCTAATTTTTTGTGCTCTACATGCTAGTATAATCATTTTTTGATTTCAGTGAATAGATTTTTTAGTAATCTCATATTCTCACATGTGACTCTGCACAGTTCTCATTTTTGGGAACTTCAGAGGATCATAACTTTCACATACGACCTTGTATCGAGGCGATTCTTTTTTTGAAAGTGCATGATTTTTTGAGTAGATCGCAGTGGTACTGTTTATTTATCTGAGTATTGTGCCAAAGTTGTATTTTTAACATATGCTCTTTGTGAGGGTTTTGCAATGCACTGAAATCAAGACCACTTAGTATTTCTTGCTAGTGGCAGCTATAAATGCAGTAAATATAAAGTGCCAAATCAAATTTTTTTGGGGGGGTTCTTTGATTGAGTGGAAAAGGGGGTGTCTTATGTGCTCTCTTTGAGTCACATCTTTTATGGGGTTATTGTAATCATTTTGGGGGTTCATCATGGATATCGGTTATTTCCATCCTTTTGTTGTTAAGTTAACCTCAGAGAACTATTTGTCTTGGAAACAAGGGATAAAGAATCATTGCCTTGAGCAAGATCTATTGCCCCATCTCTTTAGACTCGTTCCTGAGCCAAGTGACTATGAACAGAAGAATGCATGGTTTAACAATAATGACATGGTCTATGGACTAATATGTCTTACTATTTCTGAGGATATTCTACATCACATACAGCACACTGAGTGCCCTTTCACTTCTTGGACCATCATCCAGCAGTTGTATGGAGACTTTGGATCTTCATCTAATAGTGATGTTTCCTTGGATGACCAGGCTCTGGTGGATGATACTAAGTCTTCTTTTACCCTATCTTGTGTGACATACATTGATAACCCATCTTCAGATACAACACTTGTTGCTTCATCAGATTCTAGAGATGCTTCTTTGAGAGCTTCTAGTGATTCTTTGCAGCAGGATCATTACAGTCTTCCTGATTGGGATTCCTATTTATCAGACATTGCATCTTTGTTTGTGGAGTCTCACATTTTAGATTTGGAGGACACATTTGAGGGGCTATCTCTCCTCTTTCATGACAATTATTTTGTCCTTGCACCTATTGTTACTACAGAGTTCAAAGAGGCTTCTTCGAGGGCTTCCAGTGATTCTTTGCAACAGGATTAGATATGTCTTCTAGATTCACTTCATTGGGACCAATTTCTACCAGACATCTCTTGTTTGTTTGTAGAGTCTCACATTTTAGATCTAGATGACACTCTTGAGGACATTCAACTCCTCTTTGATGACAGTCATTTCATCACGGTTATCCCATCTTCCTTGTCTTTGGATCTTGTACCTCCTGGTTGTACACATGGGATTGGATTGCTTCTACCTTCGTGCATTGAGGCATCTTTTGATATTCACATGGGGACACTTGAGCAGAGTTCTGAGATAGGATACATCTTGAGACTTCCTTCCTCACCTTGCTTCTTTGAGTGGGAGTTACTTCAACATTCACCATTGGAGTTGTTTCTTCCTAAGGGGAGAAATGTCATTTGTCACAAATGGATCATCTTCAGCATTCATAAATGGGCATCCTCTTTTGGCACAGGAGCTACTTTGTTGTGGGGGGGTTTCATAGTCTCTTTCACTCTCTCTACTTTTGTGGGGGGGCTTTTCTCTCTCTTTGGGGGGAATTTTATGTACATGGGTACCTAACATGGCCTAGTAGCCAGGACCCATCTTTTCACCCACCTAAGCTACGCTTAAGGGGGGGTGTTAGTGTAGGTTTTTATTTTCCTTAGGGATATTTCTTTTTCCTACACATTATTAAGCTTGCTTAGGTTTATTATAAGTGGTTAATATGCTTAGGTTTAGTATAAGTGGTTAATATGAGGACACGTGGCGAAATACATCAGCTACATGTGTAACTCTCCCACACATGGGTAGTTGAGTTACACATCCTTTTTTGGCTTTTTGTGCCACCTCTCATAACCACTATTTTGTCCTTTCCTAAGTAGGTTATGGGGTATTGTGCCACCTCATTACACCTCTATTTTTGTCCTTACCTAAAAAGGTTATGGGGTAGTTAGAGTTCTCACACTCTTTTGTCTTTATGTGCCACCCCTTAATAACTCCTTTTTTGTCTTTATGTAAGGAGGTTATGCCACATGTTTTGGCATTTACCAAGTAGGTAAGATCTCCCACCTTTTATGGGATATGGGATTTATTACACCTCTTGGATGTATATGCCCTATTTTTGCTATATATACAATACTCTCCTCTCACCATGAAATTAGACTGCAAGTTCACAAGCTTGAATATCAAGTTCACAAGCTTGAATATCAGTTCAGTGATAGCTTAGTGAGAGTATTGAGAGTCTTCTCAAAATTCTCTTTCTTTGTCTCTATTTTTCTCTCATTTCAGATATCTCTTCATTCTACTATTTTGATCTTCGATCATCTGTTGAGTGGAGGCACATATGATCTACGACCGACAATGGATCTTGGCTCGGTTCTCACTTCTCATAGAATCTAACATGGTATCAGAGCGCAGGTCATCGGTTTGAGTCCCTCGAGCCCTCGACCCTTCGTCTGCGTAAGCTCAGCTTATCGACGTGGTACGTAGTGGGTATGAATCCCACATGGTACGTGGTTGTATCCGGCTCTAACCTGGTATCAGAGCTCTTCTCTTGATTTATTTGAGAGGGATAAGAAAAATGACTAAATCAAAAAAGATAGACAGACATCCTAAGATTAGATAGAAAGAAGCAATAAGGAAAACTTGGGATAATAAAGAGAGGAAAAAATTAAAACATAACACATAACTACCTGAGAGAATCAAAAGGGAGAGAAATAAATAAAAAAACCCCTAAGAAGAAAAAATAAAAAGAAATCATATATAACATATATATATATATATATATATATATATATATATATATATATATATATATATATATATATATATATATATATATATATATAAGTATCAAAATCACCTGATAATGGGTGAGCACGATAGAATAAGGGGTAGCTAGGAGGAGCCATGTGGCAAGGTGAGGAGCTGGGCAGATCATTGAGTTGGCTGACAAGACCACCAACGTTTCCTATAGGCATGTCTTGTGTGGAGATGAGGCAGACTTGCAGGGAGATTGCCTTCTAATTAAGGCTCATGTGGATTAAGAAGAAATTATGAGAGGGATAAGAAAAACAACTAAATCAAAAAAGATAGACAGACATCCTAAGATTAGATAGAAAGAAGCAATAAGGAAAGCTTGGGATAATAAAGAGAGGAAAAAATTAAAACATAACACATAACTACCTGAGAGAATCAAAAGGGAGAGAAATAAATCAAAAAACCCCTAAGAAGAAAAAATAAAAAGAAATCATATATAACACACACACACACACACACACATATATAAGTATCAAAATCACCTGATAATGGGTAAGCATGATAGAATAAGGGGTAGCTAGGAGGAGCCATGTGGCAAGGTGAGGAGCTGGGCAGATCATTGAGTTGGCTGACAAGACCACCAACGTTTCCTATAGGCATGTCTTGTGTGGAGATGAGGCAGACTTGCAGGGAGATTGCCTTCTAATTAAGGCTCATGTGGATTAAGATGGAAGGTACATTGTTTAGGGCAGATGAATTGATCGGCTCTCATCATTGTAGTGAATGGTATGAAGAACAAAGCATGTCTTTCCTCTAAACACTTCAACAGGTAATTGTTTCTAGAATTTCTGAGGCATTTGGCAGAAAACTCTCGTCAAATGGGTTTTCTACTCTATGGAGTAAGGAAGAAGATTCATGTCAGGCAGGGTATCTGAGAGCTGGGGGTCGAGGGGAAAGGGCAAAGCAAAAATGCCTGCTTCTCCTCCTCGACAGAGAAGGTGGATTCCTAAAAAGACGGTGAATCTTTGTGTAGGAGGAATTATGAAGGGAAAGAGGGCTTCTATCAAGAGGAATGCGAAGTTCTCAGGGGAGGAGGCTCTGGCAGACACGGTGATGGCTCTAGATGTAGGGATAAAAAATCCCATGTTGCAAAATTGGGTAGAGAGGATCACTTCCTTGGCGAAAGAGGTGGAGGGGGAGGAAGGGAGCAAGATGAGAGAAGTAGTAGCCAAATTCATACTCGACCCTAGCACCACCCATGCCAGATGAAACATATTCAGAGCTACGAGATCTCTTACCATGGCGATGATGTCCTCTATGGCTGCGGCATCAATTTTAACTCACGAAGATTTGACAGAGGTGACTAGGGAGATAGAAATCAAACACAAAGAGGCTATAGATCACTTGCATGAACTCCTGCTGGGATAGATTCATCTAAGAAAGGTGGTAGAGAGGATTGCAGATATGGTCGGTGTGGAGATCATGGAAGAGGAGAAGGCAGATTTCAAGTGTAGCTGCGACCAAGAGAGATACTATGGACCTTACAGGTCAGGAGTAAAGCTAAAGTTTACAGGGTTTGTGTCTAAGTTAGTTTAATAGGTAATTATTATGTTTTGATGTCTCGGGTTGACCATGTAATTTTCCTCCCATTTTGCTTGTAAATATTTTTGTAGATGCTAGTTTGAAAGACACAATAGACATATGGGCAATGCCCAGTTTTTGAATGGGTCCCTGGTCCCCAACCAGGGTATATACAAAAAAAATAATAAGTATCAAAATAAGTACCTAGATAGGATATATATATAGTAAATGAGAGATAGAGATATTTTAAAGAGAGACATATATAAATTTATATAAATAATAATAAATATAAATAAGAAGTTAGGTATAATGGATATATATATATATATATATATATATATGTGATAAGTGTACAAAAAGAAAGGTAGATAAACAAATGGATATAAAGGTAAACACATGAATATATATGTCAATCCTATTTATATATCTCCATCCATTCTTTTCAACTTAATTGTTTGTACTATCATAGATATATACTCATAAGTCAATCCTATATGCATATGCATATACTCTTTTTTTCTCCTTTTTATCTTCCTAACTGAATTCTTCTCTTAGTTATTTTTTGCATGTATATTTTTGTGTGTATCTCCTTTATATAGATTTATTTCTATATATCTATATAATTACACTATATATATATATATATATATATTTATATATTTATATAAACATTTCATTATATCTTACTTATATATATACATTATTTACATCAATATATTTATGTCATTCTCTTATATATATCTATACCCATTGTATTCATCTATAGATATAATATATATATGTATGTATGAGGGTTTACATTTACTCCATTTTCTTTCATTATATATATATATATTGGTTTAGCCATGTGTTTACCTTTATATCCATCTGTTTATCTACCTTTCTTTTTGTACATTTATCACATATATATACATATCTATCCATTATACCTAATTTATTATTTATATTTATTATTATTTATATAAATTTATATATGTCTCTCTTTTAAATATCTCTATCTCTCATATACTGTATATTTAGATATATTATATATATATAGGCCAATCCTATATACACACGCATATATACTATCTATCTATATATATCCTATCTAGGTACTTATTTTGATACATACATACATACATACATGTGTGTGTGTGTGTGTATCTGTTATATATGATTTCTTTTTATTTTTTCTTGTTAGGGGTTTTTTGATTTATTTCTCTCCCTTTTGATTCTCTTAGGTAGTTATGTGTTATGTTTTAATTTTTTCCTCTCTTTATTATCCCAAGTCTTCCTTCCTTATTGCTTTTTTCTATCTAATTTTAAGATGTATGTCTATCTTTTTTGACTTAGTTGTTTTCTTATCCCTCTCATGATTTCTTCTCCTTAGGTTAAACTCTATGCCCATACCTCCCTCTGTCTCTCTCTTTAAGGAACTCTATCTGCAATCACAACTCACTCATTCTCTTCTTTTCACCTTGATGATGGATCACAGAGTGTGATTTGAAACGTTGATAAAAAAAGCAACACACAGTCTCTTCCAGAAGAATTTTTACACTATATCATGGACTGTGGAAATATCATGTATATAACAATCAAGGTGCAAGCAAAAATATCATAAGTCCAAAAAACAAGTTACTTCAACCCAACATAGCACAAAGGTCTTCAATAGTTGCTATAGAGTGAGCCACAAGAAAGTGTTCTTTAATGTTTTCTAGAAAAAAATGCAAGAGAGAATGAGAGATTGCTTTTCAAAAATCCAGATTGAATAAGAATGAGAGGGAAAAGAAGAGGCATGCAAAGAGGGAAAGTGTCATTTGAAGCCCAAAAAACATTACAAAAATCTCATCGACCATAGGAGATATTCAACGTGTCCCAAAAATAGCTCACTGACTATTTCATGTTTGCAGAACGCTAGCGCTATATCTCTAGGCTAGGAGAAACACCACGCATTAAAACAAAATTTTATGAAATTGAGCAATAAGGACTAAAATGAAGTAAAAATAAGCCTAAAATGCACAAAGGAGATGTAAACACAAAAGTGATAATCAAACGTAGCGTGAAATTGTAAGGGTATGTAATTCTCAATGCTACAGATTCCAAAGGTGTTCTAGATTAGAAACAAGAAAACCACATTTATCCTAGACAAACATCAACCATCTAAATTGATCCCATCCACCAATAATAATCTTGCAAACAAAAGGGCAAGTATCAAATTCCAATGAGACAATGAAAATATTTAATTTCCTTATAACCATTGTGAAAATCATTAAATGAAATCAAAATGTGCATATCTAGATGACTAATTCTATAAAATGAAAACAATTTCAATATGTAGCATTGATTACTTCTCTTTGATTTGGTCAAATAGACTGAATTTTTCAATTTTGTTTACTTCTCGCATAGTGCTCCTTGTTTCTAGGATTCCCATTCTTATTCTCATCTCAATTCTATGTATGTTGTGAAAATATAATTTAATGATCAAAATTAGCTTCATAGTCATGTGTTATAATTCATATTCAAGTTAAGTTTCATACTCACAATTTAAGGGTTTCACAATCTTATAGTTTATAGTTATAAAATTCCTCCAAGATGACTGGGTTCATATGTCATTTTTGTTCTATGAATGGCCATCAAATTTATTCCCATCCAAATCTGTGTATCATGCTAATATGAATGAGGCTATGGTAACCTTTGTGTATTAGTGATTGCTGATCAAAATAAATCTAAGGGCTCATGCTACATTCTTCTCTAATAGTGTTTTAACAACTTCTAAAGGAGTAGGGACCATCGATGAGATCAAATCCATAATGCAAATCTAACCATGTAAGCACATATTCTTATCACACAACTTAAGCCCACTATGTCTTTAACATTTTATTGTAAGATTTAAATTCTACAATCATCAATGGTGAAGGTTCTTTTGTTTTTGAAATGTATGGCCTAATCATATTAGAAAAAGGTTAAGATGTAAGTCCAATTCCTCACAGGCTAGTATTTAACCATAGTCAATCATATGCTACCATGTTCCTTTTTCCAAATCCTCTTAGTAAAGCCTTTAGTCTATGAAGTATTAGGAGATCTAATGGTCATGATACATTTTTCCCTAAAATCAAGGGTTCTAGTTCATTCTTATGCCAATAGAGAAATAACACATTCCTAAGAAATAATCAATTAATTTTAACTATAGTTTCTAGATTAGTCACTTTATATTCATTAAATGTCAAGTAAATCTAATGGGTCGAGTTAATTGAGAAAAGGTCTATAGTCAAGGGTTAAATAATTGAATCAAAGTTGTAATCCATTATATTTTTCATTTTGCCTAATTCCCAAGATTATAGCATGTCATCTAAATAAATAATTCATATTTATTTGGATTGGTTTAGGCTACTTTTCCATGAAGCCCTTTGACTCCACAATTTCATCTATCATCAACATCTCAAATTAATTGGTACTAGATTGACGGTGCAAGGTTAAATGGCTAAATCTAAATTTGCACATAGTTTCCTTTTCCATTTTTCCTATGCATGACATGTAGCAAAAGAATGCTTCATAATACTTCTAATGTTCATTCATCCATTGAGTAGGTAGAATCAAGCCAACACGGTAACATCTTTTAGCTATACATATATGGGATTTGGTTTGTTCCTTTATAGTGTAGGTCCACATGAGTACCAACACATACATTCTCTAACTAATAAAGTTATAACACTAAGCTCAGATATATTTAAAATATTTTAATTCATTTTAAAACTTATGCCATGGTTGTTAAAAGATGACAAGATATAATATCTTTACACTGATCAATGACAGGTCTATAGCCAAGGGTGAAATTGGGAGAACCAAAGTTGCATCTCAAATCTTTAGCTATTTTGCCTAAGTGAACCAAAATCTTACATGTAACCTCCTGTGATCAATGAGAACAAACTGAAGATTAAATATGAATCAAATGCAAAAACAAACGATTATACCTTCCTTTTGACTCACAAATCCAAGAGAGGGAAGGAGTTGCACCCGATAGCTCCTCAGATTTTACCCAAGACCAGAATGAAGATGTGGATTGCTCAATTCTTGCTCAACACAATGTAGATGAAAGATTTGGACTTAGATGGAGATGGAGATGGGGATGAGACATGATTTTGGCATTATGATGGTATGATAAGAGGATTTTGGAGAGATTTTGGCAGAGGTTTGATGCATGAAGAAGTCCCTCCTAATGGCTTAGAGAAGGGTCTCATTTATAGATATTTGGAAAAGAGGATGGAGGGTGAGGATCAAAAGATGATATCAAGGGCTAGGAATAAAAGTAAATCTTTTATTCATTTTGGGGAAAGGGGTGATTAAATGAGCATGGGTGTGAAGGAATATTTATGAATTAAAGATTCATATGGGGAATGGAAAATGAGTTAAAAATTCATTTGGGGATAAGAGATGATAAATGAGGTATGGGGGTGGTAAGGGGTTTGTAAGAGAAGTAAATGTGATGTGTGATATGTTTCAATTTTTTATTTGGAGGATGTGGGGAAGGGTGTTAAACTAGGTTTGACCACCCAAATGAGAGGTTAGGATTAATTAACATAGGTTTTGTTTAATTAATCCTAGGGCTAGGATGAGGTAGGCTAGGGTAGGGTAGGGTAGGTCAATTAGTAGGCTAGATTAATTAGATAAGAATGATTATCTAATTAATAGGGATTAGGGAGATGGACAAAATAGCCAAATAAATATTAGAAATATTTATTTAATAGACGAGGATAGTGTTGTAAGGTCTAGTGATAAATTAAATGAATTAATTGATCACAAGGGATAGACAGATGGTTAGGGATTAATTGAATTTATTCAATTAACAGGAGGGATAAATTGGTTTGCAGAGCAAGTCAATTTTAGGTGTCTACATTTCCCCTTCTTTGAGATGGTGTTGCGGCTAAGTAACATCATTTCAAAGAAGTTAAAACATAGAGTTGGATTGGATAGAAAAAAGATTTTGGCTTAGAAGAATAGGGTAAGGTTTGGGGATAATTGGTAAGGGTGATGTCCCCTCGAGAGGATAGGCGAGTTGCAAGAACACGGTTGTGCTCTCGAAATGGATGGAAGAGATTGGTAGAAGTGGTTGGAGGATAAGGGGCGAGATGAAAGTGTGATAATGTTGGGATATTGATTGGTGGATGATCATTGTGCTGAAAAATGATTTAGAGCAATCCTAGGTTTGATATAACAAAGTGGATATTTTCACAAAGGTATAGAAGACCAGGGTGATGATGTTTATCCAACATTTGCATGGACTAGACACGCAAACAAAGGGATGATCCCATGCATGCCCAAGATAGTACAACCTTGTCTCGATGAGGGAAGGGGACTCATAGCATAAGCCCTTAATACACAAAAGGTATGATGAACCTTAGATGCACAAGGAGATCAATATGCTAGAACCGACCCTATGATCAACAAGATATGAATACTAGCTTGGAGTAATGAAACCAACCCACAAGCACAACATAGAAAAGCAAGACTATGCCCCATTCTAGATGTTTTCACCACATACCATGATATAGTGAGATCAAGGTAGCTTTGATGTGATCTTCAGATAGGACAAAAGATAAAAATAAAAAATGAAAAGACCAACGAACCAAACAAGTGACCATTGTATCTTTTGCCAAGATGGATGATGATTGATAGATTCTGCCTATCGTAGGAACGATATATCCTAAGGCAGGAATCGATTGATGATTGGATCATGATTAGTTGATGTTGTAAGATTGGCTCAAGATATGATGGTGACAAGTTGTGGTTGATGCTGCTTTGATAGTTAATGATTTTTGTTAAGGGATGATGCTTTCATAGGTGATGCAATGCTTGGATCTAGTGTAAGCTCAATGGGTTGGATGGGTACATCTTATGCACCTGAGTACTGGGAACGTCCTTCGTATCCCAGACTGCCTACATACCTTGTATCCACAGGATCAAGGCACATTAAGATGCAAGTGGTTATGATATGTAGTTTTGATTTGTGATGATGATGTGGGATGATGATGTGTTGGATGATTTGGGTGATTTTGAGGATGTTGGAAGATGATGAGATGTTGATGGAGCAGTGTTGATTTTGTGATGGATATTTATTTTTTGGGGATTTTTTGTGTTTTCTATTGTTTTTGTATTTTTTTGATTTTGTGATGTTTTTTGATTTTGATATTTTATTTTGTTTTTTAGATTTTTTGATTTTGATTTTGTGATGTTTTTGGATTTTTTGATTTTGTGATGTTTTTGGATTTTTTGATTTTGTGATGTTTTTGGATTTTTTGATTTTGTCATGTTTTTTGGATTTTTTGATTTTAATTTTGTGATGTTTTTAGATTTTTTGATGTTTTTGAATTTTTTGATTTTTGGAAAGGGCATGATTTATTATGATGGTTGCATTGGATTTCATTTGGATAGCCTTTGAGCTAGATATCAATGACAAGGGAACACCAAGTCTAGAGGTGAAAGTGATGGGGTTGGATTGGGGGATTGACGAGGAAAGGATAATGGATAGGAGAGTGTGAGAAATGGATAGATACATGCGGATAAGGGGTAGGATGGGGGATAAAGGATCTAGTAGGGATACATGATAAGTAGATGGAGGGATTGTCAGTGGAAGATGATAGAGAGGAGGATTCATGATAGATGGATTGGAAGATAGAGATAGGGATGCAAGATACATGAATGAGAGATGGGGATAAGGATTTACTCCAAGGGCTAGGTTGCAAGGAATCATATGCCCCAATGCTTAGAATTTTGCATGATGGGTTCATGTTTGAATGGATGGAGGATATACTTACAAAGGGAGTATGCCAAGAGGTCTCCAAAGCATGTTGTTGATATTTTGCCCCTTGTCTTTATCAAGATCTAGGGAGGGGGATATAGTGGATAGAATGGATGGGGAATGATAGGATAAATAGGGGATGGTGGATAGGAATATGATAGGATAAGGATAAGATAGTGGATAAGATGTGCAAAGGATAGTATGGATGTGGATGAAGGATATGGTTTTGCCCCCAAGTGTAGGGATACAAAATGGATGGAGAAGGGATTACACATGAGCCCACAAGGGGTTTTCATCATGGTACTTGCCCAAGGCGCCACGAGGAGTGGTTTTCACCATTGGGCGAATTTTTCTCTTTACTATTTTCTTGATTTTTGATTTTTTGATTTTTTGCTTTTTTGATGGAATGGGGACTCTAGCGTCTGTTTCCATAGCAAGGAGAAGATGGTCCCATGTTGGATAGCATTATGGATTATGATTGCACGGATTTTTGGTAGATAGGAAAAGATGGAATGGATTATGATGTGGATTGTGTGGATTATGAGGATTGTGCGAAAGCATGGACCATAGGAATGTGATGGGGAAGATATGTAGGATAGTGAATGAAAGATGGAGAAATGGGGGTATGTGGGAATGTTAAGTGGTGGAGGGGAACCAAGACCAACAGTTGCACACACTGTGATGTATTTGGAAGCTTGTACTTTGGATGTGGAGTTGGAAGTAATGGGGATCGGGATAGGGGATTTTTGGATGGTCGATTTGGGGTTTTAGGGACCGAAATGGACTTAGAAATTATGAGATTTTTAGATGGGGAGTGGTATGTTTGGGAGCTTGGAGTGGACTGGGATGTGGATGCCTCATTAGAGTTTGGTGCTTTTTGTTTAGGGACCCACACCATTTTTGTTTTGCTTTTTTCTTGTGATGGTGTGGGCTTTGATAGCCTTTTGGATTTTTGATTTTGCTTGGAAGGGATAACATCTTTAGGCTTTTGTGCTTTATGAATTGAGGTATTCAAATTTTTGAATCCCATGGATTTGGGGGAAGCTTCAGGTTTGAAAGATGTGTACTTTTGTTGGTCTTGATTGGGGATTTTAGGGGGTTTTTGGGTGGAGGGGTTAAAAGTGGATTTTTGGATAAATGGATAAGGAGATTTGAGGATGGGGATATTAGGAGTTGGGAGGATGGGAGGATAAGAGGATTTGTGGATAGGGATGTTTGGAGTTGGTAGGATAGGAGGTAAAGTGGATTTGATAGGGATATTTGGAGTTGGAAGTAGTGGAGGTAAATTTGATGGAGGAAGATGGATGGTCACATGCTTTTGCCAATGATATGATGATGGAGGAGGGATGGCGACATATGCTTTGGGAGTGCGATGAGATGCACCATGTTTGGGATTGGATGAATGGATTTTGGAAGGTGGGTGGATGGTATGAACATGTTTAGATTGTTTTTTTTGGGGTGTATAGCCAAGTCCATGCGAGGATGGATGGAATGTGGTGTGGATGGGCTCCAAGATGCCTTGTTCATGAAGGCCTAAGCCTTTGCCTTGATAGTTCATATGTTGGAGTATGTGATATGCAATGAGATGTTTGGTACTTTGGAAACAAGACGCAAGTCTATTATTTGTTGGAGAAAGATAGGTGGTGGATGGAAGTTGTTCACCTCCTACAAGGGAGTCACCACGGATGAAAGTACTTTGTCTAAGTGAATATGAGGATGAATTTGGGATGGGATCGGTAGATGGAGATGAAGTATTAAAGGTGGATGGTAAAGGGGTGGTAGAAGAAGGGGTGGGATTAATAAGTTGACCAATAGATGGGAGGGGATCGGGGATGGGATTAGATGGGATGGTTAGATCTTGATTAGGAGAAGGCGTTGATGTTTCAACATGCTTTGGATTTGTTTCTTGACATAGCTCGTGTGCTTGGATAGAAGTGGGAGTGACTTGGATATATGTGGTGGGTGTTTGGATGGATGTAATAGGTGCTTGGATGGATGCAATAGGTTCTTGACTTATGGGTTCTTGAACATGGCTGCATGATGGTTCTTGAGTTATGATAGGAGATTGTTCAAGAGGTTTGGTGGATGTTGGATTGCATGAGGGTGTTTTATTCCTTGCTAATAACCAATGGATGGTGTCCTTCATGAGTGTATGGGTTGAAGAACAATATAATGGATGGATAATGATGGTGGATGGTGTGGGATTAGGATTGGGATTGGATAGGGGGGTGATGGGATTAGGTAGTGATGGTTCTTGGATGGGTTCAAGGATAGGTGTGGGATTAGATGGTGGTGTTGGATGGGTGGGGGAAGTGAAGGACTCTATAGCTTTTCTTGGTGATGCTCTTTGGAGAAAATCCCACAAGGATTCTTTGGAGGTCGTGGGCTTAGGACTTGGAAGATTTGATGGTGGATTAGGTGGTGGATGGGTGATAGGGATTGGTGGATTGGAAGATGCATAGAGTGATGGATTAAGATTGGAGGAACATTGTGTTGGGGGGGTTGGGATCGATGGATTGTAAGGTAGGTAGGGTGATGGATTAACGTTGATAGGATGGGGAGTAAAGGATGGGGGATTTGTATGGGGAAATGGTTGTTGATATAAGGTTTGGATTTTGGATACAAGGTGTGATAGATTGGTGTTCCCTTGATCAAAGTAAACATGACAAAGCTTGGGGGATGGATAAGGTGGAGGTATTGATTGGTTGGATAGGTATGATGGCATGGATGTGTAAGGGGATGAAGATTGATATGAGGGTAAAGGTTGATATGATGAAGGTTGATATGATGGAAGTTGGTATGAGGTTGAAGGTTGATATGAGGTTGAAGGTTGATATGAGGTTGATGGAGTGGATATGTAAGATGTAGGTTGGTATGAAGGTTGAAAGAATGAAGATTGATATGATGTGGATGGGGATGATGTGTAGGGTGTTGGTTGATATGATGAAGGTTGGTATGAGGTTTGGGATTCCCCAATGATGAGGTGTGCTAAGGGCATATCTATAATGTCATTTTTGCATTTTTCCTTAGCATTAGGATCCATGTTCTCATAGACTTTTCTAAGTCTTTGTAAGTGTTGTGTTGCTTCATAAGGATCCATTTTGTTGGAGAGATATGAGATGAAATGGAGGATAATGGATGATTGTGATGTTGGGAATCAAATTTCAAGACCCTAGGATGATTTGATTTGATTTGTTTTTGATGGATGGTTCTCTATGCTTTTGATAGACTAATGATCTTAAGCAAGAGGGTTGATGTGATCAACTAAGGTCTTGATTTTTGATTGGGTTGATTTGGATTTGGAGTTTGATAATGATGTTGGGGGATTTGGATAATGATTGGGATTGATGTTGATGTGATGTGATGATAATTTGGATATGGTTAGGGTTTGATATGGAATGGTTAGGGATGATTAGGATAGATGGGTGATTAGATTAAGATGAAGTGGATAAGAATGATTAGGATGATGAAGATAGATTATGACTAGAGAGGAAGTGGATTAGAATTTGATCAAGCTCAAATAAAGGGATTGGATAAGCTCAACTTATGGGGTTTGATAAATGGGGGGATGGTTTAGCGATGTTGGGAGGAAAACCTGGCCAGACATGAGGGGGGTATGGGGGGCCAGACGTGACCCCCTGCTGATAGGGGTTCAGGGGCGTATCCCCCAATTGGATTTTTTTAAAAATGGGCTTATAAAATTGATGTTTTTGATGGAAAAATTTAATTTTTGGACATGAATGAAGAAGGTGCTAAAATAGATGAAAAATGACGTTGAAATAGAGAGGAATGGCATTAAAAGATGCGAATGGTTGGATTGATGGATAAATTTTATTTTTCTTGGCAAGTAGACAAACAAACAAGCAAGAAAACACAATGGCCAATGGTTTGATTTATGAAAGATTTATCAAGCATGCACAACCTAAGGTGAAGCAAGGACAATACTTGTTGAACAAGTAGAGGGATTTGGGCTTGCTAAACAAAAGTTCATAGTAAGTGCTTTCGTTCAGGTGGTTATACATGCGGCAGCGCTACTCTCCGTTATGGAGTCTCTCAGCCTCCAAGGGTTACACCTTGGAGGGTTTTGGGGGAGGTTGGCTATCGGTATAACACAACAACACCTATTTCTTGTGACTTTCATCACAAACACATTAATTTATATAGTGGCTTGAAAGAGTTTGGCTTTAGCTTGTTGCCGCTTGGGTCGTTCCCACCTTTCGAAGTGGGGTGGCAGGCCCTCTAAGGATTAACAAAAGCAATACAACCACAAAAATACTTTTGATCCCCAAGTTCATACAAAGATGTGAGGGGAGAGAATAGTATTGTTTGTGCTTGCATCACACTAAACATGGTTCATTTTAGTTCTTTGGATTATGTTGGGGGTGATTAATGCAAGTGTTGTGAGAAGCTTTTGATTCCCAAGGTCACCAAATGGTGCGAGGGAAGAGCATACACTTCTCATGCTACTAACACAAACCACGAAAGCACTTCACACAATTTAAAATTATTTTATTGATTAAATGAGTGAAGAATGCAAGATTGTTGTTCTTTTTAACCCGACGAATTTGTTGATGCAATTTGTGGTTCTTTTTAAAAGCTCAAATTGAAGTGTTTGGATTGTTGTTGGCACACAATTTGTGAATTTTAGAACTCCAAAATTAAAGTGTTTGATACACACACAATGATTTGTTTGTTGATTGTTCAATTTTATTGCACCAAATCGAAATGTTTGTCTAAGCTAACATGCAAGGGTTCGTTTTAAGTTACAATTGAAATGTTTGTTAAACTAAAGATGAAAAACCCTGCAAAAACTTGTTAGTGTCCTCAAGATGATGTTCATGACCTACAAACAAGTTGTCAGTGCCTGCACAGAACCCACAAGTTAGTCTCAGAAAATAGCACTAATAAAGAGGTAAGATAGCGCTAATACAGAAGATAGCGCTAATACAGAAGATAGTGCTAATATAGAAAATGGCGCTAATCTAGAAAATAGCGCTAATATAGAAAATAGTGCTAATACAGAAAATAGCGCCAATCCAGACGCAAGATAGCGCTAATACATAAAATAGCGCCAATACAGAGGCAAGATAGCGCTAAACTATGTTTTTGCCTTAGTTTACAGTCTGCAGTGAGAAAGATAGCACCGAACTAGGTGACGATAGAGCCAATACGGCATAGAGTTGGTCAATGGATGATTTTAGGAAGGTTTTGCCATAGTCTCCCCTTCTTCGTTCAAGATTCCTACAAAAATAGAGTACGAAAAACCCAAGAAATAGCGGAAGACAAAGAAAGTCAGACGGATTTGTGAGTGCAAGTTAGGAGAGAAACTGCTCATCAAAATAGTGCTAAAACAGTAAATAGTGCTAAAACATGCTAAAGATAGCGCCACTGCGCAGGGTAGATAGTGCCAGACCTGCAAAAACACGTCTCTAAAACAAAAACTCACAAAAAAGATTAGATATGGACCTTGTGGGTCCCACCGGGCGTGCCAATGTGATCAATGAATCAAAATGAAAGTAGAAATATAAATCAAATGCAAAAACAAATGATTATACCTTCCTTTTGACTCACAAATCTAAGAGAGGGAAAGAGTTGCACCCGATAGCTCCTCAGATTTTACCCAAGACCAGAATGAAGATGTGGATTGCTCAATTCTTTCTCAACACAATGTAGATGAAAGATTTGGACTTAGATGGAGATGGAGATGGGGATGAGACATGATTTTGGCATTATGATGGTATGATAAGAGGATTTTGGAGAGATTTTGGCAGTGGTTTGATGCATGAAGAAGTCCCTCCTACTGGCTTAGAGAAGGGTCTCATTTATAGATATTTGGAAAAGAGGATGGAGGGTGAGGATCAAAAGATAAGATCAAGGGCTAGGAATAAAAGTAAATCTTTTATTCATTTTGGGGAAAGGGGTAATTAAATGAGCATGGGTGTGAAGGAATATTTATGAATTAAAGATTCATATGGGGAATGGCAAATGAATTAAAAATTCATTTGGGGATAAGAGGTGATAAATGAGGTATGGGGGTGGTAAGGGGTTTGTAAGAGAAGTAAATGTGATGTGTGATATGTTTTAATTTTTTATTTGGAGGATGTGGGGAAGGGTGTTAAACTAGGTTTGACCACCCAAATGAGAGGTTAGGATTAATTAACATAGGTTTTGTTTAATTAATCCTAGGGCTAGGATGAGGTAGGCTAGGGTAGGGTAGGGTAGGTCAATTAGTAGGCTAGATTAATTAGATACGAATGATTTATCTAATTAATAGGGATTAGGGAGATGGACAAAATAGCCAAATAAATATTAGAAATATTTATTTAATAGACGAGGATAGTGTTGTAAGGTCTAGAAAGATTTGGGGGATACCCTTTGTTAGGAACCCGTGTTTAACCCTTCTCTTTACTTTGTTAGTATATGGCTGTTGGACGCATATGCTTTGTAAGTCGTCTTGTGAGTATATTGTATTATCCCACATTCATGGGGAGTAATAGTTGTTTAGATTAGACTTAGTATATAAGTACGTGTTGAGGCCAATGAAGGCATCCACAAGTTTATTGTATTAAGCTTTCTCAAAGGAGGTTTCCCCCTCGAAGTGGCCTGCGATTAATAAATTCCTTCTGTGTTCTACTATTTCTGTTATTTCGTGCATTTTCATTATTTTGTTGCAGGAGGTTCTTCTCATCTGGTATCAGAGCACTTTCTTGGGCTCGTTGGGTGGAATTTCTGCTAAATTTTTTTTGCAGTGGCCTCTAGGTGCTGTGATTATTGCAGTGGTTCTTTTTTCTTTGCATCTATATTGTTCATTTCAATTGTAGGTTAGGATCAGGGAATAATCCTTATCTGCTTAACTGTGGGAAGTGCCTAGGCATAGCCCTAAAACTCATTGTGAGGAGTACCACAAGAACCTCAAAGTAGCTGGCCCATTGAGAGGACCTGCCAGCAAAAAGGGCAAAGACCCCTACCTAATTGACTAGTTCCCATCCGTGAGGTAAACCAATAGCTGTCATTTGTGGCAAAGTGGTTATCAGTTTTACCTCAGTCGTGGAGTGAGGGGTACTGCCCCAATACACAAGCTGTTAGACAACATTGGTAGCCGAGTGAATCCCCTGAACCTTTAGGAAGCCAAACATACCTGGGGTCCATACCTATTGTCAGCTAATAAATCAAAGATTGTATCTATCTAGAGCCATTGCAGATCATTTCCAAAAAAAAATCTATTTTTTCGCCATATCTTCCTTGCTTTAGCTCCGTTTCCCTTGAAAATTCACTGGAACCCCTGAAATTACACTATGCATATTTCCTTCCTTGAGGACCCTATCCCAAATTCCACTTATCGAAGCCATAAATCCCACATTTGTCTATTTTTAGGGTTTGCCATAACTTCTTCAATTCTCACCCAATCGCCTTCAAATTTTGCCACAGTGTTCATTTCCTATTTCTGCTCCTTTGTCCCTCTTGGACAAATTTTCCCATTCTTTAACCCCGCTTCTGAAATCCCCATTTTCTACTTCCCTGTCCCTTAGAAAGTGTCCAAAACCTAGGCAAACCCCAATTACCCATCAGAGTTTTTCCCAAATCCAAATTTTCCTTTACTAAAAAAGTTTATGTTTTTGTTTTTCTATCCATTCCCCAAAAAAATAAAAAATCCTTGTTATGGTTGTCACTCGTGCAGGAGAAAAAAACATGGAGGATGAACTTGTAGCCCTCAAGACCAAACTCCAAGATTTGGATGAAAAAATTCTTGGCCTCAATCTCCAGCATTTAGCCATGAACAATAAACAACAGCCAGAGTCTTCTGCAGATTAGGTTCTCTTCTTCCAGCAATTTTTGTGGGCCGAATCTTGATTTTCCTCGCTTCAATGGTGATGATCCAACTGGATGGATATACCGGGCAAAACAATATTCTAGTCTGCATAATACTTTTGATGTCAACAAAGTCCCACTTGCATCCTTTCATTTGGAACATGAAGCCCAAATGGTTCCATTGGTACATCAAGGCTCATGAAGAGCCAAAATGGATAGATTTTTGCAAACTCATTTTACAACGATTTGGCCTTAGTGCTTTTGATGACTTCACAGGAGCACTCAGTAAACTTTGCCAAACTGACACTATGAGAGAATATCAGACAGAATTTGAAAAATTGGCCAATCACACAGAGGGATTGTCTGATGAATTCTTCAGGATTTATTTTGTCAATGGTTTGAAGGATGCAATCCGATCTAAGGTTAAAATGTTCCATCCCAGCACAAGGATGGAAAACCTAGGGTTGGCTAAGTTGTCAGAGGACAAGATCACAACTCAACAGTGCTCCAAATCCACTTTTTTTCCATTCAGAAATATGGTTTCCCAAAGACCTCCAATCATGCCAGCTCCTAGAACAACTCCTATCAAGCATTTGTCTGAAGCAGAGATGCGAACACGTAGAGAAAAAGGGCTTTGTTATAATTGTGATGAGAAATTCACTAGGGGACATAGATGTGTTGAGCAAAAGCTCTATCTCTTGGCTGTGGATTCTCTGCCTGCAACTGAAGTTTATGAAGATGCTCATGATACAATAGATGATCAGGTCAACATTCAACAGCCTCCTATTGACCTTCCCTCTCAGGATGACCACCCAGAGATATCCCTCCATGCTTTAGCAGGAGTCACCACCTCACAAACCATGCTAGTCAAGGGTTACTTTAAAAAGCTCCCCCTTACAATACTCATTGATTCTGGTAGCACTCATAACTTCATTAACCCTCAGATCACCAAACAGGCTGATTGTTTTGTCCATCCCTACTCCAGCTTTGAAGTCATGATTGCCAATGGGGGCACCTTACCTTACAAAGGGAAGTGTCGCAATGTGTGTATCTCTATTGGAGATTATAACATGTGCTTTGACATGTTTGCCTTGCCCTTAAGCAGATGTGATGTGGTTTTGGGCACTTAATAGTTACACACACTTGGACCCATCTTATGGGATTTTGCTAAACTTTGGATGTAGTTTTTAGACAATGGGCAAGAACACACATTAAAGGGCTTACAACCAGGGTCTCTCAGCATCATCAGTTCACATTGCATGGAAAAGATCTTTAAGAAGAATTCACATGGTGTCATCGCTCAACTCCATTCCATTCAGATGCAACCATTAGCGGTCTCCACTACTCCTTTAGATCTACAACGAATTTTGGATAGATATGCATGTGTCTTTGCTGAACCAGTGGGATTGCCACCTTCTCGACCAGAGGACCATCGTATTTAACTCCTTCCTGGAAGCGATCCTCGCAACATCAAGCCCTATCGCTACCCATTTCACCAAAAGATAGAGATTGAGATGCTCGTTCGGGACTTCTGAAGCAAGGTATTATTCGCCCTAGTACCAGTTCCTTTTCTTCACCAATTCTTCTTGTCTAGAAAAAAGATGGGTCATGGCACCTTTGCATTGACTTCTGAGCACTTAATCACATCACAATCGAGGATAAGTTTCTGATTTCTATTGTTGATGAGCTTCATGGCGCTCATTTTTTCTCCAAGTTGGATCTTCATTCTAGGTATCACCAAATTCGGGTTCATGAGGATGGTATCTCTAAAATGGATTTTTGCACGAATGATGGCCACTATGAGTTTTTGGTCATGCCCTTTGGCCTGACTAATGCTCCTTCCACATTCCAGGCATTGATAAATAAAATATTCCAGCCCTACTTGTAGAAATTCATTCTGGTCTTCTTTGATGATATCCTCATCTATAATAAAACATGGGCTGAGCATCTCCAGCATCTAGATCTTGTACTGCAACTTCTCTCTGATCATCATCTCTGTGTAAAATAGTCTAAATGTGTTTTTGGGTAGGAGGAAGTAGAGTATCTCGGGCATATTTTTTCAGCCCAAGGGGTTCATGTGGATCCTACCAAAATAGATGCCATGAAAAATTGGCCGCATCCATAGACACTCAAGAGCCTCCATGGTTTTTTGGGACTGATTGGCTACTACCACAAGTTTCTCAAGGATTACGGAAAGATTGCAGCTCCATTAATAGCTCTGTTGAAAAATGATGCTTTTACATGGACACATGCTGCTGAGTGTGCATTTGAAAAACTAAAACAAGCTATGTGTACTACACCTGTTCTAGCTATGCTAGATTTTTCCAAGACCTTCACTATTGAGAGTGATGCTTGCGGCAATGGACTTGGTGTTGTTCTCCTTCAAGATGAACACCCAATTGCATTCACCAGCAAAGCCCTTTCAGGTAAGAATTTAGTACTCTCTACATATGAGAAGGAAATGATAGCTATTTTGCATGCAGTATAGAAGTGGCGGCTATACCTATTAGGGAATCATTTCTGCATCAAGACTGATCACCAGAGTCTGAAATATTTCTTGGAACAATGGGTCTCCTCCCCAGCACAATAGAAATGGGTTAGCAAACTCATGGGTTATGACTATGAGATCACTTACAAGAAGGGTAAGGACAATATTGTGGTAGATGTTCTTTCTCGCACATTTGATGATCAAGCTTCTCTTTCAGATATTTCTATGCCTGTTCCAAATTGGTTGGAATTTGTTCAGCAGGGCTATGCCAATGACTCTTCAATATCTCAAATCATCCAACAGTTGGCCAATAACCCTTCTTCTGTACTGCATTACTCTTGGGATGGTGCTTCTCTGAGATACAAGGGTCATCTGGTGCTTCCTTAGAGCTCAGATCTTCAACAGGCTATCTTCTATGAACTCCATGCTTCTCCATTGGCAGGGCACTCTGGGTTCCTCAAAACTTATGAGTGGGCACGACGTAACTTCTTTTGGAAGGGAATGAAAAGGGCAATTCAACAGATGGTGGCTGAATGTGATACCTTCCAGCGCAACAAGGGTGAAACAACACTCCTTCCTGGATTGCTCAAACCCTTGCCTATCCCTACATGGATTTGGACAAATATTTCTATGGATTTCATTGAAGGGCTCCCTAAATCTGGAGGGAAGATAGTGATCTTGGTTGTGGTTGATCGCCTCTCCAAATATAGTCATTTTTGTGCCCTCAGCCATCCCTATACCGCCTCCTTAGTCATACAGATTTTCATGGACCAAATCTTTCATCTTCATGGAATCCCTTCTTCCATTGTCTCAGATCATGATGCAACTTTCACTAGTCATTTTTGGACAAAACTATTTTGTCACACTGGCACCAAACTGAAGATGAGTTCAGGGTATCACCCAAAAACAGATGGTCAGACTGAAGTTATCAACAAATGTTTGGAAACTTATCTTCGTTGCTTCACCTCAGAACAACAACATCAGTGGGCAAAGTGGCTCCCTCTCGTTGAATGGTGGTACAATACCTCCTACCACCTACATCTAAAATGACTCCATATGAAGTAGTCTATGGTCAGGCACCGCTAGTGCTCCTTCCATACACCCCCAGTAGCTCACCAGTTTAGGCAGTTGACATGGTTCTCCAAACCTAAGATCAGATTCTTCGCATTTTGTAGGACAATCTTCACATGGCAAGAAATCAAATGAAATAATAAGTTGATCAATGCCGTTTTGAGTGCACTTTTCAAGTAGGTGATATGGTTTTTCTTTATCTACATCCATACAAGCAATCCTCCCTGAAACTCAAAGGGTGTCATAAGCTGGCTCCAAAGTTCTATGGGCCATATAAGGTTCTTCAAAAGATTGGGTCAGTTGCTTATAAATTAGAGCTTCCTCCTTCCCGCGTTCATCTAGTATTTCATGTCTCTTGTCTAAAGAAAGTTCTTGGCACCCACATCAGAGCACAAACTATTTTACCAGAACTAGATAACGAAGGATCCATCATTTTGGAGTGGGAGGCCATCCTCAATAGGTGCATTCATCAGCTTCTCTCTCAATCCATCACAGAGGTATTAATTCAGTGGCACAGAATGCAACCAGAGGATGCTACATGGGAACCACTCCTTCAGATTTAGCAACAATTTCCACATCTTAAGCTTTCAGGACAAAGCTTTTCTAAGAGGGAGGGGATGTTAGGAACCTATGTTTAACCCTTCTCTTTACTTTGTTAGTATATGGCTGTTGGATGCATATGCTTTGTAAGTCATCTCGTGAGTATATTGTATTATCCCACATTCATGGGGAGTAATAGTTGTTTAGATTAGACTTAGTATATAAGTATGTGTTGAGGCCAATAAAGGCATCCATGAGTTTATTGTACCGAGCTTGCTCAAAGGAGGTTGCCCCCTCGAAGTGGCCTGCGATCAATAAATTCCTTCTGTGTTCTGCTATTTATTTTATTTCGTGCATTTTCATTATTTTGTTACAGGAGGTTCCTCTCACCCTTTGGTGAAATGGTGGGGCTTCTTGCTTGTAGTGCCAACAACCAAGGTTCAAACCTGACGGGGTCACCCTCTACCATGTAAAAAATTGAGGTTGCTTACCTCCAAGAGGGGAGACTCTATGGTTAAATGGTGGGGCTTCGACATGTAGTGCCCACAACCCAGTTTCAAACCTCCTTGAATTTTAGGGGGAAACCCTTTGGTGAAATGGTGGGGCTTCTTGCCTATAGTACCAAAAACCAAGGTTCAAACCTCAGATTTTTTAGATTTAATAAGATTTCTCTGGGTGAAACTTTCCTTCTCTGCTACTTTCTCGCTTGAACTCTATTTGAACATGCTTAGGTAATGGTGGCCGTCAACCTTGCGAAGCCCTTTGCGCCCCCGTCGGACCCTTTGGTGGAACCTATCACTGCAAGTACTGCCTTGGGCAATACTTCAGAGCACAAATCTCTAGCCTCAATTTAAAATCCCAAGGCTTCGAAAAAGGTCCTGCTTAGAGAAGAAATTAGGGTTGAAGAAGACTTTGTTGCCCCTGTGTTGTCAAAGATGGATAGAGGAACAGATCTCTTAATCTCAGACCTGATGATGGATAAAATAATCTCATCCATGGAACTATCTCTAGTGGGTAAGTTCCAAACCATAAGACATAACATGGACATGGTGACAAGATGGGTGGACTCAAGATGGCATCTGAAGGGAAGTGTTGTTACCAGCACCATGGTGGGTGGCCTCTTCCTATTCAAGTTTACGACCAAAGAGGACCTTGTGGCGATCTTGGTAGGAGGACCCTGGCTTTATGGAAAACATAACCTCTGTCTGGGGCACTGGAAACCTTGGTTCAATGTGGCCATGGAGTTGAGCAGGTCAGCCTTGGTTTGGGTCAGGTTACTTGGCCTCCTTCCAGAATTTTGGGATGAGGAGATCTTCACCTGGATCAGAAATTCTTTTGGAAGATTCATAGCATTGGACAACACCATTAAGCACAAAACAAGGTTAGTTTTTGCTCGCTTTTGTGTTAGCGTAGACATCAATAAAACTCTGCCTAATACTATTAATATAAAGTCCAAGTATGGTAGCTGGGAGCAACATCTGGTGTATGAGAATGCCACTACATTCTATTAAAACTACTCCAAGAAACACCACTTGATCAATGAATGAAAACTCCTTACGAACTAGAAAGCTAAAGAATTTTCTGAGGAGGAGAATGTTGTGATTGATTACCCTTTTAAGGAGGACTTGTTGAACATTTTAGAGTCCCCATCGATTTCAAAGCACCCAAAAAGACAACCAGATCAGGTCTCGCCTAGAGCTGAACATCCATTGTCAGACCAATAGAAAGGTAGGTGTTACATCCCCAATTTTTGTCTTTCTATACTTTTTACTTTTACTTGGACATAAGTAAATCTATTATGATGTTTAGATTAATTTCAAGGAAAGACATAGATGATATTGAATGTAATTTATGGAATTATGGAAATGAATATTTTATTGTTGATTTAATATTGCATTATCAGATTTGGTTTATTATTTGAATAATGATGTATTGATCATAATTTGTCGATTACAAGTTTGATACAGGATTACAGGTTTTCAGATGACTCTTAGAGAAAAGAGAGAGAGAGTATCTTTCGAGGAGAGAGATATAGACCTTGGGTTACGAGTGATTATTTGCCAAAATGAGTATGAGTGTTTAACGAAAACATGAACCAGTGTCGTAAGAGGTAAGTCTTGTCTTGTCAGTTTACTTTTGAACCCAATCGACAGGCAATCGATATCTTTGGAATCTTTTCAAGTCGTTGTGTGTCGACATAGTCATTTGTAACATAAATGACATCGTCTAGGTAAGAATTATGACCGTTTACATTCAATGTAAAAGTTATGACGTCATTGTTGTAAAATGGTTGTGTTATTATTATTAAGTCACTAAGTGTTTTATTGTCGATGTTTAACATCAAATGATGATCTCGTCAAGTCAACGTGATTTTAAAAAAGGATTGTGATGGGGAGGTAAACTTGACCCATTCACATTATCCATAAACCTTTGTTTTATTACTATTATTCTTATTGATCAAATCATAACTATCGAATATGATCGATGTTATGTAAGCCATATTTGATATAAACAAATATATATATTTATGCATCGAATGAGGATAATACCTCATGATAGTTAATAATGCTTACTCATATGGGCAGCCGTGGGGATGTAAATTGAAATACCTTCATTAATTTAACTAATGGATCGAAGGATCACTTAAAGTGATCATTAATGATCAACAATGGCTTAAATGCTTGTGTCGACCTCTTTCAAAGAGTAAATGTGGTATTAATATTCCACTTGATAATTTCCCCCACATTTTGTGCCTTCCTGAAATATGTGTTAATCTTTGCTGATAGACTGGTTTCAGTTGAAACCAAATGAGGAGTGGTATGCAACGACTCCTAATTCGTTTCCAACTGAGTAAGTGGAAAGAGTAAAGATAGGTGATTCTTTATGAATCTAACAGAAGTCTTTATATTGCATGACTCATTAAGAGTCAAGGACAAGAGGAATCATGATAGCAAAAAAGGAGGATTGTTGTGTTTAGGATTTGGAAAAATAGCCAGAACAGAGTAAAGAATCAAGGAAGGTAATTTCATATAGGTGTCGGCTGAGTAATATATCTGCAATTGTATCTTATTGAGCCTCCACCAGCTATCACATATGCTTTGTGTGTAATGATAATACCAAAATATCATTCGTTCTTATCATCTTTAGTAGTCTTGGAATGGAAAATTGATTATGCCATTTAATCTATTCTATTGATAATCGATGCACAACCAGTGAGTCATCTTTTTAATGATTCAATGGTAGCACCTATTTTAAACTGTATAAAAACCATTAGAAGTATTGATAGCATCGTTGTATCTAGTTGGTCGATGCTTGATAATGTTTATTATTGCTTGAGTTGAATACTTCTGTAATTGTGTGAACAAATGATTGATGTATGTATTTCCATTGAAATGATTCATTGATCATTACATTTCCTTTAAACCTATAGGAGGTCATTTTACAGTTGTCGAATACATTGAAAGAACAGTCGATATAAGGAGTAAGGATAATCATGTGGCAGGTTGAGTATTTAGTTATAAGCTAATCACACATTAAACTTTCACAAATATTAGCGCAATGGAAACTATGATAGGTATTCTCTTAGTTTGAATGAGGTGGTTGATTCCTTGAGTTAGGATAATGGTAGTTTAAACCATTTCTTGTTAAAGTTTATAAATGTCAAAAATGATTTCTTCTCAAGAGAAATTAGATTCTTAATAAGCTTTAGAATGCCACCTTTTATACAATCAAGTGATAGATCATTGGGAATATGAATGATAGAGGAAGCAAGGTCCATAGAACCATCCTTATTACCTATGCTATTTAACTTGATAAGAATAACATTGTAGTAAACTTTATGAAGGAATTAGACTAGGTCTAAACTAGAAATGACCTTGTAAGGAATCATATTTGAGTATATAAGTAGTAATGGTTAATGACATCACGTATAGGTAAGTTAAAAGTATTAATACTCTTCGTGTAGAGGGTATATTCTATTTCAAAACCATATTATGTTTAATCTTGTTATAGTTAAATCAAAGGTTGTAAATAAACCTTAGTCACATAGATATGAGATATGCATATTTTGAAATATCGTATTATTCAAGGGTTGTTATGAAAACCCTAGAGTCGAATATGAACCAAATGATTAGTTATGTCATATAGACTTATCTAAGTCAAGGAAACTATTATCATGTCAAGATGATTAAACTATTTATGTAAATATAGTTGGTGTGAATAAACTGCGAGAATACGATAGTATCCAAGTCAAGTAGGGGTGGGTGAACACAATGACCATGTTCATTACGAATGTTATTGATATTAAAACTTTGGCCAAAGTAATGCATTCATTTTCTACATGCATTATCTGTTCACTGTATCTGGATTGCACAACCTATCAAAAATCATACTTAGCTAGAGGGTATCTAGGGTTGTATGGTTGATAGTTATGTAGGATACAACACTATGTACTTGGGAAAGGCAAATTACCACTGGTCACCTAAGGTCTATATTCCTCATGAAGGGTAGGGCCACTTCCTATGTAGAATATGTGTGGGAGACCGCCGGTCTATGGATGGAGGTAAATCACTGGAAAGATACTCTCTCTCCAAGCAAGAAAAATGCCAGGACTTGTGATAAGGATGTCAGAAATTCAGAAGCAGTAATTATTCCAAATTTGTTTATGTAATTGATTTACATTTGTAAACATTGTAATTGAGAAAGACAATATGATTTATTGTATTTTGTAAAGAGAAATCTTGTAATTGTAGTTACTTGATTATATGTTAAATAAAAGAAAAAAAATTCTCATTTTTATCTTGTTGAATTATTCTATGGTAAATTTCCAATTTTACTATGTTTTTAGAACGTGGATGTTACATATGGTATCAGAGCTACCAGGTTCGGCACTAGGGCTTATGAGTCCACTATGCTAACCTATAGTCAACATTATGCGGATAGATAATGTTTGAATTTCTTGTGCCAGAATGGAGTGGAGAAGAACCAAGAAAATTGCTAGGAAGTCTGCTCCCCAGCATTTGCCTGAGTTAGTAGTTAAAAAGGAACCTATCGAGGAAGTTGAACTTAAAGAGCATATTAATTACTCTGAGGGTGCATGGCTGGAGGATTTAGAGACTTTTGTTGATGCACTTAAGTGTATTCAGCTAGAAAGAAAACAATGTTTTAAACTAGCCAAGAATCCTACTATTTCTACTTGTGTAGTTAAACCAAGTAAACTGTAGCTAGTCATGACATGTCACTTGGAGGTTGTTGTGATACTTCTATTTTAGGAAATGAGGTATTGGAGGAGTATCTGTGTGTACATCCACCCTCTAATTTGTTTAATTTGAAGATCCTTTAATCAACAATGACATGTAGTCTTGTCATATCAACTATATAAATAAGGATGTAATTACTCCTGAATAAATTATAATAAAGATGAGAATGTTTAGTACCAATCTATTTATTTTTATGAGTTAAATATGTTTTGATGTTTTGAGTCACATTAGATTCAGGACACTATTAGATATCTCATTTTTCTAGCATGAGAAAATGACAACATGTTTCACACAAGAACAAACTAAGGTGAGAGTCTAGAAGAGAGTAAACCACCACTATTAGATGAGAGATTCAGGATCAGAAAATTCATCATGGGTTTAAATGCTCAAATCGGTGGAGAAGTGGATGTACATGGTCCCACAACAATGGATCAAGTGTACGAGAAAGCGATCAAGCAAGAGCAAAAGCTGAAATCATCTCGGCTTATCGTGACAGAAACTACAAGAGGTTTAATGGAACTCCTAACAACCAACCATACAAGAAAAGATATGAAAAGAGCTATGAGAATAAGAGAAAAGATAAAGGATCTCATAAAAACAAGGGTAGATCTAGAAATTAGAAGAAGAATGATAATTACAAAAGGAATGAGGATAACAATGGGAAGACTTCAGATAAGAAAGGACACATTGGAGGATGCTTTACTTGTGGGGGCGACCATTATGCAAATCGTTGACCTAACAAGAATCAAAATGGTCAACAAAGAGGTACTTCACTACCTACTCAGCAAGAAGCATTCCAACAAAGGATTCATGCAGCTCTCGGCAATCGTCAAGTAGAGTATCAAATCACACCCATTGTGATGACAGGTGCTTTCTTTGGAGTCCCTATATCTATTTTGATTGATACATGAGCCACTGAAAACTTTGTTTCTCCTTGAATTTTGAATAAGTTTCCTAGAAAAGCTAGGTACATGTCTAAACCTTGGTCAGTAGAATATGCTAACCAATCTAAGGCTCAGGTAGAGCAATGTTTGTTTGAAGCCAAGATTGATCTCCCTAGTTTATCAACTAAAGTAAACCTATATGTAGCTCCCTTAGGTTCCTATGATGTAATCCTAGGAATGAGTTGGATGTGGAAGCATAGAGCTAAGGTTGACTATTTTCCAAAAATAGTTGAATGCTTAGATGATTTGGGAAATCAGACCCAATTCCAAGGGATTCAAAGAGAAGTTAAAATTAGACCTATCTCTGCTAAGCAATTAAAAAGGGTTAGAAGGAAAGGTTGTCAGTTGTTTGTAGTCAAAATAGAACAAGTGGATGAAGGGTTAGAAAACCCTAGTTCATCTTTTGGAAAAAAGTATCCTTTTCTTTGGGAGTTTCAGGATGTGTTTCCAGAAGAACTTCCAAGACTGCCTCCCAAGAGGGTTTTTGATTTTGCAATTGATATTAAACCAGGATCTAAACCTATATCAAAAGCATCCTACCATATGACCACTATAGAGTTAATGGAATTGAAAGCACAATTACAAGAATTATTGGAAAAAGGTTTGATTAGACCCAGTGTTTCACTTTGGGCTGCTCCGGTTATTTTTGTGAAGAAGAAGGATGGAACCCTTTGGTTATGCATAGATTATCGTATGCTTAATAAAGCAACGGTAAAGAACAAATATCCTTTGCCACGTAGTGATGATCTTTTTTATCAAATGCGTGGAGCTATTGTATTTTCAAAGATTGATTTGCAATTAGGATATCATCAGTTAAGACTGAAAGATGAGGATATTCATAAGACAACTTTTAGAACCAGATATGGGCACTATGAGTTCATAGTGTTGCCATTTGGTTTGACGAATGCCCCTGCCACATTCATGAACCTCATGAACAGTGTATTCAAAGATTGTTTAGACAAGTTTGTTCTGGTCTTTCTAAATGATATACTCATTTACTCTAAAAATGAAGAAGAACATCAATGGCATTTGAAAATAGTTCTGCAACGATTAAGAGAACATAATTTATATGGAAAACTATCTAAGTGTATATTCTTCTAGAAGGAGATTAATATCTAGGTCATATTATTTCTACTAATGGAATATCTATTTATCTTGCAAAAATCACAGCTACTCTAGATTGGCCTATACCAACAAATGTGCATGAGGTGTGTAGTTTCATGGGCCTACCTGGCTATTATAGGAAGTTTGTTTTAAATTTCTCCAGTATTGCTAGTCTAATCACTTCCCTTCAGAGGAAAGGAAAGAGATTTGAATGGATAGACAAATGTCAGGATGCATTTGATCTCTTAAAGGAAAAGCTAACTTCAGCTCCAATCTTGAAAGTTCCTGACCCCAAAGGACAATTTGAGGTAATTACAAATGCCTCAGGAGAAGGATTAGGAGGAGTGCTTATGCAAGATGGGAGAGTTATAGCATATGAATCAAGGAAATTGAAATCCTATGAGAAAAATTATGCACTGCATGATCTAGAATTGGTAGCAGTAACTCATTTCTTGCAAATGCAGAGACACTATTTGTTGGGGAAAACTTTTGTACTTAATTCAGACCATCAAAGTCTTAGGTATATTTTCTCTCAACCACATCTGAATGCTCGACAAAGGAGATGGTTAGAATTGATATCTGACTATGACTTTGAGATAAACTACATCAAGGGAAAAGAGAATAGAGTAGCTGATGCTTTGAGTTGTAGAAGACATATAGCTTCTATTGTTTCTATTCCTTGAAATTTCAAGGATTTGGTGTTACAAAATTTGTCTGGCGATGAGTATTATGAGCAGGCTCTAGAATATAATCCTAGAGATCCAAGATATGATGGGTTTCTATTTGAGTCAGATAGACTATTTAGGTATAAAGGTAGAATGTATGTTCCTGATTCTGCTGGATTAAGGGATCTAGTATGGAAAGAAGTTCATACCGCACCATATTCTGGACATCTAGGAGTGACCAAACTTCTAGCAGATGTTAAACCTCTTTATTTCTAGAAAGGAATGAAGAACGATGCTGCAAGATTTGTAGCAAGCTATTTAGAATGTCAGAGGGTAAAAGTAGAGCATCAACACCCTGCATGATTATTATACCCGCATGATGTGCCAGAGTGGAAATGGCAAGTTATTAGTCTGAATTTTGTTCAAGGTCTTCCTATGTCAAGGAATAGACATGATACCATTTTAGTTGTGGTTGATAAACTCACAAGGGTAGCACATTTTATACCAAGGAATTTGACTGATGGAGCACCAGTGTTAGCTCACAAAATTGTACAAGAGGTGTTTAGATTGCATGGATTCCCTGAAAAGATTATCTCGGATAGAGATGCAGGTATTACATCAAGGTTTTGGCAAACTTTATTTTCTGTGCTAGGGACTAAACTCAATGTGAGTACAGCTTATCATCCTAAAACCGATGGACAAACTAAGAGAGTTAACTAGGTTTTGGAAGACTTGTTGCAAATGTATTGCATGGATCAGCAATATAAGTGGGAGGAATACTTACCACTTGTGGAATTTGCTTACAACAATTCCTATCATTCCGCTATTAAGATGGTGCCATTTGAAGCATTGTATGGAAGAAGATGTCAAACTCCTATAAGTTGGGATAAGCTAGAAGATAGGATTAGCATCAGACCATAAATGCTAGCTAAAATGGAAGAGAAAGTTAAGCTGATTAGAAAAAGATTGGTAGAAGCCAATGATAGGCAAAAGAGCTAAGCAGATGCAACGTGTGTACTGAGACAATTCTTTGTTGGAGAGAAAGTTCTCCTGAGAGTCAAACCTCAGAAAAGTTCTATTAAGTTTGGAAAGTCTTCTAAGATAGCTCCTCATTATGTGGGACCCTTTGAAGTGCTTGAAGTGGTCAATCCGATTGCCTACATAATTGCTCTACCACCAGCCTTGTCTAGAATGCACAATGTTTTTCATGTGTCTTATTTGAAGAAATATATTGCAAGTGATAACCATATTTTGAATTGGAATTCTTTACAGATGCAGGACCCAGGGACGGTCATGATAGAGCCACTCAAGATGTTAGAAATGCGCAAGCTCCACTTGCGTAACAGAGAGGTCTTGCAGTGCAAGGTCCAATGGGAACAATATGCTAAGGAAAATGCTACATGAAATGATTACCATGAATTTTATCAGAAGTTTCCTCATTTATTTAATGCTATTACCAGTTGAAAACAATGAACTTGCTTTTTAGTTGCCTTTTGATACTTTATATCATCGAGGACAATGAATCTTTAGGGGAAGGAAATGTTACATCCCCAATTTTTGTCTTGCTATACTTTTTACTTTTACTTGGACATAAGTAAATCTATTATGATGTTTAGATTACTATTGAGGAAAGAGATAGATTATATTGAATGTCATTTATGGAATTATGGAAATAAATATTTTATTGTTGATTTAATATTGCATTATGAGATTTGGTTTATTATTTGAATAATGATGCACTGATCATAATTTGTTGATTACAAGTTTGATACAGGATTACAGGTTTTCAGATGACTCTTAGAGAAAAGAGAGAGAGAGTATCTTTCGAGGAGAGAGATATAGACCTCAGGTTATGAGTGATTATTTGCCAAAAGGAGTATGAGTGTTTAACAAAAATGTGAACTAGTGTCGTAAGAGGTAAGTCTTGTCTTGTCAGTTTACTTTTGAACCCAATCAACAGGTAGTCGATATCTTTCAAATCTTTTCAAGTCGTTGTGTTTTGACATAGTTGTTTGTAATGTAAACAACATCATCTGAGTAAGAATTATGACCATTTATGTTTAACGTAAAAGTTATGACATCATTGTCATAAAATGGGTGTGTTATTATTATTAAGTCAGTGTTTTATTGTCGACGTTTAATGTCAAATGACGATCTCATCAAGTCGACGTGATTTTAACAAAGGATTGTGATGGGGAGGTAAACTTGACCCATTCACATTATCCGTAAACCTTTGTTTTATTACTATTATTCTTATTGATCAAATCATAACTATCGAATAGGATCGATGTTATGTAAGCCATATTTGATATAAACAAATATATATATATTTATGCATCGAATGAGGATAATACCTCATGATAGTTAATAATGCTTACTCATATGGGTAGCCGTGGGCATGTAAATTGAAATGCCTTCATTAATTTAAGTGACGGATTGTATCACTTAAAGTGATCATTAATGATCAATGATAGCTTAAATGCTTGTGTAGACCTCTTTCAAAGAGTAAATGTGGTATTAATATTCCACTTGATGATTTCCCCACATTTTGTGCCTTCCTAAAACATGTGTTAATCTTTGTTGATAAAATGGCTTCAGTTGAAACCGAATGGGGAGTGGTATGCAACGACTCCTAATTCATTTCCAACTAAGTGAGTGGAAAGAGTAAAGATAGGTGATTCTTTATGAATCTAACAAAAGTCTTTATATTGCATGACTCATTAGGAGTCAAGGACAAGAGGAATCAGGATAGAAAATAAGGAGGATTGCTGTGTTTAGGAGTTGGAAAAATAGCTAGAACAAAGTAAAGAATCAAGGAAGGTGATTTCATACAGGGGTTGACTGAGTAATATATCTACAACTATATCTTATTGAGCCACCACTAGCTATCACATATACTTTGTGTGTAATGATAATACCAAAATATCATTCGTTCTTATCGTCTTTAGTATTCTTGGAATGGAAAATCAATTATGCCATTTAATCTATTCTATTGATAATCGATGCATAACCAGTGAGTCATCTTTTTAATGATTCGATGGTAGCACCTATTTTAAACTGTATAAAAACCATTAGAAGTATTGATAGCATCGTTGTATCTAGCTAGTCGATGCTTGATAATGTTTATTATTGCGTGAGTCGAATACTTATATAACTGTGTGAACAAATGATTGATTTATATATTGCAGTTGAAATGATTTGTTGATCATTATATTTCCTTTAAACCTGTAGGAGGTCATTTTAAAGTTGTCGAATACATTGAAAGACTAGTTGATATAAGGAGTAAGGATAATCATGTGGCAGGTCGAGTATTTAGTTATAAGCTAATCACGCATTAAACTTTCACAGATATTAGTGCAATGGAAACTATGATAGGTATTCTCTTAGTTTGAATGAGGTGGTTAATTCCTTGAGTTAGGATAATGGCAGTTTAAACCATTTCTTTTTTAAGTTTATAAATGTTAAAAATGATTTCTTCTCAAGAGAACTTAGATTCTTAATAAGCTTTAGAATGCCACCTTTTATACAATCAAGTGATAGATCATTGGGAATATTATGATAGAGGAAGCAAGGTCCATATAACCTTCCTTATTACCTATGCTCTTAAACTTGATGAGAATAACATTGTAATAAACTTTATGAGGGAATTAGACTAGGTCTAAACTAGAAATGACCTTGTATGGAATCATATTTGAGTATATAAGTAGTGATGGTTAATGACACCACGTATAGGTAAGTTGAAAGTATTAATACTCTTTGTGTAGAGGGTATATTCTATTTCAAAACCATATTATGTTTAATCTTTTTATAGTTAAATCAAAGGTTGTAAATAAACCTTAGTCACACAAATATGAGATATGCATATTTTGAAATATCGTATTATTCAAGGGTTGTTATGAAAACCCTAGAGTTGAATATGAACCAAATGATTAGTTATGTCATATAGACTTATCTAAGTCAAGGAAACTATTATCATGTCAAGATGATTAAATTATTTATTTAAACATAGTTGGTGTGAATAAACTGCGAGAATACGACATTATCCAAGTCGAGTAGGGGTGGGTGAACACAATGACCACGTTCATTATGAATGTTATTGATATTAAAACTTTGGCCAAAGTAATGCATTCATTTTCTACATGCATTGTAAGTTCATTGTATCTAGATTGCACAACCTATTGAAAATCATACTTAGCGAGAGGGTATCTAGGGTTGTATGGTTGATAGAGTTATGTAGGATACAACACTATGTACTCGGGAAAGGCAAATTACCATTGGTCACCTAAGGTCTATATTCCTCATGAAGGGTAGGGCCACTTCCTATGTGGAAGAGATGTGGGAGACTGTTGATCTGTGGATGGAGGTAAATCACTGGAAAGATACTCTCTCTCCAAGCAGGAAAAATGCCAGGACTTGTGATAAAGATGTCAAACATTCAGATGCAGTAATTATTCTAAATTTGTTTATGTAATTGATTTACATTTGTAAAAATTGTAATTGAGAAAGACAATATGATTTATTGTATTTTGTAAAGAGAAATCTTGTAATTGTAGTTACTTGATTATATGTTAAATAAAAGAAAACAATTTCTCTCATTTTTATCTTGTTGAATTACTCTATGGTAAAGTTCTGGTTTAATACTATGTTTTTAGAATGTGGATGTTACAGTAGGGATACCCATGTTGGCTCTAAGGAGACAGACGAAGGGGAGATTAAGATCCAAACCCCCAAAGAAAAGACTAAACCCATGCCACAAAATGTTGATTCAGGAGTTCAAGTGCCTGAAGGTGGAAAGTTTGGTGAGTTGGTAGATTTAGAGATGAAGACGGTGCTATCTCCACCCAGAGTGCTATCTCATGGTGCTAGTCCTAGTTCCACGTGGATTAACCTAGATGGATCGGTGACACCCAAAAACAAGGGCAAAGGCCATCAGAAAAGGTCCATAGATGTGGGGACTGAGGGGAAGGCTAGTAGACTCTCTCAGAGAGAAACCAGACATAGAGAAGCAACCAAGGAAATAGCCATTGGGAGACAAAGCACTTTGGAGGATCTCTCTAGACGACCACACAAATGAAGGTCCTCTCCTAGAATGTAAGGGGACTCAACAGTCCTCAAAAGTAGTTCATGGGGAAGAACTACATCTTCAAAAACAAGGTTGATATTATCCTCCTTCGGGAAGTTAAGATGTCTAAAGAAAACTTTAAAGGTATAGCTAACAACATTTGGCCCTCGATAGACTACCTTATTAGCCCCTCTATTGGGGATTTGGAGAGCCTTGTCACTATGTGGAACAAGCACACCATCTTTGGTTGCTACTGCTCACATAGCAAAAGCAGTCTTGAAGTGAAATTCACTCTTAACAAGAAAGTTTGGAAACTTACAAATATATATGCTCCCAACACTAATAGCGCTAGAAAGGACCTATGGGAAAGCCTAGTTCCTTGACTGAATGCTGAGAAAATAACTAATTGGATGCTGGCTGGAGATTTTAACACCCCACTTTTCCCCTTGAAAAAGTTTGGGGGTATCACTGACTACTCAGACATCATGGTGGATTTGGCTGACTTCCTTAACTAGACGGGGTTGATGGATATTGAGGTTAACAATCAACTCTTCTCTTGGATTAATAAAAGAAGGGGGGAACAACTGATACATGTTAAACTAGATAGACTTTTGGTCTCATCCAATTGGGACATTGTGCAACATTCTACTTTGACTGCCCTACCCCATACCATCTCTGACCACAATGCCTTCTTATTCTCCTAGAGATAAGGAGTCCCTAAATGTCCTTTCCCATTCAGATATGAAATCATGTGGGCCTCCCACCCTAATTTCAGAGATTGCATTGTTGACTGGTGGAGTATCTCAATTCATGGATCCCCAATGTTTAGACTCTCTCAAAAACTTATTCATGTCAAGCAAAAGTTAAAGGTTAGAACAAGTTCTGCTTTGGAAATGTCATGAACCAGAAGAAACACATTTTTGATAGTCTTTTAGAAATTCAAGAAAATATGGCCAAGGGATACAAGAGTGAGGCTAACTTCAATAAGGAAGAGGCCCTTCTCAAGAATCTAAAGGAAATTATGAAAAAAGAAGAAATATTTTGGAATCAGAAGTCTAGAGTCCAATGGTTGACTGAAGGAGATTAAGACACTACTTTCTTCCATCAATCAACCATGAAGCATAGGAAAAGGAACAAAATCTCTACACTTCTGGATGAAAACAATAGAGAGGTTAGCTCTAAGGCTGAACTAGGGCAACTGACCTCTAACTACTTCAAGAACTTCCTATTTGAGCACAGGAGCACTATTGACTAGGTCAGGTTGGAAGAGCTATTGGACATAGTTCCCTCAATTCTCTCGGTTGAAGACAACTGTAGGATTTTGAATCCAATTACCATGGAGGAAGTTAGGACAATTGTGTTTTCTATGGGGGCTTTCAAAGCCCCAGGCCTGGATGGGTTCCCCCTGTCCTTTTTCCAAGACTTCTAGGACATAGCTGGTTTTGATGTTACTACAACTGTCAAAGACTTATTCAGGACAGCCAAGAGCCTCAAGTAGATTAACTCCACTTTCATAAATCTTATCCACAAGAAGAACATCTCTAAGACTATGGTTGATTTCTTCCCTATTAGCCTCTGTAACACTATATATAAGATTTTCATGAAGACTCTGGTCCTCAGTCTCCAACCTTTGCTAGACAACCTTATTTCAGATTGCCAGAAAGGTTTTGTCCCTGGTAGATAGACTGTAGACACGACCATCTCCATGCATGAGATAATCCACTTGATGGAAATAAGTAACACCCCCAAAATGGCTCATAAATTGGATATATCTAAGGCCTATAATAGAATTTCTTGGGATTTCATTTTTAAGGTTCTTAGGAAGTTTGGGTTTCAAGACAAAATGATAACTTTGATACGAGAATGTGTCACTATTGTCAAGTACTTAGTGCTGGTCAATGGTTCTCCCTAGGGGTTCTTCAATGTAGGCAGAGGTATTAGGCAGGGGGATCCCCTTTTGCCCTATTTATTTATCATTATGGCTAAGGTCCTAGGCAGAAACATTCTATCCCACCTGGATAGACAAGATCTTAAGGGAATCAGAGCTGCGTCTATGGTGGGGCCCTTGGTTGTCCAATAGTTTGTTGATGATACTATGTTGTTTGGTGCTACCTCGGTGGTGGAAGCTAGAAGATGGAAAGATCTACTAAACTCCTATGCTGATGCCTCTAGACAATGCATAAACTATGAAAAGAGCAATGTCTTCTTCTTCAATACCGATCTGGAGCTCCAAGAGAAGGTTAAAAATATCCTAAATTGTTATAAGGCCAATCTCTTGACTACTTACCTTGGTCTTCCCCTCACTATTAAGGAAGTGACCCCCGCTTTCTAGAACTTTGTCCTCAAAAGAATTCAAAAAAAGATGGAAGGATGGAAAGGTAAACTCCTGAGCCAAGCTGGTAAGTATCAACTTCTGAAGGCATCCCTGCAAGGTATCCCCACCTACTTTCTTACTCTTTTCAAAATGCCCAGATACATTGTGAAAAAGTTTGAGAAGATTCAGAAAACTTTTCTTTGGACCGGGGTCGAGGAAAAGAAGAGGATATCGCTCATTAGATGGGATAAAATCTATGTTCCCAAGTACCAAGGAGGATTGGGTATTAGAAAGACTCAGATGATGAATAAAGCTTTACTGGCCAAGGTTGGATGGAGTTTTCTTAAGGAGAAAGACTGGATGCAGATCATGAGATCCAAGTACCTCCACAATGATGAAAAGACTGGGTTAATTGAGAGGGAGAGCCTTCCTAAAGGCTCGGTCATTTGGGAAAAAAATGATCAAAACTAGAACTCTGGCTTAAGGCATTAAGTGGAAGTTGGGCAAGGGAGACAAAATCAGGTTCTAGGAAGACAATTAGCTACATGAGATCCCCTTATCCAACTAGGATAATATAAATACTAAAGCTAGAATTGTCACTCACTTTGGGAGGTTTGTCGGTAATTACATCACTGTTCAAACCCAGGGCCAAAGACATTGGAAGAACTTGACTGATTGTTGGAATGACAGCTAGCCTGGAGAATAGGGATGCTTGTCTCTTCAACTAGAACTAAGCATGTGCAGAATTCCCTTATTCCCTAGGGAGGATGAGATGTTCTGGGCCCAAGACAAGAAGGGGGTCTTCTCAATTAAATCGGCCTACAATATGCTGACCAAGAGTGGTAGGACAACAGTTTATGGAAGAATGTTTGGAACAAAAACCCGACTCCTAAGATTAATTTTTTTGGTGGTCTGCCACCCACCAAAAAATCCTTACTACTGATAACCTTAACAATAGGGGTTTCCAACTAGTTAACCGATGTGTTTTGTGCCAAAAAGAGGAAGAGTCTATACAAAACCTTCTTTTCCACTATGAATTCACCAAAGAGGTTTGGGGAAGGATCTCTAATAAACTCAACATGGTCTAGGTTTTCAATGAAAACCTCAAGGATTTCATTCAAGGCTGGTTCTCTCCCTTTTCACACCCAAGGGTCGGGGAACTATGGAGGAAAATCCCCCCGCATCTAGGGTGGAGTGTGTGGAAAGAGAGGAATAACAAAATTTTTAGGGAAATGGTTAAGAGTGCCAATGATGTCTTCTGCTCCTTTAGCAAGATGGTCTCAGAAAACACATCCATCTGTACTCTGAATGCCACTAAGGAACCCCCTATTGGTGCTTACACCTGGAGTTAAGGTTTTGAGCTAAAAATCCGCAGGCATTTTCATTGTAAAACCTTCAAATTTTCTAAGTCTGTCGGCCTTCACTTTTTCATGTATGTATCTTTGTATATGCATTGCTGTTTGTATGTACATTTGAATGTACAAGCACGAATGTACATTGGCAGGCCTGAAAAATAAGTCAAATCAGCTTCAAAAAGTGAAAAAATTGGTTGTATACATCTTTGTATGCATATCGGGCTTGTATGTGCATTTCTGGAGGTAAAAAAAATGGATGTACATTGAAGATTCCATCACAGATTCTTGGAATATTCCATGCTTGTATGTAAGGGTTTGCATGTATATTGTGTTGTATATTTGATATACAACGGGTAGATACAAGTCGCACATGCAAGGAAACATGTCAGAAGGGATACAAAGCCCTGGACCCACCAGTTGTATGATATGCGATTGTATCTTTGCACATACAATCACATATGCAAGGGGCATATACATTTCTTAGATACAAGGCCCAGATCTGAAGTGAATATGCAATTTAGTTGATAAAGGTTGACATGTTTGTATGCATCTTTTTCTTGTACATTCGCATTGTATGTTTAGACATAGAAAGAAAAGATACAAAGGAAATATACAAGCAGACAGGTGCAAAAGGTGGACGTAGCTGAGGAGTTAGTTGTATTTGTGAAAAGGGTGAGGTCTGTGGTTGTATATTGGGATTGTATGTTCCCAATATACAATCGAACATACAAGCAATAGGTGCAAAGAAATATGCAAAGCGGGTATGGTCAAAATCAAAGTTTCAAATGCATGGTGGGAGCCGCATAGTTGTATGTTCCGTGGGTTGTATGTTTGTGCGATATATGATGCAATGTACAAAGGCACAGATACAACCTGGACGCGAAAGGAGAATGTGTTGTGGTGAATTTCAGGCTGGGGTCCATAGCTTGTATGATGAAGTGCTTGTATATGCCGATATACAAAAGGAAAAGATATAGTGCCGGATTTGAAAAATTGTTCCAATCTAATTGATAAATGAGTTGGTGTCCACGGTTGTATGTATATTGCATGTTGTACATGTGATATACAAAGCGATATACAAAGAATGAAGATGCAAGCCGGACCTGATTACAGTTTCAATTTGTTTCACAATGATTTGGGGTCTGCGCCTTGTATGTGTTGCAGTTGTATGTATATATAACTGCATATATAAGGATTTGAAGGCAAAAAAGGTAAAATAGAAGAGGGAAAAGTCAGTGATGGAAAAAGGGTGCCTACGTGGCGTGATCTCATTGGTCAACAAATTTTCAAAGCGATTTGAGGTCGCAGATCTCAGCGGAAAGAAGGAAATCGACGACCATCATTCAAACTTTCAAGAACAAGAGGGGATTTTTTGTGTTCACAGTTGCATTTCAAATGGAAGGAACTTCGGGAACATGAGAACAGTTGCTGCATCTCATGGGTAGGTTGGCCATTAATGGCAAATTTATAGGGGCATGGTCGATGGATGACGGGCCACCTACCATTTTTAATAGAAAATCTCCAATCGGCGGCTCACATCCTGAACCCACCTGCTCTTCCTTCTTCTTCTGCCTACTGCATTGAATGTTTTGGGTGCCATTCTCATGGTGCATTGTATCTGGCAAAATTTGAGTTGACCATGTAATTAATTGCTGAGTACACATTCTTGCATATAAGCAAACAGTGTTACTCATTTTTCGGGGGAAGATTTGGATAATTTTTTGGAGGAAATAACAAAAAACAAAGCATTTCCTGGTTGTTCTGTCTCTTTTGTGATTTTATGAGTTGCATTTGAATGCACCTTGCACACATGTTTAGTTTCATGTTATTTTTATATGAAAAATGCTTCTTTGCATGTGTTTAGTTGTTTGTCTCCATTTGTTGTATGCATCGCTTCTTTTGAATCTAGTTGCTAAGGGTTACTAAGATTCTAGGATATAGATTTGTTGTATCACATGCTTAATCTCTAACCTCCATTCAAGGAGTGGATTAAACTATTTTAGGTTAAGTATGAAGAAGAATGTATGTCAGCTGGGATATCTGTAAGTAGATGCAGCTAAATACTCAGTCTTGGGTGGTGTCTATAAGGCAAATACTAGTCCTAACCCCTTGGAACTTGAATGCCAGTGCAAATCATTCTCTTGTATATGTCTAGTTGACTCCTTGCCCTAAGATAGGCACTGGTCTGCTCTTATGTAGTAGTTATGATCCAAAACCCCCTGTCTTGCATCTAAAATATAAAACAAATCCTTTCAAAGCTTCAACCTATTAGTTTGTAGTAGTAGAAGTAGGACCCCTGCATACTCTCATTCTTAACCAAATAGATATATCCAAGAACACTGCCAACCTTGTGATTTATCACACAAATCTTGGTCTAAACATGAGAGTATGCCTGTTGTTGTAAAGCTAAATCTTTCTATTGGGTGAGTCAAAGTCAAATCTTTAGCTATAGGGATACCCCCCTTGGTGCGGCTGAACCAAAAGTGAAGGGGAGGCAGCTCACGCAACCTCCTATATTTGTTGGTCAAATCTGCCTGTGCATTGGAACTGGCAAACCCTCTGCCAATTTAGAGAGAAAGACCCAACAAAGTGGCGACTCTATTGGGGATAGACTCAAATAATTTAAAGGCTAGAAAATCTAGTTTCTAGTGAAGTTGTTGCAGCAATACCAAAGAATGACTATGTGGTGCTCTGTTGGTGTGATGAATCCAGAAAACAAAAGTGCCTTGTTCATATTCTGTCCTCTCTGTGAGAGGTGGTGACTCTGTTGATTAAACCTATCCAAAGCTACAACATATTTCCAGGTATTTCATATTTTCATTCAAAAAATAATGAATCTGGAGCAACAGTCTCGGTTGTGCTCTCAAAGAAGACCATTTTTTATTGAAAGATATCAAGCTCTGAATTTCATAGGAATAAATGGTTACCCAAATGTTATTCCCAATAAGATTAGAAAATGTTTGCTGAAATATAGTGGATCAAATCCTGAGTCTGCAAACAAACATCTATAAAAGTTTTGTAATTTGATAGAAGATTATGAGGTAGAGGCTGAAGATGTAGTAATGAGATTCTTTGTTCAGTCATTAGAGGATGATGCTAGGGCCTGGTTTTTAGACCTGCATGTATGTTCAGTTTCTTCATGGGTAGATTTAGAAGTTGCATTCCTAGAGCAGTTTGGTGAAAGATTTGATTTGGCCTCATTGATCATGCATTTCATGAATATCCAAAAGGAAGATGAGGAACTGGTTCCAGCCTTTAATCTTAGATTTATTAAGTTGCTCAAGCAGATTCCTGAATATATGAGACCCAATGATGCATTGTGCTTGGCAATTTATTTGGCTGCATTTGATGAAGAAATGAGTTATTTATTGAGAGATAAGGAACTAGTCACACTTCACCAGGCTTATAGATTTGCTATGGATATTGAAAACAATCAGAAATATGGAATGCCAGTAGGTTTCATGGCTGCAAGTTTTCAAAATAGTTATCAAAGTGAATATATTTCAGCTCTCCCAGTGTGTTTATTGAGAGATGATTTTGTAGAGGGAAATATATTTCAGAATAGTATGTGTAGTCATGATATGATGCATAAACATGAAGAAGATGTTGTAGAAAATGTAGGCACATCCTATAATGGTGAAGACAAAAATTGTTATCAGCCTCTAGAAGAGAAGCCTGCAGATGCAAAATGCCCTTCAGATGATGAAATGAAAGATACACATGAAGTTGTGTCTTGTAGCAATAGGCATATCCCAGTTATTCATGATTATTTGTACAAGGTGGATATGCAGAGCTTCACTCTGAATATAGAAGAAGGTGATTCAAGGGATGGCAGTGAATATGTTAGTGATTGTCAGCATTCAGATGCATATGTGAGCCTTTCAGATGATGAAATATATATGGATGCTGAATATGAATGCTTCCTTGAAGATTGTGACCACCTTTACAGTGCAAAGGTTGAAATGTTTGCTTTTGATCATCAGTGCATTGGTGAAGAGGAAAAATAGGGTCACTATTCAAATGTGAATGGACGAGTTGCAAACATGTGTGCTCATACAGTTGGGGATAGTGTTGGTTGCAGGGGTGACTAAGAAGCTTTTAGTGTAGGGCTACATTCTGAGCTATTTATGCCTTCTCTTGAGACATTCCAGGTGGACATTAATGATAAAATTGCTGAGCACAATGATGATGAATATCTGAATGTTTATAAAAATGAATATGATTATGAGATGTTGCTTTTGCCTAAATATTGCGTGTTTAATACAGAGGAGCTCTTATTTTTTGAAGAAGGGCAAAATTCTATTGAGGATTCATTTGTTTCATGTGAGTCTATTATTTTTCCAAGCAACATCAGTGACTCATATGATGATGACAGTCTACTGCTGAGAATGGTAGATGCTTATGAATCTTGTTGTAGATTTGTTGAAGGAGAAAGGAGCAACAACACAACCAATTGCAAAGTAGGGCGCTGCAGACAACCAAGTGTTTTTCAGCTTCATTTGAAGAAATAAAAAGAAAATCAGATATTTGATAAAGGAAAATACTGGTTTTCCCTTTTTGGTGGCCCTGGGCAACCAAGTAAATTTTAAAAACAATGTGATTTGTGATGCAGGTTGGTGCAATGTTTGACTCTACGTGCCCAATGGATATAAGGGACTGGTCTGCATCCCAGAGATCTATGGTTCTCACCATGCCTGCAAGAGGCATGCATCGCCAGACAGAGCCAATGTTGGTGCGTGCACCTGGAGTTAAGGTTTTGAGCTAAAAATCAGCAGGCATTTTCATTGTAAAACCTTCAAATTTTCTAAGTTTGTCGGCCTTCGCCTTTTCATGCATGTATCTTTGTATATGCATTGTTGTTTGTATGTACATTTGAATGTGCAAGCGCAAATGTACATTGGCGGGCCCAAAAAATAAGTCAAATCAGCTTCAAAAAGTGAAAAAATTGGTTGTATGCATATCGGGCTTGTATGTGCATTTCTGGAGGTAAAAAAAAAGGATGTACATTGAAGATTCCATCGTAGATTCCTAGAATATTCCATGCTTGTATGTAAGGGTTTGCATGTATATTGTGTTGTATATTTGATATACAACAGGTAGATACAAGTCGCACATGCAAGGAAACATGTCATAAGGGATACAAAGCCTCGGGCCCACCAGTTGTATGATATGCGATTGTATCTTTGCACATACAATTGCATATGCAAGGGGCATATACATTTCTTAGATACAAGGCCCAGATCTGAAGTGAATATGCAATTTAGTTGATAAAGGCTGACATGTTTGTATGCATCTTTTGCTTGTACATTCGCATTGTATGTTTAGACAAAAAGAAAAGATACAAAGGAAATATACAAGCAGGCAGGTGCAAAATGTGGACGTAGCCGTGGAGTTAGTTGCATTTGTGATTTGTGAAAAGGGTGAGGTCTGTGGTTGTATATTACGATTGTATGTTCCCAATATACAATCGAACATACAAGGAATAGATGCAAAGAAATATGCAAAGCAGGTATGGTCAAAGTCAAAGTTTCAAAAGCATGGTGGGACCCACATAGTTGTATGTTCTGTGGGTTGTAGGTTTGTGCGATATACAATGCAATGTACAAAGGCGCAGATACAATCCGGACATGAAAGGAGAATGTGTTGTGGCAAATTTTAGGATGAGGTCCGTAGCTTGTATGATGAAGTGCTTTTATATGCTGATATACAAAAGGAAAAGATACAGTGCCGGCTTTGAAAAATTGTTCCAATCTAATTAATAAATTAGTTGGTGTCCGCAGTTGTATGTATATTGCATGTTGTACATGCGATATACAAAGTGATATACAAAGAATGAAGATGCAAGCTGGACCCGATTGCAGTTTTAATTTGTTTCACAATGATTTGGGGTCCGCGCCTTGTATGTGTTGCAGTTGTATGTATATACAACTGCATATACAAGGATTTGAAGGTGAAAAAGGTAAAATGGAAGAGGGAAAAGTCAGCAATGGAAAAAGGGTGCCTATGTGGCGCAATCTCATTGGTCAACAGCTTTTTAAAGTGATTTGAGGCTGCAGATCTCGGCGGAAAGAAGGAAATTGATGGCCATCATTCAAACTTTCAAGAACAAGAGGGGATTTTTTGTGTTCGTAGTTGCATTTCAAATGGAAGGAACTTCAGGAACACGCGAATAGTTGCTGCATCTCACGGGTAGGTTGGCCATTAATGGCAAATTTATAGGGGCATGGTCGATGAATGATGGGCCACCTACCATTTTTAATAGAAAATCTCCAGTCGGTGGCTCACATCCTTAACCCACCTACTCTTCCTTCTTCTTCTACCTACTGCATTGAATTTTTTGGGTGCCATTCTCATGGTGCATTGTATCTGGTAAATTTTTGAGTTGACCATGTAATTAATTGCTAAGTACACGTTCTTGCATATAAGCAAATGGTGTTACTCATTTTTCAGGGGAAGATTTGGACAATTTTTTGGAGGAAATAATGAAAAATAGAGCATTTCCTGGTTGTTCTGTCTCTTTTGTGAGTTTATGAGTTGCATTTGAATGCACCTTGCACACATGTTTAGTTTCATGTTATTTTTATATGAAAAATGCTTCTTTGCATGTGTTTAGCTGTTTGTCTCCATTTGTTGTATGCATCACTTCTTTTGAATCTAGTTGCTAAGTGTTACTAAGATTCTAGGATATAGATTTGTTGTATCACATGCTTAATCTCTAACCTCCATTCAAGGAGTGGATTAAACTATTTTAGGTTAAGTATAAAGAAGAATGTATGTCAGCTGGGATATTTGTAAGTAGATGCAACTAAATACTCAGTCTTGGGTGGTGTTTGTAAGGCAAATACTAGTCCTAACCCCTTGGAACTTAAATGCCAGTGCAAATCATTCTCTTGTATACATCTAGTTGACTCCTTGCCCTGAGATAGGCACTAGTCTGCTCTTATGTAGTAGTTATGATCCAAAACCCCATATCTTGCATCCAAAATATAAAACAAATCCTTTCAATGCTTCAACCTATTAGTTTGTAGTAGTAGAAGTAGGACCCCTGCATACTCTCATTCTTAACCAGATAGATATATCCAAGAACACTACCAACCTTGTGATTTATCACACAAATCTTGGTCCAAACATGAGGGTATTCTGCCTGTTGTTGTAAAGCTAAATCTCTTTATTGGGTGAGTCAAAGTCAAATCTTTAGCTATGGGGATACCCCCTTGGTGCGGAAGAACTAGAAGTGAAGGGGAGGCAGCTCATGCAATCTCATGTATTTGTTGGCCGAATCTACCTTTGCATTGGAACTGGCAAACCCTCTGCTGATTCGGAGAGAAAGACCCAACACCCCCCACTCAGCTTGAAATGCAGATCACCAAGAACTAGGGTCTGACAGTGGATATGACCACCTTTGACAACTCTAAGAAGCTGGCTAGACAAAATACTATTTGGAGACCACCTCCCGAGGATCGGGTTAAACTCAATTTTGACAAAGCAAAAAAAAAGACCACTAGCCTAGCGAGTGGAGGTGGTGTCATCAGAAATGAACAAGGGAATCTAGTCACTGCTTATGCTGGGGGCATTGGTATCCAGTCCAATAATGTGGCTAAAGGTCTAGCCCTTTTATGGGGACTCAAATTTGCCCTCTCATTGGGGGTGGATAAGATCCAAATCAAGGGGGACTCAAAAATTATTGTTGATGTTGCTCTTGGCAGAACTGATAGCAGATGGAAGCTTAAGGATATCATGGAGGATATTAAAAGGCTATTAACTGGGTTCACTAAAAAGGAGATAGGGCACACCTATAGGGAAGGCAATAGGGTGGTCGATGGTATGGCCAACTTGGGTCAGAATTTGAGCAGTTGGAGATGTTGGAAAATGTTAGAAAACCTACCTATAAAGATCCAAAACCTTCTTTTTAAGGAGCATAACTCCATCTTATTATGTCAGAAAATGTCCCCTTGGGGGATTTTCCCTCTTAAGGTTTATCTCCCAGGTCCTTTAGAATGTATTTAGGTCATCTTGCATGTTAATGGTGACTCTCGATGAGAAAACCCTGAAGTTTCATGGAAAATGGGACTTAGGGGGTGTGCTTAGCATGAATCCTGCCTGAAATAGGGGGGGATGACTTAGGTGCTCGCACTCTAGTCCTGTCCTATTTTAGGTGAGGACCTATTTTTGGGTGTCAATTTTATGACCGTTATTAGGTCCTATGCTGACATCTGAAGTTTGAATTACGAAATTCTTAGCGAGAATGTTTGTAGTTACATCTATAAGCATGATTAGTGATTCATTTGTAAACTAGAAGATGATTATGAACTTTTGGCATACCTATGATTTCAAGATATTCATTGTTGCAGAGAAAATCATTGTTATTGTGTTTGTGATTGCATATTTGACTTCATCTTCTCAAGTGATTGAAGAGCCTTCATTTATGTGAGATCTACACTACAAGGTGATATCTATTTGTGTTTTCAATCATTTATCATTTGGATTTTGCCTCTATCCGGTAGGGATACACACTCTTTATCTGACAACAGTGTTCAGAAGACTTGAATGTCTCTCCGGGGATTGACTGAGGCAAGCCTCTAAACACCACAACCCCCAACCCACTTTTTTGTGATTGCAGGTTACAAGTTTTGGAAGTGAAAGAAGTGGAGTTGCAGGAGAGTAGTGCAGACTGTCAAAATTATAGATCTAAGAAGAAAACTAGGGTTTGGACTTGGGCGCCCACTCATTAGTCCTCCAAATTCTGAAGCAGTAAAATCTCTATGACAACAAGAACAGGTTGCAGACATTCTTCAAAGATCCTGACAAAAGCAGGTACATTGGACTAGGGCGCCCGCTCATTAGTCCCTGACTTTTTTGAACACCAAACTTTGAAATCTGGTATGTATTTGGTTGTCATTTGATATCTCTGTGTGTGATCATTTTCTATAATTTGTCCATTTGTTTACGATTTTACGAAATTAGGATTTTGAGCATAATTGGACTTAATTAAACAAAAAATTCACACAATTACAATCTTCCCCTATGTTCCAAGTGACAGGAGATCTGCAGTAGAGTTCTCTACTTGGTTGAAAGTCCTTGAATGTTTAGTGGTGAAAGGAGGATCAACACAAACCCTTAAAATAATCAACCCCTCTTTTTACTATTAAACATTTTGGTGAACCTGTGTTCTTTTGAATTTTGCACCTTGCTAAGTGTTGTACTTCATATTTACATTCATTTCATTTTTCATCTTATTGCATTTGAAAAATTACAAAAAAATTAAAACTTTAAAAATTTTGAAAAAATTGGCAATTTTTAGCTTGCATTTTCAAATAATTTGATTTACTTGCATATAATTTCAATAAATTTCTATCATTATAATTAAAACTGATTTAATTTACAGAATCATTCATTTGCATTGCATTTTCATGCTTAAATTGATGAAAATTGCTTGAAATTGTGCATTTTTCCATATTACCTAGTTTTGCATTACCTAGGGTTTGTAGTCAAAATCTTGTTTTAGATTTTACTACCCTTTCAAAACACTCATTACGACTAATTTATAAATATAGTGTTTCATCATAGTGGCTTCCTTGCAAAATTTCATGTCTAGGGTTTGAAAACCTTGCATTTTCACTAGATTTGGCCTTATCGTCTCTCTAGAATTGCATCACAAGCGTGTTGTGAAGGATTTTTCTGCATTAATTGGTTTTTATTAGGGTTATAATCTTCTGCCCCCCCTCAAATTCTTCACAACACTCTTCCTATTGGGCCTTTGTATTGAAAATTGGTGAAAAGCTGCATATTTAAGGTGTATTTTCACTAGGTTTTTACTTGTCATCATTATAGATCAGCACTGAAGGCATATTATGAAGGATATTGTTGGTTTATTGGACTGATATTAGACATATTATTTGCTTCCCCTCATCAATTTCCTTACAACATCCCTTATTTCACTTGTTTGCATTGAAAAAATTTGAAAAATCAAGCATTTTAGGTCATTTTCACATATAGTTTTGCACTTGTTTCTTGCATAACTTTTGCAAATCTTTTAAAATATGATCTTACATTTATTTGAAAACATTTACACATGGAATATTCATCTCATTTCTCTTTGGAATCTTTACATGCATACATCACAAACTTTGAGAACCTCTACAAATTTCTTAATATGAATCCTCATGTCATTACTTATATACAAACTATGTATCACAAGGATATATTTATGTGCTCTTCACTTGAAATCCTTGATTATGTAGCTGATTTTGGAAACTTCATATCTCTCATTAATACACACCCTTGGGTAGTAGAAGAATTAATAAAACACACTATGAATGATGAGTGTGAAGATTCTCTTAATAGTTTGGAATTAATAGCTACAAGATATGATGATGATACCGACAATTATAATAATGATAATGATCCCATAAGTTATCCAACTATTGAGTGTCCACGATCTCTAGATGAGAAGGCTATGGATAACTTTAGTAATGATACAACACCTGAACCTTTCAACAAAACTTTACCTTTCTTTCATTCTAATGCTCTCCCTAGCCAAGCTGAAGCATTAGCGGATACAGAAAGATCTCTCACAGAACAACCCGCATTATAAGACTCTCCTATTTATGACTATGATGAAATCATTGGAGGGATAGAAGCAGTAAATGGTTATCTTGATTTTGATGATATAATTGGCATGATAGAAGTGGATAAAGAAAACTTTGATGACCCACCTCATCCATGGAAAAAGGGCATAAATTTGCTCACTGACGACCACTAGTTCGGTTGTCCTTACAAGTAAGTATTTCTAACCCTGGTGGTCACCTATGTTGTAGCATAATCAGCTCGTTTATGTGACCTCCCCTCTCGTATTGTACTTCCCCCGTGATGTGTTATGTATTGTTTAGGCCTCCTGGGATGACCCTTGATTCTCTTGTAAGGTCAAGGATACTGGGAGACCGCCTCTATTGTGACCCTTCTTCTATTTGTATCATCATTCTTCTATATTGCTTCTCCTCTATTTTCACTGTTGTGTGTTGTGTCTTATGGATATAGAGTTGCGGTTGGTGACTTGGGGGCACCCTCCTACATGATTGTCCCTAAGCCACTTGTTTCTCCTCTCTTGATTTATTGTTTACCTTCCTCTGGTGGTTCTACCTAGTGGGCAGATGATGAAAAAACATATTATACTAATACGGACCTAGCGTCCTTCAGCGAGAAATCAAAAAATGGACCTAGTCCATACATGATGATGGGGTTGTTATATATTATCTGACGCTTGGCTAGTAGAATCACTTCATGTGATCTTGATATTTCCTTATCGCACATACAAAACATAACAATACTGCTGCTCCTTGCACTTTGTCTATCTTGAATCTAGCTTTGCATTGTTGTTTATCATTATTATATGGAAGATAACACCTTTTCTTGCAAGAAATTGTGTGTTTGTGGGAACATTTGGTGATCGTAAAGAACATGTCACCTCCGGGAGGCATGGGCTTTGTGAGAGCTTGTGTTCCCTTGTGTGTTTTCTTCCTACCTTAATGTGCTTGATATCATTACATGATATCAACCACCTTAAGTTGGGGGCATATATAAGGTAAGCTATCTAATTTAGATGCTAGCAAAGTGTGTTTGTAAAGATTGAAATCTACTACAATCACTTAAGCCCTCTACAGAGCTGGGATATCATGCATATCCTTTTTATTTTAAGCCCTCTGTGCGAGGCGGGAATGGTGTATTTCTCGACGAGAGTGCACATCCTGTCATTTTCAAAAAGTCCTCTGAGCAGACGGGGAGTGGATTTGAGACTATCCTAACCCTTAAGCATGTCTTCGGTGATTGTTTTGGTGAAGCCCAATCATTGGTGTGTGCCTGTAATGTGCCTCAGATGGCTGCAAACCTAGCAATAGGTTTCTTCCATCACTTTTTTACTGTGTTTTCTCCGTGTCTTCCATGTGTGTGTGTATGGCATGTTTGTTCCCAAGCATAGTCTAAAGATTGGTGGCAATGAGTCCCTCCTATGCTTTGGGATTTGCATGGCATGTTTGTTCTCAAATGCAGTCTAAAGACTAGTGGTGATGAGTCCATCCTGCACTCTAAGATTTGTTTTGCATGTCTATTGCACCATATGCAGTCTAAAGACTGGTGGCGATGAGTCCTCCTGCATTTTAGGTTGTGTGTTTACTTTCCTTACACTTGCATTTGTATTTCATATATGAGAAAAAGAAAAAGAAATAATCACTGCATTCATTGTATTCACTATGTTTTGCATGTCTTCAATGCTATATTCTCCATGTTTTGTGTGACTGTAACTATCTTCTCCGTGTTTTACGTGCCTGTTACTATCTTCATTGTGATTGGTGTGTCTTCTCCGTGTTTTGCGTGCCTGTTACTATCTTCATTGTGATTGGCATGTCTGCTATGTTTGTTGATCATACTTTAATGCATGTATTGACCTTGTGTTTATACATACATTAAAGTGGGGGCTAAATGTTATGTCAGAAAATGTCTGCTTGGAGGCTTTCCCTCTTATGGTTTAGCTCCTGGTTCCTTTAGAATGCATTTAGGTCATCCTGCATCTTAATGGTGACTCTCGATGAGAAAACCCTGAAGTTTCATGGCAAATGGCACTTAGGGGGTGTACTTAGCATGAATCCTGCCTAAAATAGAAGGGGAGAACTTGGGTGCCCATGCCCAAGTCCTACCCTATTTTAGGTCAGGACCTTTTTTTGGGTGTCAATTCTATGACCATTATTAGGTCCTATGCCAACATCTCAAGTTTGAATTATGAAATTCTTAGAGGGAATGTTTGTAGTTGCATATATAAGCATGATTAGTGATTCATTTGTAAACTAGAAGATAATTATGAGCTTTTGGCATACCTGTGATTTCAAGATATTCATTGTTGTAGAGTAGAGCATTGTTATTGTGTTTGTGATTGCAGATTTGACTTCATCTTCTCATGTGATTGAAGAGCCTTCATTTATGTGAGATCTACACTACAAGGTGATATCTATTTGTGTTTTCAATCATTTATCATTTAGATTTTGCCTCTATCTCGTAGGGATACACAATCTTTATCTGACAACGATGTTCAAAAGACTTGAATGTCTCTTCGTGGCTTTACCAAGGCAAGCCTCTAAACACCACAACCCCCAACCCACTTTTTTGTGATTGCAGGTTACAGGTTTCAAAAGTGAAAGAAGTGGAGTTGCAAGAGAGCAGTGCAGACTATCAAAATTGCAGATATGAGAAAAAAATAGGGTTTGGACTTGGGAGCCCACTCATTAGTCCTCCAGATTCCAAAGCGGTGAAATCTCTGTGATAGTGGGAACAGGTTGCACATATTCTTCAAAGATCCCAACAAAAGTAGGTACAGTGGACTAGGTTGTCCACTCATTAGTCCTTGGCTTTTTTGCACACCAAACTTTTGAAATCTGGTATGTATTTGGTTGTCATTTGATATCTCTATGTGCGATCATTTTTTGTGATTTGTCCATTTGTTTATGATTTTATGAAATTAGGGTTTTGAGCATAATTGGACTTAATTGAACAACAAATTCACACAATTCCAATTTTCTCCTATGCTCCAAGTGATAGAAGATCCGCAGTAGAGTTCACTACTCAATTGAATGTCCTTGAATGTTTAGTGGTGAAAGGAGGATCAACACAAACCCTTAAAACAATCAACCCCTCTTTTTACTATTAAACACATCCTAAGGTCATCATGAGTTTAAATTAGAACATTTGGGTTCCCCTGCCTATGGTTTGCCTTGGGCGCCAAAAGGGGAATACTCTTAGTAATATTGCTTTTCATATTGCTAAAGGGTCTAGAAAGTTCAATGGTGGTTCTACCTATTACCAAATCAGCTTGAAGAGTACTATAAACCATCGTTGTATGATGTGTAACCACATTTCCATTATGACGTGGATGCCTCGAGGGGGTATCCACATGGCCATTCACGTGACCAATGGAAGGTTTAATTCTTCAAGCCTCCGTAGAACTCATTACCATGATCATCTCAAGGCTATTAATCATGATATGGCTTGGCACTCTAATTCACAGAATGTGAATTTAAGGAATTATGACAAATCTAACTGGCAAGGTGACAGGTTGCTCATCAAAACTCGTGCTTCGTACTACTTGAGAATTCATATCTATAGTTGTAAAATTTATCAAGCTGCCAGAGTTTTCTCACTTTCTCAAACTCTTGCGAAGTGTTGTTGCATGCTGAATATGGGGGGTGATAGGACCCGCACCAAGCTTGAGTCATGCAAAGAATTCAAAAGGAATGAAACCCTCTGGCATATCTACTAGAAGGGTGGGGTAGCGTCGTATCTGGAATGCCTCCAAGGGCATGACAAGAATTTATCCAAACAATTTGTGCAGTTGTGGGTAAATAGACATATTCAAGTTGGTGGAGTGGATTTTGAAGTGTCTGAGGAGGTCATAGGGCTAGCTACTAGTATGCCCATTGATTGGGTGAAGCATAAAAAGATGAGTAAGGTCTACAGGGAATGACCCTGTTCTTGTAAAAAGGTGAAGTTTTGCATAGTCTACAAGGAGGCTTCGACAGAGAAAAGCTCCCTAAACTGTGGGATGATGTCTACCATATGCTCATCAAGTACTTTACACTCGAAGGTAGATTTCGTCGCTTCTTTCATTACCATTTTATGTTATTGAATAATTTCAGACATAGCCAATACATAAGTTTTCCTTTTTACCTACTTACTTCCTTGGAAGCCTCGGTGGAGGCACCCAGTGAACAACACTCTATTGATCCTGAGAAACCCCTCATTTTGCTCCACCAGGGGCTTATTTACAGATTGTATAAGTTTCATCTAGCTATCTATCCCCCCAAGGCTATCACTGCTACCTGCGTCGACAACCCCCTATGACGCCCAAGCCGAATCCTGTCTAGTGCAATCCTATAATTATCATAGAAGTTAACCCTAAAAAGTATACCCAGTCCCATAAAACTGCTAAGGCCTCATCTTCTAAGAAGAAACCCATTCTGGTGAACAACCCAGAGGCTTGAATTGTTGACCAGGTAAACCGCAAGGCTGCCAACCCTAAACTGGCCACCAAAAGGAAGCTTGTGGCATGCGATTTGAAGGGTGACACACCCCAAAAGAAGTTTAAGGAGGGGAAGGATAGGGGTAGCTTTTCTAAGAATAGTGGGGAGCCCAACATGGAAGTGCATAACCTGGAGATTGATGCCAAGGGCTCTGAAGGTGATGTGGATAATAGTGGAAACATGAAAGATGCAGAGTATGTCATGCCTCAAGGTAAGACCTAGGTGTTGTCGACTAGAAGGTTGACCAAATTGGCTGCTAAACCAACCCCCGCACATAAGGAGCATGTGATTTCTAATGAGTCACAAGACTATGAGGAAAACCTGGATGGTGAGGTCAAGCCTAATAATCAAGAGGATACTATGGTTGTGGAAGTCGAGGAGGATGGCCCGAGTAATTTCCCTAAACTGAACGTTCAGGGATCGAAGACTGATAATTTTGAGAAGATGAAACAGGACACTGGTAAGAGTAATAAGGGTAACAAGAAAACCAAAAAAGGAAAAGAGATTGTGGACCTCAATAGTATGATGATGGAGCTAAAGAAGAAATTCATGATCCTGGCTAGGTTCACTTCCAAAGTGATGCATAGGTTGGCGATGACATTATCTTTCTTGTGGGACATTGAGCTCACCAAGCATGGTATGAAGGACAAGGAGCTGAAAGAGTATGTACAAAGAGATGTACTAGTTTCTCACGGATGACTAGGAACATCTGTTTAATTAGCCCTAGGGGCTCTTCCTTGTTTTTATGTTTTTATGTTTTTATGTTTAGTGTGTTGTCTATCTATTGGTAGTCTATTGTGTCTACGTCTTTTTGTTGCTGGTGGTCTCTTTTTGTTGACTCTTTTGCGTGCCTATGGAGCTATATTGTAATGGGCTCAGCACCCTTGTTTTGCCGCTTATATTATCAAAAACATGTCAAGATTTGAAGTAATATATAATAATGCAAATTCAAACATAGACATAAAGCACAAGTCCTAAAAACATGCACTTTAACATTAAATAGAACACAAAGTGTAGGTACAAATAATTAATTCATTTTCAAAACTCAAACAAAGGAACCTACCATGCAAACAAATCCTAGTACCAAAACTAGAGATATAATATAAATAAAAATTTTAAACAAGACCAAGGGAATATTATAATTCATGACAAAATTCATAAATTTGGTCACACAAACATAGACATAACACATGGCCATAAGCCCATATATGACCATTGAGACCTTATGCAATAACTAAAAATTGATTATCCATAATACAAGGTTTTCTCAAATCAAATGTCAACAAGGGTAATGATCATCATGAATTTTAACTTAAAATGTAACAAGATTGCACACAAAAGATCAAAATAAAAGCGTTTTAAGACCACTATTACTTCAAAAGAAAGAGATCCTTGATTTTCTCAAGAAAATCAAGGCATGTTATGAAAGCAACAACAAATGGTGACTCTACAAGAAAATGCTCATGAGCATTTTCAAATGAAAGAACTATTTAAGAACCCAAAAAGCAACAAACAACACCATTAGATATAGAGAAAAGAATTCATAACTAAGAAATCACAAATTAACCAGAAGACAAAACAATTTAATTAAAACCATAGTGTGTACATATGATTTCTTTCGCTTTCTTATATTTGTTAGAATTTATCATCATAGTTTGGAATTCGAACTATGATTATGCATTTTAACCCCAAGTGAACAAAGGTCTAATAGATATAAGAATTTATAAAAATAGACATGTCACCAATTGCCTAGACATTACTCTACTACCAATTAAGCATATATAGTCTTGATGGAGGTACCTTTGGCCCCACTCTAAGCATAGCTCTACTACCAGTTAGGCATCTATATCCCGAATAGAGATACCTAAATCACCTAAAGAATTACATTTTTCACATAATTATTCTTTTCTTATTTTTTTAGAGTTTTCTTTTCTAACTTTTATTTTACTACTCAATTTATAGGCATGGGAGGGTTGTTTCTAGATTAGATACCAATGTGATAAATAGAGGGTAAATTTTTAAATGTTTCACTTGATACCTTAACTATAATAAGTCCATTCAAACAAACCCAAAAAAATTTGAAGATGTAAATTGTGTGAGGTTTAGAAGTAATTCTTTCATATGTCTTAAATCTAATATTACCATATCATGATCATTGTTGGAATTGTGGTGTCTTATTCACCTGTAGAGAGTTCCTTATATAGAAGTTCATTTTCAGATAATAGGATAGTGTTAGTATGCAAATTGATGAAACTTGGATCATCCCAACAACTATGTGATGTAAGTTAGCTACTTTGCAATACTGTGTAGTATGAGTTAGACTTTACAATTTGACTTGGAGGTGTGCAAAATCTTCCTAAAGCCATGGTAGAAATCATTGAAGGTTTTTATGTAGTATGGTTACCACATCTTATGTCAAGTGCTCTTTGCCATTGTTAGAGTATGTGTAACATTGTTGGAGTATGTGTAACATTTTTAGAAGATAGATTGGTGATTTGGAAGGTATTTTGGTGTATTATAGATCATGGAAGAGTTACCTCTATTACCGTAATCTATAAAAATGTTCTTAGCAATATGACAACATTATTGTTCTACCCCTTAATAATGGTTTATTCCATACAAAAGAAGTATGATCAATTATTGATTCAACTTGGACCAATTATGAAATCTTTTTGTCAAATAGGTCCTAGATGATTTGTGTGGTAGAGATGATGTCATGACATGGTCATAGTTCATTTTTTCGATGATTGACATTCTAAAATGGTTAAGATGTAGAGTCAATTAGTATTCCATGAAATTACTCTATCTGTATCTAACATGAAACATGAAAAGGAGATGGTTGATGATGGTGAATACATAGATTAAAAAAAATGTATGAAGAGGTGGTATACTATATGTATGCAAATTAAGAATGATGACATAAGGATACAATTATTTATATCTAGATTGTGTTTTACAAATTGATATAACTATTGGAAAGATTTGTTTGTGTTGGCATTTTCCTAAAAGGGTTTTCCAAGTTAAACATTGTGTCTCATGTGTTATGTGTATATTGAACTTGAATATTTTTCTTTCTCCATTTTATTTCTAAGTGAATTGACACAACAAAGTAAATCTCTAGCTCGATCACATAATCTATGATTTCAATGTAATCACTGACTAGATATTTCTACATTTGGTATTAGAGCCTTATTGTTGGGAATAAAGGGGATGCATTTTCTTGTTGATTGTGTTTCTAGTTGTAGTGGGGGATTTTGTCAATTCTAAGAAAATTAAGGGATCCATGTTGTAGAAATCATGGCTAGAATTCATGATATGATATTGAGAGATTCAATGATTATATTTTTGAATTATGGAAGTGGAAGGTTGATGACATCTTGGTGGAAAGAGATCAATGGACTATGGTATTTTCTTCAATGAAACCTTATGGTATTTTTAATGAAGACTATATTAAACTAGATAAGAAATCTATAAGTATTATTTGTTTGTGTCTTTTAGATACTATTATGATGAGTGTATTAGAAGAATAAATTACATATTTGTTGTGGAAAAAGATAGGAACATTATAATAGTCCAAGAGTCCAATGAATAAACCATTCCTAAAAAGAAAGGTGTATTCATTGAAAATGAAATAAGGGAACTATATAAATAATCACCTCAACAATTAAATACAATCCCAAGTTAGCTAATTTCAATCCATGTAAAATTAGAAGAAGAGGATAGGTGCATCATTTTACTTTATTATTTACCTAACTCATCAAAAAATTTGATTATGACAATTAGTGGAAATTACTCTTCACCTAAACTTGAATATATAATAGGATTTTTTCTTAGTGAAGAGATCAAGAGAAAATTCATGGATGATTCCTATAGAGATATCTAGTTTGTAAGGGGTTGGTCAAAAGATAGAGGGGGTAAAAAGAAGGCAAGATATAAAGTTAAGTCCAAGTCAAAAGGTAGGCCTAAAACTCCTAGGAAATTTAAAGTAAAAGGTTGGAACTATGGAAAGAGAGGTTACATGGAGATGGAATGTAAATATAGAAAGAAATAAAGGTTTGGTGATTCCTCTAAAAAGTTCTCAAAAGAATGATGAAGTTAGTAGTGATGCTTTTATCTTTCCTAACATTGTTGGTGTTTATTTTTGGCTAATTGACTCAAATGCCTCATTTCATATGTCTCCTCATAAGGGGTGGTATTCAAAATACAAGAAGTATGATGGAAGATAAGTTTTCCTTAGTAATAACAACTCTCTAAAAATAATTGACCAAGGAAAGGTAAAACTATCTTTCGATGATAAGAGAGTGAAGTCTATCTCAGATGTATTGCATATTCCAAATCTGGCAAGAAATTTAATTTTTGTTTCTATGATGAACAACTCTAGTGTACATGTAAAATTTAATAAGAAGGGTTGTAGTTTGGAAAGAGGGAACCTAGTGTTGGCTAAAGGGATTAGGCATGGTACTCTCTTTAATATAGAATCTTCTACTATGTTTAATTCATCCAATATAACTGAACCTATTGAATCATGTATGTTATTGTTGGCAAGAGACACTATATGGCTTCATGAGTGTTGTTATTGATGGCAACAAAGTTCATCCCACCCATCTGCAAAACATGGTGTGCCTATACCGGAAGTCAGATTGAAGAAGTGTTGTGGTCTGGTAAGCAAGAACAAAGCATGCAGCAGGGTCCGACAGTCAGGTCTGGATCTCTCAAAGGAAGTATCTCAGTAAAGTACGGATTTGGGGAAGTCAATAGGAGTACATTGACTGGTAGATTCTAGGGATTGAGCCTCTAGTGATGGAAGAGTGAAGAGACATGAGCACTTGAGTGTTGGGTTTCTGTTTGGTAGAATAGATAGAGGAAGAACTAACTGGTAGAACATCAGACCTAAATCTGGATCTAATATTGATGGTGATCAAGCTTCCTAAGGTATCTTTCATAACTAGCTGACATGATTGATGAATTCTATAAGCATCTCTTCAATCCGCATTACTTGGTATGCAAAGATTCAGCTGACTAATCAAAGTTTGGGAAAATATTGAGTATTCCGGATGCCGACTAGAAAGTGGATGAAATCCTTGGTGTGGATCTATATACTAGATGGATTTAGATATAAAGGTGTGTGTGGTGTATTGTGTTGTGTGAAGAAAAGCAGAAGAGCAGTGTAAAGGTAGTAAGACAGGTCCGAAATGTAACAGGACAGCAGCACCTAAGAGAGGAAGAATGAAGTGCAGCAGATCAGTATATTGGGCTTAACTGGAACTGAACCTTAGCATATGTGGATGCTTCTCATCAGTTCAAGTATCTAGTTTCCTTGTATAAACTATTGTAGGCAGTGAGCCTCTTGTGAGCAATGTGCTCGGGCAGTGAGCTCTAATTGGCAAGTGCCATTTTGTACTATCTTATTCTTCTAATAGAGAATACAATCTTGGGTTAATCACCCTATGGTTTTTCCCTTAACAGGGTTTTCCACGTCAAAATCATTGTGTCATGTGTATTGATGTTATTTCCATTTCATGGTTATGTTTGCTTATTTAATTTAATGCTATCCTAATTGATAAGGAAATTCAGAAAGCTGTAATAATTAAGATAACTGATTCACCCCCCTTCTCAGTTATCAACAGTTATGACACAATAAATTAGGTCACATGGTGAAAAAGGTTTGAAAACAATTAATAAAGATATGGTGATTGGTCTTTCTTATTATTTAATAGATTTTAAGTTTGTGAACATTGTGTGTTTAGTAAATAGAATAGGGTTAAGTTCTCTTCTAGTAGTACTAGAGCAAGTAAGATTTTAGAACTATCTCACAGTGATGTGTTTGGTAATGTGGATATCTCTTCTATTGGTAAATCTTAGTACTATGTCTCTTTTATTGATAATTACTCTAGACAAGCATGAATTTATTTTTCTTAAGCAAAAGTATGAAGTTTTCTAAAATTTTAAAAAATTTAAGGCACTTGTAGAAAAATAGATAGATAAGAAAACAAAAGTCTCAAGGTTATATAATGGAGGAGAGTATTTCTCTAAGGAGTTTGAAGAATTCTTTAAACACACTAAAACTATAAAACAACAACCTACACCTTATACACCACAACAAAATGAGGTAGTCAAAAGAATGAACAAAACTTTAATAGATAGAGCTCGAAGTATCCTAAGCAGTGTAAATTTAGAATAAAAATTTTGAGATAAAGCTATAAGTAATTCTTGTTATTTAACAAATAAGTATCCTACTTCTGCACTTGAGGATGATAGGTAAAAATCCTATTATTTCACAACTTAGGGTATTTAGTTGTGAGTCGTTTGTTCATGTGCCTAATTAAAAATTATCTAAGTTGGATTTTAAAGATGAGAAGTGTATTTTCATAAGATATGGCAAAAAAGTAAAAGGGTATAAGCTTTGGAATCCTTTAACTTTGCAATTTGTGTATTGAAGAGATGTTGTTTTCAAGGAACTTATAGTTTTCTCCAAGGAAGAACAATTAAAAAAAATGGGAGAAACAATGTGTATAAAGAGTATAAACAAGATCAAATGATAAATATCAAAATGAACAAAACCATAGACAAGAATAGGACAATGGGGATGGAGATTAAGAAATCCTAGAAGAAATATTGGAGTTAAATTTTAATTCTAAAGTAGAATAACATAAGGTTCAAACTCCATGGGGTTGCCCTCTACCATGTCAAAAATTGAGGTTGCTTACTCTCCAAGATGGGAGACTCTGTGCTGAAACGGTGGGGCTTTGGCCTGTAGAGACAACAACCTAGATTCAAACCTCCTGGTAAGTTTTTTTGGGGATGACCCTTTGGTGAAATGGTGGGGCTTCTTACCTGTAGAGCCAATAACCGAGGTTCAAACCCCACGAAGTCACCCTCGACTGCGTCAAAAATTGAGGTTGCTTACCCTCCAAGATGAGAGACTCTGTGGTGAAATGGTGGGGCTTTGACCTTGTTACTAATTTTTTGTTCACACTAAAAATAGTTTGACCTAACTGCAATTGTTCAGAAGGGATAAAAGAAAATTTTGAAGTTATGCATTCAATAAACAATTGATATCTTGACAGAGCAGAAACAGACTTCAAATGATAGGATAACCCATCAGTCTAATCAAGACTGATGAGTCATCATGACAAGAGAATTAGATGGTCAAGGTATCAGTCATTCAAAGGTACAGTTGTTTTAACAGTGTGTTATTTTTCAGGAGTTATAAGTTAAATTGATTATTCAGTTAATCAGTTTTGAAATAAAGAAAGAAAGATATTTATATTGAACTATTATTTCATGTCATGTTTTGAACATACATTCAAATATCTGTTACTTTATCCTATGCATTGATTGAAAAAGTACACATTTATCAAGTGCATATGATAAATTAACTGATTATGTTTAAAAGAAGTGTTCAAATGTGTCCCACACAAGCCGTGGGAGTAACTAGACTGAGCAATTGCAGACATGCAAGCTATACATCTGTTTGATAAAAGAAATGAAATAAATGCATGATAAAATGAAACATCCATCATTGCCTGAGCAAGAAGGTTTTTTTGTTGATGTCGGTCTTTAGTCTTCAGTCTTATCTTCATCTCCCTTCATTAGTTGAACTTGCAAAAATTTGGGGATAGACCTGTTAGAGCTCCAAATGTTTAAAGTTATCATATGCTTTTATCAAGCAAATTTATCTACTTATCACATCATGCAATTGCATATGAAAGATCAGATTAGATAAGTACTACAAATAAAAAAAATCATGAAGAGGATCAATCAATACCATCAAGTATATTTTTATGCTAACTTGTTTGTTCACTGTGCAGGTATAGGATAAGTAATGTTGCTGATTTGAAGACAAATAAACATGTGAATTAAATGTGGCTCCCATAAGGGTTTGAGCCCAACATGTTTTCTTTTCATTTGAAAAAGAGTATCAGAAAGGACATGATGCATCATTCCAAGCTACACTATGCATCATCTAATCAACTTGTAGAAAAGTTATGTCATCATGACATTCATTGCAGCTGATTGGAGCAAATCAGATTAACTTAAAATGCCTGAATCAAGTTGACAAGTGCTGAAATCAAAGTTGCAGTCATAGAAGGTATTTCATCTCTTTCATAGCATTATTAGAATACCATTTTCTTGTCATATTTGATGTCATATTTTCAAAACTAGACTTAAAGAAATGACAGAAGAGTGAATAGAGATAAGTACAGTCATCAAGTATAGTCATCAAGTGTAGACATGGTCACATATGTTAGGCAGGTTTCTATTGTATATCAGATAGTAGGCTACAGGAACCTTCATTTTTCATACAACAGTTGAAGGAAAATCATAGAGTCACACTGATGTGTTCATGAAGATAAAGTATAGTTGGAACAAGTGATATAGGCCTTGCCTCATGAAGGAGAGAAGGTACAATGTACACGAACAACTATGATAAATGCAGTGTAATCAAATTAGAGTAAAAGTGTTCAAAATGCAGTAGAGGGAGCAGATATATGAAGGATTAGATACAAGAGGGTAAAGAGCCTACAGATCTCAAGACATCCAAAGCTACACGTAATGAAAGATAATCTAAAATTTTAAGGTCACGGTTATAGCATTCAAGTGATGTGAGGTCATGACATACAGATACAGAAAGATGGATGAATTCTGAAGATAAGATGTTGTTCATGATCAAAGCAACTAGTATGCAAGGGTATCATGGAGTATGCAAGGGTATCATGGAGTATGCAAGGTTTCATCATAAGGAGCACATGATAGGCAGTCACCAAGTCACTTTTAAAAAATAGATACATCCAGAGGAGAGCATCCAAATGATACAATTAACAAATGAAAGCATATCAAAGATAAGATTGAAAGAATGCTACAGTCTTACAGTTCCAAAATTGTACAAGCATTCACCATAATGAAGGGCAGAAAGAGCTAAGTGACATAATGAACATGATACAAAAGTAGAGATGCATTTACATGAGGTAAAGCAATAAAGACCCATGACATGCCTCGTATATTCTATAGAATGACTACTGAAAGAAGTAAAAACATTCATCATTCCTGGTTAGTATAGTCATGACAAGAATTTACCAATATTGGAACATCAAAAAGAAGACAGAAATGAACAATACAAACTACAAGTCTTTTGGAAAAGTATGCCATGGAAAAGGCAAAAAGATGCTATCAAGACTTATGCTTTTCTTTTACAGAAATAAACACATATGCTGCTCAATGCTACAGGAAAAGACACTTATCATATGGAGAAGTGTTCAGAGATAAGAGAACAAGCTGCAGATTCACATGGATACAAATTGCTACAGGAGGGTTTGGGACCCTAACAACTTTCTTGCATATAGTCAATAAAACAAACACAGTAAAGTTTTCTGCTTGGCCATGACAAAAGAGGGTTTTCTGAAGATACCCATGTGTTTTTTTTGAAACCCTAACATATCTTTTGCCATTATAGGAAAAGAATGATGATACAATATGCTTATGTCAAGGTTGTGTCATAAATGATACATTCTGGAAGAAACCCTTGTAAGATTTTGAAACCCTTCTTCATTTTACAGATACAGTCAAGCAGAGAATATGCCATAGTGACTACAAGTATGGCCATGGAGTAAACAGGAGTTCATGTGTAGGTTTGAAAGTGAAAACTCTCATTTCAAAGATTTTGAAACCCTCAAGACGTTTGAATCAGAAGATAAGTAAAATGCTACACTACCATATACAAACATGACCATGACAGAAGGAGAGTTTTTCTTTTATCAAATACAAATACCCATACCTATTTCACAAGAAAACCTCATATCTTTTCAGGATGCAGAATGATCAAAAAAGCCATAGGCAAAGGTGAAAAGAACATACATTTTAACTTGCTGAGGAGTGAAGCAGTTAAGGCCACGACCTCTTTTGAGGTTTTCTTGACATTTTTTTTGTCACAGTTTAAAGAATAATGCACAAGGAAAACAAAAGCATGGTGTCAAAAAAAAAATTCAGAGAGAAGTAAAGGCATGGCGGCGACCATTAGAGCCAAGCATGCTACAAAAATAATGAAAGGCCAATTAAAAATCTTACAAACAGCACTCACCAGCTTCTACCAAAGCTCCTTGTTTAGAAAAGACAACATTTTCAACCACAGAGACCACCATATGGAGAAGTAACCAGAGGAAGAGTCATCAAACCCTAGCGGCATGGAGGAGTTGCAGAGCGGCGACTAGCAAAGAGAAATGAGAAAATGAATGATAAGTTTAGGGTTCCGCCTTGTTTTGTTCGAATCTCTTTTCCATCTTCTTTTTGACTTCTAAAAAACATTATTACTATATCCTATTGTCACCGAAGCCAACAAACAATCATAATGTAATCTGTAGGGATTATTATAAGGAGTGGCCAACAGGAGGGGCGTATTACATGACAAAGGTGGTCGGTAATGATAAGGATAAGGCTTATGCCTTATAATATCAAATAAACCTTCTTTCCTTAGAAGTTGACTATCATTTAGTCAAACAAATGATGCTCAAACCAACACATGGTGGACATTGCATGATCTAGGATATTCCTTGTCATCATGTGTTTAGAAATGAAGACAAGATAGAATTACAAGGTGGCAGAGGCTTGTCATAAGGATTTTTTCTTTGCATGAGGAGGATTCTTGGAGAGTGGAAGGTCTATTTGCATGAAGATATAATGCATTTCACAAAGTAAGAAAGGGTTATGTTAGAGTTTTACATGATGATGCATATGGCAAGGTGGCAGGGGTCTTCTTAGACTGTTATTTTGTTTTGCATGGTAAATACATTGTGGATGGAGTTATAAGGACTTATATGAATGCCTTTTTTTATGCATTCTTGATAATGTATTTGGAGAGATAAGGGTATATTTTTTCTCCTCAGGCATATTGGCATGCAAGTGGATGTATTTTTCTCACAAGGAGTTATAAGGATTATATTTATCTCTAAGTCCTATTTTTTGCCCAAATCATGCAAAATAGGCATATGTACTTGGAGTGATAAGGAGTTATGTTTATCATGCATGATTTTACAAAATACATTAATTGTAAATAAATAATAAAGTAATATTTTCCAAATTTCTTTATTATTTTTCACAAATTGTAAAGTCAAAATAGAACAAGTTGTAACCAATAATAAAGTAATTATTTTTATTACTTTATTATTTACTCACAATCAATTTTGCTAATGCAAAATCATGCAAATTGATTAGTTGAGTTAGCTAGGCCACCTAGGAAGTTCTTGCATGATTTGAGGAGTATTTTTAGGGTTCTTGGTCAAATTTCTGGTCAAGCATATGGAGAGGCCCAAATTGGAGCTATTTTTGCTCAATTTGTGGCAGTTTGAGACATTATTTTTGAGTATTTTTGAGGTTGCTCATGAGAGATTATTTTTACAGGCAGTTAGCTACAGGTTCATATTTTTGCATGCCTCTTGAGAGAGCAAAGCCTATATATTGTAAAGCAAAAGCTTGTTTTTGCTAGTTCTTGCCTTTTTGCTCTAATACACTTTGAGAGAAGAAGGTTTTGTAGCTCACCATTTTTACAGTTTTATAGAGATCAGTAGGTTACAAGTTTCATTTTTGTCTCTTTTGCAATATTTCCTTTATTCTTTGGAATCAAGCATTTACCTTACTATTTAATACTAATTGTTTGAAGTAATTTGATGAAGTTTTACTGTGTTTAACCATTAAACCTTTAAAATTATCGTCTCACTTTTGCTTGCAGTATTAAGCATAGTGTTATTACAGGTGTTAGGTTGTGTTCATGAAAGTTATCCTTTTTATGTTGTGAGAAAATCCCTTTTTCCTTCATAGAATGCTTATTTTCAAGCCTTCCTTAGAATCACTTTTGTGATATTTGTGCCAAGATTGGATTGTGTGAGTCAGATTTCTGAGTTGTATTGTGAACCAGATTGCATATTTTTACCCATTTTAGGTGCATCACCAATTTTTCACAGTTTTAATTTCCTTATAGTTTCATTCTTACCCTTTTCCAAAATAGAAAATCATACATTCCAATAGAATATTTTAAGGGAACAAGCCCACAATCTGGAGATCTAATTTCATTATAGGGCACCCACAACTTGAAATTAGTCCCATATTACACGGAATTGCAGAGCTTTTCCATCCTTGCTTATGGGTGCAATTCCCAGTGATAACAATTTTTGGCATGCCTGGTGGGACTTTGAACTAATTTTTAGTTCAAAAGAACTTATTTCTTTTGCTATTTCTGGTATGAACAGTAGAATTTTGGCCTTTTAGATGTTCATTATCAAGTACCTGGCGACTCTAATACTTTGGTTTTACAGATCAGATCTTGCAGCTTATGAAAAAATATCAAACAAGATCAAGTAAAGATTCTGAGAAGAGGCATAATCAGTTATCTCCACCAAAGAGGAGAATAAAAGTAGATAAAGTGATCAACACAACAGATTTATTAGTTGTTTCAGATCTGCCAAGTACACATCCAGAGTTTACTTCACACCAGAATCTGTTATTTGCAAGGTCATCATCAGAATTTCATAGTTCTCCACTAGCAAGCCCAAGAGAGTAGATTCTTTTTTTCCAAGAGGAACCTCTTCTTCTTGAGTTTGTAGAAGAAGAACATGTGTTACAAGAAATATCTCAAGTAGTTTCAGTCCAAGCACCAGCTCAAATTCTACCTACTCCAATGTCTCTACTCCGAGGAGGAGGAGGAGGAGGATCTATTCCACTTGGTGGAGGAGCTGGACGAATAGGAGGTGGAGGAGGTGGAAGAAATCCACCACCACCTCGAAATCAGCCTTTTGTTTCATTCAATGGAGGCAGCCCTTTGAATCTAAATCAGCATGATGACACACCAATGGCTGCATTGAAGAGTTTACCAAGTTTCACAAGAGAAGATGGGACTACACCCATTGAACATATAAGAGATGTGGCTTCTTTATGTTTTGTTCATCACATTACCGAGGAGAACATAGCAATCAGGCTATTGGCAGCATCACTAAAAGGTAAAGCTCTTCAATGGTTTAGAGGTGTAAGAAATAATTCAATTAGAACTTGGGATGAATTAGGTGCTACTTTGAATAAACAATTTTAGGATAAATCTAATCATTTATCATTAGTTGAACAAATGACCACTATTAAGAGAGCTGCATAAGAGCAAATGTCAGATTTCAATTTCAGATTTCAAAAAACATGGAATAGAATCCCTGAAACAATGAAACCATCACCTGAACATGCTTTTTTGTATTATTTGATGGCATTAAATTCTAATATTGTTGTTATGATACAATCTATGGGGGGAGTAACTTTACCAGATGCTTTTGATATTGCAATAAGAGTAGAAAATAGTTTAATACGGGCTAGTAAAATAGCACCTAGGCCTCCAATGCCAATTTTTCCAGATATACAGCCTTTAATCCCAATAGCAGCCCCACATATTTCATCAATACCATCTTTTGGTTATCAAACAAATGCAAAAAATAGTATAGATATTGTTCATTCTGAGTTTCAGGAATTGAAAGAAAGCCAAAAAAGTATAGCAAAGATATTGCAGATTGTGAGCAATGACTTAGTAAGTCTGAAAATTCAAATGAACCATAATAACAGACCTTACCAAGTAGCCCCTTACCAAGCAAATAGACTTGGTTATCAGGTAGATTATCAGTCAAAGAAGAAACTACAACAATAGGCCCAATCAACAATATAATCCAAATGTTGTTAGTACATCAAAAGAAATAGTGCCTATATAGAATAACATGGTTCAAGATTATGCATGGTGCTACCCATGTAATTAGCCTCATAACCAAGCCACTTGCCCAAATGGGATAGTAAGTCAGCTTTAATGGTACAGAATAACTATGTTGTTGCTGAAAATTCAGCAGGTAATGTAAATAACCAGTGGGATACTCAGACTCAGTATGTTAATCCTGATGTAACTTTGATGAATTGGAAGGCTAATAAATTTTGTGGTGTAAATCAGTTGCCAAGTCAAAGCAATATTTTACTAATATTGCAGCAAACACAAGATCAAAAAAGAGAGCTGTTGACTTGCAACAACAGGCTGGAAATGCAAATTAGCAAGTTGATTCTGGTAAACAGCAAGCTGATAAAGGTAAAAGTAAAGTTTCTACAAATTAGAAAGAACATAATTAGGCTTCTACATCAAATGATCTACATATTTTGTCAAGACAACCAACTACAGAAAAAGGACAGTTAGAAACCAATAAACAGCCAGCTAAAGACTAACCAGAAGTTGTTGTCCCAAAAGTGCAGCAAAAGGTTAGTGGTCCTGTCTTCAATATTTTGGATCATATGAAAAAGGCAACAGTAAGCATGTCCATTTTAGATGCTTTACATATTCCAGGACAAAAGGATTTGTTACAGAATGCATCATCTTAGTTACCTTTGTCAAATGAAGTGCAAAAAACACATCAACCTCAAGTTATGTTTGCAAATGAAGCAAAAAAAAGAGTAGAACAGCCTAAACTAGTAGGCAAACCTCCACCATTTTATGTCACTCTAATTGTAGGTGACTATTTAGTACATAATTGCATGATAGATTCAGGAGCCAGTAGATCAGTTATGCCAAAACAACTAGCTGATAAGTTAGGTCTGAAATATGAACCTGTTTTTAGAGGTGTTGTACAAATGGATGGAACTGAGGTTAGTATAGTTGGAATGTTCAAAAAATTGGGCCTTACTTTGCATGCTTGTCCAAACTTTGTTATTTATCAGGACATTTATGTCATTGATCTACCACCTACCTTTACTATTTGCTTATCCAGAGATTTTACAGCAAGGTTAGGAGGATATTTATCATCTGATTGGACACATTTATGATGGAAATAGGTTTTCATTGATGTCAAAAAGGTTCATCAAGAATGTGCTTGTTCAAGATGTCTTGATATTGATTGCAGGATGATGTTATGGTGCAGTGTGTTCTCAAGATGCTTATGTTATGTTTTTGTGTTCACAAAATATATCCTCATACTATATTAATCTTGGTTGATCTTTGAGTTTTGTCTTCATGTTCATTGAGTTTTGTCATCTCAGGACTTTGAGTTTCTTAGATAAGAGTTGTTGTTGGCATATTTCTTCATAAAATTGATAAGAGTTTGAAGCTTATGTTTCAAAAGAGGCTACATATAAAGGTGTTAAGTTTCACATGAAGATGTGTGGTTGAGTTTGTTATGTCTGGCATCTTTGTTGTCTTGCCATTAATGTCAAATTGATGTGGTTACAAGCTATGCAGGGTACATGAGCATCATGTGAGAGATCAAGTTGTGTAGGCACATGTGATTGGTCATGTGTTCTCAGAGTGGTTTGCAAGTTGTAACCTTATGATGTTGCTTTCCCTCATGTTGTGATGATGCTTCACTCATATCAATTCAAATTATGGTCAGAGTGGTGTTGCTTCAAGGTTGTCTCAAGGTTGTGCATATCAAGAACAGTTAAATATTATCTTGCTTACACAAAGTTGACACAAGGTGTTGGTAAGTTGTTCATGAGCACTCTTTGTAGGGAGTCTTCAAGGACTTGATACATAAGGGATGATAAGACTGAAGCTTGCAGAGAATGGTCTTCAAGGTGCTTAAGGTGTTCAAAGTCTCAAATGCTTTATTTTAAAGCCCTCAAAGTGCATTGATGAAATTTCTTTGGAGACAGAGATGAAACATACAGATGATGAGTTCATAGAGGTTGAATATATATAGTGTGTGTTGTAATGAAGACAGAGATGCAACATCTTGTAGAGGTTTATTTGCAAGCAAAGATGAGAAGCTTTATGTGTATCAGGAGTATATAAACAGAGATGATTTAAATTATTTTGCAGAGATGTGTTAATATTTGTAGACACATGTTTCTGCAAAGAAGCCAAATAAATTTGCAGAGATATTATTGAATTTGTGCAAAGATTTTGTGTAAGGATAAAAAGAAGAAATGATGACCTCCTTGTGCAACAAATTTATGAAGACAATATGCAGTTGATTGAGTATCAGGTGAATTGGTAATGAGATTGATATTCAGATTGTAATTGAATAGAGATATGCAAAAGAGAAGACAAGTTATATAATGGTGCAAATCAGATTGAGTGGCAATCATTTCTTGCACACTTTGTAGCTTGTTTTGTATGTATTAGGAGTTGGTACTCCTTGATGTTGGTGCTTCTAAACATTGTAGCCAGTGAGGCTTGTATGGTCAGTGAGACCTATTTGTATAGGGGTTGGTGCTCCTTGAAGTTGGTGGTTCTAAACATTGTAGCCAGTGAGGCTTGTATGGTCAGTGAGACCTCTTTGTAGCCAGTGAGGCATGATTAATTGTCAATGAGACAACCATTGTTGTAATTAGTGAGATTCAAATAAGCTAGTGAGGCAAATTTTTAGAGTGGTTTTTATTCCCCTTGAGGGTTTTCCACTCATCAATACCTATGTCATGTGTTCTCTTTGTGGTTGATTATGTTGTAACTATTTGATCATCTTTATTTAAGTCTTTTGTATCATGATGACTATGTTCTTAGTGAATTCATTTACACAACATTTTTTAGTCAAGTTTTAAAAAGTTAAAAATTATACAACACTTATTCACCCCCCCTCTCAGTGTTGTCCTGTACTCATACAATTTATTCTTCAGAACTAGATATGGAACCAAAGTTACAATCAAATCTAAGCCATTAGCCAAAGATCATCTGGAACCTTACACACCCAGCTCAATAAATGCCAACCTTATCATTTTTGATCAAGAAGATCTGATTCCTATTCAAGACCCAAGTACACCTTTAGAGGCAATTTCCAATCTGGTTTTAGATCAGTGGGCAGTAGAGAACCATGAAACAGATCCATTTGTGTGTATGAGGAAAAATTGATTAAATCTAAACTAAATAAAACCAAAAACCCAATAACATAAAGAAAACGAATTTAAATAAAAGCCATGACAAATAATCAATGAAATAAAGACTTTTACCGAAATCAGTATTGTTTCCTTTGGATTGAATGTGGATTGCTCAATGAAGTTGCAAAGCCATAGCTGCAACAAGCAAGTAGTGTGCTCAAGAGATCAATGTCAAAAGATCGTGATAGTGCTCAATCGACGCGTTTTGTATGCTCGAAGCTCTGTTAAGTATGCCTGAGAATACGATCTAAGAGAGAGGTAATGAAGGAGATGAGGGGGGTTTATATAGGTTTCAAATAAGATCAATCAACAGTCCAGATAATTCAGAAGAATCAACGGAGGAGATAAGTTGAGGAATGTGCAACGAATGAGAAGAAGACATGTGTCTTGCTTTCTTTTGCATGAGAGGAGTTATCAGGAATAGAAGAATAAGTTAACTGAAGAGATAAATCAATTAAAAGAATAAAGCAATCAGACAAGTGATTTAAAACAAGAAGAAGAGATTTGCATGAAAAAAGAAGATATTTTGCTTTATTAAATATAGAAATATTTAATTGATGAGCAAGAAAGCTTGAGTTATTTTAGAGATAACTCAAATTAGAAGAAAAAGCAATTTAAATAAATAATTGATTTATTTAAATTTAGAGAAGATATTTTGGAAGAAATAATTAAATAATTGGAATTATTTAATTTAGAAGATTTGAAATCAAATTAAATAAATATATTTATTTAATTGTTGTGCATGATTTTGGAAGAATGATTTTGATTTAATTAAATAATTAAGAATTATTTAATTATAGATAAGAGGGAATTTGTTGAATTAATTAAATAATGGGATTTATTTAATTAATGTGGGTTTAATTTTTGAAAAGAGGATAATGATTTAATTAAATAATTAAAATTATTTAATTGTGGAAGAATAATAGAGGAATTTAATTTAATTAATTAAATAAAGAGGATTTATTTAATTAATGTCGAAAGTATGTGATTTAGAAGAATTTGATGAAATTAATTAAATAATTAGATTATTTAATTAACGTTGAAATGCAGGTGATTAAGAAGAAATGACGAAATGCAAGTGATGTGACAACTTGGTCATTTTAGGGTGTCTACATTTTGCCCCTCTTTGATGCGATGCAGCATGTAGCGTTGCGTCAAAGAAATCGATAGTTGAATACATGATACAATTGTTTTTTTTTTATTTTTTTATGCCCCAATGTAAGTAGTTGCCCCAGCGTATGCCCCCTCCAGCGGGAAGACAGGGAAGCGACAGAGGAAAGGCGTTGACGCTCGACCAGAAGAGGATGCGACCAGGAAGAAGAAAAAGTAGAAGAAGGGGTGGGAAAGAAAAACAAAGGGGGGGGGAACACTATAAATAGGTCCCATGGGGACCACAATCCTCATTTGCACCCTTGGAGAGTCTAAATTTAGAAAGGAGAGAATTCAAACTTAGTTGGAGAGAGTTGAGCAGCCAGCGCGGAGAGATGTCGATTCCAGCGCACAGTCATCGGGTGGCGCTAGTGCGGACCTACCGGCGGCCAGCAGGAGCTCCGACAGCGGTAAGTGATCAAAAACCCCCTTTGCATTTGTCGTTTAGGGTCGCTTAGGGCTAAGTTTAGGTAGGGTAAGCCAAGTCAGCCAAAGGCGCTTTAAGAAGCCGCAGATAGACGAGATGGATTTATTTATATGGAGGCCCTGGTTACTATGTGAGGAGTGGGCAAACGAGCATGAGCAGCTCATGTACTATAGACAGGCTCGCTATCTATTCGGTAGACGAACAGATATGATAGAGAGGTACCTACCCGAGCGAGTTCTCAGGCAGTTTGGATTGCCGTAGGGGTTACCAATGGGGGAGGCCACACATGCTAGGACACGCAGGGAGGTGGGAGACTGGGACGCCGAGATCCCAGTGGCGACAACATTGACAGAGGTACGGGGACTTATCCCCGTGAGATGGGATTGGGACTCTGGGCTAGCAGACCCAGGGACACTGCCAGAGTACGATCAGTACTGGCAGACAGACAGGCCGATGAGATTGACTACACCAGGTGTAGCAGGGGCAGTGGGAGAGGTGCTAGTTCTTGGAGGAGAGGCCAGGATGAGGCGGCAGGCCAGGCAGCAGGCAGCGGGCCAGCAGGCAGGTGGAGAGGGCAGCGACCAGCAGGTCGATGTGGAGATGGCAGAGGCAGTGGGCCCAGTCGTAGAGACCGACTTACAGAGAGTAGAGCAACTGCTGCAGGAGGAGATAGCCCGGAGGACTCGCTTAGAGCTCTGGATGGCACGACTTAGGAGAGACAGGGACGCAGCGCGGGCAGATGCGAGGCAGGCAGAGGCCACAGCCTAGGCACAGACACAGGTAGCCTCAGCAGCATAGACAGCCCTGGCACAGGTACAGGCGCAGCTACAGGCACAGGTGCAGGCATACAGACAGCTGCAGGCCCAGATACAGGCACAGGCACAGGTACAGGTGTAGCCGCCAGCCACACCAGCAGCAGACGCAGATGAGCTAGCACAGGCTAGGAGAGAGAGAGAGACGCAGAGGTGCAGCTGCGGTTGACAGCAGAGGCCACACTCTTTAGAGTGAGGCGGGAGAGAGAGGAGGCACGCCGTGCGCTGGGTGCAGACCAGAGGACACTATATAGCGAGCTCGTCCGAGTGTAGGGTGAGCTAGTATCCGCCGGCAAGGAGGCAAAGTACTACAGGGGCTTGTATGTGGGAGCGGTGCTAGCAGCTCAACAGGCACCGAGCTATAGAGACAGGAGCAGGTCGGGGGCATCAGGATCTCGAAGGACAGGGCAGTTAGCGTCCTCAGTTAGAGGACCACTCTTACCGCCAGGGGGAGGAGGAAGACCATCAGGGGGACCTCCACTGAGCACAGGGGGAGGACAGGGGCCACAGCAAGAGGGCAGTGTAGCACATTTCACAGTTAAGTATATTGTCTTTTCATTGATGCCAAAATGGTAGTGACATCAGTAACATGGTCTTCATCAGGTGACATGGTCTTCATGGTAATGACATCAGTAACTTGGTCTTCTTCAGTGCATGTTTTTCATATCTCTCAGTTTTGATCTATAATGACATCAGTGCATGGTTTTCAGATCTCTCAGTTTTGATAAGTGGCATTCATTGCATATTATCAATTTTTGAATCAGGGCAAGGGCTTGTATCATTTGACAAAAGTTAATATGCATTATATTAACTCCATCTACATTGGCTTCATGACAGTGGCAGATCTGATGAAGCATGGTGTTTCATTTCAGTGCTATAGTATTTGAAGTATGTGAAGTATGTCAAGGTTTATAGTATTTGAAATGGTAAGTGTGTTTGCTTAATACTTGACTAGTCTTATACATTGTGCTCAACATTTATCTTGTTTAACCCTATTGCCCGTCATCACACTTTGCACTTTATGTTATAATTTCAAAGTGACCGGTGAGAGCAGTTTTAGTTCCAAGTGATGACCGGCTGGAGGCATCATTAGTCGTAGTGGGGTAAGTCATATGGACCCCGATCCCCTAGCGCAAACGGTGGATATAAAGTTGTGTTTAAAGCCACCGCATCCAACGATCAGAGTTTAAATAAAGATTGGCGGGCACCGCAGATCGGAGGGTCAGTTTTTAAATAGAAAGTATCTTCAAACGGTTAGTTCGTGGCTTTAAAGTTGACGTTCACTGTTGTTAAAAAGGCAATAAAGTATGTTTTTCTTGACCTTTCTCACCGAAATTCAAGGGGCACTGAAGTTGATTTTTGTGTGAAGGAAAGAGTGATGTTTAGAATGTTTCTAATTGAGAGGAATATGAAAAGGCAAAGTTCTTCGAAGGGAATTCATTTTTTCTTGTTTTGTTTTTTTTATTTTGATGAGAGAAGATGATAAGTTTGAGAAAAAATATAATGTTGAAGTTGAACCATTTTTGAAGAGACTATATGATGGAATCTCATCTTGTATAAGTTTTTTGATTTTTGAATTGTAGAGAAAAAGAGTTGCAGATCAGAGATGATTGAAGATTGTAAGAAGTTTTGGAGAATGGAATTTTTGTTTTGAAAAGTATTTTTGCAAGAATGAAGAATCATTTTTCAGGGAATTATGTTGAGATTTTGAAAGAATATTGATTCAATAAATGAGTGGAGTCCTTCAATGGTCATGATGGATTAATGTTTGTTCAGAGAAAGTGAAGGTGATGAAAGACAATAATTTCTCAGAGAGGATAAATTGTTCAGTTTTGCACATAGAGAAAGCTCAAGAAATGGTGAATTAGTTTGAGATTATTTTTGCAGAGGTATGAAGTATTTTGAAGATCAAAATTGAATGACTGTAGGTGTTGAAGATAGTTAAAGGTTGATTGCAAAGAATTTATTTTGTTTGTCTTAAAAGGGAGAAATAAGGTTTTGTTTTTATTGAAATAGGGAAATCCCCTGAGTTATAATTTTCATTGAATGTTGATGTTGTAATGTCAGTGAGACATGCAGAGAAGTACAATATGCCAGTGAGGCAGGATTGTAATGTCAGTGAGACAATTGTAATCAGAAATTTGTGTTAAGCCAGTGAGGCAGTTGAGTGGTTTTTATACCCCAGGAGGGTTTTCCACTCGGGAAATTTCTTGTGTCAAGTTTTGTTTTGATACTCTGCATATTTTCTTTGTTCTATCTGAAGAATTCTACAATTGTGAATTTAAATTTAGAAAAGGAGTAAAAAGTGTTAAAATTGTTAATAACACTGATTCACCCCCCCTCTTAGTGTTGAGTGTATTCCTATAGGCAGCTCTACCCACTAGGGCACCTTCATTTGTATTGTATCATATTGTATTATTTTGGACAGATGCCTGCGTGCATTCTGATGTATGTTTTGAGGGCTCTTGATAGCCTTGATGTACTATACTGGTGTATATTTGGATGTATACACATTTTTGTATTATTGATGTAGACACAGACACTTTGTATTATGATGGCCATTACATGATATATATATATATGATGATCTGTTCGACTCACAGATGTTCATGCTTTTGCGTATGCATTCCTTGATGTCATGGATGTGATGATATGTATGTATGATTATGGATTCATGTGATGACATATGTGGCTTATATGATGCTTATAGATGTATGATGATAGAAATATATGATGATATAGATGTGATGACTAGTGATAACTGACATGTGGGTTTTGCAGATATGCACCAGAGAGAAGAACAGGAGGAGATGGAGACAGAGACTGTTGATCGATTACTGCAATGAAAGCGATATAAAGGTCATGGGAATGGATGAATGAGATTGTTGCAATGGCTTCGCATTTGTATATAAAGAGCAATCCTTATTTTGATATAGCACGTGGATAGTTCGCCACCAAGGTATAAAAGACCAAGGTGCAATAATATCCGAGTGCGTGGACGTTGACTCTACAAGCAAACGGTTTGAACTTAGATCCATTAGACATAATATAACCTTGTTGGAACATGTGAATAAGCCATAGTCTTGAACATAAAATAAACTTCAATACATGTAAATGCAAGAAGAATTATTAATATGTAAGCTGCTAGGGCGTAACACACACAAGATAAATAGAATGCTAAGAAAGATACTAAAGATCATTCCTCAAACACGGCACACAGAAAGCAATGACTATGCCCCCAATCCGTACCGCATCGCAACATACCAAGATTATAGATAAATCAAGGTAGTCTTGAATAGGTATTGGAAAAGGAACAAAAGATAAACCAAAAATTAAATTGACTGACTTACAAAGTAAACATACAGCCAACATATTCTCTTGCCAAAGAGGTTGCTCAGTATAGATTAGATAGGAAAGATAACAGCCTTATCGTAGGAACTCTGTGTCCGTTAAAGGGTGCTATCTACCTAAAAAGACAATGTCTTGCTGCAAGAAATGCCACATGTCGTAGGAGACGCGTGTGTTGGTCTCAACAATGGAACACTTCACAGAAGACAAGCCTATTGATCTAGGGCTTGGGTAAGCGATACGTAGCTGAGGTTGGCAATCGGTATGCAGGACAGTAGATGACCCTGGAACGAAGCTGCTTTGCTTCAGGTTTGTTAAGAACTTTTGCTTTGAAAGGATGCGCTAGCTTGCTACTTGAGTTAGTCAAGTCGAGGCGAATGGATTTTGACAACGGAAGACTAGAAGGATGGAATGCTAATGGATTGGGATGGGCGGAGAAAGATGGATCGTGTGTGCCTGAGTACTGGATACATCCTTCATATTCCAGATTGCCTACATACCCTGTATCCACGGGATCAAGGTACACTTACGATAGAGGATGAGAATGATAAATATGTAGTTCTGGATAGAGTGATGAAATGGATCGAGGTGGAAGGGGGAGATCTTATGTACCTGAGTACTGGAAACTTCCTTCGTATTCCAGACTGCCTACATACCCATATCCATGGGATCAAGGTACTTTAAGACTGAGAAGATGATAATATGTAGTTCTGGTTGATGTGATGCAGGGGGAAAAGCGTTGAGAAGATAACAGCCTTTTCGTAGGAACTCTGTGTCCGTTAAAGGGGGTTACCTGTGGAGATGAGACAAGATTGAGGTATGCGCTACGAACCACGAACAAGGAACCAATCCTAGACCTAAGTTAAGGAAAGAGTTGCCCCCATTCTGGTAGAGGAAACTATAGGGGCAAAATGTAGGGGTGACTGCCGAAGAAGACACAGAAAGACTTGACCTAGGACAAGACAGTGTTAACTGTAGACGCAGATCAAGACATGGGAAGACGACGATGGACACTGACAAATTTCCAAGCTATACTAGATAGGGAGATGGAAATGCAAACAAGGTCAATGGTTTTATTATGGATGGATGGAGAGGCACTGCGAACTGGACAAGGAGTGGATAGGACTCGATAGACGATGGATGCTGACTCTACGTATAGCGCCTGTTTGCCAGGTTTTCACTATGGTACTTATCCAAGGCACCTGTTTGCCAGGTTTTCACCAGAGGACAGATTTTTTTTTTTGGAATACTTAGAGGATCAGGCATAGAACTTCTTGAGATGGACACTGTTAAGTGGCTCATCTAGAGGAATGCCGTTAGGTGTAGCTAAAGTATAAGCTCCTGATCCATATGCTGCTGTCACAATAAAGGGACCTAACCAGTTAGGCTCAAACTTGCCCGTCTTCTCTCGATCTGCTTGATTTCTCTGATTCTCCTTAAGTACAAGATCACCAACTTGAAACCATCTTTCTTTGATCTTTTTGTTGTAATTATGCCGAAGGCAGTTTTGATAGACATGGAGATGATTAAGTGCGGCAAGGCGCCTCTCATCTAGTAGTTCAAGCTCAGCTAATCTGGAAGTGCGATACTCATCTCCACCGATCAGGTCCTGCATGGATACTCTGAGGGATGGGATCTCAACCTCTATAGGTAGGATGGCTTCAGAGCCAAAGACCAAGGCATATGGTGTGGCACCAGTTGGTGTTCTGATACTAGTGCGGTAGGCCCATAGGGCGGGATTAAGTTGCAAGTGCCAATCACGACCAGCTTCATTGACTGTTTTCTTGAGGATCTTGAGAATGGTTTTATTGGAAGCCTCAGCTTGGCTGTTACTCTGCGGATAGTAGGGAGTTGAAAAGCGATGTTGGATATTGTATTGTATGCATAAGGCACGAACATCTTGGTTCTTGAATGGTCTCCCATTATCAGTGACAATGGCTTGGGGAATACCATACCGGCATATGAGGTAGTTTAGGATAAACTTGGCTATTTGCTTACCGGTGATATAGGTCATAGGAATGGCTTCCACCCACTTCGTGAAATACTCAGTGGCGGTAATGATAAACTTGTGGCCATTGGAGGAGGAAGGGTGGATTTGTCCTACAAGGTCGAGACCCCATTGAGAAAAAGGCCATGGAGTAGTCACAGGTTGTAACTCATGAGCTGGTGCGTGAATCAGATCTCCATGCTGCTGACATTGTAGACACTTCTTAGCAAACTGTGCAGCATCTTGCTCTATTGTAGGCCAGTAATAACCTGTTCTAAGTATCTTCTTAGCAAGATTAGGACCGGTAGAATGTGCGCCACAGACACCTTCGTGTATGTCTCGTAAGGTAGCTTCGGCTTCTTCCGCGTTAAGACATCGTAAGAGGATACCATCAAGACTCCGGCAATATAGTGTATCACCCAGAATGATGTAACGAGAGGATCGACGGATAAAGGTTTTGTGTTGGGTGGATGATAGGTCAGGGGGAAAGGTATTGTTCTTGAGGTATTCATAGATATCTTCATACCATGGGGAATTGGGACCAACAAGTTCGCAGATGATTTCAGTAACAGGAACATCGACAGCTGGTATCAACAATTGCTCGATCAAGAATTCACACTTCTGTGTATTAGTAGGCATGTCAATCAGTGACCCTACAGAAGCCATAGAATCTGCAGCTTTGTTATGCTCTCTTGGAATTTGCTCAAATGTGATGCTAGAAAAGTGTGGTTTGTAGGCATCCACTAGTTGTTTGTAGGGGACCAACTTTTCATCCTTTGTTTGGTATTCATCTGTGACTTGGCGAATGACTAGCTATGAGTCTCCATATACTTGTAATTCTATGATGTCCCATTGAACTGCTGTATTGAGACCTATAAGGAGTGCTTCATACTCGGCTATGTTGTTGGTGTAAGGGAATGCTAGCCGATATGACTTTGGAATGTAGTCATTCTGAGGTGTAACAAATAATATGCCAGCTCCTGATCCATGCTGTGTGTAAGAACCATCAAAGTATAACTTCCACATTATGGAGGTAGCAAGAGTGAAGAGATTCTCGTCAGGAAAGTCTGCTACCATAGGATGTGTATCTTTTATAGGTGCTTCTGCTAGTTGATCCGCGAGGGCTTGTCCTTTGATTGCTTTACGATTCGTGTACTCAATGTCGAACTCACTAAGGATCATAACCCATTTAGCTAGTCTGCCTGTGAGAGCTACTTTTGCTATTAGATACTTCAAGGGATCAATCTTGGCTATCAGATTTGTGTGTTGGTTCAGCATGTAATGGCGCAACTTTTGGGAGGCGAACACTACTGCTAAACAAGCCCTTTCCATTGGTGAATAATTGAGCTCGTATCCCACCAAGGTTCTACTGATGTAATAAATTGCATGCTCCTTTCCTGTGTCATCATTTTGTGCTAGCAGGGCCCCTAAGGCCAAGTTTGTAGTGGAGATGTATAAGATCAAAGGTTTGTCCGCAACTGGTGGAACCAATACAGGAGGTGTAGCTAGATACTCTTTAAGTTGATCAAACGCTTCCTGACACTTGTTGTCCCATCGAAACGAGACATCCTTTCAGAGTAAGTGCTGAAAGGGTTGACATTTATCTGCTAGCTGTGATATGAAGCGCCGAATGGACTGCAACCTTCCCTGAAGGCTCCTTAATGCTTTTAGGTTCTTCGGTGGAGGCATCTCCACTATAGCCTTTACTTTTACTGGATCTACTTCGATGCCTCTATGAGATACAATGTATCCCAATAGCTTCCCTAATGTTACGCCGAATACACACTTCTTTGGATTGAGTCTTACTTGGTATTTTTCAAGCCTGTCGAAGATCTGTCCTAAGACCTGTATGTGATCCGCCTGAGAAGATTTAGCTAGTATATCATCAACATAGTCTTCCATGATGTGATGAAACAGATCGTGGAAGATCACTGTCATTGCTCTCTGATAGGTTGCTCCTGCATTCTTCAGACCAAACAGCATGACACACCAACAATAATTGCCCCAAGGACAAGTAAAGGTTGTCTTATGTTGGTCCTCTTCAGCTATCCTTATCTGATTGTAACCTGAGAATCCGTCCATGAGAGAAAGCATCTCGTGACCTGCTGTCAAGTCCACTATAATGTCAATGTTTGGTAGTGGAAAGTCATCTTTAGGACATGCCTTGTTGAGATCTCTGAAATCATTACACATGAGGATGCGCCTATTAGGTTTAGACATAGGTACAATGTTTGAGACCCAATCTGAATAGTCAATGGGTCATATGAACTTTGCGTCTAACAGTTTTTGTATTTCCACCTTCACGAAGAGAGCTATCTGTGGGTGCATCTTTCTCAACTTCTGCTTGATTGGTTTCACTTTGGGATCAACTGTGAGATAATGAACTACCAGCTTAGGGTCTAGCCCTGGCATATCTGCATAGGTCCATGCAAAGTTGATGGTTCGTTGCAAGAAGAAGTTGTTAAGATTTCTGTGCTTTGTGTCAGATAATGATGCTGCTAGGAATGTTGTCTTTGGATTTTGTTCTGTACCCAGGTTGATCTCTGTAGAATCTTCCACTAAGAGAGCTGATTTCTCTTGATACTTAGATGGTAAGGGAAGGTCAAATCCTCCATCCTCAGGTGCCACAGTTGGGTTTTCACCTTTGGATATGTCCTTTATTTTTACTATTTTGGGATCAGGAGGTACCACAGTGTGGTTTTCACCTAGAGATCTTTCTTTATTTGCACTTTTGCGACTGGAGAATTTGGCATTCTCACCAAAATAAGTTGTGGGCTCTAGTTCCATTACAAAACCTGCTTTGTGATCACCAAGAGGGATACCTTCCCGAAGTCCCATGAACTCAGCTAGAGCTTCGTCATTCTGAAATACATCTATAACGGGGGCCCCTTGTTGGTCCCAATCAATAAGTTCAGGGTAGACAAGTGTGACATTCTGGGTGCTGGTGGAGGAAGTTAAGGAGATGGAGGATAGTGTAAAAATGGAGGATTCTGTGAATAGATTGGTCATGTGGAGGGAAGAGTCATCGATGATATCCTCTGTAGACGTCGAATCAGCGGGAAAAGTGTCAGCTACCTCGTCGAGGATATACTTGATGTCCAAGGCGCGTGGTACCTTCTTACCAAATCCTAATCCTTTCTTGTCTAGCTTCTTTGTTACCACAATGGGCTCCATAGTGCCTTGATTATGTTTTCCAAGGCCACCTTTGCCTTTATAGCCCATGTTTTTCACTATCCTTAAGCCATTGCCATATTGCTTGACTGGTATCGTGACTGGTTCTTTCTCCTTATAGAGCCAAGAAGAAATGTCCTCAATAGTTTCCTCTTCCAGTAACCGTCCATGTTGGAATTGGGTTAGGAATGTTGGGGGAGGAATAGCTGCTTTTTTGGTTACTTTAGCAATGGGTGGTTTGCCGTAAGATTTTGGAGATAGAGGCATCCACCCTACACAACAAGATTCTGAGATATCATAAATGCCAAAGCCTATATCTCGGACGCGAGCTGTGATTTTGGGGAGGGGTGTAGATTCACTTGTAGAGGCTTGCGTGAGAGTTTTAGGGTCAACATAGAGAGGGGATTCAAGGGCTTTGTCATTTTTAGGCACTTGGTTGCAATTCTTATAGCTTCCTTGCAAGACACGGCAAAATTCAAAAGGATTAGGGTCTCCTGGGATGGTGATCTCCATACCATTGTATGGGAACTTGAGAGACTGATGGTACGTGGAGGGAACAGCTTTCATTGCATGGATCCATGGGCGGCCTAGAATAATGTTGTAAGTAGCTCAATATCAAGAACTTAACACCTAGTTTCAAGCATGACTGGGCCCAGTTGTATAGGCAAGTGAATAACACCTTCTAAACGGCATTCTGCATCATCATACCCCTTGATTGTAATACTATGATCAGTGTTGACATGATCCTCAGAGTATCCCAATTGCTTTAGTAACTTTAAAGAACAGATGTTGAGACCAGCACCACCATCTATGAGTATGCGTTTGATTTTGCGCTTATGGATGAGAACTTCAATATGAAGGGCATCGTTGTGACAAGGATCGTGGGAGGGGAGGTCTTTCTCAGAGAAGACCACGTTGTAAGGCGAAGTAATATTACCCACTATAGCTTGGAAATCTGCGACTGCTATGTTGTTAGGAATGGAAGACTCTTGGAGGGTTTTTTCTAACACCACTCTATGTGCAGGTGATGACCGTAGAAGGTCCAAAATAGAGATCTGTGCTGGTGTTCTCCCTAGATGTTTGACAAGATTATAATCAGACTGAACCGGAAGCCTAGGTGTAGGTGCACGGATGGTGACATGACCTCGACGAGTAGTAACAGCACAATCCGTAGATTTGCCTTTGATGGTGAGGGTAGACACTCGACTCTCTTCAAAATGACCTACAATGGAATCGAAAGACGTGGAAGTGTGATTGATACCTTTACCTCTATCCTGAGGAGGAGGTGGACCGTGATGAGGGAATGGTTCCTTGTACATATCGAGATCCTTGTTTGTGTGTTGCGCTAGTGATTCATCCTCAAAAGTGATTTGATTACCGTCGATGAGGTTTTGAATGAGGTGCTTAAGCTTCATGCAAGACGCAGTTCGATGACCTTTGCTCCTATGGAACTCACAATATTCATTGTCTCTGTAATGTGCAGTTTTGTAGACAGGTTCTCCATATGGGGGAGCATCAAGTAAGGTGATGAGCCCTTTTTGCAAAGCTTGCTGTAAGACTGATTCAATGGGTACTCCCAAAGGAGTGAATTGCCGTCACGGAGGGTAATCTTGTTGGGGCCGCTCTTGTTGCTGTTGCTGATTGTGGTGTGCGAGGAGGCAACTTGCGCTTCTTAGGGACAACTTGCTTGGATTTCATGGTTTGTTGTAGCTTAGTGGTGACCATGGGATATACTAGGACACAATGTAATGCTGGGAATCTATGAGATGCTTTAAGAAACGGACAAACTTCTGATGCACAAAGTACTGGACCAAAAGCGCTATACTGTTTGACCAGAGGCGCAGGACTATGCTACCAAAAGCGTGCTATTGTGGACCAAAGGCGACGGACTGAGCTACCAATAGCGAGTTACTGCTATGCCAAAGGCGAGCTACAGTGACCAAAAGCGAGCTACTATTATACCAAGGGCGCTAAAGTAGAGTTTTACCAGAGGCGGGTTACTGCTGACCAAAGGTGATCTACTGTACTACCAAAGGCGAGCTGTTGTAATACCAGGGGCGCTGAAGTAGTGTCTGATGTTTTTCAAAGGCAAAATTTTTTTATTTTTGATTGGATTGGTTTGGCAAGAGAAAACACAGCAAACAAGTGGTCAAAAAAAAGGCACAAGGACTGACACAACAGATAGTGTATGTTCAAGGCTCCAAACAAGCCCAATGTTTCCACAGGTCTAAGACAATTGCAATCAATAACAAGCACTTTTTATCCCTAGAGACAAGGGTTCATTGCAGTAGATCAGCTCACAGCTTAATACTCCGTCGATAAAAATATCATTCCATAAAGGTGTTGGATATTTAGTATCTTTGCGAGAGACGATAGGTAGGGATATCTCACCCTCCCCTTGGAAAGCTCAAGTAGGTCACAAGAGTTTTATGTCCAAGGGAATACTATCTCTTCTCAAGGGAGCCAATGGTGAGTATCTTAAGGGTTTAAATCGATTTCCCTTGCACTGATGATTACCGCAATGTTCAGAGGTAGGTCGGGTAGTCTCTATCTAAAATGGTTCTTAGTGACTTTAAGGGACCAATGCCTTACGAGCAATGTGACAAGCTACTAAAAGCTTTAACCAATCCTACTAAGAGTTTCAAACACTTCACTCAATGTGAAAATCGTTTCCACAAAGAGCTAGTACACCTCTTTTCAGTTTGGCACCACAAGGTAAGGCTGACGTCGGTTAGGACTTGGCTTTCGCCTTATCCCTCTTATATAGCGGTTCAAAGGAAAACTCCGATTAGGGTCATCCCTTTTGGATGAAGCACAATCCAAAAGTAGGCCCTTCTAAAGGAAGTACAAAAAAAGTAAGAGCAAGCACGTCAAAAAAAGGTTCAATTGTCCCGTTATAAGAAAAATAAGGTGCAACTAAGCTAGGCACACACACGTTTGTAGTTGTAAATTGTCCCTTATGAAATGAAGTGTTTGGCATTCATGTCCATTGTCCTTTAGAAAATTGAGGTATTTGTTCATACATGTCCATTATCCCTTAAGAAAAGCAGTATGTTCCTAAGACTTAGATTGCAAGAAAAGATTTGTTCAATTATCCTTTTAAGCATGCAATGTGTTTCTAAGACTTAGTGAGATAAATCAAGAGGTCTTCAATGCTCGTCCTGCATGAACATGTTAAGAAAAACACCTATTGGCTCTATGTGAGTAATAAGAAGCTGCAACAAGTGAGTTAGTTTCCACCAAAAATTCACAAGTTAGCAAACATAAATCAACTTTGACCAAAAGCGCTACACAATATTACCAGAAGCGACTCACTGTATTTCAAAAGCGCTGTAAGACAGACCTGAGGCGATGCAGAATATTACCAAATGCGTTGCAGAATAACCAGAAATGCTGGACTGTGTATCTAGGAGCGCGACACTATTCTACCAAAAGTGATGTCGCGTATAGAAGAAGCGTTGTAAAATGCCACCAGAAGCACTGCAAAGTAACCAGAAGCGTTGTACTGTTATGCCGAGTGCACCGCACAGTCTCAGATCATGGAAAGATTAGCTTTTGTCAAAAAGGACCAGATCAAAATGGGATTTCATGTTTAATCTACTGCTCTGAACAATAATATCTGACAGATCTGAATAGTAAAATCCAGAAAGCTCAAAAAAGTGTAACAATACAATAGATTAACACAACTACCGAAGATACCCCTAAATAAATCAGCTTAGGATGTATCAAAAGCAAGTTTGGAAAGACAAATACAACAGCTTGTCAAACCAATCCACTGATATGAAATGAGAAAAACCCTGCAAAAAACCCTAAATGCAGTCAAAACCTAATTAATCCAAAAATGTTGTATAATACTGCCGTAAGCGCCATTCTGTCAGGCCAGAAGCGCTGCGCTGCGCTGCCGAAAGCGCCACAGTGCCTCCAAGAGCGCCTAACTGTGCCTCCAGGAGCGCTGAAAGATACTACCAGAAGCGCTGTGCAATATCGTTTGCGCTGTGTCGTACTGTGACTTCAAAAAAAACACAATTTCTCAAAGAAACAAAGGGATTAGTGGGTCCCACCGGGCGTGCCAGAATGTGTATGAGGAAAAATTGATTAAATCTAAACTAAATAAAACTAAAAACCCAATAACATAAAGAAAATGAATTTAAATAAAAGCCATGACAAATAATCAATGAAATAAAGACTTTTACCGAAATTTGTATTGTTTCCTTTGGATTGAATGTGGATTGCTCAATGAAGTTGCAAAGCCATAGCTGCAACAAGCAAGTAGTGTGCTCAAGAGATCAATGTCAAAAGATCGTGATAGTGCTCAATCGATGCGTTTTGTATGCTCGAAGCTCTGTTAAGTATGCTTGAGAATACGATCGAAGAGAGAGGTAATGAAGGAGATGAGGGGGGTTTATATAGGTTTCAAATAAGATCGATCAACGGTCCAGATAATTTAGAAGAATCAACAGAGGAGATAAGTTGAGGAATGTGCAACGAATGAGAAGAAGACATGTGTCTTGCTTTCTTTTGCATGAGAGGAGTTATCAGGAATAGAAGAATAAGTTAACTGAAGAGATAAATCAATTAAAAGAATAAAGCAATCAGACAAGTAATTTAAAACAAGAAGAATAGATTTGCATGAAAAAAGAAGATATTTTGCTTTATTAAATATAGAAATATTTAATTGATGAGCAAGAAAGCTTGAGTTATTTTAGAGATAACTCAAATTAGAAGAAAAAGCAATTTAAATAAATAATTGATTTATTTAAATTTAGAGAAGATATTTTGGAAGAAATAATTAAATAATTAGAATTATTTAATTTAGAAGATTTGAAATCAAATTAAATAAATATATTTATTTAATTGTTGTGCATGATTTTGGAAGAATGATTTTGATTTAATTAAATAATTAAGAATTATTTAATTATAGATAAGAGGGAATTTGTTGAATTAATTAAATAATGGGATTTATTTAATTAATGTGGGTTTAATTTTTGAAAAGAGGATAATGATCTAATTAAATAATTAAAATTATTTAATTGTGGAAGAATAATAGAGGAATTTAATTTAATTAATTAAATAAAGAGGATTTATTTAATTAATGTCGAAAGTATGTGATTTAGAAGAATTTGATGAAATTAATTAAATAATTAGATTATTTAATTAACGTTGAAATGCAGGTGATTAAGAAGAAATGATGAAATGCAAGTGATGTGACAACTTGGTCATTTTAGGGTGTCTACAATTTGAACACATGGATGAGATAGGCCTTGGTGTTTATATGATACAGGAGAAGAATACAATCATTCCAAATCTGATTAAAGAAGAAAAACAACAAACTATTGAATCTGAAAATGATGTTTGGGAACTTTATTTTGATAGTTCTAGAAGTAAGATTGGTGTTGGAGGAGGGGCTGTTTTAGTTTCTCCCACAGGTGAGAAATACTATTCATCTTTCAGATTTGCTTTCAGTTGTTCTAATAACACAGTTGAATATGAAGCTTTAGTTCATGGACTTGAATGGGCAATAAAAAGAAAAATCAAATGTTTAAAAGTTTTTGGAGACAGTCAGTTAGTGGTAAAACAAGTCAGAAACCTTGCTACAACAAAAAATGACTTGCTAAAATTATATAAGCATAGAATCTAGGACATGATAGAAGAATTTGATGCATTTAATCTGATATCTATACCTAGAACTAATAATAAGCAAGTTGACAAGCTAGTTGCCATAGGAGCTGAATATGATATTCCTGTAGAAATGAAGAATATTCACTCTGCTTTATATGTCAAAGTTATTGTTAGACCATTAGTCCCAGATAATAATATCAGCTGGCAATTGTTTGACAGTGATGAACAAATTGTAAATTTCTTAATGGAAGAAGCTAAATTTTCTATAGGTAATCAATAGAAATTTGTGCAGCAATATGATGATCAAATACTTTAGTTAATATCAAACAAGCTACCCAAGGTCTTAGTGACCTTGGAATCTATCTTTAATACTAATTATCAGGTAAGAAAAGACAAGGCCAGCTTGTTAGTGAAGCAAGAGCACTACAAACCTATTGAGATCTTTAAAGGGAAGTTACTCAAGCTGGGAAAGATATGTACAAAGGAAGAGCAACAAGCATTCATTCAGCTTTGTCAAGAGTTTAGTGACATATTTGCATGGGAATATGGAGATCTGAAAGGTTTCAACCCAAAGTTGGCTCAGCATACTATCGAGCTTGAACCCAAGGCAAAACCTATCAGACAGAAGAAAAGGCCACTAAATCCTAAGCTGGAAGTGCTTATGAAGACAGAACTCAATAAACTCATTGAAGGTAATATCATTTTTCCTATCAAGCATACTTCATGGGTTTCTAACTTAGTTCCTATTAGGAAAAAGAATGGAGAAATCATATTATGTGTTGATTTTCGTGATTTAAACAGAGCATCTTTAAAGGATCATTATCCTTTACCATCTTGGAACAGATATTGTAGGTTGTCTTTGGATCAGAAAGATTCTCTTTATTGGATGGTTATTTAGGTTATAACCAGATTCTTGTAAAAGAAGAAGATCAGTACAAGACAACTTTTACTACAAAATGGGGCACACTAGCATATAGAAAGATGCCATTTGGCTTGTCCAATGTAGGTGCAACATTTCAGAGGGCAATGGACACGACCTTTCAAGGTCTGATCAATAAATTTGTGCTTGTATACTTAGATGATGTGACTATTTTTCTAAAAAAGTTGAAGATCATTTTCATCATTTAAGACTGATTTTTAAAAGATGTAGAGAATTTGGGGTATCACTAAACCCAAAAAAGAGTATTTTTTATGTTCATGAAGGTAAACTATTAGGACACATAGTGTCTAAAGATGGAATATCAATTGATCCTGAAAGAATCACTACAATATTGGCAGTACCTCTCCCTGCACACAAGAAAGGCTTACAAAGCTTTTTGGGAAGAATTAACTTTGTAAGAAGGTTTATTCCTAATATAGCAGCACTTTTACAACCTCTTACAGCAATGCTGAAGAAGAACATTCCTTTCAGCTGGAGCAAAGAAGGAAAGTAGAGCTTTGAAGAAATAAAGGAGACACTTGCTACTGCTCCCACTTTGATAAATCCAAATTTTGATAAAGACTTCATCTTATATGCATTTAGCAGTGTGGATACTATATTAGGTATGCTTTGTCAGCAGAACAGTGAAGGAATGGAATAGCCTATGGCATTTTTTATCCAAGTTCTGCATGACTACGAGGTAAGATATTCTTTTGTTGAAAAGCATGTATTGGCTATTATCAGGAGCCTAAAGAAGTTCAAACATATGCTTTCAAATAATAGAATTCAGTTAATGGTTTCTCACCCTACAGTGAAAGAATTTTTGCTCAATAAAGATTTAAGTGATAAGAGAGTAGGGTGGATAACAAAGGTCATGGAATATGACATCCAAATTAAAGTCACCAAGCTGGTCTGAGGCAAGGGACTGTGTGAACAGCTTGCAGAAAATGAAAAATATAGCAAGGAACTTGAAGGAGAGGCTGAGACAATGCTTCAAAACGATGAAACAACTGATGTCCCAGACCCCCCTACAAGTTGGGTACATGATATGATCCATTATCTCCACACTGGTGATTGTCCAAAAGGCTTGGACAAACCTAAAAGAAGATATTATAGATTACATGCAATTCCCTATGTTGTAATTGATGGGATTCTGTACAATAGAGATTTTAACAATGTTTTGCTGAGATGTATACAACCAGACCAAACTCAAAAGATTCTAGAAGAATTTCATGATGGACCTTCTGGAGGTCATTTTATAGCTAGAACAATAGCTTTGAAAATTATGAGAGCTGGTTACTATTGGCCTAACATATTCAAGGATGCTCATGAATGGGTAAAGAAATGTCTTAAGTGTTCAATTTTTGCAGGTAAACAAAGACTAGCAGTAATGCCCTTGCATCCAATTCAAGTGGAGCAACTATTTGGCAAGTAGGGATTGGACTTCATTGGTCCTATTAATCCACCTTCAAGCCAAGGACACAAGTGGATTTTGACTACTACTAATTATTTCACTAAATGGACTGAAGCAGTTGCTTTGAAAGATGCTAATGAAACATCAATCCTAAATTTTTATCAAGATCTAGTGTCCAAGTTTGGAACTCCTAACTCTATTATTTCAGATAATGCTTTAGCATTTATTGGATTAAGATTATCTGATTGGTCTGTCAAAAATAACATATTTCTAAATACCTCATCAAATTATTACCCTCAAGGTAATGGATAGGCCGAATCAACTAAAAAAAATTTGATTAAAATCATAAAGAAATTAGTTGATGAAAATTAGAGGTCTTGGCATGATAAGTTAAAGTTAGAATTATGGGCTGATAGGATTACACCTAAAAGATCAATAGGTAATTCACCCTATGTGCTTACATATGGAAAGGAATCCAAGTTACCAATAACAGTAGAATTGCCAACTTTTAGTTACATAAAAGAGTTAAGAGTTACTTGAAGAACTGCCAATGGAAATCAGGCTTGCACAACTGATTGAACTTGAAGAAACAAGAAAAGAGGCCTTGAAAACATTGGAGGTACACGAGGCCCAAATGAAGAGGACATTTGATAAAAGAATAGTCCCAAGAGTTTATAAAGAGGGTGATCTAGTCTTCAAGTGGAATGAGTTAAAGAGCAGACCAAGTCAGCATACAAAGTTTGATGCAATATGGGATGGACCATACATAATAACAGAATGCAAGCAATACAATACATTACATCTTGCTAAGTTAGATGGCGAGGTGTTGTCAATCCCAGTTAATGGGATTCACCTCAAGTTATGCTATTAGTAAGGCAGGCTTATGCTGCAAATAAGTGCTTTTACAGATTTAGTTTTAGTTATTGTTTTGTTTTCCAAGAAGTGCTTCTACACATGTTACTGGCTTTGTTTTAAGAAAGTTAGTTAGTTTCAATTTTTAGTTTTTGTTGTTGTTGTTATGTCTCAATCAGTTTTGAGTTACAAAAATTTTTAAGGTTCAGGGCAGAAAGGACTCTATGCCCAATGGAGTTGCAAAGGCTACTAGTTCTAAGTTGTTTAGTAGGCAAACACCCCTGAGAGGTCGCCAGAAATGTTACTAATTTTTTGTTCACACTAAAATTAGTTTGACCTAAGTGCAATTGTTCAGAAGGGATAAAAGAAAAATTTGAAGTTATGCATTCAATGAATAATTAATATATTGACATAACAGAAATAGACTTCAGATGACATGATAACCCATCAGTCTAATCAAGAGTGATGAGTCATCATGTCATTTGAAGTCTGTTTTTGTTATGTCAATATATTAATTGTTCATTGAATGCATAACTCATCATGACAAGAGAATCAGATGGTCAAGGTATCAGTCATTCAAAGGTACAGTTGTTTTAACAGTGTGTTATCTTTCAGAAGTTATAAGCTAAATAGATTATTTAGTTAATCAGTTTTGAAATAAAGAAAGAAATATATTTATATTGAACTGTTATTTCATGTCATGTTTTGAACATACATTTAAATATCTGTTACTTTATCCTATGCATTGATTGAAAAAGAAGTACACATTTATCAAGTGTATATGATAAATTAACTAATTATGTTTAAAAGAAGTGTTCAAATGTGTCCCACACAAGCCATGGGAGTAACTAGACTGAGCAATTGCAGACATGTAAGCTATACATCTATTTGATAAAAGAAATGAAATAAACACATGATAAAATGAAACATCCATCATTGCCTAAGCAAGAAGGTTGTTTTGTTGATGCAAGTCTTCAGTCTTCAGTCTTTATCTTCAGATCCCATCATCAGTTGAACTTGCAAAAATTTGGGGACAGCCCTGTTAGTGCTCTGGATGTTTAAAGTTATCATATGCTTTTATCAAGTAGATTTATCTACTTATCACATCATGCAATTACATATGAAAGATCAGATCAGATAAGTGCTACAAATCAGAAAAAATCATGAAGAGGATCAATCAATACCATCAGGTATATTTTTTTATGCTAACTTGTTTGTTCACTGTGCAGGTATAGGACAAGTAATGTTGCTGATTTGAAGACAAATAAACATGTGTATTAAATGTGGCTCCCACAAGGGTTTGAGCCCATCATGTTTTCTTTTCATTTGAAAAAGAGTATCAGAAAGGACAGGATGCATCATTCCAAGCTACACTATGCATCATCTAATCAACTTGCAGAAAAGTTATGTCATCATGACATTTATTGCAGTTGATTGGAGCAAATCAGATTAACTTAAATGCCTAAATCAAGTTGACAAGTGCTGAAATCAAAGTTGCAATCATAGAAGGTATTTCATCTCTTTCATAGCATTATTAGAATACCATTTTTCTGTCATAATTGATGTCATATTTTCAAAACCAAACTTAAAGAAATGACAGAAGAGTGAATAGAGATAAGTACAGTCATCAAGTATAGTCATCAAGTGTAGACATGGTCACATATGTTAGGTAGGTTTCTATTGTATATCAAATAGCAGGCTACAGGAGCCTTCATTTTTTATACAATAGTTGAGGGCAAATCATAGAGTCACACTGAGTGTTCACAAAGATAAAGTATAGCTGGAACAAGTGATACAAACCTTGCCTCATGAAGGACAGAAGGTATAATGTACAAGAACAACTATGTGTGAGGCCTACATTTTTCATTTCCGTTCATGTGACTATTTACCTTATTGTTGCTGATACTTTTATATTTTTGGGACTGTTGATCCCAGATTCCTAAACTTTTAGACCTTATTATGTTAAAGGAAAACTAATTGGGTGATGTTAAATAGATGCTTGTATTAAGAGAAAACAAATTGGGTGATGTTAGATAGATGTTTATTTTATAGGAAAACTAATTGGGTGATGTTAGATAGATGTTTATATTAAAGGAAAACTAATTGGGTGATGTTAGTTAGAAAATTGTAATGTGATTTCCTTTATGCTTAAGAGAACTTGTGGTATTTTATGGGAATGCATGTTTTAAATTGCTTCGGCTATGATATTTATATGTGGAATTAACTTTGCAATTGAGTGCGCAAGTATTCTAACAAACCACAGATACTGGAGATCATCCCACACCTTATGTTGTAATCCCTTGTGAAGCTGATCTGGTTCCACGAGGAACCAAGATCAACTCTGTGTATGATGTAATGTTGTAATGTTAATTTGCATGAGGTTGAATGGGTTAGGTCTACCCTCTTTTAATTTGAATTATGATATGTGTTGTAAGAATTGTCTTTGAATTATATTTTTTAAATTTTGAATTTTTGGAGACCCTTTTGTTGTATTTTAACTTGACCCTGGGTGTCCTAACTAAGCTAAAATTGACCTTGGGTTATACCCCATGGGTCTAGGGTGCCTTTTGACTTGGGTAACCCTTGGTAAACCTCCGTATGGTCACCTTAACTTCACATTGAAGTTAAGTGACGAATTTGGAGGCATGGGAGGGATAAGATGAGTGGTACCAACACTCAAGCCCATCCCTTTTCAATTCCCAAGGCTAGAGATGACTCCAAGATCCACCAATTGTGGAGGACTTGACTTCAAGTCTCTCTCACAATTGGTGAGAGTCCCCATGGAGTTGTGTGGTCCTTCATGAGAGGGAAGGAAGGGGAGACATGTGTCACCCTTTCCCTCTTCAACTCCCCTTTTCTCTCCCATGTGTTGGAGAGAGGACATGTGGTAAGGGGTGAGGGAGACTTTGGGGATGGGTGAGTGGCATGTGTCAACACCCATCCCTTGGGACACAATAGTAGTGGGGAGGAAGAGTGAGGAGGTGACAAGTGTCACCTCCCCATTCCTCTAAGCTCATGGATTGGGCTTATTTTAATCCCACTTGGGATAGGGAGAAAGGTTGTTGAATTTTTGAGAATTTTTATTATTGGAAATGGTTTTTGGGAGAAAAGCTAGAGGTAGTTTGGTGGCTTAGGTTGGAGGAGATTTTAGAGGAGCTCTACATCAACTTCTTCCATTATTAGGGCTTTAAAGGTTGGTTTTCAAGGCTAAGGCCTTCCCCTTGTATTTTCAATTTGTTGCATGATGAATGTGTGAGATGTATTTTGCTTGTGTTATATCTTATTATTGTGGGGAATGTTTAGTAGGGTGTTGAAAGAGCCTCTCCCATTTGGGAGAAATGCTCATCAAGTGTGGGGTAGGGGAGGAGTGATCCTCCTCGAGGTCATTGCTTTGTTTTGGGATGTTGAAAGCCTTGAGGGCATTTTATGTAATTTTTGAGTAAATTTGTCACATGGCTTGAGAGCCAAAATATGAACTCCTTTGGAAATTTTTTTAATATGTTTGGCTTGAGGCCATGAGGAAATTTGTGTTGAAATATTTTGAAGGAGTGGCACTCTAGAGTTGAGTGTGTCCACTCTCCTACCTCTTTTTAAGCTCACTTTGGTTGAGTTGTGTGTTGTAAATATCCATGGGTGCATTTGTGTTTTGGGATGTTGTTTTGCCTTGTTGTGAAGTGTATTTGAGTTCCCTACGTGTGTGGATGACCTCCCTGGCTTGGGGGTGACCCTCTTGCGGGTCTACGATAGGGAGGAGAGCAGGATGTGTGGTGTTTCTTTCCCTTGTGTGTTATGCAGGTTTTCATGGAGCTTAGTGTGAAGTGGAGGAATTTTACTTGACTTGGAAAATATTTTATTTTCCTTTACTCTTAAGGCTCTTGAGGAGAGCTTGGTCTTATCAAAAACTTCATCCTTGTGATTTCCAAAGAGAACTTCTCTCTCTCTTGTTGTAAAAATTTGTTTTCTTAAGATTATGAGAAAACCTCTCTCATTGTATTGATAGTTTTAGTTGTTAAAGAAAATTTTACCATTATGAAAAGATAAAGGAGGGAAAATTGCTTTGAAAAAAAGATATTGCTTGTGTTTAAATTCCTAATACTTTTATTAGCAAGTTGAAATTTTAGTTGTTATTGTGGCAAATAAGAAATTAGGAATTGTTATTTTGAAATAGAGGAAATTAATAGTTGTCCATTTTTAGGAGTATCTAATTAAGTGATTTTGTTCTTTCTTTGCAAGTGTATTTAATAATAATTCAATGAATTCATTTTGTGGAAAATGATGATCTCTTGCCTCAATAGAAATTAGATGAAAAAAAATATATATAGTTTTAATTATCCATGTTAATTGGTAAAAAAAAAAAGAAATTATAAATTTAACCATGAGGTGTAATTGATATTATGTATTATATGCAAATCAAATATAAGTTGATTTTTTTAAAATTCTGCCTTACAAAAATAAATTTGACAGTGAAAAATTGAGTGTATATATAATATAGATATATATATTCTATATTTATAAATTATAAATTAAATTGTGATATATATATATATTTCTCAATAAATAAAATTTAAAAAAATAGATGGAGACTGTATTTTTTTGGCATCGCAGAGTACTTCTAATAAAAAGAATTTTATATAGAGAAATTGGTGGGGGTTCGAACCCCCACCATTAGAAATGTAAAGGGTGTGGGGAGGGGGCGGAGCCCCCTCCCCACACCCCCATCCACCGTTGCCCCCCTCGTAATAACCTCTGCGCAGCCCGGACCATTCCCTCTGCGGCCTCTGCTCCGTGAGCCCCGCGATCCTCACACTCCCCCTCTATGTATACCCCACGGCCGCCATGATCACTGCCCTCCACCACCGATCCCCTACTCATCCCTTCGCCGCTCCCTGTGGCCACCACCACCCAAATCCCCGCCCATGGTCTCTCACCCTACGGCCCCTTTTTCACAGAGCTGCCCTCACCATGCCGCTGCCCTCCATTAAACCCTACACCACCATCACAAAAAAAAAGGTTTTTTTTATGTGATTCAAATGAAATATGAATCATAACAATATTCAATTGTTATATAAAGAAAAATCTAATATATTATAATAAAATAAATTATTAATATATATATATATTAATTCCAATTATAGGAAGATGTGTTTTGGGGTTTAATAATTTTCACAAATGAAATACCAAGAAAACGAAAAGAAAAATATACCTATATTTTTTAATAAAAGAAAACGTAGAGAGATAAATGCAAATATATATATATATATATATGCTTATTTGCATTTATATAGATATGTATATCTTTATAAATAAAATTAAGCCATCATATGCATTTCATATGTGGCCATAGTAAACTCGACCTGTAGATTGAGAAAACGTCCAATTGAGAAAAATGAGAGAAAAAGAGAAAGAAAGATAAAAGTGAAAACAAAGAGGAGAAAATGTGTGGCATTTCCGAAATAGGCTAAGAGAACTAATTAAAAATTAACTTTCCGTTAATCCTGATTGGGGGCGATTTAATTAGCAAGTTAATGCAAACGTTGAATTAAACCTAGAGCGGTAACCTAGTGGACTTCATCATGCGAGGTTAGTAAGTCATGTTTAAGTGATTTGATCTACCAAGAAATTAGGAATAATGTAAAGGATGCAATGATAACTCTGATTGATAGAGAACTGATCTACCAAGAAATTAGGAATAATGTAAAGGATGCAGTGATAACTCTGATTTATAGAGAACTGATCTACCAAGAAATTAGGAATAATGTAAAGGATGCAGTGATAACTCTGATTGATAGAGAACGTGAAAGAGAGCAAATTAAATTAAATTTCAGAGAAATGGGAAGGAGAACAAATGTTCAGGCTTTGTTGAAAATGCTAAATTTAGAAGGAGAACAAATTAATATTAAATTTTAGAAAACGTGAAGGAGAGCAAAGGATCGTGCTTTGTTGAAAAATGATCAATCAACTTAATCAACTGTATGAGTGAGATGTAAGAAATTTAATGACCCAAAATAGGAAACCTCATGATTAAGATTAGTGTTAGTACAATAAACCCCACTCACGCCTGTGAGGCGTTATGCTGCCAGAATTTTCCCAGAATTTAGGGTATGGGAGGTTAGTAAGTTTAACCCTTGTAGCGACGCTAACTGCGTCACGATGACCCCCTTGTTGGCCTTCTTGCATTTGGGTATGCGCACCTGTGTGAATTACCCCGCTAACAACTGCTTTGTTTACGCCTTAAGCATACGCCACCGAGCACGCTTACGCATGCGAGGGGGTTTCTAAGGAAGAGTGAAATTTTTTTTGATATTTCGTGTCATGACCACGTGGGAAATGTGGACATGACACGTGTGATGCATGTTGTGACCGCATGGGAAATGTGGGCATGACACTATGATAAATGCAATGTAATCAAATTAGAGTAATAGTGTTCAAAATGTAGCAGAGGGAACAGTCATATGAAGGATTAGATACAAGAGGCTAAAGAGCCTACAGATCTCAAGACATCCAAAGCTACACATAATGAAGGACAATTTAAAATTTTAACGCCACAGTCATAGCATTCAAGTGACGAGAGGTCATGACATACAGATATAGAAAGATGGATGAAATCTGGAGATAAGATGGTGTTCATGATCAAAGCAACTAGTATGCAAGGGTATCATGGAGTATGCAAGGTTTCATCATAAGGACCACATGATAGGCAGTCACCAAGTCACTTTTAAAAAATAGATACATCAAGAGGAGAGCATCCAATAGATAAGGACCCTATGTTTGAGGATTTTTGAGGTTGCTCGTGAGAGATTATTTTTAGAGGCAGTTAGCTGCAGGTTCATATTTTTGCATGCCTCTTGAGAGAGCAAAGCCTATATATTGTAAAGCAAAAGCTTTTTTTTGCTAGTCTTGCCTTTTTGCTCTAATACACTTTGAGAGAAGAAGGTTTTGTAGCTCACCATTTTTACAGTTTTATAGAGATCAGCAGGTTACAAGTTTCATTTTTGTCTCTTTTACAATATTTCCTTTATTCTTTGGAATCAAGCATTTACCTTTCCATTTAATACTAGTTGTTTGAAGTAATTTGATGAAGTTTTATTGTGTTTAACCATTAAACCTTTAAAATTATTGTCTCACTTTTGCTTGTAGTATTAAGCATAGTGTTATTATAGGTCTTAGGTTGTGTTCATGAAAGTTATCCTTTTTTATATTGTGAGAAAATCCCTTTTCCTTCATAGAAAGTTTATTTTCAAGCCTTCATTAGAATCACTTTTGTGATATTTGTGCCAAGATTGGATTGTGTGAGTCAGATTTATGAGTTGTATTGTGAACCAGATTACATATTTTTACCCATTTTAGGTGCATCACCAATTTTTCACAGTTTTCATTTCCTTATAGTTTCATTCTCACCCTTTTCCAAAACAAAAAATCATACATTCCAATAGAATATTTTAAGGGAACCAGCCCATAATCTGAAGGTCTAATTTCATTATAGGGCACCCACAACCTAAAATTAGTCCCATGTTACACAGAATTGCAGAGCTTTTCTAGCCTTGCATACGGGTGCAATTCCCAGTGATAATAGGCCTGTAGAGCCAACAACCCATATTCAAACCTCCTGGTAAGTTTTATCATGGGGGGTGGGATAGAATCCAAACATAACCCATCACTTGCAGTGAATTTAGGGATAACGCCTTAGTGTGGCATTACTGTAAGGAAGGAGGCATTATCCCTTTCCTAGGATGCCTTAATGGCCACGATGAAAATCTTTCTACGTAGTGTGCCCTTTCATGGGATAACCGCAGAGTCCAAATTGGCGGCATTGGGTTTGAGGTTTCTAACGAGGTCATTGCAATGGCTACTGGCCTTTCCACTAAAGGCACGAAATTGAAGAGAAAGGCTAGGGTTGCGGACCACCAAAATCAAAATTTGTTCCTAGGCAAGGGGAAGGAGTTGGTTCCTTATCAAGGAGGGTTTGACCGTGCCAAGTTACCAGAGCCATGGGATGTAATGTGCTACTTTCTAATGAAGTATTTCACCTTGGAGGGTTGCTATACTAGGTTTTACAACTACCACCTTCCCCTTCTTAACCACTTTAGGAGAAATGCTCTTATTAGATTTCCTTTCTATCTGTAGTCTTCGTTGGAACACTCTGTTCACCATGTGAAAGCTAAGCATGCTAAGAAGCCCTCAAAGTGGCCTATCCCCCTTCACTAAGGCCTCATCCATCATCTGTACAAATTCCATCTCCCCTTGTGTCTACCAAAACCCATTCAATCCACCATTGTTGAAATCCCTATGGATAACCCCTCCATTGCCGATACCTCTTCTATGAAACCCATTGATTCTACCCCTACCACCCAGAAATTGAAAGGGGTTTACTTTTCTAAATCCTTGGAAGGGACTACTACGAAGGACCTTCATACTCCTACTTCCAAAGGTAGTGTGAAATCGAAGAAATGGCAACTTAAGGAAGTGAAGTCTACTGTGGAGATCATTGACTCGGGGGGGATATGAGTGCCCATAAGAATCAAAAAAGTGATAGTGAGGGACCACTGAAAAATGCCAAAACTGAAATGGCTAAAACTAAGACTGAGGGTAACACTTTGCGTGTTAGAAGATTCAGTAGAATTGCAAGCAAACCATCCCCTCAGGCTAAATTGATAGAATACTCTGAAAGTGACTCGGATACATCAACTTAGGAGGGAGAGTTGTCTAAAGGTGAAGACATCAAAGTGAAGGAGATAGACTTGGAGGAGACTAAAGGGGTGGAGGAAAAGGATATATAAGCTGAGGACACTGATGGTGGGGATTCTGTGCCTGGAGATCATACTCAAGATGGGGAGGGGATGATTGTTGAGAAGGTTGAGGAAGGTGCTAAGGAGGAAGGTGCCTATTAGGAGGATCTGAAATGTCTACTCTAAGAAACCGTGTGGAATCCCTTGAGCAGAAGCTTCTCTGCCTCGGATGCTTCATAAACAAAATGCTTTGCATGGCTATGGTTAATTTGACTTTTTTGCAGGAGCAGGATACCCTTGCACATGGCGCGGACGAAGAGAAGACTAAAGAGTTTGATAAAATTTATGAATTCCTATCCAAAGTGTGGGAGGATTTTTTTTCCTAGCTTTGTCTCTTTGCTTTCTATTTCTTTCTACTGTTAGACTGCTACTATTTAGTATTTGTTGTTAATCGGATGTCAATGCTGTAGTTGTTGTTAGTGGCTCTTTTTGTTTGTGAGCCTTTGTTGTTCCTTTTTTGGGTTGTTTTGTAAGGGTTCGGCCCCTTATTTTTGCCACCTTATTTTATCAAAAACATAATCCTAAAGAAGCTTGTTCTCTACCACCTATGAGGAGATTCACAAGACAATGAAAACAACTAGGCTGATATAGTCCACTACATTTTAGTTGTATTTTTTCTCTATATTGTAATGATGATGAACCAAGATCCATGAAGGAAGTCCATCTTCTAAAGAAAGCTAGTCTTGGAAGAAGGTCATGAAAGAGGAGATGTTGACCTTGTACAAATGTGAAACTTGGGATCTAGTTGACCTGCCTAAAGGAAGAAAACTTATTGGTTGCAAATGGGTATACAAAACAAAATTTAGGGCAGATGGTACATTGGAAATGCACAAGGCAACATTAGTGGCAAAAGGATATTCCAAAATTGAGGGAACAATTTTTGATAAGATTTTCTCTCCTTTAGCTAAATTAAAATCTATTGCATTTGTGTTATACATTATTGTTGCTTTTGATCTTGAAGTACAATAAATGGATGTCAAAATTGAGTTCTTGCATGGAGATTTAGGGGAGGAAATCTATATGAATCAGCCTCAAATATTTGTGGTTAAGGGGAAAGAAAATATGATTTGTAAATTAAAACGGTCTTTGTATGGTTTGATGCAATCACAATGAATGTGGTATCAAAAAGTAGATTCATTGTTGGAATTGGGGTTTACTATGAGTAAATTTGATCATTGTGTTTACCATAAATAGATAGATAAACACATTTTAACCATTATTTTATATGTTGATGATATGTTAATCATTAGAAACAATAAGGCAATAGTTAAGGAACTTAAAGCTTAGATTTAAAAGAAATTTGAAATAAAGGATTTAGGAGCTACAAATCTATATTAGGTATGAAAATCAGTAGAGATAGGGTTAATAGAAAGTTGTTTTTGAACCAAAGGAAATACATTGAAACAATTTTGTAGAGATTCAATACACAAGATAGTAAACTTGTAGATATCCCTTTACTTGTAGGCACTAAGTTGTGTTTAGAACATTGTCCTAACTCTTAAGAGGATTGTGAGAACATGTACAATTAATTATATTAGTGCAACAACAAGCTTGATGTATGTCATGGCTAATACTATACTAGACATTTCCCAAGCGATGGGAGTTCTTAGTAGATTTATGTCAAATCTTAGCAAAGAACATTGATCATATGAAAAAAGGGTCTTAAATTTCTTGAAAGTAACTTCTAATTATTGTATTCATTATCATGGTACTAATGATGGCAAGTTGTTGAATATATAGGGTTGTGTAGATTCAAATTGGGCTAGAGATCATGATAATAGGAGATCTAAAATAAGTTATGTTTTACTCTGTTTAGAGGAGCAATAAGTTGGATGAGTAAAAGGAAACCAAAAGTTGCTTTATCCACTACTGAAGTAGAGAATATGGCTGCAACACATGCTTGCAAAGTAGTGTGGTTACAAAGACTAAGTGTTAGTGTTGGTTTTGAGAGAAAAACGGTGACAACAAACTATAAAAGTTAGAGTGCAATTTGTTTAGTAAAAAACCTAATGTACCATCCTTGTACCAAGCATATAGATGTTCAATATAATTTTGTTTGGAAGATTATAAAGGCTAAGAAGGTTTAAATAAAAAATTGATACTTTGGTAAATATGTTGACTCTCTTACAAAGTAGTGAGCAATAGAAATGTTTGTTGGTGCAAGGATACAATGGGTCTATCCTTTCCTTGTACTTAGTTTCTTTCTATTTTTTTCTACAACTCTCCTATGGTAAATATCCAATGGGAGAATGTTGAAGCTATGGTGTGTTATTCACCTGCAAACAGTCCCTTGTCCAAAAATCTGATCTTAGACACCACAATAGTGTTGGTATGAAAAGTTATGCTACTTGGATCATCACAACAACTATGTGGTGTGAGTTGGGTACTATGTGGTATTATGAAATATGAGTTAGACTTTATGGTTTGGCTTGGAGGTGTGTTAGACCTTGGTAAATCCATGGTAGAAACCTAGAAAGTTTTGATGAAGTAGAGTTACTACATCTTTTACAATGTGATAATATAACATTGTTGGAGTATGTGTGGTATTTCAAGAGTTCTTGTGGCATTTGTAGAAGTTAGATGGATGATCTAGAAGGTACTTTGGTGTATTGAAAACCATGGAAGAGTTACCTCTATTACTACAAGCAATGAAAATGTTCTTGGATATATTACAACACTATTGTGCTACTCCTTCATAATGGTTTATTCTATACAAAATAAGTATGATCAATTACTTATGATTTTCAATCATGAAATTTTTTGTTAGTTTGGTCATGGAAGTGACACATGGCAAAGGTGATTTCATGGCATGGTATTAGGTTAGATGTACAATAGTTGACATTCTAAGATGATTAAGATGTAGAGTAGGTTGGTATTCCATGAAACAACTATGTTTATAGCTAATCAAAAACATGAAAGGAGATGGTTGATGATGGTGAATATGTAGACTAAAAAATGCATGTGATGAGGTGGTATATTTTGTCTATAGACTGACAATAATAACGCAAAGAGAGAATTGTTTGTATTTAGATTTTGTGTTTTTACAAATTAATACAATTGTTGGTTCTCTTTTGGTGCTAGATTTTTCCCAAAAGGTTTTCCCAGGTTAAACATTGTGTCTCATGTGTTCTAAGGATAGTATTTGAATCTTTTTCTTTCTCTATTTTATTGCCATGTGAATTAAAAAAACAAAGTAAATCTATAATTTGATCACATAATTTAAGGTTTCATTGTAATCATTGACTAGATATTTTATAATTGTGAATAACATTCACCATGCAAATGATTATGTTGATCACCAATATATTTCACTCTATTATATGTAAAAAGAGAGAGGGATGCAATATATGAATACACTAGATCAAACCCTCCTTTCACTATAACATTCAAGGACAAAACTGAGCTTAAGTCACTACAAGATGGAAGAGGACTCAGCTACAGATTTTGTGCTCTTGTTTGTCAAGGAAATACAAGATTCAACCAAGCTTTTAATCAAACCCTAGGTTAAGTATGAGTAAAACCCTAGTTATGAGATAATCATCTTGAAACAAATGATTGAAAATAGAAATATGGAAACTGAAAGTACAGAGATGATCAATGAGATGTCGGAACCTGTCTCCCAAAAGCAAAGGTGTCAGAGGACAAATTTGGCAACCGCCCAAGTCCAGAAGTGAGAATCTTTCGAAGGTCAAAAGTAAGAAGATGCTGCAAATGATGCTTAGAGATCAAATCTAGAACTTGGAAGCCCTGTGGACTAGGGTGCCAACCACCCTAGTCTCTTCAGAGAGATAATCCAGAACTATTTCCAGATCCTGAAACTCTAATTCCTGCACTACCTTCCTATAGCTCTGCTTTTCTTGAAACATATACCTGTAACCTACACACAAGATGACAAGAGAGGGGTTTGGGGGTTGTGGTGTTTAGGTATTTGCCTCAATCAGATCCCAAGTTAGCATTCAAGCTTTCCCAACACCATTGTTAATGAGAGAGCATGTCCTTGCAAGACAGAGGCTAAAGATAATCCAAATTATGAAATGATTCAAATGATTCAAATAGAAATGATGTCACCTCAGAGGTGAAATCCTTAGGAGGATGAAAGCTCTTCAACTCGTAAGGAGATGGATGATGATGCCATATCTGCAACAAACACACAAATACAAACACAAATCTGCAACAACATAATGAATGCCTTGAATGCTCTTTGCTCTAATATCATAAGTTTGTGTTATCCATCTAGGTTTAAAATGGTCATAAACTCACTTATATATGCTTTCCCACTAGAATTTATGAATTTAAATTACAAAATCCAACAAGGAGGAACATTTTGGAAGGGCCCAAGATGACATGTCATTAATTAGCCCTGACCAATCAGGGGAGACTTGGACAGTTGGTACCCAAGTCTAGGGGCCCAAATTAGGTCAGGGGTAAGTTAAAGGAGGTCCCAAGGGTCCAAAATGTCACAGGTTTCAGGATGTTTCCTTTGGGATGCTCAATTAGCATGTATAATGAAGCAAATAGGACCTAGGAGCTAAACTAGGAGGTAAAAAGGCATGTGTCCACTTTTTATTCCATAACATTTAGCCCCCACTTTAATGTGTGTATGATCTTACGATCCATACATGCATTAAAGTATGGTCAAAGCACATCAGACATATCAAACACACCCTAAGTTTGAAGACTATTGCTAGCCCCCAAGCCTAAGCAAACACAAGAAAACACTTAACAATCACATAAGACACAATGAATACAGTAAGGAAGCACACAATACATAGAGAAGATAGTGAAAGCACATAATACGCGGAGAAGACATGAATACAATCATGCAAAACACAAAGAATACATGAAGAGAAGACATGATTAAGCAATTACATATCTCTGTATATAATGCTAACTAAAGTAAACAAAACACACATGTAAAGACATGCAAAACACATATCGTGTGGGGAGGGACTCATCGCCACACAACTTTAGACCACACCACAAACACGCAAGACACATGGAATACATAAGCGTTGCATAGTATGCCATAGACACACTATACGTCTTATACACGGAAAACACAAGCAATAGGGAGGAGCTCATCACTACTCCACTATCTAAAACATGCCAAACACACTTGACAGTTGAGCTATGCTACCAAAACCACCAAAGACATGCTTAAGGGTGAATGACTCAAGATCCAACCCCAACTCGCAATGAGGACTTTGTGTAAAAGGATGTGCACTAGCTCAAGAGTTACACCATCTTGCCTCGCGATGAGGGCTTTGTATAAAAGGATACACACTAGCTCAAGAGATACATCATCCTACATCGCAATGAGGATTTTTTCTTTAAAAAGGATGTGCACTAGCTCAAGAGATACACCATCCTGTCTCATGATAAGGGCTTTCAAACACACTTTGTCAATGTAAAAGTAATCAATCATATACCATTATATATGCCCCCACCTTAAGGTGGTTGATCCCACTTGCTGGTATCAAGCACATTAAGGTAGAGTGAAAACATGCAAGGGAACAAGAGCTTTCACAATGCCCATGCCCCCAAAGTGACATGTGCCACGATCATCAAATGTTCCCACAAACACATCAAGATTAGTTGCTAAGATAATCAATAAGAGATAAGCTTTAGTTAAAAGATCTTACTCTAAGATAATAACCAAAATCAATTCATAGAAGCTATGCATAAATCATATAGTAGATCATCAAAGACCAAGGCTACACTTGCAAGTTCAAAACTGAGTATAGCCATTGGGCTATATTGTCGGTATCTTAGAACCAAGTGTAGCAACAAGTTGAGATACAAAACAACCCAAAGTACATTGAAGCAGATTTAGAGTATTGCACAAGTGTGTTACAAGAAATTTCTCAACATGATACATCACACAGAGTGATTTTACTAGTCAAGCGTCAGATATATATATCAACCCCATCTTCATATATGGACTAGGTCCATTTTTTCTTTCTTATTGAAGGGACACATAGTCCTTATCAGTATTTATTTGTTTTCATCATCTGCTAGCTAGTAGAGCCACCGAAGAATGTAAACAATAAAAATTAGAGAGTAGACAAGAGTGACTCGGGTTAACAACATGGGAAGATGCTCCCAAGACATCCTCCACAATGTTATGCCCCCAAGACACAACACACAACAATAAAATAGAGAAGAGGAAAGTAGAACGTAGAGAGAAATAGAAGAATGATCACAACAAAGGCAGTCTCCTTGTATCCTTAACCTTACAAGAGTATCAAGGGTCATCCAAAGCAATTTAAACAACATTTAACACAACACGAGGGAACACAACACATAAGAGGAGGCCACATAAGGGAGCAACTCAAAGATATGCTACAACAAAGGTGGCTAAGAAGGCTTAGAGATACTTACCTGTTACACAACCAAACTAGCAGTTGTCATTGAGCAAATCATCTTCCTCCCAATCTCGAATGCAAGATGAAATAGGTACATAAGGTACAATTGCCCAACTTAAATCATCATCTTTTATCTTTTCATTTGTTGGTTCAATATTAGTTGGTGAAATGTTTTCTTGTTGAGGTGTTGCTTGTCGAGCCAAGGCTTGTCTCTTCCTCCTTCTTTCTCTTGCTTGCCTATTCCTTTTTGTTTTATTAGTGATGTTTGCAAAAATATTTTCATGATTTTCCATAGTCTTTGACATCTTAGAGGAGGAAGCTAGTACAATATTGACTTTCTATGAGGATACGCTTTGTCCTTTACGGGTATCTCTTGATCCTTGTAAGGTTGACAAAGGAGGAACCTCGGCAAATACTCCCTTACCTCATGGTTGAGGGGGCTACTTGAATTTAGGTTACTCTTCACTTATGATTTGTTCAATAGGAGGTCACGACAATTTTGTTATTAAATTTGCTTTGCATCTTTGATACCCTAGGAAGAATTGATCTTCTCTTGGTTGAGGAGGCTCAGTAAGTTGTGGCCAAAATTAGTCTAGGCTGAAATTTCCACGAGTAACCATAGGCTTCCATATACTATGGTGGCCAACATACACTCTCCCTTGGTAAGGAAAATTTAGACATTTATGAATTTTAGAGGGGACCGATTTCATGGACTTGAGCCATGGATGGCCTAGTTTCACATGAAATAGGCCAGATGTAGGAATGATGGCATATGATTGTTCCAAAGCTTTCTTCGCTACTTTAATCAATAATGTAATCTTCCCTAAATCTGGGAGGAAAGCTCCAGTATGTGTCTTAATCATCATATGTGTGGGCTCATAAGATTATTGTATCAAATCATGCACAGAGGAACTCTTCAGTAATCACATTCGTCATACAGTTAGGATCGATTAAGGACCCCTCTTGTAGGATTTCCACTTATACCTGTAGTGATGTAAAGAGATCCCTCAATGTCTCTAATTGTTCTATCATGTGGTGTAAATGTTATTTTAGGTTCAAGAGTCTTCCTCTTTCTATAAACTTGAGGAGGGACCATAGTATTAGTGTTGTGATGAGGAGCCATGTATGTGAGACTATTTCACACTAAAGCACTTGTTTGAGGAAATTGGGTTTTTGAAGAGAAAAACATAGGAATTTCATGACAAACAAAGTATGATGGAAATAATGCTACACAACAAGGCAAGATGAATGATTTAAAAGTTTACTTAAATAATTGTGAAGAGAGTATAAAAACCCTTAATGTTGAAATACACACTATGTAATTATAAAATTTGAAATTTGAATGCAAGAATGCAAAATGAATCAAAACTACAACTCAAAATCAGATTTGAATGAGTGCTTAAAGGATCAAAAAAATCTAAAATAATATTTTGACTACCAACCCTAGCTTTTGCAAAAAACTAAGATATATGAAAAAATGCAAGTCTTCAACAAAACCTAGGTAGCAAATGAGATATGCAAATGCAAGGTGTGAGATCATGAAATGATTAATTGTTGTAATTTGTCTCAGATCTGATGTAAAAATCAAATGCTTCTAATGATATGCACTGAAAATAATGCAAAACTATGCCTTTATGCAAGCCTAGAATGCTTATGTTTTTATATTTTAGACAATTTATGTAAGATTTTTCAATGAAGGATGATAAGTATGATATGAATTAATGCAAAGACTGATTTCAACACTCAACAAGATGCCTATGTTCACTACTACCGGTTCACCAAAATGTTATATGTTAAAAGAGAGATGATGGAATATGTGAATACACTAGATCAAACCCTCCTTTCACTATAACATTCAAGGACAAAACTGAGCTTAAGTCACTACAAGATGGAAGAGGACTTAGCTATAGATTTTGTGCTCTTGTTTGTCAAGGGAAGATAATATTCAGCCAAGATTTTTATCAACCCCTAGGTTAAGTATGAGTATAACCCCAGTTATAAGATAATCAGCTTGAAACATATGATTAACAACAAAAATTTGGAAACTAGAAGTATAGAGATGAACAGTAAGATGTTAGAACCTGTCTCCCGAAAGCAAAGGTGTTGAAGGACAAATTAGGCAACCACCCAAGTCTAGAAGTGAGAATTTGTCAAAGGGAAAAACTGAGAAGATGCTGCAAATGATGCTTAGAGATCAGATCCAGAACCTAGAAGACCTATGGACTAGGACACCAACCACCCAAGTCTCTTTAGAGAGATAATCTAGAACTGTTTCTGGATCCCCAAAACTCTAATTCCTACATTTCCTTCCTGTAGCTCCACTTTCCTCAAAACCTGTACCTGTAACCTGCACATAAGATGACAAGAGAAGGGTTTGGGGGTTGTGGTCTTTACCTCAGTCAAATCCCAGGTTAACATTCAATCTTTCCCAACACCGTTGTTAATGAGAGAGCGTGTCCTTGCAGGATAGAGGCTAAAGATAATCCAAATGATGAAATGATTTAAATGATTCAAATAACAATGATGTCACCTTGGAGGTTAAATCCTTAGGAGGATGAAAGCTCTTCAACTCATAAGGAGATGGATGATGATGCCATGTTTGCAACAAACACACAAATACAAACACAAATCTGCAACAACAACACAATGAATGCCTTGAATGCTCTTTGCTCCAATATCATAAGTTTGCATTATCCATCTAGGTTTAAAATGAATTCATAAACTCACTTATATATGCTTTCTCACTAACATTTATGAATTTAAATTACAAAAGCCGACAAGGAGGAACATTTTGGAAGGGCCCAAGCCAACATGCCATTAATTAGCCCCGACCAATCAAGGGAGACTTGGGCGGTTGGTACCCAAGTCTAGGGGCCCAAATTAGGTCAGAGGTAAGTTAAAGGAGGTCCCAAGGGTCCAAAATGTCATGGATGTCAGGCAATTTCCTTCGGGATGCTCAATTAGAATGTATAATGAAGCAAATAGGACCTAGGAGCTAAACTAGGAGGTAAAAAGGTATGTGTCCACTTTTTACTCCATAACACACTCAAACAAAACATTTATTCAAAAATATTCAAGAGACATTTCACCAACAAGGAAACCTAGAAGTTCACTTATAATCAAACCCACTTTAGATCAAAGGATACTCAGGGAGATCAAAATATACTCAATTAAAAATAAAGGATGATACCATAGGAAAAATATAATCAGTAGCAAACTAACACACAAAAAACAAAATAATAAACTAAACAAGTCAAAGAAAATACACAAAAGAGTAAAAAAACAAAAACTAATTAAAAAAAGGACCAAAACACTTTAGGCATTAAAATAATGTTTGAGAATTTACCCATTTATTGGTAATGGGACACCCTCTCTAGTTAGACTTTGCAACCTAAAAGTATTCTCACCCAATATTTTAGATATCTAAAAGGCACCTAATAAATGAGAATCAAATTTTCTATGGTTTCCTTTCCTCTCATGTGCTTTATCCCAAAGTAATACCAAATCAATAATTCTAAAGGCTTTTACTTGGGCTCTTCTATCAAACCATATTTTTACTAGCCTTGATGTTTATTGATTTATGTTGTAGAGCAATGTCTATTTTCTCTTCTAAATGTAACCAATTGAGTAATCTTGCTTCAATCTTATCATTAGTTCCTATTCTATCTTTCATAAATTGCAAGGTAGAAATCTTGAGGTTTGTCAAAAAATAAGATCTTAACCATAAACTAGATGATGAGGTGATGTTCTCAAAGAGTCTTTTATTCTTATTCTATCAAACTATAAAGAAAATTTCAACATGCTATGCCATTCTCAAGGATTTTCGTCTAAGATTTGCTTAATTACTTCCAATAGATTTTTATTTATAGATTTAGTTGGTAACAGAGTCAAAACCCTACATGCAAGTGTTCCTTTCATGACAACAAAATTTCATACCTAGAGGGTTAACCAAATCACTACTACCTTACAAAAATGAACCCAAGAAAGAGTATTTGATTCTTCTTCACTAATCCCTTGATACAACACACTTCCCCTTATATCTGAATTAAAGCAATTTAATCCATTCCTTGAACAAATGCCACAAATCAAAGATACAATATAGGAAATGTATATTGATGAGATCATAAACCCTTAGCAACTTCACTCAAAAGAAAAGCATTCATGACCAAGGAGACAATCACAAATAACACACATAGAATGTTTCTCATATGATTCAATCTTAATAGAAAATTGCCAAGTAAAAACAAGTAATCTCACATAGAAAATACATGACCTGCAACCCGCAAGTACTCCTTTCTTGTTGGAATTAGTCAAATCACAAGGTTTTACAATATGTTTTAGAGAACTACAATCTCCTTACTAATGTTATTCCTCTTGATTGCATAACATAGTACGAATTTCCCCTTATATTGAGAGATACACAATATGTCGGCTAAGCTCCTAAAAATAACTATTTTTAGAAAATTTGGCAATTACAATAAAAAATAGTTTTGAAGCTTGTGCTCATTACAACTGTAGACACCTAAAATTAACTTCACTTCCCGACTTAATTATTCATTTCATATTCATCCATCTTTATTAAAATTGTTATTCTTCCACATTAATTAAATAATTATTAATTATTTAATTAAGTCATTTTCCCCAATTCCTTGCATTATTTAAATAATTATAAATTATTTAATTAATCTTTTCTTTCTTCTAATATTAATTAAATAATTTATAATTATTTAATTAATTAAATCTCAACCCAATATTAATTAAATAAATCAAATATATATTTAATTAATAATTCCTAATAATAGCTCATACTTTTTTGTGGGGAGAGTCGATGGAGATGGCGTTGACCGCTGATGGTACACACTGACCAAGGCACGCCTGTGCATGACCCAACATGGGCATTTGTTCTCTGGTACCTTTGCTTGCAAGCGGTTGGGGTTAGATTCCTATAGTGTTGCATGGGGTTTTACTATGGTAGGGTGGGATCAGGGGGATATATTGATTGGAGTCTTTGCAATCTTTTTTTTTCTCTATCTTTTTTCTTCAGCAAGTTAGGGTTTTCATTTTTCGATGAGGGCTTGGGGTTTGGCTTTGGCTTGGCTGGGGTTTTCCTTGGTGGGTATGGACTGTTGCTCTATGGCCTTGTAGAGTGGGATGGTACAAGAGGCCTCTCTGAGAGTGGGGATTTTAGGGGTTAGAGACTTCTCAGTCCCCTCTTCTTCTATGCATGTTTCTACCATGGAGCTTCTGGAAAAAAACTCCTTTTGGGGATGGATCCTCAGCTTCAAAGGGTTTGTCGAGAATAAATAAAGTGAATGGGTGCTTAGAGAGATGCCAAGATTGACCTGTTTGGTGATCCAACCGGAATCAGTATCAGAGGACATTTCATATTAGAGCAAGCATGCACTTATTTGTAAATTTATGGGCCTTTGACTTCCGCTGTCGATCCTAGAATCATGGACCCATCAGGTTTGGAATCCAGAAGGAGATATGGAGATTTTGATGGTAGCCAACAATTACTTCTTGGTGGTTTTCTCATGCATGGTAGACATAAATAGGGCTTTTGAAGGTGGCCCTTATTTCTACAACTAGGTTGGGCTCTTCATCAAACCCTGGCATGTGGGGTTCAACTCTACTAAAGAACTTCCCTCAAGGGTCCTAGTTTGGGTTCATCTTCCACAGCTCCCACTGGAATTCTGGAGGAGCGACATTCTTTACTTGATTTCTTTTTTTCTTGGCAAACCAATTGGTTTGACTTCACAAACTTAGGACGGGAAGGTAATCACTTATGCATGTATATGTGTTGAGATTGATTTAATTAACCATTTACTAGATTCTATGGAAATATGCCTTGGGGCCTCTTCTTGGATTTAATAGCTAGACTACAAGATGTTGCCTTTCAGATGTCATCTCTTTCATGAGTATGGGCATTTGTAGAGGAGATGCCCCCGTGCTTCTTTGGAAACTACTACTGCTAATGCCCCTTCTGAGCCTACCCTCAAGAAGGATAAAGGGAAGGCTCCCTTGCCTGATGGGGCTCCAGATAAGGAGGGTTTTGTTCCTGTCAAGACAAGCAATAGGGGGCGAGGTCAGAAGAGAACTCTGAGGGATAGGCAAAATGATGAGAACCTTAATCAGTTTGAGGTGTTGGATGACTTAGTCTACGAAGAGGGAATTCTAGTTGAGTTACTCTCAGATGCTAGGCCTTTGGAAGGAGCCTTATCAAAGGATAGGGTGATGGATATTCAAATATTCTTTGGGGTAGATGGGCAGGAGAGGAAGATGGATACATATTTACCCTCTCAAATTTTACAAGTTCATAAACCAAGGGAGATTTTGGTCTCGAAGGACAATGATGCCTTGGTAGCACCGGTCCTTCCTACTAGGGAAGTGACTTTGGAACCTGGGAAAAATAGGGGAGCTTCTCATGCTTTACACCTGCAGAAAAAACCCCTGAAGAAGGGGCCTCCGGAGAAGCCTACGAAGGTTGGACGTAAAAAAGACCAAGAGAAGGTGAAGCTAATTGGAGATACATTGGTGGAATTTGGGTCAGTGAAGACCATTGACTCCCATTGCTCTCAATCTCACAAATGATTGTTTTATCATTGAATGTAAGGGGTATGAATAGCATCCCTAGACAAAAGGCTATTCATGACTTGGTTATTTCTCATTGTCCTAATATCGTCTTCATTCAGGAAACTAAAATGGTTGTGGATGGTATGCTAAATATAGCTCCTAGAATTTGGTCGCGTGGTTTGTAATAGTGCATTGGGGCCCATGGTAGTTCGGGTGGAGTGGATTGTTTTTGGGATCTAAGGAAGGTGGTCCCTCTCTGGTGGTATTCCAACCGCTCTTCTATCTCTTTGGTTGCCTCTAGTATGGAGTCAAGTGAAAATTGTCTTTTTACAAATGTTTATGCTCCTACTAGTCTCTTTGGTAAAATACAGCTTTGGGATCACATCAGATTTGTTTGATCTGTGGAACCCCTTCTCCCTTGGATTATGGTTGGGGATTTTAATATTGTTTACATCTTAGAGGAAAAAAGAGGGGGTCTTGCCAGACTTGATTTTGCTGCATACCTCCTTCAAGATAATATTGCTCCCCTGAATGTTATTGATGTAAAGTCTAATAATGGCATCTTCACTTGGAATAATAGAAGAAGTGGGGTCGAGGCAATCTTGGAGAGGCTGGATAGATTTCTTGTCTCTTGCTTTTGGATAGGTGATAGATGGACTACCAACTCAGAGATATTAGATTGGTGAGGATTTTGTCAAAAGATTGCAATATGTGAAATACAAGCTCAGGAAGTGGAATAAGCAATGCTTCAACAATCTTCGCTTCAACAAATTGTTAGCATAGGTCCGGCTTGATTCCATCACTCACGGGATTAGGGATCAGAGGCTTACTTTGGATTTGAGCAAAGAGGAGAATTTGGTTGTTAAAGAGTTGGAGGAATGGGAACTCTCTAAAGAGATTTTCTTGAAGTAGAAATCTCATATTGATTGGATTCAAGAAGGAGACAGGAATATAGCTTTTTTCATAACTCTGTTAAAGCTCATAGAAGTGGGAACCTCTTTAATTCTCTTATGACTGTAATAGGTGTTAAACTCTCTTCAATGGGAGATATTTCTTGGGAGGCTTCTTAGTATTTTTTGACTCTATTCACTGAGGCCTCTCCCCCAGCTGACGCTGAAGAAATCTCTATCTTGGATTGCATCCCTTCTTTAGTTTCTAATGAGATGAATGAAGCCCTCATTCTCCCCATCACATTTTAGGAGATGGAGGAGATTGTGTTTAGAATGAAAAAAGGTAAAGCCCTAGGCCTTGATGGCTTTTCTGTTGAATTCTTTCAAGAGTTTTGGGAGATTATCAAATGGGATCTTTTGGAGGTGGTTCAAGAGTCACAAAGAAATAAATGGATGTTGCGTGCCATGAACTCAACCTTTTTGGCCCTTATTCCTTAAAAGGATTATGCAAATAGTCTAGATCAATTAAGACCCATTGCTCTTTTTAATGTGGTTTATAAAGTTATCACTAAGTTGATTGCAGAGAGACTCGAGCCGTGCCTCAAAGTCCTTATTTCAGATGACCAAGGAGGGTTTGTTGTTGGTCGATAGATTTTGGATGGGATTGTGATTGCTACAGAAGCCATTCATTTTATGGCAAATTCTAAGGAGGAGGCCATGTTTATCAAACTTGACATGGCAAAAGCTTATGACATAGTCAAATGGGCTTTTTTGCAAAAAGTTTTGCTGGCTTTTGGTTTTGGGGGGACTAGGTCAACTAGATCATGAGTTGTGTTACCTCTTATTCTTTCTCTGTTCTTATTAATGGAGAACCATCTAAGCTATTTAGTGCTTCTAGGGGCCTTCGGCAAGAGGGTCCTCTATCTCCTTATCTATTCATTATTATGGCAGAAGGGCTTGGTAGATTTTTTAAATCTCATGTTAGACAAGAGCTTATTCAGGGGTGGAACTAGTGCAATAACCTGCCTCCTCATTCTCACCTCTAGTTTGTGGATGATACTACTTTGATGGGAATGGCCAGAATCAATGAAGCCATTAGTTTTAGGAGCACCTTGGATATTTATTTGGCTGCCTCAAGGAAAGCAATTAATGAGGCTAAGTCTTCTATCTTCTTCTTCAATACCCCTCAACTTATTCAGAGAAGGATTGCTTGGATTCTTAGATTTCAAATTGGTTCACTCCCTCAAGTTTGCCTTGGGATTCCCCTCGCTATTGGTCCTCAATGCTGAGAGATCTAGCAAGAGGTTCTAGATATGTTTCACAAGAAGGTTAGCCATTGGACATGTAGATGGCTCTCTTCTATTGGAAGGGTGACTCTTTTGAAGTCGGTGGTGTAGGCTCTTCCTATTTATAGATGCTTTGTGCAGGTGGCTCCCTCTATCTTTGTTAAAGAGTTTGATGCTCTTTCCTTCCAATTTCTATGGTTTGGTAACCTCCTTTCTACAAGATGGAGTTTGGTCAAGTGGGATTCAGTTTGTAGACCGAAGCAAGAGGGTGGTAATGGGCTTCGACTAGCAAGCTTGATTGGATAGGTTCTTGCAGCCAAATTATATTGGTGGTGGTGTACTTGCCAGGATCAGGACTGGGCTAAAATTCTTACTCACAAGTATCTCAAGGGAGCTGATAGCTCAGATGTACCTCGATTCAGCTTGGAGGGGAAAGGCTCCATGATTTGGGATACTCTCAAAAGAGGGCGAAGCTCATTAAGGAGGGGCTTTTCTAGATTTGTAATAAGGGTTTTAATGCTCTCTTTTGGCATGACTTGTGGGATGGCAATCTACCAATCATTTCTAAGTTTCTTCATCTCCAACCCCTTTGCAACATTTTGTTTGAGGCCGATTGGCTTAAGGTGGAGAATTTTAACATTGCTAGGGTTAGAGGCCACTTGGAGGTGGCTTGCTGGAAGGTCCCTTAGGATTTGCTGATGGGTGGTACTGTGGAGGATCGTCAGGAGCTAGCTGGGATTTTAGCTAGCAAACTTTGCAGCTCTCTTAAAGGGAAGGATGTTTTCTTTTGGGGTCTTGATCCGAAATGCATTTTTTCTATGGCTTCAAGGTATCGGGAGCTGGATAAGCAAATGCATGGGCAAATTAGGGTTCCTTGGTAGAAATAGGTGTGGAACAACTTTTCTTGGCCTAAATGCAACTTTGTTATTTGGTTGGTTTCCCACAACAAGTGCCTCACCTAGGAGAATTTGCGAAAGAGAGGCTTTCAGGGTCCTATTTGTGTTATGTGTGGTCATAGTGAAGAATGTGCTTCACATCTTTTATTTTAGTGTCCTTACTCTAGGGAGATATGGCACCTTTGGTGGGGGGTGTGGAATCATGCTTGCATCCATGCTACCTCTTTAGTTGAGTTCTGGGAGAGTATGGGTCGAGATCCATCTACGACCTCTTTTCTGCATGTGGCTTGTAATATTGGTCCCACTCTCATTATCTGGAATCTTTGGTTAGAAAGTAATTGTAGGATCTTTGAAGATTCTAAGATGGGAAGGGATCTCTTGTGGTAGAAGATTTTTCGTAAGATTCAGGAGACTATTGCGGCAAAGTGTGATCTTTCTGAGATAGTAGATCCTAGTGATCTATCTATTGTGTAGAACTTGAATTTGACTTGTAGTAGGTTTGGATTTTATGCTAGTAGAAGGTCGAGACAGGGCAAACATAAGGTTCATCATGAAGGGCGTTGGCTCCCACCCCCTGGGGGAGTTCTGAAGGTTAACACATATGGTTCTTCTAGGGGGAATCTTGGGCATGCGAGAATCGGTGGCATTGGTAGAGGCAATGATGGTGGTGTTGTGTTTTTGTTCTCTATGTATAAAGGGAATCATTACAATAACCTTATGGAGGCTCTAGCTATTCTTCATGCTATGAAGATGGGGTGCTCACTAGGTTGGAAGAGGATCATCTATGAATCTGATTCACGGATTGTGGTGTACATGTTGAATGAGCAAAGATTGGTTGGAGCTAATTACCATTTAGCATTAGTGGTTAAACAAATTCTGAACTTGTGCTCTTCGTTCAAGAATATTTCTTTCTGCCATATTCCTTGGGAGTGGAATAGAGTGGCATATTATCTAGCTAAATGGGATTCAGAGAATGGTGATGGTTGGGATGTGGATGAGCGAGGAAGTTTGCCCCCTAAACTTTCAAAGACTTTGGATATGTCAATTATGGAGGACAAAGGTGTGTAGTTGTTCTTTTAGAGGAGTCCCCTTTGGAACTTCTTTTTTCTGATAGTGTTATGTCTTTGGTTGGGCCCTGGGCCTCTGCTTTGTACTCTTTGTTGATTTCTCAATAAAAAATTTACCCCTTTTTATTAAAAAAAAATTCCTAATAATACCTCATTCTCAATTTTTTTCTTTTTTAAAACTCATGTGTGTATCTAATTAATTAAATTAATTAGATAAATCCTCTCATAACTTATCTTGCCTTCTTCAAGATTTATGTCTTTTTAAATCAAAAAGTCAAATCACTTATCCTCTTTCAAATCTTCTCGTCTACTTGTTTTATTTCCTCTTTTGTCAAATAAAGAAAAATAACAATCTAATCTCCAAAATCAAATCTTCTTCCTTCCATGATCAAAAATCTATAAATCTAGCCTCAACCAAGCCATTATATCACACAACAAAAATAATGTTATGCTATATCATTCTATCATAGAGAACAAATCTAGTAGATTTGGGTGCATCCTACTCTATTCTATCAAAGTGTGCAGTACATTTATCTTCTATTGTTTCTTTTGATCATTTTCATGCCAGTGATCTAAACCCCATATTTCGCAAGTGTTTTTGAGGCTTTTTGTTGCAGGTTTATGATCTTTTGGGGGAAAATTCAAGGATACACTTTCATAGAGAGCCTTGCAGCACAAAAGAGACCTCATGATTGCATATAGAAGGGCTAAGATGTGAAGAAAAACATATAATTTGACCCTTTTTGGTGCAGGTGAAATTTAAGAAAATGTTTGTAGGGTGATTAATAGTGTTTCTAGTGGTGAATAGTGATTTCCCGTAGTGAATAGTGCTTTTTGGTGGTGAACAATGCTTTTCGACAGTGAACAGTGCTTTCTAGGTGTGAACAATACTTCTAGGAATGAATAGTACTTCTGGTGGTGAATAGTGTTTCTGGTGGTGAATAGTGTCTCCGGTGGTGAACAGTGTTTCTAGTGGTAACAATGTTTCTAATAGTGAACAATGTTCTCCAGCAGTGAAAAGTGTTCTAAGGCTATGAACAATGTTTCCAAGCCATGAATAGTGTTTTTTTAAAGCTTAAAATAGTTATCTTTTTAAAAATGCCATAACTCTTGTATATCATGTCAAATTTTTAAGTTTTTATAAGCATCAAAAAATTGATTCACCCAACTTTGCTATAGTGCAAACCTTATTAGCATATCTATCCTAGATTCTCAAGTATATTCCTTCAAAGTCAGTCTTTCTTTACAAACTTCATTTGAGCATATCTTGTGCAAAACTTAATGAAATTTAACAATTTTTTTTGAAACAACATAGAATCTCACATAGAATCTGATTATCCACTCCAATCTGCTATACCTGATCATAATTATCAAACATTTTCTAGATTTATTGTTTTCATCTAACAAGCTTCTTTGCAAGTGGTTCATTCTCTTTTTTGTTTGGTGGAATAGGGGAAGACATAAGGAGTTGCATCAACATCATATCTGAAAACTATTAGAATGAAGGTGCAAACCACACAACAAAAATTTGATTCAAATCTTATTATCCTCTAAACAATGTAGAATCAATGGAGATTGCAACAGAAATTAAAACCTATTAAATAGAAATAACATGCACTAAGATCTGAACACATAACACAGTATGTAACGTGGAGAAAACCCTTTCAAGTAAAAAACTCCACCAAGAAAAGAGGCTCCAAGTTGTATTATCTTCAAATATATGAGATTACAATACATGCACTTCCTTTGTTTCTTTAATCTTCAATCTAGCAGTGCCTGTTACTCTCCAGTCTGATAAAAATGTAGTACAAATATCCTTATAAAAGGGGTTTGCCTTCTAGGGCAAGATAACTGACAAAATATCAACCGTCAGATCTATGACCTAAGGACGAATGCTCCAAATTTACAATGATAAAATATAAATAAAATGTGGTTTCGGGGGCATTGCCCCCAAACCCCTGTCGGGGCATATAGCCCTTGGAAAGCCCACTGAGGGGATGATCCCCCTGGACCCCTTGAAGGGGGGAAACCCCCTGCGACCCCCCGTCGTGGACGAATGAGCGTCGAGGATTGGATATAAACATGTAGCTAAAACAAGACCGCTACTAGTGAAGCCTTTCATCCCTTATGGGTGATTTACAAACAATATTAGGAGTAATTAATTACATAGGATTTACAAGGTTGATGGCACCTTAATCCTAACAAAAACAAACAATCCAAGTGCATACAATCCAAATTTTGTATTTTCAATTGATCAAAGAACTTGTTTGCAATATCACATTTCAATTTGAGCTTAAAACAAATGTGTGTTTACATCATCATACTTGATTTTGAGATTAAAATGAACATGTGTTTTCATCATAACATTTGGGCTTGGAAATAAAACAAACTTGTTCTTGATTTTATGGTGGATTTTAGTGTGAATTAGGATGTGGATGCTCTTCCCTTACACTTACTGTGATCTTGGGAATCAAAAACATCATTTATTCCATTCATCTTCACACACACATTTCAATTTCTAAGGGTCAATTAACTTTGAGAGTGTAAGTCAAGTGTGTGTATTCTCTCTCCTCGCACCACCAAGTGATCTTGGAGATCAAAGACCCCACTTGATTTTCTTATGTCACCCTTTTAGGAGGCCTGCTTGGAGACACACCACTCCAAGGGATGACCTCAACTCTAGTGTTCTGATGGAGTATACAAAGTGAGGAGTGAATCGAAAGACACACCTCTTGGAATTTGGAATCTTGTCATTTAGGCTAAGCCCCCAAGAACTTTATACCTTGAGGAAGTGAAGGTGAAGGGTGGGTTACCCTCTTCTCCCAGTTGTGTGGTATTATTTCACTTTCATTTCATGGATTCGGGCCACTCATACCTTGTGTATATTGGGGACATCCTTAAACAACTTATTCATCCTAGATTAAGACCTATTGGCCATACACATTTGACTAATATTAGGCTTGTTGATGTCTCTTCAAATGTCTTCATAAATTCAAACATTCAGTTTTGAAAATCAATTTTTTTCTATTGTGTCTTGCGTGTGTGTTTTACAAATCTATGCATGTACATGTGAAATCTTTTGTTTGTAATTGCCTAAGTCAAGTTATCAACAAATTCATTCCACATCATCCTAAGTATCGTTTTCATCACTTTCATCCTAATCCAAGTCACCTTCATCCTAATCCACGTCACCTTCATCCTAATCCAAACCCTAATCATCCTAATTATCCATCCTAGTTTTTCCTAGTCATTCTTGTAATCCATCTCACTAATAATCCTTATTCCCATATCCACATCATCATAATCATCATCCAATAAAATCCAACTTCTTCTAATCCTCACCACAATCTATCCCATTCTTGAGCCCCATCTAATCCATCCTTTGTCAAAATGGTTATGACACTAGAAAACAAGAACCTAGAGCAAGATCATTATGGTGTTTGAAAAATGCTTGATGAACTTAGGATACTATATAAAAAGGAACAAGTCACTACCCCACCACAACATCAACACATTCAACAACAACAACTCCTCGACCAATAAATCCAACAACTTCAACAACCCCTCAAACAACAATCCCAAATCCAACTACAAGCCCTTTTACAACAACAATTCCAAATACAACAACAACAATTCCAAACACAAAAACAACAATTCCAAACACAACCCCAACCTCAAAAAATTACACCTCAATCATATGTGTCACCCCACTCAACTTCATACCAACCTAATCCATCCACATATCATGTCAATTCCACATCAACCTATCCCATGTATACCCAACAACATCCACCCAAAGATCATCCAACTCGTTATTCCAACATTTTAACTCATCATCAAATCCATTTACAAGACTATAAAGTTCTTTTACAAAAATAACATGCAAGTCCAAGTTACCCTATGCACCAAGATCAACTGTCATTAACTCCTTATGATACCTTTGACAAGGGAAACACTACTCTAGTTTATGCATCCTATGGGTATCCTTTATCATCATCCAACCAAATGCCTATTGTTGGGTGAATATTTTGTCGTTAACTCGCTAACGGCAAAATGGGTATATCAGCCACAGCTATGATGAGACAAAGTCTCTCCTCTCAGCAAGGGGAGGTTCCCTCTAATTACTTAACTTTTGTAAATCAAACACTTATCAAATTTATATACACTAAAAACTATGTTTGGGGTGATTCCATCTCATCTCATTCTCTTTTTTCAGAATAGATGTTTATATTTCAAACTCTCGATATAAAACTTATAAATTATCACAATATCACAGAAACACAAAGTTTTCTGTTACCTCACTCACTACTTGTAACCAGAATTTTTTTGAAGCAAAATGCAGCCCAAAGTCTTCACTCTTCTTCAATATGATAAAAACGATTCAAATATAACAACTTGCAGCACAAAGTCCCCAAACTGTTGTATTTTCACAAACATGAACATATAACCCACAACCGATTTGATAACACAAAGTTTATCAGAATCAACTCTAGAGCGCTCTTCAATCACTTGAAACAAACTCCACCTTTCAATTATTATCAATTAAGATTATGATAGCAAGACATAAGAACAAAACTATCACAACGCAAATAATCCCAAGACAAAGATTGGAATTGAACTTGCTTTCTTGTATTGATGAATATTTGAATATTGATTTTCACAATAAGCACAAAGTCTTGATTTGCTTTTCAATTCGCCAGAGTTTTCTTGAAATAGATAAAAGATAATATTTACAAAAGAGGTCCCCTTTATTTATAGGGAAAGACCTTGAGAAAATCTAGGAAATCTACAACTACTTTGACTTATTCAAAAATAGGAGTCCTTATTGACTTGGGACTTCCTATTTTTTACATGTAATTGCATATCAAAAATGTACATGTAAAAATGTCCAAAACTGTTTTGAAAGTACATATGGAAATCAGAAAATAAACTAAGGGAAAAAATCAGCTGCTTCAACTTGTGTCACCACCCTTTTTCACGTGGTCATCATACATAGTGAAGGTCGCCTGCATTTCAATGCTATCTGGTTTGAATGTGTTTTTGAAGATCATCCTGGCCCTCACTATGGCATCCCTTACTGTAGTGATTGACTTGGCATGATTGGTTAACCTGGTTTTCAAATTGTCCAAGGTTAACTGGTTGTCTAATATGTTGTCCACAGAAGTTATTGAAAATACCTTGTCTTCAAATTCCTGCTGAAACATGTCCTCAAATTCCTTAACCATTTCTTCTGCAGAAAGAAACTGGTTATCCTGTGATACCAATTTACAGGGCAACTCCTCCAGCTTATGCAAAATGTTAACATCATTTTCTTCACTGGTTTCCTTGGCAGCTTCGAGATCCTTGATCAAATTTCTTAGCACATTGCTCCTGTACATTAGAGCTTCCTTTGTCTCTATATATGAATCCCTGTTGGAAATGGCGCCAATGGATATTAAAGTGCTCATTTTCAGCTTCCTCATTTCAACCCACTTATCATGAGTATCCTCTGTGTGCTCAATATCATGAGAGATGGCATCAATGAGATCGTTGAGTTCTGCTCTTACTTTCCTCATCTTATCCGTTTTCTCAAATACCTCCTTGAGCAAAGAGATTCCCTGAGCTCGCATCCTGTCTAAGTACTCTTCAAGTACTTTTCCTCTGAGGTGAGTCTTTTCCGCTTTCAGGATGACGGGGTCTTCTACAGACACGGCCTCTGGAGTAACTGCTTCTGAATTCAACGTGATCTTTCTTACCACTGCAGTCAGCTGTTCTGCTTTTGCCTTGTAGTAGTCTTTCATTTCTTTTTCCCTGTCGAATTTCTGGATCAGGATGTCCATGGCTGACTGCATATCATTTTTAGCGCTTTCATGGGTGATTTTGCCCAATTCAACCCTAGAAATAGAATAGTCATTCATGTCAAAATTTTCGACAGTTGCATCCTGTGGGGGTTTTGCTATCTCCAAAACCTTCTGCCCCTTTTCTTCAAGTACCCTTGAAAGGATCTTTGGTTTCTTCGGAGCCTTAGGTTTTGCAGGTGTCAGCTTAGTGAAATCAAAATCATCTGGAGAGATGACTTGCTTTTTCCTCTTTGGTGTGTAAGCTGACAACCAAGGTGGCAGCAGAGAAGTATTCACATTGGAGTCCATTCCTGCCACTGGTGTTACTGGGACTGTACTTGTGCTGGTGGTAGAAACAATAGGCGGGGTGTTGGTAAAAACCGCACCTGTTACATTGGCACTTGAAACTTGCTCAGTATTCATCACAAAATGATCAAACATAGAAGTATCTCCTATATCAAATGACGAAGAAGACAAACTAGGAATGGAATCAGAAGAATGGAGAACATTTTCAAAAGTGCCCTGGGGATTATCAAAGATTATCTTAGGAGGAGAGGGGGATTCAGAGGAAGGAATGATAATGGGGGAAGCAGGCACAGGGGGTGCAACAGGTGTATTGTCTTGTGGAGACAAAGCCTCTTTTTCTTGTTCCTCTGACCCCTTGTCTCCGACATCCATCTCTTCTGTAGCTGGCTCTTCAGTTGTTGGATCCTCTGCCGCTGGCTCCTCAATTTCCATATCTTTCGCTTCAGGTTCCTTCTCAACAACCTTTGCTTTCTTTGTCACAAATCTGATTTTAGGTTTATGTGTTTTAGAGGATGATGGAGCATCACTCTTATTCTTCGTTCTATTTTCAACCTTCTTACCAGTTTGCTCTTGAACTTCAGTTTCTGAACCAGTGAGGAATTCCTTCAGCGTAATTCCTTTATCTTCCAGCCACTTATTGGTGTTGGCCAATATGGGTTCAAATCTCTTCCTTAGGGAAGTCAGCTCCTTTTGGGACCATTGGATTGGCGGTAGAGGAGTACCAGCTATCTGTTCCGCTTCATACTTGGCATCAACCAATTCTCCATCATCCACAAGGTCCTCTGGGATATCAGCAAGTCCTAGGTATTCAATTTGCTCTAGAGACAGCCTGCTATAGTCCAGTTTCCTGATGTCTTCCTCTGTTCTCAAATCTATCCAGACATCTTCCACCATGGGTTCATGGAATTGTGTTTTCCTCTTGATTTTATCCTTTACACCCCGGTAATCAAACTTTGGTCTCCTCTTGAATTGCTTCATGGTGACCAGTTGCATCTCCGTTTCCATAGCTCTTGCCTTTGCGGCAGTCAATACTGAGTATCTGCCGATTTCTACAGGAAATCTGAAGCCAGGCTTTTTGAGTTCCATCTGTTTGTTATGCACAACAATCATTTGCCTGCACAACTCCATCAAGACTAATCTATCTGAAGGAAACCTTGGAAGCATATAAGGGTAACCTTGGAAAAAGCCAACCCTCAAGTAGGAGAAAGATGGAAATTGCAAAAACATACAACCAAAACCATTAACCACTGTCCATGCCTCATCTGAGATTCTTCTCTGCTCCAGTTGGGGATTGAAAAGACACAAGAATACAGCAAAGAATGCATCATTCACTCTCCTGAAATGGTGAATTGAGCCTTTCAATGTTAGCTGAGAATAGTACTGGTATACTGGGACTACTCTTCTATCCCCTTCTGACGACAATCCTGGAAAAATCCTCATGGAGGCTGCAATGTATACCAGATAGGAAGTCATGAAGAACTTGGAGGTAGTGGATACCTTCGTCAACTGATCATGCAAAGCGTTACTAATTTGCTCTCCCCAGAAAATAACCTGCTTGCCTTGGAGTATGACCTTAATGAAGGGATACATCCATTCCTGAAATTGTGAAGAGGAAGACAAACCTCTTATCCTGTTGAGGAGGGTAATCAAGTCACCAACTTCTTCCACGAAATCACTTCGAGGGAAGCTGCGTGGCCATCTAGACAAACTTGACCTCGCAATTTTCAACCATTTGTTGTTGATTACTTTCTTCGCCTTCTCTGGATTCTTATCATATTCCTTTTGAGCTTCGGTGAAATCAAGCTTCAACACCTCTGTTGCAGGAGGACACATGAACACCTTGTCAATAAACTCAGGGTCCAACCTGATTATTACATTACCACTGGCGTCCACCACAGCTCTGATATCTTTGTTGTAGAAATGGGCGCACTGAAGAACAAATTCTGTATTGTGAGCCGCCACTGGGAAGGAGGATACCAGATGAATATTACTTTCCACTATTTTCCTCATCATAGCACTGGGGTTGCTTGACTTGGTTCTCTCTACAAACTCAGCCATATCAACATGGCCAATCTCTGTATCTCTAATATCTTCAACATTAGAGTGGACTGAGGTGATTGGGAAAACACCTTGATATTTGTACTTCATAGCTTTTGCCTTCTTCGGAGACAAATCAGTCATTTGGACGATCTTTCACTGAAAAGAAATTTGACGTCGAAAGGAGCTCCGCAGAAGAAACTGCAACAGAAATCATGATCATGCAATCAGGGAAAATATGGGCAATCTGGGAAAATTGCATGTTGACGATCACGACTATGGGAGTGCGCTTGAAAAAGGGCTATAGTGCGAGCTGGCCAAGAATCAGAGGAGAAGCGGGCTCGGGAAAATGAAATTGGAAATTTTCTAGTGTTAGGAAAATTTGGGATATTTTTTGCACGGGCGGCGAAATTCGCCGCCCTTGCATGTGAGGGGTTTGATATTGTGCATCGGCGGCGAAATTCACCGCCCGTGCAGTTTGAGAGAACCGTGAGATGGTTGGAGCGGCAAAATTTGCCGTCGATGCAGGAAAAAGAAAAACTGAGGTTTGTTTGGTAAGAACGGCAATTTTCGCCGACGCTGCACAAAGGTTTATTGTTTTGATGTTTTGTCGGTAAATTTTGCCGACATCACGCGGGGGAAGCAAATACATGTCTAAGCGGCAAATTTAGCCGACAATGCATTTCATATGCGTGATGAGGTTATAGCGGTGAATTTTACCGACATTGCATTTGATCACATTTGCTTAGTTAAGTGCGGGGGTCGGGATGTTCGCCGCTATAACACTCGGCAAAAGTCACTATGTCCAGGTAAGCTCGGCAAAATTCACCGATGCTACATGAGGGGAATTTCGTGTCGAGGGTTTGGGAAATCGAAGGCGAGAGAATCCATAGGGTTTTCAGGGTAAAACCTAGGGCATTCTAAAAAACGAAACACAGCAATGGCAAAACAAAACAAACAAACAAACGAAATGGAAATAAATAAATAAAAACCCTAAACGACATACACCTCAATCCGTGAAGGAAGGAAATGGGAAACGGGAGGAAAACTTACCTGTCTAGAACGGAAAACCTATGTTCAAGCTTCAACAAAATCCGTCGCCAATCGGGATGGTGCGATCAAGCGAGCGTTGAGAGCGTTGGTAAACCAAACGAAGACTTCAGTCATAAGGAAAGACAAGCGACAATGGGAGTTATAACGCTTTTTAAAAGGTTAAAATCAGAGTTTGAACGCCTGGCACGAGTGGCCATTAATGGCATCCGACACCAAAATCCCGAAGATCTCGTTCGGGCGGCGATTTCGGCCGCTACGACATCGCCGTTGACCAATATGCGAAGTCGGCAAAAAAGGCCGTCATTGCATGTGATGCAGTTACTCCAGACATATGCGATAGCGGTGATTTTACCCGCTTCTGCACTTTGGACTAAAAACAATGTAATAGCGGCAAATTGAGCCGACATTACATCAAAACAAACAATAAACAAACTTAAGGGATATGTAAGAGCGGCAAATTTTGCCGCTCTTGCATATCAAGAGTCAAAAATTCACGAACTAAAAAATGACTAAAGTTAACATCCTAACCAATTTACGACTTGAAATTTCCTCGCCTTCATTGAGAAATTAATTCAAGGGAGCGTCGTAAAAATGTCAAATGACCTCGCACGAGAACAAGAACATCTTTTCTTGATTTGCGATCTTAGAGTGTAGTTTCACGAAACGGACAAGTTTCGTGGGGTTGCCTACAAAAACGAGCGTAGCTGATTTTGAGAACAACACCTATCCAAGAGCCTCCTAGTCCTATCCCAACACCACAATGCAATCCATTAGCCAATCTATCAACCCCTTCAATCCCTTCATTACCATCTTCCTCTAAATTTCTTAATCCTAATCCATTAAGCCACATTCCTCCTAATCCTAATCCCTTTGATCATCCACAATATCCTCCTTCACCCAATATATCATATGATCCACCGCCTAGTCCATTAACCCCTTTTATCCCTCCACCATGGGATCTATCCACTCCTAATCCACCATCAAATCCTGGTATCCCTCCACCCAATCCCAATCCTAATCCTAATCCATCTGCCCCAATTATTTATCCACCTAATCCTAATCCTAATTCTACACCATATACCCTTATTATCCTCCATTATATTGTCCATCCACCCATATACTTATGAAGGATTTGATCCAATGGCTATTAGAAAGGAATCAACCATCTCCATTTCATCAAATGCCCATCCTTGAACCTATCCAAGAACCTTCAAGCAATATGCCTATTCCTCTAATCCCATCATGTAGCCCACAACCCATCAAGCCTATTGAAGAGTCTCCTACCATGAGTCCAATCCAAGATCCCTTATACACTCATGTTGTTGATCACCTACAACCCATCAAGTCTATCCAAGAGTCTTCCACTCCCATCCACAAAAATAAAGAGTTATTTCAAGAGTCTCATCTAAAGCATGTGGAAACATCAACCCTTCATCCAAATCAAGATCAAAGCACCTTCATTCAACCTATCCATAACCTATATATTCTCTATGATCAAGATATTATCTATCATGAAGAGCCTATCCATGAGAAAATTCATCCCATCCATAGCACACTTAATCCTATTTATGATCAAGCTCCCATCTATGATCAAGATCCTACCTATAATCAAGAAAACCATGATGATTGTAATGAAACAACTTGCACAATATCTGAATATAATAGTAAATATGCTGCAAATACTTGATAATAATATGCCACTTCGAGGGGGCAACCTCCAAAACCACTTCGAGGGGGATACCTCCAATAGTCTTCAATGAGAACACAATACTCAATATATGATGAAATAAGACTCACTACCTCCTATATATACCTATTTATGCCTAGGATATCACCTAGGCCGACCTAAACAACTAAATAACAATAAACTAATGATAATATGACTTAATTAAGAGTTAAGATAGCCACAAGCCGACTATTCATAACCCTATACACACTATAGGATTAAGGGCGTAGCATGCCCCCCCTCTTCAAAGAAGCATTGTCCTCAATGCTAACCAAATGTGGATGCTTTTGAATGAATTCCTCATTCTCCCATGTAGCGTCCTCCACTGGAGAGTTTTTCCATTGAATTAGATATTCTATGATTTCCCTTGTCCTCAGCTTCTTGGTGCGTGTTTGAATAATTCTCTCAGGATCCACAACTATTCTTCCCTCTTCATCAAGCTTAGGTAACTTAGTCTGTGCTACCACTTTATTCCCAATAACCTTCTTCAAGCAGGAAACATGAAAAACTGGATGAATTTTTGTTGATATGGGCAGCTCCAATTTATATGCTACATTGCCAATCTTCTGCAACACCTTATAAGGACCATAGTACTTGGGTGCCAGCTTGTTAGCTTTATGTTGTTGTTTTAGAGACATTTGCTTGTATGGTTGTAGTCGCACAAAGACCCAATCTCCCACTTCAAAAGTTCTTTCACTACGGTGTTGATCAGCTTGTTGCTTCATTCTGTTTTGTGCCATTGCCAAGTTCTCTCAAAGACTAGCCAATACCTCTTGCTGATGATGGATGTGTTCTTCGACTGTGTGAACCTTTGGTTGTACCCGCAATGAAGAGATGATTGACGGTGGGTGGTAACCATATAGTGCTAAAAATGGAGACATCTTGGAAGAAGTATGGAAAGAAGTGTTGTACCACCATTCTGCTAGTGGTAGCCATTGCACCCATCTCTCTTGTTTATCTGAAGCAAAACAACGGAGATAGCCTTCCAAGCATTTGTTGACCACTTCTGTCTGTCCATCTGACTGGGGGTGATATGATGAACTACGAGCAAGCTGAGTGCCCAAGCATGAAAACAAGTCAGTCCAAAAATTACTTGTAAATATAGGGTCACGATCACTGACTATAACTTTCGGAGTCCCATGCAGTTTCTGAATAGTATTCATAAAAGCTATTGCTACAGTGCTTGCTGCCAATGGTTGTGCCAAAGCACAAAAGTGACCATATTTGGTGAGACGATCCACAACAACCATGATGACATTTTTTCCTTCAGATCTAGGCAAACCTGTGATGAAATCCATAGATACCTCCTCCCACCTTTGACTTGGGATACATAAGGGTTGTAGAAGACCTGGAGTCTTAACTGTCTCCCCTTTATGTTGTTGACATATCATGCATTCAGCTACAAATTTTTGAACATCCCCTTTCAGCCCTTCCCAAAAGAAATCTTGCTTGATTCTATGATAAGTTTTGAGGAATCCTGAGTGCCCACCTATTGGAGAAGCATGTAGTTCTTCCAACACCTTAAGCTTAAGAGTTGAATTCTTGCAAAGGTATAACCTCTCCTTGTACCATAAAATATTTCCTTTCCATGAAAATTTGTCAGACACACTTGATTCCTGTTGGAGTTTCTCAATGAGCCTTAGAGTATCTATGTCCTTCTCCCACTCTTCTCTTGCCTCATTTACCCAGTCTGCTTGTAACATGGAAATGGCAAATAAAAATGACTCTGTGGGTTCATCACGCCTTGATAGAGCATCAGCCACAACATTCTCCTTGCCTTTCTTATATATGATCTCAAAGTCATATCCCAACATCTTTGTGACCCATTTTTGTTGTTCTTCAGATGATAACCTCTGTTGCAAGAAATATTTGAGACTATCATGATCTGTCTTGACCTTAAAGTGTCGTCCCATTAGATAAGGTCTCCATTGTTTGACTGCATGCAAGATAGCCAACATTTCTTTCTCATAAACTAGCTTCAACAAATTCTTACCTTTGAGTTGGCGACTTTCAAATGCTATGGGTTTTCCTTCTTGCATAAGTACTGCTCCTATTCCATGTCCTGAAGCATCACATTCAACAACAAATGTTTTAGAAAAATCTGGGGTAGCTAGGACTGGAGTTGTACACATGGCTTCCTTTAGTTTCTCAAATGCCCTTGTCGCCACTTCATTCCATTGGAAAGCATCCTTCTTTAACAAGGATGTGAGAGGAGATGCTATGCTACCATAATTCTTTACAAATCGGCGATAATACCCTGTAAGCCCTAAAAAACCTCGTAAGTTCTTAAGGGTCTTAGGAATTTTCCACTCTACAATTGCTTGGATCTTATGAGGGTCCACCTTGACTCCCTCATGTGACACAATGTGACCAAGGTACTCCACTTCTTTGACATCAAAGATACACTTGGATGGTTTAGCATACAACTGATTCTGCTTCAAAATGTCCAACACTTGATTTACATGTTGCAAGTGTTCCTCCTATGTTTTACTATATATTAAGATGTCATCAAAAAATACCAAAACAAATTTCCTCAAAAATGGCCTGAAGATAGAGTTCATTAAACTTTGAAATGTCGACGGTGCATTAGTGAGACCAAAAGGCATTACCAAAAATTCATAGTGGCCCTCATGGGTTCTAAAAGCTGTCTTATGTACATCCTCATCTCTAATTCTAATTTGATGATAACCAGAACGGAGATCAAGTTTTGTAAAATAAATAGCACCATTAAGCTCATCTAACAAATCATCAATTACTGGAATAGGAAACTTATCTTTTATGGTGAACTTGTTAAGCTCTCTGTAATCTGGACACATCCTCCATGTTTCATCCTTCTTACGCACCATTACCACAGGAGATGAGTAAGCACTTTGACTATGCCTGATAATGCCTGCTTCTAGCATCTCTTGAACTATCTTCTCAATCTCACTTTTTTGAGCATATGGATATCTGTACGGCCTGATGTTGGGTGGTTGGCTCCCTGGTACTAGTTGAATGGCATGATCATGATCTCTCCTAGGAGGCAATCCTTTTGGCATCTCCCCAAAAACTATAGAATGCTTATCTATAATTGCTTGTAGATCCAATGGTGTAGAAGCCTTTGAGTGATATGCTTCTAATGAAAATAATTGGGCTACCATCCCATCTACCCCCTTCTTCAACATCTTTTGCATTTGGTAAGAACTTACTATCTGTGGTGACTTTGCACGCATCCCTCGTAATTCTATTGTTCTTCCCTCTGATTGAAAGCGCATGAATAGTTCTTGGAAGTTCAATTCAATTGTTCCCAAAGTGGTAAGCCACTGTACTCCCAAAACAATATCTGCCGCACCCATTGAGATAGCATACATTGGACAATTAAGATGATAATCTCCCATGGATAATTTAATGCTATGGCATTTTCCTGAACAACTAACAGTACCACCATCTGCAATCAAGACCTGAAATTCTGGAGCTGGATATATAAAACAATTTAAACGAGTGGCCAACTTTTTGTTGATGAAGTTATGAGTGCTACCTGAGTCTATCAACACTGTTACTTTTTCTTTCTTTAAGAAACCCACTACCTTGAGAGTTTGTGGGGTACTAAAACCTGAAAGTGCATGGCAAGAAATGATTGGTTGAGTATCTCTTGACTCCTCCTCAATCTCATTGTCACTCTCTACTATTGGTACCTCTTCTTCTTCCTCACTTGGCCCTTCAATATAGAACAATTTCTTTTCAGTGCATTTGTGTCCTCTACTATATTTGCTATCACAATTAAAACATAATCCTTTTGCTCTCTTCTCTTCGATTTGTTGTGGTGTTAGCCTAGTAGGTTGTGGAAGTGACTGTGTAGGAGTTCTTTTATCTCTTATGTTTATAAAACCTTGCCTTTTATTAACCATAAATTTTTCCTCTACTTGCCTTGCCATAATCATTGCCTCTGAGATGGAATTTGGACGGAACATGCGTACCTCATATTTAATGTGATCCTTTAAGCCACCAATGAATAGCTCCAACAAATTTTTTGTAGACACATTTTCCACTCTTAAAGATAAAGTATGAAATTGATGAATGTAATCCTTGACCATACCTGTTTGCCTTAATTTGGTAATTTGGCTAAAGTAGCTATCCATAAGATTTTCACCATAATGAGTAATGAGTTCTTCTTGGAAAACCGACCAAGTGACAATGCATCCTTTTGCTTTCTTTTCTTCACATAGCCAACGGTACCAAATGAATTGATCAGGTTCCAAGTATAAGGAAGCCATGGCCACCTTTTGTTGACATGGAACATGGTGGATATCAAAGAATTGCTCCATTTGACAAAGCCAATTGGTAGGGTCTTGACCATCAAACTGTCGCATATCCAACTGTGGTGTGAAATTCCTTGCCATAAAATGAGTGGTGTGATGATCCATCTTGAGATTTGATTCAAACCCAAAAACACCCTTCCCTTTTGTAGAATCCTCTTCCTCCACATCGTGGTGTTGTGACTGCTTATGTTTGGAAAGTATCTCCAGAATTTTCTCAATATCACATGACTTTGCCAACCCTTTCATTTGTTCATCCATAATGGACAAGATTTCACCTTTCATCTTGCTATTTTCTTTATGAATAAGTTCAAGTATATTTTCATATTCTTTTTGATCAACATCCTCATTTTCCACCTCCTCCTTGCCTGGAGTTTTTCCCGGTGTGGTAACATTCTTTTTGCCCCTTGTTGAAGGACCCGTCATGATTGGAAAAAATAATTTTGAAATAAATCACACAAATGAAATAAAAATTCTCTAAAATTTTTACTGTAACTTACTAAGGCCAAGATACCACTTACCCAGAAAAAATTCCAAGAAATTAGCAAATTTACTGCCTTGAGAGTGAATTTGTTGCAAACCCTAATTTTGCAATAACTTGCTTATTTTTGCTCCAATTCCTCTGAAATCTAGACTGTATCTTATTTAATATTGTCTTCAAAAACCCTTTAAAAATCTTTTAAAAATTCGCTAAAATCTGAAAGTTATGCTCTTCCCAAAATCGCCTCCAATGATGAGAAAAAATTTTGCCTCTACAGTGCCAAGATCATGCTCTGATACCACTTGTAATGAAACAACTTGCACAATATCTGAATATAATAGTAAATATGCTGCAAATACTTGATAATAATATGCCACTTCGAGGGGGCAACCTCCAAAACCACTTCGAGGGGGATACCTCCAATAGTCTTCAATGAGAACACAATACTCAATATATGATGAAATAAGACTCACTACCTCCTATATATACCTATTTATGCCTAGGATATCACCTAGGCCGACTTAGATGGGCCTATATAAGCCTTAGGCCGACCTAAACAACTAAATAACAATAAACTAATGATAATATGACTTAATTAAGAGTTAAGATAGCCACAAGCCGACTATTCATAACCCTATACACACTATAGGATTAAGGGCGTAGCAATGATCCTCTTAGCCAGCTTTATGCATTCCATGATCAAGAGATTATCACTCCACCTATCCATAATCCCATAACTACCCATGAGAAAGATATCTAAACAACTCCTATCCATTCTCCACCTAGCCCTATCCATGATCTAACAACATCCACTTCCCTTGATGAGACACTTGGCTCCCAAGTAAACATAGATGATTAAACAAATAGGTTGGATCTTAATGAGCATAATGATAATCCTATTGATCCTTCATCATCTCCTATCGACCCCATTTCAAATCCATCATCCTATTGCCTTGGTCCCACTAACTTCATCCATGGTGGTTCTCTCATAGGAGAGGAACAACATCTATACACCACCCTGCCTCCCCCATCTAATAATGGACTCATGTTTTATTTCCAAAACAACAAATATCCCATTGCACATCACATGCTCTAAAAAATGAATTATCAAGGAAAAGGTTTAGGCCTTCTTGAAAAAGGTATCTTGGAGCCCATCCATGTTCAAATCCATACACACATGCATGACCTTGGCTATACATCTCAAGGAAAGAAATCCACACATCTTGATAACACCTTCACCCCTCCTAAATCCACTTCTTTTAATCCCAAACCATGTGCATCCCATCATACCTCCAAATCATGTGTCACCATCCCTCCTCCATTATCATACAAATCCCAAAAGCGTGTGACCATAGATCTCCCTCTATCCACTCTACCTCCACTCCTTCCAACTCCTAATATCCCTATCCTTAAATTCCCTAATCCATCTATCCACACATCCTGCTCCTATAAATCCCCTAATATTCCTAATCAAGATCAACCAATACATACATTGACCAAACATGAAGCTATCAAAAAATCCATGGGATCTCAAAATAATCATTTGGATGCTTCCCTACATAAAAGCCTACAAAAGCCTCAACATTATCATGCTGAAGGGAATTAATATACAAAGCAAAATCAAAAATCCAAAAGGGTGCCCAAGCACACACCTCCAAAACAAAAGTTCAAAAACAAAATGGTTTGGGTTCCTAAGAAAAAAGAAATCAAGTCAAATGACGCATCCACATCCCAAAAATCCCACTCCATCCAAAATACCCTTCCATCCACAAATCCCAATGCAAAAATTATAAAAATCCTAAGTCTATGTGGGTCCCTAAATTCCTACATCAACCATCCCATAAGAAAAAATCTCCATTACTTACTACACCTCCCTCCAATAAAAATATTCAAAATAAAACTTGGTGTGTGCAACTGTTGGTCTCGGTTCTTTTCCATTCCACAACATTTTGACATACCTCCATCTCCCCATCTTTCATCCACTATCCCACATATTTCAACCATCATATCCCTATGGTCCATGCTTTTGCATAATCCTTTCATACATAATCCACATCATAATTCGCTATCCCTCATCCATCCTTGCATAAACCTATCATAATCCACATCATAATCCATTATCTAACTACTCAATCTCCCTCTCAGGTAATCCTCTACCAACATCCATGAGCATTATGACACTTGACATGGTCCATGTGTGACTTCCATCCAAAATGGGACATTTTCACCTCCTCTTGGAAATAGATGCTTGAGTCCCCATCCTCCATCCAAATCTCTCTTTCCCACCATCCACCCATCCCATCCAAATAGCAAAAAAACAATTAAAAAAAATGAAAAAAAAATAGTAAAGAGAAATCATTCGTCCAATGGTGAAAACTTGGCAAACATGTGCCTTAAATAAGTACCATGATGAAAACCTAGAAAATAGGCATCATGAGTAGATTCATTGTCTATGTACCTTACACTTGGGGGAATGTTGTCTCATCTACCCATCCTATCATTCCTTCTATCTATCCTTCCTATCATATCTTCCTTATCCGTTATATCTGCATAATTATCCCCTTGATCCAATCCATCCTCCTTTTTGATCTTGATAAAGATAAAGGGGCAAAATTTTGAAACATGCTTTGGACATCTCTTGATATACCTCATCTTTTCCAACCAATCCAATCAATCCTATCATCATAAGCTTTGCCATGTAAAATCCTAAGCATTATACCTAGAATGGGGCATGTTATTCATATGCAACATAGTCTTTGGAGATCACATCCTAAACACCTCATCCATTCCATCCATTGTTGCCTATCCTTTTATCCATCCATCTATCACAAGTCTTCTGTCCCATTTACTATCTCCCATCCTTTTATCCATTCATCCAATCACATCTCCATCCTTTTCATCTAGACTTGGTTTTCTCATGTCATTGGTATCTAGCATCTAGGCCATCCCCATTGTAATCCAATGCTATCCTAAAACAATTCAAAATCCACAAACATCATAATATTACAAAAATCCAAAAAAAACAAGCAATAAAAAAATCAAAACATCCAAAATATTAAAAAAATCACAAGATTCTAAAAATCCAAGCAAGAAATCCAAATGCAAGTCATCCTTAATCCATATCAATCCAATCAAGTAATCTAGCCAATCATCCAAAAGCATACCTTGGTTTTGTTTCTAACCTTGTTGTCAAACCTATCAATTGATCTTTTATCCAATCATCATCAACGGGATATATCATTCCTGCCTCCTTGTGTTGTTCTAGGGATATATCTCTCCCCACAATGATATCATTATCCTCAATCAATCCAATCAATCCTTGACCAATCAATCATCAGTTTACATCTTGGTAGGGGTAATACTTTGTTTGTTTTTTAATCATTTATGCATGCTTGCTTGCTTGTGTGTGTTATCTTTTTTACCTTGCATTTGTATCAATCCTGGCAGCATATTATCACCACGACATCATGGTCTTCCATATCATGGTGCCCAACGACATATGTTTGCTTGTGACCTTTTATCTTTTATTCGCATGACACATTGTCACCATGGTCTTTATACCTTGGTGCATTTAATATCTAGTGTTATATCAAACTAGACGGTTACTCACCTAATGAAGCATAACATATCATTCATCCATTTCATTAATCTCTTATCTTTCCTCCATCTCCTTAACCAATTGGTTTCATCCATTTCAAGAGCATACTCATGTTCGTCTAACCCACCTATCCTCTCAAGGGGGCATACCATCCCTACATCATCTTTCCTTGTCACTTCAAGTGATTGGGGCATCGTCATCCCTAAACCTACCATCTTCTTCTATCCAACCAAGCACTATATTTTATCTTTCTTTGAAATGATGTTGCTTCACAACACCATCTCAAAGAGGGGCAAAATGTAGACACCTGAAATTAACTTCACTTCCCGACTTAATTATTCATTTCATATACTTTCATATTAATTAAATTCATCCATCTTTATTAAAATCATTATTCTTCCACATTAATTCAATAATTATTAATTATTTAATTAAGTCATTTTCCCCACTTCCTCGCATTAATTAAATAATTATAAATTATTTAATTAATCTTTTCTTTCTTCTAATATTAATTAAATAATTTATAATTATTTAATTAATTAAATCACAACCCAATATTAATTAAATTAATCAAATATATATTTAATTAATAAATCTTAATAACACCTCATTCTCAATTTTTTTCTTTTTTAAAACACATGTGTGTATCTAATAATTAAATTAATTACATAAATCCTCTCATATCTTATCTTGCTTTCTTCCAGATTTATTTCTTTTTAAATCAAAAAATCAAATCACTTATCCTCTTTCAAATCTTCTCATCTACTTGTTTTATTTCCTCTTTTGTCAAATAAAGTAAAAAAACAAATCTTCTCTCCAAAATCAAATCTTCTTCCCTCCATGATCGAAAATCTATAAATCTAGCCTCAACCAAGCCATTTTGATCACACAACAAAAATAATGTTATGCTGCAAAAATTTCAAGCAACTAACATATCAATCATTCTATCATAGAGAACAAAGCTAGTAGATTTGGGTGCATCCTACTCCGTTGTATCAAAGTGTGTGGACTGGTTTGAAGGTGAAGGTATCAAGTGTATTTGCATTTATCTTCTATTGTTTCCTTTGATCATTTTCATGCATACAATAACATTTGATATTACAATTCAATTACAATCACATGTGTGCTAACATAATCTTCCAATGATGATGCTTGATATATTTGCATAAGCCAAAAATGTAGTACCATTTAGAAACTACCAAAGTCATCCTTGGAAACTGATGACCGATTGAAAGCTAACTCAAGCATTAATCAACTTCGTACTTCTCTTCCCAAGCTCCAAACTCTTTATCCTCTGGCCATTGGAAGTTCACAACTTTGACCACCTTATCATTATGACCAGTATACTGAGCATCCAAAATTGCTTTTGACTCCTTACCAATACTGTCACGGATCTTTTCTAGTGAAATAAGCTCATCCAAAACTAAATTAAGGGGACCTATTTGCAACTCACCATCCACACACACCAAACCAATCACCTTAGACCCCACAACATTGTATTCTAATTTCCACTAATCCAATGTTTTGGCCTAGTCCTAATCATCTTTGAAATTGGGCAATATCTTCATTTTCATCTGATTAATGGATGTTACCTTCTCCTTAAACTAGTTTTCTAACTTTATCATATAAGAGGCAACATCATGCAAAATTGCCATGACTTTTGATACACCTTGTAGTCCAAGGGGCTTATTCAAATCAAACCTAGTTGTCTTGACCATCTACTTTATTGTGCCATTCCTTGGCATCCATTTGTTCAAAAATTCCTCTAAACTAGATGAATTTTGCTCATGCTTAACTAGAGCCCGATTTAGATCTACAATTCCTCTATATGCATCATCTACCTTTTCATTTATCTTAGTTAACTAATGGTTAACTATATCAAACACAATTTTGCTATACGCTTGCATTCTATCTCCTTTCAAGGTCTCAACAATCCCTTTCAATTATGTGATCTCAGCAAGTAGAGCATCTCTATGAGATGGAAAAGCTTCATCTAATGGGCTTGAAATGATAGGTATAGGGGCACTAGAAGAAGCCAATTCCTTGTCTTCTAAGGCTCTCAATTTCATCAAATTATCTGCACATCTCTTTTGTAGATCATTCTAGTCCTTTTGTAGTTTCAAAATTGTATCTTGACTAAACATTGTAGTGTCAACCACCAAGGTTGCTGCATTTGGGGCTAGAGTGTCTGTAACTCTTTTCACAATCAAGTTACCCCTCAACTGATCAATCCTCTCAACTACATCTAGTTTGTGTGTGTTGGGTGCCAGGGTCCATATAGCCAGTGTCCCAAATGATGGACTGAAACCACATCCAAACACTTCCTCTACTTGTTCCTTAGTGGATAAGACAACTACATTTTGCTTTCTAATGGTTTCACATGCTAAAGCATGTACCATATTCTAGTTTGGCACTAACAACATTCCACTTTCCATCACCATCTATCTACCTCTACAGTTCCTACCTCCATTAGATTATCTTCAATGTCTACAATTTGCATGGTAGCTTTATCTTTATCTTGAGAGGATACTTTGTCGTCAAAGGTCTTCTAACCTTCCTTTTTGTCCTCTGAGGTTTTTTGCCTCTAAGCCTGTTGACTATCAACATCCTCAATATCCTAAGATGCCCTCTACTTAATATCTTCACTTCTTAACCTAACATAAGGATTGATCTTTACACCAAGATCCCTTTGTACCTTAGGAGGTCTCTATTCTTCAGGATCCATGTGCTTCTCTGCATTCTCCATTTTTCTAACTCTAATGATCCTTAGGATCCTTCTAGGATCCTTCTTTGTTTTCTCATTCTCCGTACTCACAATCCTTTTCCACTTCTCAGTATTTACTTCCACTTCTGCAAATGATAAAGAATTTCTTACCACATATTCACCAAAATTGATCTGATGTGGAAAGGCAAACCTTTTCACACTTAGTCTAACTGAATTTATAAACTCCTCTGGATCAAATTGAACTTTGAAAGTAGAATTCTTCAGTCTATATCTATTCAACATAGGATATATTTGATCTAGGCCCTCCTATTCACTACTTGAAAGTCTGACCATTTCAGAGTAGCGAGGATAAAGGAACCTTTCTTCTAGCCCTTGGGATGGATTTTATCTACTTCATTCAATTGGCAAACAATCTCCAAGTAGGCGATTCTCTTAGGCACATACACAGGCAACAAATGAGGTGCCATAGTGAAACCATAAACTCTAAAGTATGTAGAGTACTTGTTCAAAAACCAGTTTCCCCAATTGTGTCTTATTCCTAACCCAAGGGTTTCCTTATTTGGCCTAAAGAAATCCCTTATTTTCTATGGTATTCTTGCTACATGTTCTCCCATATATGACATCAACTTCCTCATAAAGAATTCTTCAAAAATAATAAAATTTGAATTGTCACAATCCTTATCCCACAAATAGGTCCAACACTATATTGGTAGGAGATTCTCCTTATCATCAAACTGTCTTACCCTTAAAGTATGGCTCCACACCTTTTTGCCAGCATATAAAAACATATGGCACATGTGAGAATACCATTTGAACACCAATGTCTAATTAGCCTTCAGAGATACCATCTATCTATGCATCTTGTTTGCTAGAAAAGAAGAAAAGTCAAATTCCACGTTCAGAATGTCATCCTCAATATCAATGGCCATGAACATCAGGTGCACAGGCATCTTTTCTTCTGCATCTTCACTAGTGATTTGGCAAAGTGAGTAATAAGTATTTATGAAATAATCTTCAAAACCCTTTATGTTGAGTGGCTCCTTTTCAAATACTTCCAATCCTCTTCCAACAAAAGTCTTGATTCTATGTCTAGGGATTTTGACAAACCTATACAATGCTTTGTGTATCTCATGCATCCTTCTGAAAGTGTCAAAATCTATAGCTTTGTTTGTAGCCATGTTCAAATCAAATACCTTAGCAATGTATAACCTGATGAATGCAACAATGGTATCTCCATTTGCTACTAATACCCTCTTTGTGCCAACATCATACCTGCTTGCAACAAGTTGGATGAAATCTGCATCCACAAACACATTTGAAACCTCAACCTTGCCCATGTCCAGATTCCATCCATTCTTCAAGGGACCCTTGGCACTCCTTTTCCTATACCATCATTCAACTAATGACTATCTAGTCATAGGAATGATTACATCTCTAATTCCACCAAGGCTATCTACAATTTTTTCATCATTATTCCTCCCCACAAGGCTTATAGCCTTTTTAAATGAGTCAAGGAATTGAGTGAGCAAGTCTTGTTCAAAACCTCTTTTCATTTCTAAAGGACCAACAATGTTTGTATGTGCAGGGTTTAAATATAGACTAGGGATTTTCAAAATTTAAACAAACTTAACAATTCACCCTAATATGTTTATGAATTCAAATTTTGCAATCCATTTGAGAAAGATTGATGAGATTTGCAAGCAAATTGACTGAGATATCAACAGTTTTCACTTACTTATTCTTTTCAGATGGAAACCTTAGACTTCTTCAATTGTTGTGATACAATGCTTGATTCTCACAAGAATTCTGATTACAAATGATTGTACTCATCGCAACAATCTATTTTATCTATTTATTTCACCAATTGAGCAATATTTTGGAGGATTTCCCATCATATCACCATTATTGCAAGCACATGTCAGCTTGCAAGCTAGGACTAATCGTTCTTCATGTTTGAATCTCCATCATTGATTTGATCAGTCTATGGGAGAATCTACGGTTCAGATTTGAAAATAACATCAATGAAAGGCATCTTACATTCTTGAAATGTCATGGACCAATCCGAATTAGCCATTCCAACAAAGAATTTCCATTTTAGATCCATGTGTCAACTTATCACAGCAGCACAGGCCTAGGAGGGACCCACACTGCTACCCTCGTGCTTAATTGCTAGGTGCTAGCTTCGGCTTGCCTAGACTGGATGAGACCCATTTGACACTTGGCACTTCATTGTAACAGCACAAAACACATTCTTCAATATCTTTTTGTTGCGTGCTCATGCAATCCAATAAGGAGAAAGCATGACTTGGGCATTCAATTGATAAGGCTTTGGACCCACCCGCTTGGAGATCTACAGTTAGCACATCAGTACGACTCTAATAGATCTTATAGATTTGGAGGCTACAATGCCATGACAACTGTAGATTTGTCTTCAAGGACTTTAGACTTAAACTTAGGAAATATTTGCATGCATGGGGGAAGTCGATGACTAGGCTCAAGGGGCCAGTTTCAAATGAGAGCTAATACATAAGGTTGTAACTTAAGTCTAGGATGACTGCTTATTACAAGTCAACTCAAAATTATAACGTAGGCTTACATAAAGAGGCTAAGGGTTTAGGGTTTAAGGCTTTCTATATGCAGACTTAGCCAATTACAAGGGTTTTAGACTAGAGGGAAAATAAATTGTGAGGGGTTCTACTAGTGGCTCTGGTTGGGGATGCAAGGTTGACTCAATCATGACGAGGACCACAGAACTCCAGGAAGTAGAGCAGACAAAATGACACCCTAAAACCTAAAACAAAAAACAAGACAGAAAGGAAGAAAGGAAAACACCCTAACTAACTATGTAAAATGTGCATGGAAAAGATTCTTCTTTAAGAAAAGAAGGGTTTCAAAAATTGTCCATGCACTGGTAATTCCTGAAATTCACCACCAAGACTTTGAAGAAAATATGAATCCTCTCCATGTGTACTATTGACCAGATATGAACCTATCCAAAGTGAATCAAACTTTCCATGTCTTCCTTTATCTTGATACCTAGCATTCCACATGAAGACCAGATCATAAATCTGAAACTTCCTTTCTGATGTTTTCTTATCAAATAGATATTTCACTTTCTATTGCTTCTTCAAATTGGTATTTTGTGCTTCTCTTCTAGTTTCATCTGATGCAACCTATTAGTTGACTCTTTTTGCCATTACATCCTGTATATCATCATCATTTTCTTATATGAACCTATACACTGGTAAAAATTATTCGCAGGCATTTTTTCTTCTACTCCATACACCAATTCAAAAGGAGATTTTGTGTTGCCTTCTTGATAGTCACTCTATCAACCCATATTGCCACTTTGAGCTTGGAGTCCCATGCCTTCTTATTTTTCCCAATTATCCTTTTGATTATCTTCATCAGGCTCGTATTACTGGATTCAGATTGACCATTACCCTGAGGGTGATATGGTGAAAAGCAAGACAAAGTGATATCGTAATCGCTACAGAAATCCACAAACTCACTAGACCTAAAGCACATTGCATTAACTATCACTAGCTTTGCAGGTACTCCAAATCTGCTTATTATGTTGCAGAACAAAATCTACAACAACCTTGCTTGTAGCCTTCTTGGTTAGAATTGTTTCAATCCATTTAGTAAAATAATCAATGGAAACTAGTATCCAACTATGTCCACCACTTGATCTCTCTGAGATTTCACCAATGAAATCAATTCCCCATTGTTCAAATGGAGCTTCAACTATTATGGTTATAAGTGGCAATGCACCTGCATATTTCATCTTTCCTAAAAATCTTTGGGAGGCTTCACATTTCCTCACCATCTTGTGTACATCAAAAAATAATGTAGGCCACCAATATCCTGATCTCAAAATCTTATTCACAGTAGTTTTGGCCATATAGTGTCCACACACTCCACTGTGTGTCTCAGTTAAAACTTTACCAGCTTGATCTTCATCCATGCATTTGAGCAAAACACCCTCAGGATTCTTCCAATACAACTCTCCTTGGAGAATGACATATTTTATTGCTTGTAGTTTCAGTGTCCTCTTTTGACTATCACTTAAGTGAGTTGGACATGTCATATCTTGCAAGTATTAGACAATATCCTTGTACCATTCTAAATTTTGCACACTACATACGTTGCCTTGTGCAACATCCTCAACCACATTCACTTGGCAAGCTTCAAGATTTGATTCATTCATCAACTTTGCTAAGCCTTGTCCTCTCACCAAATTGGTAATCTAAATATCAATATTAAATTCTTGTATCTTGTTTATCCATCTACAGTGTCTCTCTGTCACTTCATGCTGTGTAAAAATATCCTTTACTACAAAGTGAGGAACATAAGCTATGATTTGAGCACCCACCAAACAACGCCTGAAATTATTCACTTCTCTAACCAAGGTGTAAGAATGCTTCTCCATTATGTCATACTTTAGATCTGCAGCTTGCAATGACTTACTAAAAAATGCAATTGGTTGCTCATATCCTTCATCATTCTTTTGTAATAGGACTGCATCAATTGTATGGAAAGAAGAGAAGGAGAAAAATTGGAAAGGTTTTGAAAAGTCTAGAGATTTCAACATAGGGGTTGTCTTAATGGCTTCCTTTATATTCTAAAATGCCTAGACTGCTTCACCCCCCATGTTATTGTTACACCTTTCTTCATCATCTTGGATATGACCTTGGTTGTTTCTACAAAGTTGGTAACAAACCTTCTCACAAAGTTGATTTGTCCAAAGAATGATTGAATGCCCTTAACTATCTTAGGCATTGGAATTTTTCAATAGTTGCAACTGTATCATGATCAATTCTCACTCCATATTTAGATACAATATGCCCCAATAACTTACCCTCAATTACTCCAAAAGCACACTTCTTGGGAATAAATGATATACCATACTCCAATGCTCTGATAAAAATCTTCTCTAAATGCATGCAATGATCTTCTGCTTTCTTGGAATATGTAGTCAAATCATCCTGATTTACTACTAATATGGATTCTATAAGGCTTGCAAATGCAACATCCATTTCCCTTTAAAATGTCACTTCTGCATTTGTTAGTCCAAATGGCATTCTTACATACACATATGTGCCCCAAGGTGTAGTGAAAGCAGTCTTATATTGTTCGAATTATTTCACCTTTACCTAATTATAATCTGAGAATCCATCCATCATGGATAAAAGCTCATAACCTGTGGACTTTTGCAGCATGGCTTCCATATTAGGCAATGGGTAATCATACTTTAAAGATGATACATTAAAATTCTTGAAATCAACACAGTCTAATATATCCATTCTTTTTTTTTACTGGGACTAAATTAGAAACCCAAGTGGAATGCCTAATAAATTTGATAATTCCTCCATCCCTAAGCTTGATTGGTTCCTCTTGCATCTTTGGAGCTAAGGTTAGATTAATAGGTCTTTTCTTCTGCCTGAATGGTTTTGCATCTAGTTTCAATACAATTTCATGCTGAAATAGGTTTTCTCTATAGGCTTTCAAGTTGTCATAGGACCATGCAAAGACATGCTTATATTTTCTAAGAAAAGCAATTAGCATTGTTTTTATGTGTGGATTAAGTTGTTTGCCAATATATACCTTCTTAAGGGCATTGTTTGTTCCCAGATTTATCTCTTCTAGATCCTGCTAATTGGTTGGAGTGGACTTGCCAACAAATTTATCACTATTCTCAAATGCTCTTTCTAAAGTAACTAATCCTTTTGGGATCTTGTTTTTTTTGAGATGTATAACCTCATTACCAAACAATGTTTCTTTTCCATCAATAGTTTCCACAAAATTTTGGAAATCTATTTCTTGGTTCTCATATTCATCAATACAATGCAGAAATCTAATCAAATCCTTGTCATCATCAAAAACCTACAAACTAGAAATATTATCAGGGACAACATGTCTTATCTTTATTTTCACAAGTGCAATATCACCTAAGGTAATGTCATCTAGTTTGATTGCAACATTCTCCAAGAAATCTGCCATGACATTCCTTGATCTTTCAACCCAATTAATGGAAAATGCATCAAATAATTCTATACCATCCCACACTGCATGTTTATCCTACTTTAATCTTTTATATTTTGATGCATATTTCCCTCTAGCCTATGAAACAATAAGCTCTGGATCACTTGAAACTTTAAGTGCTTTAATTCCACGTTTCACAGCTATATTCAATCCAAGCAAGCGTGCCTCATATTCTGCAATGTTATTAGTGCACTCAAAATTCAAAAGGAATAAAAACTTAAAAGTCTTACCACTAGGAGCAATAAAAACTACACCTGCACCTGAACCTTCTTTTGTGTTAGAAATGAAAGAAACACTACTTCAATGGAAATCTGATTCAATATAAATTTTTGCAATCTTTAATTGTGTTATTAAAGGAGATTGTAACATAGAAACAAAACTATGCTTCACAGAAATGTAAAATCAAAAATATGAACACATAACACAATGTTTAACATGGAGAAAACCCTTTTGAGTAAAAAACTCCACACAGGAAAGAGGCCCAATGTTTGTATTAATCTAAAAATGATTTACAATACAACACTTCAACTCTCTCCACCAGTCTTCAATCCGACAGCATTCTGGCAGCACCTGAGTACCTACAATCTGTATTGCAACAACAAATACATGGAAAATACTTATATAAATGTTTTCTAACTCCTCCTAGGCATTCACCTTCTGTCTCCTAAGATTCTCCAACCTGTAAACATTAATTACCATCTTAAAAGCATCTTACACTTGTCCAAAAACAGCCATGCAAAGGTTGGGGGCCCAAGACTAAATCTGACCTCTTACAACATCTTATGATGCGTCATAAGTGTCATAGATTCCACAAAAGAGTATCTTTCCAAGATAGGAACCGTGGGCTAAATATAGCAAATATACAACTAACATAACCGTCATATGCATCATAGAATCATAGAATCTTATGACAACTTGCAGCTGTCATAGATTCACTTACCAAACATTATGATAGTTGTCATACATGCCAAATATAGTAGATTCCTCAAGGGAGCATGCCTACCCTCATTTACTTTGAGTTTTTACAATTGCCAATAGTAAACGTCACTCCATAATTACCTCTGGTTACTCCAAAATTACCCCTGTCAGTAAAACTAGTTCATTCCCTTATGGGTAATTACAAATTACAAATAATAAAATGGAATAAATATAATATTGGGATTTACAAGGTTAATGGCACCTTATCTCAACATTCTCCCACTTGACATTATACAATGTAAATCAACCCATAGGAAATCAAATGAAAAAATAATCAGGCACTAGAAACAAGGCCCATGGCCTCTCTGCACCATACAAACTTCTCTGTGCTCATAGGCTTGGTCAATGAATCTGCAACATTCTCCTGAGTATCTATCTTCTTCAACTCAATCTCTCCATTTGCAACAAACTCTTGAACAAAGTGATACTGAATATCAACATGCTTAGTCTGAGCATGATACATGGGATTCTTGGCCAAACAGATAGTACTCTGGCTATCACAACTGATCTGAATGATCCTGCAATCAAAACCAATACATGTACACAGTCTCTTCAACCAAACTACCTCCTTAGAGACATGAGTAGAAGCCATATACTTTTCTTCTATGGTGGACAAAGCAACTGTGGGCTACCTCTTACTTATCCAACTCACTACACCTCCAAACAAAGTAAACACATAGCCACTAGTGGACCTTCGACTATCCAAGTCACCTGCCCAATCTACATCAACAAAACCTTGTATGTCCAAATATTTATTAGCACTATCAGTACCATAATAAACCAAACGATGATCAGGAGTACCTGCAAGATATTTAAACACATTCTTCATATAGTTCCAATGTTGTCTACTAGGGTTAGACATAAATCTGCTCAAAACTCCCACTACTTGGGCAATATCTGGTCTAGTGCAAACCATTGCATACATCAGACTCCCTACAGCACTAGCATTTGGCACATTAGACATATCCTCAAGATCATCCTCAATCTTTGGACACATATAATGAAAGCTTAGTACCAATGGGTAAAGGAACTCTAATTGGGTTACAGTCCTGCAAACTAAGCCTCTGCAAAATAGTATTCACATACTTACTTTGTGACAACCAAAGCTTTATGTTAACTCTATCCCTCCTGATCTCCATTCCCAAAATATGCCTTGCAGCACCAAGATCCTTCATCTCAAATGCATCTAAAAGTTGGGCTTTAAGCTCACTGATCATACCCTTAGTATTGCAGAAAAATAACATGTCATCAACATACAAAGTAATAACCAGTATAGAATCATTAATACAATGAATATAAACACAATGATCCTCCTCGCTTCTAACAAAACCCAATTTCAACACAAATGAATCAAACTTTTGATACCACATTCTGGGGCACTGTTTCAGACCATAAAGAGACCTCTTTAACTTGCAAACCCAATGTTCTTTTCCTTTTACCTCAAAACCTATAGGCTATTGCATATAAATTTCTTCTTCAAGATCTCCATGCAAGAACACAGTCTTAACATCCATTTGCTCAATCTCCCAATCATAAGATTCAACAATGGATAAGAGAAATCTAATAGAATTTAATTTATCAATAGGAGAGAATATCTCACCAAAATCAACTCCCTCTCTCTGGGAGTAGCCCTTGGCTACCAGTCTAGCCTTGTACTTTTCCAATGACCTGTCTGCTCCAAACTTCTTCTTGAAGACCCACTTACAACCTATGGCCTTTCTTCCTTTGGGCAAATGAACAAGATCCCAGGTGTTACAAGAGTCTAAAGCCATCATCTCCTCCTGCATTGCTAACTGCCAAGACTCACTATCATCTACAGAAATAGCTTCCATGTATGATCTAAATTCATCATTAGTACTTAATAAAGGATATACACAACTGAAATCTGGTGGGATGTACCTATCAACTAGATTTTGTTGTCTTGTGGATCTCCTCAAGGGTGGAGTAAGAGACTCTACTCATTCTTCTGCATGATCATCTGCACCAACTTCTTCTGTCACAATAGATTCATCTTCATCAGAACTACTTGAATCTTCTTCTTCTTCTTCACCCCCCAATCCATCATTCTATTCTCCTGAGGTGCATCTTGCTGCTCTAAATCAAAGTGCACCTTCTTTACCTTTTCTTCTTTCTCTTTTGGCTGCTCAGGTTCAGAAATAGCTCTAAGTTCCCTGAAAATAACATCTCTAGAAAAGATAATCTTGCAGGTTAGTGGATTCCAAAGATTATAACCTTTGACATTATCACCATATCTAATGAATGTACACTTTTCAGATCTAAGATCATTTTTCCTTAGGCACATGAATAAAAGCCTCATAGCTAAAAACCTTTAATGTGAAATAGAAGGTTTCTTACCTATCCACACTTCATAAGGTGTCAAATCAAGTGCCTTACAAGGAGAGCTATTTATCAAGTAGCAAGTAGTACACACAGCCTCTACCCAAAAGCATTTATCTAACTGTGCATCACTAAGCATACTTCTGGCCCTTTCCATAATTGTTTGGTTCATCCTTTCTACAACACCATTATGTTGTGGTGTATATGGAGTTGTCTTTTATCTAATTATACCAGCATGCTTGCAAAACTCATCAAATTCCTTAGAGCAATATTCCCCTCCATTGTCAGATCTTAAAAATTTTATCTTTAAACCTGATTGGTTCTCTACTAAGACTTTGAATTCCTTAAACTTAGTGAAAACTTCATATTTATGTTTCATAAAATAAATCCATGTATATATGGATACATCATCAATGAAGGTAACAAAATAACGAGATTTTTCAATAGATTCATTATCCACAGGTCCAAACACATCCGTATGAATAATCTCTAATTTCTCTTTTGCTCTATTGCTTCTTGAAGGAAATGATTTTCTATTTTGTTTACCAAACACACAATGCTCATAGAAATCAAAGTGCTCATCAGAATAGGAGAAACCATCCAACAATTTTTCTTTCTTAATATTTTTTAGTACATTATTACTTGTGTGGCCTAATCTACGGTGCCACAACATACCTGTATTTTCAGTAGTAGCCTCAGATACATAGGAGGCATTAAAAACTGTAGTGGCTTCAAGCTTGAATAGGTTTCCCAATCTCTTCCCCTTCGCTACCACCAAGTTCTCTCTCACCAATCTACATCCATGCTTGTCAAATGTCACATGCATTCCCAAATCATTCAACTTTGAAACTGAAATTAGATTTCTAGTTAATCTAGAAACATGCAAAACACCAGGGAGGGTTTTAATCCTCCCATCACTAAAACACAATAATACCTTTCCTTTCCCAACAATCAAATATGTAAAGTTGTCACCAAGGTAGATATTACCTCCATCATATTCTTCATATGTGGAGAACCATTCCTAATGCAGGGTCATATGAAATGAGCATCCTGAGTCAACTGACCAGTGATCATTAGAAATAAGATTACATGTATAAAGTAAAACTTCTTCACCTGCATTCAAGGACTTATCGAAAGCACTCTCCCACTATTTCTTGGGGTTTTTGCACTCCTTCACATGTCCCCTTTTACTGTAGTTCCAACACTTAACTTTGTTCTTTTTACCAAGAGTCTTAGACCGGCCCTTGGACTTGTCCTTAGCCCCTTTCTGATCTCCTTTTGGTCCTCTTTTCTTAGACCTTCCCCTAACACTGAGAGCATCCCCTGAACTATCTGAACTCTTCTTCCTCAATTCCTGTGATAGTAGCATTGAAATAAGAGCATCCAACTTTGGCTTCGCGAGGTTAGCAGTGATATCAAGAATAACATTATCCCAAGACTCAAGTAAAGAACAAAGAAGTAAGATACATTTATCTTCCTCACTAACTTCAACATCTACTGAAGCAAGATGACTCAACAACAAATTAAAAGAATTTAAATGCTCTGCAACCAACTCACCCTCTTTCATTTTCAAAGAAAACAACTTCCTTACTAAATAAAGTTTATTTACCATACTCTTGGCTTGGTAGATCTCACCCAACTGATTCCACAATTTTCATGCGGTCTCTTCCTTTATGACATTCAACAGGACAGAGTCTGAAAGACACAACCAGATGGTTCCCCGTGCCTTCTTATCTAGTTTATCCCACTCATCTTGAGAGACATCGTCAATTTTCTTCTCTTTTTGGACAGCCAACCATTGATTTCTTTCTTCCAACAAATCTTCCATTTTCAGCTTCCACAACTCATACCCCATTCCGTTGAACTTCTCAATGTCCATTTGAGAGGTTGATGTGACGATGGTTGCAGCCATAATAACAACACAAGATCTACAAAATAAACACAACCAAATCTCCCACTGTAGCTACAGCTTCCACACTACCACCCAAGAGTCAAAGTTAGCCAGGCTCTGATACCAAGTGTTAGAAATGAAAGTAACACTACTTTAATGGAAATCTAATTCAATATAAATTTTTACAATCTTTAACTATGTGTTATTAAAGGAGATTGTAACACAGAAACAAAACTATGCTTCACAAAAATGCAAAATTAGAAATATGAACACATAACACAATGTTTAATGTGGAGAAAACCCTTTCGAGTAAAAAACTCCACACAAGAAAGAGGCCTAATGTTTGTATTAATCTGAAAATGATTTACAATACAACAGCACTTCAACTCTCTCCACCAGTCTTCAATCCGACAGCATTCCGGCAGCACCTTTGTACCTAAAATCTATATTGTAGCAACAAATACATGGCAAATACTTATAGAAATATTTTCCAACTCCTCCTAGGCGTTCACCTTCTCTCTCCTAAGATTCTCCAACCTGTAAACATCAATTACCATATTACAAGCATCTTACACTTGTCCAAAAATAGCCATGCAAAGGTTGGGGGCCCAAGAATAAATCTGGCCTCTTACAACATCTTATGACACATCATAAGAATCATAGATTCCACAAAAGATTATCTTTCCAAGATAGAAACCTTGGGCTAAATATAGCAAATATACAACTAACATATCTATCATATGCGTCATAAACTCACAGAATCTTATGACAACTTGCATCTGTCATAGATTCACTTACCAAACATTATGACAGTTGTCATGCATGCCAAATATAGTAGATTCCTCAAGGGAGCATGCCTACCCTCGTTTACTTTGAGTTTTTACATTTTCCAATAGTAAAAGTGACTCTGTAATTACCTCTTGTTACTCCGAAATTACCCTTGTCAGTGAAACCAGTTCATTCCCTTATGGGTAATTACAAATTACAAATAATAAAATGGAATAAATACAATATTGGGATTTACAAGGTTAATGGTACCTTATCCCAACATTTTGAACAAGCACCATCAAAATACATGATCCACTATTCATTTCCATCCTTTGATTTTTCTATCTCAAAATTAAGGGATCTTTTCTTCTCAATGTCAGCATTAGATGATACTACCTGGAAGTTGTCACAATCCACATCAACAAAACATACCTAATCAACAGGTTCTTATTCTTCTACCAAATTAGGTGCTCTTTCCTCTCTTTCTAGCTTTACATCCCTGTCACTTATGGGAATCATGGCATAAGATAGATCTAACTGCATGCTACCTCTAATTAGTGTTGCCCATCTCCTAGACAACAACATCCCATATCAAGGCTTGATGTCTACCACAGTGATATTCATGGTATACTTCTTCTCAGGGTAAGGTACAAGCATAAAATCAATTTTTTTGATAATTCCAATGATAGGTACCTCCTATTATCCATAGAAAAAAACTTACCCCATGCCTTATCTATCTTCATTCCTATTTCTTTCATAATAGCTAAAGGCAGGATATTAGTAGATGCACCTAAATCAATCATACAATTCCTGACTTTTTTACCATTTATGATAAAGAAACATAGAAAGGCTCTATCTAAGAAGGGTACTTTGTGAGAGTAGCTCCCAGATATACTTATGGAATCTCATCTTCTCCAACATCATTGACTTGGTCCCCCTTCCTGATGTTTGTCACCCTGATCTATCTTATTAGTAATGCCAAAAATTAAAGCCAATATTTTATTCCTGTGTTCTTCAATTTTCATCATCTCAAGTAGTGGGACAAAAACTTTCATATGTGAGAGTGCTTGAGTCATGTCAAATAGAATAAAACTCTACATATGAGCCATATTCTAACTCGTACCTAATGTATTGTGACTCTTACCTTTGTCATCAGTCTGAGCAGCCATAGTACCTCATGAATTCTTGGTGCTAGTACCTGGTTTCTCTTTGGATTCCTTGTTGTCAATTGTGCTACCTTTTTGGAGTCTTTGTGGTTGAACCTTTGGCATTGTTCTAAAATTGCTTCATAAACAAGCTTCCTCATTTCCTAGAATCACCAATTTGAACCTTACTTCTGAGATTGTAATTACTCTTTACTTGAGCAATTACATCAGCTATGAGAACCCTGATTTCCTCATCATAAGGTCTCCTCAATCCAATGTTAGGAACCCGTGAATCAAGTCCATATACATAATGGTCTTCATTTTCATCATTTGGGAAGATTTGTTGACATAAATTTTCATTCTGAAATCTTCTTTCAGTCACATCTACTTCAATATCATGTTCATATGAAGAAGAATAATCACCACTAGTGAACAACAAGTTAATACTATCATCTTCATTGTAATGTGGCTCATTACACTCATCACATGCACTACCATCATTTTGGAAAGATTGAGCAACCATACACTGTAATGATGAATAAGGTATTTGATAAACCATACACCATGGAGTGCCTTTTACCACATTGATGTTCTTATTTAATAGATCAAGTGTATCTTTACTATGTTGACCTTTTTAGTTACTGTTACTATTTAGAATAGGCTTTCCATTATGCCAATTTGTATTGTATGGAATATCATGCAACTATGGTCTCTTCTCTGACTTTTGATAGTTTTATTTATCAACTCTTAGTCCCTTTTCTTCCCTAGCCATCTTGTAGCTAAGATCCTTCAAGGCATTCATTACTTTATCCAACTTATCTTTAGATGTAGAGGTTGTATTCTATTAGATTTTATTATTTGGGTTTTGTAATATTTTTACTTCATCTCTCCTACCCCAATTTCTGGATGCTTTCTTATTATTTTCAATATTGGTTACAATTCTAAAAGCATCTCTCAAACTAGTTGGGCTCTTATCCCTCAACTCATACCCCATTTTTTCATCAAAATAATTTGTGTACAAGACCATACACATGGGTTTATTTGGTCTCATGTGAGGTGGGACCTTATTGAGAATTGTAGTGAATCTTGAATTGAAACTAGTCACTGATTCATTTGATCCTTTGGTTATGCTAGTGAACTCATTTATAAGAAATCCTGGAGCAGTCTTGTCCCATAATGTTCTCTAAAAACCCTTTTAAATTCATCCCATGATGTAAAACTTTGATCAGGCAAGTTCTTATACCACTCCCTAGATTCATCAACTTAAGATTGCATAAACAATTTCATAACAACATCATCATGTTCAACTTCAAAATCATCCATTAAGTTCAAAAATGTTTTCAAATGTTCTTCACTAGATAGTGCATTGTTGCTTGAGAATTTGGTTAATGTAGTCCTAACATCATTGTCAATTGGATTAGGGTAACTAGGGATACCATTAAAATCTAACTATTTGTATCTGTCTACCTGCATAGGTCTTCTACCCAATACATTTTGATTTGTATTTCCTTGAATATTCAAATTTTGATTCCCTGGAGGGTTCTAATTTTCCCTATTTTGGTTCACATTTTGTTGTTGATTAACATGCAAATTCTGATTCTGATTAGCTTGTAAATTCTGATGTGCATTTTGATTAACTCTTCCCTATGGATTACCAATTACATTTTGATTGTTTGGCTAGAGTAAATTCTGATTATTCTAGTTGTTTTCATTTTGAGCAACAAGGGTTGCATTTTGACAAGCAATTCTCAATGCCTCAACCCTTAATCTCTTTTCATCTCTTATTTTGATTACTTCTAAGTACTCAATTTCAGCTCTAAGATTCTTAACCTCATCCAACAATTCATTTTCACTAGGCATTAATAAAGATGGTACATTTGTATCCTGATTATTTGTAATCTTTGGAGACTCTCCATTGATGGGGTTTACAAATGGGTTACCACTTGGACTCTTGTAAGACATGTCAAATCTGACTCTATATCTCTTTGCTTCTTGCCTTTAATATACTTCATGAATATTAGCTTCTGCATTTGTGAAATGTTGTTTAGGGAACTCATGATTATCATCTTGACTGTTAGCATTATTTTGGGATGGTAGAGGATCATTTTCATTACCTTGGTTATTAACAAATTTATTTTGTCCATTTTCTCTCCACATTTTTTTCTGACAGGTCTTGAAATGAGGGATTATTCTGAGATCTTCTTTCATGCATAAAATAGTGATTCACTAGTTAGGAGATAGATTCAGAGTCACCAACCACCAAATGAGATTCAATCTAATAACCTTTGGGATAAGGTCTGGATTTTTTATTGACAACTCCCCAGTAGAGTCACCAATTTGTTGGTGTTCCCAATTGATTGTCTGTTTATCCCTATAAGGTAGCTATACTTAATGCTTAGGACTCTCAGGTCAATGGCCAACAAATAGGAGACAATTACTTTTTCTCATCTACACTTCAAGCTCTGCTAGACCTAGTGGGGTATTCCCTTATGACAATATCTAAAATATTTCTCCTTAGTACAATGAGATATTGATTAAGTAGATCATTCTCACTTATATATTGAGGTCTAAAAGATCCTATTTTATATTACTTATGTCCTCAATATGTCTCTATTTCAGAACTCTAAGTGTTGCAAGTATGAGGTGAGCCATTGTTGTCATTGATGTCAACATACTCATACTGCATTGACAAGAAGGATTTGATGAGCTTTGTGCTGAGGATATTGAGAAAATTAGCCTCAGTCAGGAACAGTGAAGAACAGTGATGAGAAGAAGGTAAATATACTGTATAGGATGAGAACCGGAGGATGCGGATTAAAGGGTTAGTAGATATGAGTCTTGAGATGCTACAGTTAAGATTTCAGAGGTCCGCATGAAGATCTGAAGGAGTTATGGCTGCCGGTATAGAACCGGGTCCGGCAAGTATCCGGAGGTGACAGAGGATCACAAAAAGGTCCGGTGAGGTCCGGAATTGTATTATCATAATCTGCGGATTGGAAGGAGTGTTTTAGATGTCCTTGTGATGTGTCATCCTGATTTGTGTGTGATTTGGAGGTCCGGAAGTACCTCTTGCATTATGACAGTGACGACAGACTGTGTTCTTGAAGTTCCGGATGAGGAAGACAAGAGATCCCAGTAAGCAGAGGAAGTGCGGATGTATCCGGACATTCAGACAGGCTTGTGAAGGCTCCTGGATCATGCTTAGGTTGTGTTGTTGGTCCGCATTGATGGTAGAGCCCGGAATTGAAGTTATTCTTCCGGATGAAGTTATTGCTCTGTTTAGCCGACCGGATGTGTTATTCATCTTGCGGATACTCCTATAGTTGTTTGCCGACTTAGATGCTTGTTCCTAAGTCGATGTCTTGTATAAATAATGATTTGTGAATTCATTTCAGTCAGTAGCATGTGGATGAGCATGGTGTAGCGAAGAAAGGTGCGAAAGGCAGAGCAGAGATTGTTGGGCTTAATTGGAACTGATCCGGACATGGTAGAGATGTCATTCTCCAGTTCAAGACTGTGATTTTTATCACTCTGTAGACAGTGTGTCTCCTTGTAGGCAGTGGGCCTCTTTGTGAGCAGTGTGCTCGGGCAGTGAGCCCTTATTGGCATGTGCCATTCATTTTTCTTATTCTTCTAACAGAGAATAATTCTTGGGTTAATCACCCCGTGGTTTTTCCCTTAACCGGGTTTTCCACGTCAAAATCTTGGTGTTCAATGTGTTGATGCTTATCTACTCTTGTGTTTATGTATTGTGCTTCCATGAATGATTATTTGATATGCTACTAACTAACAACAGAGAATAAAGTGTTTGAAATAGAACAAGTTCTATACAACTGATTCACCCCCCCCCCTCTCAGTTGTATGCCCTAGATCCAACAATTGGTATCAGAGCTGAGTTCCTCTGATAGGAGCTTAACCGCTTGAGGTGATCCAGGATGTCGTCATACAAGAAGGATAGTCCGAAGTTCGATGGAACCAACTTCACTCTCTGGAAAGGTCGCATGAAGTGTCATTTGGAATGTATGGGAAAAGCATACTTGGCTATGATTTCAAAACCATATATACCCCCACAAGGTGGTCCGACAACTCCTGATGAAACCACAGAAGCTGAAAACAATCTGCGGACCAAGGAAGCTCTTCTAAGCGCATTGAATGACTCAGATCTCTCGAATGTCATTGACCTACCAACTGCATATGAGATCCTAACTAAACTGGAACTTCTGTATGAAGGAGATGAGTTTGTCAAAAGTGCAAGGTTGCAAAGTCTGAAAGGGAAATTTGAAAGATTGAAAATGAGAGATGATGAAAACATTACTACCTTTATGCCAAGAGTAAATGAGCTGGTATGTGGAATCAGAAATGCTGGTGGAACTCTAGATGAAAATGAGATTGTCTGCAAAATCCTAAGATCCCTTCCTGCTGCCTACAAAATCAAAGTTGCTGCCATTGATGAATTCAGAGCCCACACAACTGTCACAAGAGAAAATTGGCTGGCAAACTAGCTGCATTTGAAATGACCGAGTTTGGAGATGATCCACCCAAGACTGAGTCTGCTTTTAAAGCCAGTGCCTATGTGAAAGGCAAACAGAGATTTGATCCGGGTGAAAACTCATCAAGGAAAATGTCATGGTATGATCAAGCAAGAAGAGACATGGAAGAAGAAGAAGCAGAAACAGCTCAACTTGAAGCCCTCATTGCAAAGAGACTGCCAAGAGGATCCGGTAAGTATGAAGGAAAACTACCCTTTAAGTGTTTTAACTGCAATAAGATTGGTCATTTTGCCTCAAGATGTCCGGAGAGATCTGCAAGATCTAATACTCACAGACAAAGGTTTCAAAAGAATTGCTATTATGTTCATGAAGAAGATGACAATGAAGGAGTAACAGATGATGAATCAGATCCAGGAAGCAAATCCGGAAATGAGTGGGTGTTTATAGCCATCAAGGAAGAAGATTCCTTGCTCTCTGAATCTGTCAATCACAAAGTTGTTGAAAAAGCCTTGGCTGCTCAAGTGGAAGAAAAGGATGATTGGGTTATTGACAGTGGATGCTCTCACCATATGACTGGTGACAAGAATAAGTTCTTAGACTTGGAAAGATATGAAGGAGGAATGGTAAAGTTTGGTGACAATTCTGCTGGCAGAATCAGAGGTAGGGGAACTATTTCCTTTGATGGTAAGAGCAAAACAGGTAATGTACTATATGTTGAAGGATTGAAGCACAATCTTCTCAGTGTTGGTCAGTTAGTGGACAAAGGCTATGATCTCCGGTTCAAGAATGGAAAATGCAGAATCTTTACAAGCTCCGGAACTGAAATTGCATCCGGTACTCAGACAAGAGGTAACATCTTTCATCTGGTTGGTTCAAATAAAAGTTGTTTGTTTGTTCAAATTGATCAGAGTTGGCTATGGCATAGAAGAATGTGTCATGTAAATTTTGATAACATCATCAAAATAAGCAATACTCAGGCTGTGAGAGATCTTCCAAAGTTGATAAAACCTACAAACAGTGTGTGTAAAGAATGTCAGTTAGGCAAACAAAGCAGAGTCTCTTTTAAAAGCAAAGATCAGTCTTCTACCGGATTGTTGGAATTAGTACATACTGATCTATGTGGTCCGACAAGAATCAAGAGTCTGCAAGGTGATAGATATTTCATGTTGTTAATTGATGATCATTCCCGGATGATGTGGGTTACCTTTCTAAAAGAAAAATCAGAAGCTTTTGAGAAGTTCAAAATCTTCAAAGCTATGGTGGAGAATCAAACCGGATTGAAACTAAAGTGTCTAAGGTCTGATAGAGGTGGTGAATTTACATCTGGTGAATTCATTGACTTTTGTGAGAAACAGGGTATAAGGAGACAGTTGTCTGCTCCTAAGACTCCACAGCAGAATGGAGTAGTTGAGAGAAAGAACCGGACCATCCAGGAAGCTGCTAGGACAATGATGTTGGAAGCAAATGTTCCTCAAATGTTTTGGAAAGAAGCTATCAGCACTGCAGTCTACACTCTCAATCGAGTTCAAATCAGAAACAACACCGGTAAGACCCCCTATGAACTTTGGTTTGGCATCACTCCTACTGTGAAATATTTCAGGGTATTTGGTAGCAAGTGTTATATTAAAAGAGATGAAGATCTAGGAAAGTTTGATGCTAGAAGTGATGAAGGAATTTTCTTGGGCTACTCCACTCAAAGCAAAGCATATCGGTGTTACAATAAGAGATTGAGGAAGATGATAGAAAGTACCAATGTAAAGGTTGATGAAGGAATTGAGAAGCCTTCAAGATTTTATGAATTTGATGAAGATGACCAAGATAGTGTTCAAGGAACTCAATCCTCTCCGGTGAAACAGAGTCAGCCTGATCCGGTAAATCAGGAAGAAGAGTTAGGTTTAAATGAGCCTGATCAAGAAACAGCAGTACTGGATACTCCCAAAATTCCAAGGTATGTAAAACTGAATCACTCTGAAGATCAGATCATAGGTGACAGAAGCAAAGGTGTACAAACTAGAAGGAATATTGCTCAAGATCAGAATGAATGTTGTCTGATTTCAAGGATTGAACCTAAAACAATAAATGAAGCCTGCAATGATGAAAATTGGACCAAAGCAATGGAAGATGAACTGATGCAAATTGAGAAAAATCATACTTGGGATCTTGTTCCCAGACCTAGAGACAGGAATGTAATTGGAACCAAGTGGGTCTTCCGGAACAAACTAAATGAAGCTGGTGAAGTAATCAGAAACAAAGCTAGATTGGTCTGCAAAGGCTACTCTCAAATAGAAGGAATTGACTTTGAAGAGACTTTTGCTCCGGTAGCAAGAATTGAAGCAGTCAGATTACTTCTTGCATTTGCTGCCTTCAAAGATTTCAAGGTATATCAGATGGATGTCAAGTCTGCCTTCTTAAATGGTGATCTGGAAGAAGAAGTCTACATTGAACAACCGGATGGATTTCAATTGTCTGATAATAATGATATGGTCTGCAAGTTGAAGAAAGCTTTGTATGGATTGAAGCAAGCCCCAAGAGCATGGTATGAAAGGTTGGATAAGCATCTTGTGCAGATTGGATTCAACAAAGGTACTGCTGACAGCAACTTATATTTCAAAATTGATCATGAAAACATTCTGATTGTTGAAGTGTTTGTGGATGATATCATTTTTGGAGGAAGAGATAGTATGTGTAAAACTTTTGCAAATCAGATGAAAAGTGAGTTTGAAATGTCTATGCTTGGTGAAATGAATTTCTTCTTGGGTCTGCAAATTACTCAAACAAAAGAAGGGATCTTCATTTCTCAGACCAAATATGTGAAAGAATTGTTAAAGAAATTTGGTATGGAAGACTCAAAGCCTATGAACACTCCTATGGCAACCGGATGTAAGTTAAGCAAAGATGATGATTCTCCAAAGGCAGATCAGACAAAGTATAGATCAATGATTGGTGGATTGTTGTATCTCACTCAAACTAGACCAGATATAATGCAAGCTGTTGGTCTTGTGGCAAGATTCCAGGCTGATCCTAGAGAATCTCATGTTATGGCAATCAAAAGAATTTTTAGATACTTGAAAGGGACAGTTGAGTATGGTCTATGGTATCCTAGAGATCCGGATTTTTCTCTTCATGCTTACACAGATGCAGATTGGGCAGGAGATGTGGATGACCGGAAGAGCACTAGTGGTGGAGCATTCTTTTTGGGGAAGAGATTGGTTTCTTGGCTAAGCAAGAAACAAGATGCAATATCTCTGTCTACAACAGAAGCAGAATACATTGCAGCAGCAGGTAGTTGTACTCAAATCTTATGGATGAAGCAGATGCTAAGAGACATCAAAGTTGAATATGAGGAGCCTATCACAATTTTCTGTGATAATTCAAGTGCAATTAATATTTCCAAGAATCCGGTATTGCATTCCAAGACTAAGCACATATCTATCAAATTTCACTTTTTAAGAGAACAAGTAAACAAGGAAGAAGTCAGATTGGAGTATGTTCCCTCCAAGGATCAGATTGCAGATATCTTTACAAAACCTCTTCCCAAGGACTCTTTTGAATATCTCCGCGAGAAGTTAGGGGTCATGGCCCCTCCGGTGATGAGCTAAGATGCACTGATGTGCATCAGTCCGGTGGCTATCACAGTCATATCTTGTGATCCGGACTAATGGGGAGCTGCAACTAAGGGGGAGCAGCTGGTATTATTCTGATGCATGAGAGTTGCAAGTATGAGCCCTTTGCCATTGATGTCAAAGGGGGAGAGAAGACATGTGAAAAACAAGTGGTTGATGATCAAAGGGGGAGCAGCAAAGGAAGACATGTGAAGAGTTGTTGTTGATAGGGGGAGCTGTGACAGAAAAGAGAAGTTCTTGTCTTGATGGTTTTTCACATCATATGTTGCCATCAATGACAAAGGGGGAGATTGTTGCAAGTATGAGGTGAGCCATTGTTGTCATTGATGTCAACATACTCATACTGCATTGACAAGAAGGATTTGATGAGCTTTGTGCTGAGGATATTGAGAAAATTAGCCTCAGTCAGGAACAGTGAAGAACAGTGATGAGAAGAAGGTAAATATACTGTATAGGATGAGAACCGGAGGATGCGGATTAAAGGGTTAGTAGATATGAGTCTTGAGATGCTACAGTTAAGATTTCAGAGGTCCGCATGAAGATCTGAAGGAGTTATGGCTGCCGGTATAGAACCGGGTCCGGCAAGTATCCGGAGGTGACAGAGGATCACAAAAAGGTCCGGTGAGGTCCGGAATTGTATTATCATAATCTGCGGATTGGAAGGAGTGTTTTAGATGTCCTTGTGATGTGTCATCCTGATTTGTGTGTGATTTGGAGGTCCGGAAGTACCTCTTGCATTATGACAGTGACAACAGACTGTGTTCTTGAAGTTCCGGATGAGGAAGACAAGAGATCCCAGTAAGCAGAGGAAGTGCGGATGTATCCGGACATTCAGACAGGCTTGTGAAGGCTCCTGGATCATGCTTAGGTTGTGTTGTTGGTCCGCATTGATGGTAGAGCCCGGAATTGAAGTTATTCTTCCGGATGAAGTTATTGCTCTGTTTAGCCGACCGGATGTGTTATTCATCTTGCGGATACTCCTATAGTTGTTTGCCGACTTAGATGCTTGTTCCTAAGTCGATGTCTTGTATAAATAATGATTTGTGAATTCATTTCAGTCAGTAGCATGTGGATGAGCATGGTGTAGCGAAGAAAGGTGCGAAAGGCAGAGCAGAGATTGTTGGGCTTAATTGGAACTGATCCGGACATGGTAGAGATGTCATTCTCCAGTTCAAGACTGTGATTTTTATCACTCTGTAGACAGTGTGTCTCCTTGTAGGCAGTGGGCCTCTTTGTGAGCAGTGTGCTCGGGCAGTGAGCCCTTATTGGCATGTGCCATTCATTTTTCTTATTCTTCTAACAGAGAATAATTCTTGGGTTAATCACCCCGTGGTTTTTCCCTTAACCGGGTTTTCCACGTCAAAATCTTGGTGTTCAATGTGTTGATGCTTATCTACTCTTGTGTTTATGTATTGTGCTTCCATGAATGATTATTTGATATGCTACTAACTAACAACAGAGAATAAAGTGTTTGAAATAGAACAAGTTCTATACAACTGATTCACCCCCCCCCCCTCTCAGTTGTATGCCCTAGATCCAACACTAAGAACATGGAACAACTTGAACACATTATACAAAATAAGAGAAAAGGTTTTATCTTCTTGATTTTAGAATTTTATGTGCTTGGATTTGAAAGATATCCTCATATCAGTGCCTATTTAGTATAACAGAGTCAAAACCCTACATGCAAGTCTTCCTTTCATGACAACAAAACTTTATACTTGGATGGTTAATCAAATCACTACTGCATTACAATAATGAACCCAAGAAAGAGTATTATATGTTATTCTTCTTCACTAATCCCTTGATACAACACACTTACCCTTATAGTTAAATTAAAGAAATTTAATTCATTCCTTGAATAGATGCAACAAATTGGAGATACAATATAGCAAATATATATTGATGAGATCATAAACCCTTAGCAACTTCACTCAAAATAAAAGCATTCATACCCAAGGAGACAATCACAAATAACACACACATATACTGTTTCTCATATGATTCAATCTGAATAGAAATTTACCAAGTAAAACAAGTAATCTCACATATAAAATACATGACTTGCAACCTGCAAGTACTCCTTTCTTATTGGAATCAGTCAAAATCACAAGCTTTTACAATATGTTTCAGAGAACTACAATCTCCTTACTGATGCTATTCCTCTTGATTATAGAACATAGTATGAATCTCCCCTTATACTGGAGAGATACAAAGTATGTCGACTAAGCTCCCTAAAATAACTATTTTTAGAAAATTTGACAATTACAATACAAAAATAGTTTTGGAGCTTGTGCTCATTAAAAAATTTGATATTACAATTCAATTAAGATAAAATGTGTGTTGACATAATCTTCCAATGATGATGATTGATCCATTTGCATAGCCAAAAAATGTAGTATCATTCAGAAACTGCCAAAAGTAAGTCATCCTTGGAAACTGATGACCAATTTAAAGCTAACTCAAGCATCAATCAACTTCGTACTTCTCTTCCTGAGCTCCAAAATCTTTATCCTCTAGCCATTGGAAGTCCAAAACTTTGACCACCTTATCATTGTGACCAGTATAGCGAGCATCCAAAATTTCTTTTGACTCCTTACCAATACTGTCACAGACCTTTTCCAGTGAAATAAGCTCATCCAAAACTAAATTGAGGGGACCTATTTGTAGCTCACCATCCACACACACCAAAGTAATCACCTTAGACCCCACAACATTAAATTCTGCTTTCCACTAATCCAATGTTTTTGCCTGACCCTAATCATCTTTGAAATTAGGCAATATCTTCATTTTCATATGATCAATGAATGTTATCTTCTCCTTAAGTTGCTTTTCTAACTTTATCATATAAGAGGTAACATCATGGAAAATTATCATGACTTCTGATACACCTTGTAGTCCAGGGGGCGTATTCAAATCAAACTTGGTTGTCTTGACTGTCTTCTTTATTGTGGCATTCCTTGGCATCCATTTTTTCATAAATTCCTCCAAACTAGATGAATTTTGCTCATGCTTAACTAGAGCCTGATTTAGATCTACAATTCCTCTGTATGCATCATCTACCTTTCCATTTATCTTAATTAACTAATGGTTAACTATATCAGACACAATTTTTCTATATGCTTGCATTCTATCTCCTTTCAAGGTCTCAACAATTCCTTTCAATTTTGTGATCTCAGCAAGCAGTGCATCTCTATGAGATGGAAAAGATTCACCTGATGGGCTTAAAATGATAGGTACATGGGCACTAGAAGAAGCCAATTCCTTCTCTTCCAATGCTCTCAATTTCACCAAATAATCTACATATCTCTTCTATAGATCATTGTAGTCCTTTTACAATTTCAAAATTGTATCCTGATTGAACATTGTAGTGTCAACCACCAAGGCTGTTGCATCTGAGGCTGGAGTGTCTGCAACTCTTTTCACAATCAAATTACCCCTCAACTAATCAATGCTCTCAACTACATATGGTTTGTTTGTGTTAGGTGCTAGGGTCCGTTTATCCAGTGTCTCAAATGATGGAATGAAACCACATCCAAACACTTCCTCTACTTGCTCCTCGGTGGATAAGACTACTTCATTTTTCTTTCTAATGGTTTCAAATGATAAAGCATCTACCATATTCTAGTTTGACAGTAACAACATGCCACTTTCCATCACCATTTGCCTACCTTCTTCAGGGGTGATGTCCAACTTTAGATCAAATTTTGCTAAAACCTTAGTAGCCAAATCCTTTTGCTCTAATGGAGCAACTTTTCTTTTTTCTTCCTCAAGTCTATTTTGATATGCAAATTGTTTTCTTCTTAACACAAAATCTTTCAGCTCTTGAGTCTTGATGAACTGGTCATATGATAAAAATTGTTGGCAAGCTAGTGCCCTTGCATCCCCAGTCTCATCATTTACAATTTTTAAGTAATTAATAATCCTATTTCGTGGCATGAGAGGTTCAATCATACATGCTTGTTCTTCAATATCTACCTCTATAGTTCCTACTTCCCTTGGAGTATCTTCAATATCTACATTTTGCATGAGAGCTTTGCCTATATCTTGAGAGGTTACTTTGTCCTTAGAGGTCTTTTGACCTTCCTTTTTGTCCTCTGAGGTCTTCTGTCTCTAAGCCCATTGGCTATCAACATCCTCAATATCTTGAGATGCCCTCTCCTCAATATCTTCACTTCTTGACCTAACATAAGGCTTGATCTTTACACTAGGATCCCTTTGTACCTTAGGAGGTCTCTGTTCTTCAGGAGTCGTGAGCTTCTCTACATTCTCCATCATTTTTCTAACTTCAATGACCCAATTCTTTTCCTTAGGATATGAGCCAAAAAACTTAGGATCCTTCTTTGTTTTCTCATTCTCCACACTCACAATCCTTTTCCACTTCTTTGTCTTTTCTTCCACTTATGTAAATGATAAAGAACTTCTTACCACATCTTCACCAAAATTGATCCAATGTGGAAAGGCAAACCTCTTCACACTCAGTCTAACTAAATTTATAAAATCCTATGGGTAAAATTGAGCTTTGACAATAGCATTCTTCAATCTATATCCATTCAACATAAGATATATTTGATCCATGCCCTCCTTATTCACTACTTGAAAGTCTGACCACTTCAGAGAAGCAGGTAAAAAAGAACCTTTCTTCTAGCCCCTGAGTTGGATTTTGTCTACTTCATTCAATTGCCAAACAATCTCCAAGTAGGTGAGTCTCTTAGGCACATACATAGGCAACAAATAAGGTGCCATAGTGAAACCATAAACTCTAAAGTATGTAGATTACTCATTCAAAAACCAATCTCCCCAATTATGCCTTACTCCTAACCCAAGGGTTTCCTCATTTGGCTTGAGTAAATCCCTTATTTCCTATGGTATTCTTTCTACATGTTCTCCAATATATAACATCAACTTCTTCACAAACAATTCTTCAAAAACAATAAAATTTGAATTATCAGAATCCCTATCCCACAAATAGGTCCAACACTGTATTGGTAGGAGATTCTCTTTATCATCAAAATGTCTTACCATTAAAGCATGGTTTCACACATTTCTGCCAGCATATAAAAACATATGGCACATGTGAGAATACCATTTAAACTTTGATGTCTAATTATCCTTTAGGGCTGCCATATGTTTATGCATCTTGTCTTCCAAGAAAGAAGCAAAGTCAAATTCTACATTCACAATGTCATCCTGAGTATCAATGGCCATGAACATCAAGTGCACAGGCATCTTCTCTTCTACATCTTCACCAATGATTTGGCAAAGTGAGTAATAAGTCTTTATGAAATAATCTTCAAAACCCTTTATGCTGAGTAGATCATTTTCAAAGACTTCTAATCTTCTTCCAACAGAAGTCTTGATTCTATGTCTACAGATTTTGATAGACCTATACAATGCTTTGTGTGTCTCATACATCCTTCTGAAAGTGTCAAAATCTATAGCTTTTTTTGTAGCCCTGTTCAAATCAAATACCTCAGCGATGTATGACCTAGTGAATGCAGTGATGGTATCTCCATTTGTTTCTAATACCCTATTTATGCCAACATCATACCTCCTTGAAACAAGTCAAACAAAATTTGCATCCAAAAACACATTCAAGACCACAACCTTGCCCATGTCTAGATTCCAAGGGACCCCTGGCACTCCATTTCCTATAGCATTGTTCAAATAATGACCATCCAGTCATAGGAATGATTGTATCTCTAATTTCACTGAGGTTATCTACAAATTTTTCATCCTTATTCCTCCTCCTAAGGCTTATAGCCTTGTTAGATGAGCTAGGGCATTGAGTTAGCAAGTGTTGTTCAAAACCTCTTTTTGTTTCTCAAGGACTGGCCATGTTTGTATGTGCAAGGTTTAACTATAGACTAAGGCATTTTAAAATTTAAACAAACTCAAAAATTCACCCTAATATGCTTATGAACTCAACTTCTACGATCAATTTGAGAAAGAATGATGAGATTTGCAAGCAAATTGATTGAGATATCAACAATTTTCACTTACTTGTTCTTCACAATTGGAAACCCTAGACTTCTTCAATTATTATGATGGGCTTCTTGATTCTTACAAGAATTTTGATTACAAATTATTGTACTCATTGCAACTATCTAATTTATCTATTTATTTCAAAAATCAAGAAAGATTTTGGAGGATTTACCATCATATCACCATTACTACAAGCGCACGTCGGCCTGCAAGCTAGGACTAGCCATACTTCATGTTTAAATCCCCACCGTTGATTTGATCAATCCATGGGAGAATCTATAGTTTAGATTTGAAAATAACATCAATGAAAGGCATCTTACATGCTTGAAATGGTGTGGACCAATCAAAATTATCCATTCCATTGAAGACTTTCCATTTCAAATCCATGTGTCAAGTTACACAGCAACACAGGCCTAGGAGGGACCCACATCACCACCCTCATACTCATATGCTAGCTTTGGCTTGCCTGGACTGGACAAGACCTATTTGATACTTGGAAATTCATTGTAGTAGTGCAAATCACATTCTTTAGTATCTTTTTTGTTGCATACTCATGCGATCCAATAAGGAGTGAGCGACTTGGGCATTTAGCTTATAAGGCTTCAGACCCACCCACTTGGAGATATGGTCAGCACATCAATGCGGCTCTAACAGATCTAACAATTCTGGAGCCCACGATGTCGTGACAACCGTTGATTTGTCTTTAAGGACTTTAGACTCAGACTTAGGAAATATTTGCACATACGAGGGAAGTCAGTGACTAGGCTCAAGGGGTCAATTTTGAACAGGAGCTAAGACATTTGATTGTAACTTAAGTCCAAGATGACTACTTATTACAAGTCAACTCGAAATTATAACATAGGCTTACACAAAGGGGCTAAGGGTTTAGGATTTAAGGCTTTCTATATGTAGACTTAGCCAGTTGCAAGGGTTTTAGAATAGAGGGAAAATAAATTATGGGGGGTTCCACCACTCCTAAAAGTTGCCATTATTCAAAACTTGCCACTGCCAAAAACCACATCTAATGTCAAAACATTCCTAGGGTATACTGGTTACCACCAAAAATTTCTCAAGGGATATGTAGCCAACTTCGCACCTATAGAAGAACAATCAAAGAACAAACAGGGTAAAAGTATTCCCTAGAATGAGTAGCATGAAAAGGCATTTGATACTCTAAAGCAAAAGATAGAAGAAGCACTAATACTCATATTTTTGGATTGGGAAAACACATTCCATGTTCATGTGGATGCCTCAGGGATTGCAGTAGGAGTAGTACTAACCCAACCAAGAGGTTCTAAGGATCACCTGATAGCATTTACAAGCAGGAAACTATCATGTAACATCACTATCCATAATGCCCAAAATTTATCATAAACATTCATCATAATCAAGAGATTAGTTAACCATCTAATTTCACAAAGCAAACTTCACCATAATGATTCATTTTCATTTCAACAATTAAGCATGTTATTCTAAACAAAATATAACCAAGCTTACAAAACAATGTTCATTTACATATCCTTAGTGAATAACCATCACTATTCATGAACAAGTTATGCCCAAGGCATCATAAATCAATTCATACATATCAAAATTATACATTACAATTGACCATCAAGTAATAAAATAAGAAACACTATATCTAGAATAAAAGGCATCCATCTTCATAAGTCTCGGCTTGTCTCATGCTTGGGAAGGAGAGCATCATCCAGGTGCTTTTCCACCAACCACAGACCAGCGGTACCCTGCACACCTTCCTACTTGGAAGTGGCCTAACCCTTTACGAAAGGAATAGATATTAGGAACTGACAGGTTAGCCATCTGAGTATTCAGTGTTGTGTCCTTCATAATGTCTCACAGTCATGCAACTATAGATTCCCTCTAACTATGCATGATACTACTAGAGACCATTATGCCATCTGGAGCACCATGGACCAATAATCCATGCATGGACAGATGCATTACTTTGGCTAAAGTTTTAAATACATAGACATTACATCATGAAATTTGTCGTATGTCCACCACCCTAACTCAACTTATAAGTTGTCATGTCCTATAGTAAGTTTAAATTGACCTTTCACTCTAGGTCTAAAATAAGTGGGATCTATTTGATTCATAGCCCATACTAGGGCAATCGACTCCCATCTTGGGTTTGTTTTGACCATTTAGGTTATTTTTGTAATGAGGAATCGTGACTCCTCATCACCTTATTCCACTTTTAATCGTATCAAAAATTGAACCATATTCACTACCCTAGGTCCTCTATGGTTCACAAGTTTGATTTTAACTACCTTAAAATTCAAAGTCATATTCTTGATATTCTAGGCATACCTTGCATTAGACTAAAAACAATGGTTTCATAATGGCTGACAGCTCAAATTTACCCATGTGAGCTTTTGGTGTTAAGCACTATCTTATGATGTTCACTCATAAGAAAGATACAAATTTGTTAAGACTTGTAATAATAGATTGTGTTCTTACAATAATACACTACCTTCTTTCTTGAGAGTTAATCAAAAATGGCCTCAGTTATTTCGTTAACCTTACTTCCACCATCAGTTCCATAAAGAAAATATAGGAAGTTCAATGACTAAGGTGTTGGCAAGAGACACTATATGGATTCATGGTTGTTGTCATTGATGGCAACAAAGGTCATCCCACATATCCGCAAGTCATAATGTGTCTCTACCGGAAGTCAGAATAAAGACTGTTGTGGTCCGGTGAACAAGAACAGAGCATGTGGCAAGGTCCGACAGATTGATCCGGATCTCTCAGAGGAAGTGTCTTGGTGCAGTGCGGATTTGGGGAAGTCAAGAGGACTACCTTGAGTGGTATATTCCAAGGATTTAGCCTCCGGTGATGGACAAAGAAAAAGATATGAATAAGTTGAGTACCGGATTCCTGAGAGACAGTGAAAACAGAGGAAGAACTGACTGACAGAGTATCAGACTACTTTCCGGATGTGTTACTGTTGATGACAAAGGTTGTGAAGGCATGAATCATGTTTGGCCGACATGATTAATGATATCTACTAGTATATGCTTGATCCGCATTGCTTGGTGAGCAAGGATTCAGCCGACAGAACAAAGTTTGTAAGAAACTAGACTGTTCCGGATGCCGACTAGAAAGATGATGAAATTACTTGTGCGGATATATATAGAGGATGGATTTAGTTGTGAAGTGTGAGTATCAAGCAATATATATGCGAATAAGTCCAGAACAGAGCAGAAATAGCAAGAAAGATCCGGTATGTGAAAGGATAGCAGAATAAAGAACAGAGGAAAGATGAAGTGCAGCAGATCAGTGTACTGAGCCTAACCGAAACTGAACTCCAGCATATGCAGATGCTTCCAATCAGTTCAAGACTGTGATTCTTATCACTTTGTAGACAGTGTGTCTTCTTGTAGGCAGTGGGCCTCTTGTGAGTAGTGTGCTCGGGCAGTGAGCCCTAATTGGCAAGTGCCATTTTGTAATTTCCCATTCTTCTAACAGAGAATAATTTTTGGGTTAATCACCCCGTGGTTTTCTCCCTTAACAGGGTTTCCACGTCAAAAATACTGTGTCATGTGTTTCTTATTTCATGGTAATGTTTTTGTGTTTAATTCAATGCTGCATTAATTAATAAGAAAGTTCAAAAAGGGAAATAATTAGGATAACTGATTCACCCCCCCCTCTCAGTTATCAACATAAGGTCATAATGACCTTTACCACCTTTCATGGTGACTACAAATAGTTATATATAAACCAAACAATGAGTAGTTATGGAATGTAGTATTCTACATATTCATGCCATAAGCACGTACAACTCATCACACTTACGAGTCTTGGCACGTTCAATTCCCAAGCCATGTTCTTAGTTGGCATGCAATACATTAGAGGATAGGTGCTCATCCATAATGGACTCAAGCCTAAAATACAGTAAACAATATATTGATGTAGGCTTGGCTACCATGGTCTTGAGCCATAGACACTACAAAAACAAAGTTTTATAGCTTGGTCAAAGCAACCTTGAGCCATCTACACAATAAAGATTATAAAGATTCTCAGCTTGGCCTATACGACCTTGAGCCTTCTGCATAATAAAGATTATAAAGGCTCTCAGCTCGGCCTATGCAGCTTCAAGCCATCGACTAGCTGTATTGCAAAGGTTTTTTTACAAGCTGGGTCGTTTGACCACAAGTCGACTCATAAAGAATAGTTCAATGTTATTCTAAGCTCGCCCATGCAGCCATGAGCTTTTTCGTAAAGAATATAACAATGTTAAGCAAGCTCGACCATTCAGCCTTGAGCCGATACATTAAGAATGTTCTATAAATATAAATAGGCTCGATCGAAGCAGTCTTGAGCCACTACAACTTTAATAAAAGATTTGATACAATGATAGCTATCATATAAATATGAAAACAAGAACAACATTATGCTAATGAATCTCATTCTACCTAAAAGGAGTCTGTCTTATGCTGTTAGTTCCTATCGATAGACTTCTTTCTCTCACTCAACGTCACCTTCCTCAACGTAGAGGTCGAGTCTCTACTTTCTTTGAAACTGAATAATGATCTGCCTTTCTTTCCTTTTTCTTTTTGAGTCACAAAGACTTGCTATGCATTCCCCACATGTCGAGCCTGGTGCTAACCACCCTATGTTAAGATGGGGTGAGTGGTCTCTACCCACTCGGCCACTCCTCTCGTCACCGATACAAGCTCATCTGCCACCTTTTGAACATGTAGCTCCCATAGACATATAGAAATAAACACAATATCATCCCATTGTCATGGGTGAATTCGACTATAACAAGTTAATAACATGATAATATAGTATGAGATTTATATAGTCATCACACAATAATATTTCCATCCTTCCTCTTGATATAAACAATTACTAGAAGTAATAAAGATATTGTTTTATGGCATCACCTCCTTTAGGGAGACAAGATCGACATGTGATTTAGGGATTGAGTACCTCTCTCCCTTCTTTGGAAATAATTAGAGCAATAAGAAAAATTTCTAACCAAAATTAAGACTAACTCTCGATTTGCATTGACATTCAAAGAATGTCTTGAGTCGAGTCAAATGCAACATTGTTGAAATGACTAAATCGACAAGACGACTCAAAGGAAATCAACTGGTTAAATTAAAGTGTAACTTATGCCAACTTATGCAGGTTCGTAAGGACAAAACATATCTGATACTCAAATGGTTGTCGACCCCCGCTTCCCAACATCTATTCCTTCCTCCTGGATTATACTCTCCTTTCGTCTTTGGAATATTATCTCTTTCCTGATCCAACTCACAATCAAAAGGTCATGATCAGTGCATCATCCACTAGTACAAAAAGAGCAATATATTACTAAAAAACTACTAAAAACTACTTATAAATGACCAAACATGGTCACGTGACCATTAGTAGTTTATTGCCAGTCATTTATAACATGACCAAATTGATGACTAAACCATTTTTAGTCATTTATTGGTTATTTTGATTGATCGATTTGGTAGTATATTTAGTCTTTGATTTAGTCATTGATTGTTGTAATCTGACCACTTATTTAGTCATTTTTCATTCACTGCTAGATTTAGTCATTAATTTAGTCATTGATTGTTGTTAACTGGTCACTTATTTAGTCATTAATTTTAATCATCATTTTGATCAATTTGGTAGTATATTTAGTCAATTTAATTATTAATTGACGTCAATTAGTATTATATTTAGTCATTTTGAAGCTTTCATTTAGTCATTAGTATCTTTAGTAGTATATTTTGAAGCTTGCACAATGAAACAACTTTAAGAAGGTAAAAAAGCTTGTTTTATTGATAAAAATGCTTACAAATAGCATACAAATCTGAAAATAAGTTACAATGCCTTCTCTTTTCTAAAAAAACCTTCATGGTTACAATACATAGCTCAAAGAATGAGCAAGAAACTAATTTTCTAAGTATCACTGAGCATAGAAGCACAAAGACATTCATAGATGTCTTCTTCACAAATCCATGACTATCCCATATTGAAGCTCACTATCCTAGTTCGAGATCACACTGCCATCTTTGTAGAGATCCTATCTCATGCACCCAACTTGCTCTAGTTCATAAGATGCCACTATGAATTGTTACCTGTAGCAATAAACTATCTTTATCTCTGATGATTATGCCTCCGATGACTATTATCTTTGGTAGGATGCCTCAATTGTCATGGACTGTTATTCAATGATATTGCCTTATGACTAGGCTATGCATTATCCTAATCAAACTTGTAGCCTCTTGAAATGCATTATCCAATCACTTGTCAACCTACTGTCATGCATTTTCCCTTTATAAAATAACAATGCCTCATGACTGCCACTACCTAGCTCATTATTCTGGCATGCTTTCACTTGTACTCTACCTCCCATCAACATAGAACACTACCCCTCTATTAAATGCCTTGACTACCTTTGACATCATTGTATCTTTTCCAAATTCCTTGAAAATAGTTCATCACTACTACTATTACCTAGGTATGCACTCTATGTCATCTGCCAAATTGTTACAAGTTCACGCAAACCATCAGTAGTCCTATTATTAAAATGGCATCATAGACAAAGCACGTGAACTGTTTGACAGAATGCCTCAAATAAATGTGGTCTCATGGACTGCAATGATTGCAGGATATGCACAAAATGGATATGTTGAAAAGGCTTTAGAAATTTTAAAGAAAATGCAATTAGCTGGTGTAAAGCCAAATTCCACAACCTTTGCTGGCATCCTCCCTGCCTATGCCAAAATGGAAGCTTTGGAATGTCAATGCTTCCACATTTTACATCACCTACTCTCCCGCAGGCACTTCAAGTCATGCCTACGATGATTCGGGGAAAGCCCCGCATCACCACAAGCATGACTTGAAGTGCCTGTAGGAGAGTGGGTGATGCAAAATGTGGAAGCATTGACAAGGCATGTGAATTGTTTGGCAGAATGCCTCAAAGAGATGTCATCTCATGGAATGCAATGATTGTGGGATATGCACAAAATGGATTTTTTAAAAAGGCTTTAGAAACTTTCAAGCAAATGCAATTAGCAGGTGTAAATCCAAATTTGACAACCTTTGCCAGCATCCTTCTTGCCTGTACCAAAATGGGAGCTTTGGAACAGGGTATGGACATCCATCATAACATAATGGAAGGAGGATTTTTGTCAAATATTATAGTTGGAAATGCTCTAGTAGACATGTATGCAAAATGTGGAAGTATAGATAAGGCACGTGAACTATTTGATGGGATGGCTCAAAGAGATGTCATCTCTTGCAATGCAATGATTGCAGGATATGCACAAAATGTATTTGTTGAAAAGACTTTATAAATTTTAAAGCAAATGTAATTGGCTGGTGTAAATCCAAATTCCACAACCTTTTCCAGCATCCTCCCTTCCTGTGTCAAAATGGGAGCTTTGGAATGCCAATGCTTCCACATTTTGCATCACCTGCTCTATCACAGGCATGACTTAAAGTGCCTGTGGGAGAGCAGATGATGCAAAATGTGGAAGCATTGACAAGGCATGTGAATTGTTTGGTAGAATGCCTCAAAGAGATGTCATCTCATGGAATGTAATGATTGCGGGATATGCACAAAATGGATTTTTTTAAAAGGCTTTAGAAACTTTCAAGCAAATATAATTAGCAGGTGTAAATCTAAATTTGACAACCTTTGCCAGCATCCTTCCTGCCTGTGCCAAAATGGGAGGTTTGGAATAGGGTATGGACATCCATCATAACATAATGGAAGGGGGATTTTTGTCAGATATTATAGTTGGAAATGCTCTGGTAGACATGTATGCAAAATATGGAAGTATAGATAAGGCACATGAATTGTTTGATGGAATGGCTCAAAGAGATGTCATCTCTTGAATGCAATGATTGCAGGATATGCACAAAATGGATTTGTTGAAAAGGCTTTAGAAATTTTAAAGAAAATGCAATTGGCTAGGGTAAAGCCAAATTCCACAACCTTTGCCAGCATCCTCCCTACCTATGTCAAAATGGGAGCTTTGGAATGTCAATGCTTCCGTATTTTGCATCACCCACTCTCCCACAGACACTTCAAGTCATGCTTGCGATGATGCGGGGAAAGCCCCGCATCACCACAAGCATGAATTGAAGTGCATGTCGGAGAGCGGGTGATGCAAAATGTGGAAGCATTAACAAGGCATGTGAACTATTTGGTAGAATGCCTTAAAGAGATGTCATCTCATGGAATGCAATGATTGCGGGATATGCACAAAATGGATTTTTTGAAAAGGCTTTAGAGACTTTCAAGAAAATGCAATTAGTAGGTGTAAATCCAATTTTGACAACCTTTACTAGCATCCTTCCTTCCTATGCCAAAATGGGAGGTTTGGAATAGGGTATGGACATCCATCATAACATAATGGAAGGGGGATTTTTGTTAGATATTATAGTTGGAAATGCTCTAGTAGACATGTATGCAAATTTTGGAAGTATAGATAATTAAGGCACGTGAACTGTTTGATGGAATGGCTCAAAGAGATGTCATCTCTTGGAATGCAATGATTGCAGGATATGCACAAAATGGATTTGTTGACAAGGATATACCATTGTTTCTAATTCAAAATTGCTATACCTTATTCTAGGAGCAAATCATAGGGGGAGTCTATACATAAGACACCATTATTTCAAATTCAAAATTGTTGGTTCTTTCACAATTATTTGCTTCATTTATTTGATCTAAGACAGCCTAATGTATAGAAGATGCTCTCAAAATCATAGTAAAATCCTTTATTCTGAGAAGACTGTTCAAAATCTTCCCATCATAACAATGAACAAAAGCATCAGTCATTAACCTGAACTTTCCAAGAGTTTCATGAAATTCTACTTTTCCACTCTCTTTTCCATTGTGAATTTTATTCCCAATTTCATCCATGAAGAACTTCCTCAGCCTGTAGATCCTGCTATTAGCCATAACTTTACTAGGTGTCAAGGATAGCTTCAAGTTTTTATCCAAGCAGCAATTGACAAAATTCAGCCTTACCAGATACAATGTGTTGATTCAATGCTCTTTGAAGTTATTCTAGAAAAGAGTTCCTAAGAGTATAATGTGCAATTTTGAATTAACCTTTTTGCATGAATTCCATTGTATCTAGTAAGGCTAAATTTTGTCAATTGTTGCTTTTGATGACTAAATTCGGCCTTAGCAGATACAATGGAATTCATGCAAAAAGGTTAATTCAAAACTGTGCATTATACCCTCAAGAACTCTTTTCCAGAATAACTTCAAAGAGCTTTTCAACACATTGTATCTGGTAAGGCTGAATTTTGTCAATTGTTGCTTGGGTAAAAACTTGAAGCTATCCTCAACACCCAGTAAAGTTATGGCTAACAACAGGATCTACAGGCTGAGGAAGTTCTTCATGGATGAAATTGGGAATAAAATTTAGAATGGAAAAGAGAGTGGAAAAGTAGAATTTGATGAAACTCTTGCAAAGTTCAGGTTAATAACTGATGCTTTTGTTCATTGTTATGATGGGAAGATTCTGAACAATCTTCCCGAAATAAAGGATTTTACTGTGATTTTGAGAGCATCTTCTATACAGCACACTATCTTAGATCAAATAAATGAAGCAAACAATTGTGAAAGAACCAGCAATTTTGAATTTAAAACAATGGTGTCTTATGTATAGACTCCCTCTACGATTTGCTCCTAGAATAAGGTATATAGCAATTTTGAATTAGAAACAATGGTATATGAACAACTATTTAGACTATATGTTACGCTACAACAATTAACTACAGGTTAGAACATATCCATATCAGCATAAAATAGCAAGTGCAATTCACCTCAAACTCTACTATGGTAATTGCTTTGTAAGGAAGTTTGTACTCCATGAACATTCTCTATGCACGTAGCCAAACATTTAAAGTTCTTAACCAAAGCTCCAAAAATGAGTATCTTGTCACTGCATGACTCCTACTTTTGCTTTCAGTGTGACAGTACCTGAGCTTCTAGTGTTTCTAGACGAAACCTATAGTGGAAAAGTGTAGTCTCCATCTGAAGGAACCATCTTCAGAGCTCTTTCCTGAAATGAGGGTTAAAAACATTAGAAGAAAAGGAATACCATAATTCTAAAGCAACAATTTGTATCAAGACAAATGTCAAAAAGTATAATTAAAAAGACAAATCCTTACAATTGGAACTCAAATTGGACCAAGCAGATTTATGATTTTATCTTTGGAATGTAGGAACTTTATTTGTCAGAGCTTCACAACCTCAAATTGGATCTCAAATTGGACTAGCAGATTTATGATTTTATCTTTAGAATGTAGGAACTTTCTATGTCTGATATTCACGACCTCAAATTGGATCCAAAATTGGACCAGCAGATTTATGATTTTCTCTATCCACCGATGTTTGTATTCCTATACTCAAGTTCTGCTTCTGAGCAAAAACACCTGAAAGTGTTTCAAACTGGCTCAAGGTACTCTCCAACCTAGTTATGTCACTAATAGCAATCCAAGTTTGCCTGAACTGTCCATACCTGAATGTTGCATCACAACCTATTCTTCATGCACATAAAAATGCCACATATTAACTCCTAAATAAAACATTTGATCATCATAAAACCATAATTAATAAATCATTTATTTGCCAAAATCCTTCTCGAATTCATTTGCACGATTGAGGCTGTTGGCTGAAGATTTCTTGATCATTTCATTTAATTTAGGGCCATTGATGGATACCACATCAACCACATGCTTCAAATTTGGAACCTTGGACAAAATCTTTAACTAATTAGGAAGCCTATTTTTCTCAGTTTTTGAAACTCCAAAATTACCGAGAAAACAAACTTGCTTAGTTTTTGAAACCTCCATATTGGCAACAATTCCATCACAATTCTCAGCATTTGAGGCCTCAGTTGGGCTTATTTGAATTTCAATCTCGACCTCAACTTTAGGGGCTACTTCTTCATCAATGTTACCCTCAATGATAAATTTAGGAAAAAAAACATGAGTCATTCTTATCAATCCAAGCAATTGACCTTTGACAGCATGTCCTCAAATCTCTTTGCAGCATTCACAAAAAATCAACAAGATAGGGTGAACCATCTGTTACCAACTCTACGGTGGGCATGCCAACTAAAAAATCAACCCTAAGAGAATCCAAAACTTGCAAGATGGTTCATCACAATCTATACCTAAATGTTGCATCACAATCTATTCTTCCTGTACATAAAAATGCCACATATTAACCCCTTCTAAATAAAACATTTGATCATCATAAAACCATAATTAATAAATCATTTATTTGCCAAAATCCTTCTTGAATTCATTTGCACCATTGAGGACCTTGGCTGAAGATTTCTTGATCAATTCATTTAATTTAGGGCCATTGATGGATACCACATCAGCAATAGGCTTCAAATTTGAAACCTTGGACAAAATCTTTAACTGGCCAGGAAGCCTATTTTTCTCATTTTTTGAAACTCCAAAATTACCGGGAAAACAAACTTGCTTAGTTTTTGAAACCTCCATATTGGCAGCAATTCCATCACAATTCTTAGCATTTGAGGCCTCAGTTGGGCTTATTTGAATTTCAATCTTGACCTCAACTATAGGAGCTACTTCTTCATCAAGGTTACCCTCAATGATAAATTTGGGAAAAAAGCATGAGCCATTCTTATCAATCCAAGCAATTGACCTTTGATAGCATGTCCTCAAATCTATTTGCAGCATTTGCAAAAAATCAACAAGATAGGGTGAACCATCTATTACCAATTCTACAGTGGGCATGCCAACTGAAAACTCAACCCTAGGAGAATCCAAAACTTGGGCAGAAAAATCATTCCATGGGCCATTCTAAAAATATATCACCCTCATTAGCACTGAACTCTTACGAAAATTTTCATAATTATGCAATGTTGCCTTGCCAGAACAATACTGATACACATAACTGCATTTCGAACCCATGTCCTTCTTGCCATAGTTAATTCCATTCTTCCATCCCCACTTAGATGCTCCCCTTCTCGAGGCTAAGAAACCATATTTATTTCCTTGTTTTCATTTCATTTGAGCTCTCTCCACAATCTTTCTGCCAAGATGACAGAAATGCTTTCGTTCGCCCTTCATCCCAAACAATACCAATTTACACTACACATTGTTTCAACTATAGTGCAATTATTTACAATTGTCGCTACAACACCATAATCTACAACAACCCCTAACAAAAGGTTACACTATATACCAAACTTTGATGCCACATTTTACATCAGTACTAAGGGAAACAACATACAGAATAGAGAAAGTTGATTCTATCTCCCATACCCATTATTAAAACCCCAACAGAGCCATTAAGCAATACTCAATACTCACAAGGTTAAATTTTGCCTCGAAAAACCTAGTTCCACCATGAAACAACCCCAACAAGACCAAAAAAGAACCACACCTGGCTTACAGCGTCAACTTGGAGTCCCAAATTTACAAAAACCTGAATGGGTCACTACAAACCCAAAATTAGCGACAAAAATGGCAACACCTCAATTGCACCATAAAATAACTCTAACAAAGCCATAAAAGAATGACTTCCAAAGCCTGTGTCAAGCCTTAATTTTAGAAATCCTATCAGGCTCTTTCTAGGGTCAAATTTAGCATCCAAAACTTAAAACCCATGCTTTCTCCATCAAACGGTTCTCAAAAAAACTCCCTTCCTAAACTATTATGTTTTCAGAACCCTAATACAGAGCTAAATTTAGCATGTCACCAAATTTAGCAGAGGGTCAAAGTTAATCTAAAAAATCTTCAAACCCACATCTGCTTCGCAAATTATGTTTAGAAGCAACTTATTCGACACCCAAATTTTTCAAAGACTCCAAGGAGCCCTTAAAATGCACATACACAACCAAATTGGAGGGTGAAATTTTATATTTAAAAAAGAGCAAAGACAGAGAAGCTAGGTCAAGAATCAGAACCTGTAGGGCCATAGGACATCGAAACAATCCAGAGCTAACTGGGAAAAAGAGAACTGCTCTAGCTATCCCTGCTCCTCTTGCTGCTCCCACCCCTGCCATTGCTACGGGTCCTGTACCTGAAACTGCCTCTGCTTCTGTCGGGTGAAAAGCCTTAGAATAGTAGGGGTCATTTTCATCAAGATGGATTTATGGGGTTTCATGAATCATCCCCTACAATAGACAGTTCATATGGTGATTGGACCGCTACATACGATTGGAGAGACCACTGGATCAGGGAGGGGTCAACTGATTCGAGATCGACTGGTTTTGACTCCTGAATCAATTAGATAGGCCGAAAATGTTTTACGCAGTATTACTTTTAATTGTAATAAAAAATTTAAATGGTAGCGAAGAGGGAAAGTACCAATTCGTGTGACTAATTATTTAGTCATTTTTATTTGTGTGACTAATATTTAGTTGTGTTTTTTACCCGACGATCAAATTAGTCATTTATAGTTGTGTTGCAAAAAATTAGTAGAATTTAGTCATTTTTAGTTGTTGACTAAAAGTTTTAGTCACCTAGTCATTTATTTGCCAAAATTCTACTAGTGATCATATAATCGATAAATCATATTAATTAAATAATCATTTAAATCTAGAATCTCATAACTAACCATCATAAGTTAGAAGTAATGATTAATCTGACATTTTCCACAAACATCAATAATCCAATTCTTAACATGGTTTCTATGTGGCTTCTAAGTTGATAAAGTTAGTTAAGTGGATATGTTGATGGGGAGGAGGTCCCCCTTGTGACCTCCAATGCTTACAGAACAAAAAATAATAATCCAATTCTTAACTAACCCTCCTGATTACCATATAAAAGTAGAAATTAAGATAATCACAAGTTGGCAATGTAACATATCTCCCCCCATAAGAATCATCGTCCCCGATGATTTACTGTCTTAAAAGTTAATCAACATAATAAGAAAATGTTTCAAAAAGATGAGGAAATCTAGCATGAAAGTCATCATAATTTTCCCAGGTGGCGTTTTCCTCTGCATATTGGTCCCACTGGACCTTGCACTGTGTTATTTCTTTGTTGCTTAAGCGTAGATTATGCGTTTCGAGCACCTTGATGGACTCGATCACCACCACTCCTAGGTCCTTCACCTGTAGAGTATTCCAATCAAGCATAGGAATTTGATTATCAGTAGAATTAAACTTTTTCAAACATGAAACATGAAAACATTATGCATCATGGCAAGTGTTGGTAGTAGAACAATTTTGTATGCTACTGGATTGACTTCCTCAAGAACTTCAAAAGGACCCACGTATCTAGCTGCCAGTTTAGACATCTTTCTAAATTTAATGGAACTTTTCTGAGGTTTTACCCTTAGGAGCACTTTCTCTCCTACTGTGAAATGCCTCTCAATACACTTTGCATCCATATAACTCTTTTGCCTATCATTGGCTTCTGCTAGCCTTCTTTTAATCATATGGACTTGTTCTTCCATCTCTGATAGCATTTCTAGACCAAGGCTAACCCTATCTTCTAGCTTATCCTAGCTTATAGGGGTTCGGCACTTCCATCCATATAATGCCTCAAATGGAGCCATCTTAATAGTTGAATTATAGGAATTATTGTAGGCAAATTCCACCAAAGGAAGATAATCCTCCCATTTGTACTTTTGATCCATGCAGTACATCCTCAATAAGTCCTCCAACACTTGGTTCACCCTATCAGTTTGTCCATCCGTTTCAGGATGATAAGTAGAGCTTATGTTCAACTGAGTACCAAGTGAAGAGAATAAGGTTTGCCAAAACCTTGATGTCATCCATGCATCCCTATCTGAGATAATATTCTCAAGAATGCCATGCAGTCTAAACTCTCTTGAACAAATTTTTGAGCAATGACGGGTGCTCCATCCGTCAAGTTTCCAGATATAAAATGAGCGGCTTTGGTGAGTCTATCCACCATAACCAAGATAGCATTGTGCATGTTCCTTGACATAGGAAGCCCTTGCACAATGTCCATGCTTATAATTTGCCATTTCCACTTAGGAATTTCGTGAGGGTATAAGAGCCCTGCCGGGTGATGGTGCTCTACCTTCACCCTCTGGCATTCAATACATGTAGCTACAAAATTTGCAGCATCCCTCTTCATTCCTTTCTAGAAATATAGTGGTTTCACATCAGCAAGTAACTTCGTTACTCTAGGATGTCCAGAATATGGTGCAAAATGGACCTCCTTCCATACCATATTCCTTAACTCTGCTGAGTTAGGTATGTACATCCTTCCTTTAAACCTTAATAACCCATCTGGTTCAAGGTTGAATTCCTCATATCTAGGATTTTGTAAAACTCATCTCCCTTAGATTTTTGTAACACCTGATTCCTAAAATTAGATTGTATGGAGATCATAGAGGAGATGTGCCTTCTCCTACTTAAAGCATCTGCCACTCAATTTTATTTTCCTTGTATGTATTTAATCTCGAAATATAATCTGAGATGAATTCCAACCATCTTCTTTGTCAAGAATTAAGATTCAGCTGAGTGAATAGGTATTTGAGTCCTTGATGATCTATTTTTAACTCAAATGGTTTCCTAAGTAGATAGTGTCTCCACATCTGTAGAGCATGAATGACTGCTACAAGTTCTAAATAATGTGGGGCATAATTTTGTTCATAGTTTTTTAGTTTGTGCAATTCATATGCGATGACCTATCCATCCTGGACTAGTACACCACTTAAGCCTTCCCCTAAGGCATCGGTAATGACTACAAATTGACCTTCTGGGTTAGGTACTTTCAATATTGTGGCTGAATTCAATTTTTCCTTTAGTAGGTCAAAGGCCTCCTGGCACTTTTCTGACCATTCAAACTTCTTGCCCTTTCTTTGCAAGGAAGTTATAGGATATGCAATTTTAGAGAAGTTTTTCACAAACTTCTTGTAATAACTAGCAAGGCCCATGAAAATTTAGACCTCGTGTATATTTCTTGGTATCGGCCATTCCAAAATAGCCTTAATCTTAGTCAGGTCCACAGCTATCCCTTTCCCTAAAATTATGTGGCCCAAATATTGTACCTCATTTTGAAGGAAGGTACATTTAGAGAGCTTGTCGTATAGTTTATGCTCTCTCAACCTCTGAAGAACAATTCTCAAATGCTATAAATGATCTTCCTCATTCTTGGAATAAATCAAAATGTCATTAAGAAATACTAATACAATCTTGTCTAGACAGCCTCTGAACACACTATTCATAAGATTCATAAACGTCGTTGGCCCATTCATTAATCCAAAAGGTAGAACAGTGAATTCATAATGTCCATACCTGGTTCTAAAGGTTGTCTTATGGATGTCCTCATCCTTCAACCTCAATTGGTGATATCCAAACCAAAGATCAATCTTGGAAAATATTGTTGCACCCCTCATCTGGTCAAAAAGATCATCGATGCGAGGTAAAGGGTATTTATTCTTAATGGTTGCTTTGTTCAACATGTGGTAATCTATGCACAACCGCAAAGTGCCATCTTTCTTTTTCACAAAAATGACTGGTACTCCCCATGGTCACACACTGGATCTAATCAACCCTTTATCTAACAACTCTTGTAGTTGAGCCTTTAACTCCATTAGTTTTGTAGTGGTCATTCTGTATGGGGCTTTAGAAATAGGTTTTGACCCAGGAATAATATCAATGGCGAAATCAAAGGCTCTTTTAGGAGGTAACCCCGGTAGCTCATCTAGGAATACATCCTCAAAGTCTATAAGGAAAGGATAACTATCTATATCTAATATTTCCTGACCTATGGACTCCTTCATCCCAACTTCATTAAGTTTTTGGGATTCATAAAACATTAATTCATCTTGGATGTAAGTTTCCTTAGTCTCATTTAGTTTTTCCATTTTGACAGCAAAAAGATGACATCCTTTCCTTTGAGCTCTTTTCATTTGCAAAGAAGAAATTTGCCTTAGTTTAACTTCCCTAGGTTTCCCTTGGAGAAAAACTTTGTTTCCTAAATCATCCAAACACTCTACTATTTGGCATAACAATCCACTTTGGCTATATGTCTCCATAGCCAATTTATCCCTAGGATAACATCATACGAGCCTAGTGGGGCTAATTAAAGATTTACTTCCATGGAAAAGCTTGGAATTTCAAACCTAGCCTCAAACAGGCATTGCTCTACTTGAGCCTTGGTGTGATTTGCATATTCTATAGACCAAGTGTTTGCCATGAATCCTACCTTTCTAGGTATTTTATTTACAATTTTGGGAGAAACAAAGCATTTCATAGCACCAGTATCAATCAAAACTAAAATTAGAACTCTAAATAAAATACTTGTTGTCTCTACAAGAGTTATTTGGTACTCAGCTTGCCAGTTGTCCAAGGTCGCATGGATGCATTGCTAGAATGCCACTTGCTGAGAGGGTAGAGGGTTTCCTCTTGGTTGTTCTCCTTGTAATTTTTTGGGACACTGATTGGTGTAGTGATCTCCACCACAAGTGTAGCATCCACCTACTGGTCCTCGCCTCTCCTGAGGTTTGCCAGAATTGTCTCCATTCTTCCTTGAGTGGTTATTCCCCTTTTTCTCTCCCGTGGACTGAGTTTGTTTATTTTTGGCCCCTTTGTCATTTTTCTTAGTATATTCTTATTTCTTCCCCTTTTTCTTAGAGGATTGAGAAGATTGAGACCAATTATATCTCTTTTAATTTCTTTCTCTATAAGCTGACATAGCCTTCAGTTTCTATTCTTGCTTGATGGCCTTCTCGTAGACTTGGTCCATAGTAGTAGGATCGTGAACATCAACCTCACCCCCAATCTGGGTGTTCAACCCCATTATAAACTTTCGAATGCAAAATTTCTCATCCTATTGATACTGTGACACATACTTCAACAATCAGGGGAATTTTTCCAAATATTCATTTACAAACATATCATCCTATTTCAGGTTTTGAAAGTCTATAAGTTTCTAATCATAGAATAGTTGAGGCAACCATCTTTGCCTAAAAAGTTCTACGAACCTGTCCCATGTAAGGCTTGTAGACCTCAAGCCTAGTTCCATCTTTTTGTTCATCCACCATGTGGATGCTTCACCTGCCAGCTGGAATGCTCCCCACATAGCTTTAGTGACCTCATTATAGTTTCTAGTTTTAAAATACTTCTCCATTTCCATAAGCCATACCTTCGCGGCATCTTCGCTTATAGATCTGTCAAATTTAGGAGGCATGACCTTTTTCATGTCATGAGATAGTTCCATAGCCATAAGGCTCCTCTTATCCCCTTCCTGTCTAGCCGCAAAGTTATTTTCTCCGTGCTCACTTTGGGTGGTGTCATTATGGCGTTCCTTGCCATTGATGAAAGTAGATTGTCATTGATGTCAAAAAGGTGTTGGTATGTCATCAAGATCAGTGGATGTTCAAAGTCTTCATCATGGGATTTCTCATGGTTTCATGATCACAGTTCAGGAGTTGTTGACTTCATGATGCCCATGGTCTCATTTAAGGATGCTTGATGGAGTTCATATCTTATTTATGTTTCTTGGTTCATTCTTGTTTGTGTTGGTTCATTTTTGTAGATCTTATGCAGTGGTGTTTGAAGAAATGATGATGCAGGAATAATCCAATGCATATGTCTTGTTATGCAAGGTTGATTAACAAAGTGTGTTTCATGTAGCCATATTGTTCACAGGTTGTCCACCAAAGCAGAGAGCAGAAAACATATTTGAAGACTTGCTTGTGTTGATGGTTGAACATATTGATGAGTTGTTGATGACAGACACAGGTTGATGTCTTGCAAATGCATAGAAGGTATTATTTATTATTGATAGATTTGTAGGGCTTGTTTGTTCATTCATGTCATTATGGTGTTATGGTGTTCTTCATGTGGGTGTTGGCATTGGTATAGATGTTCTAGATGTCCGTGCTCATAATGTATACACTACATTGATTTCATTGATTCCTCTCAATTGTACCATCTCAGTTGGTATGATGACTTACTTGGCACAAGGTTGGTTGGTGTCACATTTGACACAGTCACAATTGTTTATACACAGTTGTTTGCTTAGTGGTTTCACTTGCTCTTCACAGTTTATATGTTCAATGGTATATGTCTGTGATATCATGAGTTCATTGATTTCACCTTCATATTGTTACCCTCAATTCAGTGAATTCACTTGGTTCAGTTGATTGTTGATTGTTGGCATATGGTATATGATATCATGTTTCTTTCCTATGATAAATTCTTGTATCAGCTTGACACATGGATTTTTGTATAGTTTGGCTTATGATAAGGCTTGAGTTTTTGGTCACATTGATATAAGGTTGATATGAGCCTTGTTTCCATTTGCATTAAAGTCAAACATTGATATTCTCACATGGACTTCAAGGTAATAAAGGCATCAAATATAATACATATTCGAAGAGAAGCTCAAAAAGTATTGAAAATTATTCATTTAAAAGGTCTCAAATTTCCTCATTTTATAGAGCCCGATTTAAATGGAGAGCTCGAGGGAGCATGGTTTATATAATCATTTGAAGATATTTAAATGGAGAGTTTGATTTTTATCGAATATCTTTCCCATTTGATCGATCTTCTTTTATATTTAATGAGCAACCAAAAAGCCAAAAGAAAGGCTATATTAAATATGCTTTGGAGAGCACGATTATAAAAAAAAGCATTGAATATGCCTTAAGGTGGAGCCCGATCATTAAGCCATTTATGGCTTTATTTTATTTTAGAAACTTATTCGTCTTTATCCTATTTTGGTAGCTCTCTTAATATCATTTTTTTTATGACATAAAAAATGTGAAGTTATATGCTATTTTTAATGAGAGCTTTTAGGATGTACAAAGGCAATTTTTGTGAGTTTTTTAAGGCATATTCTATGTAGATTATTTCTTTTTTTTAAAGAGCTTTTCTCAAAGGGTGGATTTTATTATGACAATGGATTCGGATGAGAAAGCTTGGAAGATTTTTTTTGAAGTGAAATTGATTTATGCAGAGATGATCAAATTGAAGAATTAAACAGAGGAATATGAAAAGTTTTTTTGCAGGTGGATGGATTTGTTTTTTAAAGAGAATTTATTTTTTACATGGGCATAAGATGAAAAACATCAAAGAGGAGATTATCAATGAATTTTTGAAAATGAAGATGTGAATGAATTTTTGGTGGAAGAACAAATATTTTTTTATTGCAGGGATAGAATGATTTTATTCCATTGAAGATTTTATTGAGGAGTTATTTCTTTCAAGGAGATTTTTTTTATGTTAAATTATTTTTGGAGAAGTCATTTTGTCTTTTTGCAGATTAGAGTTTGCAGAGGATTTTGTAAAGAAAGAAAAATATGAAGGGTCATTTGAGAACAAAGATTTTTAGATTGAAAGAGAAGATGAATACAAAGAGGAAAATGAAAAGACTCAAGAAGGTGAATATGCAGAGGAGAGAAATTCTAAGAGATTTTTTGTTTATAATTTTATTGCAAGTGCTCTATGAAAGAATGGGATTACAGGAATATGAAAAGACATACAATCTTTATATAATGGTTTTTGCTGATGCATTGAAGATGGATTTTTTGAGTGTGTGTGTGTGGATCAAAGGGCAATGATGAAGAAAATGTGTTGAAATATGCAGAGATGAGAAAATGTAAAAGAAATGCAAGAAATACAATGGTGCAAATCAAATTGAATGGCAATCATATCTTGCACATTAATCTTGATGATTTGATAATGGTGATTGTACATTGTTTTAGTGAGACATCAATTTACCAGTGAGGTATATTATAGCCAATGAGGCATGTTGGTCAGTGACACCTATTCACCAGTCAGTGAGACTTTGTATGATTGTTCATTATTAAGCTAGTGAGGCAATTTTAGAGTGGTTTTTATTCCCCTTGAGGGTTTTCCACTCATCATATCTTGTGTTATATTTCTTATGTGTCTTCATGATTTGTGTTTAATGTCCTAATTCATGCCTTCAATATTATAATTGTACATCTGTGTGTTAATAAATAACTTTGTCTTTCTCTCTCTTTATCCTGTAAGTCAAAAGGATTAAAAATTGTAAAATTTATACAACATTGATTCACCCCCCCTCTTAGTGTTGTCCTAGACTCCAACAAGAGGTATCAAAGCACAGGTTCCCTTTTTGAAGTCTAATAGGCTCGGGTAGGTCTTGTTAGTGGAATAAAATGGGTAATAAGAATAGAATTAAGGTCTCAAATAGAGAAAACAAATATGTTGATCAAAAGATGGTAAAACAAGCCTCAATTAAGCCTAGCAATGATTTGTTGCATATGTCACCCCTAATAATTGATACAAAGAATGGTCTTGTAGTTGAGAATTTTGATAAAAAGGAAGAAATCATTGTGAATGAAGGAGAACAAGAATTTAATGAAAGAAAAGATGTCTTTGTTGTTGAGACTAATGATGAAGATGAACAGGAGTTTGATGAAGATGATTGTGAAGTTGATTTAGAAGGTGAATTATTGTGTGCCTTAGATCAAATCAAGCAACTTAGAAAGGAGAACCAAAGATTAGAGTTGGAGCTTCAACATGAAAAGGTCTCTAAGGACGAAGTTGTTTCAGACCTTGAAGAGGCTAGAAATCTAATTATAGATTTAAGAAGTCAAGTAAATGCTTCAAACAAATTGATTATTACTATGAAGATAGAAGTAGAAGAAGAAAAAAGGGTTGTTGATTTTACGAAATTCGATCTTGAAGCTAAAACTAGTGAGTGTCTAAAACTAGAATCAGAAATAGTCTCTTTGAGAAAGGAGTTAGAAAAGGCTTCCTCTAAGTTGCACAAGAATCTGTTGTTTGAAAAGAGTATTGAAGAAGGAGAGTGTTCCAAAGTCAAAAATGCTCCTTGGTAGAAGAGAGACTTGAATTATTATTCTGCTGCTCCTAAGGAAGACAAGAAGAAAGCAAAAGATAAATTTTCTAATGTTGGAAGAGAAAGAACAAACGGACCTCCACTTGTTAGGCAATACCATTCAATAAGGTATAATTATTCTCAGTTTCATGGTTATTTCAATTCTTGTCATATCTATGGTCATAGAGCTAGATATTGTAGGACTTATGCCAGAAATGATGTTGAGTGGCATAAGAACAAAAGTCTTTCTAGAATGACAAATAAGAGTTCTAATGCAATATGTTACAATTGTAACCAAGTTGGTCACATAGAAAGAGACTGTTGGATGCATAGAATATATGATTATGGAAGCACTTTTGGCATGTCAAAGAGATATGATTTCTTTACTCCTCTAATTGGTTATAATGTCACATGCTTTAAGTGTCATAATCTTGGGCATAAGGCACAGTTTTGCAGGAATAAATTGAAGACATCTAGAGCAGACACCTTGAGCAAAGAAAAGAAAAAACCTATATAGGTTTGGAGAAGAAAATAAAGTCAGGACAAGAAGGATCCTAAACTTGTACATCTTGCACAAGTTACATCATCAGTTGCATAACAAATGTAGCATAAAGTGAGGGGGAGTTGTTCAATGTCGTATCAATTATCCCCAAGAAGTTTCAAGAAGGAGATTGTTTGAGGTTTGTCAATATGTGTATGTAAGTGCTATAGGTGATCAGTGATAAGAAGTTCAAGGGCTCAATTCACAAAGAGTTTGGTGATTTTGAATGACTTGGTTTATAAGTAATTTAGTTTATAAATGATTCTATCTTTGTCATATCATGTTGGTACTTACAAAGATTGAGTTGTCATTTTATTACAGTTTAAAGTGATCTTGATATTGAGAAGTATTGGTTTTCATGGAAAAGAGCTTAAGATGTTTCCAATAAGCTCCTATCAGATATTAGCATGTGTTTGCTAAGGTGGCTGAAAATGGAAGAAGTCATTTCATAGTACTTGATGGTGAAGATTGTGCATTTTTGATGGGCTGATTTGAATGATACAATCAAGAGTCATCAATTCTTGTTTATTGTAGTATGTTTTAGATATGGTTTTGTATATATCAGATTTGACATGGTGTTGTAAAAGGTGTCATGTACAGGAATAAGAGGATGGTATTCATCAAGATAGTCTTCATTCTTTTCAGATGGCCTTCATTCTCTTTCATGTCAAGAAGTGTGTGCAAGAGTAGATTGGTTGCAGGTTGATAGCTCATGTTGTCTCTATCATGGAAATCTTGGTTATCTCTTGTGTGGTCATCATGTATTCATGAGTTGTGAATTATGGGTGTTGAAGTGTTTATGAGACCTTTGCATGGTGTTCAAGTTTATTTGTGTCATTTCAAAAGAGTAATTTTTATGTCTTCATATTTATGATTTGGAAGATCTTGGAGATTTGTCATTTGGGTCACAAAGTGTTGATGATTGTGGAAGAATTGTTTGTCATGAGAAGTTTGTTTTGCTAACACAAGTGATGTCATTAGGAGTTTGTATTTGATAGTAAAGGTATCTTAGATTTCAGCTTGTCAAAAGAATTAATCAAAGGAACTCAATGGTGTTAGTTTTCATCTTGTATTGTGACATGAAATGGTATTGTGCTGAGAGTTTGATATAGTTTATGAGCAGTTTATAACAATGGTTTGATGCTTTGGTTGGTGTACCTCACATGATGTTGCTTTCAGGTCCTATGCTTCATGGTGTCTTATTGGTCACAAGTTGAAAAGTTGTGCAATATGCAGATATACAAGGACAGAACTTTCAAGACAAGTTTTAGAATAGTAAATTGCAAAAGTGATCGGTGCCATAAATTTTTTAGAGACTAGTGGTATCAATGATTTGGGTAAGTGATATCTCAATTCTTGGTTGGTATGAAAGATAACAAGGTTAGTGATAGGGTTTGTGATCCAAGAAAGAAGTAAGCAGTTGGTTGATATCAGTATAATTTGCTAGTCTCTTGCTAATGTTATTTATGAGTTATTTTTCTCAGGAGGAGACAATAACCTTTGTCATCAGATGTCAAAAAGGGGGAGAAAGAAGAAAAGTATCAGGTAGTTTTGCCATCAATGACAAAGGGGGAGATTGATGAAAGTAGATTGTCATTGATGTCAAAAACGTGTTGGTATGTCATCAGGATCAGTGGATGTTCAAAGTCTTCATCATGGGATTGCTCATGGTTTCATGATCACAATTCAGGAGTTATTTACTTCATGATGCTCATGGTCTCATTTTAGGATGCTTGATGGAGTTCATATCTTGTTTATGTTTCTTGGTTCATTCTTATTTGTGTTGGTTCATTTTTGTTGATCTTATGCAGTGGTGTTTGAAGAAATGATGATGTGGGAATAATCCAATGCATATGTCTTGTTATGAAAGGTTGATTAACAAAGTGTGTTTCATGTAGCCATATTGTTCACAGGTTGTCCACCAAAGTAGAGAGCAGAAAATAGATTTGAAGACTTGTTTGTGTTGATGGTTGAACATATTGATGAGTTGTTGATGACAGACACAGGTTGATGTCTTGTAGATGCATAAAAGGTATCATTTATGATTGACAAATTTGTAGGGCTTGTTTGTTCATTCATGTCACTATGGTGTTATGGTGTTCTTCATGTGGGTGTTGGCATTGGTATAGATGTTCTTGATGTTCATGCTCATAATGTATACACTACATTGATTTCATTTGTTACTCTCAGTTGGTATGATGACTTACTTGGCACAAGGTTGGTTGGTGTCACATTTGACATAGTCACAATTGTTTATACACAATTGCTTGCTCAGTGGTTTCACTTGCTCTTCACAGTTTATATGTTTAGTGGTATATGTCTGTGACATCATGAGTTCAGTGATTTCACCTTCATATTGTTACCCTTAGTTCAGTGAATTCACTTGGTTCAATTGATTGTTGATTGTTGGCATATGGCATATGATATCATGTTTCTTTCCTGTGATAAATTCTTGTATCAGCTTGACACATGGATTTTTGTACAGTTTGGCTTATGACAAGGCTTGAGTTTTTTGTCACATTGATATAAGGTTGATATGAGCCTTGTTTCCATTTGCATTAAAGTCAAACATTGATATTCTCACATGGACTTCAAGGTAATAAAGGCATCGAATATAATACATATTCAAAGAGAAGCTCAAAAAGTTTTAAAAATTATTCATCTAAAAGGTCTCAAATTTCCTCATTTTATGGAGCCCAATTTAAATGGAGAGCTCGATGCATAGGGGAGCATGGTTTATAAAATCATTTGAAGATCTTTAAATGGAGAGTTTGATTTTATCAAATATCTTTCCCATTTGATCGATCTTCTTTTATATTTAATGAGCATCCAAAAAGCCAAAAGAAAGGCTATATTAAATATGCTTTGGAGAGCATGATTTTTTTTTTAAAAAGGCATTGAATATGCCTTAAGGTGGAGCCTGATAATTAAGCCATTTATGGCTTTATTTTATTTTAGAAACTTATTTGTCTTTATCCTATTTTGGTGGCTCTCTTAATATCATTTTTTTATGACATAAAAAATGTGAAGTTATATGCTATTTTTAAGGAGAGCTTTTAGGATGTACAAAGGCAATTTTTGTGAGGTTTTTAAGGCATATTCTATGTACATTATTTCTATTTTTTATCAAATTGAAGAATTGAACAGAGGAATATGAAAAAAAAATTGCAAGTGGATGGATTTGTTTTTTAAAGAGATTTTATTTTTTACAAGGGCATAAGATGAAAAACATCTGAGAGGAGATTATCAATGAATTTTTGAAAATGAAGATGTGAATGAATTTTTGGTGGAAGAACAAAGATTTTTTTATTGCAAGGATAGAATGATTTTATTCCATTGAAGATTTTATTAAGGAGTTATTTCTTTCAAGGAGATTTTTTTGATGTTAAATTATTTTTGGAGAATTCATTTTGTCTTTTGCATATTGGAGTTTGCAGAGGATTTTGTAAAGAAAGAAAAATATGAAGGGTCGTATGAGAACAAAGATTTTCAGATTGAAAGAGAAGATGAATGCAGAGAGGAAAATGAAAGGACTCAAGAAGATGAATATGTAGAGGAGAGAAATTCTAAGAGACTTTTTTTATAATTTTATTACAGGTGCTCTGTGAAAGAATGGGATTACAGGAATATGAAAAGACATACAATCTTTATATAATGGTTTTTGAAGATGGATTTTTTGAGTGTGTGTGTGTGGATCAAAGAGCAATGATGAAGAAAATGTGTTGAAATATGCAGAGATGAGAAAATGTAAAAGAAATGTAGGAAATACAATGGTGTAAATCATATTGAATGGCAATCATATCTTGCATATTAAGCTTGATGATTTGATAATGGTGATTGTACATTGTGTTAGTGAGACATCAATTTACCAGTGAGGTATATTATAGCTAGTGAGGCATGTTGGTCAGTGAGACCTATTCACCAGTTAGTGAGGCTTTGTATGATTGTTCATTATTAAGCCAGTGAGGCAATTTCAAAGTGGTTTTTATTTCCCTTGAGGGTTTTCCACTCATCATATCTTGTGTTATATTTCTTATGTGTCTTCATGATTTGTGTTTAATGTCCTAATTCATGCCTTCAATATTATAATTGTGCATCTGTGTGTTAATAAATAACTTTGTCTTTCTCTCTCTTTGTCCTATAAGTCAAAAGGATTAAAAATTGTAAAATTTATACAACACTGATTCACCTCCCCCTCTTAGTGTTGTCTTAGACTTGAACAACCATCACCCCCATCATAAGCATCCTGCCTATCTTCTCACTGACCTCTTACTTCATGTTCAAGAGTTTCTACCCTCGTCCTTGTTTCTTTCAAAAAAGTCAAGATCTGGTCTAACTTAGACTCAGATTACCCTAAAGGTGCTCCTTCATCTTGGCTATCCCCCATTCTAGTTCTAATTTGAACCTTTGCTACAATCTACTTCTTCCTAAAGTTTGCAGGTTAATAATGAATTAGTTTTTCCATGTCATTTAATTCATTCATTTTACAAATCTATTCACATTCATGTAATCTTTAACAAGAAAGGAAAGATTGTCAAAATTTGCCATTGCATTGCAGTTTCCATTGGATTACATATAATCCACCAAAATTACAAAATTGTATTTACACCTTGCTACTGCAAGTCATTTACAGTTTGGGATAACTTCCCATATTCATATTTTCTTTTGAGTCTTAGGAGGTAGGATACACACTAGTACCCCTTCACACTCTCCTTAGGTACATCATAATCCTCATGTTTATTTTCCTCAACTGGTTCTTTAGGGGCAAAGGGTCCTACTAATGCTTCAGTAGAGTTAGGGGCAGCCATCCTTTCTACTTTCTGCATTTCATGACATCAGTGAAGGTTTCCTCATCAAATAACCATGCTTCTACCAGGCAGCCAGTCTGTTCAAGTTTCTTCATCCTCAAGGCTCATTCCTTCAGGATCTTTTTTTACGTAGGTAACGTCCATGTTTCGTTACCTTCTTTCGAGGTGTTCTTCTAATTATTGCCATTCTGGCATAGAACATCCAAACATTAGCACAATTAGTGTTGGACAACAATAATCATCAAGTAGTGAGCTCATAGGTCCATGTATTGAACCTGGTAACTCTAATACCATATGTAACATCACCATCCATAATGCCCAAAATTTATCATAAACATTCATCATAAACAAGAGATTAGTTAACCATCTAATTTCACCAATCAAACTTCACCATAATGATTCATTTTCATTTCAACAATTAAGCATGTTATTCTAAACAGAATATAACCAAGCTTACAAAACAATGTTCATTTACATATCCTTAGTGAATAACCATCACTATTCATGAACAAGTTATGCCTAAGGCATCATAAATCAATTCATACATATCAAAATTATACATTACAATTGACCATCAATTCATAAAATAAGAAACATTGTATCTGGAACAAATGACATCCATCTTCATAAGTCTCGGCTTGTCTCATGCTTGGGAAGGAGAGCATCATCCAGGTGCTTTTCCACCAATCACAGATTGGCAGTTCCCTACACAACTTCCTACCTGGAAGTGGCCCGACCCTTCACAGAAGGAATAGATATTAAGAACTGATAGGTTATCCATCTAAGTATTCGGTGTTGTGTCCTTCATAATGTCTCATGGTCACACAACTATAGATTCCCTCTGACTATGCATGACACTACTGGAGACCATTATGCCATCTAGAGCATCGTGGATCGACAATGCATGCATGGATGGATGCATTACTTTGGCCAAAGTTTTATATACATAGATGTTACATCATGAAAGTTGTCGTGTGTCCACCACCCTGACTCGACTTATAAGTTGTCATGTCCTATAGTAAGTTTAAATTGACCTTTCACTCTAGGTCTAAAATAAGTGGGATCTATTCAATTCATAGCCCATACTAGGGAAATCGACTCCCATCTTGGGTTTGTTTCGACCATTTAGGTTACTTTTGTAATGAGGAATCATGACTCCTCGTCACCTTATTCCACTTTTAATGATATCAAAAATCAAACCATATTCACCACCCTAGGTCCTCTATGGTTCACAAGTTTGATTTTAACTACCTTAAAATTCAAAGTCATATTCTTGATATTCTAGGCATACCTTGCCTTAGACTAAAAAGAATGGTTTCATAATGGCTGACAACTCAAATTTACCCATGTGAGCTTTTGGTGTTAAGTACTATCTTATAATGTTCACTCATAAGAAAGATATAGATTTGTTAAGACTTGTGATAATAGACTGTGTTCTTACAATAATACACTACCTCCTTTCTCAAGGGTTAATCAAAAATGGCCTCAGTTATTTCATTAACCTTACTGCCACTATTGGTTCTGGGTGCTGCTACAATAATGGGTTACACTTTCTGGGACATCCTAATTTTTTTTGAAATCACATATTTTTAGAAAATATAATGATTTAAGCCTTGAAAGGTTCCATTTAAAGGATTTTAATTGAAGAGGGTTTGATCAAACCCCCTTAGATTCAGACCCCCTTGGATAGAACCCCACTAGTTTTAAACCATACCTATAATGGAGTCTCCTCTACACCTGTCAAAATGCTGATAAAAAATCACTTTTGATTTAACTTTTGGGGGATCAAATGAATTCATTTAAAATTTATGTTTTGTAAGTATGTAGTCCTTATTATAAGCTTCCCAAAAAGTATAATTTGAAATATATTTAATTTGATTATTATATTTATTTTTTATTTCTTGTGAATGTAGGTTTTTCACTGAACATCAAGTTCTCTATTCTACACACATGGAAAATTTGTAAATTAGTGAAAAAAAATCTAAAAAATATCTATGCTCTAGGTATTGATGTCCTTGTTTCAACAAAAAAAAATTGAATTTCGATACATACAGAAAAAGTTATGTTTTAAGGAATACACCTATGTCTAAATTATAATTGGTTTGACTTCAAAACTTAATTAAAAAAATATTCAACAAAACATTATAAAACCAAATGCATGCCCTATATATCAGTGTTACCAATCTAAATTCAAAAGAATCAAAATTTTATCCTTTGTAGAAAAAAAGTTATGTGCTATAGAATACACATCACTTAAAAAAAATGTTGTTTACTATTAAAAACTAGTTATCAAAGGAGACACAAAAAAATTTACAATTTAACTCCAAATTTTAAAAAAATATATATTTAGAATCTACAAACAAAATCTCACAAATCACTAGTTCGCATCATCTTCAAATTACTAACGGTTTAGCGGCTATAGGTGTCAGAAAGTGAAGATTTAGTTTAAAATGTTGATTTCAATGTCAAGTTTGGCTAAAAAGTGTAACCCATTATCGTGGGATGACCCTTCCATAAAGAAAATATAGGAAGTTCAATGACAAAGGTCATAATGACCTTTACCACCTTTCATGGTGACTACAAATAGTTATATATAAACTGAACAATGACTAGTTATGGAATGCAGTATTCTGCATATTCATGCCATGAGCACGTACGACTCATCACACTTACGAGTCTTGGCACCTTCAATTCCCAAGCCACGTTCTTAATTGGCATGCAATACATTAGGGGATAGGTTCTCGTCCATAATGGACTCAAGCCTTATATACAGTAAAGAATATATTAATGTAGGCTCGGCCACCATGGCCTTGAGCCACAGACACTACAGAAACAAAGTTTTATAGCTCGGTCGAAGCGGCCTTGAGCCATCTACACAATAAAGATTATAAAGATTCTCAACTTAGCCTATACAGCCTCGAGCCTTCTACATAATCAAGATTATAAAGGCTCTCAACTTGACCTATGCGGCCTCGAGCCATCAACTAGGTGTATTGTAAAGATTTTTTTTACAGGTTGGGTTGTTCAACCACAAGCCAACTCATAAATAATACTTCAATATTATTCTAAGCTCGCCCATATGGTCATGATCATTTTCTTAAAGGATATAACAATGTTAAGTGGGCTCGGTCATTCAGCCTTGAGTTGATACATTAAGAATGTTCTATAAGTATAAACAGGCTCGACCAAAGCGGTCTTGAGCCACTGATAGCTATCATATAAATATGAAAACAAGAACAACATTATGCTAATGACTCTCATTCTACCTTAAAGGAGTCTGTATTAAGCTAGTAGTTCCTATTGATAGAATTCTTTTTCTCACTCACTGTCACCTTCCTCAGCCCAAAGGTCAAGTCTCTACTTTCTCTTAAACTGAATAATGATCTGCCTTTCTTTCCTTTTTCTTTCGAGTCACAAAGACTTGCTATGCATTCCCCACATGCCAATCCTAGTGGTAACCACCCTACATTAAGATGGGGTGAGTGGTCTCTACCCACTTGGTCACTCCCCAAATTAATAGGGCTTGTCGCCCATACAAGCTTATCTGCCACCTTTTGAACACATAGCTCCCATAGACATATAGAAATAAACACAATATCATCCCATTATCATAGGTGACTTCGACTATAACAAGTTAATAACATGATAATATAGTATGAGATTTATAGTCATAGCACAATAATATTTCCATGCTTCCTCTTGATATAAACAAATACTAGAAGTAATAAAGATATCGTTTTACGACATCACCTCCTTCAGGGAGACAAGATTGACATGCGGTTTAGGGATTGAGCACCGCTCTCCCTTCTTTGGAAATAATTACAGCAATAAGAAAAAGTTCTAACCGGAAGTAAGACTAACTCTCGATTTGCATTGACATTCAAAGAACATCGAGTCGAGTCGAATGCAACATTGTCGAAATGAATAAATCGACAAGATGACTCAAAGGAAATCAACTAGTTAAAATAAAGAATAACTTACGCCAACTTATGCGGGTTCGTAGGGACAAAACATGTTTGATACTCAAATGGTTGTCAACCCCTATTTCCCAACATCTATTCCTTCCTCCCGGATGATACTCTCCTTCTGTCTCCGGAAGATGATCTCTTTCCTTATCCAACTCACAATCAAAAGGTCATGATTAGTGCATCATAATATAATTGATAAATCATATTAATTAAATAATCATTTAAATCTAGAATCTCATAACTAACCATCATAAGTTAGAAGTAATGATTAATCTGACATTTTCCACAAACATCAATAATCAAATTCTTAACTAATCCTCCCGATTATCATATAAAAGTAGAAATTAAGATAATCACAAGTTGGGGATGTAACATGTCAAAAGTAGAGAATATCTATACCACAACTGAAAGAGAAACCCTAGCAATGGTATATGCACTACAGAAGTTCAGAAATTACCTCTTGTCAACACCTTTTGTATTCTATATTGATCATGAACCATTGAAATACCTACTCAACAAACCAATCATTTAAGGAAGAATTTGTCGATGGCTACTTTTGTTTCAAGAGTTTGAATCCTCAATCATGGTGAAACTGAGAAAGCACAATCAAGGACCTGACTACTTGTCCAAAATTGAGAGAGGGGAAGATCCAAAGTTATAGGAAGAAGAACTACCTGGTGCAAATCTTTTCAGAGTAATTGCAGTATAGGAATAACTGGAAGACATAGCATACCTACCAGCTACAGGGGAATTTCTAGCAGAAATGCCATCACAAGGGAAACCTAATATGGAAATATTTTCCATACACATTAATTGAGGGAGAGATACATATCCAAGGAAAAGATGATATCATCAGAAGGGTAGTATGTGAACATGAAAGAGAAGAAATCCTAAGGGAAGCACATGAAGGGATAGCCAGAGGACATAATGTCAAAGACATGACAACAAGGAAAATCAAACTAGCCAGGTTATGGTGGCCTACACTTTTCAAAGATACAAAGAGATATGTGAAGAATTGTGATGTATGTCAAAGAACAAGAAGACCTACTGCAAGAGATGAAATGCCACTGAGACCAATTTCAGCACAATTACCTTTTTAGAAATGGGCCATTAACTTCATTGGAACTATAGACCCACCGACAAAGTAGTCTAAAGCTAGATTCAACACCAGAGTAGAATACTATACCTAACTAAGTGGGTTTAAGCACAACCAAAAAGAGACTTCACAATAAAAATTACTATCAAATTCTTCTATGAAAGTATAATTACCAGGTTTGGTTGTCTGTTGAGCATAACTAGTGATCAAGGAAAATATTTTGTAAACAAGATGATTTTAGAGCTACTGGACAATTTTATGATAACACACAAGAGTTCACCATATCATCCACAATAAAATGGAGCAAGTGAATCCCTGAATATGATCATTGGGATAGCATTAACAAAGATGTACAGTGGGAACAAAATAGATTGGGATCTAAAAATACCTGCGATACTATGGGCATACAGGACAACCTTCAAAAGAACCACTAAGTTCACTCCCTATGAACTAGTATATGGAATAGATGCTACAATAACAATACACTTCATAATGCCAAACTTCCAAACAACAAGGACCCTCAAGTTAGGTGAAGAAGACTCTCTCATGCAAAGGATTGAAGAATTGGAAAAACTAGATGAAGATAGATTGATGGCAACATATACTATGAACTTGGAAAGGAATAGACAGAAGGCCTGGCATGAGATAAATTTGAGGAACAAGACATTCAAAGAAGGTGACTTAGGACTCCTCTATGATAGCAAGTTTAAGAAGCAAGAAAATTAAAGACAAGATGGCTAGGACCATGCTACATTGAAGAATTTGCAGATTCTAAAGAAATCAGACTAAAGAATATGGAGGGTAAACTATCAACTGGATATGTCAATGGTGCCAAACTCAAGAAATATTTTCAACCAAAGAAAAAAATGTCTCGAGGACAAGACATAATTTTGTGGGGGGGATGATGTTAGCAGGATATAGAGCATAAAGGAGAGTCGACCGGAGGAGACTACACACCATGCGGAGACCGAAAGTTGACAAAAGATGATGAATAATACATCCTTAGATATATTAGATATAGTGTATATAGTGATAGGAGATAGTAGAAAGTAAGCATGATAGGAGAATAGGAGTATGTTTTGATGTAAACAATGACATAGAAGTCATGTATGTAACTAGTGAGGCAGAGACTTAGACCTGCCGGAGGATGGACATATGATGTGTATTCTTGATTGTTGTTAATATATATACATATATATATGGAGGTCTGTTGGTACTAACTTTATGTGTTATCTTATTTTGATGTGCATGTGATATTTTGTTTGGTTATTTTTTATGTTAAATTGTTGTCAATCTCTAGCTACCTGACCAGGGTATAAGTTGACTACAATGACTTGACTAAGGACTGGATCTCTGAACTAGTATATCCTCTACATTTCTTGCTAACAAACATAATGTGGTATGATTAAGTTTGTTTACAATAATCTTACTTAGTGAATGAGTATTTTTCTATAGGACTAACCCTTTCCTACAACAATCAAGAATAATAACTTGCAGCCAAGATTGTAGAGTTCTTGCAACAAAGGACCAGTTCCCTATAGCTAAATAACCTAATTCCTGTAGCCAAGGGACCATTTCCTGCAATAAAGCATGCAACTACCTACGACTATCCAACAACAGTCAGCTTTCCCTTTACTAATATGAATGAGTTTCAGAAGTAACAAGGAGAGAATGAGTAACAATTGGCAAGCATCCCTCTTTCAGTAGGGAATGTGTGAAGATTGGATAAGTCCAAGATAATTGTTCTTATGTCTTTCAATTAGTTTGCCTATATTACAGTCCTAATTGGAATACTCCTCTTTGATTGTTCCAAGTTCTAGTTTCCTAATACAGTTTTACTTTTCTAAAAATAAAGAACCCTTCCCTTGTATAATGGGAAGTGGGTTGATTGGTTGTTAGTCTTCATTAATGTATGAATTGTCATTGGGTTTGTATATATTGTTTTCATCCAGGGAATCTAGGATAGTTGGATTTTCTCATGAATGTATTAGATAGTTGCAATCAATAAAAATAAAGTTTTCAATATAGTTGTTTTACTTTTACTCTTGGGTATGGTGATTAGATTGAATGAGCTGATTAATTAGTTGAATAAGAGAGAGGATGCAATCACTCCAAGCAAGGGCCCACTTAAGGTAGATTGCAACCTGTTAGCATTAAATTCATGTGATCTGAATTAGATTTGAGAACTAGATTTGCTTGATTACATTTTAGATTGTTACTCTATTTTTGTTAGTAAGTAGTTAATATTGTTGGATTTAGATTTTATAAAATAGCTTCCTTATTTTTAGTATTTTCTTCCCTGGTTTGTAGATAACATCAATTACCAACCATACACAACCATAGTATCCCAACACCTAGAATTCTTCAATTATACATACAATACAAGTACCATCTAAGAAGATACACCCCCTGGTTTGACATTGTAAATGTAGCACCTTATAACTAGTGAGTCGCTTGATAAGGGATACCCTGATCCATTGAGTAGAGTGCATGATTTTGTTGCATCAAATTTATTAGTTAATAATGGAGTTAGATAGGTTTCATATATTCTAACTAGGGTAGCACATCCCACACTAAAAATATCTTCATAGCTCATTTAACAATAAGAGATGCATTGCATTGAGCTCTTATCAATTACTATATATTCTTTCTTACATGAAGTTTTCTTGAACTCTTTGTATATCCACCCAAGTGAATTTTGGTTTGATGAGTCTTGGTTTCACAACTTGTGACTCTTCATCTTACCTTATAAAAAAATATCTAATAAAGTTCCCCACTAGCCAAATAAAATTGGGCAATGGCTATCCAACATATTGGATGAACCAATACTCACCTATGTATTTGACATTTTACGTCTTAATGTACATCACTTTTCATCTCAAGTTTGTTAGTATTCTTTGGCCATATTCTTCTATTAAAACCTCATACACAACTTACCTACATCCATGACCTTTCAAATTTATTTGGCTGGTGGGATATGCCATTAATTCCAAGATATGCAGTTGATGATTTTTCATTTTTACATATGCAATGACATATTTATGCATATCATGCCCATTATTTATAATTATATAGTTGTTCTTAACTAATTTTTAATCAAATTAAATTTATTTTAGATTTTAAAACTAAATAATACATTTTGATTAAAATTATTATTTATAGTTAAGTGTAATAGTTACTACATTTTATATTTAATAAAATATTGTTATAAGATTTTTATTTCATTTTAACATTCAATATATTTGATGTAATTTTTTTTAAAATATGTAACAATTTTTTACATCATTCAATTTATTTCATTTAAAATTTTAATTAAAAGAATATATTTATAAATAACATTCATGATATTTATATGTCTGATGGGCCGAAATATTGACCTCTTTTTATGTTGTTTTTATATGCTTTTAGAACTTTTCCATATGATCCTCCAAACACTTTACCAACATCACCATCATTATATGTTGTCTTTTTATATACTTTGCAAGACTTTGAACCTATGTTATTAATATGGAATATTGTGATGATATTATCAATTCAATGATTTAAATATGGAGTATGCATGCAATATAGATGGAATCCTATAGTTTAGTCATGAAGGTTATTTGTGTGCATATGTTTTGAGAATTAACCCTGTGCAGCAAGAATGTGTCATTAAGGAAATGAGCATTTGTAGCGAAGTTGCAGACAAGAGAATTAAAGGAAGTGAAGTTAGGACGCCAAAAGTACAGGCAGTTGGAGGATGAATGTGAACCATTATGGATTGGAATAAATGTAGAAGAAGTAGACTTGTTTCAAACGTAGCATGTGTTCTTTATGCGAGCCATTGCATAAGAATTCTTGTTGGGATAGGACTTTGCTTCCTCTATTCAGTTAGATTAATAAATTGATCTCAAACCTGTATCCTAGTATCTAGGAATGGATTGATGGTTGAAGTTAGTTAGTAGTTGCATAAAACTCTCCCGTTTTTCTATAAGTTAGGAGGGATGAGTTACATGTAAGTTAGTCACTTTATTTTCCAGTTACTCAGTTGTTACTCTATTTTTTTCTATTGGAAGATCTAGACATGTTTTAAACAATGTCATTATTGAATACAACTTGAAAGAGATTTTGTTTATGATATGAAGTGAATGAAACTATGTGTTATGAAGATGCGTAAGAATCTGAATTAGATTTGATTTCCAGTTAAGTGATTCAATCCCCTGAGATGGCCACTCAAGGTACTAATCCTCACTTCATTTATTTCCTTGTTCCTTTATGCATTCATTGTTAAATCTATTTTTCATTTGCATATAGATACATCACAAGTCACTTAGATTTCATTGATTGTCAAATTACAGTAGTATGGTTCATGAACAAGTGCATGCTTTGTCTAATTTAAGTCCTTCAGAGGTTAGCATTAGCTCTCTTATCATTTTGAATGTTTTGGATTAGTTCTGTAATTTTCTATTGTTAATAGTTATCTACAACTTATGCTGAAGGTACCTATAGCCACTAGATCCTATAATTGTTTTCACTGTTCTTGCATTTTTGTGAATTCTAATAGAGTAGAATAGCCTAAATAGGTTTGGATAAGATAGTTTAGGAAGAATATGAGCCCTGAAGGCACATACAGTGCAATGCCATCATAAGCTTACACTCCTTGGTTGATAATTTAATATAGGAAGTACAATGATAGAGTGGACTATTCAGATAGGTTTACCCCTGAATTATGCTAAGTCTACAATGCATTAGTTTTCCTCTACATTTTTGGCACCATTGTCGGGGATGGTGCTACCTTCATAGGCTCAAGTCTACAATGCATTAGTTTTCCTCTACATTTTTGGCACCATTGTCGAGGATGGTGCTACCTTCATAGGCTCATTTTTACATGCTTTCATAGTTTAAATTTTGATTCTAGCATTAGGATTAATAAATTCACTTTTCAGGAAACACCAAAAATTATACTAACATTGTGCAGGACCGCTAGAATATAAAGCCAAATTCACTTTATGCGGAGGCAGAGAGATAACCGAGGCAGATTCCTCCCTTCAAATTTTTAGGATAGAGAAAAAATAATTGACTTTATCAATTATATAGTAGAAAGTATTGAAGAAGAATTTCCTCTTACATCTTCTTCAACACCTTCTAGATCTTCATCTTCTTCGACAACTATAGAAGGGACCTTTAGAACCATGGTAGATGTTGTGGTGGAGGATCCACTAGAGCAAGCAACATTCAAGTTTCCTATCACTAATCAGGAGAGGGCTATAGTGCTAAAAACATATTCCACCATCAGCATTATCAGTCTTCTATTGCCTGGTGATAGAGGACCCAGATATGTTCCTGTTTGAGTTTGATATCTTGTGTAGGAGCTATGACTACACCTCAAATGTTCACAGGCTAAATCTCTTTCCTGCTACCCTCAAGGATGCAGCCTTGAGATGGTTTATGGGGCTGGGAAAAGATGTCATTCTAGACTGGGATATGATGAAGGAGAAATTCTTGGAGAAATACCAAGATTACTGTCAAGGACATGACAGGAGGAGAGATGACATCTTCATGATGTCATAAAAAGAGGAGGAGCCACTTGAAGATTATGTTGAAATATTCTAGTTTACTCTAAAGAAAAACCTCCAAAATAGATTGTCTAAAGAATCATTAAAATTGGTTTTCTTGAGAGGGGTTAAGGATGATTTCATGGATACTTTGAATCTCATTGGGCAAGGTGATATTTCTCAGCTACCTTTTGAGTCAATTTGTAAAGTTTGCCGAAATTATTCAAGGACTTTCACTAGACGACCAAGGGAAGAAAGGGCATCAATTACAAACAAGGCAACCAATGGAGTTTCAAGAGTGGAAATCAGTAACTTGATGTCCAACATGAAGGATGACATAATTAGCCATATGGCTACATAGTTGAACACTCTTCACATCAAGAAGAAACAAGAAGAAGTTGATGCAATGCTTACTAAGTATTGTCCCAGTTGTAGGCAAAGGAAGGCCAATTGTAAATGCAAAAGGGTGGCATGCATCTAGCAAGAGAAGGTTGAGAGGCCAGAATTTTAGCCATTTGAAGGAGAGGATGGACAATTGTTCTTCATATCTCAAAGGAGACCTTGGAAGAAAAGACAAGGTATGCCCTCTAATCCACTAAATTTCAATTCACCCTTTCGTGCTGCAAACCAAAATTTCTCTGCTTGGAACACTTAGCCATGGCCTAGTAATCAAAATCTCTGGCAAAACCCACAATGGCCTACTCCACAACCTGGTTGGAACTAACAACAGCCAAACCCATGGCCCCAACAAGGTTTTCAATGTTCCAACTATAATCCCCAGTGGCCTAGACAATAACCTCAATGGCAAACTCAATGGGATAAGAACCAATAATGGTAGCAAAATTCAAATTACCATCAACCTATGATTCCATATCAACCACAGTAGCCAACCATAATGCCTCCATCAGCACCTCAAAATCCACCTCCTAGACCTACCCAAATCCCTGCCCAACCTACACCTAACCCTAACAACAAGCCTATTCAATAGGCTTATACTAATGAGCTGATGCAATACCCCACCTATGGGGTCGAAGCGAGTAATGTTCATCTCAGATCAAGGACGCAACTTGCAGGCCCTTCATCTCCCCAAATTACAGAACTTGAAGATGAAGAACCCATAGAGGAAGCCCCAGATAAACCATCTTTGGAACCCGAATCAACTTAGGAACCTCAGACCATTTCACATCCTAAGCCTCCTTTCCCTAAACGCTTGGCTATCCAAAAACAACTAGCACAGCTAAAAATGACCTCATAGGCTAGTTGCAAGATATAAGCATAAAGATTCCCTTAATCCAATCCATCAAAGATATTCCCATCTACACTAAGACTATCTGAGATCTCTACATAAAGAAACTAGGAAGAAAGAGGATAGATCCAAGGACAGTTCATGTTTTGGGTAACCTAGCTGACATAATGTTGGGGAATATAATTGTTCCCAAATATACAGATCCAAGTAGTCTAGTGGTGGATGTCAAAATCAATGGGACTCTGATAGATTTAGGTGTTGCAATTAATGTAATGACTAAGGAGACAATGCAAACACTCTAGTTGAACAACCTTAGGCCTACTCAGACAGTCTTGCAATTAGCTGATAGGTCTATAGCTAAACTTAGAGGAGTCATTGAGGATTTGGTCATTGCATTAGATTCTTGGGAATACCCTGTTGATTTCATAGTCCTACAGCTAAAGGTTAATATTGTTGGTTATCCTCTTATACTAGGTAGACCATGGCTTGCCACAGCAAATGCATTTATAGGTTGTAGTTTTGGTAACATGATCATATCCAATGTGACTATGACCAAGAAATTGGTTCTATATCCACCAGCCCAACCATACCATGAGCTTGAGCAGATCATTTGGCCTACCCTGGAAGATGAGGATAGCTATTCCCTACAAATCTTGATGACTGTTGAATGCAGCCCCTTACTAGATATTCAAGATGAAGATGAGTTGATTGCTCACATTATACAAAATGACTGTGAAAGGCACCCGTAGCAACAAGACTACTTATCTTGCTTACAAGATCTGTTAGAAAGCATAGTACCTACCAGTTCCTCAGAGGAGGTATCTCAATTATCTCATACTTTGTTACCCCAGCAATGCTTACCAGTAATACCTAGCCTTGATTTGTCCTTTGTGAAAGAAATATCTAATCCATTAGAAATCAAGCCAGGAAAAGTGTTGATTGTTAATAATGCATTGATTGATGAGCAGTAGCAATCCCTGCATGTAGTATTACAAACCCACTCAATAGCGTTTGCCTGGGATTATAGTGATATGAAGGGCATAAATCCTGCTTTGTTTATGCATAAAATTTACATTGATGATGGCCATAGACCTATAAGACAACAGCAGAAACGCATGAATCCTGCTCTCAGAGAGATAGTGAAAGCAAAACTTCAAAAGCTTTTAGATGCAAGGTTTATATACCCCATTTCAGACAGTGAATGGGTTTCACCATTGGTCATAGTTCCCAAGAAAAGTGGCAAATGGAGAGTTTTTTTTATTACAGAGAACTAAATGTTGCCACCAGGAAAGATCACTTTCCATTGGCCTTCATTGATCAAGTTCTTGACTCTTTAGCAAGTAAGAAATATTTATCATTTCTTGATGGTTTTAGTGGCTATAATCAAATCAAGATTGCACCAAAAGATCAAGATAAGACAACATTTACATGCCCTTGGGGGACCTATGCATATTCTGTCTTGCCTTTTGGTATGTGCAACACTCCAGCCACATTTCAAAGAGTAGTCCTCAATATTTTATCTAATTTTTCCCATGACAGCATGGAAATTTATATGGATGACTTCACCACATATGGTGAAACATATGATGAAGCTTTACACAACTTGGAGAAAGTTTTGAAGAGATGTATAGAGCACAATCTATCTTTGAGCAATGAAAAATGTTTTATGATGATGACATAGGGGATAGTCTTGGGACATTTTATCTCAAGTGCAGGCATACAAGTTGACCCAAAGAAGATTGAAATTATCTCTACCCTACCTATTCCACAGAGATAGAAAGATGTAAGGAGCTTCCTAGGACATGCAGGTTGTTACAAGAGGTTTATTCAAGATTTTAGCAAAATTGTTGCACCTTTGTTTACTCTATTTTCAAAGGATACTGAATTTGAATGGACACCAGACTATCAGAATTCCTTTGAAAAGCTAAAAGCATCCTTGACACAAGCTCTAGTTCTTAGAGGTCCAAATTGGACACTGCCTTTTCACATCCACACAGATGCATCAGACTTTGTCATTGGAGCAGTCCTACGCCAGCAAGAAGGAACTAAAGAGTATGCAATATACTATGTAAGTAAAAACCTATAGGGAGCTGAGTTGAACTACACTATGACAGAAAAGGAAATGTTGGTAGTTTTTCATGCCATTAACAAATTTAGACACTACAATACTGGTTATAAAGTGTTCATATATACAAATCATATAGCAATCAAATATTTGATGAATAAGCTAATAGTGGGTGGCAGACTTGTAAGATGGTTGTTGTTACTGCAAGAATTTGACATAACAATTGTTGACAAACCAGGAAAAGCTAATGTAGTTGTTAATTTTCTGTCTAGACTGTCTACACAATCATCAGAAGGGGTGGTTGATGACTCTTTCTATGATGAACATTTGTTTGCTCCAACTATACACACTCCATGGTATGCAGACATAGCTAATTATTTGGTTTTAGGGCAGATTCCAGGTTGCTTTTCTCCAAGGGAGAAGAGACAGCTAATTCACAAATGTTTTCCTTATTCTTGGATTTCTAGATTCATATTCTACACTGGCCTAGATAACATTATGAGAAGGTGTATCAGAGAGGATGAGGTGTTTGATATATTGAAGGTCTGTCATGATGAACCCTATGGGGGACATTTTGCAGCCAAAAGGATAGCCTTCAAAATATTGACAACAGGATATTACTAGCCAACACTTCATAAAGATGTTGTCAAGTATACTAGAAGTTGTGATCGGTGTCAAAGGATGGGGAGACCTACAAGAAGTGATGAAATGCCTTTGTAGCCACAAATCTCATTAGCTCCTTTTGATAAGTGGGGACTGGATTTTGTTGGTCCAATCTCTCCTACTTCAAACAACAAGGAATATATACTAGATGTATTGATTACTTAACCAAATGGGTGGAAGTTAAAGCTTTGTAGTTTGCTAGAGATCTCAATGTGGCAAAAATTTTGTATGAGGAAATCTTCACTAGATATGGTGTACCAAGGGAGATAGTGACTGATCAAGGCCCACAATTCACATCAAATTTAATCACTTAATTGGTGGAGGAATATCAGATTAGACACAAGAAGTCCACCCCCTACCATCCTCAGGCTAATCGTTAGGTTGAAGTCACCAACAAAGAGATTAAGAACATATTGACAAAGACAGTACAACTTCACAGAAGAGATTGGGTTTCTAGGTTACCAGAAACTATTTGGGCATAAAGAAATACATGGAAGACAACTACATGGTTCACTCCTTATGAATTGGTCTATGGCAAGACATCAGTCCTACCTATAGAATTTGAATACAAAACCCTGAGGACAGCAGTAGAATTAGGGATGGATTTGACAGAAGCTCAAAAGGATAGACTACAACATTTGAATGCTCTTGATAAAATCATATTAGAAGCCATCCACCACACAGAGGTTATACAAAAACAAAGAGTTAAATGGCATGACAAGTAAATAAGGACTAAAGAATTCAATGTTGGTGATTGGGCCCTTCTCTATGATTCTAGATACAAGGATTTCAAGGGCAAACTTCAATCTCATTGGTTGTGACCATATGTGATTAAACAAGTATTCCCTAATGGTGCAGTCCAATTACAAACCATTGATAAGGTCTGGTTTTCATTGCTAGTAAATGGACATAGGCTGAAACTATATAAGAAACCACTTCAGAAGGATGATTTTCTTATTTCTCTAGCCACTCCGTATGGTGCTCCTAGCACTCCTAATGAAGGTTTTGAGACACCAGTTGATACACCATCCAAAGATGATCCACCAATCCTATCTAGTGATGCAGAGGTTGAGTTGCAATACTCAACCCCTGTCGCTGAGACTTGATTTTTCTTTCTTTATAATACACATGCACACATAGCACACTATCCAAGATGACCACATTTAACTCTAGAGGGACCTATTTTTCACTTTCAATTGGGACCTGACATATTGCATATGTATTCATTTAGTTGGGATCTATGTTGGAGGCACACGTAGCAACTAAATGTCTGTAGATGTATTCACTACTTTGGCACTCAGCACACTATTTTCTTGCTCACTCCATATCCTCTAAACATTGCTTCATTCATTATGAAATAACTCTAACACCGCTACAAAAGTGTCAACTCAAGCTCATGAGTTGTTCATTAGAGCAACTGCACTGTTTTGGACTGCACCGATGGGTTTAGGCTTAATGAAGCCTTCCAAAACACTTGGTAATTGTAGTCAACTTTTGTCAAGACTTGACATGCCTTTCTAACATGTTGACATGCCCTTTGCATGCCTTAACAAAGGTTTACAACATGAAATTGCATAACAGTCCCTAGGAATTCATGACTGCCTTTTACATGACAACCATAGATATTTGGACACAATCCTTATTACATGGATTGGAATGGTCTTCAAGACCTTATAAAACTAACAAAACCAAATGAATAACAAAACAAGATATGATTCTCCTTGGTGCTCTTGCACCATACTCCCCGGGTGGAAAAAGAACTCAAGTCTCTTGAGGAAGTAGATCAGCAATGGTGACACCATGTTTCAAGATGTCTTCTTCAATCATCCAAGTGGCATCTTTGATAGGCAAGCCACTCCATTTGACAAGAAACTGTTTGTATGTCTTCTTCAAGACCTTGGTTTCAAGAAAGCATTCCAACTTCAATGGCTGATTGGGTGGAAGACCTTTGATCCACTCTTCATCTCCTGCTGTTGTCATATCTGCCTCTAAATCTGCATTAGAATCACCTTTGAAAGGGAACAAATCTAAAACATTGAAGATAGGAGATATGGCCAAGCCTTGAGGAAGTTCAATCTCATAGGCATTGGGTCCAAACTTGTGTACAATCTGGCATGGTCCTATCTTCTTCATGAGGAGTTTGGTTGGCTGTCCCTTAGGAAGTCTTTCCTTCTTCAAATTTGACATGACCAAATCCCCAAGCTTGAATTGTACATCTCTCCTTCTTTCATTGGCTTTCTCCTTATACTTGGCATTGTTCTTTTGAAGAGTTTCCTTGACATTATCATGAATGTCCTTCATGGCCAATCAAAGTCTTCACCTTGAGCACTTTTCCTTTCCAATCCATGGAGATCTCTCAATTCAAGAACACCTCTTGGATGAAGGCCATAAACAATCTCAAATGGACTCCTTCCTGTGCTCCTATTGGTGGAATCATTATAGGAAAACTCTGCTTGAGGGATGATCATATCCCATGCCTCTCCATGCTGCTTGGTAAAACACCTGAGAAGGTTTCCCAAGGACCTATTCACCACCTCAGTTTGGCCATCAGTATGAGGGTGATAGGCTGAAGTAAAAGACAATTGAGTGCCCAACTTCTTCCACAAAGTGCGCCAAAAATGGCCTACAAACTTTGGATCCCTGTCAGTCACAATGTTAAGAGGCAAACCATGGATTCTAACAATTTCTTTGAAGAACAAACCAGTAATGTGACAAGCATCATTAGTGTATTTACATGGCAAGAAATGAGCCATCTTACTGAATCTATCCACCACAACAAATATACTATCAAAGCCTCTTTAAGTCCTAGGAAGACCCAACACAAAATCCATGCTAATACTTTCCCATGGCCTATTAGGAATAGGAAGTGGCTGATATAGACCAGCACTAGATGAAGTACCCTTTGCCCTTTGACAAATACTACAACATTCAACAAATTTTTTGATATCTGATTGCATTTTAGGCCAAAAATAAAACCTCTTCACCTGATCCAATGTTTTGTCCAATCCAAAATGACCTCCTAGTCCACCACAATGTTTTTCCTTTATGATGTTCTCCCTAATGGAACATTTAGGAACACATAGTTGGCTGCCTTTGAACAACAACCCCTGCTGCAACAAAAACTTAGAAAAATCAGAATGATAAGAGTTTGAAAATTGTGAACAAACTTCATATACCTCCTTGAAAGCTTCATCATCCTGATACATGTGTTTGAGAGCATCAACCCCTACACTTTGTAACTGAATTTCTTAGACCATACACACCCTTCTACTCAATGCATCTGCTACTTTGTTAGCCTGCCCCTTCTTGTGTTTGATTGAAAAAGTATAGGCTTGGAGTTGCTCAACCCATTTCATATGCCTATGATTGAGTTTCTCCTGTGAATTCAGAAAAGTGAGTGCATGGTTGTCAATATAAGCAATAAATTCTTTTGGCAAAAGATAGTGCCTCCATTTTTTCAAAGCTTGCACCATTGCATACAATTCCAAATCATAAGTAGAGTACTTTCTCTTAGCATCATTCAATTTTTCACTAAAGAAAGCAACAGGCCTGCCCTCTTGACTTAGGACAGCCCGTATAGCAAGATTACTAGCATCACATTCCACCACAAACAACTTATTAAAGTCAGGCAAAACAAGTATGGGCTATTGTGCTACCTTTTGTTTCAGAATTTCAAAAGAATCATTGGCTGCCTTTGTCCACAAAAACTTACATTTCTGCCCCCCTTTGATGGTATCCAAAATTGGTGCACAAATATGACTAAAACCCCTTATAAATTTCCTATAAAATGTTGCCATACCATGAAAACTTTTCACATCACCTGTTGTTTTTGGAGTTGGCCATGACAAAATGGTTTCTACCTTTGTTGGATCCATCTTCAAACTACCTTGTGAAATCACAAAACCAAGATAGGTGAGTTCTTCCTTCATGAAGGCACTCTTTTCCATGTTGATCATCAATTGTTCATCATGCAACTTCTTCAAAACCTGATCCAAATATTGGAAATGCTCCTCCTTAGTCCTGCTGAAAACAAGAATGTCATCCAAATATACCACAACAAATTTGCCAATGAAATCCTTCAACACCTCATTCATGAGATGCATAAAAGTACTTGGAGCATTAGATAGACCAAATGGCATCACCAACCACTCATAAAGACACTCATTTGTTTTGAATGTTGTCTTCCATTCATCCCCTTGTTTGATTCTAATTTGGTGATAGCCACTCTTAAGGTCTATCTTGGAAAAGTATCTAGCCCCTCCCAAACAGTCCATTAGGTCCTCAATTCTTGGCATAGGGAACCTATATCTTATGGTAATCTTATTAATGGCTCTAGAATCTATGCACAACCTCCATTTACCATCCTTTTTAGGGGCTAGGACTGTTGGGACAGCACATGGGCTAAGGCTCTTTCTCACCAATCCCTTATCCAACAATTCTTGCACTTGCTTGGCAATCTCCTCATTTTGTGAAGGAGTCATCTTGTAGGCTGCTTTGTTTGGCAAACTAGATCCTGGTATGAAGTCAATTTGATGGCTTATGTCCCTAATACGTGGCAACTCATTAGGTATTTCTTCTACCTTAATCCCCTTATACTTCTCTAGCAATTGTTGCACCTCATTAGGAACTTCTTCCTTACTAGGATCATGCAAACTAGGACTATTTTTAGGCTTCAAAATCAGAGCATACCCTTGGGTTCCTTCCTCCTTAAGGGCATCTAGAAACTCTTTACCATTCACAATCATGACACTTGACCCAACATTCTTTTCTACATGCTCATCAGGTAATGGATCCATTCTATACTTTCTACCATTCTTAGTTATGATGAAAGAATTAGTTTTACCATCATGTTGTGATTGAACATCATATTTCCATGGACATCCTAACAGCAAATGACAAGCATCCATAGGAATTACATCACACAAAATTTTGTCCTTATATTCTCCTATCTCAAAATTCAATCCATGATTGTTCATCTACCAAAACTTGTTGCCCTTTATTCAACCATGATACTTTATAAGGACTAACATGAGGAAGCCTTTTCAATTTCAATTTGTCTACCATTTCAATGGAAACCAAATTTTTAGTTGAGCCTGAATCAACAATTACCTTGCAAATCTTACCATAGGCCTTGCATGTTGTCCTGAACAATGTCTTCCTTTGCGGTGGTTCTTATGTTTGGGGCACCTTCAACATGGTTCTCCTCATCATCAAGCTTTCTCCTTCATGGACCAGGACTGCACTTCCAATTGGAGAGTTGACACTTTGGAAATCTTCCTCTTGGATCAATTGGTTCCTTCTCTCTCCTCCATGAGAGCTTGAGGCTTGCTTTTTAGGACACTTGAAGGTTGGATGTCCCACTTGGTTGCAATTGTAGCACCTTCCCGTGAAGACATTAGGACCTCTTCTTGGTCCACCAAATCTACCTCTCCCATTAGGCCTTCTTCCTCTAAAGCCTCCTCTAGAACAGGATTCTCCACTTTGCTCTTGGGAACTAGATTCCCCTTGGCTTCTTTGGGACTAATTTCTGCCCCCAAAACTGCCCCTACCTCTAAAATTTCTGCCACCTCTTCCTCTACTTTGCTGCTCACCTTTCCTCTTCAACTTCTCTTCACCCCTTAGTGCCACTTGAAAGCACTTCTCCACAGTTTCAGGGTTCAATAAACTAATTTCATCTTGGATATTGAATCTCAAACCATTTAGATACCTTGCCACCTTAGCTTTTTCCTTCTCTATGTACCCACAATGAAGAGTGTATTTGTGAAACTCCTCGGTGCAAGTAGCCACATCCAAATCTCTTTGCTTGAGATTTTGCATCCTCTTGTAGATCTGCACCTCATAGTCTAATGGAAGGAATTGGGACTTGATCCTCTCCAACATTCTGCTCCATGAAGAGATCATACTCTTCCCATTCTTTACCCTCTCTCCTTGGGTATAATTCCTCCATGTAAGGGCAGCACCTTTGAGTTTAGTTTTTGCCAACTTAACCCTCTTACTTTTAGGAACTTCTTTGTATTCAAAGTAGTTGTTTAGAGCCTCAATCCACTCCATGACTTCATCAGCATTCATCTTCCCACTAAACATGGGAATATCCATCCTAGCCTCTGAAGAATCCTTGCCAATTACCTTGATGGCTTCAACGAAATGCCTTTGATCAGCCGATACCTCTACCTCTTCTTGTTCTTCTTCTTCTTCCTCTTTCTCTTCCTCTTCATCTGAACCTTCATCTATCCACTTCCCTATCCTCAATGCCTTCAACTCTACTTGGAGTGCTTCCTTGACTCCACTTTTGATCTTCTCTTCCATCTCCTTGAACTTCTTGACCACTTCGGTGGTCAACCCCTTTGGAGGCATATTGCTAGCCTCTCCTTCACTCTCCTTTGCTGACATATACCAGGCCAACAATAGAACCTTTTATGGCTCTGATACCACTATGATGTAGAGCACCAACGACTGAGAAGAACACTTCAAAAACTCAAGGAAATGACTCTCAAGTTTTTGATAGAGATCAAACCTCTCATAAGGAAGGGTTTTAACTCAACAACTTTACTTGTTCATGACACAAAAGGTGAGTGGACTTCAGGACAAATATTTCAAGATTCCTAACTCAATCTAATACTCCATCAAACCCACTGTGTAGGGCCTGCAAGACAGCAGTCTCTATTATGCATTCCATAGACAGTCACAGTACTAACTGCTCTGTTAGAATGACAGTCACAATATCCTCCTTAGAATGGTCTCAACTAGAACAAACTCAATCTAATTTAGATGCTCCTGTGACAAGTCAACAACATATCAAACATAACTAATACCTTCCTTGTGGTAACTGTCTTCAGTGAGTACTGACAGAGTCAGACTAGGCAGAATGGACTAGTTTCATGGAGGAATTTATCCTACCTTCTGTCACAGGATCATTCCTAGATCTAGAGCACCTTGTATTAGTAAAAATGACTAGCATTTCATAGAGTTTCCACTTCCACAACCAATGGTCACCATCTAGTTGCTACTCTTCTTCTCTAAGTCCCAACACATGGTCTTGTTGGGTCATCTACATAGAAAATTCAGTCCAAGCCATTCCCATGCCTCCAAAACCTTCACAAGCCTTTGAACTACCTATTATACAATCCATTCCACTGATCATAAATAGAAAAGATCAGTGGAATGAAGGGAAATCCATCGAGTTACTCAGAAAGCCCTAACTCAAGGTTTAAGACAGTCTATAAGAAACCAGCGATTTCTTCCACCAAATCTACTATCAATCCTTCAATCAATATTCAAACTAAAGATACTTCAACCTACTATCCATCCAAGATGCTATTGGGCTATGACTATTCCGTACAGGGCTAGGTACGGGCTGGAAACAACAAGAAAATACAGAAATGGCAAGAGAACTGGAGTTTCCTCATTTTATTTCACTTCAATCTTCATTCACATACAAAATGCATAGGTTCAAGGCTTTTAAGAAGCCTATCACGATCCCTTGGAGTAGTTGGAGGGCAGTGGGAACTGATGGAAGGTGTGAAACTGTTCTCCAACTAACAAATGCCCTGTTCTGCAACTGATTACCAGTTGCAACTGCCCTATTTTGGACTGCACTGATGGGTTTAGGCTTAATGAAGCCTTCCAAAACACTCGGTAATTGTATTCAACTTTTTTCAAGACTTGACATGCCTTTCTAACATGTTGACATGCCCTTTGCATGCCTTAACAAAGGTTTACAACATGAAATTGCATAACAGTCCCTAGGACTTCATGACTGCCTTTTACATGACAACCATAGATATTTGAACATAGTCCTTATTACGTGGATTGGAATGGTCTTCAAGACCTTATAAAACTAACAAAAACAAATGAATAACAAAACAAGATATGATTCTCCTTAGTGCTCCTATACCAAGTTGATACACCATCTGAAGATGATCCACCAATCCTATCTAGTGATGCAGAGGTTGAGTTGCAATACTCAACCCCTGTCGTTGAGACTTGATTTTTCTTTCTTTATAATACACATGCACACATAGTACACTATCCAAGATGACCACATTTAACTCCAGAGGGACCTATTTTTTACTTTCAATTAGGACCTGACATATTGCATATGTATTCATTAGGTTGGGACCTATGTTGGAGGCACACGTAGCAACTAAATGTCTATAGATGTATTCACTACTTTGGCACTCAGCACACTATTTTCCTACTCACTCCATATCCTCTAAACATTGCTTCATTCATTATGAAATAACTCTAACACCACTACAAAAGTGTCAACTCAAGCTCATGAGTTATTCATTAGAGCATTGCGAGTTGTCACATCACATCGACTTCGTAGTGTTAGCATAAGTATTACATTGTTTAGTAACTTGTTTAGTAACTACACTGCATAGTTATATATCAGTTATCATCTGCGGTTACACCTGTTTCAGTTACACGCAGTTACACCAGTTTATAACTAATAGCTATTGCTATATATGCACTTTATGTATTTGCCATTATCAATCGAATACAACTTATCTTTCTTCTGCCTACCATCAAATGGTATCAGAGCAAGTCTGATCGCTGGAGCATTGAGTTTTGGCGCTGTTCCAGTCTGTGGTGATGTAGATAGGCGATGGGGTCTTCAAAACCTACGGTGGAGTGCTGATGCTGCTGGCCAAACAATAGAAGGAGGAAATATCTGTTGGTGTCTACAGTCTATCTCCTCCTACATGCAAGAAATCGTTGTTGATGGTCTGAACGACTTGGAGAAGGACTGAAATCGCTGTTGATGGTCTGAACGACTTGGAGAAGGACTGCCAACGACTTGGAGAAGGACTGCCAATGACTTGGAGAAGAAGACTAGGAGGCTGAAAGGTGCTTACGGTCTGAAAGGAGACTAGAGAAGTGCTAAGACAGCGAAGGAGAAAGCCCCTTGAAGAAGTAAGGAGGAAGATTTGTCTGTAGAACAACACAATTAGAGACAACTGAATGTCCACCGCACCTGATGCCAATAGTGTGGCCAGCAATCATGCGAATGATCCACCTCGTGGCGGACGTGCTATTTCAGAAAGCTCAGGCTTCTACTTTGCACTTCTAGATGCCCTGCAAAACACCGATAATCTCCAATTCGATGAATTGTTTAGGCAAGGATTGCTAGATTACTTTCTATTTGATGTACAATGTCAAGCAAGGAAGATTAGAGCAAAACTAGACGAGGGTTATGATGCTGATGACGAAGATGAGGTAGAACACACACCAAAGCGTCCCCGTCTCACAGCACAGGCCTATCGTGCTCATCTCCGTGCCACTATTTCCTCTTCAAAGTGAATGTACTGTCAAATAAAATAATAATAGATTTGTTGTCTGGATTATTTTTTGAAAAATGTCTGCCCCGAAATTGCTTCTTTCCGATGCTCAACTTTTGAAAGGGCCCAATTATGCCGCATGGAAGACAAAGATGCGGACTATTCTCATTTTTGAGGAGCTATGGGAAATTGTCAAAGGTGACATAACCAGACCAACAGACCCAAATGAAAGGCAGAAGTTTGATAAGGCCGATGCCAAAGCATTGATTTTGATAACACTCGGTATCACCGATGAAGTTCAACCTCACATTTGGGATGCAACAACATCAAAGGCGGCATGGGATTCTCTCTCCACAATCTACCAAGCGAAGAACCAGATGAAGATCCTCCATCTACAGTCCAAGCTACATACACTCAGCATGCATGCTGGCAAGAAAGTTGAGGAATTCTTACGGCGGGTATCTGAACTGCGAGCTGAGCTTGTTGCACTTGGAGAAAAGGTGGAGGACAAACTACTTGTCCCAATTACGCTGAGAGCACTGCCATCTCAGTTCAAAATTTTTGTCACCACGCTGAACATCACCAAGAAAGATGTTTCATATGATGAATTGGTGAATCTGTTGCAGCAAGAAGCCATTCAATCTGTTCAAGGTGAACTAGAAGATAAGGCCCTGATCTCCAGACAATCAAAAGGTCAGAAGTTTCATGGAAAGCAGCCACAGAACAACAAGAACATCAACAGTCAAAGCCTCCAAAGGCAAACCAATGGTGTCATATATGCAACAAGAACAATCATGACACTATCAACTGTTGGTACAATGCCTTAACAAAAGGCAATTCAAGCAAAGAAGGCTTTTCTGGTTGCAGTGATACTCAGTCATCCAAACGCCGTCATCATCGCAGAAGGCACAAAGGAAATGTAGCAGCCCAACAAGATGATGCATCAGAAGAAGATGAACCAGAAACAGCCAACTATGGCACTCATCATAATCTAGTCCTTGTCTCCCAAACCTCGCAGCCCACGAGGGATATTTGGTTGATAGACTCGGGTGCCAGCAAGCATATGACAGGCAATCGAGAGCTGTTCGATGCACTGACAGAACAACCTACTGGAGATAGAGTTTGAATTGCTGACAATAAGGAGTATGTTGCAGAGGGTATAGGCAAGGTCATCATTCCTCTTGGGGCAAGCCGTTGTACCCTCACCAAGGTGCTGTATGTTCCTGGTTTGACAACAAACCTGCTCTCTGTCAGTCAGCTTCTGAACCACAAACTGAAAGTTGAGTTCCAGGTGAAGGACGGGGTCAAGACCTGTCTAATCTTAAGAGAAGGTATGATACTTGCTAGAGCATTTATGAAGGATAGACTGTTTGCATTAGATGCTGTCTCCTCCCCTACAATAGCTCTATCAGCCTCCACAATAGAATCTACGGGACTCTGGCACTATCACTATGGGCACCTTTCAGTCAGCTCCTTGCATCAGCTCAGCTCCAAACAAATGGTAAGAGGTCTTCCTCCAATTTCAAATTCATTGCCTATATGTCCTAGATGCCTTGCAAGTAAACAACACCGGGATCCGTTCGAGGCTAGTAGCTTCCATGCTACACATCGCCTTGAGTTGGTACATACCGATCTGTGCGGACCCATGCCTGCTTCATTTTCAGGTCATAAGTACTTCCAGTTGTTTGTGGATGACTTCTCCCGAAAGACCTGGGTGTATTTTCTCAAGAAGAAAGATGAAGCCTTTGCCAACTTTCAAGACTTTCACAAGCAAGTTGTCAAAGAAGCCGGCCAGTCTCTTCTTGTCCTCCGGTCAGATCGAGGGGGGGAATTCACCTCCAAGGAGTTCATGGCATACCTGAAGCATCATGGCATCAAGCAGCACCTCACTGCTCCCTATACACCCCAATAGAATGGAGTTGCAGAACGTCGCAATCGGGCTGTCATGGAGATGGCTCGATGCATGCTCTCCACAGCCAAGTTGGAGGAAAGATTTTGGGCAGAAGCAGTACGGACAGCTGTGTACCTCATCAATAGGGCACCAACAAAGATTCTGCAACACAAGACACCGGAAGAGGTATGGACTGGACACAAGCCTTCAATTTCTCATCTAAGAGTGTTTGGTTGCACTGCATACATGCATGTCCCTGCCAATAGGAGAAAGAAGACTGATCCTAAGACACTTCAGTGTATATTGTTGGGATATAGTATTACATCAAAATCTTATCGTCTCATAGATCCTGAGACAATGAAGATACATGAGAGTCGAGATGTGGTATGTGATGAATCGTCATTCGATTCCTTATCACAGAAAGAAGACCAACAGCCTCCTACTTCTCATAAATTGCTCTCACAATCAGATGATGAGCATATGGACGACTCTCACAGAGACAGTGAACTACAAGGAGAGTTGTATGTTGATCTGGGCCCTCTAGAAAACATTTCACACCAGCAGCAACACAGTCAACCTCCAAAGTGGGTCCAAAGTACAATCAGGGACTCTAACCTGTACACTCTTCCAAACACTTCATCAGGAGTTAGAACCAAGAGTCAGACAAGAAATGAAGTGAATCTTGCGCTCATGAGTACTGTTGTTGACAGCATTGAACCTGACACAGTTCGAGAGGCCTTAAGCCAACCTCAGTGGAAGAAGGCTATGGATGCAGAGTATGATTCTCTGATGCAAAATCATACTTGGGAACTTGTCGATCTGCCTGAAGGGAAGAAACCCATTGGCTGCAAATGGATCTTCAAAACAAAGTACAAGGCAGATGGATCTATCGACAAGTACAAAGCACGACTTGTAGCAAAGGGATATGCTCAATAGGAAGGCATTGATTATGAAGAGACCTTTGCACCCACTGCGAAGATCAAAACTATCAGAATGGTCTGTGCATTGGCAGCGCAGAAGGGATGGAAGCTTCAGCAGATGGATGTCAAGAGTGCTTTCTTAAACGGTGATCTCAAAGAAGAAGTGTACATGACCCAGCCAGAAGGGTTTGTTGATGAACATCATCCACACAAGGTATGTCGTCTTATCAAATCTCTTTATGGCCTTAAGCAAGCTCCTAGGGCATGGTACATCAAGATTGATGGTCACCTATTGCAGCATGGATTTACTCGTAGCCCCTCAGATCCTAATTTGTATATTAAGAAGGTAGGCACAGAGATTGTCATTCTGGTTTTGTATGTGGACGATCTTATTCTCACTGGCAGCTCAGATCGCAGATATGTTCACCAAATCTCTTGGTAGGATCAAATTTGAACTGTTTAGGGGGTACATTTGTAAAAACAATGTAATAAGGGGGGGAATGTTAGCGTAAGTATTACATTGTTTAGTAACTTGTTTAGTAACTACACTGCATAGTTATATATCAGTTATCATCTGCGATTACACCTGTTTCAGTTACACGCAGTTACACCAGTTTATAACTAATAGGTATTGCTATATATGCACTTTATGTATTTGCCATTATCAATCGAATACAACTTATCTTTCTTCTACCTACCATCACGTAGTCCCTGCTACATTACCATTCATCTGCATGCATGTCATCTTGCTCATATTAAATCAAATGCTAAGTACCTATTCTCAAATTCTGAGATGCGCTGATCATTTATTTCCATAACATGTGTACATAAGGTAACTTTCAATGATTAAACTTAGCTTTCTTTTTATATTCATTATTACTTTTTATTTATTTCATGCAAGCAAAAATGTTTATCACCATTCCATTTAATAACTCCTCTTCCTTTCATATCAATTGCCACGTGAAGTGAGGTCACTTCACAGCTTAGTTGGGGGGAGGGGTTTAATTTTTTTATTTTTTCCATTTTTGTCATCTTTGTTCTTAGAGATACTAGATAGAACATCCTATGCCATTTCCTAAAAAATAGTAAACCTACCATGTTTCACCAAAATATGAACTTGTTACCCTAAGAAGTTGCAGTGGAAGAATAGAAAAGGGCAGTAAACTGAAGGTTATTTCTTATCAAGGTGGTAGAATTGCATAAATTGATACTTCAAAAGGTTGCAAAACACAGAAATAATGAGGGGTGATGTGGTATGATCAGAGCCATCTACACATAAAGAAATATTAGATGTGTTGGTGCTACCACTCTTTACCAGAGTAGGATGGTTGGACTACTTTTTGAAGTTGACAGAATATGATAATGAAATGGCAAAGGAATTTGTAGCCACACTGTAGTATGATGAGGCAATGGTCAGGGGATGGATTTTAGATGCTTCTGAGATGGCCATTGCCTAAGTCACAGGATTGTCATGTACAGGGTCTGAGTATCCAGCTCATGCTGATGCAACTGCAACAAGGGAATAATTTTGTGAGTGAGAAGAGCACTTGGACTCAACAACACAAGGTACAAAGAGATTATCCCTTCCATTTTTCTGGGGAAAATGTGCTTTATACATCATTAAATACATTACCTATGATGGCTAGCATAATTTGTTGTATACTGTGCATTTTAAGTTGCTTAATCATCTACACCATGATAAGCTAGTCAATGTCCCCAATTTCCTGTATAATATGTTGAAAAGGACAGCATTTGAATACCAGAAGAAGCAAGTAGACACCACATTGTCCCATCATTGTTTAATAGCCTTATTGATAAAGAGGAGCCTAAGAATTTAACACCCACAGGTTGATTGGGAAGCTTTTAAACAATGTGTAGATATCACAACACTATTGGAAGAACCTGAAGTAGAGAATGAACCCCAGTATGAGCCTGAACCTGAGATTGAGCCTAAGCAAGAGGGGCTATAGGAGGACAACACTCCAGAGGATAGGCCAATAATAGCAGAGGAACCCTCATCTTCTAAACCTAAACCTATGAGAGATACTAATTCAACACCTATTAAGAAAAAGAGAAACAAGAAAAGTGTTGAGAAGCATAAAAGCACTGAGAAGGGAGAAGATGTAGGGGAAAAGAAGAGGAAGAGCAGTAAAAAGGAAAGGAAAAAAGAAGTCAAATAGGAGACTGCTACTCCCATATGCTTAGGGAGATTGAAGCGGTAGAGTGTAAAAGAAAGAACTGTTAAAGAATAGGGGCAAGAAAAAGGTGAAGGACAATAGCATCATGACCCAACACCAGTGAATTTAGATTCAGATAAAGGAGGAATTGCCCCTAAAGATGTCCCTACTAATGCTCCTGAGGATGTCTCTGTTGATGCTTGTGAAAATGTTAATGTGTCTTCTAAAAAGAGAAGGTATGTTTCTTTGACTTCTGATTCTAATTCAAAGGATTTATTTATTGCAAAGAAAATGGGAAAGTTAGTTCCTAGCAGTTCTGCTAAGGAAATTTTTTATATAACTGGGAATGATAATGATGAAGGTCTAAATTTTGAGAAAGAAAAAGAAATGCTGGAGGATAGAAATATAAGAAAAGAACTGCAAGAAGCTCTTGATAGAATAAAACATTTGGAAGAGCAGATGAAAGGATATGAAGAGAAGGACAAAGAAAAGGAGAAAAGAATACAAGAATTGGAGGAGAGGATTCAGACCTATCGCCATGGAACTAATTTAGATTTATTAGCACAGATGGTTGTAAGTAAAACAAATGCTGAAGAAAATGAGGTACTCACTCCACAACCTCCTATAACAAGAACTCCAGTATACCACACTACTTTGTCTTTGGGTTTTGAATTAATGAAACTCACTCATAAATCCAAACAAGAAAAGGAAAACTAGGAGAGGGAAAAACAGAACCTCAATGCATCAATAAAAGTTAAGAATTTGGTGATAAAAAGATTGGAGGATAAGCTAACAGAGGTAATTAACAGGACCATACAGATCATTGGGTGTAGACCTCCACCAAGGGTATATGCATTGTTCCTAAAAGAAAAGTTTCTCAGTTTCCAGTTTAATAGGTTCATTAATAATCAACTACCTTACATTCAAGGCATATTTTCTATAGCTATTTTAAAGAAGTTAGTTTAGAGGAGCAAGACCAATTGTGTGAATATTGTTTGCATAACTACTTAATGACAGAGGATATAGAATGGAACCCTTCCATTTATGTTGGAGATTTCTAGGTTAGGGCACTGTTATCATATCTCAAGAATGAAAAGCTCAGAGGGGAATTGATGGATAAGTATGAGGAACAAGAGAAAACAATGGCACTACAGGTCAAAAGGGAAGCATTGAATCTTGATGTAATCCTCACTCAATGGTTAACACTCCTCTCACACAAAGGTCCAAGAAAAATAATTATGGATTTAAGACTACGAGATCACAGGAGGATGCAGCAATTAGCAGGGCCTATGCTTCAAAATTGTCTAAGGTATGTGCAAGATAGATGGAATAGTCTGACTCCAACATTGCAGAGGAAAGAGCCTCATTCTTTTCATAATTTTATGAATATGTTTGAGAGACTGCACAAGTATATCCATATTTTAGAGAAAATAGGAGTGGGATGGCTGCCACTTACTTTTCATCCTTCTATTCTCCCTTATCCAGTACCACACTGGACAGGGGAAAAGGGTGACGAATGTAGGAATGCAAAATCAGTCAGATTGGATAGGTTTGCTTGTTACATGGTTTTTTATCTTAAGCAGGGTGAAGGAGTCAGAGAAATAATGGACCTTAGGCAGATTACTTTGCACTACAATCTTCTCCCCTAGGTGTTCAATTCAATGATTTTGCTTGAGGACAAGCAAAAGGCTAAGTTGGGGGGAATGATGGGCTAAATATTGACCTCTTTTAATGTTGTTTTTATATGCTTTTAGAACTTTTATATATGATCCTCCAGACACTTTGCCAACAACACCATCATTATATGTTGTCTTTTTATATACTTTGCAAGACTTTGAACCTATGTTATTAATATGGAATATGGTGATGATATTATCAATTGAATGATTTAAATATGAAGTATGCATATAATATAGATGGAATCCTATGGTTTAGTCATAAAGGTTATTTGTGTGGATATGTTTTGAGAATTAACCCTATGCAGCAAGAACATGTCATCAAAGAAATGAGTATTTGTAGTGAAGTTGTTGAAAGGAGAATTAAAGGAAGTGAAGTTAGGATGCTAAAAGTGCAGGTAGCTGGAGGATGAATGTGAACCATTATGGATAGGAATAAATGCATAAGAAGTAGACTTGTTTCAAACACAACATGTGTTCTTTATGCGAGCCGTTGCATAAGAATTCTTGTTGGGATAGGACCCCGTTTCCTCTGTTCAGTTAGATTAATAAATTAATCTCAAACCTATATCCTAGTATCTAGGAATAGATTGGTGGTTGAAGTTAGTTAGTAGTTGCATAAAACTCTCCCGTTTCTGTATAAGTTAGAAGGGATGAGTTAGATGTAAGTTAGTCACTTTATTTTCCAGTTACTCAATTGTTACTCTATTTTTTTCTATTAGAAGATCCAAACATGTTTTAAAGAATGTCATTATTGAATACAATCTGAAAGAGATTTTATTTATGATATGAAGTGAATGAAACTATGTGTTATGAAGATGCGTAAGAATCTGAATTAGATTTGATTTGTAGTTAAGTGAGTCAGTCCCCTGAGCTAGCCACTCAAGGTACTGATCCTCACTTCATTTATTTCCTTGTTCCTTTATACATTCATTGTTAAATATGTTTTTCATTTGCATATAGATACATCACGAGTCACTTAGATTTCTTTGATTGTCAAATTACAGTAGTATGGTTCATGAACAAGTGCATGCTTTGTCTACTTTAAGTCCTCTAGAGGTTAGCATTAGCTCTCTTATCATTTTGAATGTTTTGGATTAGTTATGTAATTTTCTGTTGTTAATAGTTATCTACAACTTATGCTGAAGGTACCCATAGCCACTAGATCCTATAACTGTTTTCACTGTTCTTACATTTTTTTGTGAATTCCAGCAGAGTAGAATAGCCTAAATAGGTTTGGATAAGATAGTTTAGGAAGAATATGAGCCCTGAAGGCACAGACAGTGCAATGCCATCATAAGCTTACGCTTCTTGGTTGATAATTTAATGTAGGAAGTACAATGACAGAGTGGACTATTCAGATAGGTTTACCCCTGAATTATGCTAAGTCTACAATGCATTAGTTTTCCTCTACAATGTTTGCTGCCAAAAATGAGTGTTGTTAGGGTTTTAAATTTATTTGCTTGCTTGGAGGAGAAGCATTATGGTGGCTCCTTGGGGGTTAGGGTTGCTCACTCTCCTCTGTCACCTATTGCAAATCATTTTGGACCGACTGTGAGAGCCAAGAAAGGGTTTTCTTATGTGCAGGTGTTGACTGATCCCCAACACAGGGAGAAATTGGCAAAAGGATGTGGGCACTCTACCCACCATGTGTGTGATGGCGGGGCTCATCAGTTGGTGCCCCTTGTCTTGTTGCCCCTCATAAATTAGAAGAGGGTAGGGTTTGGCCTGCCAAGGTAGATGGGTATGATTTTAGCCACAAGGGCTACAATGAGGCTCAAATGATTCAGAATAATGATCCCTTGCAATTCTCTAGAGTGCCTCCAAAAGTTGAATTTATTGAAGAAGTTGAAAAAGAAATTATTGAGAATGAAGTTTTTTTCACAGAGAAAGGTTTGATTGGAAGATTTGTCAAGTTTTAGCCCAGCTTGGAGGGATTACATAAATGGATCAAGGATATGTGGACTCCCATTCTGAAAGGTGATGTAGAAATTTACCCTTGCGCTTGAGGTTTTTTCATTGTGGTATTTTATAGCATTTAGGATATAAACTCAATCCTTTGCGATTATGAGTGGTGCTTAGATAGGCATATGCTCATGCTTAAACCCTGGCACCCAACTTTCAACCCTATTACAAATCCTTCTCAATTATTCCTACATGGGTACATCTCCCTAACCTCCCTCTCCAATTTTGGTTGGAGCCTTGTTTTGCAGAAATTGGAAATCAATTGGGAAAATCCTTGGTTGTGGATGAAGGCTCCATTGCTTTCCTTCACACCACCTTTGCTCACATCCTAGTTGATATTGATATTTAAAAGAATTTACCAGCTAAAATCTCTTTGAAAACCTCTATCTATTTGATGTAGGAGCATCCTTGGTTCAAGAGCAATCTTGCATTAACCAAAAACATTTGCATTTTAGTTTATTTCTTTTCATTTTCTACTTCAGTTTAGTTAGTGGTAGTTTCTGTATTTGGGTCTGCTTTCTACCACAATTTCATTTCAGACCTTATAGAGCTAGACATAGCATCTAGACACATTCATGCACATCATATCCAAAATTCAAATCATTTGGATCAGGTATCGAAAAGATATCGCTATCAGGATATAGACTGTTTCTCATAACAAAGCATCCTGACAATCTTAGACAATTAGCTAAAGGAGAAGCCCTGGAAAGAATTTAATGACTTGCAAAGCTAAATGACACATCATTCAATGTTGTTTGGATCATGGCTAACCTTCCCTGAGAATCACGTGCTATTCCATTCATTTGCGGAGGAGTTCTTTATGATTAGGTTTGAAATATCTATGTACACAAGTTACATCTCTTTCATCAGAGTTTGTAGCCATCCTTGGCTAATGCAAAGGAATCTTATGTTTCAGAGATGATATATATTCATGTAATAGATGCATAGGAAAGTAATTACTCACATAGAGATAGTTTGATAGTTTGAATTCTTTGCAAAGGCGCTTCAAAGCTATATCTTGTGCATATTTTGTAGTTGAGGAATCAGACCTGTGAGCCCTAATTGTAAGCCCGCATGTTGCTGACCAATTTGTATATTTAATCAATGATATATTGAATGATTGAATCTATGTTTACATTCAATCTTTGAGTTGTTTCCATTGTGTTTACTCTTGCTGCACTGCCTAGACTATTCACTTTGTGGACCCTCCTAACTATGACTGCACCAAGTGGTATCAGTGAAGTTTAAATCTTTTGGGGAGTGAATTGAGCAAAGTTGGAAAAGGAATTTCATAACATCTTGTTGTGAACAGATCACCGAATCTGAGGCAAACTACTTGTGTTGTCAACCGATCGTCGATTGTGAGGTAGTTGTCCCTTGTAGCCCGATCACTGAACTTGAGGTAGTTACACTTGATCCGAGGAAGAAATGTTGTCGAGAAGAATACCTATTGTTAGTACTATGGCTAAAAGAATGGATGAGATGATGGAGATGATGAAAACCATGCGAGTTCACTTGGATGTTGTTGAAGAAGATTGAAGAAGAGGATTGACATCTTGACCTAATGTTGAAAGTGATGATGATGAAAAATTTCAGTCCACTGATCAAAATGAAGTAACCCTAGGAGATGAAGAAGAAGAATTAGATCAAGTCAAGATGTTGTGAGCTATTTCAAAGATTGGGAAAAGACCTAGAGTTGATGTACCGAACTATACTGGTAATTTGAACCCTGAAGAGCTAATTGATTCGATAAATGACCTAGAAGAATACTTTGAGTATGAAGAAATTGAAGATCCAGAGAAGATGAAATTTGTAAAGACAAAGTTGAAAGGACTCGTGATTTCTATAGAAGGATTGAAGATGGACCCTAAGAAAGTAAGAGCAATTGTTGAGTGGCCTATGCCTGATAGCATTGGGGAAGTCAAATCATTTCATGGATTGGCTAGTTTCAACTAGAAGTTCATTAGAAATTTTAGTTTAGTATGTAATCCTATGACAAAGACAATGAGAGGTGACAGAAAGGACTTTAAGTGGACATCAGAAGTAGATAGAAGTTTTGAATTGTTGAAGCAGAAAGTGACAGAGCAACATGTTTTGGCATTACCATATTTCAACAAGGTATTTCAAGTAGATTGTGATGCAAGTGGGAATGCAATAGGAGCAGTGCTAAGTCAAGAAGGTAGACCTGTAGCATATTTCAGTGAGAAGTTGAATGATGCAAGGAGAAGATATTCAGTTTATGATTAGGAGTTCTATGCCATAATTCAAGCCTTGAAGAAGTGGAGACATCACTTGTTGCCTAAGGAGTTTGTGTTCTATACAGATCATCAAGCTTTGTAGTATTTGAACAATCAAGAAAAGCTAAATCAGAGACACATGAGATGGGTAGAGTTCATGCAGAGTTACACTTTTGTACTGAAGCATAGGAGTGGAAAATCAAACAAAGTTGTAGATGCCCTAAGTAGGAGAAGGAACTTGCTAACAGAGATGAGAGTTGAAGTGTTAGGTTTTGAGGAGTTGAAGAACATGTATGAGGGAGATCTTGATTTTGTAGAACCTTGGAAAGCATGTAAGGAACCTGTTGTGACAGATAGAAGTAAGTGGTTGGACTATTTCATTTAGGAAGATATGTTGTTCAAAGGAAACTAGTTATACATACCTAGGAGTTCAATTAGAGACATTTTGATCAAGGAGAAGCATAGTGGTGGATTGGCAAGACATTTTGGCATTGATAAGATAGTGGCTTTGGTAAGTGAAAATTACTTTTGGCCTTAGATATATAAGGATGTTAGGAAATTTGTGTAGAATTGTAGAGTTTGTCAAGTTGTAAAAGGGAGTAGTCAGAATACTGGATTAGACAAACCTTTGACAGTACCAGAGACCTTGGGAAGACATAAGTATGGATTTCATAATGGGACTGTCGAAGACATAGAGAGGACATGATTCAATATTTGTGGTGGTCGACAGATTTTCAAAAATGGCACATTTCATACCTTGTAAGAAGACAACTGATGCAATTCATGTAGCTGGCCTATTTTTCAAGGAGATTGTGAGATTGCATGGATTACCTAAGAGCATAATTTCAGACAGAGATACAAGATTTCTTGGATACTTTTGGAAGACACTTTAGAAGAATATGAAGACAATTTTGAAGTTCATTTCAGCATTTCATCCATAGAGTGATGGACAGACAGAGGTAGTGAATAGGAGTTTGGGAAACTTGCTGAGATGTTTGGTTAGAGAAAAGGTAGAAAATTAGGATTTGATTCTATCACAAGCAAAGTTTGCATATAATAATTTAGTAAATAGGAGTGCCAGAAGAACACCATTTGAGATAGTGACATGAACTAACCCTAGAGGAGTAGCAGAGCTGAGAAACATCAGTATGGAAGAGAAGAGGAGTACAGAAGCAAAAGAATTTGTAGGACACATGGAGATAATGCAAAATTAGGTGAAGAAGCATTTGGAGGAAATGAACAATAAGTATAAAGAGCAAGAAGATGAGAAGAGGAGACAAAGAATTTTTAGTGGGAGATGAAATGATGGTGTACTTGAGAAAAAAAAGATTTCCAGTGGGGACATATAACAAGTCTAAGATGAAGAAGTTTGGACCATGTAGGATACACAGGAAATTTGATTCAGTAAATGCATATGAAGTGGAGCTACCGAAGACATTGGGTATATCACCTATTTTCAACATTGTAGACCTATATCAGTATCATGAAGTAGAGTTCAGTGATGGCATTGAAGAAGACATGAAGAAGCAATTACCATAACAAGCACCAGAGTAGATTGAAGACATCTTGGACAACAAAGTTAGACATAGCACTAGAGGAAGATAATACAAAGAATATCTTGTGAAGTGGAAAGGCAGACTGGAAGAAGACTCATCTTGGATTTCTTAAGCTGAGGTGTACTGTCTTGGTTTTCCTATAGCCCTAGCAAAGTGAGGGAATTACTTTTTCAACAACCCTGGATGTCTTATGTAGGAGCATCCTCAGTTCAAGAGTAATCTTGCATCAACCAAAAACATTTGCATTTTAGTTTGTTTCTTTTAATTTTTAGTTTAATTTAGTCAGTGGTAGTTTCTGTATTTTGGTCTACATTCTGCTGTAGTTTCATTTTAGACCTTACAGAGCTGGACTTAGCATCTAGACACATTCATGCACATCATATCCAAAATTCATATCATTTGGATTAGGTATCAGAAAGATATCACTATCAGAAGATCGACTGTTTTCTCAGAACAAAGCATCCTGACAGTCTCAGACAATCAGCTAAAGGAAAAGACTTGAAGAGCATTTCATGACTTGCAGAGCTAAATGACACATCATTCAATGTTGTTTGGATCATAGCCGACCTTCCCTAAGAACTACATGCTATTCCATTCATTTGCAAAGGAGTTCTTTATGATTAGGTCTGACCTATCCATGTACACATGTTACATCTCTTTCATTAGAGTTTTTAGCCATCCTTGGCTGACGCGGAGGAATCTTGTGTTCTGGAGATGATAGATATTCATGTAATAGATGCATAGGAAAGTAGTGAATCACATAGAGATAGTTTGATAGTTTGAATTCTTTGGGAAGGTGCTTCAAAGCTCTATCTTGTGCATATTTTGTAGTTGAGGAATCAGGCCTGTGAGCCCTAAGTGTAAGCCCGCATGTTGCCAGCTAGTTTGTATTTTGAATCAATGATATATTAAATGACTGAATCTGCATTTACATTCAATCTTTGAGTTGTTTTCATTGTGTTTACTCTTGCTGCATGGCCTAGACTATTCACTTTGTGGACCCTCCTAACCATGACTGCACCATTATTTCTAGATTCAAAGTTTAGATTATGAAGGCTTACATTTCCACTGTTGCAGGTGTTTTGAGACTACTCATGTGGCTGCTAGGTTCTCTAAAATTAAGATGGTGGGTCATGCCTCTTGGTGGAAAGATGCCACTCTCAGCCATTACACAATGGAAAAAGTGGTTCATGTCCCTACTTAGGTGATGAGTAGCAATAATATTCTCTCTTCAAATTCAAGTTTTCTAGAGTTTGGTTCAGCTAAGATGAAAAGTATTGATATGGATTCCCCTTTGAAGCAGAGTTCTCCTACTAAAAGTTCTATTAACTCTCAAGAATCAGCTCATGCTAGGGCTAACTGTGGTTTAGGGTCATCCATGGTGTCACATGTGCAGGATGGATCTTCAAAAGATCATACAGAAGTTTATGGGGTATCAAACAATTCATCCACAGTCCTAGTCATTAATGTTGTGGCCTTTGAGATAGGTGATAATAACGAAGTTTGGATTGAGGTGCAAAATAGAAAGAAGAAGTTATTGACAGTTCACAGTATGCAGTTACACTCTCATCATAAATAATTTTGCTCTGGGGGTGGTGTATTGCATCCCTGTTAATGGTGTTGTTGCTCTTAAGTGCACAATGATTATGTTAGTCTAGGAGCAGTATTGTGGTAGTGTCGGTTAATAGGCAGATTTGTCTGCAATTCAAAGTTGGACTCTGGCTTTTTTTGGTTCCTGGACCTTAAAACCAGGTTTCTACATAAAAAAAATATTCACGATATTTTTACAGTCAATAATAGTGTTTAAAATATAAATATCTGTGGATGTAATTATGCCAATTTTTTAGAATCAATATTTCTAATCACACTTTGTGATCCTTCATTAGAATGAGAAAACACCTAGAATAGATTGTAGACAAGACTCCTTGAAAGGATGAATATGGGAGGTAAGTAACATAAAGAGAAAGATCGCCATAAAAAAAATTATGTCGTAATAATGATTTTTAATCATAACAAAAAGGTATCAAGTTGATTAACATATCTTTAATCTTAAATGTTATGGTTAAAAAGTGTTTATTACAAATTTTATGTACAAAGCAATATTTAAACTTAAATTAATATGCCACATAAAATTAAGATTTAATCATATACTTTCTCTAAAATATTGTAAACAAAAATATCTCTTCAATAAAAATATTTAATTTTAATTTTAATTTCAGTTTCAATTGAAATGTTGTAAACTCAATGTTTTTAGAGACAAACTATTGATCTAATCTCTTCATTTCATAAAGGCTTAAGAAGGAAGTCATTACATTTATGATCAACCTCTTGGAGTCAACTAGAGAAATTCAACTTGTATACTCATTCCAATTTTGATGGTGTATATCATGGAACCAATGAACCTTTATATCATGCGAGTGGATGTTTATACTCATTATGATTTTTGGTGGAATATAAACCTTTGATCTAGAACATATATCATAGAACCAATAAATAACCTTTAGTTGCACATTAAATTTACTTATTTATTTTTTAATGTAAATAAAATTTTAATAATTCACTAACATATCTATTAGGGGGCAACAAAAAGAGAAAATTGTTGGATCATGATACAACCATCTAGAAAAACTATAGTGTAACATGGCTACTAGCAACATATACTAAGAACATAACATAAAGTTCATCAACAAAAATGACATTGGCATTATTGGTTCAAAGAAAATTAAAAAATATTCTTGGTGCAAGTTAAAACATATTATCTAAATATTTTTTTCTTCTTGTTTGAAGAAAGTTTCCATTTAAAAATAGAAGAATTAATAACAAAATTCATTAGAAGTCACAAACAAAAAATTGATATTAGTGGGGGAAAATAAGATCCTCTCACATGTAATTAATAGAGCAATTGTCATCTCATAAACTTCAAAAAACATAGTTTGTACCCACTACACTATTAATAAGTTATGGCTCCTAAACTATAACCAAAGTGTGATATTATTCAATTTCGTTAAGACACCGCATAGATAGTTAGATTTGTGTGCTTACATGGTGATACAAACCACATTGATAAAAATTTAAGCCACTTCATAGACACCCATCAACTCAAGCAAAGATATATCCCCATAAAGACTAGAGAGTATGTCTTGTTCAAACATTAGCTCCAAATTTTATCTTTTTCCATGGCCTTGGATGTTGTAAATCATTCAAATAATAAATACGATAGTTGTTACAAATAGTGAAGAGGTTATTATATCTTTGGCTGGTCAAAAGATAGTTTTTAGTCAATTAAAATTTTAAATAAAATTACCACTATGATCCATTATTTACCATTCACAATTTCCATTGCATCCATTATTGTTGTTGTTTGGTTGAGATCAATACATAGTGGTAGTCAAGGTTGTTGGGTGTTTTGTTGATTATCAAAATCTACAATGACATATGTATAATATATCAATGTAGGGCAATTGTTAAAGCATCTCGAAAGTTTATATGCGATATATATATATATATATATATATATATATATATATATATATATATATATATATATATATATATATATATATATATATATCTGTCTATGTGTGTGAAAGGGGTTGTGCTTAAATGGCAAGGCCATACGGTTCTCACAATGGCAATCCAAGAAATGAATCCCTTAAGAAACTTCACTCACTCGTTCAATGTGTGCAAGAGAGAGAAAAACTAGGAAAGCAAGATAATCTAGACCAGACAAATCTCTGCACAATCTTATTTTTGGATTCTCATATGAGCTGAGGTACTTATGACTGCACTCGCTGTAGCATATCCTCAATATCAGACAATTTTATTTCAGTCTCTATTTGATCACATGCTAAATTTACTAGTTTATTTGTCATTACATTTACCTGTCGATATACATGTCGAATGGTAATGTCTTGCAGGCCGTCTATAATTGCCCAAATGGAAATGAACATATTTTTCAATTTTCATTTGGTCATATTTTGGCTAGTTATTGTGTTGATGCAAATCTATAAGTCACCCTCTATATCAATGCTAGATAAATTCCTCTCTTTGTAAAAGTTTAAACCTGTAAATAAAGCCGTGAATTTGACTTCATTATTGGTTTTGTTTGGCAAATTCTTTGAGATAGCCCACAAAACCTCTCCATTTTCATTCCAAATGACACACCTTGTGCCTGAAATCTTGAGGTTGCCTCAAGCCACTCCATCAAAGGTTAGTTTTGAGCATCCCCTTCGATATATATGTGTGTGTGTGTGCGCCTAAAAATGACATGATTCAGTCTAAATAAATATTCTTAATATTTATTCCCTTCTAATTCCTCTATCAATAAATAAATAAACAAATTTATTTATTCGATTCACATTCCTCTAAATTAATTAAATATTAAAATATTTAATTACCTCTTCTAAAGTCAAAATTAAATAAAATCCTTTATTTAATTAAATTCTTCCAAACAATTCAATAATTCTTAATTATTTAATTAAATCAAATCATTCTTCCAAATTTGAATAAATCAAATCAAATTTATTTAAATCCTCTCAATCTCTAAAAATAAAATAAAATCAAATATTTTATTTATTCTTCCAAATCATACACAACAATTAAATAAATTTATTTATTTAATTTGCTTTCTTATCTTCTAAATTAAATAATACCAATTATTTAATTTGTTTCTTCCAATAGTATCTTCTCTAAATTTAAATAAATCAAATATTTATTTAAGTTGTTTTTTCTTCTAAATTGAGTTATCTCTAAATATAATTCAATCTTTGTGCACATGCAATTAAATATTCCTAATATTTAATAAAGAAAAATATCTTCTTATTCTCATGCAAATCCCTTCTTGTTTTAAATCACTTAACTTATTATTATATTCTTTTAAATACTTTAAATCATTCTTCTATTCTTGTTAACTCCTCTCATGTAAAAGAAAGCAAGACACATGTCCTCTTCTTATTCGTGCACATTCCTCAACCATTCTATATCGTTGATCTTCTCATTCTTTCTATACCGTTGATCTTCTCTCTCACAAGTCTATAAATTGAACCTTATTCTTCCATTTCAATCATCCAAGTTTTAAGTATTGTTACTCTACAGGAATTACAGCGCGCCATTGGCACCAATTCCTTCATTGCTTGCGATCACGCTCGTTACTACGCACTACTACCATTGTTGTGAAGCTCCTCTTCATTCCAATAAACTATCACTGCCATTCCCAATTGACATTCTTGAAGCATAGCAAGGAAGTGCACTCTCTGAGGGCCTCATTCATACATGCAAGATCGATTGTGATAGGCAATCAATGGAAGCTTCGAATTGAAGAAGGTTTGTTTTGTTGTTGTTCATTGCTTTATTTGATTAATCTTCTTTGTTCACCATTTCATTGAGTTTTGGGTAACTTGATATTTGATATATTGATTATTCATTGTTTAGATCCAATTTTCCCTTAACATTTTTTGGCACCCACCATGGGGCCTAGCCCCAAATTTAACCCAAAAACTAAGTTTTTGTGTTTTAAAAAGCCGTACATAGGAGGAACCAGTGCATCTATCACATCCTAACACGTAGCTGTTACCTGTCACGGCGCATACGTTCCTGTAGTGCATACATACTCTGTTACGGTGCATTTACCATCTGAGACAGCGCATCTACTATTTCAGCACATATACACTATTTTCTTGCACTTTTAACCTATGTTTTAGTGCATATGTACTGCGGCGCTTCTGTTCACTATTTTTGCGCATTCAATCTCTGAAGCGGTGCATCTATTTTAGGCATTAATTTTTAGGGTTTTCTTGATGTTTTCACTAATGCTGATGTCTTTGTAGGCTAGGTATAGGTTTAGATTCATATAGTTGCACTTGTTAGCTCACACTTTAATTTCTAAACAGGAAAGTAAAATGGATGCTCATGCAAACCTCACATGGTTTTAACTAGGAAAGCGGTAATTGAATCATTGTTATTGCTATCTTTTCAAAGTTAACAACTCATTGCTGTCTGGATAAAACTGAACTCATCATTGCTATCTGGGTAAAACTGAACCATTGCTATCTCGACCATCACTTCAAAGTTAACAAATCATGCTACGTGGATAAAAATTGAACTCATCATTGCTATCTAGGTAAAACTGAATGATTGCTATCTCGAGCATCACTTCAAAGTTAACAATTCATGCTACGTGGATAAAAAATTGAACTCATCATTGCTATCTGGGTAAAATTGAACCATTGCTATCTCAATCTATCACTTCAAAGTTAACAATTCGTGCTATCTAGGATAAAAATTGAACTCATCATTGTTATCTTGGTAAAATTGGACCATTGCTATCTTGTTATCACTTCAAAGTTAACAAAATTTTGTGCTCGCCCAAGTAGATAGCTCGTCTAGTTTTTCTCATTTTAACTAGGGGAAAAGAACCACTATATTCTGTGTTTTGGGAATGATACCAAGCCTATGCTCTCCCCTATCTTGGGTGACCAAAATACCAGACATATCATTTTCGCATGTGTTTTTCCTTTAGAGGGGCCTGCTCTTGGATACCATTCATCCAAGTAGGAATGACTCTAAGTGGTAACAAGCTAGACGCCAAGCCCTTCCAAGCCACTATAAATAAATTGTGTTTGGAGTGAAAGCTTCAAACAACAAGTGCAGCTGTGTTATACCGACAGCCAACCTCCCCCAAAACCCTCCAAGGTGCAACCCTTGCAAGCTGGGAGACTCCATAACGGAGAGTAGTGTTGCCACATGTATAACCACTCGAACGGTTGCCCTTTATTACTCATCCTTGTTTTAGTAGACCAAAAACCCCTATAATACGGTGTAGGGAAGGGCAATTATTACCTCCCGAAGATGCCTCACCTAGAGATAGGCAGAATTTGGTTTTATACTGTCCTTTAAAACCTAGGGTTGTACTTGCTTTCTTTTTAGTCCAAAAAGAGTCAAAAAATCACAAAAAAAATAAAAAACCATAAAAAAATTATTTGTGTTTGTTGTGTCTTCTTGCCATAATTTTAGAAAATCATATCAAAGAGACCTTCTTGCAACTAAAGTATCAAAAACATCATAAAATTTCCAAAAAATTGCAAAAATACTGAGAAAACCAGAGCGGTGCATCTATCCTCTGTTCCTGCACATTTGCGTCGACCTGCAGCACATATGTTTTGACTTACAACACTTTACTGTCTATTACAGTGCATATACTTTTTACCAGTGTGGTGCTTTTGTTTTGACTTCCAGTGCATTTGCCAGTTTTTACAATGCATCTGTTTCGACGCATGCGTGACAATGAGCACTTGCATGACTTTTGAGAGAAAAATTTTACCAGTTCTAGGTACCCATTTCAGTCTAGTTCCAAAATCTGAGATCAGGTCTTACCTTGCAGTCATTTTTTCATCCATTTCGCATCAAAATCTCTCTTTCGTTGGTCATTCCATTCACCTTCTATCAGGTCTTTCTAGTCCAAAGTCAAAGTATCCCATATTAGGTCAGCATAGGCCCCTTTTTTCGTATCATTAAGGATTCAGGTAACCCTAGTAGGTCATAGGACTTCGCTAGTGGTCTTGGTGCATGACTAGTCCCTACACAGTAAGACAGGTATCAAGTACCCTTACTAGTGGCTATCATCTTGTATCGGCCGTCTTACTTGGAATCATTGATCGAGAAAGTCCCTTGTCCAAATCTTGTCGTAAGTATCCTATTCTCAGTAGTCTCCATTGGCAGCTTGCCAAAATCTCTAGTCCCATTCCACCTCATCCCATGTCACCTTGCATGGTTCTTACTAGATCTCAATACAAAAAGCAACTTGAAATGGCCAGATCATCCAACCACATCATCACACCTCATGATAGTGATGAGGAAAGCATCTAAGATCAAAAATTCCAACACTTGCTAGAGAAAGTGCTCCATGAGGACCCTCACAAGTATTTTTATCATCTTTCTAATCTTGGAATTAAACTCCCCACTGATTTTGATCTAAGCACAATCCAAGAAAATGTAGAGGATGATCATGAAAAAGGAAAGAAAGCCATAGATTCAAATGCAGAGGATAAACATGAAAAAGAAAAGAAAGCCATAGACCAAAGCACTCCTATGGAAGAAATGAGGAAACAACTCGAGGGTCTAAAGAAACAAATGATGGATCTCAAGACGGGTACAAACACTAAAACCTACTCCTTGGAAGATATTGCACCGTACCCCTTTGATAAAAGTTTGAAAATGACACCCTTTCCCTTTCAATTCGAAGTTCCTAAGTTTGACAAATACAAAGGGAAAGGGGACCCTAGAGATCACATTAGGGAATTCAACGCAGTATGCATGGAAGTAGCTCACAATGAGACCTACTTAATGAGACTATTCCCTAGATCTCTAGGTAGTCAAGCTATGGAGTGGTTCTCATGACTCCCACCGGGCATCAAAACTTTTGATGAGCTAGTCAACAAATTTATCACGCACTTCTCATACAATATTGAACATGAAGTCTCTATGCTTGATTTATGCAATACTAAGCAAAAGAGTGGCGAGTCATTCGCCACCTTCCTACAAAGATGGAGACAACTAGCAAGCAAGTGCTCATATGATGTACCCGAGAAGCAATTAATGGAGATGTTTGTCCATAACCTCAACACCGATCTTAGCTATCAAATACAAATCCAATGCCCTACTTCATTTTCAAAAGTCATTGAAATGGGATTGTTCATCGAAAAAGCTACGATCGCCAAGGGGCAAATCAAGTTATACAAGGACACACCTACCTCCAACTACATGACTGACAAATCAAAGTTTTCGACTAAGAATAAAAATGTCATCAATGATGGAGTGGTTGATGCCAAGGTGGCGGCTCCCAAACAACAACCGATACTCACTCTCAAAGGAGAGGCAAGCAATGTTACACCCAACAAAACATTCTCTCAGGGGCCAAGACCATGGTTCAATGCAAACCCAAGGTGAAAGTTCACACAGCTGGGTGAGTCCCAAGAATTTGCAGTAAGAAAGCTATTGGCCAACAATGAAATCTCTCTATCGCCAACAAGTGATTACGAACCTCAAATTAAACCTCACTATTGGAAAGACACCGACTATTGTGAGTATCATAGAGGAAGAGGACATACAACCAACAATTGTATCTGTCTCAAACATGTTATTCAAGATGTGTTTGATCAAAATCAAGGAGGAACTCAACAACATACCTCCAATGAGACACATGTGACTTACAAGGATCCACTTCTCAATCATGACAGGCCATACACCAGCAATAATAACAACAGCAACAACAACAACAACAATCGCAACGAGCAAAATCAAAATAGTGGGAATAGTAATGCCAATTGCACAAGTGTACCATTCAACTATACCATCAATTGCATATTAGAGCATGTCCCACAAATCAATGTGGCCACGCCCAACCAACAATCAGAGCCTAAATGAAATGATTGCAATATCATTACCCGCAGTGGTAAAGTCATGTTGAATACCATCCCTCCAAGGTCGTCACCTTCTCAGTCCAACTTCCATCAGTATAGCATCATAGACCAAATACAGAAGACTATGGCCCACATTTCAATCTTAGAGTTGTTGCATCTATCTCCTTCCCATAAGGAGATTCGCAATAAAGCCTTAGTGGAAACCACTGTCCCCACTAACTTGTCCCAAGAGAAGTTTCAGGCCATGGTAGGTAATCTAACCTCTTCAAGTACCATATCATTTACCGAGAAAGATGACCTCTCAATGTCTCAATCTCATAACACCCCTCTACATATTGTCGCCTTCATCCACAAGCACCGCATCAAGAGGGTTCTCATTGATGGGGGAGCCGGTTTAAATAGATGCACGTTGAAGCTAGTCCTTACATTGGGGTTCTCTAAAAATGTAGTTGATCCAAGAAAGAAGATTACTATCAAAGCCTATGATGAAAAGGAGAGAACTACCAAGGGAACAGTAGTATTACCCATACAAGTGGGACTGATAATAAAAGATGTTATGTGTCAAGTCCTAGATAGGGAGCTCGCCTACAATATTCTCCTAGGTAGACCATGGATTCATGCCATGAAAGTTGTGCCCTCTACCTATCACCAATGCATAAAATTCTTGTATAATGGCAAGCAAGTCACCATCCAAGGTGACCCTGACCCCTTTCAGCATTACAACTCTGTCCTTTCAAAACCCAATTGTATCATACCTAACAACAGAGCATCTACATCTCCTACTGCACAGCATGATTCTACCTCTGAAGCTTCCTCATCCAAGCCCAATGAGCAGAAGATTACCATCAAAGAAAAAGGAGTAGGGGAATACTCCATAGAGCATAGCCTCAATCTAGCCAAGATTCCTTTATCTCCTAGATCCTTTGGTCGACCCAAGCATTTTTCAAAGCCATTTGCTCCTCCTATACCTCCCATAGCTCCCTTTGTAAAAAGGGGGACCTTATCAGATGAAACAGAGGAAAGAGATATCCTACAATGGCTTTATACCGAAGAAGAAGAGAACATACAACAAGAACCACCTAGGCTACCAACAGAAATCTATGGGCAAGGTGAATCTATCCTACATAGAATGGGTTATGAAGGACAGGACCCCATTAGCCTAAGAAAAGAAGGAATCATAGAACTCATTCAACCTTCTTCATCCTCATTGGATAGAAGTATAAAAGGCCTAGGATATAAGGATAAGGGCAAAGCTAAAGAAAATGCTTGTCTAGTGGAAATGATCCATACACTTCAAGTGGACAGTGACACAGATTCCAATGAATATGAGTGGGATGAGCTGACAAAGCATTCCTATGACAACAAAGAGGTTGATACCATTCAAACTTATAGCCCCTATCATGAGGGACAAATGCTACCGAACAGGCCATTGGAGTGTGATTTGCCTATCTCTAAGAATACGACTTTCAAGGAAGGTTCGAGTTCTATCGCAATAAATAATTTGGAGGAAAGTACCATCCTAAACACTCCCCCTACCAATACTCCTAGTATATCCATTCAAACTATCAACGAATCAGATATATCCTCTGACTCCCCCCCCCTCGTGCATCCTGAACTTATTGACTGGGATCTACGACGAACCCCGCAACTAGATATGTTCCAAAACGACAATGCCTATATTGACTATATGGAACTTAGGGACCACCTACTGAAAGGAGATCATAAAGCTGGTTTTGCTATTGAACTTAATACCATGGCTTATTTCAGAGAGGGTGCCAAGCCTTCTAGTCGCAAAAATATCAAAATAAAAACTGGATCTAATGGTGAAAACCGCTCCGCGGCAGTGTCAGGTCCCAAAACAGTAAAAAGAAAGGATGCATCTGAAGGTGAAAACCCAACTATGGAACTTGACGATGGAAGGCTTGAAACTCTCCCCAATGACATGCACCAGGAGAAGTCTCAGATTGTTGTGGAAACCACAGAGCCTGTTAACATTGGAACAGAGGAACAGCCTAAGATCATTCACTTTGCTAAGTCTCTAACCCCACCAGAGAAGACTAAGTTTGTACCATTCTTCAAGAGAAAGCAAGTCAATTTTGCTTGGTTATACGCAGATATGTCGAGGTTAGATCCAAATTTGATTCTACATCATCTTCTGCTAGATCCAGGAGTGAAACCAGTAAAATAGAAGCTTAGACAAATGCATCCACACATAGCACTGCTTGTAAAAGAAGAACTCAAGAAACTATTGGATGTAGGATTCATCAGAGCTATAGACTATCTGGAATGGGTCTCTAACATAGCACCAGTGTCCAAACCTGATGGCCAAGTTAGGCTATGTAATGATTTTAGAGATCTAAACAAAGCTTACCGCAAGGATGATTTTCCGTTGTCAAACATAGATATCATAGTCGACTTAACAGCAGGACATACCATGTTATCTCTCATGGATGGATTCTCGAGATATAATCAAATCCAGATAGCACCAAAGGACCAACATAAGATGACTTTTACTTGTCCATGGGGCACTTTTTGCTAGAATGTCATGCCGTTTGGGCTAAAGAACGTAGGAGCCACATATCAACGTGCTATGACTACTATATTCCATGATATGATGCATGTAACAATGGAAGATTATGTAGACGATATCCTCACAAAGTCACTCACAAGAGAATCACACCTAGATGTGTTAGAGAAAGTCTTTCAGAGACTTAAGCAATTCAAAGTCAGGTTGAACCCAAAGAAATGCGTGTTTGGAGTCACCTCAGGCAAGCTCCTAGGCTTTATTGTATCAGCAAATGGAATAGAGGTAGACCCCGCCAAAGTCAAGACTATTATGGACATGCCACCACCCAGGACTCTTACTCAACTAAGATCTCTACAGGGAAAGCTACAAGTAATCCTTAGATTCATATCACAACTGGTAGACAAGTGTCAACCATTCAGTCATCTCCTGCACAAGAACATTCCATTCAGATGGGATGAGAAATGTGAAGAGGTATTCAACAAACTGAAAGAATATCTTATGAATCCACCTATTCTCATGCCTCCTATTCAAGGGAAATCATTGATACTATACTTATCTGCTACACCAACAGCTCTTGGGGCTCTTCTAGAACAACAAGATTATAAAAATAAAGAAAGAGCCATCTACTACATCAGCCGAACATTAGTGGGCTATGAATTGCAATACTCTTAGATAGAAAGATCATGTCCTACGGTAGTTTTTGCTTCCCAAAAACTCTGACATTATATGCTTGCACATCCAGTCAAACTTATTGCAAAAATAGATCCACTGAAGTACCTACTAAGCAAAGCAGCTCTCACAGGTCACCTAGCCAAATGGATAATGCTCCTAAGTGAATACAACATTGAGTATGTAGACAGAAAGGCTATCAAAGGGCAAGTCATTGTTGATCAGTTAGCGGCTGCACCACTACAGGACACCACACCAATGCAATTTGAGTTTCTAGATGAATCCCTATTCAATATATCAACACATTCCTGAAAACTCTACTTTGATGGGTCCTACACAAACCATGGATCAGGGGCAAGAATCTTGTTTGTAACTCCTCATAATGAGACCATACCGAAGTTTTACCGTCTATTATTTCCATGCACCAACAACATAGCAGAATATGAAGCCTTATTCATTGGTCTCAAAATGGAAACAGAGTGGAAAATTAAAGAGCTACATATCTATGATGATTCTCAACTAGTGATAAATCAGGTCAATGATGATTACCAAACCAAAGATGAAAAGCTTGTCCCATACAAGCGGATGGTCGATGACTTTAAGGAATACTTTGTGATCATCTCTTTTGAGCAGATACCTCGCATTGAGAACAAAGCAGTAGATGCCATGGGAACCATTGCCTCTCTTCTCGAGATACCAGAGAATGAGTCACGATACGAGTTCTTAGTAGAAACAGTTCAGCAACCAGCTTATGATCTTCCTGAGACCCATTCCATATGCCTTTTAGTTGGATTTGATTCACCTTGATACAGTAAGATTTACACTTACCTCAAGAACAATACTCTCCCACCTGACTTATCTTCAAACCAACGACGAATATTTATATGCCAAACCTCTCATTATACCATTATTGTCGACACCCTATACCGACGTGGTCTAGATGGTACTTTACTTCATTGTTTAGAATGAGAAGAATCCCTAACTGCCTTACAAGACGTACACGAAGGGATCTACGGAACACACTCTAGCGGTCCTTCCTTAGCTAAGAAACTCATGCATTTGGGTTATTACTGGCCGAACATGGAAATAGATTCATATCAATTTGTGAAGAAGTACAAGCAGTGCCAAATACATGGGAACCTGATACATGCACCAGCTCAAGAGTTGAGACCTTTAACGACACCTTGGCCCTTTTGCCAATGGGGACTTGACCTTGTGGGAAAGATCCATCCACCCTCATCCAACAACCACAAATTCATCATAACCACCACTGAATACTTTACCAAATGGATTGAAGTTGTTCCCGTCACCACCATCACAGGTAAACAAATCGCCTCATTCATCCTGAATTACCTCATCTATAGATACAGAATTCCCTCATCCATTATCACGGATAATAGAAGACCCTTCAAAAACTAGGATGTCCAAGAACTCTGTGACCGATTCAAAATCTAACACCGTTTCTCCACACCCTATTATCCCCAAGGCAATGGTCAAGCTAAAGAATCCAACAAGACCATCTTGAAACTCCTCAAGAAGACAGTCAATGATGCCGGCTGTGATTGGCACATCCAACTCAATCCCACTCTATGGGCCTATAGAACTAGTATATGCACTCCCACAGGTGCTACCCCTTACGCCCTTGTCTATGGCTCAAAAGCAATCCTCCCCATACAGGTCGAATTACCATCTCTCAGGGTGTCGTTAAAAGGTCTCGTAATAGATGAAGAGTACAGAGTTTCTAGATTGCAAGAACTAGAGTTACTAGAGGAAAGGAGACAAAAAGCCTTTGATCATCTCAAAGCATATCAACAAATGATGTCATGAAGCTATAACCACAGAGTTCATCCAAGAGTCTTTAAGGTTGGAGATCTAGTACTTAAAGAGAATCCCCGCAATCAACAGGATCAGGAAAAGAAAGGCAAGTTTGAGCCCAACTGGCTTGGGCCTTATGTGATTGTAGCTGCTTATGGATCGGGGGCATATCAGTTAGCAACATCAGAGGGTGAGTTGTTCAATGACCCAATCAATAGTATGCATCTTCGCCGGTTCTATACCTAGGAGAAGCCTAATGTAAGGGGGCATAAAATACAAAAAAATAAAAAAAAATACAAAGAAATCAAAAAATTAATACAAAAAAATCAAAAAAATAGAAAAGCACAAAAAATTGTCCTTTGGTGAAAACTTGGCAAACAGGTGCCTTGGATAGGTATCATGATGAAAACCTAGCAAACAGGCATCATGCATACTTTCTAGCTTTCGTGCAAATAAAAGCAAGTGGTGAAAACCTGGTAAACAGGTGTTACTTGTGATACACCACTTTCTCCATCTTTGGGAAACCAATCACCTTGTGTCCATTCTTCCTTCACTCATGTCCCATTTGATCCATATATGTCCCATAATAAAATCCTGATAGTAACCTATCATGGTTTGATACTCTATCTCTTTGTGGCCTGGTCAATCAAGGTTTTATCCCATATCATACCCACTGTGTGAGCCTGGCATATTGTCTCTCATTAGTATCCATGGTCCAAGTCCGTGAACTACATTGCCTCTACACCGTCACATAGGCAAGGCCATTTTTCAATGTGCCCCTGAGGCCTTATTGTCGATCCCGTAATTTGTCATCTATCCTCTAGTCCATCCATGGTCCAAGTCCATGAACTACATCACCTCTACGTCATCACGTAGGCAAGGCCATTATTCTAATGCGCCCCCGAGGCTCCATTGTCCCATCCATCCCGTGTCTAGTCCTTTTATCTATCTAAGTCTACACCACTTTCTACTTCCTAGGTCTTAGGTCCATTAGGGTTTACCCTGAACTACATTGCCTCTGTGTCGTCACGTAGGCAAGGTCATTTAGCAATGAGCTCTCGAGGCACTAGGTCAGTCCCTTAGGGTCTGTCTCACCAATAAGGATTGTGGAATCTTCTCACTAGGCAAGCAAGCACAAGCAAAACCCGCTCTTTTCAAGCAAACATCCTGACGCAAGACATTAACCTATCTAAATCAAAGCAAACAAACTCCTAAGGCCTTCTAAATGATTTTACCCAAATTATGACAAGAAACAAACATATCTAAATGCAAGAATATTTTGTGGATTGAAAGCATGGTTAAAGTATAGAGTCTTGATTTTTTTTGCTATCATGCCTTTCTATGCTACTCGAGGATGCCAAAAGCTAGAGATGCTATGATGGGGGCATGATTATTTTCTTTGTTTGTTGTTTGTGGATTAAACTTTAGTAATGTGAAGCCTTGTCTAACGACATGATTGACAAAAGATCATCGAGGACATCAAAGGTCTAACATGAACGAGGGCAATCCTTATTTGTTAATACGCAAGAAATACTCAGGTCTTCTTGGTTCAATTATACCTAGATTCTTGTATTAACTTGCTAAATCAAAATCCATGTAAGCAATGCTTAGGTCATCTCAGTTCAATTATACCTAGATGCTTGTATTAACTTACAACATTCAGAAAAAGTACCAAAAAAAATCGCCCAATGATGAAATAAGCACTTCAAAATACTTGCACCATCAAGATGTCAAAAGCAAAGCATCCATTATACATCCATACATCCATATCCCATGCAATAAAAGATCCAAACAATGCAGAGTAACAATACAATGTCAAGCTTGTAAATCTTTCTATCAAGTCATTCTTTCAATCAATCTTCTACCTACCATTCTGTCATTTCTGTGTCGATAGAGTACATTTGAACATCACAAAAACATAGCATATAGTGGCATATCATATCACATGAGATAGTCATTTACATGATTAAATCAGTTGCATACATAGTAAGTGCATCAGGTCATCCATATACCTTTTGCAAATCATCATATAAGTGTCAACGAAAAAAAATCAAGAACATAGATAAGTACATCACATAAACTGCATAATCATATCGATACCATTCTGCATTCACGCACATTAGAGATATATCACGTAAAACATCTAAGTCTGCACTAGGTCATATAGCATCATATGAAAGTCTGCATTAGATAACATCACATAGAATCAAGTAAACATCTAAGTCTGCATTAGATAAACATATCATCGCATCATACAAATAGAAATGCATCATAACTCATACACATAGAGAGCAATCAAATAGCTACATCATCATATAAATATCATAAACACATGTCTAAATGTACAATATCAAAGTGGTCCATCTTTGAATCGATGTCATATACAATAAATACATCCCAAGGATGGTGATACATGTCTCAAAATACAAAAGTGGTACATAAGTATATCCGGCTATCTAAGCCATCAAAAAGGTACATGGGATCCAAAATCTACAAAGTCTTTGCTACCCCTGCTGTTGAGGACTGCTGCTCCCAGTAGTGTATCCTCCACCTCCTCCGCTAGCCCCAGACTACTATGGGCCCATCACAGAGGCCCCTAACCTCGATCCACCTACTCTCTGCGAAGCCATAGACTAGCTCCTATAACTCAGAGCCCTCTGACTAGCAAGCACAACACCATGATATAATCCTTGGTAATACTGTGTCTGAGCCTGCGCTCTGGCAAGCTCACCCTACACCTGTGCTAGCTGCCCCCACACCTGTGCCAACTCTGTTTGTGCCTGCCCTAACTGTGTCTGTGCCTGCGCTAGCTTTGCCTGTACCTGGTGCACCTACCCAACCAAAAAATTGCTCATCGCGTCTATCCCCAGGGCTGCCATTGCGGTATCCTGCTCTACTCAGATAACTCGTATCCACGCATCTGCCATATCTCTCTCTCTCTCGTGAGCCCCGTAATAAACTCTGCATCTGTCTCTCATCGGGCCTTGGCCATCCTGAGCTATGGTCACAACTGTCTAACATGTCCTCTCAAAGTAGCTATAGCCCTCTCCTAGACATCTGACTGTGTTGGACCCTGGACTGTCTGTGCCTTTCCCTACCCCTGTGGCCTGGGGCCCTGCTGCTGTGCCAGCTGCTGAGGTGGTGGCATCTGTACTTGCTGTGGTGCCTGTTGTGTGACTTGTGGTGGCACTGCCTGCTGAGCGTGGGAAGGTCCCTCCCCAGTTCTTCACCTCTGTCTAGGCTTGCCTCTGTCATCTCCACCACCCCCTCCTCCTCCATCATCTCCCCCATCTCTGCCACCTCCTCATCCTCCTCTCCTCCCCCTCCGGCCAACTTGGCCCTCATCGTCTGAATCCTCCTTGTCTATTCAAGGTACCAGCTCCCCAGGCCCTGAATATCTCAGAAATGGGTGGGCAGTGAACCAATCCTCATAATCTTGAGTCATCCCAGCGTCTGCAATCCCCCTCCTCATATACCAGGCAACGTAGGGCGTTTGCCGAAACTCTGCCAATGCCTCCTCGTAAGATGCCATCTGTCCCCATCTAAGCCTCTCAGCGTGAGTCCTCGCAAACAGAGCATGCCCCTATGGCATGCCCTGTCTCCTCCCTAACAGTCTCTGTACTCAACCAATAATCTGTCTCTCTGGTATAAACTATGTCCGCCCTATCAACCACCTCATCTGATAGTAGTAAGGTAGCTCATCTTCCTTGTCCTCCCATGGCTCGCAATCTAGATATGGTCTCCAGACGACCACATCTACTCCATCCAAGGCATGCCGCCAGTACTCGAGCTTCCCCTGCCTATGCTGGGAAATCACTCATGCGTAGCCATAGCTATATGGCTCTCCTCTCTGCCTGTCAAAAATACATATCGATCTAGTGATCGCTATGTGCTCCCATAGCCAAAACTGTAGCAAAGATACACCTACGGATAAGCTCACACCTCTATGGTATACCACATGATGCATGTCGTGGTATAGGTGCACAAGTATACAGACACCCCAAGCATACTGGGTGCCCTCTGTAATCATACTCTCCATGATCCAACCCCATCCAATGGGGAACCCGTGTGATCTCCTATCAGGGCATACAACGCCTCTGATCAGTCCTGCTACAATCCCTGGGAAGTAGTCGTAATAGTCATAAATATCCTACCAAGAGATGACCTGCCTGACCAGCTCGGGGTCATCAAATACTCGCCTACACTCAGCAAGTCCTACGTCCCTCTATGGATCATACTCCACAAGCTCACCTTGAATAGGCAAGTGAAGAATCTTGTACACATCCTCCAAGGTAATGGTCATTTCACCAGTAGGGAAGTAGAAGATCCTGTCCTCACTATGGAACCTCTCCACGGTTACCGTCAGCAACCCGTAATTCGCCTGAACCTTGGGCATGAAGCAAATGTAATCAAATCCCATCGCGTTGAGTGCCTCCCTGTCTATCTCAGTCAACATGTACCTCTGCAACATAGGCATAGGGAACTGCTCCCTCGATTGAAGCATCTCTCGTATATCCTCCTACAAGCATGCAAAGCAAGGCATCAATCTAAAGCTGCAAGTACCATACTCAACATATCTATAGAAATATATCAACTAAACTTAGCATATCAAATTGATCAAAACAGTACACTACATCTCTTAACTAGATTCATGCAATCTCAGAGATAGCTTATCAATTGACGCGACAAACAGGATGCCAATCAAGTCAATTTTGTTAAGTCAATTGCCTATCTATATCATATGCGCTATAAAAGGTGGTACATGCACCATTTCTTAACAAATGCACAATTTCCTAATACATGCACACCTTTAACATATGTGCTACTTTATATCATACATGCGCTACAGAACTATGTATGCGCAGTTTCACGTGGCATATGCACCACACTGTGTTTTAGCGCATTTGTTTATCTTAATTTTCTCCTAGCATTTATTGCTATCAAACTTGACCCTAGGGGAAAATTTTTGAGATACATACCGGGGGTCTTGCCTCTGCTGGCTGGTCGAATCGACGGATGTGCTCGAATCGATGCTCCTCGCGTGGAATGTCCATCCTTGTGTTGACTGCTCTATGCTCTCTACTCTCCTAAGCTCTCCAAAGCAAATCCAACAAATCCAAGTGTGCAAATGAATTATCTTGTGGACCCAGCTCCTATATATAGCATGCAAACCCTAATCTGGCTACGTGGTGACTGCGACTACTTCCCGCACTCGTTTCTCCCAATTTCTTCCCATTTCTCATAAATGCGTCCTGTTTTCTTCAAACCTAACCTTTTTTTTTCCCTTCATCTTTGTGAGATTGTCCATCTCACGTCTTCCGACTTCTTCCAGTCCAATCTCCTGAGGGGGCATCCTATCATCATAACCTGTATCAAGGGCAAACTGAGACATGTATCATTATCAGACTATTTATTCTTTGAAGCAACGCCGTAAATTGCATTGCATCAAAGAGGGGCAAAATGTATACGCCTAAAAATGACACGATTCAGTCTAAATAAATATTCTTAATATTTATTCCCTTCTAATTCCTCTATCAATAAATAAATAAACAAATTTATTTATTCGATTCACATTCCTCTAAATTAATTAGATATCAAAATATTTAATTACCTCTTCTAAAGTCAAAATTAAATAAAATCCTTTATTTAATTAAATTCTTCCAAACAATTCAATAATTCTTAATTATGTAATTAAATCAAATCATTCTTCCAAATTTGAATAAATCAAATCAAATTTATTTAAATCCTCTCAATCTCTAAAAATAAAATACAATCAAATATTTTATTTATTCTTCCAAATCATACACAACAATTAAATAAATTTATTTATTTAATTTGCTTTCTTATCTTCTAAATTAAATAATACCAATTATTTAATTTGTTTCTTCTAATAGTATCTTCTCTAAATTTAAATAAATCAAATATTTATTTAAGTTGCTTTTTCTTCTAAATTGAGTTATCTCTAAATATAATTCAATCTTTGTGCACATGCAATTAAATATTCCTAATATTTAATAAAGCAAAATATCTTCTTATTCTCATGCAAATCCCTTCTTCTTGTTTTAAATCACTTAACTGATTATTATATTCTTTTAAATACTTTAACTCATTCTTCTATTCTTGTTAACTCCTCTCATGCAAAAGAAAGCAAGACAAATGTCCTCTTCTTATTCGCGCACGTTCCTCAACCGTTCTATACCGTTGATCTTCTCATTCTTTCTATACCATTGATCTTCTCTCTCACAAGTCTATAAATTGAACCTTATTCTTCCATTTCAATCATCCAAGCTTTAAGTATTGTTACTCTACAAGAATTACAGCGCGTCATTGGCACCAATTCCTTCATTGCTTGTGATCACGCTCGTTACTACGCACTACTACCATTGTTGTGAAGCTTCTCTTCATTGCAATAAACTATCATTGCCATTCCCAATTGAAATTCTTGAAGCATAGCAAGGAAGTGCACTCTCTGAGGGCCTCATTCATACATGCAAGATCGATTGTGATAGGCAATCAATGGAAGCTTCGAATTGAAGAAGGTTTGCTTTGTTGTTGTTCATTGCTTTATTTGATTAATCTTCTTTGTTCACCATTTCATTGAGTTTTGGGTAACTTGATATTTGATATATTGATTATTCATTGTTTAGATCCAATTTTCTCTTAACTATATATATATATATATATAATTGTTCATATATGATATATAAAATAAATGGGATATCTAATCTTTTTTTTAATATTATAACCCTGGTAAGGGACTAAGGACCCATCAAAAAGAGGGCCAAGCCTGACTGTCATTAACGTCCAGACAATTACAGAAGCAACCAGAAACCTTGTAACCATAATACCACTGGAGAAGGGAAAATTACATAGGCCCAGACTCCATAGTCTATCCGTAAACCAAAAAACAAAAAAACAAAAGAAAACTACACCTAACTTCTACTTATCTTCTTTCCCATCCAACTCCACCTCATCGCACTCTTCGTCATAGGCACAGGTATAAATGGGTCAAGCATGAACCTGCACAAGAACATCCATCTTCACAGTAATTTCCTCCACCATCTTCTTGGTTTCCACCACACCCAAAAATATATCATGCATATGGCATAGCACCACCTCTTGATTCTCCACATTCTAGTTTGAAGCCTTGATCAAATCCTCATGAGTGAAAATAGAGGCTACCGCAATAGATAACATAGTCACCACCATCAATGATGTGCAGCCCCGAACACATTTCATCTCCCCCGTGACGTTCGCAAATCCAACAACAGGTGCGTCATTGCCTCACACACATTCACACCCTCCTTACTATCAACCTCCTTTACCAACTTCAATAGTTTACACAACCATTCCCTTAGAATGGGATTCTTTATCTCTCCCTCAATATCCTTTACAAAACCAACCATTGCCTCCTCCACAAACAACTTCTTCAACCGCTTCCTTGCTAAGTATTTTCATTTCATCCTTCCTCCCACCGTCTTGTTGTTAAATTTCTAAGCAATCTACCTCTGGGGCGGCATTCCATCCACCTGCTTTCCCTTATCTCTATTGCTCAAACCGCCACCACATCCCCCTCTGCAAAGCCCCCGCCATCTCTAGACGCATCGATAAATAAAACTAGAGCCCACGAAGGAAGGTGAATGACAACACCATCCAAAATGCTAATTAAAACTTACCTTCTCACCACACACCATTAGACTTTGAAAGGAATGCCAACTTACCAAGTATCACTTCCACATGAGCTAGTGCTCAAGGAAGTGCCACCTAATTATTATTTGCTTAAACGCACTTTCCCAATATGATGACACTCAACTTGGTGCCAAACAAATCTGCAACACTTTCTAGAAATAGAGGTTTGTGACAACAATCTTAAGTTACATCAAGTTATTCAAGTGATTATATGGACACTTTGATCTAGTGACAAGAAGTTTGAATATTTTCATTCGTTCCACTTTTGTGACAGAAATAAAATTTGCATTCAACAGTTGTATGAAGTTGACTCAAAACTTGCATATGAAGTTGACTCAAAACTTGCATATCAAATTCATTCTTTGCAACACTTACAAAATTCACACAAACTATGAAACTAGATATTAAGACTACTGGTCTTCACTCACGCAACCAAATCTCTACCACTACAAACCTGACAAGTGTCTTAGTCTCTTCTTTCAATCTGTTCCTCCTTGCTCCCTTCCTCCATCAACCTTCCTCTGCCTTATGCCTTATGTTGGTGCTCCCAATTGATGGTCTGAGTTTCCCTAAAAAGTTACCATCTTTTATGCTCAAGATTCTCAGGTCAGTGGCCAACGAACAAGAGACAATTGGTTGTTCTCCTCTGTACTTCAGGCTCTACTAAACCTAGGGGGGTATTCCCTTCCTTCAATATCAATATGACAAATCCTTATTTCAACTGGATATTGACACTTAAAGTAAATATGTTCTCCTAGATATAGACCAAAACTGTATAATTGTTTCAAAGTTGGCTAGCTTTGGAAATTACTTCATTGAATGGCTCAGAGAACATAGAACTAAACCTTATTCCTAAAAAACTAATAAGCAAATTGTTCTTTTTATTTTTTTATATGTGATTGTTTAATTATGGGTGATTTGTGAAAATAAGCCCAACTCCGATCGATGCCAATCCTAGGGTTTGGATTCAATCTCTTACACAGAATATTTTTCATAAACAAAACAAACATTCAACTCTAGAGGATTTGTTATGTTCCTATCTTGTAGGTAACAATCCAAGGATGGGTATCTCCAACAACTCTTCTTATAAATATCCTTATTGCAAAACAAATCTCCCCATATCTGACTCAGAGCATTTTAATCTATTCCTTGAACAGAGGCAATAAACTAGACATGCAATATAGCAAATGTATATTCAAGAACTCAAAAACCCTTGGTATCCTTATTCAAAAGAGAAATACAAGAAACACAAGAGACAATTGATGGAAACACATGCTCAAAGGTATTTTTCATATATTGCAATCTAAAACTAATAAAAAGTGCTTACAGAGAAAATACATTTAAGATGCAAGAAATTGAAACTTACAACTCAAAATATGGACAACTTCTTATAGTTGCTTTGTATTTCACTTGTCAAAGTTTCCTAAATCTTCCAATCTCTTTACAAAGTGGAACAACATAGACAAAAGAACATGTTTCTCTAAAACTCGTTACCAACTGTCGGTTACAAATCTTACATTACAAGCCACCGCCATAGGCATTGGGAAACTAATCCAAATTACATATGAAAGAGAAAAAGACAAAATACAATTTAACTTGAAGATGCCAAAAACCATTGGAGATGCTCTATCCCAATGATGAAGATGACCTATCATGTGATTGGATCTTCGTTCACCCAGGACATACAATTATCCATACTTCACCCAAGCTACACATGCTTTCTTAGATGGCCATTGGAAAGGAATCAATTTTGCTATTTTTTCATTATGCCCTACATATCTAGCATCCAATAGAATCTTTGACTCCTTACAAAATCTCTCAAAATTCAATTCCAATGCATGTAGCTTATCAAGTGTAGAACTCAAAATTTTCATATTTGGATCACCATCTACACAACTTGAAGATATGAGCTGGCTGACTATATCTTCAAAATCAGCCTTCTATTTGTCCAAACTTTTTATTTGTCCATCATTTTCCAATATGCTTGGTATGATCTTTTTATCTATCTTCTCAATTGATTGTCTTTTCTCCTTCAAAACCTTATCCAATTCTAATTGGAAAGCCACTACTTCTAATAGAAGAATCATATCAAGGGTTGATTTTATCTTTGTTGGAGCATCAAGGGAAAACCTTGAACACCTATGAATTTCTATTATTTCTCCAGTTCTAGGTAGCCATACCCTAATCATGTCCTTCAATCTCTCCTTGTCCTTCTCATCTTTGTCCTGAGTTGTCCTTAAACTTGAATAAGATTTCCATGTATCATCAACCCTGGCTATAATCTTGGATAACCTATGGTTAATCAAATTTGTAACCATTTCCTTGACAATGGTCTTCTTCTCATCTTTTAAACTTTTTACTTCTTCCTTCAACTCTTTTATCTCTGAGAGCAATGCATCTCTGTCTATTGGGAAGGCTTCTACAGTATCCATAGGGACTGACCCACTCTAAGTTGAGGTGCCTAGAGATAACAACATTTGCCCCTTATACTTATTCAATTCTAACATTATGTGTCCATACTTCAACAGAAGATCATCATAAGTTTTCTACAACTTATTTGTAACAGCTTCAACAAATTGAGTTGTATGAACGCTCAAGCTTGTAGCTTGAGGAGTTGGAATATCTGATACTCTCTTTATTATCACATCCCTTGTCAATTCACCTAAGCCCACCCTTGGATTATTATTATTTGGGGCCACAAGGTCAAAAATTTAGGGTTGAACCCTACACCAGAGAGTGCTTTATCTACCTGATCATCTGAAATATCTATGCCCATCCTTATGATAGTATCAAATGCAATCACATCTACCAAAGTCTAATGAGGAAGTAACAACAAACCACTCTTTTCCACCAAAGCTCTCCCTTCAGCAGGGGTCATCTTGATATCTTGGCTTACCTCACTGAGCACCCTTTGTGTTATTTCCTCATATTTCTCAGGATCAGACCCTCTTTGTGCCTCTTCCACCTTCATCTAAAATTATTCATTTCTCACTCTTAGCACATACCCCTTAAATTCAGGGGTAGTTACAAAGGCGTCATCCTCCAAAAATTGTGCACAAGCAAGCACTATGATGTCCTCTGTATCAATTTGATCACTAGAAAGTGACATCCGCAACCTATTATTTGGAATGGCAAAAGGCTATATTCTTTCAGGTGAATTCACCTATTGAGAAACTTCTTGTTCTTGCCCAACTCCACCCTCATCAATCTTCCCCAAGTTTACAACTTGAATTTATTCTTCTTGCTCCAAATCAATGATTTTTAATTTTTTGGCCGGAGGTGAATCAAGAGACTCATTTCTTCTTCTATATGGCTTGACTGAACTCCTTGGCCCTTTGTGATATTTTGGCCTCTCTTCACCTATAGGGGCACTTTCAATCAATCATCTCTACATTGGAAAAAAAAAATTGAATCCCTATTATTAGATCATTTTCCTCTGCAAAAGCCCTAGGATATGCAGAATTCAAGTTTTTTCTCATCCTTTCCCCTTCCATCACTACCTACCACCTCTTCCTCAGGAAATGAATTTAATCCATGTTGGGGCAATTTCTTACCACATTCTCATCAAATACAACCTGATGGATGAATTGTGGCCTTTTGATGCCAAGTCTCACCCTATTGATGAAACCTTCTGGATCAAATATCCTTGGGTCTTTGAACCCCATCTTGTAAACTTTCAATATTGAATCAATTTGATCCAGAGCATCTTTGTTTGTAGCCTAGAAGTCACAAAACTTAGTGGCAGTAGGGAAAAATGACCCTTTCTTCTGCAATCTCAGGTGCTCTTTATCTAATTTATTCAATTGCCAGATAATTTCCAAATATGCAATCCTCCTTGGCACATACTGATGGAAGTTGTTTGTCATTGATGTCAAAAAGGTGTTGAGTTGTTGTACTTCTCCACAAGGTACCATTAGGGTTTTTTGTATGGTCTTGGTGTCATGCTTCAAGGATATTAGTTGGTATGGTCTTGGTCTTCATTTGTTGTGAAGACATTGATATGTTTCACAAAGTTGACAAGTTTATTAGGTTTGGAAGATTTGGATTGGTACATGCTTGGTTGTGGTTCTTCATGCTCCTTCCATGATTACTTCAGTGTGTTCATGCTACAAAGATCTCAAAGATACTTCAGTGTACATAGATCTCAAAGCTATTTATATTTCAGGATGTTGTGTTTATTACTGCTCATGATTAGGGTTCAAAGTTTGTGTTTAAAAAGGTTGTGATCAAAGCTTAGTATGGACATGAATCAATGTGCTTGTGAGACTTTAGAGGATTTTACATAATTCATAAGGTTACATTAAGACTTCAATGTGTTTCAGACTTGAGTAGTGTTCACATTCATGGTTCAAGTGTATCCTAGTTGGATGATTGATCTTCATTAGAGTTGGTGTTGAGACAGTGTAATCTTGATCATGCTGAAGGTATTCTCAGGTGGTGTTCTTTGCATTTACATATATATGATGTTCATATATATTATTCATACTATGTTCATACTTCACAGAATCACAGGTTCAAAGGATATGTTTGAAGTTGTTATGATCAGTTTAAGTCTACTCTGTTATTCAATGGTGAAAAACTTTGTTTAGATCTCCATTTTTCTAAGACTACGGTTTAATAGTTCTTGGTTCTTAGAGATCCAAACCCTAAAACTAGTTCCTAAAGTCTCTCTAAGTCTAAACCCTTTGTGCCCGTATACCTTTTCTTTTATTTTGATGTTGACTTGTGTTTACCGGTAATAAGCCCACTTAAGGGGATCAACCTTGTCGATAGACTGGCCCTTCATCCTAATGAAATTGGCTTCTCCAGTAAAGTTTCTTATGTTGAGCACTCAAATAGAGATCAAAGGCTATCATTAAAAGATGAGAAGGTAGGAAGTTAATGATCAAAGGCCATGGTTTAATTTAGTTTTGAATTCCAATGGTCTTCTATGTAGCATGAAATTTGCGGGTGGATTTACAAACAATGCTCTAACTGCCTTGTAACAGCTTCTTTAACGACTCAAAGGGCCAGTAAAATTCATTGCTCACTCTATTTAATAGATGAGAGGATGAGACTTGGATGAATGCGATGTACAGAGTGAGACCGATCTATCCATGTGTACTTCATGAGGATTGGTGAAGGAAAACGTAGTTGTTAATGAAATCAAACTTGAAGGAGGTTCAAGGGTATACAAAGAGATGTAAGTGAGAAAAGAACTTGCAGCATGCAGACAAGTATGAATGTTTGTTTGATCAGATTCAAGGTATGACTTGTAGAGGGAACATGAGTTGTTTATCTAGTGGCAAGATGTCTTAATGAGTCAAGGTGTTTTGATGGTAAGCCATGATGGTTTGATAAATCTTTTATGAATAATAGTTTGCTTCAATGCTTTGGAAATGTTAATCATGTTTCAATGACATTAGCTTCATGTTGATTGTTGAAAAGAAGATTTGGTTAAACATTTAATATAAGAGTGATAAGACTTTATGTTATTGAAAGAAACTACATTTGGCAGAGTTAAAGTGTTCATCTAGAAAGTGTTATTTGTTGAGGTGATTGTGCAAATGTTTTTGATCTTCCTACATACTTAACTAAGCATGATAATGTGTTGAAGAGAAGGTTTTTGTTTGCAGAGAATGTCTATCTTTTGATGCAGAAAGCATGCAATGTATCCTCAGTAAGATTTTATGTGTGATGAAGAGGGTTAAGTCATTTGGTGTATTGTAGAGAATTAGGGAAAACCCTTGAATTGAGTTTGTTGGAATTAGTCCAGACAACTAAGAGGGGGGGTGAATTAGTTGTCCCACATTTTAATCTTTTATGTCTTTAATCTTCTTTTACAACTTACAATCAAATAAACATTAAATCATGAATCAATAACACATGAACAGAAGCATAAATGACACACTTGACACCAAGATTTTTGACGTGGAAACCCAGTTAAGGGAAAAACCACAATGGGGGTTAACCCATAAGGATTATACTTTGTTAAAAGTATTACAATGGGGAATGCACATGCATTCGGGCTCACTGCCCAGAGCTCACTGCTCAAAGGAAGGCTTACTACCTACAGAAAGAAGATTACAATGAATTTGAACTGATATTTAGCATCTATCAATGTTGGAGTTCAGTTCCGGTTAAGCATAGAAAACTGATTTGATACACTTCATCCTTACTCTGCCCCTCTTACTGCTCTGCTAACATCTGAACTTTTGATCTCTACTCTTTTTGCAATTACTCCATAATCATAACACACACACACACACAAAATCATTCAAATCCATCGGCTATATATATATCCGCATCCAGATCTTTGACCACTATTCAGTCGGCTCCAAGAACACTTAGAACTTAATTGAAAATTCTACTTTGTCAGCTAAATCCATGTACACTTGTAACACGGACCAAAACTTGCACTCACAAATCACTAATCAGGTTAGGTACTATCACTGATCATCACAACTTGTCCAACCAATAACTTCCATGCATCCAGAACCAAGATCAATTACAAGGTCAGCCTGTTCTTCTTCTGTCTGCTCTGTCAAATTGTTAACCCGATACTCAGATGCTAATAACTATTGAATCCTTCATCACCTGAGGCCAAATCTCTAGATTTAGATTGTCTTGACAATTAAGACTACCTTAGATCCGCGGCAAATTATGACTTTCCACCGAAGAGATCCGGACCAAGATACCAGACCTGTCACCTGCTCTGTTCCTGACTACCCAGACTTAGATAAATTTTGATTCTGACTTTCTCTATGAATAAATTGTGTTATGCAGATGAGTGGAATGGTCTTAGTTGCTGTCAATGACAACACTTGTTATGCGAAGTAGTGTCTCTTGCCAACAATCTCCCCCTTTGGCATTGATGGCAACACTTAGTGAAAAATGATTAAGTGTCAAAATAGCTCCCCTTTATTCTGTACACCTGTGCTTTCCACTATTTCCAAAGCTCCCCCTTTGTTGGATTCCTCATTTTTCACTACTCTTCACTCCTTTGACATCAATGGCAAAGGGTAAGGTCTGCAAGCCAAAATTCTCCAAAAATTCTATGTATAAAGTTGCATATGTACAAATAATTATTAAATTCTATTCACATGAACTTGAGAATGTCTGCAAAACTATTTTTCAATTGCACAAGTTCATAGGCCCAAGTTCCCTTCATTCCATCCAAAATTGAGATGTGTCCACTCAGCAAAAATGCATATACTTTTGCCTTTGTCAGATCTAGATGATTACTTGTATGAAGTGCAGTCTGAGCTTCTGATAATGCATTAAACATGGCTTCTAACTTGGGGGCAATCAATCCTCGGAGCTCACACATTCTCTTCATAATGTTACCTTTTTCTTTAGCAAGCCTCTTTATCTCATCTGTCAAGTTAATTACTTGACATTCCTGACTTATAGGCGAAACTGTTAGAGGATCAAAATTTTGAGAAAGATTTGACAATTTATGTTCTTGCTCCTTGATCGTTTTCTCAATATCCTTACTAACTTTGGGCCTTGATAGACAAAATTTGTACATATCACTTCCATCATTTAGAGAATTTTGAATACTCTTTATGCTAATACCAAGGATTATTCTATCATTTCCTATCAGGTTCTTTACTTCACTAAATTTCTTATCCAAAAATTATTTCTGAACTTTTGCCTCCGCAGACTTTTCAAAAAATGTGTACTTACAGCATTCACAAAATTCTTCAGGTGACTAGAGGGGGAATCCGGTGGACTCTTTTGGCAGGTTGGCAATAACTTCTCCAAGACTCTGGTTGCAAGCCCTAATAGTTCACTATCCTCCATGTGAGATTTTAACATCTTCTCTCTGGCTTTGGCTTGAGTGAAGGATGCAATCTTCATCACTTGTACCAAAGAGAGAGCATCTAGATTAATTGGTCCTTGGAGTAGTTTAGGCTCATCAAACTCAAGCATCTCTTTATCCAGAAGACTTTTCACTACATCTGTAGTGTCTCTTGCAACAATTTCTGGACCACCCTTTTATTCCTGAGATTTTTCAACATCTGTAGATGCATCAACATTTGCACCATCTTCTTCTATTTTGTCTTCATTACCCTTTTCTTTCTCCTTTTTTGTTTCACCTTTTTCTATATTATCTGCAGTAGGAATCTTTTCCTTGTCTTCACCACTCGCAGTCTGATCTGGAGGGCTTTGTGTAGTAGCAACATCATCTTCTTTTCTGGATTGATCAGGTGGAGTAGGAATATCTCCAACACCATCAGTTTTGACCATCATCTATGAGTCTTCTTTGTTTAATTGCTCTTCTTTTGGACCTGAGGAGTTATCAACTTCAGTTTGTTGCCCACTGATGTTTACTTTTCCAACATCCAGAATTGATGAATAAATCCTATCCACTGTCTCCTTATAGGTTTGTTCTGGAGGATCTAAATTAACACCTTGGTCATCAATTCCCTTGTTAATCTCTTCTTCTGGAGCTTCTTGTTCCAGAATTGGAGGATTGTCTTCTTCAACTTGTTTTTTCTGAAATAATATAATATTTATCTTTGTCTAGGGCCTTTCTCACAATTTCCTCTATTTCTTTTGCAATTTCCTCAATTTCACCAAGCATTAGCTTGTTCATTCAGATCTTGCTTCTGAATTCCTCAACTTCTCTGAGGATTTTATCTGCTTCTCTTCTATTCATTACAGGACACAAGGTGGAGAGGACATACTCTCTGAGTTATAGATCTTTAGCCTTGGCTGCTTCTTTCCTCATTTCTAGTATTTTCCTTAGACTTTTAGGAAGTTCTTGTAAAATTTCCAATAGGGCTCTATTGAATTTATTCAAATATATGATGATGGCATCTTCCAAAATTTTCTTATTTGCTTGATCAAAATTATCATAGTAAACTCTGATAGGCTTTAAATTTCCATGAATAGTGATTATTTTTATAATTTCATCAATAGTCATAGCGATCTTAACAGTTACTTGCTTTTTACTGGCCTTATTGCTTCTAGGAGGCTGGTCTTAAGAAGCCTTTGAAGTCCTGGCTTTCTTGGATCTTATTTCTTTAACTTCTTCATCTGTCTCTATCTCCTCATCATCTTTTGTGCTCTTGTGAGTTCTTATGGACTTGGTTTTCTTTCTTTTCCCTCCCTCACCGAATGGAGTGGCTTCTGGTTTCTTAGTGGAAGTAGACTTGGGTTGCTCAGCAAGAGTTGTAGAACTCCTTGTCTTCCTTGAGGAGCTTGGTGGGACTTCCGGAGCGACTGCTGGCTCACTTTTTGGTTTTTCCTCTGAAGTCTGCTCAGTGCTTTTCTTCATCTTTTCAATCCTTTCTCTGTTCTTTCTCACTGCTTCTTTTGTAATCCCAATGCTTTTTGCATACATCTCCACTTGCTTGTGCACTTTTCTTTTTGTTTCCAACTGTCTAAGTTCCACATAAAACTTTAAACTTAGTTCCTTGTATGTTCCAAACCTTTCCACAGAGGTGTCTTTAGGTTTTCTCAGAAGATGCTAAGAATATATGTCTAGAACTCTCTCATCCACCTCATAACCCATTGGCATTATCCATATTATTCTTGGTTCTACAGCCTCCATCAGACATTGATCAGTGTCAACCATGAAACATATCTCATTCTCATATTTTTCTACAACTGACTTAGAGATTCTTTCTCTTACATGCATCAAACTCTGGAAGTTTTTGAAGTAACCCCAAATAGTTGTCTTTTGAGATTGGGCATCACCAAGACTGATTAAGTGAACTCTTATTTGCCATGCTACTAGCCTGTCAGTTGTCCAATGCACACCCGGAACTCTAAGCACTTCATTCTTGAAATAGAAGAATAGACAGATAACTAGAGAACCATATTTGAAAGTATTCTTCTTGTCTTTCTTTATTTTGCTTAGGTTCTCAATCAGTTGGCTTTGAAGCAACCCACATAGGTCATAATTAGCATTCTCCTTCAACATCTAATAGGCTGCATATATTGCCATTCTGGAGACTGAATTCTCCCTGCTGGAGTGATAGATCTTGTATCCAATGACTATAGAGGAAAACTTGACATCTGGTTCTATGATGTCATTAATTGTCATTGCTCTCTTATCATACTTCACACCTGTTGCTTCTATAACAGTTTGATTTTTCACAAATTTCAATGCAGGTAATCCACCGGTTGAGTTTAGTCCAGTCACAATCTTAATAACATCCTTGGTGATCTTAAATGGCTTTAGAAGCCATATAAATTCATCGTGCATTCAGCTCAACACACAACAAACCCATTCACTCTCATCAAATGACAGAAATTCAATTACTTGCAGAAAATGTTTGCTTTCTAGGGCTTCAAATTTAGGTTTCAGTTGGTAATTGTCATCCTTTAGATGGTTCTAAAACAATTCCAACAGTTTCAAATTCCCAAATTCTTCTACATTGCAATGAATATATGCCCTAATGTCTTCAACATATAAAACTCCAAACGGAACACCAGAAAATGCACCTAACGGCTCGATTTCAACAGATTTGTGGGGATGTTTCTTAAATTTTGGGTGAGGCCTCTCAGTGATGTCAACAACTAGAGGTGTAACCATTTCTAGAGATTTGAAAATTCAAGTAGATTTGTGAGAACCAAAAAATACCTTGTTTCGTAGATTAGGGTTTTGCTCAGAAATCCTTTTTGCACCTGTAACTCTTTGAGAATTCACAGCACTGGACTCGTTCACCTCTTCACTAGTTGCTTTCTTCTGATGCAAAGTGCTCCAAATGAGGAGTGAATGATCTTTTTATGCCCTATAGCACCTAATTTGCCTTTGTAATAAATGATCTACCCTAACACATCTTGTTACTCTGTTTCTTTGGGCACTTTCTCATAAATCACTCTGCAATTTGCCATATCCACCTCTTTTCTTCCAAAAATCCTTCCAAATGATCTAAAACAATCCAAGATCTCTTTTCTCACTGTGCCAGATTTAGGCACTCACTTACTAGCTAGGGGAATTTGATTTTCATTATAGCTCCCCTTGAGCCAAAGCTCTCAATTCAATTCTCGGAGGAATTACCAGCACCGGATTCCGGTGCGGACCCACTACTATTGTTCACAGTTGTTTTCTTGACCCATGTCTTGCTCATTTCATTCTAAATCTCATTCACATCAATTTTTTCTTTGCCTTTTTCTTGTCTCTGCTCATCCAATTTTGTGTTTACCAGACCCCTTCTTTCATTACTCCTGTTTCTCTAGAGTCTTGCAATATGACTAGATTTATTGCAATTAAAGTACACAACATTTCTTTAATTATATACTTGATTTCCTCTAGATCCGCACTGGTTAGCCATGTGTCCAAATCCATTGCAAGCAAAACAGTAGCCATTGAAAGAATCGCCATTAGAGTTATTCATTATCATACTTCTACATTCATTAGATTTATGACCATACCTCTTGCATTTGAAGCATTGACCGAAGAAGGATGGATCACTTTGATTTACTCTGCTTCTACACTGATTAGCCTTGTGACCAAATTTATTGCACTTGAAACAGTTTCCATTGAATGATGGATATCTTTGAGCATTAGGTTGTCTTACCGGAGGTCTTCTAGGTCTGTCTTTCCCATTCCTTGGTTGAAAATTTCTTTGTCTAGATCTGGAGCATTCACCTTTTTCATATCCAAGACCATGCTTGTCATCAACCTTTTTCTGTCCTTCAAGTAGTGCTTCAAGTTTAGCTGAGCTTATCTTGAACTTTTCCTTGTATTCATTTGCAACTTCTAGGTCATGTCTGAGAATGACAATTTACCTTTCAAGTTCTCTCTCATTGTCTCTGCATTCTTGTAGATCAGATTCTAGATGGCCAGCTATTCTATCTAATTTGCAGCATTCTTCAATTTTTTCTTTTAGTTTTTGATTCAAGTCTTCTTCAATTTTCTTCCTATCTTCAATTTCTTTGGTTTGCCTCATCACCCTAGATTCCATCTCAATTTTTAGAATAATAACTTCTTTTGATAGCTTCTCACATTCCTTTGTCTTTTCTTCCAAAGCTTCATTCATGCCATTCTCTTCAGTTAAACTAGATAACTGTAAAAGTAGCTCCTTTTTCCTTCCCATAGATTTCTTTAATTTATCTTTTAACATTTCAATGGTATCATCAACATCTTTAAGTTCACCTCTCATATTACTAATTTCTGCTTTAGATTGAACAAGATCTTCTAGGGCCAACTGGAGTTGATCTTTTAGTGAACCCATTAAAACTCCTTCCAAGATCTTTTCCTTAAGCTATTAGGCTTCTCAAAGGAACCTTGCTCTGATACCAATTGTTGGAATTAGTCCAAACAACTGAGAGGTGGGGTGAATCAGTTGTCCCACATTTTAATCTTTTCTATCTTTAATCTTCTTTTACAACTTACAATCAAATAAACATTAAAGCATGAATCAATAACACATGAATAGAAGCATAAATGACACACTTGACACCAAGATTTTTGACATGGAAACCCAGTTAAGGGAAAAACCATGGTGGGGGTTAACCCACAAGGATTATACTCTATTAAAAGTATTATAATGGGGAATGCACATGCATTCGGGCTCACTACCCAGAGCTCACTGCTCAAAGGAAGGTTCACTACCTATAGTAGGCTCACTACCTACAGAAAGAAGATTAAAATGAATTTGAACTGATATTTAGCATCTATCAATGCTGGAGTTCAGTTCCAGTTAAGCATAGAAAATTGATTTGATACACTTCATCCGTACTCTGCCCCTCTTGCTGCTCTGTTAACATCTGAACTTTTGATCTCTACTCTTTTCGCAATTACTCCATAGTCGTAACACACACACACACAATCATTCAAATCCATTGATTATATATATATATCAGCATCCAAATCTTTGACCACTTTTCAGTCAGCTCCAAGAACACTTAGAACTTAATTGAAAATTCTACTCTGTCGGCTAAATCCATGTACACTTGTAACGCGGACCAAAACTTGCACTCACAAATCACTAATCAGGTCGGCTACTATCACTGATCATCACAACTTGTCCAACCAATAAGTTCCATGCAGAACCAAGATCAATTACAAGGTCAACCTCTTCTTCTTCTGTCTGCTCTATCAAATTGTTAACCCGATACTCAGATGCTAATAACTATTGAACCCTTCATCATTTGAGGCCAAAACTCTAGATTTAGATTGTCTTGACAATGCTTAAGACTACCTCAGATCTGCAGCAAATTATGACTTTCCACCAAAGAGATCCGGACCAAGATACTAGACCATGTCACCTGCTCTGTTCCTGACTACCCGGACTTAGATAAATTCTGATTCTGACTTCCGGTATGAACAAATTGTGTTATGCAGATGAGTGGAATGGTCTTAGTTGCCATCAATGACAACACTTGTTATGTGAAGTAGTGTCTCTTTCCAATAGAGTTTTCTTCCTTATGGTCACATTTTGCTAGTGAGTCACACATTTCTAGTGAGGCAGTTGTATTTGCCAGTGAGGCTGTGTCAGTGAGACACTAATTGTACTTAGTGAAGGTTATTAGTTTTTCCAATGAGACACAATAAAGTGGAAGGATTCAAGAGTGGTTTTTTATCCCTATGAGGGTTTTCCACTCATCAAAAACATGTGTTATGGTTCATGTTGTTTATCTTTATGTGTGTGCCCTAATGTTTTTGTCTTTGAGGTCTTGATCATATTGGTTATCATCATACTTATGCATATGTGTTTGATAAATCTTTAAAGTCTCTCTCATTGTCTATCCAGTAGATTAAAAGGTGCAAAAGGTTTTAAAGTTTATAGACCACTGATTAACCCCCCCCCCCTTCTCAGTGGTCATGTACTCCAACATGTACTTTGGCAATATATGTGGGGTAACCTTGCTCCCATAAACTTTAATGCAAGTAGTGCAGGTGTGCAGGAACCAATCTCCCCAATTATGTTGAATTCCTAGTTTAGGGGTTCTATCCAATGGTCTCAGAAAATCTAATATACCCTTGGAATTGTTTCACCTTCAGGCTCCATAAACTTTAGCAGCCTTCTCACAAAATGTTCTTCAAAAATCACATAGTCTGAACTTTCGCAGTGCATATCTAACAAATGAGTCCATAATTGGACAAGGAAAAGAGTACCATCCCATTCTTGTTCTCTCACACACATATCTTTATGCCACAACCCTGTTCTAGCATACAAAAGTATGTGGCACAAAATAGAATACCACCTGAATTCTACTTTTGCATCTACAACATAAAGATTATTCTTAATTTTCACCAATTGTTCATGCATTTTGTCTGCTATATATGTTGCATAATCAAATACTTCAGTCGTTAAAATATCTTGTACATTTGCAGCTAACATCATCATAGGAACTAGAATCATATCCAATGCATCTCTTCCCAATACATGGCACATAGTGTGGTATGTCTTTACAAAGTAATGCATGAATTGTGAAACATCAAAAGGTTCTTCTTCACTATCTGATATTCTAATTAACTTTCCATCAATTCTCCTTGTTATGTGCTTAGGCAACTTGAATACTCTGTATGCATGTCGAGCTCTTTTGTATTCATCTTTTAGGACATTAAAATCAATCTTTTTATTTGCAACAAGATTAAGGCCAAATACCTTTGTGGTGAATGCCTTTGTGGCCCTGATCATAATTTCATTATTTCCTACCCTAACAGCCTTGGCAATAGGATCATATCTCTATGCAACAGCCCTTACCAAGTCAAGATTTACAAATACAATAGGGCACATTAATTTCACTGCATCTAAATTCTAGGCATTAAAAATAGGGGCTTTGTACTCCTTCCTATCATGCCAATGCTTAAACAGAGTCCACCCATGCACAGGGAATTTAGCATCTTGGCACCCAAAACACAAATCTAAGAGTCTATCATTAGGCCCACCTAGACCGTATGCATTCACTGGCCTTCTTGAAGACCCCAGCAATTGTTTCATTAAATCCTCATCCAGACTCCTCTTAGAAGTCGAAGGATGAATGGTTTAACTCATTTTTTAAAATAACACTTCACCATACTAGGGTTTTCTCTTCTAAGAATGCTCAAAATATCCTCTACCAAGCAGCAATTCAACTTCAAACAAACATAGTATGCAAGAATAACTTACAATTTTTAGTTGTAGAGTCTTGAAATATCAATATTTTCTCGTCCAATTGCTCATTGCACAGAAATCCTCTTCGTGTTTATGAAAATGCCATGAAAAACTCTTACCTCCAACTTTAATCAAACTTACAGATTAGGGCTCAGTGCATAAATGCATGTCTTTTTAGCCATTACTATGAATTCATGATACAGGCCTGGCTTCCAACGTCTACACAGAAAATTTGAATTCTATCCATTGATGTGATCTTCATACTGTGAGATCGATGGCAGTGAATCAACCACCAGATTTGAAAATCTAGGCCTTTACATGAAAAGTAGCTAGCCAATCAAATTTACTCCATCTCATATGTGCCTTTTTACTAATTTTTCAACTTTTTTGTCCTACGTGGCCACGTGGCATCATTTCATAATAGCGCAATAGAAAATAGATCACCTCCTTTTGGCTTTGTGGGTGCGTGCCAAGGCTTCCACGTGGACATCCGTTATGCAAGCCTTATTCTTCTTTCTGGGAGTCACCTATGTGTCAACATCTAGTAGTAGCGTGGAGAATATTCCCTGCAGACAAGATTCTCCTACGAGGATGCGCTACCATTAGATCTTAAATATCTATGGCCCCACTACTTCACTTGATCCTTCGACACCTAGCACCATATCTTTTGTTCAACTAAATCATCAATATTATGGCCATAGGCCACGATGTCCTTGACACCTATCCTCACCTCGCAGCCCCGCAATGCAAACATGACGTCACCTTTAGTGTTGTGCGAGCTTGCAATATCCTACCAAGTGGCACTTTCAGACCCTTACAAGGATATAAGACTAAGATTTTGCAATGCATATGACTTGACAGGCTAGAACAAGTAACTCAAGACTTGGGTCCGGTCAACTCCTGACATAAAAGACATAAGGTTATAACTTAGTTGACCGGGAACCTAGGCTAGATGGTCAACAACAAAATAGAACATAAAGTAAACTCTCGACCATAAGACTTAGGGTTTTAAGGAAAACACTTGCATGAAATTAACTCAAAACCCTAAAACCTAGGTAGGTACCACCACCTTCTCCATTTTCCTTCCCACAACTTCCATCTTGTTATCTTCCTATAGGAAGTGGCAGGAAGTTTTCAAAACTTCCCAACCGAATTGTTTTGTTCCCTTCGTTCCACTTATTAAACTAAACACTTCTAAATAACTTACTAAAAACTAATTTAATATCTTTGCATAAAACAAACTAATTGTCCATCAGCAAAATCAGATATATTAAACAACTAAAACCATAATGGATGACAAGAATGGGGATAATGCCCCTGCATTAGGCTGCCCCGCTGAATAAGGTTCATGAGCTCCTACTCATGAAGTCTTCAATGGAGTAATCCAACTTAGAGATATCAGATTCAGTTAACTATGATGCATCTTCTATAGGACGACCATTCCATTTCACCAGATAGCAGAAATATTCCTTGCCCTGGGTCTTCCATAACAGTTGTGTGTCAAGGATGCATTCAATTCCCAGCGAAGCTGATGTGGTACTCTGCTGCCCCTCAATAATTCTTAGTTCCATCTCTGCTATGTCGACATCTACATAAGCATTCATTGAAAATTTTCTAAGGATCTTACAAGGCCCAGCCTTTTTCATTTTTTAGTTTATTATAGGTACCAATAGGAAATCTTTCTCTTTGAAGATGAGCCATGACAAGATCACCTTCCTAAAAGTGTACCTCTCTCCATTTTTGATCAGCATACTATTTTTATTTTTGATTGCTTCCTTCAATATTTCTTTTAACCTCCTCATGAAGGTCATGGATGGTCTTAGCAAAGTCCTCGCCATCTGAACTTCATTTCTCCATATCACACAGAATTCTAAGTTCAAAAACACCTCTAGGATGCATGCCATATACAATGTAAAATGGGCTGAAACCTATGCTCTGATTTGGAAATTCATTATATGCAAACTCTGTTTGTGCCAATGCCATATCCCAATTGCTGGGTGTGTTTCCAACAAGGCATCATAAAATATCCCAGTTTGGCCATCCATTTGGGGATGATAGGCTGAACTAAAATTAAGATGTGTACCCAACTTTTTCCAAAGAGTTTGCCAAAAATGCCCCACAAAGTTGGTGTCATGATCAGAGATAATACTTCTTGGACTACCATGCAACCAGACCACTTCCTTGAAAAACAAGTTAGCAATATTGGTAGCATCACTAGTTCTCTTACATGGAATAAAAGGAACCATTTTAGAGAAACTATCCACGACTAAAAAAATAGAATCGTTGTCCCTTTGGGTACGAGGCAAACCCAAAACAAAATCCATACTTACAGAGTCCCATGGTCTAGATGGAATTGGTAATGGATGATATAAACCAACATTTTGACTCTTCCCTTTTGCCAACTAATAAACTCTACATCTCTCTACATACTTCTTAACATTTGCCCGCATCTTTGGTCAATAATATTATGTGCTCAACTGCAAATAAGTTTTTTCTTGCCCAAAGTGTCCTGCTAGGCTGCCACAATGTTTCTCCTTCAATAAATTGTCCCTCATTAATCCTCTAGGGATGCACAATTTCTTCCCTTTGAACAACAAACCTTCCTATAGCATAAAGTCCATCCATGGCTCTCTATCTCTGCTGATAGGACTGCTACAAGCTTCAAATGCTTCCTTGAAATCTGCATCATCAACATACAACTCCTTCAAACTATCAAAGCCCACACTGTTAGCTTGAATTTCATTAAACAATAAGCTTCTCCTACTTAGTGCATCAGCAACCTTATTTGTTTGTCCACTCTTATGTTTCAACACAAAGTTAAAACTTTGAAGACACTCTACTCATTTTGCATGTCTTTGATTGAGTTTATGTTGGCTATTAATGAATTGCAATGCATGGTTATCTACATAAACGACAAACTCCTTAGGAAGCAAATAATGCCTCCACTTCTTCAATGATTGAACTAATGCATAAAACTCAAGATCATAGGCTAAATATTTCTTCTTAGCATCATTCAACTTTTCACTAAAATAAGCCACAGGTTTTACTTCTTGACTAAGAACAACCCCTATTGCCAATCCACTAGCATCACATTCAACTTGGAATACCTTATTAAAATTAGGTAAAGTAAGAATAGGTTGTTCACTCACCTTTTGTTTGAAAAATTGAAAACTTCTTTCAGCCTCTTGTGTCCATCCAAACGGCTTTTTGTTCCCCTTAATTGTCTCAAGAATTGGAGCAACTACATGACTAAAATTCTTAATAAACTTCCTGTAAAAACTAGCAAGGCCATGAAAACTTCTTACCTGCATTGCACTCTTAGGTACTGGCCAATCAATGAATGATTGAACCTTCTCTTTATCCATCTTCAATCCATCCCTAGATACCACAAAGCCCAAGTAAACCAATTTGGTCTACATAAACACACACTTCTTAAGGTTAATCTACAACTTCTCCTCATGTAATCTTGTCATAACAATTCTCAAATGCTCCAAGTGCTCCTCTTTTGACCTGCTAAACACCAAAATGTCATCAAGATACACAATAACAAACTTCCCAAGAAACGGTTTCAAGACCTCATTCATAAGCCTCATAAAAGTACTAGGAGCATTAGAAAGCCCAAAAGGCATAACCAACCATTCATAAAGCCCGTCATTAGTTTTAAATGTTGTTTTCCATTCATCCCCAGGTCTGATTCTAATCTGATGGTAATGACTTTTCATATATATCTTAGAAAAATACATTAAGCCACTCAAACAATCCATTAAATCTTTAATTATAGGGATAGGAAATCTATATCTAATAGTTATCTTATTAATGGCTCTAGAATCAGTGCATATTCTCCATTCACCTCCTTTTTTTGGCACTAGAGCCAAGGAACAACAGAAGGGCTAAGACTCTCTCTTATCGAACCTTTCTTGAGTAATTCCTCAACTTGCTTTCGAATCTCCTCATTCTCTTTACTAGTCAATCTATAAGTAACCTTGTTTGGAAGGCTAGCCCCTGGAATCAAATCCATATGATGATTAATTCTCCTCATGGGTGGTAACTCATCAAGCAAATCAACTGCTACAATATCCATATGTTCATTTAAAATATCTTTTATTTCATTAGGCAAATCATCTAGTTTTGTAGATGTAAACACTGTAGAAAGTTTAGGAACCAAAGAAAATCCTACTTCTTCATTCTTCATCTCATGTAAAAACTCCTTGCCACTTACCAACATTACCTTATTGTTGTTTCCACTGCTATTGTCCTCTTCTTGTTCTTGCATAGGTAAGAGGGTATGTTTGACTCCATTCTTCTCAATCGTGTAGGTATTGTCTCTCCCATTATGTACTGCCTTCCTGTCAAATTGCCAAGGTCTACGAAGCAACACATGACACACATCCATGGGCATGATATCACATACAATATTATCCTTATAGCTACCAATTTGGAATTCAACCATAACCTATTCATTAACCAACAATTGATATCTTTTTTGTAACCAAGAAACTTTATATGGTGTGGGGTGTTTGGTTCTTTCAAGACCCAATTTCTCTACCATTTCAATAGACACTGTATTATCTATACTTCCACTATCTATAATCAACTTACAACACTTACCTTTTGCCTTACATTTTGTTTTGAACAAGGCTTTCCTTTGTACTGGTTCATGATTCTCCTTGGGTGGCTTCAACAACACCCTTTTGAGTAACAATGATTCTTCAGATTCGGGTTCTTCTTGGTGATGTGCCGGTGACCCAACACTCTCTTGATCCCCTTGTACAATCTGATTGCTTCTTTCATTTCTTATATATCCTCCTTGTGAAGATTTTGGACACTCCCAACTCTTCTGACCAACATATTGATTGCATTTGAAACACTTACTAGTAAAGCCTCTTCCTCTTCCTTGGAAACCTCCTCTTCCAAATGATCTACCTCCTTTGTTTTGGTATCCACCTCTTTCTTGATTTGTTGTCCCACTTGAACTTCTAGCCCCTTCTTCTTGTTGATGTTGTTGTCCTTTTCCAGTCTATTTTCCCTTTCCTTTATAACCTCTTCCACGATTCCTTCCTTGCTGATTTTGTCTTCTTATAAGTTTTTCTTTTGCCTTTATGGCAAACTGATATGCCTCTTCAAGAATCCTAGGTGATACTAGACTTAACTCATCTTACAAAATATACTTCAAAGAATTCAAATACCTTGCTACCTTCTCAAGATCATCCTCACTATGGCCCAATCGAATCATCAACTTGTAAAACTCCTCCGTGTATTCTTTCACCGACATGTCTTTTTGCTTAAGATTTTGTAGTCTTTTAAAGAGATTTGTTTGATAATCTCCCGGAAGGAACTTGGCCTTCAATTTAGCAGCCATTCAATCCCATGAAGTAATATTTTCTTTGTTCTTCTTCCATCTCTCGGATTGGACATAGTCCCACCACATAGCAGCGTGGCCCTTGAGCCTTGTACAGGCAAACTTCACTCTTTTTTCTTCAGCAACTCCTTCATATTAAAAATACTTGTCTAAATCATTGATCCAATCAATGAGTTCTTCACCATTTAGACTTTTGGGATACGTAGAAACTTTTATCTTGGGTTTGGCACCCACACTCATCATTGTCCTCGATAATTTTTCTTCAAATCCCTCTTGTTCTTCCTAATTTTCTTCACCATCTTGTAACTACTCTTCCTCAGCCACTTCACTGATATCATCCACTACTGCTCCTCTCCATTGTGCCCTCTCTAAGGCTTCCATTCTTATTTCCAAATTCTGCAACATGTCAAAAATTCCTTCATCATGGCTTCTTCAGCCTCTACCTCGAACACCTCCTCTTCCTCTCATCACTCTTGGCAGCATTTCGCCCACTCAACAAGCCCACTTATCAGGCTTTGATACCAATATGATGACACTCAACTTGGTGCCAGACAAATCTGTAACACTTTCTAGAAATAGAGGTTTGTGATAGCAATCTTAAGTTACAGCAAGCCATTCAAGTGATTATATGGACACTTTGATCTAGTGATAGGAAGTTTGAATATTTTCATTCATTCCACAGTTGTGACAGAAATAAAATTTACATTCAATAGTTTTATGAAGTCGACTCAAAACTTGCGTATCAAATTCATTCTTTGCAACACTTACAAAATTCACACAGACCATAAGAGTGGATATTCACACAGCTGGTCTTCACTCATGCAACCAAATCTCTAGCGCTGCAAACCTGACAAGTGCCTTAGTCTCTTCCTTTGATCTATTCCTCCTCTCTCCCTTCCTCCGTTGACCTTCCTTTGCCTTATGCCTTCTCTATTTTCCTTCCCACAACTTCCATCTCATTATCTTCCTATAGGAAGTGACAAGAAGTTTTCAAAACTTCCCAACCAAACTATTTTGTTACCTTTGTTCCACTTATTACAACTAAACACTTCTAAATAACTTACTACAAACTAATATAATATCTTTGCATAAAACAAACTAATTGTCCATCAGCAAAATCAGAAATATTAAACAACTAAACCCAGAATGGATGATAAGAACAGGGATAATGCCCCCACATCACATTACCAGGAGAATTGGATATCTAATATAATTATACTATAAAACATAGTTATTTTATATTTTAAACTCATATAATTATCACATCTTATATTATAATTAAACTATAAATACACAACATGGGGGACCTCATCCCCTAGCAAGAACACTTCAAACCCACGAGCTCGTTGGCCCAGCGAAGGCGTATAGCCTTGCGAGCTCATTGGCCCAACAGGGGTTTGAACTCTGGTCGCTGCTACTACAACTGAGCAACTTAACCATCGAACCACGCCATCATCGGCATAATTAAACTATAAATAAATATTTAATATAAATATACTATTTTATAATATAATTATATATGATATTATACATTGCCAATGAACAATTTATTATTGCATAGTATATTTTATAATGCAAGTTATTTAATATTTCACACCTTGCTAAGCATTGATTTATTTTAAAATCGTTGCTTTGCTTCCCTTTATCACATCTTTTCGTCACCTAAGATATCCCATCTTGCTTACATTAGATGTCATTTACCATATGTTTCATTCATGCCACTTTTTAAAACATATATCACTGTTTAGGACGGAAAAGAGGTGGGGTTGTTTTAGTTTGAGTATAGGGGGTTTTGTTTGAATCCTCCTTTCCACTAAACATTCCAAGGGCTTTTCAACCGAGTTGCCTCTCCACTCAAGAGGAGAGTCACCTATCAGGTTGGGTTGCCACAAGGGAAATTGGGAAATTTAGAAGTTATCACACAATGTCTCAAATTAATGCTTTAACGCTCTTGAAACCTTAATTTAAGCAAAACAGTAAGTAATTCTACAAATTACGACAAATGCTATTGAAATGAGACAAAGGGTAGAGAACCTTAACTCACTATTTTTTGCAGTTTGGAAAACAGAAATGTCAGGGACAATGGTGATGGTGCCCAAGTCCAAGGTGCATATTTTTTGTATAATCATGATCATCTTCCGTCACTCATTTCCACTGTATCTTCAGTTTCTGGCAATTCAAATATGGAGGACACTGTTGATGGTGCCCTAGTCCACTGAGGAATCTTCTACTAGATGTTGAAATCTCTGTAAACCTTGATTGTCACTGTCCAGTCTATTTCTATAGCTTCATATGCGGAGGATAATGTTGATAATGCCTGTGTCCTGAAATCTCGCACAATGTCTGCTTCTTTTCAGATCCTGAATCTTCAATGTCCTCTAATCTTCCCTGCAATTCCACTTTCTCTAGATCTTGTGCTTGTAATCTGCAATCACAAGGAGTGTGGGAGGGGGTTGTGGTGTTTAGAGGCTTGCCTCAGTCAAGCCCCAGAGAGACATTCAAGTCTTCTGAACACCATTGTTAGAGAGAGTGCGTATCCCGCGGGATAGAGGCAAAAATACAAATGATAATGATGATAAAACATAATAGATATCACCTTGATGATGAAGCTCTCATGGAAGGAAGATGCTCTTCAATGCCATGAGGAGAAGATGTAATCCAACCTACAAAAACAAACACAATACCAATGCTCTACTCTGCAACACAATAAAAATCACAAGTATGCCAATAGCTCACAATCATAAACATCTTCTAGTTTCTAAATGATAACCTACATATGCTTATATATTCAACTACAAATATTCCTACCAAGAATCTCATAATTAAAACCTATGATGTCAGCCTGGGACCCAAATAATGGTCACAAACCCAACATTTGAATTTAGGGCAAACCCAAAATAGGGCTGGACTAGGCTGCTAGCACCGAAGTCCATCCCCTTATCTTTGTTCAGGGATCACCAAAATAGTCCCTCTTAGGTCCCATTTGTCACAAGGCCCAAGGGTTTTCTCATCGAGAGTTAGAATTATCATGCAAGATTCTCTAAATGCAATCTAAAGACCCAGGAGCTAAACCTTAATAGGAAAAATCCCCCAAAGGTGCATTTTTCCGAACATAACATTTAGCCCCCACTTTAAATTATGTCTAAACGCAAGGCCAATACATGCATTAAAGTAAGGTCAACAAAAACAGCAAACACACTAGGCACGGAGAAGACACGCCAAACATATTGAAGATAATAACAACATGCAAAACACGGAGAAGACAGTTACAGTCACACAAAACACGGAGAAGAAAACATTGAAGACACGTAGGGAACAGAGAATACAATGAATGTATTGATTATTCTCCTTTTGATTTTCCCATATGAAATGCAAAATGCAAGTACAAGGAAAGTAAACAACAAATGCCAAAAGAGTGTAGAGGAGCTCATCGCGACTGGTCTTGCACTTTTGAGAACAAACATGCCAAACAAAATCCCAAGGTGTAGAGGAGCTCATCACCACCAATCTTACACCTTGAGAACAAACACACCAAACAAATAACAAAGTGTAGAGGAGCTCATCGCAACTAGTCTTGCACTTTGAGAACAAACACGCCATACACGCACACATGGAAGACACAGAGAAAACACAGAAAACAAGTGATGGAGTGAAACTATTGCTAGGTTCATCACCATCTCAGGTGCATTACAGACACACACCGATGATTGGGCTTCACCATAATAATCACTAAAAACATGCTTAAGGGTTGAGTTAGTCACAGAACTACTCCCCGCCTCCACAGAGGACTTTTGAAAATAATAGGATAGTGTAATCTCCTCGAGAAATACACCATCCCCGCCTTCCGCAGAAGGGCATAAGATAAAATGATATGCTCGATTCCCACCTCTGTAGAGGGCTTAAATGATTGTGAATGATTCTTTAGATTGTTCAAACATGCTTTAATATCATCTACAATAGACAACTTACCTTATATATGCCCCCACCTTAATGTGGTTGATATAACATATCGATATCAAACACTTTAAGGTAGGAAGAAAATACACAAGGGAACACGAGCTCTCGCAAATCCCATGCCCCCCAGAGGTGACATGGACTTTACAATCGCTGAATGTTCCCACAAACACACAATTTCCTACAAGGAAAGGTGTTAGTGTCCACATAATTATGATAAACAATAATGCATATGATCAACTACATGAAAGACCCATGCAAGGCAAAAGACAAAGTGCACAGAGCAACAGTATTGTTAAAACTTGTGTTGTTAGCAAGATAAGATAACATCAACATCAACATCAAGATAAAGAGATCACATGAAGTGATTCCACTAGCCAAGCATCAGATAATATGTAACAACCCCGTCGTCATGTATGGACTAGGTCCATTTTTTTATTACTCGCTAAAGGGACACTAGGTCCACATCAATATAATATGTTTTTTGTCATCCGCCAGCTAGGTAGAACCACTAGAGGAAGGTAAACAATAAATCAAAGAGGAGAACAAGTGCCTTAGGGACAGTCATGTAGGAGGGTGCCCCCAAGTCACCAACCGCAATGCTATGTCCGTAAGACACAACACGCAATAATGAAATCAGAGGAGAGACAATATAGAAGAATGATGATACAAATAGAAGGTCATGACAAAGGTATTCTCCTAGTATCCTTGACATTACAAGAGAATCAAGGGACATCCTAGGAAGCCTAACAACATATAACACATCACGGGGGAAACACAACACGAAGGTAAAGGGTTATAAATACTTATATGCCAGTACAATCGTACTAAATTTGGTAACTTGCGAGCCTCTTGGAGAGATTCTCCATCAAGTTGTATGAGAAGCTTGAGTGGTTCTTATTAGGGTGTTACTTGTTATCAGAGAGTCCATATAGTACTTTCTTATCATTTCCTTGTTTATGTAAAATCTTTTGTTGCTTGTGAGGAGGAGAACCACTATTATTTCCAATTGATGATAATCATCTTGCTTGTTTCCAATTTTTATTTCTCTTGTTCTATTGGTTTTGTCTATCGTAACGACAAGGACTATCTTGTACTATTTCAACCTTTTCTATTGTCATAATCTCTTGCTTCAGTTTTTCCATTTGTCTTTTTCATATATGTTGATTGTCTCCCGATCCCTGAAGGGATAACGGAGGAGGAACTTCAGAGTAAATGCCTTTTCCTCATGGATGAGGTGATACTTGAGTATTTTCCTTATCCACTTAAATTATAGCAACTATCTCATCATAATCCAAATAGTCATCTTCTACCTCTAATGTACTTTGTTCCATTAAATTGTTATCGGTATGCTTAGGGAAAGGATTTGTGAAGATTTGTAAATTTTGATTCGGCAGAGCAACTGACTTATTCCCATTATCATTCACACCAGATACCTGTACAACATTTGAGTCGATGAGGTCTTGTATTTCATGTTTAAGATGCATACATTATTTAGTATCATGTCCTTGTGTCTGATGATAGTGACAAAAGGAATTAGCATCAAAATAAGGTCCTTGTGTTCTGTTGGGATCCACCGGTTTAATCAAGGGAATCTTCAAGAGATTATTACTCAGAGCTTGATTCATGATAGAATGATAGGACTCAGATATCAGAGTGAACTTTCTTTGTTGATACTATGTCTTTTTTGGATTAGTAATAGCAGATATTTGTGTAAAGTGATTTGTATTCAGTCCATTAACCTTGATGAAACTCTTATTATTCCTCTTAAAGTTGCTTTGTGACTATCCACCCTCGAATTGACCAACTTGACCCGATGAGTTTTGATTTTCATACTGACTAGAAGAAAGTTGGTAGTCACGAAGGGCAATACATAAATGTTGAAAAGAGTTATATTTCATCAAGAGGATCTTATCACGGATGTTAGGCTACAAATTTGTAATAAATATCTTCTGAACATCATCATCTTTCATCTGATATTGAATTTATGCATAAAGTCCTTGATACCGACTGATAAACTCAGTCAACTTCTCTTTTGGTCCTTGCTTACAATGAACCAAATCAATCAGAGAGACTTGGGGTCCGATGTTTGCTTGAAAATGTTGTAGAAATTAATCAATTAACTATGAAAAAGAATGTATTTGAATTCAGAGGTAAAGAGAAAAACCATTCTAAAGCAGTATCTTTGAGAGATTGTGGGAAAAGCTTTGCTAGCAAGTCCTCTTCAAAGTAGAAATCACTACACATAGTCATGAATACCGCCACATGAGTATTAGGATCACCTTTTCCACCATATTTTTCAAATCAAGGAGTTTCAAACTTCTAAGGAATAGGAGTTCTCAAGATTGCATAGGATAAGGGATTACGAGCATGGTAAGTCAGTATATTAGGTTGTGAAGCATTTGACAAGCTTGTCACTTTTTGTTGTAAAGAGGTCATGGCTTGCAAAAGTTGATTTAGGATGGCATCATTAGGAGATGCAATTTGTGGTGAGTTGGAACTAAAATGTGGAGGAGATTGAGCATGGGTAGTGACAAGCAGAGGTTGTAAATAAGTGGGTGTTGGTTGGACATAGCGATAGGTGGAAGATGGTTGAGGATAAGCAGATTGAAGGGGTGGTTGAGAGTGATATGAAGACACCCTAGGGGCAAGGTTTTGATAGTTGAATCCTACAGGTCTGTAATTTTGTGAATTAGTGCCATTAGATACTCCAATGCTAGTGGTAACATTACTACAAGCATTTTCATTAGTTGTCAAAATATTTGATGTAAATGTAGATATTCTCGCGGTCGGTATATGTACCGATACTTGCGTATGAGATGGTGACAAAGTGTTATTTATCACTTTTGCACATTCAGTCACTGGCATAATATTAGTTTGTACAATATGTGCTAAACCATGGATCACATTAACACCATCTTGTCCTCATTTTATCAATTCTCTTATGTTATGAATTGCAGTAATAGCTTCTTCAGCTATCCTCTCATTTTCCATAAATGCTTGAAAATCGGCTAACTCTTTATCAAGTTTATCTATTTGTTCATCAGATACATGTGCGATCACCTCAATAGTATCATCAACATCATGAAAAGTTTTATCTTCTATTGTATTTGTGATAGGTATAGTATCTTGCAAAATTTGTGTCTCTCCTTTTGTAAAGAAGGTGTTCAATGGATTTTCAGAGGTAGGAATACTGATTTCTTCAAAAGCACTAGATCCCATGAGTCTTATGCTTCTTCTTAAAGGGATATTTCTATTAGGTCAGCAAGTTATAATACTCATGCAACAACATGCACAAACTAATAGAATAAATCCTAGGAGCAAGATATGTTTAAGGGAAAAAATGCCTGATTTTTTGACTTTTTTCAATGCAAATGAATGAAAGAAGATGTGTTGTAAAGATTTTAAAGAGGGAAAGCACATGATATGCCTGAAAATAGTCAACTAATGCAAAAATACGTTTCACAACACACTTTTGAAGCGACTCTAGAAGGTCAATAAGTCAAAACCTAGTGAAAATAGGCCAAAATATGCAATTTTTCACCAAATCTCAATGCAAAAAGGTAGGTCAAAGGGTGTTGTAAGGAAAATGATGATGTAAAGAAACTTATAAAAGTAATATCAGCCACCTAATGACAAAAAATCTGTTACAACATGCCTATAGTACCTATCCAAGTCAAACCCTAGTGAAAATATAGCTAAAATATGCAAATTTTCACAAATTTCAATGCAAAGGCCCAAAAGAAAGTGTGTTGTAAGGAAATTGAGAATGGAAAGAATATAATAATCTTGATAACATCCAATTAGTGCAGAAAAAATCATCACAACACTCTTGGAGTGCAAATCTAGAAAGACGATAAGCTCAAATCTAGTGAAAAATGTCAGTCTTTTACATCTAGGGTTTGAAATTTTGCAAGGAGGTCACTATGATGCAACACTAAAATTAGAAATCAGACATAATGAGTGTTTTAACAAGGTATTAAAATCTAAAACAAGATTTTAACTACAATCCTAGCTCATGCAACACTAGGTTTTTATGAAAAATGCACAATTTTCAAGCAATTTTTATCAAATCAAACATGCAAATGCAATGTAAATGAATTGTAAATGATAAATTTATGTAATTTAAATTAAATCTAATGAAAATTACATAAATTAAATTAAATTAAATGCCAATGAATTCAAATCTTACAAAACTGCAAGCCTAATATGCCAATTTTTTTGAATTTTTCTTTCTTTTTGTAATTTTTCAAATGTAATAGAATGATTGAATTCAAATTTATCAAACAACACTCATAAGGTGCCAAAAAGTTCAAAAACACGGGTTCACCAAAATGTTTATGATGGAAAAGAGGCGGGGTTGTTTTAGTTTGAGTATAGGGGGTTTTGTTTGAATCCTCCTTTCCACTAAACATTCCAAGGGCTTTTCAACCGAGTTGCCTCTCCACTCGAGAGGAGAGTCACCTATCAGATTGGGTTGCCACGAGGGAAGATGGGAAATTCAAAATTTATCACACATATCTCAAATTAATGATTTAATGCTCTTAAAACCCTAATTTAAGCAAAACAGTAAGTAATTCTATAAATTACGACAAATGTTATTGAAATGAGACAAGGCAAAGAACCTTAACTCACTATTTTTCACAATTCAGAAAATGGAAATGTCAGGGACAATGGTGATGGTGCCCAAGTCCAAGGTGTAGATTTTTCTGTATAATCCTAATCTCCTTCCGTCACTGATTTCCACTGTATCTTTAGTTTCTAGCAATTCAGATACGAAGGACATTGTTGATAGCGCCCTAGTCCACTGAGGAATCTTCTGTCGGATGTCGAAAGCTTTGAAAACCCTAATTATCACTATCCAATTTGTTTCTGTAGCTTAAAATGCATAGGATAATGTTGATAGCGCCCATGTCCCAAAATCTCACACAGTGTCTACTTCTTTTCGGATCTTGAATCTTCAATGTCCTCCAATCTTCCCCATAATTCCACTTTCTCTAGATCCAATGCCTGTAACCTATAATCACAAGGAGTGTGGGAGGGGGTTGTGGTGTTTAGATGCTTGCCTCAGTCAAGCCCTGGAGAGACAATCAATTCTTTCAAACGTCGTTGTTAGAGAGAGTGCGTATCCTGTGGGATAGAGGCAAAAATCCAAATGATAATGATGATAAAACACAATAGATATCACCTTGATGATGAAGCTCTCATGGAAGGAAGATGCTCTTCAATGACATGAGGAGAAGATGTAATCTAACTTGCAAAAACAAAGACAATAACAATGCTCTACTTTGTAACACAATGATAATCACAAGTATGCCAATAGCTCACAATCATAAACATCTTCTAGTTTCTAAATGATAACCTAAATATGCTTATATATGTAACTACAAAGATTCCTGCCAAGAATTTCGTAATTTAAACTTATGATGTCGGCCTGGGACCCAAATAACAGTCACAAACCTGACATTTGAATTTAGGGTAGACCCAAAATAGGGCTAGACTAGGGCACTAGCGCCCAAGCCCACCCCCTTATCTTTGTTCAGGGATCACCAAAATAGTCCCCCTTAGGTCCCATTTGTCACAAGGCCCAAGGGTTTTCTCATCAGGAGTCTGAATTATCATGCAAGATGCTCTAAATGTAATCTAAAGACCCGAGAGCTAAACCTTAATAGGAAAAAGCCCCCAAGGGTGCATTTTTCTGACATAACAATCACGTTTTACATTTTCCATTTCATTTGCACACATATTATTGCTCACACTTACCAATGACAAAACATTGCATATCACATATGCTTCCCATTACTACCTATTTTTTTATTGTCTCCAAAGTAAACTCTATCACACATATATTTAAATTAAATATATTATATATTATATATTTATTTATAACTTAATGATATTTGTTTTATATATAATATAAATATTTTTATTGTTATATAGTATATTTAATATAATGTCAATTATTTACTATATTTTAAAATAATGTTATATTATAAATTATATATTTATATTAAAAAAAATATTTGTAATTTAATTATATCTATTTTATATATAATATATAGTATCTATTATAATAATATATATTGTAAATTATTTAATATATTTTTAAAATAATCCAAAATATGTAATCATGAAGGGGAGGGAGGGAGAGGGAGGAAGGGAGAGAGGGAGAGAACCCATTATCTCGAACAATAGCAGGATCTCGTCTCCAAGCTTCATTGATTCATACCTTTTGTGTACCAATACAATTGGAAACAATGCCACTTATTCATGTGGCTCAAAAATGGACATTTGCAGCATCTTGAAAGTTTAACAATGTTTCATATATATATATATAGTATGAACATTTTTTTATATATGATATATAAAAAAATGGGATATCTGATATAATTATACTATAAAATATAGTTATTTTATATTTTAAACTCTTATATTATAATTAAACTATAAATAAATATTTAATATAAATATACTATTTTATAATATAATTATATATAAGTATAATTATTTAAGATATTATACATTAAACCAATGAACAATTTATTATTGTATAGTATATTTTATATAATACAAATTATTTAACATTTCGCACCTTGCCAAGCGTTGATTTATTTTAAACTCATTGCTTTGCTTCCCTTTATCACATCTTTTTGTGCCATTTACCATAGGTTTCATTGATATCACTTTTTTTAATTAAGTTATAAACAAATATAAATAATAAATATATATATTATGTTTAATTTAAATATGTGTGATTGCCGATGATGGCATGGTTCGGTGGTTAAGTCTCTCGGTTGTAGTGGCAGCCACTAGAGTTCAAACCCCCGCTGGGCCAACGAGCTCGCAGGCTTTACACCTTCGATGGGCCAACGAGCTCGCGGGTTTGAAGTGTTCCTTCTTGGGGATGAGGTCCCCCGTGTTGTGGCCTCACCGGTTCATCGCTCCAGGCAAAAGCGTTAGTGTGGAGCCAAAGGGCGTGTCGTGCCAGCATCACCGGTCACGTTAAAAAGTTTACCAAGCGCATTATCTTTAAAATAAAAAAAATGTGTGATAGAGTTTGAGACAAGAACAAAGTAGGTAGTGATGGGAAGCATATCTGATATTTAATATATTTTTAAAATAATCCAAAATATGTAACCATGAAGGGGAGGGAGGGGGAGGGAGAGAGGGGGGAGGGAGAGAACACATTATCTCTAACAATAGTAACATCCCATCTCCAAGCTTCATTGATTCATACCTCTTTTGTGTCCTAATACAATTGGAAACAATGCTAGTTATTCAAGTGGCTCAAAAATGGGCATTTGCAACATCTCAAAAGTTTAACAAATGGAAAGAACACTTAACACTAGTTATTGTTTGAGCCTTCCCTTGTTTCACCACCATCCCAATAGTAGATAATCATTGTTTTCAAAAATATTCACAATGATATTGGTTCATTAGAGAAAGATATTATGGCCCACTGGTAAAGAATTTCAAACAACTACCATCCATGGAATTTGCACCATACATTGATGATGGAACTCCTAACTGGGGACATGTAATGCAAGAAGATAATCCTAATGAATGGAAATTCTTTTCAAGTTTGTATCTAGCCTTGCCATTTCAACTGGATGGGGTCGACATGCTTGGGAAACAAGAAGAGGAATGGTTAAGGGCACTATCACTTGCAAATAATTCACCGAAACAAAAAAACTTTACTTGCATGCATGTCAACATATTTAATTTACTCCATTTATTTTATAATGCAACAAGATAACACATATCACTACATTCTTTCAATGTCCAAATGATGGATGGACAATAACCATGCTCTCTTCTCAACAAATTCTAGTGTTCAATGTGTATTTATAAAGGAACCACTAATTACTTTTGTCTACATGCTATACACACACACACACACACATAGAGAGAGAGGGGGGGGGGGCTTTACTTGCGTATTTTGAACTTCCTTTAGTAGGTTCAAACCACAATCTTCTCCCTTATCTGAATCAAAAAAATGGTTTCCCAACTTGCTTTTGTTGTCCATTGTTATCCATACTTCTCTTCTCAAGAAAAGCTTTCTCTCCTTAGTAACACTCAGCTTACAAGGAATCTGAGATTTAGATATAGAAGGCATCCTTGTAGATTGATTCCATAATCTAGACATCACTTAGAAGAACAATTTTAGTAGTAGGAAGCATACCATGGTTTGATAGGAAATAGAAAAAAAATTCTTAATGAAATTGAGGTAGCTAAAGAAGACAACAATGCTCAAAGAAAGTGAGAAGGCATAATAAAAAGGATCAACAATAACTAAGATCTGATGTTTCATCAAGGAAAAAAGGAATTTTGAAGGCTACTAGCAGACTAAGGTGGGGATAGAAAGAGTAGCACTACTCAACCGAAAAAAGATGAGGAAGGAAAGGGGAAAACAAAAAAGGAAACATGTGCAAGCTTGCAATGTAGCCAGATGTGTACCCATGTAACATGCCTCTCATTAAGCATGTGACTTTTCCAAACCACTATGTTATATCCTTTCCTGCATCAGATTATCCAGATAACTAAAATATAGAAAATAAATATTGTAAATGAGAATACATGAATAATATTGCATTGAAATGGCATAATCACATGACAATATAGTACTAGCCTCTTTGAGGGGGCAACCTTCTTTGATCAATACTCAATACAATATATTTCATGGATACCTTTCCTTTTACCTAAACCTTTTATTTAAGCTAATACTACCTAAGAGAACTACTACTTCCCATGCATGTGGGATAAACATAATTTAGCAAAAGAGACAACTTACAAAGCATATGCGTTTGATGATTTTATTAATAAGACTTAATAAAAAACTAAATAGTTAGGATTGTGAATACTAACATGCCCTCCCTCATAAAAAGTTTTATCCTCAAAGCTTGAGATGAGGCAATTGTTGTTACATTTGGAAGAGGGGTTCACATTTTGCATGCCATGCCATTAGACTAGGACCTCAGTAAGGTTGTGATTGTAGAGTTGGCACGATTGTTTGTTGAGGATAGACTTAGGTGTTAGGAGAATAGATCCCTCTGTATATAGCTCAGGCAAAGCATATTGAGCTTGAACTTGTTGGCCAAGAGCCTTCTTTAAGAAAGAGACATGAAAAAGTGGATGGAGCTTTGAAGAAGATAGGAGTTCCAACTTGCATACGATTGAATCAATTTTCTACAAAATTGTATAGGGGCCATAAAACTTGGGTGTGAGTTTTTGGCGAGCCTTCATCTTCAAAGATAATTGTTTGTATTAGTTTAGGTGAAGAAAGACCACGTCACTTGACAACAAAAATGCATTGTAAATGTTGTTGATTATCTCATTGTTTCATATGATTGTGTGCTATGTTCAGGTTGTGCTCAAGGTTGTGGAGAATGATGTCACATGTGTGAAGGGTGGAATCCACTCCCATACCTTGGAATTGCTTGTATATGTTTGGAGAGATGGTGGAGGTTGACCACACACCACTTTATATGGTGTCATTTTGAATGTTGTGTGATAAGTGGTATTATACCACCATTTAGCCAATGGTAACCATTTGGTCCAATGATGTTGGTGATCTAAATCAAAGTAGTGTAAATAGGTCTCCAAGAACTTCTTGACAATTTTAGTTTAGCCATTTGTTTGTGGATGATACTAGAGCTTGTTTTAAGTTGGTAAATGAAAATTTGTATCTTTATTTTCTATAGACAAACATTTGGAAGACATACTTTCTTTGAGCTCTATCTTCTGGAATGGTTTCTTGTGATGGGTTTCACAATAACCATTTTCTAAATCTAAGTGCTTTATTTTATGAAATTTAATTTTTTCAATCCTCTAGGCTTTCATTCAGTCCTTCCAAAAGGAAACTATGGTTAGCATGACTAATCAAACTAATAACTCTAGGATTGTAATTAGCAACATCCAAGCCTGCAATTAGTCCCATGTTGATTATGCAAACAAATTTGCTCCATATAATCAAAATAATGTCTATAACTTTCAATACTTGTGTTTGGTAGCCTCTTCAATTTGGGCAAGAAACTGGCTAGATAAAAACTAAGGAATTTATAATCTATTGAAGTCTAGATTAGTACAAAATGAAGGTTTCATTAAATTCTAGCAAGTTACACTTGAATGCATTCCATGCCTTACATAATTCACAATCTGTGGAAATTCATAGAAAATAGAGGAATGTTTCCCCTCTAGCCCATCCCTTGTGTTCTTATGGAAATTTTGCACATCTTCCACCTTACCAACTTTTGACACACAGCTGCAAATGACAAATGCAAATCACATATATTATTATCTGCAGAAACATACATACAGACATTCATCATCTTTCGATGCGCGCTGTTACAAATTCATAGATTCTGACATCTATGTGGAAAGAGGAGATTAAAACTAGGAAAGAACCAAAGAGTGGTAATCTGGCTTTCAATCTCTCTTAACACATAAAGAGCAGACTAGAAAAACTCTTATAAACACCTAAGGAGTCAAACCAGAAGTACTCCGACACACTAAGACTCTTGCAGACTCAAACTTAAAGGACCTCTAAAACTCCAATATTGCTTGCTTGAAGCGTTCTCGGGGTCTTCCTTTTATAGGAAACTGGTTCCACTGAGACTGATCTTTTACTTCAATAAACCATATTGAAATTTGAAATCCATTACCACAAAACAGACACGTGCAACCCTTATCCAGAGGATTACCCAAGCGAGGATAAGATTCCTCATGGTGGGACCAAATAACCCGTGAACGAGATAATGGGGTACAGACAAAGACAACCATTATGTACAAAGCATCTTTTTGATCACGGGAAGGGTAACCCGTGTACATGTTAAGGCGCATGTACTTGCCCCTTTTACCGTGGTGTAGGCCACATCTATCTTTTGTCATGAAGGGATAGATTCCTTCAGTGGCCAACATGCCTGGTCCACTAGCTAGAGCTTGTGTCGCTAGATTCCATAGGAGTAAAATCAATGCACCCTTCACAAAACTGGTGAACCGGGTGAGTATAGCCAGGTGCTCGATAATCCTTTGTCTTTCCCTTAGTGGATGGGCCGGCTTCATCAAAAGGGTGTTCTCCAGCACGTTCTTCATAGTACCGACAATGATCGCACTGCTCCCAAATTGGATGAGGAGTACAGCCTGGCAAGATTCCCCAATGAGACTGCGATCCGGATGGTTGAGTGGGATCAATAGGAGGAATAGGTTCCTTTGGATCTTCCTTCCACATGATGCTGAGAACTTTGAGTTTGTGGGCTCCAAACATCCCATGGTTGATTGACGTAGAATTGGCCTGATCTATGCAGTAGGTTTTTGTATGTATCCACAGAGGCATCTTGGAAACATAGAGATGGTGTAGCTTGCTTGTCATATTCCAATATTGAAATCTGGAACCAAAACCAGATGGACCATAAGTCTGCATCATATGACGAATAATTAGATTTTCTGTATAAGATGCAAATGTCAGTTTGAATAAACATCCAGAAAAAGAAGATGTTCCTTGGAAATCCATTTCTGCTGCTGCAGCATTTGGTCCTTGGAAAAGATCTCGAATGAGATTTTTCCCGCCTTCATGTTCTAGCCATCTGTCTATTCTGATGATTATCGGATTGCAAAACTGGATGGGAAGCTGTTTGTTATCATCACACCAATTCTGTAATACCGCTTTGATCTTAGGATCAATGTCTTCAGCTAAGGCTATCATCTCGAAGAATGGATGATTTGTCCAGAGTCCACTCTGGGTCAACTGTTGCGCTGCAACAAGACATCTGAACCTGTCATGTAAAAAGTCATTAGCCATATAAAAATTGTGTCTGTCTCTCATGGGAAAAGGATTGGTGCTCCATTCCATGCAACAAGGCTCATACCACCAATGTTCTCGAATCTTAACCACATGAACTCTTCCTTTATTAGGAACACAGATTTGATTGGTTTGTCCTTTAATCGGTGGTGGAGTGACAAGAACATCATGTTCAATGTGAGGAGCTTTATGACCTTCTCTGGATAGAAAATCAGCAAATATATTAGCAGAACCAGGAAGATGAGCAATATCAAACTCAAATGTATTAAGAAACTGAGCCCATCTTAAGAGACGTCCTCGGACCACCTTATCCTTGGATTCTTTCTTGAAAAATCCTTTCAGATTCTGTAAATCACTTTTAATCAGAAATTTCTTGTCAGCAACAAACATCTGAAAAGATTTCAAAGTATTAATGACTGCTAATATTTCTTTATGTGTGCTGTGATAATTCAGCTCACTATTTTTAAAGCTACTAGAGATATATCTCACTATCTCCTCTTTGCCATTATCTAGTTGTTATTTTAGAACACCTGCCCATGCATAATCACTTGCATCAGTTTCAATAATTTTAAACCCTGGACCTAGAAGTCTAAGAGGAGGTAAGTCTGAACATTTCTGTTTAATCCTCTTAATTAAGGCATCATGCTTGGTAGTCCATGGAGGTGGATTCTTTCCTAACAAAGCATTTAGATCTTTTCGATCTTCTGCTAGCTTACTATAGAATCCAGCAATATAATTAACCAAACCAAGAAAGTGTTGTAGTTCTTTGACAGTAGTTACCTGTAAATGTTGAATCTTGGTCAAAATATGTGGTTGTGCTTCCATTTTCCCCCCCGGGAGAAGCTTGATGCCAATGAATATAATCTCACACTGAGCAAAGTGAGATTTAGTAGGATTAATGGCTAAGCCATGCTGTTGACAAATCTGTAAAAAGACCTGTAGATGTTCTAAATGTTTTTTCATATCTTGACTGAAAACAAGAACATCATCAACATAAGGTTGGATAAATTTTGCAAATTCATAAAAGATTTTATCCATTGCCTGCTGGAAAATTGAAGGTGCAGTTTTGATACCAAAGGGGAGAACCTTCCATTCAAATAATCCCTGAGGGACTGAGAAGGCAGTTTTGTAGATATCTGCAGGATCCATCTGTATCTGCCAGAAACATTTGGTTAGATCAAACTTTGAATAAATATTACTGCCCTGTATGGCTTGCCATATATGGTCTTTACTAGGCAAGGGATGTTGATTGTCAACCAAGCATTCATTTAGTGGTTTATAATTTACCACAAGTCTTTTCTCCTGAAGTTCAACACCATGTTCATCAAATTTAGGTACATACATAGCATGACAAGAAAAAGGAGAACTAGATCTGCGAATAATATCTAAGGACAATAATTCTGTAATCTCTTTTCTACAAAGCTTAACTTCTGCCATACTCATCAAGAAATAGTTAGCTTTGGCTTTAGGAACTATATCATTTCCTGAAGCGTCTTTCTTCAGAGGAAGAGAGCAGGTGAGATTTCTTTTTTATTTCTTAAGATCTTTTGTCATTACTGTGTCTGCATAGACTATCTTCAGTTGTTCCAGATCTACAGTTGTTGACTCAATCTGTTGGGTTAACCAGATTGAATTTGTCCTTTTCTTCTTTTTCTCGATCACAATCTGCTTAGTGAATGCCACATTTTGATGGATACGAGGCATCTGAAAAGTGCCTAACAGTGTGATAAACATGGAATCCATAATAATGGGTTCCCAGCTCTGCATCGTGCTGCTACCAATAACTCCATCATAATTGTTTACCTCATAATGGACAAACACAAGTTCATCCATAAAATCTTTTCCTAATTGAATTGGAACCTTACAAATCAACTGAGAGTTAAATTTACCTTTTCCAAATTCAATTTCTATAGTGGCTTTAATCCACATGTCTGCTGGAAAGCATTGATACCTAGCCAAATTAATATCAGCACCAGTATCCCACAAAAATGCTAAGGGATACATTTTTATACCTGCAGGGTGGATATTGAGAATCACACTAGGGCATGTTGTTGTATACACTGTCTATGCTACTCTAAAAGTTTTGCTACTGGTACCTTCTTCTAATACAGGCATTGTATCCTGTATCGGTCCTGAACTTTGTACAGGTTCCGTTCTCTGTGGAGTGAACATTTGTTCTTCACACAACAGTGGTTCTTCAGGAGTACTGATGTATATACCTAGAGAATTGGACTTGAATAACTGTTCTTCCTGAGAAGAGACTGCTGTTGGCAGTTGAAGACTAGAGGAGGAATTGTACTGGTTAATATATTTATCCAGTTCAGAAGATTTTTCCATTTCCTCAACAAGATTGAGATTTTCTTCTTCATCAATTTCTGTAATTTCAGCATAGGCCTGCTGAATGACTTTTTCTAAAAATATCTTGCATTGTCTTCGCCACAATCTTCTTACCATACTGCCCTCAGAAGGGGCTATATTAATATTACGCTGCCCAATGGGCAGAGTTGACTCCCTAGGTGAAGCAGATCTAGGAGGGGTTCTTTGAAGAACCTGTCTAGGGGGTTCATTCTCTTTGAGCAAGAAATATTTCCTTGATTTGAGCGTCTCTAGCTTATTGTTCAATTTATGCCATGTTTCAGGACCCATATTCATTTCATGGAGTCTATTTTCTAGTTGAACAATTTCTTCAATTACCTTGTTCAACTCACTTGGATCTCTTCTGCTTCTGTACATCATGCAGAAGAATGAATTTTCAGAATCACTAGACTCAGACTGTTCTAGATTTCCAGTGATAATATTAACATGAACCTACTCTGTGGCAGACAAGAACTCAGCCTCTTCTGATTCTGTATCTGATAAATCAGAAAGAATTATATCATCAGAATCAGAGGGATATTCATTGATGAATATATATTCATCATTATCCATTCCAGCTTCTCTGGCTGTTCGAACCTTACCTTTACTCTTTTTCTTATGTCTATCTGGACATTTATTTGCATAGTGATTCCCTTTGCAAATATAACAGGTAGGTTCCCATTTTTTACCAGATCCTTTTTTATTCTTGTCCTTCTTCCTGAAGTATCCTTTCTTGCGGAGATACTTACTATACTGCTTCTTTTTCTTCTTCTTATAATACTTATCTTTATCTTTGTTAGAATATTTCTTTTTAGAAGAAGACTGTGATTGACAGGATTTACATTTGTCATACTGTGAAGAAGGTAGAAGCTGATAACAGACAAAAGAGGAGATTATAGGCTTTACCCTTTTTATCTCTTTCCTTTTCTGAGTTTCTTGACAGATTTCTTCATTTATCTCGACCAGGAACTGAACTAATCGAGGAAAAGTCAGTTCTTTTAATTTTGTACCTTCATGAACTACATTTTCTAAAACTTTCTTATGATAAAAGTCACCTAGATCAGGACCAAAACTTTTTAAGAAGCTAGTAAACATAAATTCCTGATTTTGTTCATGACCAGAGATATACAGATTTTTATACTGGTCTTCACAATATTCTTTAAAACATTTTAAATCTTTACACTTGCCTCTCATGAACTTATTATAGGCAAGTCTTTCTCTTGTGTCTGTTTTTCCTACAAACAGATGAGTCAACTGTGCACACACTTGATCTGTTCCTCTGTTTATCAGATTTTCTCTGTACCCATTCTCAAGACGATCCCACACATTTCTGGCTAATCCAATTATGGAATTGAGAGCTTGCTTGATGACTTGAGCTTCATTAGCATCAACATTGGTTGACATATAATTAGTGATCCAGGCACGCATAGTGTCAATGGCTCTCATATTTTCTAACTCCTCAAAGCTGTCAAAGTTTACTAAAGGAGGACTATCTGATTTGAAAGACTGGATATTTTTAAAAGGGTCAACTGGGTTGGAACCATTGGGATTTGTTCCATTGCCACAAGCCATTTGAAACTTACCAGCTACTTGTTCAGCTGCAGTAGTTTCTCTAAGTTTCCCAGTTGAGGGATCAAATATTTTTTCTATTACAGGCTGCTTAGGATGTATTTTCATCTTAGGGCCTTCATACTGGGCCTGTAAATAACCTTGGGCACTAGATGGAAAATTTAGCATTTTCCGTTGCTGAGACTATACCTGAATAGTGGTAACCAATGTCTGAATGGATGAGGACTCTTGAACAACAGAATCCTTAAGCTGTACAGTATTCTCAGTAACTTGTTGAATATCAGATCTGACAAGTTCAACCTTGTCTTCTATGTGTTTCATTTGAATTCTACAGTTGGCTATCTGTGAACTTAGCACTTCATAGTCCATATGATTTTCAACTCTAACTTGCTACAGCTTTTCTCTGTGTGTTTCTGTAGCACGTTGTTGAGCGGTCCACCATGCTTTAGCATGTGTCTTGAATTGGAGATAAGCGGCTTTCAGCTCAAGCAGCTCATCCTTCATTTGTTGAAGGAGATTCTTTTCCAGCCGATCAAGGGAAGCAATGACGGCATGCATGTTGGCTTGAAGAGATAACAGTTGTTTCTCTTGCTGAAGCGCACGGAGTTCATCCTGGGTTTTTCTATCATGGATATACAGGAGAGTTTTCCGGATGCACAAATTGGTCCAATTCAATAATTTACTTTGACTGGATCCCTGGACTTCTCCTACAGGGGTAACATGTAGCGGCCAGAAGTCGGCTTGATATTGTCTGGACAGATCTCTAAGCATAAAATCTTTAAAGGGTGGAATGGTTCCGGGTACAATACAAGATCCAGAAGGTGTGGAAACAGCCTTTTTAGTAGATTCTTTTATATCCTGTTCTGGTAACAGAGTAGGTTTACCAGACAGCATGTGGGCTTTTCCAGATGGTGGATGGAAAATGAAAGAACATTTTTCACATTTGAAATATCCATTTTCCAAAGCAGAATATTGATCATGGGGACATGGATTTGACACAGGTGCACTGGAAGTACTTGCACCAGGGGTACTCTGAAGAGGTTTTTTGGCAACAGGAATTTGAAACAAATTTTCAAAGCCTTTAGAAGGCTCAAGATGAACACTCTGTGATCTACTATACACAAATGGCAAAGGGTTATTATGGTTAAAAGATTTTTCCTTCCTCATGGACGTTGGGTGTCCAGAGGAGAAGCGAATAACCGCTTGGTCATCTATTTCTTCAAGGGTAACTCCTCGCAACTGTGGAGGCTTCTGTTCAGTAGGCTTATGGTCCTTATCCCATAGTGAGATAGCCCATTCTTCAGGAAGCTTAATGTCTTTATGCTTGACAATTTTAGGGGCTACTAACTGGGTATGGTCTGAGGTAGATTTCCAGATTATAGAAAAGCCTTCTATTTCCTGGGCTCGTCTAGGGTTCATCATCAGAGGGATGACCTTGTTATATAGACGGTAATGCACTAAAAAGACTAGGGAATGATTGATAGAATTATCCTTCATAAAGAGGTTCATAGTATTAAACTCATATGTAAGGACTTTATCCAGGTTGCCATCTTTGAGGCTGACTAGGAAATCTAACAAGCAATCTAAAAATATAGGACCTTCTGACATAGAGTCACACGCACATCCAAGCAAGGCATGTGATGTTTTGAAGAACCTGGAGTCCTTCAGCATCATCATCATAATTATCGAAAGACCTTTTCGATAATGTCCAACTACACCAATCCTCACATAGGACAAGTGGATGTACTGTGGATTAGCAGGACTAGCTTTAGCCTGACTGGCAAATTTAGCAATTTCCTTATCATTGAACAGATTTAAGGAACCTTCAGCTCCACCTTTAACTGAGTGTTGCAAAGAAGCAATGTGGCATTTCTGCCAAGAAGTATAACCGAAGAAATATTTTAAACCCTAGACCTGGAAGTCTGAGAGGAGGTAAGTCTGAACATTTCTGTTTAATCCTACCCAAATTTTGAGGATAAGCTTGTTTTCTTTATAATTTTTTGTAGATACAACATAATTGAGTGGTATATCCAAAGGAAGCAAAGCAACTTCTGCACCCCCAATTCTAGCAAACAAAGAAAGGATATTGATCCCCTATAGATAGATAGGCTTCAAGATAGAAAGATGGTATCCTTTAATGAACAAATCAAAGTGATACATTTTTCCTCTTCTTCCATTTTTACATATATAGAAGCCAATTGACTCACCACTAGATAAAAATGATTTAAGTGTTTGGTTACAAAGTATCCTTCATGCATCTTTAAATAATACAAATTTTTTTCAAAAATAACTTTTTTACAACACACTTAGTTTGATATAATGCAATAATTTTATCTCATAAACTCTTAGTAATGTTTTATATTAAAACATTCATAAAGATTTAATTAAAAATACACAACCTAATAGTAGATCTATCTCTTCTATCCAACTTGTCCCATTCATCTTCATCTATTATTGATGGTAGAAAATTAAGTGCAACAATTATTATGATTCACCGTTCTATCTCCACCTAATGATCTTCAACCTTCAATTTCCACAACTCAATGTTTTACCTATTTAATTTCTTGATCTCAATTGTCAAGGTGTTAGCCAAGACTTCTGATTTTTAATTATTATTTTAAATCGACATGAATTATCCCACAAAAAATAGAAAGCAACACAAGAAATGTATCCCTTCCTTCATGGGATCAATCAAAGCAAAGCTTAGATACCAAATGTTGGTTTTACAATGCTTATTACTCAATTAGGAGCAATGGAAAGTAATAAAATTTGTTTTTGATATTGGTAAGTTGCAAACAAGGGTGTAGATCCTTATTACAAAAGCCACACGAGCAGCAAAATAGGCCAGCGACCACGAACAACAAAAAAGTAGCAAACTAACAACTAACTAACATAATAATATCAAAAGAGTACCAATACCAAAAATAACAATAGAAACATAAACTAATTAAGCAGCTCATTCTAATCATCCTTGAGAAACCCCAGAAGTTCCTCCTTGCCAGCAGTCTTGCCTTCCTTGTCAACTTGTTTATTTTGAGTGTCCTGCAAAATAGCCAGCGACGTGGCAGCACACTGGATAACTTTTGAGCACATAGTAGCAAGCACTTTCACTTTGTCCTCCATAGAGAGCAACCTTTTCTTAACATCATCTAGCTCCTCATTAAGCTGGCTATAATTATCACAGTTCCTAACATTGGCAGCTTCCTTCTTAGGGGTTTCCAGGATCTCAACTTCCTCTTGATCAGTTTCATAATAGGAGTTATTTAACTCCTTGAAATGACTAGCACCCTCTTGCTCCTCAGGTTGTTCAAGTATCGACTTAACCTCCTTGATTTCCACCTCATCCTCCGGGTTCGAAGCTGAGGAATATTCCACAATTTTTAGAACAAGCATTTTACCCCCTGCCAATCTACTCTACCTTTGGATACTTGACCTCCTCACAGTGCTCCCCTTGATCTCAACATCTTTATCCTCCTCTGTAGCATCAACCCCTTACTCTTGAAGTTCAATATTCCCCTTGTCCACCACCAGATCAGCTAGTTTCTCACCTCCAACAGATTTTTTGCCTTTCTTTTTACCAACCTTCTCGGGCACAGGGTGTTCCTCGAGACTCCCTTTCCCCTTTTTTCCACCTAAGTGTGAAGGGTTGTTCTTGAAACCACACAAACCCTCATTGGTTGCCTTTTAGGATTGACCTGGGGAACCAGCCGCACCCCTCGAAGGGGTAGCCAAGTCAGCTAGCCCCTACAGGATAGGGTTAGTTTTATGGGAGTCCAGTGGGATCTTGGTGCCTTTTTTCTTGTGGGACCAGGATCCAAGATTATCAACAGACTAAGCCTTTGGGTTTTGGGAGGGCCTAGTAGGACCCTGGATATCTTTAACAGTCGGGCTAGTGACCTTTCTTTTTATTAGGGATACCATACTTAATGCTCAAGGGGATGTTATCATCTGAGTCATTATCATTGCTTTCATCAACAAGAAAATATTTTATAGGATGAGCAAGGCAGAGGGCCAGGTGGAAATGGAACAAGCAAAGGATCAGGCCTTGATGGAGTGGGACATCGACAACAGTAGGGTTACCTTCATGGGTCTTTTTAGCCACCTTAATAGAAGACTCTAAGGAAGATAAGAGATAAAAAGGAAAATTCACAAGAACCTTATGCCTAAAATGATTAAGGCAAAATGAAAATGATAGTAGCACTTAAACCTACCCTCCAAGGTGATATACTTCATGATGAGATAGCAGACTCTGTCCCAGGGGTTGACAAGGCTTTCCCTTTCAAAATCGCCTTGCATATGAACAGGTGACTCCCCCTCTTTGAATAATTTCTTCATACCTTCAGGGTCCTGCACTTTGGTTTGTTTCCTCAACCTTTTTCCATCGCAACACAATCTCGTGGCTTTGGCGATAGTTTCTTTAGTCCCTTCAAACTGAACACCACCAACCCAAACTTTACATTCCTCATCCCATAACATCACAAATTGGATTGAAAGATTTTCATTGAAGTTGTTAAGGCATTCCAAGAATGACATGATACATCCCTCATAACATATACTCCACAACATGGAGTTTTCCTTAAACTATGTGCAGGAAGAGGGTTCAGTTCAGACCTTATCTCCACCCATGGTCATGTTCTTCACAATTTGAAAGGGAAAGTCACACAACATAAGGTTCAGCACCTAGAAGTAATGCAACTACTCTCTAAATTGTCTAAAAATGATGATCTGGCTATCATCATTAAACTTTCTCTTGAGGCCACTCAAACCTCCAAGCTCGTCCTTCGAATCACCTTCACATTGTGAATAATAATTACTATCATAATGAAGCTTGTGCGGGATTTCAATAGAGAGAAGAGTCGTTGGGATTTGAAATGACTCCATACGCCAGCTTAGCGACTGCCACAAGGTCCTGCTAATTTGTCTTTCGCTTATGTGGAAGTCTTCGAACCTTATGGGATGAACATACATTGTCTTAGCCATGATGACAGCAACCTCCTTATATCTCCTTCGATGACTAAACCCGATCATGAGAGCATAGATAAGAATATATATGAAAATATATTCAAAACAATAATACTTAGAGAAAGCCATTAATTAGTATAAGGTCGGGCCTCCATTTGGAGGTAATTTCTAACATTAAGAGGCAGATTTTTGAGACTCCTCCAACACCTTATAAGGAAGAGGTTACTCCCTATATTGGCCATGGCATCCATCACTTGGTTGCCCTCTGTGTAAACATGTTTAATCTCAAATCCTTCAATGCCAAAAAGAAGTTTCTTAATATCCTAAATGATATCATCAATCTGCCAGCCCACCCTGGCTTTCTCCTTGACAACATCAACAATAAGTTTGGAGTCCCCTTCAATAAGTAAGTTTTTAATACCAATAGCAAGGGCCACCTTAAGGCCCCAAAGGAGGGCCATAGCCTCAGCAACATTGTTGGAATTTTCTCTAAGACCACCAGCATAGGCCACAACAAGATATCCCTTAGTTGATCTAAGGACTCCACCTCCACTGGCCTAACATGGGTTCCTTTTAGCAACTCCATCAAAATTGAGCTTCGTCCAACCATCAACATGGGGAGACCACTTAGTGTTGGAATGAGCTTTCCTTTTAGAATCATCCATCTTACAAATGTGAGATGGGACACTCCACTGACTTATGATACTAGCTTCATGCTTACTGGGGGATAGTCAGCAGCTTTCAGAGTGTTGTTAGAGATATTTTCCTGCAAAAGTTTAGCAAACATGCAAAAGAACTCCTTAGGGGATTTTGTCTTTTCCCTAAACAACCTATTATTTTGTTCCTTCCAAAGACCCCAAGCCAGGATGGGGGGAACATGAGCCCATATCTCTTTGTAAATAGGATGGGTAAAGGGTAGCCTATAGCACCTTATGACAATAGAGAGATCAAAATTCATGCTCCAAGAGACTCCCAAATTTTGCATAGCTAAACTCCAAACTTCCCAGGAGAATTCACAATGCAGCAACAAGTGGGAAATTGTTTCTTCATCCTTCATACAAAGAGCACATCAGTTAGGGATTTGGAATCTCTTATCCAAAGGTTGTCCATTGTTAAGATCTTGTTTTGTATAGCAAGCCACCAGAAGTGGTTGATATTGGGAACAAGGTTGTGGCCCTAGACCCTTCTCTAAAGGTTAGAGCCCTCATTAGACTCCATAAATAGGTTGTAAGCAGATCTAACTGTAAAAACTCCTATCTTATCCTTAGCCCACAACAATTTGTCCTTCTAGGGGAATATGGGAATCCTGCAAGCTCAGAGGGAGAGTTGCACCTCCTCGACAATCAGTATAAGGTCATTTTGATTTTGACAACAGTCTGACAGCTGTTTCCAGCCTCCATTACCAGGAAGAAGATAATCAACAACCAATTTCCTAAAGAAAGTAATAGCCCTGTCAGCTAGTCTTTAGACATTTTAAGTCTTACAAAGAGGGGGGCCTTTAAGCCAATTGTCTTCCCAAAACTTGGTAGTTCTACCATCCCCAACTTCCATTTAATACCCTACAACAATAAGGTTCTACTTTTTAACACATTGTTCCAAATCACTGAATCACTAGGGATACCAATGATGTGTAGGAAGTCATCAGAGTTAAGATTAGACAAGTAATTGGCCCTCATAATATTGTCCCATTCCTTGCCTCCACTTAGGAAATTCCACCCAATCTTATCTAGGAGAGCTTTGTTGATTAGGTTGATTTTTCTAATTCCAAGGCCTCTTTGTAATTTGGGTGTACAAGCTTTATCCCAACTAAATAGGGCCATCATTTTTTTCTCTTCCATCCCAGTCCAAAGAAAATTTCTTTAAATTCTCTCAAACTTCTCTGCAATATATTTAGGGATTTTGAAGAGGGAAAGGAAGTAAATAGGAATTCCTTAAAGGGAAGCCTTTAAAAGTTGATATTTTCCAGCTTGACTCAACAACTTTCTTTTCCACCCAGCCAGCTTCTTTTGGATCCTTTCTAGAATGGAATTCCAATATGTGGGATGGACATCTTTAAGAACTAAAGAAAGACCAAGGTAAGTACCTGGGAGCTCGCCACTAGGACAGCTAAGGATCCCCATGATTTTCTGTTGGAGGTCTAGAGAAGTGTTGTAGAAGTAGATCAAGATTTTATCATGGTTGATACACTAACCGGACGACTTTGCATAATCCTTTAGAACTTTCTTCCATTTCCTAGCTTCAACCACAGAGGTAGCCCCAAAAAGGATAGTGTCATCCACGAATTGTTGAATGGCAGCAAGGTCTACTATTGAAGCTGGTTTAATACCTTTTATCTCCTAAACTCACAACAACTTCATAAAACTCCTACTAAGCACCTTTGCCATAAGAATGAGTAGGTAAGGAGATAACGGGTCACCTTGTCTTTAGCCCCTCCCAACATTAAAAATCCCCTATGGACCCCATTAACAAGGACAAAGTACTTAACATAAGTGATACAAGTTTTGATGAGTTGCAATGTTATGTCTTGAAACCCCATCTTCTCCAAAACTTTGAAAAGGAAGTCCCAAGCCACCCTATCATAAGCTTTGGATATGTCAAGCTTAAAGACCATCCTAGGCAACTTGTTTCTTTCCATTGAATGAATAAATTCATGAGTGGATATGGAAGCATCCAAAATTTTCTTGTTCGGGACGAACCCCTTCTGACTATTATTGATCAGATGGTCCAAGATAGGCTGCAATCTACAAACCAAAATCTTAGAAAATATCTTGTAGACTATGTTATAGAGGCTGATGGGCCTGAAATCCCCCATACTCGTAGGATCCATTTTTTTGGGCACAAGCGCTATGAAGGTATGATTGAGTTGTTTTAGCATCTTTCCAGTCCTAAAGAAGTCCATGGTTGCTTCAGTAACATCCTTCCCCTCAATGTCCTAGTACTCCTGAAAAAAAGTTGGAGGAAAATCATCTGGGAATGGGCCTTGAAGGCACCCATAGAAAAGAGACAAGCATAGACTTCTTCCTCGATCGCCAGTTTAGTAAGCATAGTATTGTCTTCAACATTAAGTTGGGCGAGGATGATATCAATTAACTCTTGCTTTTCCAATTTGTCCCGGGCAACAAGAAAATTCAAAAAATAGGTGGTAGCTGCCTGTCCCACTTAAACATCTGACTCAACCATTAATCCATTTTCATCCATAAGTCTAACAATGTTGTTCCTTTTCCCATGCCTCGTAGTAGATTGATGGAAGAAGGTAGTATTTCTGTTCCCCTCTCGAAGCCACTACACTCTAGATTTTTGTTTCCAATAGATTTCCTCCTTTTTAAGAATTTCCCTCCAATCCTTCCTCAGAGATTCCTCCAGCAGCATAGTATCATTAGATAAGTCCCCATTGGCCATCTGTAGCTGAATATCAGCAAGGTTGGCAGAAATCCTTCTCTTATTTTTAAAGATATTGCCAAAAGTGAACCTATTCCACCCTTTGACTTTGTTTTTCACCATGTCTAGCTTATGAGCCAGCCTATACATGGGAGTTCCTTGGATAGTGATATTCCACCATGTAGCCAACTAATTTCTAAAGTCCAGATGTTGAGTCCACATTATCTCAAGTCTGAAGGGGAAGGGGCCCTTAACCTCCCTATCCTCCCAGGATAAAAGTACAGGGTTGTGGTCTAAGGTCATCCTGGGGAGGGCTTCTAGATTATAGGCACTGATGTAGTACCAATTAGATGTAACCAAGACTCTATCTACTCTAACTTAAATCAGGTTCCCTCTTCCATAAGACCCTCCTTATTGAGGAAACCAACCAGGTCAGCCATACTATCAGTATAGTCTATGATACCATCAATCTTTTCTGAATGATAGAGAGGGGAGTTAAAGTCACCTACTAGCATCCAACAATCATTCTTGTTACTCTCAATCAGAGTGGAAAGGAGATCCCACAACTCCTTCCTAGTATTTCTCTGATTGAGGGCATAAATATTGACAAAGTTCCAAGATTTGTTATGAGAATCCATTCTGACACTTAGGCTATTCGTGCATCTAGCAATGAGACTCCCTTTCACAACCTTACTATTCCACATAGTGACAATACCACCTGAAGCTCTTGAAGCATCACTAATGCGGTACTCGGCATTGGACCATTTTTTTTTAGCAATAAGCTGGAAACCTTCTGCCTTCATCTTGACTTCTTGCAGTAAAAGGATATTAACTTTATTATTATAAATGCAGTTCTTTACAAGGAACTAGTTATGGGGGATATTAATCCCCCTAATATTCCATGAAAGAATCCTTATTTATTTTGGACCTTCCTGGAGCCAATCTCTAGAGTCCTCTGATTACCAATAGCAATGTCCTTATTGACAACTTTCTATCTAATTTCTCTCTGGGTGGGTCTCCTAGCTTTTGGGTCCACACCTATATCAGCAGTCTTCCTTCCTTGACCTCTGCCCTTCTTTTTGGAAGTGGACCATCCCTCTAAATCTGTGTCTTTACTACTCTTGCTAATTCCCGCTTCAAGGGTTAATCTGAGGGATTTATTTCTTGGTGATGAGAAGCCTTGCAGCTTGCAACCAATTACTTCTCCTTTGTATGGGCTTCCAATCCTTTTGAAGATAGATTCGTTGCCACTATCCACATTAGACATCTCAAAGCTTCTTTCTATTACTTCAACATTAGGATTAGCCTCCTGATCTAAATCTCCCCATCATCTAGTTCTCCATGTGGAGAGGATTTCTCTATAGGATGGGAGCATGGTTGTTCCTTATGGCCGGGCTCCATGGTAGAAGTGACAAGAGTCTCACTCATAGGGATGGAGATCTCTAAATCTTTCATAGCATCATGGGACAAGTCTTTGTCTTCTTCTTCCTTATCATCTTCTTCCTTCTTCTGGGGTGTGCTAATGATATTCAGAATGTCCTCTTAAAAGGATAATCTTCCTCATCTTCATTGGTTTGGCTTTCCATAGTAGTGGAATTTTTCTTAACTTTGCATTGGGTTATCAAGTGGCCCTTTTTTTTGCAGTTTTGACAAAAGACAGTGGATTCTCATATTGAATAGGTTGAGTCCATTGACCAAATTTAGACTAAAGTGTAATGGAATTAGGAAGGGTCTTGTTAATATCTACACTAACACAAAAGCGAGCAAACACTAACCTGGATTTATTCTTGGTAGTGTTGTCCAAAGCAACAAATTGACTGAAGTTATTGGCTATCCAGATGAAGACTTTCTCGTCCCAATATTCCAATGGGAGACCTGAGAGCCTTACCCAGACTGGGGCAGTTCTATTTAGATCTGTACTAGCATCAAACCCCTACTTCCATTTGCAAAGAGAGAGGTTGTGCTTTCCATACATCCATGATCCCCTAGCAAGGACAACAATGAGGTCTTCTCTGGCCGTAGACTTGAAAAGGAACATTCCCTTGGCCATGGCACTAACCGAAACACTACCTTTCACCTTCCATTTAGCAATGACCCATCTCCTCACCACATATATATTTGGTCTGAAAGAGAAGAATTTACCAACAAGAGATTTCTCCATTGAGGAAACTATTCTCTCCATGGTAATTGTTACCCAGATTTTCACTACAGCTCAATCAGGCTTAGAGGTCCTATTGGTCGCCGAGAACTGTAGAGTAACAAAACTCTACATTTTGTTTCAGTCGCACCGAGTCTGCGGGTTTTTTCTGTTTCTGTGTATGTTTCAAGATATTGTTGCGCGGGTTTCTAATACTCTCTACAGAAACTGCCAAGTGTGAAGCCACAGTTAAAGCCACAGTATTTGTTTCAAATATTAACTTTTGCACGGAGCTCACCACGTAGCAGTTAGTTTCAATATGTTATAAGTTTTGCTTTGTTGCGGAATCCAACACGTGTCAGATGTGGGAGAAAAGGAGAGAAGCTCAAATTGATGCAGACAGTGACACTTGCAAGCTGCGGATCAATTTAAAAGAAATAAAGATGGTTGCGGAGAAAGCCACTTGTCAGCATGGGAATAAAAGGTGAAAGCCCCAAAGATTAAATGAGACACTTTATTTTTCATGGGAGAAACTTAAGAATGCTACAGAGTCCAACACGTGGTGGTTGCGGAGATAAAGTTATTTTGGTTAAGTCCCTTTTTAGTGAGAACTTAAAGGTTTCTAAAGTGATGGGGCTTTCGCCAAGTGTCAGCTTCCGCAGGAAGTTTCAAAAGTTTAATATGTTTCTAGCAGTAATGCGGGTGCCACCACATGCTTGCTTTCAAGCGTGCGGAAGATGTCATGTCCCAGTTTTCTCTTGATAAAGTTAATGTGAGATAAAGGTTGTGGGTCCCATTTTAATGTGTTTCAAGTTATGAGTAGTGCGGCTTGTGACAAGTGTCATAAGCGGAGGTCACCCGAGCATAAAGACACGGTTTTGGGGTTTTTTGCGGAGAAAGACGCGTAGAAGTTTCTAAAGTGATGCGAAACGCAACAAGTGTCATTTTCCTGTTAACTTCTGAGAAATAAAGGAGTTTTTCATGTTTGCGCGGACACTGCCATCTGTCAGAGATATGTTTCAAGTTTCAAGTACACGAGTTTCACCATGTGTCTGTGTCTTAACGAAGGAGTTGTGCCACATATATTTTGATACAAAGAGGCAACATTGTGCAGTTTATCACAGGTGACAAAGTAAGTCTCTTTGATTAATTTGTCATCCTTTCTGTGAGGACCGCCCTTTTTACTACTGTTGTCATGACTATTTACAGTACTGTTATTGTTACTTTCATATTTGTGGGATAGCAGTTCCCGAAATTTGTCAGACTATTTAACTTTATTATGTTTTTGGAAAAACTAATTGGGTGATGTTTGGATAAGTTACTTTTCAGAAAAATGAATTAGAGATGATGGAAAATTGTAATATGATTTTTAATTATGTTAAATTGTACTAAGGCATGAGAATGCATGTGTTATTTAAGTTGCTTCGGCTATGATGAATTTATGTGGTTACTGATCTTGTAATTGAGTGTGCAGGGACTACTAATCAAACCACAGATTTCGGAGATCATTCCACACCTTGTTAATTGTTATTCCCTGTTAAGCCGATCTGGTTCCACGAAGAACCAAGATCTCTTTGTGTTTGATGTCATGATGTAATGTGGTCTTTCGTATGGTCGAGTGGGTTAGGTTACCCTCATGTAATATTATTTTTATAAGTAAGTGTTGTAAAGAGATTGAATTTGAAATTTCTATTTTTATTTAAATTATGAGGCCCTTTTTCTTGTGCTTTACCTTGACCTGGGGTGTCTTGTATGGGTTAAAATTGACCCTGGGTTCTACCCCATGGGTCTAGGGGCCCATTTGGCATGGGTAACCCTTGAGTAACCTCCATCTAGTCAACTTAACCTTCCCCTGAAGTTAAGTGGCGAAAATTGGAGGTAGGAGGGGACATGATGGGTTGTACCAACACTCAACCCATCCCCTCTACTTTTCCCTAGATAAGAGATGCCATCCATTAGTGAAAGTTACCTCTTCTTTAGTAAGATTCCCCCATGTACTATGGGGACACCCATGTGAAGAAAGGAGAAAGAGGCATGGGTCACCTGTCTTGTTCCCATTTAATTTTTTTTTTTATTTCTCCCATGAGAAAGTGGAGTCACATGAAAGGAATAAGGAGTACCCTTGGGAATGGAGAGTGACATAAGCCACCTGGACAGAATAGTGATTTTTGGGAAGGGTGAGGAGGTGACAAGTGTCACTTCCCCATTTCTCAAAATTAGAAAGAAAGAGAATTTTGGGTTATTTATTTTCAAATTTTGGGATGAGAGGGAGTTAGTTGAATTTTGGGGAAAATCTTTCATCTTTGGCCTTACCAAAAATAGAGAAGTTAGTTTGGAAGATAGAGAAGGGAGAGGGAGTTGGTGGCTAAGCTTGGAAGTGAACTCTGTGGACTCTGCAACAACTTCATTCCAGGAGGGCTTTGCAAGGTTGGTCTGAATTTTGCCTTTGTTTTTGTAGAACTGAAATGTGTATGAAATGTGTGTGAAATATGTGTTTAGATTTGTTTTCTGTGGGGTTCTTGTCGGGTTGTTTGACAGAGCGTCTCCCACTTGGGAGAAATGCTCATCAAGTTTGGGGTAGGGGAGGAGAGATCCTCCTCGGGTGCATACCTGTTCCATCTTTTGGGATGTTGAAAGCCTTGAGGGCATGTATCTGTGACTGTATTTTTGACTTGAGAGTCATATACAGATTGCTTACAAATTGTGATCACACTTGGTTGAGACCAAGAGAAATTTATATGAGTTCATTTATCTGTCAGGGTGACACTCTGGAGTCGAGTGTGTCCACTCTCCTGCCCCTTATGAAACTCACTGTAGTTGAGTTTCCGTATTGTGTAAAATACCCACGGGTGTATGTGTGCTTTGGGATTGTTGTTGTTTCTGTTGTAAAGTGGAGTGTTTGAGTACCCAGGTGTGAGTATGGCCTCCCTAGCTCGGGGGTGACCCTCTTGCGGGTCTACGGTAGGGAGGAGAGCTAGACAAGTGGTATTGTCTTCTTTGTTTGTCTTTGATACGCAGGTTTTTCTCTTGGAGCTTCTGGTTGGCTATTTATGAAGAAACAGTTCATCTTCTTGTCATGAGAATTAGGCCTGGTTCATTTCATAGAGATGAAGAGGGAACACCTCTCTTGTTATTGTTGTAAATTAATGCTATTCTGGGAGTGAAGAAAATCACTTCCCTGGTCTTGTTATTATTGGACTTTTATTGGTTGTCATAAGTTTTCAGTTGTATACTGTTTGGGAGGAGAAAGTTCATATCTGGGAAGTTGGTATTCATGATTGAGAAGTTGTAATATGACTGTGCTTAAATTTTAAGTTGATGTTTGCAACCTTTGTTCAATAGCAATTTTTGTGTTTCAAGTATTACTGAAAAGAATAAGTTCGTTTTTGCAACTTAATCTGAGTTGTTTACATTTGAAAGTTTGGAATTGCTTCACTAGTTGAAATGCTAATTTTCTTTTCAATGTTAAAATGGAAAAGACAGTTTTAAATAGTTGAGTTATTCTCCATATTAATGGGTTCTGTTAATTTAGAAGGATTAGAGGAAATCTAGCATGTAAATATATAATCTGTTGTAAAGTTATGAAGTCTTAAATGTTTATGAAAATGGAAAATTATAATTATAATAAGGGGATAGCTAGTTACCATTTCTATCAATTAAGTGAACTTGGGATATATATATATATATATATATATATATATATATATATATATATATATATATATATATATATATATATATCTATATATCTATATATCTATATATCTATATATATATATATAATTATATCTACTTGTTATGACAATTTCTTTATAACAGGTTGATTTGGAGAAAATGCATTAAGTAGTGAGATTGAGAAATTTAGGAAATAGTTAAGCACATATAAGAATATTTTTATATATAAATAAATTTAAATATATATATATATATATAGAAATAGATATATATATATTTTATATTTTGAGTAATTATCATTTTCCAGAATAATAGTGAAATTGAAAATAACTTATCATTTTTATGAAATTGACTGAGAAATATCAATATAAAAATAGATATATATATATATATATATATATATATATATATATATATATATATATATATATATATATATATTTATATATATCTCTAATTATATACTCATTTATATATATATATATATATATATATATATATATATATACATATGAATATATATATATATATATATAAATATATATTTTAATGTTGTGAGAAATGGCGGACCAAATGTAAGCCGCGGTTTAAAAAAAAACACAGTCAAATTTTTATATTGGGCGGTGGGGAGTAAACCCCACCGCAGGATTGTTAATACATTTGGAGGTGTGGAGTGGGGCGGAGCCCCACCCACACCCCCACGTCGTGGGAATGTGGGTGGGGCTCCGCCCCACTCCACATCTCCCCCCCTCCAAACCCTTATGCCTCCCGCGGATCTTGTCTGCCGCTCTGCGGCCACCACAAAATTCCGTCCGCCGCTCTGCGGCCACCACAAATTTCCGTCCGCCGCTCTGCGGCCACCCCGACCTTGCTCCTCTGTCACTGCGGCCACCGCCGCCCATGGCCGCCGTCTGCTGTGAGTCTAAAAAAAAAAAATGTTAGGGCTTGGGCCCTAACATATGAATGGGTTATTTGGAATATAAATTCAGTTTATTTTTATATAGCTCTATATATAGGCATATATATATATATATTATATATGTCTATGTATATAGCTATATATATAATATAATAATGATTATATATCTGTATATATATATATATATATATATATATATATATATATATATATATATATATAGATGGAGATATAGATATATAAGTTGTGGTAAACCATTTTGTCCATACATAGACATTAAAATAAATATATTATAACTATGTATGTATGTATGTATATATATATATATATATATATATATATATATATATATATATATATATAATATACATAGGAGTAAATCTATGAACCAATTTATTGGGCCCTCGTTTAAAATCGTTATAAACTATGTTTCATGGATATAGAAAAAAAAAAAATATAACAAATATAATCTCACAGGAGATGTTATTAAGTGTTGAACACAACAACCAAAGAAGATATATTACCATGAACAGAGTTTTATAAAGTGGTGAACCACCTACATCTATTGACAACGTCACACGAATTACAATCAGTGTATGAATCGTAATTAAGAGTAACAGTAACAACAGTAATTCTAAACAAGAGAAAATAAAATTATAATTGAAAGAGAGTTTAGGAATATCCAGTGATACTCTGGAAAGAGTTTCTCGGAAGTTTCAACTGTTAACGTTCTAATAATCACCCGGAAAATGAAGAGGAAAATTACACAACTCCTTACTCAAAAGAACACTGGAAATAAACTTAAGAAGCCACCACTGACAATCCTTGTGGCCATATTAATCTCAACTGTAGCAAACGATCTCATATGTAAACCTGTAAGAGGTTCCGAAGAAGGAAAAACTAATATTGGAAAACACAGAGGAGAAAATGCGCGACATTTCTCACACGGGATAAGAGAACTAAGTAGACGGACCCTTCTGTCAATTTTGCTTAGGAACAAGTTGACTAAGTATTTACGAAGAGGAGGAACCTAGATCGGGGAAGATTAGGAGACCGAGTCCAGCGAAATAGTAAACCAGCCTTTGTGACCTAGATCATCCTGAAATTAGGTTTAATATCAACAATAACTGCAGTGATAACCCTGATTGACGTAAATCATGAAGAAAGGACAGGATGCACATAAAGAAAGTATAGAAAATGAAAGAGAGAGAGAGACCGAAATATAAACACACTAAATGAACTAAGAGATAGTTAAGGTAAGGGCGATAAGATATAATCCAACTTAAGAACTTGTGGAAAGGGAAGAGAGGGCAACCAAACCGCCTTGTTGAAAATGCTAAGTCATAGGAGGAGTATGTTTCAGGAAACAAGAGAGGAGACAGACAACCGTGCCTGGCTGAAAAATGACTAAATAGGGAGATCACTAGCCGGTTTAGTCGGAACAAGGCGTCGTGGGGAGTGGTTCCTCTATCAGTGAACCACGTGCGTAAATGAGTGCAGCGTAATTCCCACTAACGCCGTAAGGCATTCTGCTACCGAACATTGCCGAGTATTCGATTTAAGAACTTTGGTAATCTCACTCTTGCAATGACGTTAGCAGCATTGTATAGACCCTCTTGTTGATCTTTATGCTTCTGGTTGCACGCCATTGTACTTGTATTCCGCCGATGAGTTTAGTGTTTCGCCATGAGAGAACACCGTTGAGCATGCGTACGCATGCGAAAGGGGTTTTTAGGACAGTGTGAGAAAAGTTTTTCATATCTCGTGTCATAACCACATGGCAGATGTGGCTATGACACGTGCGATGTGTGTTGTGACCACAAGGAAAATGTGGGCATGACACTTTCACGACATTTAATTAACCCTAAATCATGCAAAAAATTAGGGAATTAAATGTTATGTCCTAAATGCCTTTTTTCTGCATAGGTTTGTATAAATTTGGGTTGTAAAACATTAACTAAGGTGGTGTAATTATAAATCACTTAGTCAATGTTAATGAATGCAGAAAATGTATATTTATGTCATTTATTGGGAAAGTATTCAAACATTTATGATGCTGTAGGGGAGTTATTGCATAGATTTGACTTATTTTCATGGCCTTAAAGATCATTTAAAGACATTCAAAGACATTTTTAGGTGCCTTTATGATAGTTGATGGCATGCCTTGACCATTTCTACATTGGGAACCCATTTTGGAGGATTTTTAGACAAATTTTTGGGGATATTTATGACATCCTCGAAAATGGAGAGGGCTCATCTTTATCTGATTATAGTTATTTTTGGAGAGGATATAGTCATTCATTTGACTCTTTTTAGAGAGTTCTTTCCATATACATTCTGGAGTTAGTGATTTTTTCTCAATCCTACTCAGTTTGAGTATGTTATTGTAACTCTTTGGGCATATGAAATACAAAGAATACCTTGGATACCATTGACAGTCAGTTTGTTTTGCCTTCTTGTCTTGCAGTATTGGGTGTTATTAAGTGTTTGAGCAAGTCATTTGTGAGGTAATTCATTTCCTTGTGACTGTCTTATGTTTTTAATACCCTTTTTTTGCAGAAGTTGTGTTTATGCAGGTTGCAAACTATGTCTTAGAGTGTTATAAGGCTTTAGATTGTGAAGTTTAGCTTCCTTTTAAAGGTTTTAATGTAGTTAGACCTCTTTGTGAAGTGCTTTTGCAAACATACAGTGATAGGTTGTGCAATTTTTTTCTTTTCTGTTGTCTGTGGCCAAGTGTATGCAAGTCTGAGTTTTCATTTTACCTTATCAAGTTTGGTGAATCACCCTTATTTTCAAGTTTTCTAGTTTTATCTTTCATTTTTAAAAGCATTCCTTCTTTTTCCTCTACAAATCCAGTAGATTTTAGGTGATTACCAGCTAGGAAGCCGACCTTCTCCGGAGGTTCTTTCCAACACAGGTGACCCACAGACCTGGAAAGATCCCATGTTTCTCTAGATTGCCAAGTTTTACAACTCAGCAGGGGTGCAAATTTGAGAGACAACAATTTTTGGCACGCCCAGTGGGACTGTTCGAGTCTGAATAGTGCTTATTGTTTTAATCATATTGCTGGTTTTGATATGCTATTAGCATCATCGGGCCTTTAAGAGGTAGTTTTCTGCATATCTGGCAACTCATACTGAAAAAAGGACAAGTAGATCAGTGTTGTCACACATTTTATGAGAAAGATACAGACTCAGAGTTTGAGTTCATTTGATTATTTGCAATTGTCTCTTCCTGGAAGACAGAGTAGAACTGTGGTAAGAACTCCAGTTTCAAAAAGAATACAATCAACCCCACCAAGTTTCAGGCCAGTAACACCTGTAGTTCATGTACCGGTTCAAGCAAACCCGCCTCCAGCTATTCCAATGGCAAGGAATCAGCCATTTGTGGCTTTTGATGGGGGCAACCCATTGAACTTGACAGTGCATGATAATATACCCATGGCAGCTTTGAAGAGCCTACCTTATTTCACTGGGGAGGATCAAACTACCCCAATCGAACACATTAGAGATGTAGCTTCTCTATGTGGTGTTCATCATGTAACTTAAGAAAATGTAGCCGTCAAGCTGTTGGCTGCCTCGTTCAAAGGAAAAGCACTACAGTGGTTCAGAAGTTTACCAGTGCAAACCATTGCAACTTGGGATGATCTGGGTGATAAGTTAAACAAGCAATTTCAAGATAAGTCTAATAACTTATCGTTGGTTGAACAGTTGACCATAATAAAGAGAGCTACCCAGGAGCAAATGATGGATTTCAATTTCTGGTTTTAGAAGACATGGAACAGAATTCCTGCCATGGTAAGGCCTTCATCAGAATATGCATTTCTGTATTTTTTGAAAGCTCTTAATAGTGACATTTCAGTAATGATACAATCAATGGGGGGTACAAATTTACCTGATGCATATGAAATAGCTATTAGAGTAGAAAACAACCTGATTCAGGCTAGAAAAATAGCACCTAGACCACCAGTGCCCATTTTTCCAAAAATTCAAGCTTCAATGCCTTTGTCGATCCCATCTTTTGCCCCTTTACCTATTGCAGCAACATTGCCAAGTATTGCCAATCCTGAGATTGTTGTTTCTAGCTCATCACAAGAGTTAAGAGAGATCAAAAATAGCCAATAGAAAATAGAGAATATCTTGCAAACTTTTGGGAATGAGCTGGTGAATATAAAAAAATAGCAGTCCCAGAACAAACAGCCTTATCAGCCACACAATCAAGGGCAAAATCAGCCTTATCAAGGGCAAAACTAGCCATACCAAGCTAATAAGCCACCTTATCAAAGCAATTACCAGGGCGCTAGGTAGAATGTGAACCAGAGGCCTTTTTAGCCTTACAATCCTACACCCATTAATGCAGTTAGAGACCTTGTCCCTGTTCAGAACAACCTTGCAGCTGAGTATGAATGGTGTTTTCCATGCAATCAACCACACAGTCAGGCAACCTATTCAAATGGAGTGATAAATCAGGCTCTAATGGTGTAAAATGTTGCAGTTTCACAGCCAAATACACCTAATGATGGGGTTGTACAGCAGCAAGAACAGCCTCAGAATGATATTGCCTTCCTAAACTAGTAGGGAGATGAGTTATGTGGCGTAAACAGAGATGATACTTCAGTTGTAGCAAATACGAGAGCTAGAAAGAGGGGTTATGAGATAGATCAAGCAGCAAACAAAGGAAAAGGACCTGTTGATCCTTCTACATCCCAGATTCCCCATATTTTGAAAAGGAACACTCAAGCAACTGTCAGGGAACAACCTCATTTGCAGGCTGATATTGCTACTGCAAATTCACATCACAAGGTAAACATTACTTCACCTTTTAATATCATTGAAAATATGAAGAAAATGAATGTGACAATATCTATGTGGGATTCCTTAGCGATCCCAGGTTGAAAGGACATGTTACAATCTGCCTTGTCTGATTTAAAAGTGTCAAATGATGCAACTATTGACCCAACTAGGGCCATCCTTACCAATTCATCACAGGACAACAGCAAACAACCAAACAAGAATGCTAAACCACTTCTATTTTATGTGTCATTAATAATAGGAGACAAGTTAGTACATAATTGCATGGTGGATAGTGGTGCAAGTAGTTCTGTAATGCCAAAACAGATTGCAAACCAATTAGGATTGAAATACCAGACCCTTACGAAGGGTGTACTCTAGTTAGATGGCACAGCTGTTAACACTATAGGTGTGATAAAAGATCTAGGTCTCGCTTTGCATACCTGCCCAAATGTTTCCATTTCCCAAGAAATGTTCATCATAGATCTACCTCCTTATTTTGCCATGTGTTTGTCAAGAGAGTTCATAGCCAAGATAGTAGGATATTTATCCTCAGATTGGTCCCACATGTTTTTTAGGACCCAATATGGCACAAAAGTGACCATAAAATCCGAATTGCTTGCCAAAGATCACATAGAGCCTTATGTCCCAAGTGTTGTTAATGCAAATTACATTATTTCTGATGATCCTGAGCTTGTTGTTGCTCAAGAACTGCAAGTTGAAAGTATACCAGAAGTGTTGTTAAAGGACTGGGCCTTAGAAAATATTGTAGATGATCCTGAAGGACACATTCAAGAAACTGGTATGGGGGTTTACATGCTACACGAACCTGAAACAACAATTCCAAACCTGCAGAACAACATATAGAACAACAAGAAGAGGTATGGAAAATGTACTTTGATGGCTCTAGGAATAGGAATGGATCTGGTGGTGGTGCAATGCTTGTGTCTCCACAAGGTGACAGATATTATTCTACTTTCCATTTTGCTTTTTCATGTACAAATAACACTGTTGAGTCTGAAGGTTGATTCAAGGTTTGCAGTGGGCAAGGAAGAGGAAAATTGGTTGTTTGCAGGTGTATGGGGACAACAAACTTATTGTGAATCAGGTGAGGGGACTGCATGTTACAAAGAATGATGTTTTGAAATGCTATAAACAGAGGGTATGGGATATGATTGAGGAGTTTGATGCTTTCAATCTAACCTCTATTCCAAGAAATCAGAACAATCATGCCAATAGGTTAGCTACAATTGGGGCTCAGTTCGATATCCTTAGTGATATTCAAAGAGAAAAGATACAACCTCATGTGAAGATAGTTGATAGGCCCTCTATTCCTGACAATAACATTCATTTGCAGGTTTTTGAGAGTGATGAGCAGGTTCTGCATTTCCTATTAGAAGAGGATGAGTTTTCTGTGATGAATCAGAACAAACTCAAACAGTAATATGGTGATGATCAAGTTGTTCAGTTAAGGACTAATAAGCTGCCCGGAGGATTAGTAACCTTGGAATCTATTTTTGGTACTGATGATCAGCTGAAAAGAGCAAAACCAGCATGCAGGTCAAAGAGGAACATTATGAGGAGCTGGAAATTTTCAAAGGTAAGCTTCTCAACATTGGTAAAATCTATTCACCTGAGGATAGGAAAGATTTTATTGCTCTTTGTCAAGAATTTGAGGCTGTGTTTGCTTGGGAATACTCAAACTTAAAAGGGTTTGACCCTCATATTGCCCAGCATACTATAGAGTTAGAGCCAAGTGTGAAACCTGTGAGGCAGAAACAAAGACCTTTAAATCCAAAACTTGAGCCTCTGATGATTAAGGAATTAACCAAGTTGTGTTGCAAGTATGGGCCTAACCGGTGTTGTCATTGATGTCAACATACTCATGTTGCATTAATGAGAAGGATTAGATGAGTTGTGTGCTGAGGATATTGAGAAAATTAGTCTCAATTAGGAACAGTGAAGAACAATGATGACAAGAAGGTAAAAATCCTCAATAGGTTGAGGATCAGAGGATGCGGTTTAAAGAGTTTGTAGATATAAGTCTTGAGATGCTCCATTCAAGTTTTCAGAGGTCCGCATGAAGATCTGAAGAAGTTATGGTCGCTCAAGTAGAACCGGTTCCGGCAGGTGTTCAGAGGTGACAGATTGTCACAGATAGGTCTGGTGAGATCCAGAAATTCATTATCCCGTTCTGCTGATTTGAGGGAGTGTTGAGGATGTCCTTGTGAAGTATCCACTAGATTGGTTCATAGTTTGAAGGTCCAGAAGAGCCTATTCATTTGTGACAGTGATGATAGACTGTGTTCTTGAAGCTCCAGATGAAGGAGAGAAGAATTCCAGTAGGATGATGAAGTGCAGATGTTCTTGGTGATTCAGGGAAGGTTATGATGATCGTTGTATCATGTCTAGTTCATGTTGGTGGTCCGCATTGAAGTTAGAGTTTGCATTTGAAGAATAACCACCGGATATTGGTGTTCTTCTTGAGATTGGCCGACCGGATGTATTACACGTCTTGCGGATGTTCTTGTAGGTGTTTGCCAACTTAGATGATTGTTCTTAAGTCGATGCCTTGTATAAATAAGGGATTGTGAAGTCGTTTTGAAATGTGTCTTGCGGTGATGAGTGTGTGGTAGTGAGGAGAAGTGCGAAAGGCAGAGCATAAGTATTGGGCTTAAATGGAACTGATTCAAGCATGGTGAAGATGCTATTCTCCAGTTCATGAAGGTGATACTTATTTCTTTGTAGACAGTGTGTCTCTTGTAGGCAGTGAGCCTCTTGTGAGTAGTGTGCTCAGGCAGTGAGCCCTAATTGGCATGTGCCATTTTGTTCTTTCTATTCTTCTAACAGAGAATACATTCTTGGGTTAATTACCCCGTGGTTTTTCCCCTAACCAGGTTTTCCATGTCAAAATCTTGGTGTCTTCTGTGTTGATAAGTTTCTGCTTTTGATTTGAATGCATTATGGTTCATGATTAACATTCTGCTAATCACTAAAGAAGATTTAAGTGTTTAATTTGAGAAAGTTTCGCACAACTGATTCACCCCCCCTCTCAATTGCGTGCCCTAAGTCTAACAAGTTGATCGAGGGAAACATCATTTTTCTGATAAAGCATACTTCTTGGGTCTCCAATCTTGTTCCTGTGAGGAAGAAGAATGGAGAGATTAGGCTGTACGTTGATTTTAGAGACCTTAATAGAGCCTCCCTGAAGGAACACTACCCACTGCCCTCAATGGAGCAAATTCTGCAAGTAGTGGCTGGTTCAGAAAGATTCTCCTTGATGGATATTCAGGTTATAATCAAGTATTAGTCAAGGAGGAAGATCAGTTTAAAACTACTTTTACCACAAAACGGGGCACCATGGCCTACAAAAGGATGCCTTTTGGTATGTCAAAGGCTAGCTCTACTTTTCAAAGAGCTATGGATATGGATTTTAAATGATTGCTTTATAAATTGGTACTTGTGTACCTTGACGACATCACAGTTTTCTCTAAAGATGCAGCTGAACATTTATCCCACCTGAAACAAGTATTTAAGAGATGTAAAGAGTTTGGGATATCTCTCAATCCCAAGAAATGCATTTTTGTTGTGCATGAAGGAAAGCTTTTAGGACACATTGTCTCAAAAGAGGGAGTTACCATTGATACAGAAAGAGTAAGAGCTATTTTGGAGCTGCCTTTACCTAGTCACAAGAAAGGACTACAAAGTTTTATTGGTAGAATTAATTTTCTGTGAAGATTTATACCTGACATTAAAATTTATTGAAGCCATTGACCTCTATGTTGAAGAAAAATGTAGTTTTTAGCTGGACTAAGGAGGGCAAACTTAGTTTTGAGTCCATAAAGGAAACATTATCAGCTGTACCAACTCTGGTAAATCCTGATTTCTCAAAAGATTTCATTTTGTATGCTTATGGAAATATAGATACAATTTCTACATTTCTAGTACAACAGCAAAGTGAAGGCTTTGAGCAACCAATTGCTTTCTTTAGTCAAGGACTGGAGGAGTATGAACAGAGGTATAGTTTCATTGAAAAACATGTCCTTGCAGTGGTAAAGAGTCTCAAGAAGTTTAGGCATCTTATTTCTAACAATAAGGTACATTTGATGGTTGCTCACCCTAGTGTGAAAGAGTTTCTATTAGGTAAGGATGTTAATGAGAAAAGGGCTGGTTGGATTACCAAAGTCATGGAATATGATGTAGCTATCAAGATAACCAAGCTCATTAGAGGTAGAGGACTCAGTGAACAGCTTGCTACTAGGTCTAAAAATGAAAGGGGAAAAGGAAGAAGAAGTGCTTCTGATCATTGAAGATGAACATCAGGATGATACAACAACAGTTGGAACAGGTTGGGTTAATGACATGACTCATTTTTTACAAACTGGTGAATGTCCAACAGGTTTAGATAGAACCAAGAGAAGATATTTTAGAATGCAGTCTATTCCATATATTTTAATTAATGATATCCTTTTTAGAAAAGATTTTAATGGTGTGTTGTTAAGATGCATTGATAATGATCAAACTAACAAGGTGCTACATGATTTTCATGATGGAACAGCAGGGGGTCATTTTGCCCCAAGAACTACTGCTTGGAAAATAATGAGAGCTGGCTATTACTGGCCTAGCTTATTCAAGGATGCCCATGCATGGGCCAGAAAGTGTGTAAAATGCACCATTTTTGCAGGCAAAGAAAGGTTGTCAGCTTTACCTCTACAGCCTATTCAAGTAGAACAACCCTTCATGAGATGGGGCATTGATTTTATAGGTCCCATTAACCCACCGTCAAGTACAGGCCACACGTGGGTACTTACAACAACAGACTATTTCACAAGGTGGACTAAAGCAATGGCTTTGAAAGAAGCCAATGAGAATGTTGTTTTGAACTTTTATTACGATTTGGTATCTAGATTTGGAGTACCTAAATCAATCATCTCAGACAATGCTTTAGCCTTCGTTGGATTGAAGGTAACTGACTGGGCTGTGAAGAATGAAATCTATTTGAACACTTCATCCAATTATTACCCATAGGGTAATGGCTTGGTTGAATCCACAAATAAGAATCTCATAAGGATTATCAAAAGATCAATGGAGGACAACTAGAGAACCTGGCACACCAATCTGAAATCTGCTTTATGGGCAGATAGAATAACTCCCAAGAAGTCTATTGGAAACTCCCCATATATGTTAGTTTATGGAAAAGACGCAAGACTGCCTATATCTGTAGAGCTGCCAGCTCTTGATATCATGAATCATCTGGAGATGTTTGAAGAAGAAGATCCCATGGCTGTCAGATATGCTCAACTTATGGAGCTTGAAGAGATCAGAGATAAAGCTATGAAAGTTATGGAGTGTCATCAGCTTCAGACAAAAAGAGTTTTTGATAAGAAAGCCACTCCCAGAAATTTTAGGGAGGGTGAAATGGTACTCAAATGGGATGAGTTGAAAAGCAGGCTAGGGAAGCACTCCAAGTTTGACAACATGTGGAGTAGCTCGTTTATCGTTACTGAATGCAAGGAGCATAATGCATTTCAGTTACAAAATATGGATGGAGAAAATTTGCCTATCCCAGACAATGAGATACACCTGACGAGGTGTTTTGAGGTATGAGTTGCCTTGTAAAATAGAAGATTAGGTTTCTTGTTTTCAATAAATGCTATTGCACAATAGTTTAGATGCCTTTTTGTTTTCCCTAAGTATTGTCTAGCACAATTAGGTGAGTTGCTTTTAGCATTTTTGTTTTAGTTTTGGTTTTCCAAGTGTTCTTCATTGCTGACATGCTAAGTTACTGAAGTCAAGATTGGTTGTCAAAAGTGTTTTTAAGTCTCTGTATGACCTTGTGCCCAATGGATAAGGTCTAGGCAGCTGGTCTGATGTTTAGCAGGCAAACATAGAGCATATGTCGCCAGAAATGTTACCCAGATTTTCACTACAGCTCAATCAGGCTCAGAGGTCCTATTGGTCACCGAGAATTGTAGAGTGTTAAAACTCTACATTTTGTTTTAGTCACGCTGAGTCTGCGGGTTTTTCTGTTTCTGTGTATGTTTCAAGATATTGCTGCACGGGTTTCTAATACTCTCTGCGAAAACCGCCAAGTGTCAAGCCACAGTTAAAGCCACAGTATTTGTTTCAAATATTAACTTTTGCGCGGAGCTCACCACGTAGCAATTAGTTTCAATATGTTATAAGTTTTGCTTTGTTGTGAAATCCAACACATGTCAGATGTGGGAGAAAAAGTGTGAAGCTCAAATTGATGCGGACAGTGACACTTGCAAGCTATGGATCAATTTAAAAGAAATAAAGATGGTTGCGGAGAAAGCCACTTGTCAGCATGGGAATAAAAGGTGAAAGCCCCAAAGATTAAATGAGACACTTTATTTTTCATGGGAGAAACTTAAGAATGTTGCGGAGTCCAACATGTGGTGGTTGCGGAGATAAAGTTATTTTGGTTAAGTCCCTTTTCAATGAGAACTTAAAGGTTTCTAAAGTGATGCGGCTTTCACCAAGTGTCAACTTCCGCATGAAGTTTCAAAAGTTTAATATGTTTCTAGCAGTAATGTAGGTGCCACTACGTGCTTGCTTTCAAGCGTGCGGAAGATGCCATCTATCCCATTTTTCTCCTGATAAAGTTAATGTGAGATAAAGGCTGTGGGTCCCATTTTAATGTGTTTCAAGTTATGAGTAGTGCGGCTTGCAACAAGTGTCATAAGCGGAGGTCACCCGAGCATAAAGACATCGTTTTGGGGGGGTTTTGCAGAGAAAGACACGTAGAAGTTTCTAAAGTGATGCAGAACGCGACAAGTGTCATTTTCCTGTTAACTTATGAGAAATAAAGGAGTTTTTCATGTTTGCGCGGATGCTGCCATCTGTCACAGATATGTTTCAAGTTTCAAGTACGCGGGTTTCGCCATGTGTCTGTGTCTTAACAAAGGAGTTGTGCCACATATATTTTGATGCAAAGAGGCAACATTGTGCAATTTATCACAGGTGACAAAGTAAGTCTCTTTGATTACTTTGTTGTCCTTTCACGACATTTAATTGACCCTAAATCATGCAAAAAATCAAGGAATTAAATGTTATGTCCTAAATGCCTTTTTTTTTGCATAGGTTTGTATAAATTTGGGTTGTAAAACATTAACTAAGGTGGTGTAATTATAAATCACTTAGTCAGTGTTAATAAATGCAGAAAATGTATATTTATGTCATTTATTGCGAAAGTATCCAAACATTTATGATGTTGTAGGGGAGTTATTGCACAGATGTGACTTATTTTCATGGCCTTAAAGATCATTTAAAGGCATTCAAAGACATTTTCAGGTGCCTTTATGATAGTTGATGGCATGCCTTAACCATTTCTGCATTGGGAACCCATTTTGGAGGACTTTTAGACAGATTTTTTGGGATATTTGTGACATCCTCGAAAATGGAGAGGGCTCATCTTTATCTAATTACAGCTGTTTTTGGAGAGGATATAGTCATTCATTTGACTCTTTTTAGAGAGTTCTTTCCATATACATTCTGGAGTTATTGATTTTTTTCTCAATCCTACTTAGTTTGAGTATGTTATTGTAACTCTTTGGGCATATGAAATACAGAGAATACCTTAGATACCATTGACAGTCAGTTTTTTTTTGCCTTTTTGTCTTGTAGTATTGGGTGTTATTAAGTGTTTGAGCAAGTCATTTGTGAGGTAATTCATTTCCTTGTGATTGTCTTATGTTTTTTAATACCCTTTTTCTGCAGAAGCTGTGTTTATACAGGTTGCAAACTGTGTCTTAGAGTGTTATAAGGCTTTAGATGGTGAAGTTTAGCTTCCTTTTAAAGGTTTTAATGTAGTTAGGCCTCTTTGTGAAGTGCTTTCGCAAACATACAGTGATAGGTTGTGCAGTTTTTTTCTTTTCTATTGTCTGTGGCCAAGTGTATGCAAGTCTGAGTTTTCATTTTACCTTATCAAGTTTGGTGAATCACCCTTATTTTCAAGTTTTCCAGTTTTACATTTCATTTTTAAAAGCATTCCTTCTCCTTTTTGCTCTGCAAATCTAGTAGATTTTAGGTGATTACCAGCTAGGAAGCCGGCCTTCTCCGGAGGTTCTTTCCAACACAGGTGACCCACAGACCTGTAAAGATCCCATGTTTCTCCAGATTGCCAAGTTTTACAACTCAGCAGGGGTGCAAATTTGAGAGACAAGAGTAATATCATGGAGTTTAAGGGTTGAGCCTTCCTCCATCTCTAGTAGTTGAGAGATAGTGCTCATATTCTCTCAATCTTTTTCCCCCAATAGGGCATTCTTCCATACCTTGGAAACCGACTCAACACCCTAAGTCACGGGTTCAAAAAGGCACCCCGAGGCTTTCCCTGGACTAACCCGTACCGAGGGGGAGAGGGGAGGGGGGACAGGGGGTCTCCCCGAGTCCCCTGCTGCCATATCCAAATTCAAAAATCACACAGGCATTAAAAAACCATTGCAGAGCGTGCAGAGTGTATTCTAAAATTAGCTTCTAGAACTTTGGCTTTGTTGGAAAGTAATAAAATTTGTTGACCTAAAATACATGTAACCTTAATTAAACATATAAGAATAAGTGGAGATAGAGAAGATAAGATGGCATATATAATTTGGAAAATCCATCGAAGTAAGGGACCCACCACCAAAAGTAAACCTTAATATATTAGTGAAACATGCCATTTTTTTAAGGACCTAATAATTCACCTTTAAGACCTCTTTAGTGTACCCATTGCACACTAAAGTGTAGCTATAGATTCTAACAATAGAAACATCCCATATCCAAGCTTCATTCATTCATAAATGACATGAGCAATACAATTGGAAGCAATGGAGCTTATTGAAGTGCCTAAAAAATTGACATTTGCGCATCTCAAAAGTCTAACAAATGGAAAGAAAACTCAATACTTTCTGTTGTTTGATTCTCTCCTCATTTCACCACCATCCCAATAATACATGATCAATGTTTTCAAGCATTTTGTTGGAGTGAATTGTTGTTATACCAACCATTCATAAATATTCACAATGATATTGGTTCATTAGAGCGAGATATTACAACCTAGTGGGAAAGAATTTCAAAAAGCTACCTTTCATGGAACTTGCATCATACATCTCTAGATCCATTGATAGACACTGATGATGAAAAAATATAGAATGATTGTGGCATATAAAGGAAGAGTAAGAGAGAGAAGGGGAGACAAAGTGAGAGTGAGAGAGAGAAGGGGAGAGAGAAAGATCAATAGAGGAAGAGAGAAGGGGAGAGAGGGGGATAAAAACAAAGGTAGAGAGAGAGGTAAAGACAAGATAAAGAGATACAGAGAAATAGAGAGATAGAGTGGGAGACAAAAAGATCTAGAGAGAGGTAGAGAGATAGAAAGATAGAGAAGGAGATAACAAATATAAATGGAAAGTCACTCTCTCTTTTCTTTATCTCTCTCACTATTTCTGTAAAAGTGTCATTTCATACCAAGCTCCACTTTTTACATTGTAAAAGTACCGTAACCTAATCCTTAATGTTGGGTTTTCCATGATAATGCTTGACCATAGGCCCAAGTCTATCACACAAAGTAACACTTTTTGCCACTATGTTTATACATATATATTAGTTTTGTAATACCATGATGGTCAATGATTTTGTGTTTTCAAAAATGTCTCAACAACACATATCACTACATTCTTTCAATTCTACTAATGGATGGACAACAACCATTCACCATCAACAAAACTGTATGCTCTCTTCTCAAGAAATTACTTATTACTTTTATCTACATGCTATTTTGGTGTACCCATTGTACACTAAGGTGCGATTTAGACAAAAACTTGGGTATGAAAATAATGAATTTATAATCTATTGAATGCATAGATACTTACAATGTTTAGTCTCTTAGAAGAGTCATAAGCTCATTACAAAGATAATTTCAAAAAATTAAGAATAAATAATAATAATCAAATTATAATATCATAATACAAAGTTATAATGACATGATTTTAAAAATGATTAATTCAATTGGAGGTTTTGAAGTGATAATAGGTGGAAACCCCAATGCAAGGGATGGGCTAGAAGGATTGAGAGAATAAGATAAAGAGGGACACAAAGATAGATAGATAGATAGAGATATAGAGACATAATTGGATAGAGAAGGAGAGAGATAGAGAAAGATATAGAGGAAGAGAGAAAGAGAGAGCTAGAGGAAGATAGAGAGGGAGAGGGGGAGCAACTAAGAGAATTAGAAAGAGAGGAACACAGAGATAGAGATATAGAGAGAGCCTAAGAGAAGGAGAAAGAAAGAAAGAGTAAGAAATATGAGAGAAACATACATACATACATGTTGGTTTATAGATTTTCCATTTAACTTTATATTCTTTCGACCAAATAAATGACAAATGTAACCACAGTTGAGTCAGTAATAATAATATTTTATAACTAACTCTCTGCTTATTTTACAAGGTGGCAGCTACCTTCGATTAATGTTCAACGAATCAAAAATCTATGATGCTTTTAACCAGAAAGCAAAGAAAGGAAATGCTTTTAACCAGAAAGAAAAGAAAGGAGATTTTCATACAAATAAATGAACTAATACTCATAGAAGCTCAAAGACTTTGAATAATAATAATCGAAATAAGAAGATTTTGAATCATTATCACCATAACATATCCATTCAAAGATAGATAACCACAACAATGAAATCACCAGCTGAATTCTCCAACATAAAGAAAGATAACCACAAATATGACATTCAACATAAGTAGAATGATAGCCCAAACATTATAGTACAAGGATCATATAAGCCTGAACAATTCCAACTGTGTATCTTTTCTATATATTGAAGTAGATTGAAATCAAACAAACATATGAGATATCTAACTAAATTGAGAAAAACAAAGTTTGTCCAACCAGAAATATGCTTCCATTACAATATCTTTGAATACCAATCATTAGATCCAGGTATTCTTGCAGAGCCTTGTTGATTTGATCGATAAGTTTTTCATACATATTGAGCTTCCAGTCCAATGAGTCAACCCAGGACAAATTAATTTCACGGGGGTCGCTAGCTAGATTTTCCTTCGTGAGTGTTATGGAATCTAATGCTGCTAACTCAACAAACTCCCTCGAAAGCACATAAGTACTTCCTTGCTCTTTTCTTACTTGTTGAAGCTCATTGATCAATTCTTTTCTTTTATTGTGTATAAGAGAATATCTTTGTATCATTTTAGTCAATAAAAACAAAATATCACAAGATAATTTTTCAACCCACTCATTGATAGCCCTTCTTTCTCATATTCTAGTATTTGACATTTACAATAGTCATTTGTCTACAAACTTCCAAAAAGACAATATAGTCATTAGGGTACTAAGGCAACTTGGTTGGGGTTGACTCATAACCCCCCAGTCTTAGGTAGGTGAACCTATCAAATTGAATATAAAAACTCCCAAATTGCATAACTAGAGATGTAGCCTCAGGGGAAATCCTCATTTCAGAATTACAGTTCAACTTTCTCACCAAAAACATTAAAAAGGCATCATTAACTCGACGAAAATCTTTCATCCCAACATCTTTTGTAAACTGAGGAAAATAAGCATACACAGGTGTATCTAGGGTTAAAGACCCACGAGGCCTCAACCCAGCCCAAACAACCTCTTGACTGGCTAGAACATATACCAAATAAGAGCACATGTGAAATGCAGAGGTCTCTTGAAACTTCAACAATTGCTCATTCAAGTGATAGCTTATCATTTCAGCCCAATCAATAAATTGACTCTCACTACATATCAGTAATATAAAGCAACACATCTAGAATTCAAAAGAGCTAGCATCGTCACTACCCACCACCTGATGCAACAGAGTGACAATATCTGAAATTTCATCCTTAAAATGTGCTCTTTTAAGTGTAGAGGGTAGCTGAGACTTACCTCTTTTCTCTGACTTTAGCCAGTTGCGTGCAATAGAATTTCTGCACCAGTCTTCATTCTCCTTGAAGAATTCTGCACCCAGGGCTACTAACATATCTTCATATTTCTCCTGTCTTGAAATTTTCAATGCATGAGAGATAGACTCAGAATCAATCCTTGCGACCACCACCCCTTTTTTAGTCTTGATCTCCAAAGTCTCAGGGTCGTATCTCTCCACGCATGCAACAATTAAATCTTCACAACACACTGAAATAGGGAAACCTGCTGCATGAGCCAAACCGCTATGTAGAATTTTCTCTACGAATGGTGACGTGTTTTCCCGCTGCAGACAAGACCATAATTCTACCAAGTCTATGTGTCCAAGTTTAGTGTCTTTCACTTTAGACCAATTGTTCTCAATTCCAGAGTGGGAGGAGACACCCTAAAATTTGAATTTCGATCAAGTACCAGGGACGATGACAGATTATCATAGAAATAACAATTCAGAAGAGAAGGAAAGCAAGCAGAATATTTAGACATTTTTGCCACAAAGAGTGAAATGATGTGCAGTTATAGCACCCTTGTCGTGCTTTTAAATGTTAGGCCGACGTGGTACCATTTTCGTGCCTTGAGAAATTAACCCAAGGATTTGCTCATTTTCAAAAAAATTGCTAAAGGACATCTCACACCAGCGGCGTACAATGCTTTAAATGATCATTAATTGCCTTGGTTTTGGGTCCATCACTTAACCGTCGCTGAATGGCGAGAAATGAGAACTTCAAAACCTTAAGTCGTGGGTTATAAAGTTTGGAAAACCTATGACACAGTGATAACAAGAGGGAACCAAGCAGGCTACAAAACATAACACAAAGAATGTGAAGTTGCGGGATCGCGGGGTTTCGAAACTCCAGAACCTAGCGATATGGTTAGAAAATTTAGGGGAATAGAAACTAGGTTAAGAAACTTGTAGTATCCGTGATTTCAAAGATTTTTATAAGGCACAACGGTGGAAATTCATAACCCTCGGGACTTCAAAACCTAGAGTATGACGAGAATGAACAATAGAGATGAATGAGACTTAGAAATAAAAAGAAGGGGTAACAACTGGCTTTGAGTGGGGACAAGGACCAACGAGACGCACAAAATCCAGAACAACATGGCACAAAGCCTTATTCATTAAGCAATAGAGGGAAAAGCAACAAAAATAAAGAAAACAGAAAGAAACTATGGTACAAGACGAAGACTCGAGACTGCTACCAGTTAAACAATTTCAAATCTTGCCCATTATAGGCAAGAGGCAAAGGAGTACCACCTGGATATTTCAATAGGAAAGAATTATCACCAACAACCTGCCTAATCAGAAAGTGACCTTTCCATAATGAATCAAACTTTTTATGCGCACCGTTTGGTTCTTTCCTTCTATCCTTGTTACTAATTTTTTGTTCACACTAAAAATTAGTTGGACCTAGGTGTAATTGTTCAGAAGGAATAATAGAAAACTTCAAAGTTATGCATTTCTTGAATTGTTGATGCCTTGACAAAGTTAAAAAGAAGATCTAGTTGTCAGGATAACCTATCAGTCCAATCAAGATTGATAAGTTATCATGACAAAAGAATTGACTATCAAAGGATCAAACATTTAAGGAGATACAGTTGTTCTACAAAGTTTAATCTTTCAGGAGTTATAAGTTAAATTGATTATTCAGATTAATTAGTTTTGAATAAAGAGAGAAAGATATTGTATTACACTATTATTTCATGTCATGTTTTGAACATACATCCAGGTATCTATTACTTTATCTCATGCATTGATTGAAAAGGAAATACATGTACATCATATGCATCAGAGAAACTAATTGATCATGTTTAAAAGAAGTGTTCAAATGTGTCCCACACGAGCCATGGGAGTAGCTAGACTGAGCAATTGCAGACATGCAAGCTATGTATCTGTTTGATAAAAGAAAAGAGAAAAGAACATATGATAAATCTAAACATCCATCATTGCCTGATGATGGAGGTTGTTGTTGAAGCTGGCCTTCAAGTCTTCAATCTTCATTCTTCACTCCAATCCATCATCAAGTTGAAACCTGCAAAATTTTGGGGACAACCCTATTAGTGCTCTGGATGTTTATAGTTATCACATGCTTTTATCAAACAAAGGCATCTACTTATCACATCATGCATTCAGATGAGAAATCAGATCAAATATATGACACAAATCAGAAAGAAATCATGAAGAGAATCAATCAACACTGTTAGGTACTTTTATGCTAACTTGTTTGTTCACTGTGCAGGTATAGGACAAGTTTTGTTGCTGATTTGAAGACAAATAAGCATGTGGATTAAATATGGCTCCCACAAGGGTTGAGCCCAACATGCTTCTTTCTTACTTAATCATGAAAGATATCAAGAGTAATGGACAGATTACATCATATGTTGTTTCCTTATGCTAGAGCTTAGGTCCATATGAAATACATCAAAAGCATAGATACCATTCAATGCCTTGCTACGCAATAAAGGATACAAGTATAACTTCAAAGATGAGATAGCATTCTGCACCAGGTATTCCTCTTATTGTCATCGTACTATTTAAAATGATCAAAGTTTAAACAATCATATCACATTCAAGTTGCAAGTGTCTCATAAAGATAGTCAAGTAAAATGTCACATGGGACAGCAGAAGAGACAGCTTACAGGATAAGACAATCATATTCACATAGGCCAACTTGATTGTCATAAAGTAAACTTCACAAGGAATATGAGAAGTGTAATATATGAGAAGTGTAACTTTCACATGCTAAAAGCACATGATGCATAACAGATACTAGTTTACAATGTAGGATCATCACTGACATGACAGTCATGTGTAAGGACAAAAGTAAATAGATAGTCATGTCTAAAACAAAGAAGGAGTCCAACATTAACCATAGTGGAGACATTGAGTTGTCAACTAGAACATTATAGTCAAGGTGGTCATTACAGTCTAGTTACAGGATGGTTTCCATGTATATCATATAGGTTATGACAGTTGAAGACAAGCTTTATCTCATATACCTTGGAGTTACAATGATATCATGATACAGTCGACAAAGGCTAGCAAGAGAGATACCATGCAAGAAAGACAAAGTACAGTCACAATCACTATGAACAGTTATGATAGTGATCTTTGAAGGGGCTTATACAAGAAAAGACAATCAGAGTGGATCACAGTTTCCATATCCATCAATAGGAGAACATTCTTGAAGGAGAATACCACATCAATGATGAAGGATAATCACTAGAGAGTAGACATATGCCAAAAGCTACAGCAATGGTGATTGACAAGAGCATGAAATTCACAAGGTAAATAATTTTCTTATATGCCATTATTCTGAATGATTTAGTGATAGTAAACAGTTGCCATGATCAAAGACTGAAGAAAGAAGCATGATATATATGTTACTGTAAGATCCAAATCAGGAGATAACCAGTGAGCAAGCACAAGGTATGCTACAATCATTAAGTCATTGATCCGGATACAGATCATGGAACAACCAAGACACATTTGCTTTCATTCATCTACAGGAGGCAAATAGGAACAATAAGAGGTTTCATAACTTGTTCATTTCTTCCTTCACCAAAATGATCACATACAAAAGAATAGACAATCAACAAAGCAACCACCTCAAATGTTTGCAATAAGAGAGTATCAAGATTTACAATAAGGTAGAGAATATTTCTATTACAATGAATTGCAGGATATAGTGCCTGAATAGTCACTTCAAATAGCAATCATGTGTGTGTCTAAGTTCATTAATCAATAAAGAATATGAGCTTTCAAACACATATACAATCGCAAGGAGCAAAAGAATATATAGGCCTCAGCCTTTCAAAAGGTTACAACCAACTGTTACAATCAAGATGAAGAGAGCTACATGTACAACAAATCTTGAGAGGTTATTTTAGGCTACTATCATAGTCATAAATGAAGCTCAAGACACATGCACTGTCCCAGTTCACAAAAAAAAAGGTTTAAGGGTTTCATCCTTATCTTAAAAATACAATGTAATAGTTATGCCTATAGCCTTCATCACAAGGTGTATATGTAAGTCCTAATGGAGCAAGCATGATGCAAGTATACAGAAATGAACAAGAAGCAAGGAGCAGTGAAGTCCTTTTGTAACAAAGATAGTAAGTATAGAGGTTAAGAAAAGCGAAAATGGAGTACATTGTCTACCAAACCCTACTAGGGTTTTTACATCTTTATCTCAAGAAACACATTCTCGTGCCTATTACAGTCATGCTATAGAGCTTGAGCAACCTGCCACAAAACAACAATGAACATAAAATCATCTAAAAGCCATTGTGTATTCACTTTACACATTTCTGGAGTGTATACAAGGAGTAGAACAAGGTGTCCATCTCTTTATTTTACCATAAAAGATATGATTAGGGCTTCACCATTTTACTAAAGAAAGATGGAAAATAATGATATGCAGAAATCACAATAAAAGGAAGTGAAATGTAGGACCGAAAGCAAGAGTCTTACCTCTTCTTCTCGTTTGAAGTCAGCCATGGCTGAACCCTGTTTCTTGTATAGAGCTTCCCAGATAAATGGTGGCACAGTGAAATGAAGGTGAAGGGGACAAGAAAATATTGTTAAAAAGATTGATAATGAGTGTATAGTCAACATGGCCACGACCATAGTGTGAAGAATAAGACACAGAAGATACATAAAATGCCAATACATACTAAAACAATTTTTCACCTTTCATTTCCTATCAAAGGCACCGAAGAGTATCATGGAGAACTTTTAGGAAGTAGCACAGAAGTGAAGAGGAACCTCAAACCCTAGTCGGCCATGGCTGCAAACGGAGCTCCAAGAGAAGTCAAAATACAAATGATGGTATTTTTAGGGTTTCACATTCTTTTTTGATCAAAATCCCTAACTCGTGAGTGGGTTATTTCCTATTTTCTTTTGACTTCCCTTTTGTTATTATTGCTATCCAAAAGATCATGCCCGAGGTCAACACTTCCTGTGTTGGACCTAATGACGCTAAGGAGCCCATGAGGGACTTTTTCAAATCAAATAGTGCCTAATGATGGAAAGGTCTTTTGACCTTAAACAATGTAATCAAATATTACATCTGCATGGATAAAGGCATAATAAGAAGACAGATGACATGAGAGAAGGGCTTGTTTTAATATCATTTATCAAGTCGACAGAAGGTCAAAAGGTGGCTTAAGAATGTCATGATAGGTATATGCATAAGGATATACATGGAGTTTACAAAGGTAAGCATTTATGCATGATGGAGGTATGATTTGTATGTGATGTACAAGGTATTGTGTTGTATTGATTTGATTATTGCATGAAGACAATTATAATAGGAGATTGCAAGGGGCAGATAAAGTGACAGAGATATTCTTGCTTTTTGCATAAAGGAGAATGAAGTGATAAGGCATAATTAAATATTTGTTTCCTTTTTTACAAATATGCAGTAATAAGGATATTTTATCATGCAAGTAAGTGTATTTTCTCACAAGGAGTTATAAGGATGGTACTATCCTCTAAAGTCCTAATTTTGGCTCATATCATGCAAAATAGGCAAATGTAATTGGAGTGATAAGGAGTGATATTTTCTTCTAATCATGCACGATTTTACATACAAATCAATTGTAAATAAATAATAAGGTAATATTCTATAAATTACTTTATTATTTTTCACAAGTTGTAAAATCAAAAATAAAACAAATTGTAACCAATAATACAGTAATATTCTATTACTTTATTATTTACTCAATTAATTTTGCTCATGCAAAATCATGCAAATTGATTAGTAGAGTTAACTAGGCCACCTAGGAGGTTTTGCATGACTTTTAGGAGTATTTTTAGAGTCCTTGGTCAACTTTTTTGGTCAAACACATGGAGAGGCCCAAATTGAAGCTATTTTTGCTCAATTTGTGGCAATTTTAGGCCCTAATTTTGAGGATTTTTGAGGTTGCTTGGGAATGAGTATTTTTAGAGGCAATTATTTGCAAGTCCATATTTTTTGCATGCCTCTTGGAGAGAGCAGACCTATATATTGTAAAGCAAAAGTTTGTTTTTGCTAGTTCTTGATTCTCATTCTGATTCAGACAAATTGGAGAATTGTTGTAGCTCACTTTTATAGTTTTATTGAGAGATCGACAAGTTACAGGTTATCTTTTGTCTTTTTGCAAAGCTTTCCTTTGTTTATTTCAGATCAATTGAATTACCTTTCCTTTTTGTGCTGAATGTTGAAGTGATTTTGATGAAATTTTGCTGTGTTTTATTATTAAACCTTCAAAATTATTGTCTCACCTCCTTGTTTGCAGCATTAAAACATATATTTATCACAGGTCTTAGGTTGTGTTAAACCAGAAATAGTCTTTTTATGCTGTGAAAAAACCATTTCCTTCATAAAAACTTGTTTTCAAACCTTCCTTAGAATCATTTTTTGTGGTATTTATGCCAAGTCTGGATTATGTAGAAGTCATATTTCTGGGTAAACATCGTGAATCAAATTGCATTATTTTTATCCATATCAGGTGCATCACCATTTTACCTTTAGTATTCATTTAGTTTCTTTCTTCCCTTTTCCCAAAAAGTAAAAACATACATCTCAATAGAACATTTGAAGGGAACCAACCCATAATCTGGAGGTCTAATCTCATCATAGGGCACCCAAAACCTAAGATTAGTCCCATGTTACATGGAATTGCAGTGCTATTAACCAACCTTGCATATGTGTGCAATTCCCAGTGATAACAATCCCAGAGAAACATAGAATCTCCAACCACAAATTTTCTTTGCCTGGCTCTTTTATCAAAGATTTTCTTGACCATCTGTTGATGTCTGGTAATTCTATCCACAACCATTTCTCTTTCTTCTTCCAACTTATTCAGATACATGATTCTCTTCTCTAGTGCAGACTAAAATTCCTCATTTTCTATGGCCTTTTGTAAATTTAATGCTGAAAGCTCCAAAGAAATAGGAATAGTACTATCAATGTCGTAAACAAGCTGGAAAGGAGACATGCCTATAGGTCTTTTATATGTGATCTTGTCTGGCCAAAGAGCATCGTATAGCTTCTTATGCCATCCTCTTTGTCCTTCATCTACCAGTTTCTTGATGATAGAGATTAAATTTTTATTGCTAGACTCGGCTTGCCCATTACCCTAAGGATAATAATCAAATGAATGTCCCAAACTGATACCATGTTCATAATAGAAAAGAGTAATCTCAGAAGATGAAAAAGAGCTAGCATTGTCTATGATTATCTTTTTTGGGATACCGAATCTTACTGTAATATTCTCTTTCAAGAAATTGCACACCACTTCTGATGTAGTTTGTCTCACTGGGATGGCTTCTACCCTTTTGGTAAAATAATCTGTGGCTGTAAGGATGTGTGTGTGTATGACACTTGAGTTAGGATTGACAGGACCAATAAAATCTAGGCCCCATTGTTGGAATGGTTCATCAATCACTACAGGTTTCAAGAGCAGTGCTACTAGATGAGGACGACCAGTGAACTTTAAAAACTTTTCACATTTAGATACCCATTCTTGAGCATCCTTAAACATACCTGGCCAATAAAAACACTGTCTTAGAATCTTAAAAGCTGTCATAGAAGCAGAAAAATGTCCACCACAAGCTTCATCATGGAAGGCTTTCAGAAGTCTCTTTTGTTGTTCCTTGTCAACACACCTAAGAAAATGTCCCATCTACCCCTTTCTTATATAAATTTCCTTCCCAAAGAACATACTTACCAGACTTCAGTTTTAGGTTCCTTTTTTCTTTGGTTGATAAGTGAGCAGGGCAATCACCATAAGTTAAAAAGTATGAGACATCTGAAAACCACTCATCAATTGTACTAGTAAAAAGAACTAGAGGTAATTGCTCTTCATCAATGATTTTATTTTCTGCAATCAATTTACATAGACCCTTACCCATTACTAGATTAGTAGGTCTGATGTCTACATCATATTCCTAAGTCTTCGCTATCCAAGTCCCCCATTTGTTACATCCAATTTCTTGCTGTGTAAGGATACTTTTAACATTAGTTTCAGGAACAAAAACCATGGTATGTGAATGCATAATATAGAACCTAAAACTTTTCAAAGCTCTGACAATAGCATAAGCATGTTTTTCAAGTGGTGTGTACTTAAGCTCATAGCTTTTGAGAGGGGTACTCATAAATGAAACAAGGGCTTCAATGTCTTGCTCATTTTTCTACATTAAAATAGTTGATAAAGTGTGTTCTGATGCATAGCAGTATACAATGAAGTCTTTATTGAAATCAAGACATACTAGTGTAGGTGAATTTGCTATGGCAATTTTTATATCCTCAAATGCCTTCTTTCCTTTGTTGCTCCACTTGAAAGCTAGGTGGTTCTTCATCATTTTAGCTATGGGCCTTGTCAACTCAGTGAACTCAGGTATAAATCTCCTTAGGAAGTTCACCTGGCCAAAGAAAGATTTGGTGCTATCCTTATTCGCGGGCAACCCCAATTGCATGATTGCTTTCACCCTTTTAGGATCAACCTTAATCCCATCTTTTCAGACAATGTGTCCCAAAAGCTTACCTTTTATAACGGCAAAAATAGATTTCTTGGGGTTTAATGAGATCCCTTGTTCTCTACAATGTTGTAATACAACTTCCAAATCATGTATATGATGTTCTCTTTTCCTCGAGAAAATTGTCAAGTCATCTAGATACACCACAATGATTTTATTTTTCAAATCCCCAAATGAGAGATCCATAGCCCACTGAAAAGTAGCACCTGCATTGATGAGACCAAATGGCATTCTATTGTAAGAAAACACACCAATGGGCGTGGTGAATGCTGTTTTATGTTGACCTTCTGGAGCCACTTCAATTTGATTATAACCAAAGAAACCATCTAACATCAACATCATTTCAGAACCTGCGACGATCTACAGAATGTGATCCATAATAGGTAGCGGATAATTGTCCTTTAATGAAGCCTGGTTTAGGTTTCTAAAGTCAACACAAATCCTTATCTCTCCATTTTTCTTCCTAACAGGAACTATGTTCACTACCCATGTAGAATGATGGATTAGATAGATAATCTTAGCTTTCAACATCTTATCTATCTCATTGAAGATGGCCTCTGCCACTTTTGGGTTACAACTTCGTTGTTTTTTCCTGTAAGGTATAGTGCTAGGTTTCAAAGGTATCTTATGTTGTAATTCTCCATTCCTGAACTTCTTCAAGTCAGCATAACACCATGCAAAAACATCTTTGTATTTTATCAACAAAGAAATCAATCTTTCTTTTTCTTGGGGAGAGCAACATTTCCCTATGCACACTACTTTAGGATCTTCATCTGTGCCAATATTGACACGGTCATAATCAACAGATGATTCAATATTAACCTTATTCTTTCATTTCAAGTGTTGATCGTGTCTATTAAACAAATCTTCCAGAGAAACCAAACCCTTAGGTATTTTGTTTCCCCTTAATTGAATCATTTCAGTCTTCTCTTCCCCATGTGCATTGATGTATCCATCCGTAACATCATTTCTCACATTATCACTTCCTTCAAAGAAAATGTTAACAAAAGCTTCAACCTTCTCGAGAAATGAAATAATATGCCTGTCACTATCGAACACTTGCCAATGGTTTACATTATCAGGGACATTGGGGCAATATATTAATTCAATCCTATAAGGTTTATCCTTAAAATCAGGATGAGGTAATAATAAGGATGTAGAAACAACCAATGAATCAACTCTTGTGTTAAGGTCTCTAGGCATTGCTTCAATAGAAAAAGCATCAAAATCTTCAACACAATCCCAAACTCTATTTCTGTAATGTCTCATTCTACCATTCTTTACAGAGTATTGTTTCCTAACCTGCTTAACTATCAACTCTCCATCCCCTTTGGCTCTCAATTGCTTTATGCCCCTTTCCTTAGCTAAGGCTAAGCCAAGTAGAAGAGCCTCGTATTCGGCAGTATTGTTGGTGTTCTCAAATTCCAGTTTGTAAGCAAAGGGAAAAATATAACCATCTGGAGAGATTAGAACAACTCCTGCTCCAGAGTCAGCATGGGAATAACTTCCATCAAATTCTAGTGTCCATAACTCATTCTATAAATCAGGGTTAATAAGGCTTGAACATTTTTCTTCTGTGGTAGTACACATATAAGTGCCTAGTCCAATCTCAACAAATAGGATATCTGCCCTAGGATCTCCAGACATTAATACTATGAACTTGGCCTTAGACTCTGGATTAAGATGTACTTTCTTTCCCTCTAGTGGTATTAAAGCGTGAAACCAATCCATTTGTATCTCCCCTCCCAAGTCTTTGCAAAAACTCCTACTTAGAAGCATGCCATAATTGGCGGGGATATCAGCAACAAGGATAGTTAACTTTAATCTTTTTTGGGGGAAAGCAGCTAAAGCAACTTGTGCATCTTTTATTTGTCCCAAAATTGGAACTTGTGAGACATCCATTGAAAAGTGTTTACCATGGGAAGGAGTATAAGACAACCCTAAAGCTCTAGCCACTTGAGCAGGCATTACATTATCGGAAGCACCAGAGTCAATGACATAATTACTCAATCTAAAACTAGCTATGTAAAGAGACACATAAAACGGTTCTGGCTTAGAGAAAGGATCTTGTTGTCCTGATTGTTTTTCATATAGATTATGGGAAACTTGTTCATCAATAGGTGTCTTGACCTCATTAGACACTTGGGCGTTACTTTGAGATGGCGAGGGTTCCTGTTTGATACATTTCACTAATCGATCTAGCTCGAATGGGTTGAGTCTAAGATACTTAGCTTGGGAGATCTAAATTTTGGTATTCTTACATGACTCAATTATATCAAATGAACTAGTAACAATAGTATCAGTGGAAGGAACGGATGGTACCTCTGCAGACACATTCTTGGGAGTAGTGTTGTCAGGTTTCTTAGGACTGGAAGCAGATTGCCTAGATAGAAGGTACTTTGGAGTGAAAGATGAACCACTCATTTTTCCTTTAGAGTCTACTCCTTTCTGGGCCTATTGTCTTCTAGTGAAGACTACACAGTTAGGATCAATCTCTGCATAAACATCTTCTCTTTCTTCAGCATCTGATTCATACTCAAAGAAATTAACACTTGCATCATAAGATGGGCCAGGTTCTTCTACATATGGCACTTCGACTTGTTCATTGGTAGAAAGCATTTGCATGCATCGAACCATCTCCAAGCAAGTGGATTCATCATGATCTGTAGTCAAATGAAAATTGCACATCATGTTACCTTTACTAGTAGAGGGAGTGTTCTCAATAGCTAGCCTCTGTGCGGGTCCAGTTAAAGGCAAAGTTTTGTTATGACCACCTTGATTGCCATAATCCCTCCTTGGTATGTCTTGGTAAGGTGGCTAAAACTGTCCCTTTGGCATTTGCCTCTTTATGGTGATTATATCATTAGCAAATCTTTGTATAACTGGGTCAATAGAATTCACACCAGAAGGTTTACTAGTCTGCAATTCCTTTTTCCATTTCCCTGCTATGATCAAATCATCTTCTCTGGATATGGCCCTCTCTTGGGCTGCATTTACATCAGCTGCCCCTTCTCTTTTGATAGTAAAACTAACATCTGGTGGAAGGGTATTAATAAAGAAACATTTTAACAGATCATCCCCAGGCCTCATGTTCTCAGGAATTCTATTGTATAGCTTGTTAAATCTGGCAACGAATTCCCTCATTGGCTCTTGTATCTCTTTTTTCATTGTGGCTAACTACATAACCAGAGTTTGTTCATTCTCGGCAAATTTGAATCTGCTTTCAAACTTTGTTTTTAAGGCATTCCAACCATTAATAGAGCCATTCAGAAGATGATAAAACCAATCAGCAGCAACATCGATTAGGGATTCTACAAAAAGTCTCATGGCTACATCTTCATGTTGTACAACAAGGATAGAAGAGGCAGCAAAAAAAGCTTGCATATGTTCTTCTGGGGTGACTTTCCCATCTCCTCTAAATTTAGGTATAATTTTCCCTGACCCCTTAGGTAAATCATGTAATTGGGCTCCAAGATTGAGTGGACCTATGGTGGCTCCCCATGGAATAGGTGGAGCATGGGCCATGATAAGCAGATTTTGTATGGGGAAATTTACTTGCAAAGGGAGGGTAACTCCGTGTAAAAGGAGAGCTTGACAAGATGTGGATGAAGTACTTGGAGGGTTTTAACTAGGTGGAGGAGATGAGGGTCTACTAACAGACCTAACCTTTCGATTAGGTGGGAAGGATGAAAAATTGATGGACTCTAAAAATGCAAAATCTTCGTCGAAGATCCCCTTCTTTTTATCTCCCCTAGTATATCTTTTAGAAGCCAGATTTGGACAATAAAACTTAATAAAAATAGAGTTGCCAACTTGACTTACTAATTAGCTTGTGGAAGATTTTGTTGATTGTTTAACTAGTTTCTCTGATTAACCCTGTGGTTTCTGCGCCTATCATTAGGAAGTGCTAGGACAGGAAACACTCTTTCTCTTCATGGCATAGGTACAACAGCCTCAACAATAACAACTTCTTGAGCGTTTCAAAATGCCTGGCGTTCTCTCTCACAATTTCACCAATTTCTTCTTCTTCTTCTTCTAACGCTTCGTTAACTTGATGGTATTGCAAGTTAGTCCTTCTATGTTGCCAGGTAAGCAACCTTAATCCAGTACTGATATCTTCCTGATCACCTATAATCCAATCAACATTGGGTTGAAGAATAGGAGCGTTACGTCTCTGAAGAACCATTAGAGAAACTCACAATACATACTTAACAATTATAAGTCCCCAGGAGAGTCACCAAAAATTTGTTGGTTTACAGATTTTCCATTTAACTCTATATTCTTTTGCCCAAACAAATGACAAATGTAACCACAGTTGAGTCAATAATAATAATATTTTATAACTAACTCTGCTTATTTTACAAGGTGGCAGCTACCTTCGATTGATGTTCAACAAATCAAAAATCTATGATGCTTTTAACCAGAAAGCAAAGAAAGGAAATGCTTTTAACCATAAAGCTTTGAAAAGAGATTTTCATACAAATAAACAAACTAATACTCATAGAAGCTCAAAGACTTCGAATAATAATAATCGAAATAAGAAGATTTTGAATCGTTATCACCATAACATATCCATTCAAAGATAGATATCCACAACAATGAAATCACCAACTGAATTCTCCAACATAAAGAAAGATAACCACAAATATGACATTCAACATAAGCAGAATGATAGCCCAAACATTATAGTACAAGGATCATATAAGCCTGAACAATTCCAACTGTGTATCTTTTCTATATATTGAAGTAGATTGAAATCAAACAAACATATGAGATATCTAACTAAATTGAGAAAAACAAAGTTTGCCCAACCAGAAAGATGCTTCCATTGTTCTCAATTACATATTTATAAGCATAAAATAATAACTATCTTTGAAAGAGGAACGATTTCTTGAGGACAACCATTTTTTTTTTAAAATAAAGTCTTTAAGAGTTTTGAGCCAGATAACTTGAAAAGCATAAAAGAAATAAACTTAATTCGCCACCCCTTCATCTTTTTTAGGATCTTCAACACTCTCCATCGCTTGATCTTCGGTCATCTTCTCTCACACCTTCAACGTTAGCTTGTACTCCTAATACTTTGTAATGATAGTAGCAATACTTTTGCTCCCTGGAATAATAGTGTTCTGCAATCTGGTTCTGAATTTGGCCAAGTTCTTAGCTACTCCCACCATGGTCTCTTGGATCATCTCATCCCTGTTTCTATAACCATTAAGATAGACTTGCATAAAGGCCAATTTGCTCAGCGATTCACCAGCAACAGTCTTAGGATCAGCAAGCTCACTATAAAGCATGTCTTTGACTTCTTTGTTGATATCCTTGGGATCACGTAGGTTTTCTCCGAAGTCATCCAAAATATTTATTTCAAGTGCATTACAATCTCCTTGAATACCAATCATTAGATCCAGGTATTCTTGCAGAGCCTTGTTGATCTGATCGATAAGATTGTCATACATATTGAGCTTCTAGTCCAATGAGTCAACCCATGATAAATCAGTTTCACGGGGGTCGCTAGCCAAATTTTCCTTTGTGAGTGTTATAGAATCTAAGGTTGCTAACTTAGCAACCTCCCTCGAAAGCACATAAGTACTTCCTTGTTCTTTTCTTACTTGTTGAAGCTCATTGATCAATTCTTTTCTTTTATTGTGTATAAGAGAATAGCTTTGTATCATTTTAGTCAAGAAAAACAAAATATCACAAGATAATTTTTCAACCCACTCATTGATAGCCCTTCTTTCTCATATTCTGGTATTTGACATTTACAGCAGTCATTTCTCTACAAACTTCTAAAAAGACAATATAGTCATTAGGGTACCGAGGCAACTTGGTTGGGGCTAACTCATAACCCCCCATTCTCAGGTAGGTGAACCTATCAAATTGAATATAAAAACTTCCAAATTGCATAACCAGAGATGCAGCCTCAAGGGAAATCCTCATTTTAGAATTACAGTTCAACTTTCTCACCAAAAACATTAAAAAGGCATCATTAACTCGACAAAAATCTTTCATCCCAACATCTTTTGTCAACTGAGGAAAATAAGCATACACAGGTGTATCTAGGGTTAAAGACCCACGAGGCCTCAACCCAGCCCAGACAACCTCTCGACTGGCTAGAACATATACCATATAAGAGCACATGTGAAATGCAGAGGTCTCTTGAAACTTCAACAATTGCTCATTCAAGTGATAGCTTATCATTTCAGCCCAATCAATAAACTGACTCTCACTACATATCAGTAATATAAAGCGACACATCAAGAATTCAAAAGAGCTAGCATCTTCACTACCCACCACCCGGTGCAATAGAGTGACAATATCTAAAATTTCATCCTTAAAATGTGTTCTTTTAAGTGTAGAGGGTAGCTGAGACTTACCTCTTTTCTCTGACTTTAGCCAGTTGCATGAAATAGAATTTCTGCACCAGTCTTCATTCTCCTTGAAGAATTTTGCACCCAGGGCTATAGACATATCTTCGTATTTCTCCTGTCTTGGAATTTTCAATGCACGAGAGATAGACTCAGAATCAATCCTCACGACCACCACCCTCTCCTTAGTCTTGATCTCTAAAGTCTCGAGGTCGTATCTCTCCACGCATGCAACAGTTAAATCTTCACAGCACACTGAAACAGGGAAACCTGCTGCATGAGCCAAACCACTCTGTAGAATTTTCTCTGCGAATGGTGACCTGTCTTCCCGCTGTAGACGAGACCAGAATTCTGCCAAGTCTATGTGTCCAAGTTCAGTGTCTTTCACTTTAGACCAATTGCTCTTAATTCCAGAGTGGGAGGAGACACCCTAAAATTTGAATTTCATTACAACGATCAAGTACCAGGGACGATGACAGAGTATCGTAGAAATAACAATTTAGAAGAGAAGGAAAGCAAGCAGAATATTTAGACAATTTTGCCACAAAGAGTGAAATGATGTGCAGTTATGGCGCCCCTGTTGTGCTTTTAAATGTTAGGCTGACGTGGTACCATTTCTGCGCCCTGACAAATTAACCCAAGGATTTGCTCATTTTTTGAAAATTCGCTAAAGGACATCTCACACCGGTGGCATACAATGCTTTAAATGATCATTAATTACCTTGGTTTCCAGTCCATCACTTAACCGTCGTTGAATCGTGAGAAATGAGAACTTCAAAACCTTAAGTCGCGAGTTATAAAGTTTGGAAAACCTGCGACATAGCGATAGCAAGAGGGAACCAAGCAGGCTACAAAACATAACACAAAGAATGTGAAGTTGCGGGATCACGGGGTTTCAAAACTCCAGAACCTAGTGATAAGGTTAGAAAATTTAGGAGAATAGCGACTAGGTTAAGAAACTTGTAGTATCTGCAATGTCAAAGATTTTTCTAAGGCACAACGGTGGAAATTCATAACCCTTGGGACTTAGAAACCTAGAGTACCATGAGAATGAACAATAGAGATGAATGAGACTTAGAAATAAAAAGAAGGGGTAACAATACATACATACATCTATTTAATCTCTCTCTAGAGAGAGATTAAATTATTTTTTCACAAATTTTAAATATTAAATTACTCAGTCTCCATTTGTGAAGTATATGTGATGTAATTAATAAAGAGAAAATAATTGTAAGGGAATAAAATCTCTTTTACATAAATTTAAATTAACTAAATAAATGCAAGCAATAAAAGTATACTTAATTTAGGTTTAACTAATAATATTGGGAATTGATAATTGTAATAAATGAATTTTTAAAAATTAAGAAATGAAGATTAGGCAATTAGCTTTTGAAATGATGATGAAGAATATTTCTTTTTAATGGTAAGTGCTACCAGAGGGGGTAGCTCCCTATATTTCTTAAAAAAAGATTACATTGCCATGGAGATGGTGTTAATACCATCAACCAATTCATTATCCCTCTCTAGCTGTTGGGCAGAGAGGAGATCCCCATAAACACTAACAAAATTTGCAAAGGCCTCCATGTTGCATTTCTCTAATCCCTCCCTAAAAAGATTTAGGGCCTCAGCCACCTTTCCTTTCTTCTTCATTGTCTCTGCATCAAAAACCCCGCAAAATAAGCCATTTTTGGGGTTTGGGTTAGTGTGCTGGCTGTCAATCAGAATTCCATCTTGTATCTCATCTTTTGCCAGGAAGCCAATGAATCTCAACACTCTATGGACAACACCCGTGGCTTGAGTGACATTGGTGAAGAATCTTTTAATTAACACCCCCTCATGAACTTGAGAGCCCTGTGAAGGCTACATTCCCATTATGTTTTTGATGGCATTTCTCAACTCGTCCTCCTCCATTTTGAAGAGGCTCCTCAACTATTGATCCAAATTATCCTCTTCGCACCTACATTGCACTCCAAAGTGTCTACCAAAAATTTGATTCGAATCCAATTCTTTACCAAGTCTCCATACCATCTCGACCATCGATTCCTAGTTGTAATCTGGGAAGGACACTGTAAAATCTAATACCATAAATTTTGCACTTCATAGGTAGGATAGAGTTCCATCTTAGCTTGTGCTACACTCATCTTCTCTAGATTAGGGATATCAGGTTCTGATTGTGGTTGTCTTTTCCAGACCTAAGTTGATTGGGTTGTCCTTCTAAAATGATCTCCCATATGTTGCACTAATATAATTCGTATGTTTCTTCATATTGCTCGCAACCGAACGAACCATCAATTCCTCACCAATGACTTTGACACCCAAAGACACCAAAGGCAGGGCGATTAACCCCTTATTTCTTTGTTATCGAGGATGCCTTCGGCACCCTCCTGGAGACGCTCTTGATGAAATCATAAATCTTCATATTAATTATAGTGTTGCCTAATTTCGAAGGGCTTCCTGCGATCCTTGGTTTATTCGTGTCTGCTCCCATTTTCAATGCCAATGCAGAACTAACATTCTGTCTTACCAGAGTTTTACCTAACTTGGGTAAGTTGGTCTAGGAGTTTGTAGTTGACAAGACCGGATCAGGAGCGATGTTGAGTGAGTTGGTCGGGCCTTTTGTGTTTAGTACGCCTGATTGATTTGGTTCGGTAGTACCAACTTTCATTGTATCTTCCTGAAATGGGAGATCCTTTTATCCTTGGGATCCACTGGCTTCCATAACCATGGGGGCCTCCTATTGAGGCGCGGTCTTTTCTGCAATGTGCTCTCCATTCTTTGCATCATCTAGCCTAGGCTTATGACACATTTCTTGAAAATGCCTACAACTATGACAATTAAGGCAAAAAATGGGTTTTCTTCAATTTATAGCCTTTGTAGTCTTTAGTATTTCTGGGTTTGCAAGATAATTTTGGACGAGATCCTATATATGGCCGTCACCTTGATTCTGGCGAACAAATACGAATCACTGTTGAATAATTCTTCATCTATGGCAAGGATCGTACCTAAAATTCATCCAATTTTAAGTAGACAATCCTCAATCTAACACTTTGACGGGAAATTGTAGAGACGGATCCACTTTGGTTCGTCATAAGGATCGCATGAAGTCGGGTCAAAATTAGGAATCCATTTCCTCATGTACAGAGGTGACTCATTTCTTGACTAGTTTTTCCCTTGAAGTATCAAATCCTTATTTGAAGGGGAGACAAAAGCAACGATGAAAAATCCTTTAGGAAGGAATTTCAAGATGCATTATACTTGCCAAATTTCCTCTGCCCATGTTTTGATCTAGTTCTAGGGAAGCCTTGGTCCAATGAATCAACAGATTAGTGCCATCTCTGAGAGGCCTTCGCTCTCTTCAGATATTTCAATCCATAAGTTAACTAGCTCATTTCCTTCTTTCAACCTTGCAAAAGTCTTCGGAGTTGGGGGGTTGCTTGCCCTGCACTCTTCCTTTGCCTGTTCCTTGCTCGCATTCGGAGATGAACCAAAATTTTGTGCCCTGCTCTACTCCCTCATTTCCGCTCATTACTTTTTCAAATCTTATGATGAAGAATAATTTTATGTTACATAGAATTTGGTCATTTTAGTATAAAAATAGATGTTCTTGATCATTTCATGCAAGTCAATCTACATTGTGCATGCTTGATCCCACATTTTGAAAAAAACATCTTAATGTGTGGAACCATTCTACTATCTATTAGATTGATCTACCAAACTATGTACTTGTAGGACTTGATTCACCCTTGTCTTCGATGTCTATCAATGTGCAAGGACTAGTAATATTGAAAAATACCTTAGGGAGATCACCAGATGACAAGGGTTGTGCTCTCCTAGGTTGGCTCCCTTGATTACACCGACTTCACAATTGTTGAAGAATACTCAAGACAACAAGCTCAAGCATAAAAGTGTCATAGATGATTTCATGTAAATTTGACTTGTTCTTCAATTTAATTTTTTTAAGGATAGGTAAAGTGGTGGCTCTTTCAATTCTAGTGATGGAGTCTCAAAAACTACTTATTACTTTTATTTACATACTATCTCAACGTACCCAATGTTGCACATTACGATGGAATTACTAATAGTTATAATGTTATACTAAATCATTTCTAAAGTGTAAAATGTGAGAGTTATGTTCTTATAAATAAATATTACGTAATTTTATAGTAAATGACTTAATTTTAGGTAAAGAAATGAACACTAAAAAGAGAACCCCAATAAAATCAAATTATCAAAATTTGATTATACAAAAGAGCACAGGAAGAGGCGAAGAAATACTGAAATTCAGGAGAGAGAAATTCACACATCTGCGCGCATTTACTTATCAAGTTCAAATCTAAATCACACACAAAAAGCCTGAGTAGGGAGTAATGTTTGTCGGAAAATTATATACAGAAATAAGCAGGTAGGGAAATCGCTTCGGCACAGAGTTTTGGAAAAAAAATTCAGTCGTTGCAATCGAAAAAATGACAGATTTACATGCACAATTACCCTTCTCAGCGGGGCCAAGATCTGTGGCTGATCTGTTTGGAGAAGATTCAAACGATTCACAGGCGTTGTGGTTCAAAAAGGATGTTTTTATGCAGCCTGATTTTGACAGCGAGTCATACATTGCAGATCTGAGGCGTTTCGTCGCTCTCGACACGCTGCGCTCTGAGCTTCGGGGGCATCTTGCCCTTCTTAAGAATGAATTGGTGGAGTTAATCAATAGAGATTATGCGGATTTCGTAAATTTGAGCACTAAGTTGGTGGATGTGGAGGGGGCTGTGCTCAGAATGCGGACGCCATTGACGGAGCTTAGGGATAAAATAAGCAGTGTTAGAGGAAGCGTGGATTCTTCTCTGCAGGCCGTTCAAGATGGCTTGAGAAGGCGGGCGCAGGCTTCCAATTCCAGAGAAATACTTGAGCTTCTTCTTGACACTTCTCATGTTCTTTCCAAGGTATGTAGACGGGCAATCTTAATTTTGCAGTTTTATTGAGATTTAGTGGTAGTTTTAGGGGCTAATGTAATGTTCAGCAATGTTTATTTATTTATTTTGGACAAGATATGCCATTAATTTACCAACATTTGGAAATGAATCATGGAGTATGATCCCAAATGTTTGCAAAAAAAATAAAGCCATTATACTCTACTCATAGACTGAAGATCTGATGTTTATTATTTAGAAATGAAGATTTGCCTCTGTTTCGATAAGAAATGTTTTTCTTTGATAACGGCCAATTTCATACAATTTTTCTAGAAATTGCAGGCATTTCCATGGTATAGATCTTCGCATAGTGCGTTATTTAGTGTAGGTGGTATGTACACACACACACACTGTCAAAATAAGTGGATTTGTAGTACTCTGGTTATAGGTAGATTGACAATCTTTGGAATATTCTGTGAAATGCAAGAGTACAACATTACATGGGATGAATGTGCATTGATCAATCCTGGGTAGGGTTATGGGTTGTCTTCAAATGGATGACATTCTGGAGTGTGGCGGGCTAGGAACGCATTCTTAAAGATTTAGATTCGGGTCACCCTCAAATGTACACCATTGAACCTGGGAGCGCGGGACTATACAACTGTTGTCATTGAACTATAACCTTGTCGCCTGTTTGTTAGACTTAGAGATAAGCTATCTTATCCGATTGAGGAGGATTTGATTTTTTAAAATTTAGTTATGTTTGCCCATTACCTTGGACTAAGGGACGTAGGACATTATTTATTTATTTTTTTCTAGTTGTTGTTATGTAATTAAATGGACAAAATATCACAGTGGGGTATCTATCAGGGTTTCTTTCTGTCCAATTCAAAAATGAGTTTACACAAACGAAAGACTTCAAGGAGGAATGCAGTCAAGATATCAGTTCCGATTTTTGTCCTATTTATAGCTTCTTTACATGCCAAACATACGGTTGACTGCTTTGATCTTTTAATTGTTTGACAAAATCACAGGGACAAGGTTGATTTAGAAATAATTTGGATCAATTTTGCTGTGTTGAGTCTACAAAATTCTATTCTACTGTGAGCTTTGATTACATACATGCCAATGGTGATTGCTTTAGCTGTGCATGTATGAAATCAGCCTGGAATTAATCTTTGAAGGTCTAAGGTGAGACGTATACTTCTTTTGAACCAAGCAGCATTGAATAACCAGGAAACACAAGTTGTCAAAACTGAACTTTGTTTAAAAGTGGAGCAAATAGATGAGTTTACCTGCCGAATTGTGTCCAGCTCGTCAGCTGTGAAGATTAAGTTAGCTACATGTGCAATAAGAATGACAATATCATCATCGGGATGTTTGACATAGATTTCGATTAGAAGTGTTTATTTTAAATCCAGATCCAGGAAGATGACGATTAATTTTGGAACTCGTCAACTGTGAAGATTAAGTTAGCTACATGTGCAATAAGAGTGACAATATCATCATCAGGATGTTTGACATAGATTTTGATCAGAAGTGTTTCTTTAAAATCCAGATCCAGTAAGATGATGATCAATTTTGGAACCTGCTTCCACCCATAAAGAGCCTTCACCAGTCTGCATACAAGGCTTTCTTAACCAAGAACTTTAAACCCGTGCAGCTGAAATAAATACTTATTCCTCCAAGCCACCATTTGTAACGTGCTTTTTACATACATTCAATAAAGCTTTCAGCCAAATAATGAAGCGCAGGTACTAATTGGATTGTGACCATCTTTACTATTGGAGCAAAGGTCTTATCATAGTCGATGCCCAGTTGTTCGGAAAATCCCTACACAACCAACCTAGCTCCGTTGTTATGTAAGGATCTATCTGCCTTGTATGTTATTACATACATCTATCTGCCTTGTATCCTATTTTTCTTTTTGAGGGTAAATGCTTTTGACCGGAGCTATGAACCGGGTACATACATCCTTTTATACCCAGTGAGCTTCTTCCCTTAGTGGTTATTTAGCAAGAACCCAGGTTTTGTTTTTCATCAGGGCCTCATACTTCACCTGCATAGCCCTATTCCATAGTTGTTTGCACGTTGTTTTGTCATACATGTTAGGATCAAATGCTTTTTATCACCATCAAAGCACAATGATAGAATATCAAATTACCATAAAAATTGAGGGAACATACTGATGCAGGGGCATCTTGATGCACTCTTTTTGATGCAAATTGTTGTCATGTGCTAAGCTTTGAGTTTTGATTCGTTTGGTGTCAATAAGGTCATGTAAGACCATTTTGAGTCATTTGGAGTCATTCTATGATGTTTTGGAGTTATGTTGTAAAAGTTGCAAAATATTATCAAAAAGGTTGTCAAAAGTTGAAAATGATGTCATTAGAGTTAACAAAAGGGTTGGTGGTTAGTTTTTCAGTTACAAATGATTGTAACATGTTAAATATGCCTTGTAACACCGATCCCAAGGGTTGGAGAGAAATTTTCATGAGAAACAAATTCATTTTGCACATTCTTTATTGCATTTTCTGTGAACAACAACCGTATTTCACGTGGTATGGATTGGTACGGATAGGTCTGTAAGTTTTATTTTTCTGAAAGTTTGCAGTCTGAAAACGTGTTAGTATGGACATGTATGGAATGATGGAGGCCTGAAACCAATTGGGAAAGTTAGCCCTATGTTTTAAGAGATGAATGCTTTTTGTTTGAATCAATTTCATTGAGTTTTGTGTGAGTTATGGCATTTTTACTAACAGCAGGTCTAAACCGGTTTCCAACGAACTAGAATATTTTATATCTTTGATTCCAACCATCAAAAAGTCATGAAAATTGGTGAAAAGTTCTGTTTTAAGGAGATCTAAAAACCCCTTTTGGGCTCAAGCCTTTAAAAATTTTCATGTGTGAGGAATTAATGACAATATGCTCTCTTTTGCAAGAAAACAATCCTAAAACCCTAGTTCCATGACGGTTTGATAAGATCTATACTTTGTGTGAACATGACTGGTTGGGAATCAATAGAACATGTTGTAAGAAGACTGAAATACCAAGGAGTTCATGCATCATGCTGGTTTTCCCTTGTTGAATGTACCATGGCAATGTTTCCAATGTGATCTAGAATGCATTTAATCATTGTTTGAGATGAATCAGTTTAAGAAAGTTGTCAAGTGAATCAAGTTTATTTTCTTTTCTCTGCATCACATACGCCTTATTACCTTGCCCCACAGGATTTTCACTAGAAATGCTTTGTGAAATCTCACCTTTTTTTGCTTCTTCTGTGGTGGAATAATATCCCTGAAGTCAATTTTTCTCGGAACAACCTGCTAATCTGTTGTAGCATTTTCATCTACCATTACATCTCTCCCGAATGTGACCTTCTTGGTAGATGTCAGTTAACCTTGATTTGGAAAACAGATTACATTTAAGTTTTGAAAACAACAAAATATCTGAAATTGTTTCTGGTACCTTACATCACCCTTCTGCTTTAGTTTTGTGAACCAGATTCTCCAACTACACACTTTGTCAATGTTTCTGTTAAACTGACTTAAAAACTGCCTCCCCCCTACTTAATTAGTATCTGTCCAGACTGTTCCAAGAAAAGCAAAAATTCCTACCGTTGGTTAACCTTCATTCTGTTATTGGACTGCATGGAGCCTGCAGTTTCAGATAAGATACTTAATGTACTGTATCTGTTTTAATCAGATCAGTTCTCTATTCGTACTTCAAATAATGTAGCAAAACCAAATACTAACAGTTAACAGAATCTGACAAGAAAATAAATACTGAAATGTGAATGTGTTTTCTAATTTATTTTCGGATAAAACTTGAGGGCTATGTATGTATTTACTTGAAATGAATAGAATTACAAAAATGAAATCCTTGTTAAGAGAATAGCTTCAGAAAAAACTGCATACACAAAATTGTAAACTTTTGTGTTTTGAATCACACAATTTGGTTTGTCATAACGAAGAAGGATAAAGATAATCAAAGAGGGCACCCTATATAGATAATCTTGAAATACACTGAAGATCAGAGATAAACAATGCTAACGACCTTCCAATATTTAATGCCATATGATATTATTGCTCCCATACAATATTAAATATACCCAATTCATCAATTAAATAAATCTTAAGTACAGTAATTTTTGAGTTTTTGGGCATATGTATGATGGGTCTCTATCAATGTCTAAGCTCTATGCAATCATCCCAATTGAGATTATTCAGATATTTGCAAATCTCAGTAGCTTTGCTGATTTCTTTCTCATATGGTGTTCACTGTTCCTCCTTTACCAAAGTCAATGCTGTATCCATACCAATGTCGTGTGAAGATTGTGGGCATGCTCCACTAAAGGTGAAGTCTTTATGCAGGCCTGATAAATATCAGAGTTGTGTTCCTTGAACCTTGATTGAAAAGTTCTTGTTGTGTCTCTGATATAATGGTGGCCATACATACAAGCAATGCAATAGACAACACAACTCAATGTTGGTTCAAAGAGGATATTTGATGGATTTCACCATTCTTTGCAATTGTGTTCTCTGGTATGAAGCTATAGTTAACCTTATTACTCCTCAAGATTCTGTCCAGGAAATACCTTAATTATATGGAAGAAAAGTTTTGGGCATGTCATCTATGTCATTTTTCTACTGGCCATGTTTTGAAATATTCTTGTCCATGTTCTTGAAGACTTACATAATGTGTCTCTTCCCATAGTCATTTTGTCTGAGAACCTTAGTCAAGTAGCACATCTCCTCCTCTATGTGGTTTTCATCGAAATACGGATGGCCTTGTTTGAAAGAGAATGGAGCACCCCAATCTTTTCAGAAGGGTGGTGATGCGAAGAAGCTTAGAGATAAAGATAAGTAAAAGTATTTTTTTTGTACACCTGTCAAGAAAGAAATTCATCATTCCTTCTAGAAATAGGAGCATCAAGGAATTGTAAAGATCTTTTGATTAATTTCTTGCTCAATTGAATATTAGGGCAAATGTGCTTGAGATGCAAACGGAACTTTTCTTAGCAATCTCCCCTGTGAGACCAATTGATGTTAGTATCATCAACTTATTCTTTCCATCACTCTGTTTTTAAGTGGAAGGAAGCAAGCTCATTCTTCTCAAATCTCTTCATATTACATAACTATGTTAGCAACCACTTGTGATAAGGGAAATCCCATTGCTTTTCTGGAACAAATGCTGATTGGGTTTGTGCAATGATTTTTTTGCGAGAGTGGTTTGATTCTGCTGGCTATAAGCTTTGACACGATCTTGTATATCATATTGCATAGAGCAGTAGGTTGATATTGATCCATTGCTTCCACATGTGCCAATTTCGGTGTCAGTACCAATCTGGTGGCATTGTTTCCTTTGGGTATTTTTTTCTCCTTGGAGACTCCTCTATGATTGCAAATAGATCAATTTTTACTAGGGGTCAAATAGAATTGTGCTGGGAATCCATCTGGTCCTCGAGTTTTGGTCCTTTGGAAGCAAAAATACTATCTGAAAGAAAATTGTTTTTTAATTTTTAACAGATAAATGCAAAGCTGTTTTTCACTTCTCTGCCATGGTGTTTACACAGATTTATATTTTGTTTCTTATGGTCAGCTTTTCCAGAGCAGGAATGTCAAAACACACAGCCTTTGCCTTTGTGCAGGTTCCTCCTCCTTTACAGTGCAAATCTTTTTATATGGAGGAACAAACATTAGAGACTGGTTTGCGGAATTGAAATGTCGTTTGTTCCATCTCTGATTACAATCCGTCTGTCTCTCCCCTTCCCAAAGATGCCTAAGCCGTATGCTCTGTATTCTCTCTTTTAGATGCTCAATCTTGCTGTTGTTTTCAACTCCAGAGATCCTCTAGCTTTTGTTCTGGTACCGTATTGGTGAATTTAAAATACTTGACAATACAGAGGGAAGAGGGATCAATAATTATTATTAATTCATTATTCTCAGATATGCATTACATTTTTAGCTCTCTATCTACTGAAATCTGAATTAATTTGTAACTAATAACTCCTAACTGTTACTTAATTCATAACTCAATACAAGATTACAATTTCTAATAACACCATAATAGTTATTTCTTTAACTTTCAGTTTGTCATTACACTAGATCATGTAGGGAAAATTTGGGGAGATATAAAGTGCATCTTTTCTAAAGTGTACTTCAACTTCTTTTTTGTAAGTGGATTGCAATTTTCTTGATTATCAACTAATAGCTCGGGTATTGCACTTCTACTTAGTAATTGGGTGTGATAAAATGTAGAACTTACATCACCCTTTTGATAATGGGCTTAAATCTAAAATTTTAGTGCAATTTACTTGCTTTTCAGCTGGGGAGGTTCATATATGCAAGAGCATGTTTTCTTAAAACTCGAAGTAAGGTGTTTCTTTTAAAATTCTGTGCAGGTAGAGAAACTTATGGTTGAGTTGCAAAGCATGCCTGAAGAAGGAGCTATTTCTCACATTGAACCAGGCAACAAAAGCTCCTTAAGTAATGGTACTGTGGTAGAGATTGCTGAGAATGGTGCAAACCTTGAGGAGACCCGAAGCATGCTCTTGGAACGGATTGCAAGTGAAATGAATAGATTGAAGTTTTACATTGCTCGTGCCCAGGTCTCTCTCTTCTCTCTCTCTCTCTCTCTCACACACACACACACACACACACACACACCCGCGTACCCTCCCACACCCACTGACCCACTGACCCACGCACCCACAGCCACCCACTTGTACAACCACCCACCTGCGCACCCCTGCGTCCACACACAGACAGAAAGGTAGATATGTGAACATATTATATATAAATTTGCAAACTTGGTAGATCTATTATATATGTGGCTAGCTTATGTTTAACTAAGTACAAATTTTATATATGGATGTGTTCAAACCAATGTATTTTTCAGTGATGGGGGGTTGTATACAATGTTAATGCTGCTGTTTTTCAATTCTCATGTTTGGCAAGTTTTACTTTCAGCATGATAGCACTGTTTTTCTTTTATGAAAATATATAGAGTTTGTACTGAAATATATATAGAATTACAAGTGCAATATTCTTCATCCGTTAGGCAGAGATGAAATGCCAACACTTTCCAAGAATAACTACTGGTGGTGACAACAAAGCTGACCCTTAGGAAGATAATTTAATACATACAAAACAATGAGGACCAAAGGACTAAATAGTAGAGTGTATTCTAGGGATTTGGACATATGGCAAATCTCTTTATTTTAGCATTTGATCTAGTTAGAAATGGAGTTAACCATATCATTTTGGTGATATAAACTTTCTAAATTTTGTTGTTCTTTTTTTAGTAATTGATCTTGGACGAGGCTCCGCACTTCCATTTTGGTGAAAGGTTCTCAAGCTTTGTATCTATTAGAATATTTATTTATTTACTTTCTATCTTTAGTTTCTGGTCAATCTTTTATTTCTGTTGTAAAATATTCTCTGCAGTTTCTATTTTAGAAACCTGCCTGTTTTGTATATTTTGTACCTATTTATTTGAGCTTTGCTCATTGTTAATAATATCAAGTTTTTTACCAATTACTTTCGTAATATGGTATTAGAGCCTTTGAGCGGGATCTTGTGGTTTTTTCTGTTTTAAAAAACAATAAAAATCGAGGGTTTCTTCCGAGTGCATGATCCGCTTCTGGTTTGAAGGCTTTCAGAAGCTTTTTCAAGGTTTTCTTTGATGAAATCGCGCCGTTTCTGAGGATTTTGCATTTTGTTTTTTTTTCTTTTCTGAAAGTTTCGAAATCGTCTGGCGATGTCTTTCAAAACATGTTTTCTGCAACATAAATTCCACGCGTTCTTCCATCAGATGTGAAGCTCCTGTCTCTTGTGCGCGGGATTTTGATAAGGGTCGCGATTTGTGTTTTTTTCTGGTGGCATTCGAAAAGAAAAAAAAAAACTCCTTGATTTTTCTGCATGCGACTTGCATCTGAGCGGAAGTTGCATTCACGTTTTCATTCTGGCAGATGTTTTCATCTTCTGTTTTGTTCGCATGTTTTTTGGACGCGATTTTGTGGCAAAATCTGGCATTTTTGGACGCATTTTCTGCTTTTTTTGACAGATTTCTGAGTGTCGGGGTTTGCTTCTATTTGCAGCAGCTGGGGCTTTCTGGTGTCACCTCTAGTTTTGGTGATCTTTGTTTTGTAGACAACTAGGGTTTTGCAAAGTAAACCCTCTGTTTGAAGTCCAAAAATTACGTTGATCACAGATTATTTGCGGGTTTTTTGAGACAATTTCTGGGTTGACTTCAGATTTTTCTGGGTGCCTCGAAATTTGTGCCAACGGATTTGTACTTGCTTCAGTGCATTGGAAGTCGTACCTCGGGTTTCGTGCACTCAACCTCTTCACAGTTCCTCGTTTTTCGTGCCTTGAAAAACGTGAAGATGGCTTCTTTGACCAACATAATGTTGGAAGGCAGTCAGCGTTTCAACGGCAAAAATTATAATACCTAGAAGCAGCGAATGATGACCATCTTTGAATATCGCTGTCTCGATTAGATGATTTAGGCAACACTACTCATCCTGCAACGGTGGGTAAAGCCCATGACAAGTTTGACGAGCAGAACCGTGAAGCAGTCATGCTCATTAAGCTTTCAGTCACAGATGATTAGCTACCTCAGATTCCAACTAGAAAAACAACAAAGGAGATTTGGGACCATCTGAAAGGTTTGCATGAAACCTCTGACAAGAGCCGTGCGTTCTTCTTGAAAAATATGCTGTTTTCTATCATGATGGATGAGAAGACAACATTGCAAGCGCATCTGAACAAGATCCAGGAGATTCGAGATCAGTTGGAGGCTATTGGTCAAAAAATGGAGGAAGAAGACATGGTCGTGATCACTCTAAAAAGTCTACCTAAGTCCTATGAACATTTCATTGAGACTCTCGACATTATGTCAGCTAATGTTGATCTGAAGTTTTCGGAGCTCTGTACTATCCTCTTGCAGCAGGATTGCTGGAAATAACAGTTTGGTAGTAGTGCTTCTTCGTCCTCTACAAAGCAGGCTTTTGCAGCCAAGTTTCAGGCTCAGAATAAAGGCAAAGGTCAGCCTCTGCAGCAGAAAGGTTCAGGTCAACCTCAGGACAGCACCAAGAAAAGAACATTCAGTGTAATTACTGTCACAAATATGGTCACATGAAGAAGGATTGTCGTCAGTGTTTGGCTTCTGAACAGAAGAAGCAGGGAGGGTCCCAGCAGAAAGCTAATGTTGTCGAGCACACTGAGTAGAAGGAATCTGCCTTTTACGCTTTTATGGCTAAAAGACCTGTAGATCATGTGAAGTCCTCTGCCTAGTACATGGTGCTTCGTGACACTTCACTCATTGGCGTGATTGGTTCACAAATTTTTCTCCCTTCAGTGACTTAGTTATTTTTGGAGGAGGTGAAGAGTATACAGTTGTCGGCAAGGGCACTGTTCAGATTCAGTCTGGTGGGAGGAATTTCATATTCCTCAATGTCTACTACGTTCTTGGCATGGAACTAAACCCTCTCTCTGTCAGTTAGTTCATGCGGCACTCTCCTCAGTTGGATGTGGTTTTCAGTGCTCACAAATGTTCGATTGTTGATCGAGAGACTCGCGCCACTGTGGCTGTTGTTATTGAGGCTCATGGTCTATACAGACTTGTGGATACAAGTGATTCTCCAGAGTTAGCCATGGCAGCCAAAAATTCTTCCATCACCAGTCTTTGGCATCAGTGTTATGGGCACTTAAATGTGCACTATCTCTCTTAGCTATCTCGGGAGGGACTTGTAGCTGGTTCACCTAAGATCCAAACTCAGTATCATGGTGTTTGTGGAGCTTGTCAGGCTAGGAAGTAGCATAGGACACTGTTCTCGGATGGTGACTCATGGCGAGCCTCCAAGGTACTACAGTTGGTTCACGCTGATGTATGTGGGCCAATGAATACACCTGTTACTGGTTGCAGGTATTTCTTGCTTTTTGTTGATGATTTCAGTTATAAAATGTGGGTGTACTTTCTCAGACAGAAATCAGATGTGTTTCCTGTATTTCAGAAGTTTAAGGCCTTAGTAGAGAAAGAGTCTGGCTGTTCTATAGTCACTCTTAGGTCAGATAATGGGGGGGAATTTTGTTCTACTGATTTCTCCAACTTCTGTGATATACACGGCATCAAACACCAGTTAACCACACCCTATACTCCTCAGCAAAATAGTGTTGTAGAGCGGCGCAACTGCACAATCACTGAGATGGTTCGTTCCATGTTAGAACACAGGAGTGTTCGTAAGAAATATTGGGCAGAAGCAGTCTACATTGCTGTTTATCTTCTTAATCGGTCTCCTATATATGCTATTAAGGAGAAGACTCCTGAGGAAGCTTGGATTGGTCGCAAACCTCGGATCAGTCATCTGAAAATATTTGGCTCTTTAGCTTATGTATGGATTCCAGATGCCAAGCGCTCAAAGTTGGATTCCAAGAGTCAAAAGCTTATGTTCACAGGGTATAGTGACAACCATAAGGCTTACCGGTTGATTGATATAGATACTGATCGTCTTACCTTCAGCCGGGATGTTGTCTTTGATGAAGAACGAGGACCTTTTCTTTCTTCCTCGTCTGTGCAACATTCTGAGGATCAGCCTTTAAAAGCCTCTGATTTGGGTGTTCTTCTTCCGTTAGGTCCACCTGATGGGAGGGATGATGATGCAGATTCTAATTTTGATGATGCTTAACCCGAATTTCCTCCGGATGATGTTAATCTTCCACATGTTGCACCTGTTCTAGCTCCTCCTGTTGCATCCGATGGTGTCACTTCTACTCTCCGGCCTAAATGGTGGGCTAAGACTATTGGAGATCATGATGACGAGCTCATTGAGGGTAGATCCTCCCGAAACAAGAGCAAATGGCAGCATACAGTTAATTTTGCTCTCATGGCCAACATTCACAGTGTCTATGAGCCTTAGACATATTCAGAGGCTAAAGGAATTCCTGAGTGGGAAAAGGCTATGGAGTCTGAATACCAAAGTCTTCAGAAAAATCACACTTGGGTCCTTTCTGATCTTCCTCTAGGGAAGAAGCCCATTAGCTGCAAATGGGTGTATAAGGTGAAATACAAAGCTGATGGAGCCCTTGACAAATACAAAGCACGTCTCGTTGCTAGGGGGTTCTCACAAAAGGAAGGCATTGACTACGAGGAGACTTTTTCTCCTACAGCCAAGATGAGTACAATTCGGCTCGTCCTTGCCTTAGCAGCCCAGTTTGGTTGGAAAGTCCATCAGATGGACGTTAAGAGTGCCTTTCTCAATGGTGAGTTGAAGGAAGAAGTCTACATGACGCAACCTCCAGGGTTCAAGGTTGCCGGTCAAGAACACAAGGTATGTAGATTGTTCAAAGCACTCTATGGTCTCAAACAGGCTCCTTGAGCTTGGTACATCAAGATTGATAAGTACCTCATAGATCATGGCTTCCAGAGGAGTCCATCTGACTCTAATCTGTATTTCAAACGCACTGGTAGTGATATTCTGATTCTTGTTGTCTTTGTGGATAACCTGATCATTACTAGTAGCTCGGCACATTTGATCGCTGAGATCAAACAGGATTTGTGCAACACATTTGACATGACAGATCTGGGACTCTTGCATTACTGTTTAGGTGTTGAGGTTTGGCAGACCGAGGGCAATATCTTCATCTCCCAGTCCAAGTATGCTTGAAGTCTTCTGGATAAGTTCCGCATGCAGGATTGCAAACCCGCCTCCACACCCATGGAAAAAGGGCTCAAGTTGTCAGCTAAGTCAGACTCACCTGTAGTGGATGAATCATTGTTCAGGCAACTAGTGGGCAGCCTAATCTATCTCACTGCCACTAGACCTGACCTCAGTTTTGCAGTGAGCTACATTTCACGCTTCATAACAACCCCCAAGGCTGATCATTGGGTAGTAGCGAAGCGTGTGCTGCGTTATGTTAAGGGCACTTCTGATTATGGACTTCTTTACTCAAGGAGTCACGATCCTAGACTTAGTGGTTTCACAGACTCAGATTGGGTAGGTTCAGTTGATGACAGGAAATCAACATTTGGGTATATGTTCAGTTTGGGATCCGGTGCAGTCACATGGATTAGTAAGAAGCAGCAGGCAGTGGCTCTCTCCTCCACAGAAGCAGTGTAGCGGGGAGCAGTTAAGGCAACTTGTGAGGCAGTTTGGCTTCGCTGGATGCTTGCTGATATGCAAATATGTCAAGTAGGTTTGACTCCTTTGTTCTGTGATAATCAGGGAGTTCTCAAACTTGCCAAAAATCCAGTCTTCCATGAAAGAACCAAGCACGTAGAAACTCATTGTCATTTCATCAGAAAGCTTGTTGAAGACGGATCAGTTCAGTTGCTGTATGCTCTGACAGAGGATCAAACAACAGATATCCTCACCAAGTCCCTTAGTTCAAATAAGTTTGTAAAATTCAGGGGGTCTCTTGGTGTAGTTGATAGATTGACCATTAAGGGAGGGTATTAGAATATTTATTTATTTACTTTCTATCTTTAGTTTCTAGTCAATCTTTTATTTCTGTTGTAAAATATTCTCTGCAGTTTCTATTTTAGAAACCTGCCTGTTTTGTATATTTTGTACCTATTTATTTGAGCTTTGCTCATTGTTAATAATATCAAGTTTTTTACCTATTACTTTCCAAGGAACCTTCCTAGGTTGTACCTTCATTGCAAATTTGATAGTTTCTTTTCAAAGATGAAAACTCCTAACAATTTCCTCAGTAATACGTTGAGCATCAATTTTGTCTCGAAGGTTGGATTTCTGTTAAACTAAGTTTCCAACTCTAGTTCGGTTTCGCAGGTGTAGGTATTTTTTTTCACATGGTTTGGTACGGCTGGGTTCGACGGTACAATATATGTAAAATATTCAAAATATTAATAATCATAATAACAAATATAAATATATTAAAAAAAATAAATATAAATATAAAAAATATATAAAAATACTAATAATCATAATAACAAATTTAAATATATTAAAATCAATAAATATAAATATATTAACATTGACAATACATATAATTTCTTTTTTAATCAGTAAATATGAACCAACCATCATAACTGAAGTGACTACAAGAATCACCTTCCGTTGAGACCTGCAGACACCTAATAGGCTAAAAGCTGAAACAAACAAGCCAAGACAAAACAAAGAACCAATAAGACTTCTAGAACCAATTCAAGTGGCAACTTGATTGAACATTGCAAGGAAGACGACACAAAATCAAACTCAGGCAACAAGTAGCCTTCTCTGCTTTCGTGATAGAAGGTCCTCCTTTTTCCACTGTGAACCATCACCAATCGAAACACAGGCTTCAACACACGGTCTCCCTGCTTCTGATTTCCTCCCACCATGCTTAAAGGAAGACCCAAAGTTGCTTTTAGCCTTCTTACTAACTGATTGAGAAATGGTTAAAATTTCATTGGAGATAAACTAATCTTTCTCAATCTTAGTTTCAGCTAAACCCCGAGACTCTTCAGTGATCTGCCTTTCTTCAGCAATATCCTCCCGTAGCTGAGCCTGATTATCCTTCAAAAGAATTGGCTCTGACAGTTGCTCCGATTCACCAGAAATTGAAGGACTCCCACAAGGACGTTTAACCTCCTCATTGTTACAAATTCGAGAACAAAGACACTCAACAAAGAAGTAACCTTGATTCTGCCAAATAAAGTCTTCTTTAGGAGAACCCGACTTCTTTATCAATTGCTGAAAATGAAATTGAAGAGAACCAGAAGGCTGTTGAGAGTTACATTTTGATATTTTGTGCCCCATACAATTACATCTGAAACAACTAAAGGGCAGACCTTCATAATTAATAAACTGAAGGCAATATCCATGCTCAGAAACAACTTGGATGGAGTGGAATAAGGCTTTGGAAATATGAACAATAATGCACATCCTCACAAAGCTGCTATGAGAATGGACTATCTCTGAATCGAATTTGACGAAATCTTTGATAATTTCAACTAACAGTTTAACCATTTCTAAGTTTCTCAATCCCAAAAGGAGTTTTTTGAAACGAATCCATAAAGGAACCTTAGTAATAACTTTGTTCTCTGGGTCAAAAAACGGTTTCCATGGACACATATACAAGCCACTTCCGCCAAAAAACCAAGGACTGTTTGTTCTAACAAAATCCCAATCAATGCTCGACTGAATTTGCGCCAAAAAGAAGCCCTTAGACGATAATGCCAAAGAAAGGCAAGCAACATTGCCCCAAATAGTCTCCATCCAATTGTAAATCTTTGAGAGTGGGGGTCTCTTTCCTACGAATTTACAAGCCAAAGAACAGCATTCCTGCTCCCTCGAAAGCTGTTAGAATCTATCCTCTATGTTGGCAATATTGTCATTGATGTCAAAGGTGTATGGACGAGATTGTTGGCAAGATTATTGTCATTGATGTCAAAGGTGTGGAGAGCATTTTGGCAATAAAGGAAATCATTGTCCAAGAATGTCAGCGATATCAAGAAGGAACTCGTTGGTCCATGAAAGAGGCCAAAGGCTACTAATCGCAGTCCAAAGACCAACCTAAATCAGTTTTAGATCTCCTCATTCTTATTAATCATATTGGCATTATATTGGTATTAGAGTGGGTTCCTTCAAAGTACAATTTAACTGCTATAAGGAAGATCTAAAGAGCACACATGGCCTGCCAAGAAGGATTCTCCTCCAATAGGGCTCCATTGTTCAATGGAACAAACTATGCATTTTGGAGCATAAGAATGCACACTTACTTAATGGCTTTTGGCTTCGATATTTGGTAATCAGTAGTAAGTGGTTATAAAGCTCCTGCATCTCCACCAACAGATAAGGATGGTAAGAAGGCTAGCGAGAACAATGCGAAAGCAATGAATGCAATCTTGTGTGGTTTATCGGAATTGGAATTTGTTACAGTGATGCATTGCGATTCAGCAAAGGAGATTTGGGATAAACTTAAGAATATTTATGAAGGGGATGATAAAGTTAAAAAGGCCAAGCTTCAAACCCATAGGAGACAATTCGAAAGTCTAAAGATGAAGGACGAAGAAAACATTGCCGCCTATCTGCTTCATGTGGATGAGATTTTGAATACCATAAGGGGTCTTGGTGAAGAAGTAGAAGAGTCAATGATCGTGTAGAAGGTATTAAGGTCTCTACCCTTAAGGTTTGACGTAAAAGTTTCAGCCATTGAGGAAATGGACTTGGATAAACTAACTATGGATGAATTGCATGGGATCCTCACGGCATACAAAATGAGGACTGAAAGTTAGAAACCATCAAAACGAGAGGCAACCTTCAAAGCCTCAAAAAGGATGAAGAATAAAGAGCCCGAATCCAATGATAGTTCCAATGATGAATCAAACCAAGAAGAAGATCATTTTGTGAGGAAGCTGAAGAAAGGATTCAGCAAGTACAAGGGTAAGTTGCCTTTCAAATGCTTTAATTGTGGAAAGGTAGAACATTTTGTTGCCAAATGTCCATATGCAGAAAGTGAAAATAGTGATGAGGAAGAAGAGCATAATATAAAGAAAAGTGGCAAACATTATCAACATAAAAAAGGCCACAAACAAGGCAAACCTGAGAAAAAGAAGAGCTTTCACAAGCAAAAGAAAAACCTCTATTCCAAAGAGGAAAGTAGTTCATCTGAAGAGAGTTTCTCCAATAGCAATAGAGAAGAGTTTCTATTCATGGCAAGAGAAACAAAAGATGATATCTTGGAAAGTGAAGGTAAAGAAAAGGAAGAGAAGGAGTCAGAAAGGGGAGAGAATGACGAAATAGATGGGGAAGTAGATTTGGAAGAACAACTTATTTGTGCCCTAAGTGAAATAGAGAAGCTTAAAAAGAAGAACTTGGAGCAAAAATTACAGCTTCAAGAGGAATGTGAATCCAAGGCGAAAATGTCACAAAGTCTCGAGGAGTCGGAGAAAATGATCATCAATCTGAAAATTCAAATTGAAGAGGCAAAACAAATTGAGGAAGAGGTAAGAATTCAATTAAAGATAAAAGAAGAAAATTGTGAGAGGCTTGAGTCCGAAATTGTTTCCTTGGGGAAAGAATTAGAGCTAAACAGGAGCCTCAAGTTTGAAAAGAGTACTGAGATCTTAGATGATATTATAAATGGGTAGAGGTCACCACTCATAAAGATTGGTCTTGGATATGAGGAAAATCAAATGGCTAACAAAGAAGATTTCAAAGAGCCTCCAAAGAAGGCAAATGAAGAAAAGACAAAAAGCTATACAGATGTGCTCAAAAGTCCTATCAGCAAGAAGAAGGAGAATCAAGTTCCACATAAAACAAGCACACCTCCAAAAGTTTACCAGGACAAATTTAGAAAGTCCTTTCCTCCAAGGCAGGTGGATATGACGAGGTTCCAACACCTTTTCTATGGTTAATGCTCTTCATGTAATCACTTTGGTTATAAAGCAATAGACTGTAGGACTCGTGCAAGAAATTTTGGTTGGAACAAGAATAGAAGTCCTTATGGGTTCTCAAATAGGAACTATAATTCAGTTGTTCCTTTAGTGGATTACAATGTCATATGCTATAAGTGCAACAACTATGGACATACAACACGTTTTTGCAGAAGTGGTTTTGTAGAACCTCCTAGACAAAGCGAGAAGGTAGATACCCTTGGCAAGCATAAGGAAGGACCTACAAAAGTTTGGAAGAGGAAACAAGAGCAAAATAATTCAAAAAGGTGAGAAGATTCTTACAAAGAGATCAAAAAGGATGACCTCTATTTAGTAGCCATGGATAAGAGAAGGAAGAATTGAAGGCATTCTCCGTCTTGTAAGATGCATAGAGAATGATGGGATAGCAGAACAAGTTCCCGATTTGTTAAACTTAAGAAGATGATCCAAATTATTTTTGGACTGCTATAGAGGAAGCATATCACCCAAGCGACATAGAGACAATGGGGGAGCTTTACAGATAGGGGGAGCATCATAGAAAAGAGGAAGAATCACATCATGAAGGAGAGAAGTATGTTACAACCCTTTGCCATTGATGTCAAAGGGGGAGAGTTACAAAAAGGGGGAGAATTATGTTGTATTCACAGATTATTTCTATATGAGGTTGCCATCAATGACAAAGGGGGAGATTGTTGGGAATATTGTCATTGATGTCAAAGGTGTATGGGCGAGATTGTTGGCAAGATTATTGTCATTGATGTCAAAGGCGTGGAGAGCATTTTGTCAATAAAGGAAATAGTTGTCGAAGAATGTTAGTGATATCAAGAAGGAACTCGTTGGTCCACGAAAGAGGCCAAAGGCCACTAATCGCAGTCCAAATACCAACCTAAATCAGTTTTAGATCTCCATAGTTAAGGCAAGCTTATTAACATCATATTGGCATTTTTACAGGTTGATGGCCGACCCTCCTTATTGGCGTCTCCCTTTATGAAATATAAAATACAATAAATATTCAAGTCCTATTTGGCCGACTTCACTTTGGCAAAGGTATATAAATGCAGATTACATTGCCAAAGTTTAGAAAAAGAAAATCATATTATATATGCAACGATTCCAAGCAAGGGAGCAGTGATTATATTCATAAATGAAGTGATTCATATAGAGCAGCGAGTAATATAAAGGAGGCAGCGCTTATGTGTATGAAGCACAGCAACTAATATTTATTAAGGTAGCGATTCTAATATGCAATTAGGATTATAAAGAGGCAGTGATTATGATGGAAAAAAGGCAGCAAAGACATCTCATGAAAAGGCAGCGATGGTGATTAAGAGAACAAGTTAAAAGCAGCAATCATTTCATAACAAAGAGTCATGTCTTCTTAAATGGTTGTTTCTGTTCAAAGGGATGCCTCACTTCATGAAGAGGCATAAGGAAGATATAAATGCATAGAGAAATGTGTGGAGTAAATGGCAAGAAGTAGAAGTGAGATGTGAAGATTAAAAGAGGAGTGGAAGCAAGTAAGTGTGTGGAGGAAAAATATATATCATATATGCACCAGCAGATTTGTGTATGAAGAAAATAATAGAAGATCATTCAAAGGCAGATTTGTGAAGGAGAATATGTGTGTGGAGCGAAGTTGCAGATTTAATGAAGGTATTGTGAAATGTTTATCATCCACTGAAGAAGTTATATTCAAGAAGACAAAACTTTGTTGAGTTAGAGGTTGGTGCCTCATATTGAAGAGGTTGGTGCCTCATATAGAATAGATTGGTGTCTCTTGCTAGGTTGGTGCTTAGTAGTGGGGATTGGTGTCTCCAGTGGGTTGGTGCCTACAAAGATTAACGGGGATTGGTGTCTCCTGTAGTTTTTTAAAGGTAAAAGATAGTATCAACTTTGGAGGATCCACTCGCATTTGAATTGAAATGCCGCCCAGGGAAAAAAAACTCTACCAGGGAACTTTCAGCTTTCTTTGAAACAACATCCACCTCAAGATCGAACCATTCCGAGGGTTTGCAATTGGAGGAGGCAACCAGAGTGGGGGACAAGCATTCAGAAGATTTGCAAATTTGAGATCTAAAGATATCCCCACATCAGTGAAAAGGGTTGCCAACATTTTTGCATTCAACTTAAATTAATTACTTTTCAAGCTTCTCAATGGATTGAGGAAGATCAACTGTTGAAGGCATGCAACTTCAAAAACCCATTGTAATTGGATTAAGGGACAAATTTCCCTGAGAATCAAGGAAGCATTTTCGTAAGGACAAGAAAGCTCTATGCCCCTCAATAGACTGAAATCCATCTTTGTTGCATGTGTTTCCTGAAACCTCTTTGCCTTTCATTCCCTGATACAAAAGAGTGACGCTCTGTTGCAGACACTGCTCAAATGCAAACACTGTTGCAAATCTGCAAGAACAAGCTACAAAACTTGCAAACAAGGGATTAGATAAGGGACAAGAGTCCCACTAGGCATGCTAGAATGTAAGCAAGTAAATTTGAAATGCAAATGTAAGACTCCAACCCTAAAGATCTAAATCCTACTTTCAAATGTAAAATGCAAACCTCAGATAAAGTGTAAGGAAAAACCAACAACAATAAATAAAATAACAATAGATCTCACCCAACTCTTTCTTGTTGCACTAGGAATGGCGATTGTGCTCCAAGATAGATTGAAAATATGATTGAATGTAAGGTGCTCAACTCAACAACATAATTTTGCATTCAAAATTATGATGATTATGGTTTGCGAGAGGTTCAATTTATAGATTTTTGATGGATTGATTTTGTGAAAAGGCAAGATAAGGATAAGATCCTTCATTTGTTTCCATTTAACTAGTTGCACAAGTTAGAAAATGGAAAGAAATTGAGAGGGATAAGATAGGATGTGAGAGGATACTTAATGGAATTATCTAATTATTTTAATTAATTAGGTGCACGAGTTAGAAATGGAAAGAAATCATGAGGGATACATGAATGGATAATTAGCTAATTAAATAAATATTTAATTTATTTAATTAGTGTTTGAATAATGATGAATAATGAATTGATTAATTAATTAATTAATTAATCATAAAGTATTTAATTAATGCTAGGAAGATGGTTGGTTTGATAATTAGCTGATAGTAAAACATGGGAAAATGGGAGGAATTAGGTGGTGTTAGGACGTGGTCAAATTTAGGTGTTTACATTTTGCCCCTCTTTGAGACAGCGTTGAAGTGACGTTGTTTCAAAGAAGAATAAAATATGAGGATTTAGAAAGAAAAAGCCCCGATTGCTTGGAGGAGGAAGGAATCAATTAGGGATGCCCCCTCGAGAGGGCATACAAGTTTGAAGAACATGGGTGTGCTCTCGAAATGGATGAAAAAGATGTTGGTAAAAATGCTTAGTGATGTATGGAATATAAAGATGAAGATAGAAGATTGGATGGAGAAAATGGATCAAAAGTTAATAGATAGAAGTGGTTAAAGGGGGAATGGAAAAGAGAAATATGAAAATTAAAGATGAATAATGAATGTTGATAATATGCAACTAGAGAATGATAGATGAATGGATGGATGATGAAAGGATTATTTGGATTGATAAGAGGATAGAAGGACAAAAGGATAGAACTAAGTGATAAAGGATAAATGATAATGGATAATGTATTTTTGGGATAACGAGTGAGTGGTCTTGAATGTAGATATTATGTTGATATGTGGTGAACACCTATTTTATTATAGCATGGGATGTTATGCACCAGGGTATAAAGACCAAGGTGACGATGTATCCCATGTGTGAAGGATTGACCCAAAAGGTCACAAGCAAGCATATGTCATATGGCACCATGATATAGAAGACCATGATGTCGTTGTGGCAAGTATGCATCAAGGACTGATGCAGATGCAAACAAAACAATAATACACACAAGCAAGCAAGCAAGCATGCAAATGATCACAAAAACAAACAAGAGTTGTTGCCCCTATCAAGTTGAAAATTGATGATTGATTGATGGATGATGAGGATAGTGTTGTTGATATGGGAATGATATATCCCGAGAACAACACGAGGATTGGGAACAATATATCCCGATGATGATTGATGATGATGATAGTGTTGTTGATGTGGGAATGATATATCCCAAAAACAACATGAGGATTAGCAGCGATATATCTTGATGATGATGATTTAAGTTGATTAGGTTTGCAGCAAGGCTGGGAACAAAACCGATGGATGCTTTTGGACAATTTGCTTAGATTGCTTGGCTAGATTGGCGTGGATTAAGGATTGCTTGCACTTGGATTTATTGCTTTTCTTTTCTTTGGAATGGTTGCATTGGATTGCATTTGGATAGCCTTTTGCTTGATACCAACGACAAGGGAAAACCAAGAAGTGGGGACAAGGATGAAAAGAGGATTGGATGGATGAATTAAGGGATTGTCGATAGTGGATGGGATGGATGAGAGAAGCATGATGGATAGATGGCGGGGTTTAGGATGTGATCTCTGTCATGTCCCCTCCGTTGGGAGAAAATAAAATTAATTTTAATTTAATAAAAGTGTTTTTTAAAAAACACTATAATAATAATATTTATATAATAAAATAATAATATTAATTTTTCTAATATTAATAATAACTTGTTTTTGAGCCGACTTCCTTCGAAGGATTGAGCCGACTTGCTTTATCATTCTCAAAGGTGAACATGTATAAAGGGCGGGAGTTTTCAAGTGCAATGTATGCGATTGGGATTTCTAAATAACTACTAAGTTTGAATTTATTTCGAGCTGCTGCTGTTCTGGGACGAAAACCTCAGAAGAGTGTAATAAGGTGGGACGAAAACCCTACCTTCATTATTGGTGAGCAAATTCTATCCAGTAGGGGTCATTTAATTTGATCTAATTGTTTTCAGAGTTGGAGGTTCTACTAGGCGCAACTAAGGAAGACATCTAGAATCCAGTCGCTTATTTCTAAGCACACATTTGTTTAACAAATCTAATCTCCATTCCTTGTCTGGGCGGCGAAATCAAGGGGACACAATAATCTCAGGCAAGCCACGGATCTCAATATTGGATACTTCACCTTTTTCTAGGGCTGCACTAGTTCTGCCCTACTTGGCCAACAAATTTGGACTTTCATCATGCCAAATTTCATACCTGGGCGTGGGTTTCGCACAAGCCCATCCCTGTTGCTAGCACCTGAATATCAGACTATAGGATGTCATGATTTTGGGTGTCTTCGACACCAGTGCTCTCTGTTAATAAGGCATTAGACATATCTGTTTAGGTTTTGACAGCGTTTTAGACAAAAAGACGACTTCTAGCGAATGAGGGATTACACTCCTTTGCAAATCAGTTTCTGTGTTACAGACTCCTGTGAGTTATTTTGCATATATACACATTGTATTACTACCAGTTTGAGGCAGATATCTGAACTGTATAAGTTTCTTCTGTTTGAACATATCTATGATTGCAAGGTGCAATTGAATCAAATCTTTTATGCTATGGGTGTTGATTTGGAATTGAATCAGTAATATTTTTGTACTGCTTAGAGTTGATATAACAGGCTGTTGTTGGTTTTATTTTGAATTTCACCTTATGCCCTAAGGTGTTTGTGATAATACACTAATTCTGTGCTAGGGTTACAAACAAACAATCGAAAATAATAACAAAAAACCCTAACTGAGCAGAATTAAAATAAGGGATATTACAATCTCCAAGAACTACGGCGCATAGGAATAACATGCCCTACTATAGATATGCCATTTGTTGCACTACAAGCCGTGCAACGATATATGGTAGGATTGTTTGTAAAAGATTGGGTACATCAAGAGATGTCCAAAGCATGTTTCAACATTAGGCCCTGTCCTTATTAAGGTCGAAACGAGAAGGGAGGATGGATTGGGGAGATGATGGGATAGATATGCAGTTATAATGGATGGGTAGGATAGGATGGTAGTGATAGTATATGGGAAAGGCTTGCCTCCAAGTGTAGGGTTCTCATTGATGGCGGATTTATGCATGATGCCTGAGAGTGGGTTTTCATTATGGTACTTCTCCAAGGCGCCATAAGAATGGTTTTCACCACTAGATGATTTTTCTCTTTACTCTTTCTAATTTTTATTTTTTTTGATTTATTTTTTGAGTTTTTTAATTTTCTGTTTGGCATTGATAGCTTGATATTCAAAGGGTCTTTACATATCCATGTCCATCTGATATAGTCAATGTAGATGCTCTTGTCATAACATGCCAGTAGTGTCCTACTTGGAGTAATTGCTTCGTCAGGATCATAACGTTCATGTATAATCCATTGATGTTAGTGTGATCCTCATTGACAACTGAGTTGGCCTAAACCAAATGTTTGCATCTTGATAGGGTACCATCATAGCTCATATGATAAAGCGTTGTTGCCACAATGCGACGAATTTTGGGTTTTTGGATTTGAGGCGTGATTTTGGATTTGGATGTTGGGATGAAATTACAAGTCTTCATAGAGATTCAAGAGATAAATGCTGGACTTTACATAATACCCACAATGTATATAATTTTTAAATTTCAATCACAATGATAAATTTCTAATGCTGAAATAACATCAAATCAATCACACAAAACATTGAAATTAAACAGTGGAAACAATGAACACAAGTACAAACAATTTACACCTGTAACCTGCTTCACATTCCTTTGGAAACTTACAAGGCAACCACCACAACTGATGTTACTCATAGCTGCACGGAATTATTACACTATAGTGAGTTATTAATTTTTTCTCTTGCCTCTACCTTTATACTATTTAGCTAAAACTTTAATCTTTGAATAAAGTGATCTTATCTCTAAAAAAGAAAGTGAAAGAAAGCAAACTTATCTCACGTTGGAGATGACTTGGAGGATAAGTCTAAATCATTAGTGCATTCACACTTTATTAGACTTAATTAGCTAAATATAAGCTTTCACTTTAATCACTAAAGTGAATTACAAAATACAAATAACTTGAACTACTTGCACGTTCACATTGAACCTATGCAGAAGTTCCGAACTGAGCTAAAAAACTCAACATATAAGATCTGATATCTCATAGTGCTTTGTCAAGATAAGGACACAGATTGTAGAGAATTTGACTGAATTGGGAATGGTCTGTGGTTGTCAGAGATTGCTACCCAAGAAAGGCAATCCTGGAGGAATAATAACCTACAATGCTAGTGTCTACCATACAAATGTAATTCTGACTAAATCTGATAATAACAGTTGTTTTGATTATATTTTTTTGTAATGATGATGCAATTGTGTAGATGTTACACAAATAAGCCAAAAATCTTTAAACACTAGGTACTAGTCATACTAAGAATACTTAAAGTGTGCTGTTATAACCCGGTTTGAATGATTGCCTACTTCAGCTTAGGGCGTATGTTCTTATCTACTTTGATAGAGTGATTGTCTACTTCAATGATGTATATTGCTGTCTATCCTGATTGATTTATTATTTACTTCTGTTGATTATTCATATTGTGTAATTTATTATTGAAGCTTTACTAAAGTAGCGTATTAAATCCAATTAATGTAAACTAAGTGTAAATTACCCTTTTTTAATATTTTATAGAGTTATCTTGTAGGCTTTCATCTAAAGATGGTTGGAGAAAAGTTCACATAGTAAGACTAAGGTCTCTTAGCAAAGGAATTGCTATTCCAACTGGAGTGTTTTATTCTTCCAAGAACAATTTATCCCAATGTTTCTCCGAAATTTCCAGGTTAGAAGGATGCGGGGATAGGGTTTTGGGGAAGACAAGAAGACAGCTAATATATGTAAAATATTAAAAATATATAAACATAACCATAATTTGCATGAAATGTACAAAATCAAATAGAGAATTGAGAACACAAGTGATAATTTATAGTTAAACGTCAATTGTCAAATCCTAAAAGTTAAAGATAAAGCTAAATGGTTTGTATTATAGAAGCATTATGTCAATTGTCAAATCCTAAATGCTAAAGATAAATCAAGTTGGCTTATATCATAGAAGCATGTTGGTGTAAATATTTCACTTCAGCTAGGATGGTGTTCATCCTAAGTGTAATATTGAACCTAGTTATCAAGCTTACTTAGGATATTGAGAATATTTAATTTCCGTCACGTAGGTAGCTAATAATGACATGTGTACACCTTGACTTGAGGTACAGAAGTGCCTCCATTGCTCCATCAATCCTTGATTGATGGTAGTTAGGTGCCACCTTTGTTTAGTCAAGGCCACCTTTGTCTTAGTTAGATTGAGTTAAATCATCTCCTGATTAGGACAGATTGAGAGTTAAACTTGTACCTCTTGGACATGTCATCTCCTTGATTCATGCATCCAAGAGGCCTATATATTTATATGCTAGTCTTTGTAATTTGCTCCATTATATTGAATATCTTTATTTTGTTCACCTGATTTTGTAATTATCTCATAGGCAGTAGGTCCTAGGTAGAATTCTTGTTTATGGAAAATTCTAACAAAGCATTACTTGGAATTAGGATTAACTCAACAAACCAAAAGTATAAATGAAATTCAATTACTCGTGATTTAATTGGAATTTTTTTAGGAAAACAATGTTGTTTTCCATCTAGTGCAGCACAAAACAATTTTTTATTTTTGGGTGTGAATGTGGTCACCCCATAAAAGGTTACGGTTTTTATTTTTCTTTTAAATATTTTTTTTGTTGGTTTTGTACTGTGACGGGCAGGGGATGTCCTGATGTCCCCGAGATGTACGTAACAGGGATGCTAGTGATGGCAGGCCATCCCAAAGGCTTGCATCATAGGGAGTACATCTTGGGAAACGTACTCTAGATTGGGGAGACGCCCCCCAAATTTTTTGCAGAATGGGGATGGGGAGAGGACATTCAGTCCCCGTCCCCAAAACTTTCTCGTATTGGGGTACATTGGGGAAAGCCTGCGGACTTGTCCTGGGGTACACTGGTTTATCCATTATGGTTGACAAGGCAGATGCACTAGTTGCTAATGTTCACGCAATATCAGTAAGGTGGATTAGTTTATTATTTTTGATGCATTTTAAAGAATTAATGGAGCTCTATTATGATCTCCTTGCTCTAGATTTAGGATTTTGTAGTGTTTAAATATTGCATGAGTATGTATTTTATATAAGTTAAGACCCTAAACCTTGGAAAACGTTGTAGTTGATAGATGATGTGCTATCACCTACACATTTTACATATTAGGATTAGCTTGAGATTTGGCCTGAAGGCTTATGGATTGCAACATTAATACATTTATTAAATACCTTCATACCTTTGCTCATAATCATGCTGGTTTTGATTTCGTATTTTGTAATAGCCTGTCTTCACTATTTCTACAAGTTCAACTTCCATGATTATAATCTCCTGGTTATTTCCTGTTCTTATGTGATCCATGTGATGAACATTGACAATTATCAATTCCAGTTATTTTTGCAAAATTGGAGGGGCTTAAAAAGTTGCAGCTGTTTTTCTTGACATTATATCTATTGTCAAGTTATTTAATTTCAAATAATGCATGGACCATAAATATGAGGCTCGTTTATCAAACACTGATATTAAGGTTGTATATTCCCAATCATTAAGGTTGGATATTCCCAATCACTGGACAATTTAAGCTTTATTCATAAAAGAAAGTTTTAGGTCAATTCTTCTGAAATTTCTGTGGTTGCTTTGATAGTTCAGAACCTTCCATTCATTCAGAATATGGACAAGAGGATACAGAGTGCTAGTTTATCACTAGACAAAAGCCTGCGTCGCTGCTTTGAAATTGGCGTGGAATGTCATGATGAAAGTGTCATTTATAATTGTCTTCGTGCATATGCCGCAATTGATAACACTAATGGGGCAGAAGAAACTTTTCGGTCAACCATAGTTGCCCCATTTATTCAAAAAGTCATTCCTTCAACCCTTTTGAAAGAAGATGTTGGAGGTTCTATTGATATACTCGAGGAAGATTATCAACAGATCAAGAAGTTTGTTGAAAAGGATTGCAAGTTCCTACTTGATATTGCTGCATCAGGTAGGCAGTCTATTTGTATTGTCAAATAATTCAATATAGATGTTAATAACCTTGTATTTCTTCCTGCGCTTTGGCTTGGGGAAACAGATTCGATACATGGCTAGTTCTTCAACCTTTACTTGTGCCATTTCAGCAAATTCAGGATTACACGTCTTTAATTTCTTAGCCAATTCAATTTTGAAAGAGGTTCTATCAGCCATTCAGAAAGGAAAAGCAGGTGCACTCTCTCCTGGTAAACCAGCAGAGTTTTTGATGAACTACAAATCAAGCATGGAATTTGTAACTTTTCTTGAAGGTAATGTTTTATAATTTTATATCTTTTTATATACAATGTGAAAGCATCCATGATAGGAGAAAATATTTTTTGTATAGTGTGAGAGTCAAAGATTGTATGCTAATGTATGCTTCATCCATTTGTAGTTGGACACACACACACACACACACACATATATATATTGGCATAAAATGTCTTCACACAGGTTTTTATGATTTGTTTCATTATTGTGTAACTAAAGTGGTCTGATTTCTTCTTTGATCCAGGCTTTTGCTTATCAAAATCTGCAGTTGGCGGATTTCGTTTACAGCCTGTTTATATAGATTTTGTGAAACAGTGGAATCTCGGAGCCTACTTTACACTTAGGTAACATGTTTTGTTGATGTTTGATTGAAATTGAGAAGTGCGATGGTTGGCCTTAGCACAGGAAAATAATTTCTAACCAATCTAATCTCAGATTTCAGGAAATTGCCAGTTGTGTGGAGTCTGCATTGGCTACAAGTAGCATTATCCCATTAGATAATTCTCAGCATCATCAAGATGGAGTTTTGAATTTGACAATAAAGCAATCTATTGTTCTTTTGGAATGCTTGCATCGATGCTGGCAAGATGATGTTTATATAGCTTCAATTGCAGATAAATTTCTTCGTTTGACACTGCAGCTTCTTTCTAGGCAAGCAAATGTTGTATTTTGTGTACTTATCTTCAACAGAAGACATGTTTCTTCATAAATTTTCTCTTCACTCAGTTTGCATTTTGATTTTATTTTTTATTTTTCACCTGGCAAAAGCAGGTATTCAATGTGGTTGTCAACTGGACTTGCTGCATGTAGGAGGGGAAATGCAATCTCTGGCACTAGTGGTGAAGGGGCTCTTGTTGCAACACCAGAGGATCTAATTTTTGTAAGTTTTGTGCTTATACATCTGAAGAAACTATATCATGGTAATACATGACATCAGTGTAGAAATCCCATTTCTTCATTAGTGCTTAGTAGCTATAATTTACATCCTTTTCTACACAAACAAAATCTGCTTGGTAATGGTGTGTTGCTTTGAACCTGGCCAAGCTTACAAATTTATGTCAAGATATTATTTGGCCATTGTTGTATAAAAAATGCTAGTACTATCTGCCATGGAAAAGGAATTAGAATCATGCTTGTTGTCTCCAGTAGCAGTTGTTTTCTATGAAGTATTGGAAGGTCATAGGCATTAGTATGCGGGAATGATAGGTGGCTGTGTTCAAATGAAAGTACTCTTGGAACACCTCATTTGATGCTAGAAAATATTCATGCAAATTAAAGAAGCGTGGATTCTGAAACATTGAACATGAATTTATTTTGAAAGTGTGTGTTCAAAGCAGGCTTGTGTGGAATAACGATAGCAGACTACCATATTGATGGTGATACTGTAACAACTAACAAAAAAGCAAATAGAATCAGATAATGTGAAATGGTATGATTTCACAAGGAGTGACAACTCCAATATTCATCCATATGGGCACATCGCTTTGTCTGATCGAAGCTAAAGTTTTGCTAAGCATTTCAGGAACTTCTGCCCATCCTTGTTAACTCACCCATATAAATATGAATATTATTGAGAAAGAACTTGAAGTGTTCAATAAGAAATAAGGGGAGGAATGAAAGAGTGCTGAGAACTTGCTAAGTAAGGCCATGTGCATCGATTTTATAATACCTCTCTTATTGAGAAATATTATGGTGGGGGGACAAAAGATTACAATGACCATGGAAGATAAATTTTGATGCTTTATTACATTCTAGGAAGATCATTAGTTTGAAGTCATTATAGTAAAAGATGTCAAATTTTTACCTCTTGCAAACATCCTTCCAATTCCCTATGGTGTAATCAATATCAGAATTTGGAATAATAAATTTTAGAATATGATTTTGTGAAGTTTAATGATGAGGACCATTATTATCATGACATGTTATGAGGAGTGTAATTGGAGTTATAATAACTCACTATGAGGATATGCCAATATGTTGCATTATTAGATCCAACATGAAAGAGTGAAAGAGTGCTGAGAACTTGCTAAGCCAGCCCATGTGCATCAATTGTATAATTCCTCATATTGAGGAATATTATGGTGGTGGGACAAAAGATTACAATGACCATGGAAGATAAATTTTGATGCTATATTACGTTCTAAGAAGATCATTAGTATGAAATAGTTCTAGTAAAAGACAACAAATTTTTACCTCTTGCAAACATCCTTCCAATTCCCTATGGTGAAATCAATATCGAATTTTGAATAATAAATTTTAGAATATGACTTTGTGAAGTTTAATGATGAGGACCATTATTATCATGACATGTTATGAGGAGTGTAATTGGAGTTATAATAACTCACTATGAGGATATGCCAATATATTGCATTATTAGATCCAACTTATTACAAGGCTAATGAGTTGTTTGGCTATGGCAAACTCTTTACCTACTATGCTTATGTCTTAAAGGCGCCTTTTCAGACAGCTGAGTGTATATGTACTACTGTAGAGGCAAATTTTACAAAGAACTTTAGTTCCTATTGTGGTTGTTAATTGTTTTGTTCTTACATCATACATGACATGTTAGCATGATAATTTGGACTCTTTTGGCATGGGTCCATCTACTTAAATATGTCCTAGAAATGAAGCTAAAGGAACAGTCTCTTGAGGTTGGCCTGAGATGCATATCCTTTTTGCACTCAAAATTAGGACACGTGCCTCAATTTGAAATTAAAGTGCTCCTCAGTTTCCACCTTGTTGAGAGAAACAAAGACATGTCCCTCTCACTAGGCATTAACTGATACGAGCAAACCCTTAGCTGGCAAAGCAGGATCCTCAAGCAATGTGATCAATTGAGCTGGAGATAATCAGGTAAATATTGGTGCTATCCTTGAAATGTAACAAATGCTAAACATAGAAGGTGCACTTTGAGCTGAGAGGATGCTGAGGAAAGGCCCAAGTGACCTGGATGTATTTCTGGCATACGTCCTTTATGATAATTCTATTGATCACTTCCTTTGAGCGTTGAAGGCACAGAGGTGTATCCAAGGAATCTCTACAAGGATGGAATTGATCAATAAATATGTTAAAGAAGACAAGGTTTCCTACAAAACTATTGTTTATGATGATTGTATAGGACTGAGAAAGTTGTTGAAAACATGCACCCCTGAATTGGCTCATCACAAGCAGTAAATACTAAAAAGGAAAAGAAAACATGGACCACTGAATTGGCTTATCACAAACAGTAAAAAGGAGCACATTAGTAGGAACCCATACTTTATATATTCATAGGCTGTTTGAGTTGAAGAACAAGGGAGATTAAACTCACGAAACTTTAATCACTGGCTAGATGTTTACAATTTCTGATTAGACATTAATATGTTTAATACACCAAATCTGCTGATTGAGGTATATGAAGGTATAATGGCTAATGTGTCAAAACTTTACAATTATTTTTTTGTCACAGTCTATGGATATCCTTGGTCAGTAATCACGGATTCATAGCATAAAGATTCCATAATGAAGCTTTCATGTTGTTACGCCGAGAGGTGTAACTACAATGGCAGCAAGGGTGGATTGTAATGGAGTGTGTGTTCACAAAAACACCTTAACATAAATTTGACGGCCATTTACAATTTTACTCGTCAAATTAATAATTAGTAATTAAATATAGTATTCAAATATATTTAGAGTATTTAAATTATATCTTTTACATTATGTTCTATTTTAAAATTTTACACACCATATAATCTAAACTAGCATAGATATCTTCAATACATCTATCTAAAAGACATTAAGAGATATCAGTTTTGAGGTGCCTATCTAACCTATGTGACAAATCCCATATAGGCGCCCCAAGACAAATATCTATTGGCATCTTTTAGATAGATGTTGTTAAGATATCTTTGCTAGTGATATTTTCAGATGATTTTGCTACAGAATAGACCCAAAATCTATTTAGGAGGAGATCATTTCATTGAATAACTGCTCAAACTAAGTATGAGTACTACATAGGACCTACATTCCCTAGATGACAAGCAGATTAGAATAGTGATACCAATTATTAAGGTATTGGAGGAATATTTGTGGGAATAAGTCTTAGATTTAAGCTTCAGTAAATTGCTGTGTTTTATCGGTTGATATTGATTTCCATAGTGCAGCACTACTGGACCTTTTCAAAATTATCCCTTGTATTTGTTCAAGATATATGTTTGCCTTGATAAGTACATGAATGTATCATACATGATTCAAGACGTAAAAGACTTCAGTCTTTATCTTCCAACAGAATGATATTACTAGCAGACAAGAATATAGAATAGAAAAGTATATTCTCAACATGTACCTTTATTAAGCTGTAGGCATTTTGGTTTAAAGGAGTTACACAGTCAGCATATGTCTATAATATGTATCAGTTGTCTGTAGCTTTGTTAATACGCACATAGTTCAGTTTAAAATTTTTAAAAAAGTTACACTCTAAATTTTTAAGGCTTATCAGTACATTTAAGATTGGTACATCTCTTTTAATAGGATCTTGATTTAATCCATGGAAACTGGGGAAGAGTTTGTTTATTGATTGATCTTCCACAGTAACAAGGATTATGGCTTGAAGCATTCCAGATAACATTAGGGAGTTAAGAAAATTCAATGGAGGAAAAACTATCTCAAAATGTGATCAAGTATTGGAAGTTGATGAGTATGAGGTCATTTATCTTGTATCCTTGAGGTAGGGTCTTCATCAAAGGGTAGACTAACAAATCTACTTTAAGGTTATTGAGGGACAGAAAAAATAACAAAACAATTTCATTGGCTTTTTGTCTATTTCATTTTGAGAATCATAGTTACTGGCTAGATTTATTTGATTATAGTAACGTGTGTAATGGACCTAAGTTAAACTTAAGGCAAAGAGAAACTTAATTTTATTTGAGTGTAGCAAGAAAAGACTGAGAGACAATATTGAGAATGTTAAGAACAAGTGAAAGACATTTGAGGCATGCTAAACTGCATAGATTAGGTGGGATTGTGTATTCTGTACTTATTTTATTGCAGGAACCTGGTATTATATCCTGTGCAATTCTGGAATTTATTATTAAGTAGTTGATCAAGACCCTAAGTACAGCAATGTGTTCCATTAGTGATCATGCCATATGCATTTAGAACTAAGAGTTCTTTAGTGATGAGTGGCATTGGGCATTATATTGCATGCCAAGATTTTTATAATTCATTGTTTATTTACAGATAAGACATGACATAGATCTCCTTGTGAAAGAAGTCAACGGTTCTTACTTGGAGCATGTAGTGGGGTTGCTTGCATCTTGTCGAGAGGAAGTTCTTGCTCTAGTAAGGCAAAGCATTCTGCAGGCATCACAAGCATTAATAGATTCAGTGCCCATAGTATTGGATGTCATTATTGAAGCGATGGTGGAGAAGTCTGTTGAGGTTAGTGTTTGTTTAATTTTAAAACCTCACAAATTTTATTATTTTTGAATGCATGAGGAAAGAAATGAATGGTTGTCTCACTGATACAAGAAATGTTCATCTAAGGAAAGATAAGCATTTGAATATCCTTTGCACATATCAAGATTGCATCATGCATGGATCTTTTAGTTCATTAAATAGTTTATTCTAGACATAGTCTTCCATTTGATTTGCATGAATTTTAAAATAAATAATCAGAGTCTATTGAATGTCTGTTTGGTATTACCCATTTGTTTCTCTTATTAAATTGTCTCATTCTATGGGGTTTAGAAGAATTATAATACAAATTTTTTCCTTTGATTAAGCAATGAGGGTTCTATTGGGGCCATCGACTGTGAATATATGAAAGTCAGTTACAATACGATGATAATAGACAATACATTATCGACTTTGACTCACATGAAATCTTGGCCATATGATTATAAATTAAAAGTGCTTGGCCAATACACAAAAATCCCAAAAACCCAAAAAGCTACCATGTCTTAGTCAATTACTTGCATGGTCCCCATTGACCAACACCACCACCTGAAACTGCACGCCAACTTTACATTTCTTTAACAACCACCTTTTTAATCCCTTGACGACCCCACACCATGCTAGAATAGACTGCCCCTGATGCATGGAACTTGACCCCATGGAAGACCTCAAGCCGACTTTTAGCATGCTCCAACTCACTAGAGTCAGGTGATGGCATTGTGAATGTACTTGAAACTTCTAGGAGACCTTGATTGTGAGTAACCTTCAAGTTCTCCACCACTTACCCAAGTCCTTGCAATAAGATTTTACCTCCTAGTTATATCTGTAAGAGTCCCCAATGGACTCAAGCTCCCAAGATCACTTGCAAAACCATAGATTACCTTCCACAAGAGAAAAAAACAAATAAATATTGCTCAATTACGGATGCAATAATGATATTGGAATTTAATAAATTACATGAGGGACCTTGTTTATATAGGCAAGGTAAGAAACCCTAGAGTAAACTTAATAAAGTGTATTTAAATAAATAATTACACCAACACCCACCCTTAAGTGCAACTTAGGGAGAATGAGAAAATGCAAATGATGCAAAGATGGGTCTCGGCTACAAGGCCTAATGAGGTACCCATGTATAAAGAGTCTCTCAGAAACGGAGAAAAGGAGAAAACCGCATGGAAAAAACTCCTCCCTAAAAGAGAGAAAAGATAAAATATGTACAAGTGATGGATCACAAACATCCAAGTCCATCAGAAATACACAATGAATCCTTCGAATTTGGAAACAAAACACGTACTTCAAACCCTCGCAGATTTGGCCTCCGATGCTCAAATCGAGCCAAACGAAAGGCTAATCTGACTTTCTCGACTGCTTTGAATCCAATGGAGAGGTTTGTTTTACATAGAAATGCACCCAACCAAAGGCTCTTGCTTGATTTTCTCTCAGATTTGAGAAGGGCCTTGCAGATCTGAAGCTCTGATACCATGTAAGAGCCCCCAATGGACTCAAGCTCCCAAGATCCCCTGCAAAACTAGAGATTACCTTCCACGAGAGAAAAAAGGAAAGAGGATAAATTTGCTCAATTATGGATGCAATCAACAAGGGTCGTTGTACACCTTGCATTTAAATAGAGTAATTGTCTAAATTGTCAAATCCAGGGTAGCGTCCATGGCTATCTGTAGTAAAGGCTATAACTAGCAATCCTCCTAATACCACTCTTAAAAACTAAAGCTTACTTATCTAATTATGATCATGCATTTAGCTACTTGCTTGAAAGAAATCTAATATAAGAATCTGAAAGTTTACATTTGCTGAAACAAACCTACTTTATCAGAGATCTGAGAAAATAGCAAATAGAATGAAACGGTAAATTCATCTAAAGATTATCAAAGCAATGAACTTAACTAAGCAATTTCATAATTTAACAAAGCAGGAAAACTAATCACTAAATACGATTCTTTGCTCCTTTGGTGGGAGTGGGCCCTTGCTCTACACCTCTAGAGGAAAGACCAATTTAATGCTTCAGACGACAAATATAGAACTGCCTGCTTTTTATTTTTGATCCTTCAAAACTAGAGTATGCTGAACAAAACAGAGTATCTCCTACTTTTTTTTTTAAATCAATCTATATCAATCTATATCCTATTTTATAGCTTCCATCCATATATATATCAGATATATTTCCTTGATAAAAATATCTCCGGAGTTATTCTTGTACTCCTAGTTTTGTATCAGATACAAAAATCTTTATTCAACGTCTTTAACATGCAACTGTCACTTCTAAAAAGAGCCATGCAAAACTAAAAAAATATTAAAGTGACACTGAAGGTGGCACTTAAAATAAGAGTTCAACTTTGAGTTCAAACAGGCCGTGGAGGCCGCTGATAAAAAGGAAATAACTTAAACATTAGTTTAACAAAAATTCTGCAATTCATGCAAGAGTAGTCAACTGGCGATCTCTCTTCTCCAGCTGGGTCAGTGGTGTTAGGAACAATAGTCTTCCTATCTCCCGAGAATTTAGGTGGAATATGAGCTCCCATACTATACTACAGTCTCCTTCAGAATCTTCAGTGTCCTCTGCAGAACTCCGGAGTGCTGGAAGCATCTCCGGAGCCTCCTGAAGACCTCATTCTTTAGAGTGAAAGGATTGCTGCACTAAAAAATGTGTTTCTGCATATTTCTATTAGTCAAAACTCATAACATGAAACCATCTAACCCCAACAGTTGCTGCAATATTACATCTATATTTAACATAATTAAATAAGGTTGTTAACAGTCCTTAAGGTACAAATCAACAAATGTAATGGTGTTTGGGACAAAAAAGGGAGATATAAATGCACGTTTTAGTGAGCTCTAGTTGGCACTCATCAGCAATAATGATATTGGAATTCAATAAATTACATGAGGGACCTTGCTTATATAGGCAAGGTAAGAAACCCTAAACTAAACTTAATAAAGTGTAATTAAATAAATAATTACACCAACAATATCTTGTGTCCTAGTCTTTGTCTACTTCTTTGTTGATGTTCTTTTCATGTTTTTCACGTTTGATATTGTTGTATAAATGCAAACACATGACTGTTACATGGTTAAGGAATTGGAGACACTAACAATTGCTTGTTTTAAGGTGGTTTTGAGAAGTCACATAGTAGATATTTGTAATTGATGAGCTGTTTGGGAGTGTTCCACTTAGTTTATAGATCAAAGATCCTAGGGTTCCTTGAGTTTCTAACAATTTGTTTTTTGCTCAAGCCACACTTAGATATTGGTCTATGGCCTAGCCAACTTCTTGAGTAACCTTGGGAGAGTGCAAGTGTTGAATGGGAATGTGAGAGTGCAAAGTCTTCTTTGATCACTACCCTTGATATCATCACAAAGAATATCCATATAGTTGGCAAGAAAATTGAGAAAGGCTTCTGAGTTCCTCTCCTTGAGAAGTGCATTTTTCGTGTAGTAATTTTGATGCAACAACAAGAGATCTGCCTTGCGTACTTGTTTAATAATTTTCAGCAGCACCAAAACCATATTGAGTTTATTGAAAAACTTCTTTTATCTAAAACTGATAAGAGAAGATTGGCTGAAATTCTTGAGCAGCAAAGTGGCAGCCTTCCACCTCCAAAAGGAGTGTTCATTAGGCTGAACCTTCTGTGGAGGTCACTATTCAAGGGTCTAATGGAAAGTTCTCATTTGAGTCCTCAAGAAAGGCTCGCCTCTCCAAATTAGTAGTCACTTCACCAAATGGTGAGGGTGGAAAAGTTCCCACTCCTAAGGGCTTGCAAAGCCCTAAGGGTGAACCTGTGTAATCTCTTCAGCTATATGACATTTAAAGTGGTCCTGATCCTTAGAGCTTGGGCTGGTGATGGACTCTATGATATATGGCTACTATATCAATGCTAATGTGTAATGTTCTGTCCAAATTATAACCTTATAGTATGTTGTTTTGCTTTGTTGCTTGGTGCTCTCTTGCTAGTGCATGGTAGGCTTGTTTGTTCAGCTCTTAGTGGTATCAAATATAGTTTGCTAATTTCTTTTAATCAAATATTAAAAGATTCAATTAGCAATGCCGAGACATGTTACCATTTCCATGATTGTCAATAATCATGAGGTCATTTGTATTCCCTTTTTTCTAACTAAAAATATTAAGTATTTAGGAACATATGTCTTCGTAGTATTTTGAAAAGAGTTGCTGGTACTTCCTTCTCCCTGCCTGTAAATATGTAGGTAGATTTAAAGAACCGCAAGGGGTGCTAGTGGCACTCATACTAAAAGTATGCTGCTAGCTATCTAACTCCTCCAAAAATGAAGAATGTTGGGAAATGGAATCATCCAAGTCAATATGCTTTGGATTTGCATCCCACAACTTTGTTGCCCCTTCCTTGTAGTCATTTTGTTTGTGGGAAAGAAGGCACAAGTTGGAGCACATGTACACTTTCTTCTCTACTTTTTTGATTTTAATTGGTTGTGTTGACAACCTATAAAGGCAAAGTTAGAGGGTTAGAGTTATAAAATTATAAATGAAACTTCAAACTTGAAAAAAAATATTTCAAAAATAAAAAGAAATTCAAATTTTGAAAGTTCTAAATAAAAAAAATAAAATTTATCCATGTCAGTATAGTAGATCATACTTAAGATGGGTTTGGTGAAACTAAAAAAATATTCCACACGACCCACCAAGTGTCATCTAGAATCATCTGCTTAATATTTGTTGCCTTCTCACTGTTGGATTGCCTCCATACAAATGAAAGTTGGCTGTTGACCATGCTAGAAAGTGCCATTGAAACCTTCACAAGTTGTCTCAAGACGGTTGTGTTGGAGGCCAATCGGGTCTCAACAACCTATTCGAAAATTAAAAAAAAAAAATTAAAAACAAAGAAGAAAACATTCTTTAAGTTTTAAAAAATAAATTATCAAAGTGAAAACATAAAATTTTATTTTGTTTCACTTACCTTCAACAGCTCCAATTTTGAGAACATTTTGAATATGCTTTGTGACATGTGGTGGTTGGTGTTGAACATTTGGATCTCTTTGGCCTCAACATACTCCGTTTGATCCCAATGATGTGTGAATAATGCGTTAGGGCCCACTTCCTTAGTGGCCCCTATGATGATATTGTTGTGCATCCTTTATCTACGCCTCACAATCCATGCTTCAACGAATCTTCTACAAGTTTCACCTCCTTCTCTAATAAGGTGTTACTCTTAAAACTTGGGCCCTTGTACCTTTTTGGAGCCTCATTAATTTTGCTCACCATTTCTTGCCAATATGGTGAGTGAACAACATTGAAAGACAAACCATTTGCATGGATACATCTTGCAATGTGTTGATCGGCAACCTCTTAGATTTTATTTTGAAATGCCATTTCCAACAGTCTCTATGTTCTCTTATTTGAAGCATGCTCTTCTTGAGGTGTGGCCAAAAATAGGTGGCTCTCTACCACAATTTTAGGAACAGACAGGGAAGGAGGGGATCTCATTGCTCAAGATCCTTTCCTTGCCAAAGGATGACTTGTTCTATGGGCAATCGCTTCTTCTGCTTGCTCCTGCTCTCTAATATATTCCAACACTTGAGATGTTGGCATAGATACATCCTTTTTGCTTGGACAAGCTTTGAGGCCCATTCTAGGAGTGCCACACAAATTCACTTGACTATATGAGTTTTTATACCTCACGTCATACCCAATGCAAACCAAAGCATATCCCCCACCTCCTAGAATCTATTGTATCATGTCAACATACTTCCACAAGAGTGAGTATGGGTCTATTTTGAAGTGGGGTCGGCCTTACATAGCTATAACTGGCCACCATTGTAATCCCTTTGTCAACAAGTTTGGAAAACAACACATTCCAAACAAATGAAAATAATATATATATCTGAACTCATGTAATATTTTAAACATAGAAGAATATAAACAGAAAAAAACAAAAAAAAACCTCTTTTCTGAAAATCTTCCTCTACGATCTCTTTGGTAGCAAATGGGCTCTTGCACATGCGTAGGAATTGCAATCCAACTGCTTTTGAAGCTTAAACAATCAATCTTTAGCTTTATTTGTGTAAGGACAAGCAAGAAAGAAAGTTCAACAAGAATGAGTGATTTTTGTCTTTTGTATTCAAAATGAGGAAAATGAGTTTGTTTTAGTGTTTGAAATGGTTTAGATGGCACTTTTAGGGTTAGGGCTCATGTTTTTTTATGTTTTTTGGTCAATCATCAAGTCAAAAAAAGAGGAAAAAATTAAAAAGACTTGTTTTTTGGTGGTGGTTCGCTTGGGTTTTGTTTGGGATTGCCCTGTGGCAGACCCGATTGAATCTAGGTCCATTTAGTAGGGCCTTGGATGGCTCTGTATGGGATATGTCTTAGGACCCAGACTAGGTTTGAATTGGACCTAGATACATGGTTTTTTCTGATGAACTGGTAATAGAGTATATATATATAAATCTAAAAATCAAAATATATAAATAATTTTTTTTAATGTTTATGCTATATGTCTGTGTAAAGACCCGAACTAAATGCATACAAAAAATAAACCAAACAGACCTAGAAATATTCTAGCAACAAATAATTTTATTTTTATTTGGTTCATACATTGACATACAAATTGGAAGACATTAAACTGATACAACTTACTAGGTGCACCCAACGTGCAAGTTTGAATGCCTTTGAAGCTCCGAAACTCTTAGCAATCTACAAAATTGGACACTCGACGATCTTGGATATTCTACATCATCCTGCTGGAATTCCGTACCACAAACTACCTTGAGGGTTTCTATTCCCAATGATTACATTGACTCACTTATAGATTTCCACCTCCGAGCATTCAAAGCTGCTGAAAGTAGTGTCACATTATTGTGAAAGAAATTGAGTTTGTTTGCACTTGTCAAAAGTGTCTTTGCTTTTGGCTTATGCCTTTTTTATAATCCAACTTCTAGCGATCCTAAATCATAAGCAATCATTCCTCAAATGATGGCAGTTGATCAATCCTCAATTGATGGTAGTTGACTGCCAAGCCCCTCCCTAAATCAACAACAATTAACTGATCAGTCTATCCCTCAATCATAGGTGGTTAACTAAACAGTCAACTGTTAAAGTCACTCCTCAATCAAATGCAGAAACCAAACAGTTAACTAACCACCTTATTCTAGTCCATTGTAGACCTAACTAATTGACCACATGCCCATCTTATTTCAGCCCTAACTATCTAACAGAAACTACAAACACACCCATCTATGCTACTTTTAAGCTAACAGACCAGTCTATTTGTTGGAAATATTGTCATTGATGTCAAGAGTGTATCGACTAGAAATATTGGCAAGATCCTTGTCATAGATGTCAAAGGTGCACGGACATGTCATTGATGTCAAGTAGCAATATCATTGTATGCAAGGTAATCATCATCATCATTTAGTGGCATACCTAAGACAAGTTGAATAAACTGTTTGGAGGATCACATTGGAGTTTCTATATTGGGCCGATCTCTATCATTTCTCTATCATGGCCAACTCCTTTAAGGTGATGAACGATAATTGTAAAGTTTAAATTAAAGATTTAAACTTTGATATTTTCGTGCCAAGGTTTGAGTTTGAATTTCAAGGTGGCCGACTTTACTTATGGGCCGACTTTATGAAGACGAAGACATTTACATGGAATCATAAATGAGAAGGTGATTTGTTTATTCAAAAGATACATGGATATATGAGATCAGTTTGAGATTAATATGGATGAAGTCAACATAGGCCAAAGGCCATAAAAATGTTCTTACAAAATGGCCGACTCCATGCAAAGTTTGATATTTATATAATGGAGATATATAACATATAGAAGACAAAAAATGATTCTATAATCATTATTACAGCCAGCGATCTTGTGTTAATTAGCAGTGATTTGATGAAGATCAAATAGCAGCGGGTAAATGAGAATGCAACAAATAATATTAAAGGAGGCCGATCTGGAATCATATATATATATGTAATGAGGAGTAGAGATTAGATTAAAAAGGCAGCGAATATTGTTTAAAAGAAGGCCGATTATCATTAGGAAGAGCGCTCCTCATATGAGGACAAAAGTTCCCACTAAATGACAAAATTTTGTCTTATGTGAAAGATACAAGGAGGTGCGATTAGAATCTAATGAAGTGATGCGATTTTGAGAAGTGAAAAGGTGCGATTTGCATTAAGGAAAGTGTTCATTCATAAATGGGCGTGTCTCTTGTTTGATCAACCTCTCTTGAGGATGTATAAGAGTTAGATAATAGTGTGGGTTGAAGGTGTGGAGAGAAGTGTGTGTATATAAAGAATATAGAGCAGATCTAGGGCAGAGTTTCCTGAAGAGTATTTCAGACTTATTCTCAAATATATATGCAGCCCATGTGTAAAGAATAGAAGGCAGATTTGTAAGAGTTTATGGCAGAATTATAGAGAGGAATAAGTGCAGATTGAAGAGCAGATTGTGAAGGGAGTTTAGAGCATATTGTTAGGCAGAAATCTGTGTGAAGAGATCTCCATAGTTGTGATCAGTTTTGTGAAATAAGAGCGTGCATGATTTTGATCAGATTTGTGAAGAAAGGATATTGTGTGGGTTGTGATCAGATTTGTAAGAAGAAGTGTATTGACATTTAGAAGACATATCATCCATTGAAGAATTCGTAGGTTGGTGCTTTGTTGGGTTGGTGCTCACGAATTCTATAAACAAGGATTGGTGTCTCTAGTGGGTTGGTGTTAATAGATTGTGCAAGGGGGGGGATTGCAGTCTCCTGTAGGTTGGTGCCTACAAAGCTTATAAGAGAATTACATATATAAGCAATATTTTGCCATGGTTTTCTCCCGTAAGGGTTTCCACGTAAATCTTGTGTTCTCCTTGTGTTGCATAATTGATAGATCTTGTGTGATTGATATTGCTATGGTTGTTAAGATTTGAAAAAGGTAAAAGATTGTATAATACTGATTCACTCCCCCTCTCAGTATAACCGTGTGGTCATCACTCAAGTGAGGACATTACAAGTACTCCTTCCTTGAATTTGCTCGCCCTCAAGCAAGACAAAATAGGGTGATCTAAAATGTCAGCCGACTCCCACACTTTGTGCCTTTGTGCATGGCTCAAGCTCTCCCTCGTTGTGGGAGTACACCTCTATCCAGTGTACTTGCCCCTTTTCCAAGCACCTATGTATTGGGTCCCAAGGCTCCTTGCAGCTGAAGCATAACTGCTTCCTCCACATCTTATTGCGGGTCATGTCACCTGATTGTTGACTCTGGCTCAAGGGCCTTGACTAGGCCTTTGAGGGGCTCTCTCAACCTCTCCATGAAAAGGAAAGTGAGATGCTTCTCTGACACATCATGGACCATCACAACTACCCCTTGGAAATCAACCACATATGCATCCATTGAGCCATTGTGTTGTAGTTGTGCCAATTCCCTAAAGTGCTCCTCTGGATCTTGCTTCTTTAATCTGTCGGTTAGCCTCTTACAAAACTCCTTTTAGGTGGTGATAAGACTATGCCCTTGACTGGGTAGCCCATGATACCAATACTCATGTGCAACTCCTTCTAGAGGAAGGACCACAAATTTAAATTCTTCCTCCTCATAAATAGGGCTCAATGAGAAGTATGTATTCAGTTTGTGGATCTAGTTTTGAGATGAAGTTTTGTTGGATCCATCAAAGTAGGGGACATTGAGCTTTCCCAACCTGCTTTGCAAGTCTTTATGAGGGCTGTTCAGAGGGGTATTACTTGCATTCCTAGTTTTGGTTTTTGATTTTAGTGTACAAAAATTCATGAAGGAAATGTCTTCTCGAAACTCAGCACTCTTTGCCCTATATTTAGCATGGAGAGCATCCAAATCCTCTTCCTGGTGATTGTCCATATCTTCATCTTGCGTCAACGCTTCTTTCTGTAAGAATGTAACCTTGGGTAGTCTTGTACCTATGACTGATTTTGTTAGGATATTTTGATTTATTCTTGCAAATGAAGATGCCCCTTGTTCCCCAGTAATAGAAGCCGTAGTGGCCTTATTAGTTTCTTTAATCTGTTGGTTCTAAATGAAGAGTTGGATGTGATGTTGCTGCTCATCCCTTAATGACTTCATTACATTGAGAAATTCCTGTTCTTTATCCTCGTCTGACATCTTCTACTTTCTCTATCCCTCTGCTGGTACCCTGTTTCCCTTGTCACTTTCTAACATGTGGTAAAATTTATCTATAGGTTATTTTTTTGCACTTGATTGTTTTGTTTTGTTTTTGGTTTTTTATAATATACAATTTTTGTACTTTCCACAGGCTGGCAAGATCACAACTCTGATACCACTGTAAAGACTTGAACTAAATGCATACAAAAAATAAACCAAACACAACTAGAAATATTCCAGCAACAAATAATTTTATTTTTATTTGGTTTATACATTCACATACGAATTGAAATACATTAAACTGATACAGCTTACTGGGTGCACCCAGCATACAAGTCTGAATGCCTTTGAAGCTCGCGAACTCTCAGCAATTTGCAAAACTGGACACTTGACGATTCTGGATATTCTGCATGCTCCTGCTGGAATTCTGTACCACAAATTGCTGTGAGGGTTTCTGTTCTCAAGGATTTGACTGATCCACCTGTAGATTTCTGCCTCCAAACGTTTAGAACTGCTGAAAGCAGTGTCACAGTACTTTGAAAGAAATTGAGTTTGTTTGCAATTGTGAAAAGTGTCTTCTCTTTTGCCTTATGCCTTTTTTATAATCCCAGCTCCCAGCGATCCAAAATCATAGGCAGTCATTCCTCAAACGATGGTAGTTGGTCAATCCTCAATTGATGGCAGTTGACTGCAAAGCCCCTCCCTTAATCAACGACAGTTAATTGATTAGTCTATCCATCAATCACAGGTGGTTAACTAAACAGTCAACTATCAGAGCCACTCCTCAATCAATGCAGAAACCAAACAGTTAACTGACCACCTTATTCCAGTCCACTACAGACCTATCTGACTGACAACATGCCCATCTTATTTCAGTCCTAATTATCTGACAGAAACTACAAACCATGCCATCTATGCTACGTCTACACTGACAGACCGCTCTATCAAGATGGAGACATTACAGTTTGTGGATGCATAAAGAATTGAATATATGTGTATATTTATGTAAGTCATCTAGCCATATCTATATTAGTATATTAGGGGTCTTGAAAATTTCCTGTATCTTAATCTGATACCATATCTGTTTAATTTTCTATGCAACTTTGAAATTACTTTCTGCTTTGCTGCTTTTGAGTTAAATTACTAGTAGACCATTAGTTGTAAGAACAACTCTCTTGCTTCTGGTTTTGTTGTTCTTGTCTTTTCTCTTGATATAGATCTGTTTCTAAAATATTTTCTGCTGAGTTCATAGCCTTTTACCTAATCATCAAATTTGGTCGTCACTTGGATGTCTATTGTCTGGGGGACTGTATTTTTTAAATAATACATGTATACATAATAGTGCATGTTTTTTTGACATGACTTTTAAGTTTTATTTTCTGGCACACAAATAGATACAAAATTCAGATAAGAATGATAATTATTTAAAGAAAAATTGAAATAGCATGTTTTTCTCTTTGTAGGTTTTGAGGCAACTTAAGGGAATCACTGCTACATATAGAATGACAAACAAACCACTTCCGGTGCGCCATTCACCGTATGTCTCTGGTGCACTTCAACCTTTGAAGGTTTGGAACATTTTTTCCAATTGTATTTATTTAAAGAAGAGCACATGTATTACCTACTTTATTGCCTAAGCTAGTAAAATGACAACTGAGTATAAGTAGAAGTAAATATCACAAGTATGTACCTAAATCTCATTGACAATGTTCATTCCCTTTCATTTTTTTAATGTGAGTTCATTTGACATTAAATGAGTTTGTTTTCTTCCATTATGATATTGAGCATGGTATGTTGTCTTGCATTATGCACAAGGTATGCTTTTTTACTTACATCTATTTTTTGCTTTTGAATGATATTGTAGTATATCTTCATCATTATTTTATTATTATAGATAAATGGTTAACTATGCAAGGCCCAAGTGTTCTTTTTGTCAGCACACGAGAAATTAAGAGATAGAACCATTTACATCCTTTGCTGCAAGAACATTGAAATAGGATTAGATATTCAATTCTACGGATGCAGTGATATGAAAATAAGAGTTGAAAGTTCAATACATACAATTTGAAATGTCACATCCAAGAGAAGTGAAACTGAAATCCCTCGGTGATGTCTCTTTAAAACCAATAATTTGGTATACATAAAACTCGTACTAGTCCAGTTTAGCAGGAGGTACACAATCCACTGTAGAAGAAAAAGGGTCCCCTGTAATTGATAACTCCATCAATGCTGTTACTACCTGCACATGTTTTTAAAAAGCTTAATATCCATCTTTTAGTTTATTATATGTGCCTCTGTGTGTTAATAAAATGTCTTAAATAAAAACTGACTTTTTCTTTAACCTCAAATTCACGAAGTTGTATATATCAAGTATTTTAAATGAGAATATAAACACTTTGCCCTTTTTCTATATTGTATTTGCAAAATATGATTTTCTTTGTGCCCTTAACTCCTGGCTCAATCTTGAGTCTCAAACCTTTGTGAGTATAAGAAAGAACATAAAGAAAGCAAGGCCCATCCCTATAGAAGATTGCTGCTGGAGACCTGGACAGGAAACAAGGTGGGTTGTAATCTGTATCAGACAAAGGACCAACAGAATGATCAACTGTCATAGAAGAGCCAATACAAGATCCAAATAAATCCCATAAAATATTGGCCTCGACTAAATGGATCTGCTTGGGTGATTCTGGAGTGGGGGTGCACAAAGGATATCTTCCTGGAAACTCTTCTAACATACATGCCTGATGACTCTTGAGCTGTAGACCGAAACTGGTGATACACATTTGAATGCATCTCCTAGATTTTTTTGGCCATCTATCCCATTTCGAGCAGGCAAAAACTCATTTCTTTGTCTTTTTTGACTTGCATAAACAACTAACCATTTCCCTTTAAGAACATTAAAAAACCTGCTTTGTAACTATAAGGAAAATTCAAAAAACTTTATCTTAGTTAAAATTATAAGGAAATACCAAGCAATAAGAGATTTATGCATAAATTTTTGCAATTGCTAAGCGCAAATCCAAACGTTTACTTTCTTAATTTTGTCTGCTAAAATTTCTCAGTACAAGAGGAATTAGAACATTGACTAATCTTCTGTCGTATGCAATTTATATTGCATTATTCATAGGTGAACACAGTCTGCTTGATTCCCTTATGCTTCATTTGGTTAAATATTAATTTCTCTTGCTCTTGCTTGATGTTCTACTAGTTTTTATCTCTATTGAAACATAAAATATCTAGGCTCTCATGAAGAAATGGGCACCTGCTTTCAACCCAATATAAGATCTTTCCACCAGTCTTTCTTTGGGTTAGAATATCATTGCTTCCAAGTGAAAATCGGCAGGACCAACTTCTCTAAAAAATAGGAATCACTGTTGGAGAATATATTGTTGCTTTAGACTCACAAGGAACCTAGGGGTCCTCAGCTATGCTTATATGTGTTAACATGGACTTGGATAAACCTTGGCTGACATGGGAGGAATTGAATGGGAACAACCCACTGACTGTGAAAACATTAGTTTCAAGGAGTTGAATTATAAATTTGTATGTCTCAGGCCATTCAAAGACATGATCTTTTCTATCAACTGTGATCCCCATACCAAGTAACTCCGTGGTACCCAAAGAATACATCTGATCGTGCATGGTGTGTTCAATCTTGGATATGTCATCCTCAAGTTGTACCTTGCCAAACAGATTGTAAGCTTCATTAATTGTTCACATACCTTGGTCACAGACCTGTCAATCCAATGCTGCGCAATTGTAATGACCACCCTAGTTTTTTCAAAAAATATGTTAGCTGAAATCTAAAACACAGGCAGTCTTCGGAACACTTTCTGATCACCCAGATCCCGTGGAGGGCAAGGTGAGAGCATACAATGTCCGAATCACACAACTATCTAAATGTATGCAAGGCGGCGTAGCCGACCTATCTACCACTTATTCAGTGGGACCAGTGTGTATAAACCTTGGCAAAATGTCTAAGCTTATTCAATGCCAAAATGGTCGATAAGCTCGTTCAATGCCAAAATCGCTGTTAATGCAAATTGCTATAATTACTGGCGGTAAAACCATCCAGTTTACAAAATGAAATGCAAGCAAAGAACACCACCGGCGGTACTATCTTCCGGGGTTTACAAACACCAAAATATTGCAACTACAAAATGAAGTATACAATAAAGCATTGGCTGCAATAATGAAATTACTTATTCTGATCCAACTGAAACAACACTGCTGCAAGCAAGGATTAACTCTAAATAAAGTGCAGAAAGTATAAATAATTTCACTGCTCACCAGAGTTGCTCTTAGAAACCAACTGATATCTTAACGTTTGCTGTTGAAGACTCTGCAGGCTGCAATCAGACCTCCGTATACTGCTGTTACACTGAAATCAGATCTGAGAACACTCTGAAACTTCACTATCAGCACCCAGAAAACACATAAACTGCTGCTACAATACCCCAGGGTGTCACAACTGGTCATATCAATGAAATACTTCACCAAACATCCTCCAAACCACACCAAATCTGCCTCTAACAAACTGAAAACCATTAAACTAATGCACAGAATAAATTATCAGATCTGTACCTTGCTGGTACAGCAGGTACAACAAGCACCGGAACCACCTTTTTACTCCTAACTCTCCAAATACTGAAAGGTTCACCTTAAACATCATTGAAATGCTCTTCCCTACCCCAAGCGCTACTTCTAGGAGTGAGAAGGTTCACCAATATGAAGCGCTTTATTAACTTGGAGTTCCCACATACCAAGTGGTGTACGGTCAGCTTCTTTTCTTGTCTTTTGTGACCACAAAAAGACAAACAATATGAGTCAGCCTTAAATCCTTACACAAACTTTGATTTAAGCATATTTGAACATAGTAAGGTCAATTCTTAGAGAGGTACGGCTGCAACATGAAGGTACGACCTTCCTTAGGAATGTACGGCTTCACTAAAACACTTCACTCTCTTTCAAGTGCAGCCTGAAATCATTCACAAATTCATGTGAGCAACAACAAAAACCAAAAAAATGCAATTAAAACACATCAAAAGTACTCTTTACTGCTCCACAACACAAAGACTCCATTGAAGCTCTATGTGATTTTAGAGGCAAAATCACCCAGTAATCTAGCTAGGGTTGATCTCTCACAACCGAAATTAGAGAGGATATGAGGGTTTCAAACCCACAAACCAAGCATAGAGGCTCTCTCCAGAAAATTTGATATCAAAATGCATAACCCTAAAAAATGAAGTCTCAGCTCATATTTATAATCTCTTCAAAGTGAGCGCCCAAAATGGTGGGGAATAAAATATTCTTTTTTTTTTTTCTATTTAAAATACTCCTTTAACTTATGGAAAGGGGCGCTTAAGTACTAACCTTCAATTTAAACATTAAAATCACTTTATGAACTCAACTCTATAACTCTCAAGTGAGGGCCGCATTAAGGGATGCATAGACATTATAACTTCAAACTTATATCTCCAGGCGTTCAATGAAACATTTATATCCACCTTATAATTAATATTACACTAAGTTGCTAATACTTATTCCAAACCTTACGCAACCTTAGTGAAATACTAATTAAACTGCCAAATAATAGTCCCAAGCTACGAAAAGCATAGAAATGCATTAATTGAACAACTCTGACAATACCAAAGTGTAGTAGAAGACTTGGGACGAAAATCAGAAGTCGTCTGGTGACTCTCTAAAAGTAGCATGTTTCTCCAAGAATGTTGGAAAGCACCCGAGAGGTCGGAATTGAATTCCGAAAGCATCTATGAACTCCAAATGACTAGCCGAGCTTAAAACCACAAACAACTGCTCTGCAAGACTGAGCCACGACCATTCCAAGCACATTGGAGTTATCCCGAACAAGATGAATAGCCTCCGAAAGACTAGGAACAAGCATAATGTCTCTTGTGCTGGTACAATTGCTAGTTTTTGTCATTTGATAATCATGATGTATAAGGTGCTATATTTCCTATGTCAGTCCGTTGATACTTGGGTACTTGAAGATGGTTGAGTAGGTTTGCTAGTTACTTGTGTTTTTGCTGGTTATGTTGGGTGAGGCTTAGTGTGGATTAGTTTGATAGATTTGGTGTGTTACAACTTACACCTTATATTGTACCTTTTTTTTGGTTTTTTTGGTGAACGATCTCTAATATAAAAAAATTTGCGTTTTTCTTCTATCCATCGTAGTTTTTGTTTTTGAATTGACAAAGCTCCCTAAAACCTGTACTTGACTACTCCTTGGCTGAGGCGTGCTTTTATTTGACATGCCGTTTACTTTTCTGTCTCCTTTTGTGGTGCGATTCACTTGTATTCGAAGTCAAATCTACTTGCTGACTAGGCATCCATGCTTTGTCTCTTCTAATCTTGTTGTTGATGTGGGAGGGAGGTGTTGGTGCAGACATTGATGCTGATTGGATGCTTATTGACTGTTGATTGGATGTCTTTTCCCTTTACTGGATGCCGATTTTTGATGGTTGGCTGCTGACTTTTCAAACCTGGTGGTCCTTTGTATAGGTGCGCGTCAATACAAAGGATTTCACTTTTTTATTTTATTTTAGACGCCTTTTGTATGGTGTGCGCCATTACATTGCCCTTTTTTATTTTAATTTTTCAATTTTTAAAAAAAAAATATTTTTGATTTCTCTTTTTTTTTTTTTAATTTTTTAATTTTTAATTTTTTATAGATTTTTAAATAATTTTAAACTATAAAAACATTAAACAAAAATATTAATTTTAATCTCATTAATAAATAATTAATAATAAATTAAATATGAATTAATATGTTAAAATTAAAATATATGGACAAATAACAGATATTCAAAAGTCGACCATTTGGATTTTGATAAAACGAACATTGGACTTTGACAACCCGATATTTTGGACTTGGATGTAACAACTTGCGACTTGATCGAAAATTGACTATTTCGGCCTTTAACATAATGTTAGCACAGACAAATGATGATTTGATGACGACATTTCATGTATTACAATCAAGTTTCAAATTGGGTACAACACATACATTCTCCAAATCAACTTCATACCAAGAGCTCTATTCATTTTTCTGCAATCCCTAAACCCCAACCCACCATCATCTTTGCGTGATCATACCTTCAACCAGTTGACCAAGCTATACTTCCTTTGTTCCCCCATCCTACTCCATAAAAAGGATCATTGCAGATTTGAGATAGCCTTAGCAATTTTACCAAGAATGTGATGAATCAGCATAACATAAATTGGGATGGTAGACAATGTAGGCTTAACAAGTGTGAACCTAGCAGCTAGAGATAGCCATCTCCCCTTCCAAGAAGCCAATTTTCTTTGAATCCTATCAACAACCACCTTCCATTCCTTAGAGGAAATTTTATTAACAACTAGAGGCATCCCAAGGTAAGAGCTTGACAAAGAATCCCTATTGAAGCCCAAAATATCATGAATGTTCAGTGCCTCCTCACAATGATCTTTTAAGAAGATTTTAGATTTATTAGCATTGATTTTTTTGCCTCCCTAGCCGTAGTGTAATGTCCCCATTTTTGGAGTGATGACCGAGTGATGACCTAATTGGCAAGTTTTCACACTTGGCCATTTTTGTATGGCAAATCGATGATGGATTATGACTTGGCATAATTTTGTGGTAATTTTGATGAAGTCAATACTAGTCAAATAATTTGCCATAATGTAGAGCAACCCATTTGGAGAATGGAATGTTAGAAAAATGGCATAAAATAAAATAAAGATAACTCACATGTATGGGCGCCCAAATTGAGGTTGGCATAAGGAAGGAATAACACAAAGGACAAATCTTTAATTTGTCATTTGAGCGCCAATCTTGCACTAGAGTGGTCGGCCCAATTTGGGAAGAAAAATAATAAAAATAAAAGGATAATCATGCCTTGGTCATCCAACTTGAGAAGAAGTTGAAATTATGTATAAATATAAGGAGATTGAGCTCATTTCATCAGATCATTCATTCTCATATTTTCAGAGATTATCTCTCTTGGCTGCAATGAAAGTTGGGCTTGAATCCAAGGATGAAAACCCTTGTGATTCTAGGTGAATTGGATGAAAACCTAATTCATCTGTGGAGGTTTCAAGATGGAAGCCCATTTGTACTTAATTGGAAATTCGTGAAGGAGAAGAGCAGATTTGCATATTCAGATTTCAAGATCAGATTTGGAGCCGCAGATTTGGTGGCTTTTTGCGCATCCTTTGGCCTAGAGTTTAACCCTAGCATTGGGCGCCACCTTGAGGAGAAGGGCGAATTGGAGTTTTGGAGCAGATTTCATCTTTGTTAGGGTTTCCTAAACCCTTATTTATTGCAGCAGACCTAGCGCTACCTTTGGAGAGGATTTTGGAGCATCATTTTTCATCATTTGCTTGTGATTTGTCCTCATTGCCTAGCTGATGTAATTCGCCCAGCTAGGGTTTGTATTGGAGTTCATCTAGGGTTTGTATTGGAGTTCATCATATTTTGGTATGTACAAACCTAATTATAGGTCTGATCTGTAACAGCAGAGATCTGATTTGCAATTGGACATGTTTGGCCTATGTTTTGGATGTAAATTCAGACTTCTACATTCTGATTTATAACAGCAGATTTGTATTCAGAAATTCAGACTTGTTATGTGCATTTGGTTGCTATACATTGTGTATTTCATGGTGTATTTCATTTATGATATTGGGTGAATCATTTGGCATAATATTTTGATGATTTTGGAAACTATATGTTAGCTGTTGTAAGTGCTTATCATTCTGAAAATCAGATCAGAAATTAGGGTTTCAGCAGAAAACCAAAAGTGCAGAAATCTAGGGCAGAAATCAAAAAACAAAAATCAGAATTTTAGGGCATTATCCCACTGGGGATATTACAGGTAGCCTCTCCAAATAGAAGACTATCATCTACAAATTGCAAATGAGTCACATTGCTTACTTTTGAAGATACTTGTAACCCTTTCAAGGTCTTGCACCTCACTTCTTCTTTTAGATTCCTCCCTAGAACTTCTGCAATAACCAAAAAGAAGAACAGGGAGAGGGGATCCCCTTGTCTGATCCCTCTACGAGCTTGAAAGAACTATGTAGACACCCCATTGATGAGCACTTAAAAGAAAGCAGTTGCAAAGCAACTATAGGCCCATTTACACCAATCCTTGCAAAACCCAAATTTCTTCAAACTCTTGTTTAGAAAATCCCACTCAACCCTGTCATATGCTTTATTCATATCAATCTTCAATAACATCCCCTCCTTCTGGGTGATCGAATGAATAGTCTCACGGGTAATGATAATGCCATCTAAATTCTGTCTTCCCTCTAGAAACCCACTCTGTTCCTCCGAAATTATCCTAGAAAGAATCGTTTTAAACCTGAATGCCATAGCCTTTGTAACAATCTTGTTTATTGTATTGCAAAGAGCAATAGGTCCATAATCATTGAAATACTTAAGGTTCTTAGCCTTTGGGATAAGCGCTAGAAAGGTGGTGTTCTACCCTTGAGCATAGACTACGAGCTACAATATTCCTCTACTGCCAAAAACACATCATTACCCACAATATGCCAAAATCTTTGGAAGAAATTGGCCCAAAACATATTTAGGTCCAGGAACTTTTTTAGCTCCTAGAGAAGAAGTCGCCAATCTAATCTCATCCAAGGAGAAGAGAGCCAAAAGAGCCTCAATTTGAGCTTGGCAAATCAGGCATGGGATATTGCAAAGAAGGGTCTCTTGAGCCACCAAATCACCAACATTCACAACCCCCAACATTCCTTGAAAAAAACCTAAACCCTACCTTCTGATTTATTCATAGTCCAAAATCTCATCTCCAAAGGGGAGAGTAATTTTCTCATTTTTTTTGATTTGCCTTCTGATTTTGTGGACAAATGGAAAAATTTCATGTTTCAGCCCCCCTCCTTCAGCCACTTAGCTCTAGAATTTTGTAGCCAAAAAAGTTCTTCCATACGAAGGATTGAATTCAGATTTCATAGCCTCAAATTCCTTATTCCTCAAAATGTTCGTCATACCAATCTTGGCAATATCCTTATTAATATTGCTAAGGTTAGCTTCCACCTTCCTTATTCTTCCAAATATTCCCAACAATTTTCCTATTCCATTCCTTTACTTCCATCTTGACTCCTAGTTTCTTTTGAAGAATGTACCTTTTACACCCTTTGATCTCCCGATTCCACCAAGATTTAATAAGGCCCTTGAAATCTGGCTGATCAAACCACATGAATTCCAATTAAAAGAGGCATCCATTCGGTCTATTGCTCTTTCCAATTTCAAGAGAGATTGACCAATGGTCCAAACCAACAAAATGTAACACCTTAGAAGAAGGAACAATATCCTCTAAAGTCCATTCCGAATTCAATAGGAATCAATCTAGTCTACATTTAATACATGCTCCCCCTCCCTCTTGTTACTCCAGGTAAACCATCCCTCTCTTGGTTTGATATCCCATTACGAAAGAGTAGAGCATACCTCTTGAAAAGCCAATGATCTAGTTGAGCACCTAACATTACCTCCTTTTCCTTTGGGCTTAGAATTGTATTGAAATCTCCCTCAATAATCCAATTATCAAAAATGAAGCGCCCATGAAATTTCTTGAGATCCTCCCACATTAATCCTTTTAAAGTATCATTGCACAGGCTGTAAATATTAGAAGAAATTCCCTTAAAACTCAATTGCACTCCAACCAATTGAACATGTAAAGAATACTGAGATTCACCCATCAAAACATTTAAAAATTTCCTCCTATCCTAGAAAAGGACTAAACCCCTAGTTGAGCCCTTGACACTTCTAATCACACCATCACTAGCCCACCACATATCTTGATAGAAGCCTAGTGCCTTTTTCCAAATCCTCCATAGTTGCAACCTTGGCCTTACTAGCCTCTGTTCTATGACCTCTTGTCCTGCTTGATCCCATATTTGCCATCGACATACTGGTTGCAGCCAGTTGGGACTTAGTGCTTTGCTTGGTGTATTTCCTGCAAACCACCTTCCAATTTTTCATCCCAGACTTCTCCTCATATGTGTCTCACCAATTCCTCTTCACTCTCCTCATCCTCTAAAAGATCATTGACCAGGTTCTTCCTCTTATCCTGTGAAATCGGCTCTTCAACCCCTCTTGAGAAATTTCACTTGGTTCTAGCTCCTTGCTATCTACGGTCTCTCTTTGCCCTCTGTCTTCTTTCTCCTCTGCCCTATCATCCATCACTCCCAGTTCTTCCTTTCACTATTAGTTATAAAATTTGAAATCCTCTCTTTTGGAATTTCCCACCAGATTTTATTTACTTTGAGCTGCTCATTCTTCTTGGGCCTAAATCCGCCACATGTCCCAATCTCCAGCATCTAAAACAACGAATGGGCAAACATTCATAATCAAATTCCTATGCCCACTTTCCCATTGAAGAATGGATCTCAATAGAGTGTCAAATTGGCTTTACTGAAGTCCACTAGCACACATCTTGGGATAAGCAATTCCATCTTTTCTGTAGCCGTAGAACTATACACATATGCCCCTAATGTATTGCCAATAATCTTGAATATCTACTCCGACCAAAGCTCATTAGGCAATTTATACATCCTGACCCATAATGGGGTCTTAGTCATCAATTCTCTTCTAGGATTGAGACTAGTCCACTCCCTCAAGTATAATCCTGCATTGCCCATGAACCATGGACCGCCTTTCAACACTTTGACTCTATCTTCCTCCAATTGAAGTGTTACTTGCAAGAAACCCAACGCCAAAAAACTAGTTGACGAGCAAGGACAATCCACCTAGAATTGCCCCATCCAAGCCTTGATTCTATGAATAGTAGGTCATATACTGATAAATTTGGCAATGATTACCGTTCTTTTTAGAACTTCCACCTTAGAATTTAAGAAGCAATCGGGGATTTGGATAGTGGAGATAGTCGCATCAATAGTGTGATTAACATTAAAGACCAAAATCTTATAATCCTTTTCCGTCTTAAGTTCTAAATCTTCTGCAAACTTCTCCGCATTCACCAACAGTCTGCCCAACTCCTGACTACTGTGAGATTATATTCCCCTTGAATAGCTTGATTACCACCTTCTGTCCCAGTTTGCACCGATAGAGTCTTGGGCTCGATTATACCCTTGTCCTTCCCACTGTCATTCGCGCAGTGACTCTTATTTATCTCCTACTCTGCTCGCTCACCCTTCACTTCTTCGGAATTTGCTCGACTTTTTTCGCACATTTTTCTTTCTATATTATATTTTGAGGACCTTTTGCTTTTCTTAATCTTTGTTTCCCTTTTAATTTTTATTAAATAGTAATAATGTATTATTGTTTTCAATGCATACTCTTGTTTTCTAGTTTTTTAATTTTTCACTCTCATTCCATTTAACATTTTTTTTCTTATTTTCTACCTTTAGTCCTCTTTTTCTCATTCCCGTTGCCCGCACTTTGTATTTAGATAGATTGGTCTGCAATCCATTTCACTTTTTCTTCATCTTGATGATGGATCACTGAGTGTGATCCAAAACATTGATGCAAAAAGTTCTTACGCAATTAATTTGAGAAACAATTTTACTCATCGTCATGGATTATGGAAAGATCATGTCTACTATTACTTTATCAAAAGACCATGATCCCCTGGGTACCTTAAAAGCATATATGGGTAAAATGAGAAGCCACAAACCCTAATATAGTAGAAGGTAGGAAATTATATATACCAATCTGCCCATTCTGAAATTACAACCCTAGCTTGCTATGAAAATTTGAAGATTGATATGTAGATGATCATCCAAGGGTCTCACGGAGTACATTAGGAAAGCATCATTGACTCTTCTGTAATATTTCGGTGATTCATTATACTCTAATTGCAAATGATGCTTATAAATCTGAACTATATTACACACTCCTACTTTAGTTAGACCAGCAAAACACCTAGTTTTGACCATGCTCTAGACTAAGTAGGAGACCATATGGAACTTATGGGTTTGCTCAAATCCACACAATTGTTAATGAATACATTCATTAATCAAAATGCTTTAGTCAAATAAACCTTACCTTCACAAATTGTGCTCATGATGTACAACATCCAACTCTTGAATGTTCAGGCCTCTTCTTGTCCAGTCACACAATTCATCAAAGTGATCTTGATTGAATACTCCCTGAACTCATTTCTCCTCATGATCTTAGGCAGCCTATTAGGTCTCTTTGACTCTTTCAATCAATGCTTTCCTACCCAAAAGCTTCCTTGAGAAAATCAACTCCCAATTTCCCAATGATATCATCATTGGTAGTTTGGATTGCTCTCTTCTCTGGGTCATAATGCAAGAAGCAAGCTATAACCAATTGTTGGCTTTGGGTAGAAATGGGAAACGTTGCGGCTGTTACAAGCACACTATCCTAGAGTCTTTGAGCAAATTTGTTGCCATTGAATTTTTCATCCAAGTTCAATTCTTGCACATCTACGTGCCCTAGTTTTGTATCCTTGATCATTGGATAGTCACATCCCAATATTGAAAGTGGCTCCATGATTTGGAGATGGATCACCATCATTAAAGAAACCAAAAGCTCTATGAAACCCTAGAAACAAATTTGGCAAACCCTAGGTAGTCTTGAATCTTGATGACTTGAATTTGAATATGGCATAAACTTTCAGCCAGTGGAAATCCTTGCTAAAACCCTATCCATTTGCAAATCCTCAAGACCAATATTCAAAACCCTAACATGCATCTTGTGAGGATGATTTTTTATGAATTAGAAAACCTTAGCATGGCTACACAAACTTGGAAAACCCTAGGCTTCATTCTCTTGATGATGGTTTGATGTCAAAACCCTAAGCACCTTCAACATCTGAAAATAATCATGGCATGTGTGAGGGCATCTTCTTGGCGCAATTGGAAAACTTGCAACAATGTCAACCCTTGGATGTCCTTTGTAGTGAATTTTTTACTCGGGGGGTTCTTTTTGAAGATGGCATTCAATTCCAAGATGTTAAAGTTCCTCTATTTGGTACTTGTGAAAAATTTGAAAAACCCTGCTCTTTTCTCAGCTCTCCTCAGCTGGAACAATGAAAAGATTGAATTAAGAAAGCAAAGCCCTGAGGATGATTTTATAACTAGAAATTATGCTCTGACATTCTCTCAGCCAATTTGCCTTCTCATTTTTATTTTTGTCCTTCACTTTGCTGGTCACATGACTGATGATTTTCAGCCCTCTTTTGGTGGATTGTGCGATTTGTACACCACCGCCACTTTTGTTAACTTGAAAAACTGGAGCAGGCAAAGGAGATAATGTAACTAACAATGAGAAAGGAGTCAGAGAATTTGGATTTGAGGCAAAGGGGCAGGTTCACTTATTGCTGTTGTGGAGTTGAATATTATAAATTTATAACTACTGAAATTATTTTGTAGGGATCTGGTAAGCTAGTTTAAACTGCTGGGAGACTGACATGTATAATACCAACAAGTGGACTTTATAGTGAAGCAGCTAAGCTTAGTAGAATAATTACGGTGTAGAATTTCACGTGAATCATGTAGTTCATTATTGGTGCAGAGCAGGGATAGAGGAACTAACCATCCTAATGCGCTTTTTGTATTTATTAACTATTAACATAAATATTTGGATAAAATATAATTTTTTTGAAATATCTTGATAATCTTCACTACAAATGTCAATAAAAACTTTGAAGTTACAATCCTTTTTGATACCTAAAAAAAGTTTTATATTTGAAGCTTCAGATTCTTTCCAAAGATTCTCTTATTCCACAGTTCAACCTATTTAGAATAACGGGAGATGTTTCATTCAGACATTCCTTGAGGGGGAGCGTGCTGTATATTTAACGAAAGAGACACGAAATCAAATACTTCAGTCTGCTGCTGAGAGAATTACTGCTCGATATAATGAATTAGCATTGGAGCTTGTGACAGTGGTTGGTATCTTTTAACATTCATCAATTTACTTTTATTGGTATTAGCATCTTAATATAAAAAACAGTGTCTGAAACTGCTCATCTGACCATCTCAGGCAAGAAAGACCGAATCTTCACTACAACGTATAAGGCAGGGTGCTCAGAGAAGAGGAGGCACTGGGACAGATTCCTTAGATGGCAATATATCTAACACGGACAAGATTTGCATGCAGTTGTTTCTTGATGTTCAGGTATGTTGGTTATGGATTGTTAGTTTTCTTTGTGTATGATCAAACTGCAGGTAAGTTGTGTTAAATAGTGCCTTTGTTATTAATTTCCTGCATCCCTTTTCTAGATTATCTGTACTGGCCGTTACATTAGACAACCTGAGTGGTGACTGTTAGGGCTCTTTGTTTTATTTTCCTTATCTAGACTTTCTTTATTGGGGAGTAAAGTTTATAGATTTAATGCAGTGGGAATCATAAAATTGTATGCTTGATGAATGACCGTTCAACCTACCTTGTTTTGGTAGACGTATAATTTGTATAACAGTATTGTTTTGGGACATAGTGCCTGAAGTATTACGTCTTGTGTAGGATAACGTTTAATATGTGTGGGTTATTTGTTTGTATTGGTTGTAACGATGAAAAGCGAATCACAAATCTTTTCTTTGCTTGTACTTATGGATAAAAGTTATGTTGGTTGTGTCTTAACAATGGTATATAGTTGACTGCAAAGATGTGTGATATAGTTTTACTTAATATTTATTCACCGGTACTTATGGAATGAGTTTTTTCCACAAGCAAAGCAAAGATTAGGAGAATTTACTCATTCAATATAACATACTACAGTTGGGACTAATCATTTTAATACTATGATACATTGATATGCATATAAACCAGTGGATATTCTTACAATAAGATTAATATGTGGTACAACTGTATACTTCATGAACAATATATCTTCAAAAACTGCAACTAATGGCTATCAAAGGGGAGATGAGACATATATAAAGCCGTTTCCTTGGAGCATTTCTACTTTTTCAATGGTATTCACAACAGGATGAATGTGGCAATGCAAGGAATTAAGCCATTGAACTCGTTGATTTGTAGAGGCAGTCCACATGTGCCAAATCATGTTTCCTATTGCTATCTTAAATAGTGCTGATAACTCTACAGATTACTAGTATAGCAGGTAATGGAATTTAGAGCTCTTGATTGGTTTTTATGGCTGTAAGAAAATACAAGAAGGAGATGGCAGGTGTTTCATATATTGTGGTAAAAGGAGATTAAGAAAAGTTCTTGTTGCACTTGGATCCTTGGTGCTTCTTTGTCACGTCCCCCCCCCCTTGCTTGCACAAAATAATATTATTTATTTTAAAAATGAAAGTGCTTTTCAACACTAATATAATAATAATAATATTAATTTATTTTTTTGGAAGCCGACCTTGTTCTTTTGGTGCCATCTCTTTTGTGGAGGCTGACTTGTTTTGAAAGAGACAACAGGTATAAAAGAGGGCACATTTTGACATTTATAATCATATGATTTTGGCATATCTGATTTCATGAATTTGGAGCGAATTTCTCCTTCAAGTGTAAAAGGACAAAACCCCTTATTGCACGCCTTGAGGTTAGGACGTAGCCCCTATCCTCATTACTGGTAGCTCCACTCAGGTGCTACAGTCGCATTGATTTTGATTAATTTGTGATCTACAGGTAGTTTGCTAGCCGCTGTTCATCTAAGCTCATGTGAAATACGCTACGGTTGACAACAGATCCAGTTGACGTCAAATCTGGTTGCTCCCCATCGCTGGATTAACATTGGCTGCTTCACATCAAGTTACCAGCAGCAATCAACATCATTTGGCAACAAATCTTATCACCTTGAGACTGAAACAAATTTGATGCTGCCTGGTCATCTAGGGTTTTACCCTAACTAAATCATGAGCCTACTTAGGGCGCTGAACACGCCAAATCTGAAGGTGGAACACAAGGTTGCTAGGGCATGGTTGGCACAGGGAAATCTGATCTGAGTGTTATTCTTGCATACAAGGTGTTTCCAGTGTACAACAGTGTACGTGCCTTGGATAGTATTTGGTTAAGAACTACAGTTGCAACATCTAACATCTGAACACACTCATAGACAGGGATTTCCAGGTTGAATTCATAGAGCCCTCTCATAGTCTTTGGCGGCATCTTAGACCTGTTACCTTTGAGGGAGACATGTAAGTAGAAGAACACCAATTACTCAGGAAGTTGTAATTTGTTCAGAGAATCTGTATTTCAGCAGCAGTATTCACTGCCAAAATTCCACACAAATACATGTACATATATCTGCACCTGGTGACCAAGTGTACTGTTTCTGTTTATTGAATGGTTATGTTTTTGGATCGATAACTGGTTTGCCATGAGAGTTATTGTGAAAATATGAATGATTATGTCAAATCCAAATTTAATACTGTCAGAATAATGATTGAATTGAGTTGATGTGAATCTAGGAAGTGTTAACTCAGCCAAATTGGAGCTCCATTACTAATAGGGATATTACAATGGTATCAGATCCTTTGATCCTGCCAGCCTGCATGGTATGGCTGTCATTTTGAATAAATTCCAGTCAAAGAGACTTGAAAGTCTATGAAAGGAAGAGGACACGGACCTTATTCAAGAGTTATTGTACAAACTTGAGGCTACCAAAATTGTTGACCACTATCAAAGGTTGTCAGATCATGCAAAAGCTTGTGTTCCCTTTGATGAGTACTTGGAGGCACTCGGTTACCAGTATCCCAACAAAAGAGGTCTATATGAATACATAAGAAAAATGGCTAAGGAGGAGATCAAGGAGCAAGATCCAAAAGAATCATTAATGACAGCAGAAGAAAAGTCAGAATCAGAATCACAAGAAGTTGCTAAACCCAAGGAAGAAGAAGAGCCGATATTGTGTGTTGAAGATGTGTTAGTAATTGCAAATGACGTCCAAGAAACATCCATCCAATTTTCAGGTATGGAAGTAATTGAACCATGTAATAATGATTTGCAATGTATGGGAATGATTGGACCATGTGATGATGACATGTAAGATAGTAGTTGTGCTGTTGTGAAGAATGATTTGTCTAAGATGGACCCCCATGAGGAGGAATTGCAAGCTTATCAAGAAAACTCCATGATGATTCAAAACGACTACATGGAGCTTGACTAAGCAACATTCGAACTCCTTTGTTCCAAGATTGATGAGATCGTTGATGGGTTAGTTTGTAGTCATGAGAAACAAACTTTTGGTATGCACATGATGGATCTAGGAGAGACCAACATGGACATTGAAGGACAATGGACGCATTCACTAAGTTGTCACCTCACCACACTTGAAGACAAAATGGAGATAGTCACCCCGAGGAGCTTGATGCTAGATGAAGGTAAACAAAATGGGTGTCATTTTGGTATTCAAGATTTTGTAACTAAGATTGGTAGGGTATTGTGGATATCAAGCTACAAACAAGTTGGAAGGTTTATGAAAGAGGAGGCACTACACACTTCTAGCACCGTGAAGACACTTCTACTTACTCTCACATTGAAAGGACACAAGGTATGTGAAATTTTTTATATCATGGATCTAGAGAGAATCAGAAAAAATTTGGTCTTGCAAGGGCTACGTCATATTGAAGAGTTTATTATGGAAACCAAGGGATTATCCTTGGGTAAGATACTCCCCTATGATAATGTTTGGTCCATTTTGAATACATTCGTAGGAGCACGCCAAAGATGGCCACCATATGAGGTATTGGAGGAAAAGGAACTCTTGAGGAAGAGATATCATCCTAGCATGGCTATTTGGAATGTTGGAACATGGGGAATCATGATAAAAAAATGTAAAGTGCCCAGGATCGACTGTAATGTCCCACCCTAGTTTGGAACAATTGTTTTTTCTCAAACACCCATAAAGTTTACTGACTTCTAGTGAGCTGACATTCCGTCAAACACTTGGCATGCAATCTGACTGTGACTGATTTTCTGAGTTTATTTGCTTGTTTGGATGACGGGTTTTGATGTTTTCAGTTTACATATGCATTTGCAATGAAATAGTGCCAAAACATAACAATTTGCAACTGAAACAAAGACAAACAATATGACTGATAACATAAATCAGAGGTCAGATATGATTCAGAACAGCAAGATATCTTTATTCAAATTAAAGATTTGAATAACTATTAGTCTATTACATCCATTTCATACCCGGTTTGTGTTGGATCTAGGGCATACAACTGAGAGGGGGGGGGGGGGGTGAATCAGTTGTATAAAACTTCTTGTTCTTTTCAAACACTTGATTCTTCGTTGTTAGTTAGCAGCATATCAATTAATCATCCATGAAAGCATAATACATAAACACAAGAGCAGATAAACATCAACACATTGAACACCAAGATTTTGACGTGGAAAACCCGGTTAAGGGAAAAACCACGGGGTGATTAACCCAAGAATTATTCTCTGTTAGAAGAATAAAGAAGAATGAATGGCACATGCCAATTAGGGCTCACTGCCCGAGCACACTGCTCACAAAGAGGCCCACTGCCTACAAGGAGACACTGTCTACAAAGTGATAAAAATCACAGTCTTGAACTGGAGAATGACATCTCTACCATGTCCGGATCAGTTCCATTTAAGCCCAAAAACCTCTGCTCTGCCTTTCGCACTTCTCTTCGCTATGCCACACTCATCCACACAATCCACACTTCGAAATGAACTCACAAACCGTTATTTATACAAGACATCGACTTAGGAACAAACATCTAAGTCGGCAAACAACCATAAGAGTATCCGCAAGATGAATAATACATCCGGTCGGCCACCACAAGAACATTCGCAGGATGAACAACTCATCCGGTCGGCTAAACAGAGCAAGAACTTCATCCGGAAGAATAACTTCAATTCCGGGCTCTACTATCAATGCGGACCAACAACACAACCTCAACATGATCCAAGAACCTTCACAAGCCTGCCTGAATGACCAGGTACATCCGCACTTCCTCTGCTTACTGGAATCTCTTGTCTTCCTCATCCGGAACTTCAAGAACACAGTCTGTCGCCACTGTCATAATGTAAAAGGTACTTCCGGACCTCCAAATCATACAAAAATCAGGATGACACATCACAAGGACATCCCAAACACTCCTTCCAATCCGCAGATTAGGATAATACAATTCCGGACCTCACCGGACCTTTTTGTGATCCTCTGTCACCTCTGAATACTTGCCGGAACCGGTTCTACACCGACAGCCACAACTCCTTCAGATCTTCATGCGGACCTCTGAAATCTTAACTGAAGCATCTCAAGACTCATATCTACAAACCCTTTAATCCGCATCCTCCGGTTCTCAACCTATACAATACATTTGCCTTCTTCTCATCACTGTTCTTCACTGTTCCTGACTGAGGCTAATTTTCTCAATATCCTCAGCACACAGCTCATCAAATCCTTCTTGTCAATGCAATATGAGTATGTTGACATCAATGACAACACTGACTCACCTCATACTTGCAACAATCTCCCCCTTTGTCATTGATGGCAACATATGATGTGAAAAACCATCAAGACAAGAACTTCTCCTTTCTGTCACAGCTCCCCCTATCAACAACAACTTTTCACATGTCTTCTCTTCCTTTACTGCTCCCCCTTTGATCATCAACCACTTGTTTTTCACATGTCTTCTCTCCCCCTTTGACATCAATGGCAAAGGGCTCATACTTGCAATTCTCATACATCAGAATCATACCAGCTGCTCCCCCTTAGTTGCAGCTCCCCATCATCAATCCGGATCACAAGATATGACTGTGATATCCATCGGACTGATGCACATCAGTGCATCCTAGTTCATCACTGGAGGGGCCATGACCCCTAACTTCTCCCGGAGATATTCAAAAGTATCCTTGGGAAGAGGTTTAGTAAAGATATCTGCAATCTGATCCTTGGAGGGAACATACTCCAATCTGACTTCTTCCTTGTTTACTTGTTCTCTCAAAAAGTGGAACTTGATAGATATGTGCTTAGTCTTAGAATGCAATACCGGATTCTTAGAAATATTAATTGCACTTGAATTATCACAGAAAATTGTGATAGGCTCCTCATATTCAACTTTAATGTCTCTTAGCATCTGCTTCATCCATAAGATTTGAGTGCAACTACCTGCTGCTGCAATGTATTCTGCTTCAGTTGTAGACAGAGATATAGCATCTTGTTTCTTGCTTAGCCAAGAAACCAATCTCTTCCCCAAAAAGAATGCTCCACCACTAGTGCTCTTCCGGTCATCCACATCTCCTGCCCAATCTGCATCTGTGTAAGCATGAAGAGAGAAATCCGGATCTCTAGGGTACCATAGACCATACTCAACTGTTCCTTTCAAGTACCTAAAAATTCTTTTGATTGCCATAACATGAGATTCTCTAGGATCACCCTGGAATCTTGCCACAAGACCAACAGCCTGCATTATATCTGGTCTAGTCTGAGTGAGATACAACAATCCACCAATCATTGATCTATACTTTGTCTGATCTGCCTTTGGGGAGTCATCATCTTTGCTCAACTTACATCCGGTTGCCATGGGAGTGTTCATTGGTTTTGAATCTTCCATACCATATTTCCTCAACAATTCTTTCACATATTTGGTCTGAGAAATGAAGATTCCTTTCTTTGTTTGAGTAATTTGCAGACCCAAGAAGAAATTCATTTCACCAAGCATAGACATTTCAAACTCACTTTTCATCTGATTTGCAAAAGTTTTGCACATACTATCTCTTCCTCCAAAAATGATATCATCCACAAACACTTCAACAATCAAAATGTTTTTATGAACAATTTTGAAATATAAGTTACTGTCAGCAGTACCTTTGTTGAATCCAATCTGCACAAGATGCTTATCCAACCTTTCATACCATGCTCTTGGGGCTTGCTTTAGTCCATACAATGCTTTCTTCAACTTGCAGACCATATCATTATTATCAGACAATTGAAATCCATCCGGTTGTTCAATGTAGACTTCTTCTTCTAGATCACCATTTAGGAAGGCAGACTTGACATCCATCTGATATACCTTGAAGTCTTTGAAGGCAGCAAATGTAAGAAGTAATCTGACTGCTTCAATTCTTGCCACCGGAGCAAAAGTCTCTTCAAAGTCAATTCCTTCTATTTGAGAGTAGCCTTTGCAGACCAATCTAGCTTTGTTTCTGATTACTTCACCAGCTTCATTTAGTTTGTTCCGGAAGACCCACTTGGTTCCAATTACATTCCTGTCTCTAGGTCTGGGAACAAGATCCCAAGTATGATTTTTCTCGATTTGCATCAATTCATCTTCCATTGCTTTGGTCCAGTTTTCATCATTGCAGGCTTCATTTATTGTTTTAGGTTCAATCTTTGAAATCAGACAACATTCATCCTGATTTTGAGCAACATTCCTTCTAGTTTGTACACCTTTGCTTCTGTCACCTATGATCTGATCTTCAGAGTGGTTCAGTCTTACATACCTTGGAATTTTGGGAGTATCCTGCACTGCTGCTTCTTGATCAGGCTCATTCAAACCTATCTCTTCTTCCTGATTTACCGGATCAGGCTGACTCTGTCTCACCGGAGAGGATTGAGTTCCTTGAACACTGTCTTGGTCATCTTCATCAAACTCATAAAATCTTGAAGGCTTCTCAATTCCTTCATCAACTTTCACATTGGTGCTTTCTATCATCTTCCTCAATCTCTTATTGTAACACCGGTATGCTTTGCTTTGAGTGGAGTAACCCACGAAAATTCTTTCATCACTTCTAGCATCAAACTTTCCTAGATCTTCATCTCTTTTAATATAACACTTGCTACCAAATACTCTGAAATATTTCACAGTAGGAGTGATGCCAAATCAGAGTTCATAGGGGGTCTTACCGGTGTTGTTTCTGATTTGAACTCGATTGAGAGTGTAGACTGCAGTGCTGATAGCTTCTTTCCAAAACATTTGAGGAACATTTGCTTCCAACATCATTGTCCTGGCAGCTTCCTGGATGGTCCAGTTCTTTCTCTCAACTACTCCATTCTGCTGTGGAGTCCTAGGAGCAGACAACTGTCTCCTTATACCCTGCTTCTCACAAAAGTCAATGAACTCACCAGATGTAAATTCACCACCTCTATCAGACCTTAGACACTTTAGTTTCAATCCGGTTTGATTCTCTACCATAGCTTTGAAGATTTTGAACTTCTCAAATGCTTCTGATTTTTCTTTTAGAAAGGTAACCCACACCATCCGGGAATGATCATCAATTAACAACATGAAATATCTATCACCTTGCAGACTCTTGATTCTTGTCGGACCACAGAGATCAGTATGTACTAATTCCAACAGTCCGGTAGAAGACTGATCTTTGCTTTTGAAAGAGACTCTGCTTTGTTTACCTAGCTGACATTCTTTGCACAAACTATTTGTAGGTTTCATCAATTTTGGAAGATCTCTTACAGCGTGAGTATTGCTTATCTTGATGATGTTATCAAAATTTACATGACACATTCTTCTATGCCATAACCAACTTTGATCAATTTGAACAAACAAACAACTTTTATTTGAACCAACCAGATGAAAGATATTACCTTTTGACTGAGTACCGGATGCAATTTCAGTTCCGGAGCTTGTAAAGATTCTGCATTTTCCATTCTTAAACCGAAGATCATAGCCTTTGTCTACTAACTGACCAACACTGAGAAGATTGTGCTTCAATCCTTCAACATATAGTACATTACCTGGTTTACTCTTTCCATCAAAGGAAATAGTTCCCCTACCTCTGATTCTGCCAGCAGAATTGTCACCAAACTTTACCATTCCTCCTTCATACCTTTCCAAATCTAAGAACTTATTCTTGTCACCAGTCATATGGTGAGAACACCCACTATCAATGACCCAATCATCCTTTTCTTCCACTTGAGCAGCCAAAGCTCTTTCCACAACCTTGTGATTGACAGATTCAGAGGATATTGAATCTTCTTCCTTGATGGCAATAAACACCCATTCATTTCCGGATTTGCTTCCTAGTTCTGATTCATCATCTGTTACTCCTTCATTGTCATCTTCTTCATGAACATAATAGCAGTTCTTTTGAAACCTTTGTCTGTTAGTATTAGACCTTGCAGATCTTTCCGGACATCTTGAAGCAAAATGACCAATCTTATTGCAGTTGAAACACTTAAAGGGTAGTTTTCCTTCATACTTACCGGATCCTCTTGGCAGTCTCTTTGCAATGAGGGCTTCAAGTTGAGCTGTTTCTGCTTCTTCTTCTTCCATGTCTCTTCTTGCTTGATCATACCATGACATCTTCCTTGATGAGTTTTCTCCCGGATCAAATCTCTGTTTGCCTTTCACATAGGTATTGGCTTTGAAAGCAGATTCAGTCTTGGGAGGATTATCTCCAAACTCGGTCATTTCAAATGCAGCTAGTTTGCCAGCCAGTTGTTCTCTTGTGACAGTTGTGTGGGCTTTGAATTCATCAATGGCAGCAACCTTGATTTTGTAGGCAGCAGGAAGGGATCTTAGGATTTTGCAGACAATCTCATTTTCATCTAGAGTTCCACCAGCATTTCTAATTTCACATACCAGCTCATTCACTCTTGGCATAAAGGTAGTGATGTTTTCATCATCTCTCATCTTCAATCTTTCAAATTTCCCTTTCAGACTTTGCAACCTTGCACTTTTGACAAACTCATCTCCTTCATACAGAAGTTCCAGTTTAGTCAGGATCTCATATGCAGTTGGTAGGTCAATAACATTCGAGAGATCTGAGTCATTCAATGCGCTTAGAAGAACTTCCTTGGTCCGCAGATTGTTTTCAGCTTCTGTGATTTCATTCAGAATTGTCGGACCACCTTGTGGAGGTACATATGGTTTTGAAACCATAGCCAAGTATGCTTTTCCCATACATTCCAAGTGACACTTCATGCGACCTTTCGAGAGAGTGAAGTTGGTTCCATCGAACTTCGGACTATCCTTCTTGTATGACGACATCCTGGATCTCCTCAAGCGGTTAAGCTCCTTTCAGAGGAACTTGGCTCTGATACCAATTGTTGGATCTAGGGCATACAACTGAGAGCGGGGGGGGGTGAATCAGTTGTATAAAACTTCTTGTTCTTTTCAAACACTTGATTCTTCGTTGTTAGTTAGCAGCATATCAATTAATCATCCATGAAAGCATAATACATAAACACAAGAGCAGATAAACATCAACACATTGAACACCAAGATTTTGACGTGGAAAACCCGGTTAAGGGAAAAACCACGGGGTGATTAACCCAAGAATTATTCTCTGTTAGAAGAATAAAGAAGAATGAATGGCACATGCCAATTAGGGCTCACTGCCCGAGCACACTGCTCACAAAGAGGCCCACTGCCTACAAGGAGACACTGTCTACAAAGTGATAAAAATCACAGTCTTGAACTGGAGAATGACATCTCTACCATGTTCGGATCAGTTCCATTTAAGCCCAAAAACCTCTACTCTGCCTTTCGCACTTCTCTTCGCTATGCCACACTCATCCACACAATCCACACTTCGAAATGAACTCACAAACCGTTATTTATACAAGACATCGACTTAGGAACAAACATCTAAGTCGGCAAACAACCATAAGAGTATCCGCAAGATGAATAATACATCCGGTCGGCCACCACAAGAACATTCGCAGGATGAACAACTCATCCGGTCGGCTAAACAGAGCAAGAACTTCATCCGGAAGAATAACTTCAATTCCGGGCTCTACTATCAATGCGGACCAACAACACAACCTCAACATGATCCAAGAACCTTCACAAGCCTGCCTGAATGACCAGGTACATCCGCACTTCCTCTGCTTACTGGAATCTCTTGTCTTCCTCATCCGGAACTTCAAGAACACAGTCTGTCGCCACTGTCATAATGTAAAAGGTACTTCCGGACCTCCAAATCATACAAAAATCAGGATGACACATCACAAGGACATCCCAAACACTCCTTCCAATCCGCAGATTAGGATAATACAATTCCGGACCTCACCGGACCTTTTTGTGATCCTCTGTCACCTCTGAATACTTGCCGGAACCGGTTCTACACCGACAGCCACAACTCCTTCAGATCTTCATGCGGACCTCTGAAATCTTAACTGAAGCATCTCAAGACTCATATCTACAAACCCTTTAATCCGCATCCTCCGGTTCTCAACCTATACAATACATTTGCCTTCTTCTCATCACTGTTCTTCACTGTTCCTGACTGAGGCTAATTTTCTCAATATCCTCAGCACACAGCTCATCAAATCCTTCTTGTCAATGCAATATGAGTATGTTGACATCAATGACAACACTGGCTCACCTCATACTTGCAACAGTTTGTCCTTCCTTGATATAGGCATGAATAAAGATGTCGTTCTTACAAAGATATGAGCTGATATACAAGACTGAGATAATGTATGATTGCTGCAAGTGAAATTCTGATGTAGACAGGTCTGATACAACTTCTTCACATGTCACGATCCTTCATATCTTCTCCAATTGTTCGTGTATCCTTCCAATAAGGCAACGATCCCTCTTGATGGCGTTTAGGACTGAGATGGCAGCAATATCTTCATAGAATGAGAATGATTCCCATATGCAAATGACCCCCAAACTGGACTGCGAATCTCTTGGACAACGATCAGACTTCAATAGGGTATGAACAACCCCAAAACTCCCTTTAACTTCAAGCGATGGCTTAACTTGGATAGCAATTACCTTCTCAAAGGGATGGTTGGAATGTCTGATGTCAAACCCCAAATGTATGACAGCGATCAACACCTGAGATATGGCAGCGATCACCTTCCACCCTAGGATGATATACAATACCAAAGCTGATCATTGTGTATACTCCAAAGAGCTTGGTGACCATTTTGTTATCCTAGTATTATATGTTGATGATATGTTGCTAAGTGGAAACAATAAGGAAATGATCAAGGATGTTAAATCTCGACTATTATCATAGTTTGATATTAAGGACCTTGGTGCTGCAAACTTTATTTTGGGCATGGAAATTAAATGGGATCATTTAAACAGGGAACTCTGGTTGAATCAAAAGAATCATGTTGAGTTTATAATGTAGAGGTTTAAAATGGAGGAACACAAACCCGTTAATATTCCTATTCTTGTGGTTTAAAGTGATTTGGAGAATAGTCAATAAGGTTTTGGTCAATTGGTAGGACCACTTGGTTCTCATGTTGGAGACTAAGCTTCAATTCTTCCCAAATGACATCTTAGCACTAGAGGGTGTGTTGAAGTGGTATCCCTACTTCAGTTAGAGTAGTCGAGGTGATGCAGGAGACTGTGAAGGAGCAATAGTCTCACTAGAGGTATTGGAGGGAACGAAGGATGTGTAAGAGTGTGGTATCCTTGTAGGAGAAGCTACAAAAAGTGGAGCAGAAGCGTGGCATCCCTACAAGAGAAGTTGGAAGGAAGAGGAGTACGGGTGCAACATCCCCATAGAAGTTGGAGAAGAGGAGGAAAGTTGGAAAGGTGCAAGGGAGAACTGAAGGAAGAGTGTGGTATTCTTGCAGGAGAAGCTAGATGCAAGTGAAACAAAGGGTAGGATTGATAGAGTGATATCCTCGTTGGTGGAGCAATAGTTAGAGATAGTTCTAAAACTCGGACTCGATGATCCAAAATTTTGACTTGGACTCGGGACTCGGCAAAAACTAGGCAAAACTTGGCAAAAAACAAACAAACATAATTATAATAGAAAAAATACAAGCTAATGCATTTAGAGAACACACAAGTCTATTCTGATTATCAATTTGTCATAATTCAAAGATTACATATGATATATGACCCATCAAATCAATAAATGTCATAATTCCATGGAGTCTCATAATAGGGGGGTTGAGGGCTTGGATTTGGGGGCAACAAGGGGATAGTGGTAGGCGGGGGTTTGTGGGTGGAGCCCCTAGTGGGGTCGAGGGGTAGCGTCACAAAGAGGAAATTAAGGCAGTTGAGACCACACGGATGTTCATGGCGCACACCATCTTTCATAATTTTATCACTATATTTTCAACTTTTCTCCAACACAAGGTCCTCACTATTTCTAACCAAATCTTCATTTTTCCTATCCCTTCTCTTAGTGAATTTTGTCATTTGGATGCCAAAGACATCTTCTACTGGGTCAAATGAGATCCTAAAATGTCAAAAAATGAATTGAAAAAAATGAATATTGCAGGGTTATTTGTATTCTGATGCTAGGTGAGTCCATGCTCGAAACTCGCGAGTCACCCTGGAAAACTCGGTTGAGTCTTAGGAAAAACTCATCAAGTACTCGGGCTAACTCGCCCCTGACTCGACGTGGGGAGCAGGAAGACTCATGAGTTGTAGTCAGTCAGTCGAGTACTCGTTGAGTCTTCAAACTATGGTTAGAGCGGTATCTCTGCAGGTTGAATTGTAATTGCAGCAGTATTGAAAGGAAGTAAGGTATATGGAAACACTTCCTACACTAATCTTTCGAGGAGAGTGTTGCACAAATTTTAAATTTTTACAATTACAAGAAAGAGAAACACATATAAAAGATATAAACAATATACCATAACACAAGGTTTACATGGGGAAAACCATTTCGGGAGAAAAACCCTACACTTTAAAGCAACCCAATGTATTATTCAGTAAACAATACGGTTAAAATACACTTGCAGAGCAAGCCTTTACAAGAGTATCACCAACATATAAATCTGGAGTAATTTTGGCAGCATTATAGTACTTGCAAAACGTCATACAACACTCCAACCCCAATCACCCAATTTATAGAAGATATAATAAGAAACCATCAAATGGAACCCAAAACCATGAGCAAATACCACCGACAAATGTGGCGCCCAAATTGGGTCAAAATTTCAATGCCCCATATCCATGTCAAATCCACTAAAACTAGAAGATTTCTTACAACTGTCATATGTTGTCATAAATGATAACTCATTCCTCAAATAGGGTGTTCCATTTTGGCTCCACAATCTCCTTCAAAGATGCTCTTTTAATTTGGTCAAGCTGCTATTTTTATGCTTTTATACACCATAAGAATCCATCATAAGATCTGTCATAAGATACTCCATCTTACAACCTCTTACACACCTACAAGATATCCAACTCACGGTAAAAGATGCCAACACAAAATTGGATGTCTCATTTCCCAATATGAGGCTAAAATAATAAATAAATACGAACATTAGAAATGCAATGTCGAGACACCTTTTTCTAACATGTACCCCTGTTGGTAGAGCATTGGGTAAGGCAGTATCCCCATAAAGAAATTGTATGGAATGTGGGTCTTGTGAAAAACCCTCACAATTTCAAGGGTGGGGCCCCAATAGAGACCTTGACTAATTAATCTAAAAAGAATTGTTATTTGTAAAATAGTGTCCCAAGACACAAGAGGATGTTGAGGACATGTGTCATTTGCCTTACGCAAGTGTTGTTGGAAGTTTGATGTCTGTCATTGTATGTATTAGACCAGACATGTCCATGTAGTGGGAGTTTTGAGCAAATATATGTCAAACCTAGGGAAGGAACATTGGACTACTTTAAAGAGGGTCTTCAAATATTTACACGGCACTTGAAATCATGCAATCGACTACCATGGAAGACCTGCGATGGACAAATTATTGGATGTACAAGGTTTTGTTGATGTTGATTGGGCTGGAGATATTGATTGCCAAAGATCTACAGGTGGTTTTGTGTTTACTTTGCTTGGTGAAACAATCAATCAGATGAGCAAGAGGCAGGTGGTTGTTGCATAATCAACTATAGAAGCCAGGTACATAGCAGCCATTCATATTTGCAAGGAAGTTGTATGGTTGTGAAGGTTGTGTTCAAATGTTAGTTTTTATAGAAAGTTGTAAATATATACTTTGTCAGTCAAAGTGCCATTGCTTGGCAAAGAACCGTACTTATCATGCTTAGATGGAGCATATTGATGTGCAGTATCATTTTATTGAAGACTTGGTTGAAGCTTAAAAGGTATTGTTAGATAAAGTTGATACCTTGGAGAATGTTGTTGAGTCATTAATGAAGTTTGTTAGTACTAAGAAGTTTTCTTGGTGCAGGAAATCAATGGGCATAGCTGCCCTTAGCAGCTGATTTATGTATACTTTGCCCCCATGCAAAGTATTCCAACAAATGGGAGTTTTGTTGGATGGGCTGTATACTTTTCATGTTTAACATCCCTTATAGATTGTACACTCATCCATAATTTTTTGGGCCCTTTTTAGAGATGTTTTTTCAGCCTATGGTTTATACCCATTGTTTTGTAATACCACTTAGCACTTTCTTATAGTGACATGCATATAAATAATCACACAGGGATTAGGGTAAGAGCAATCGAGAAATATCTTATTGTATTGTGAATGGTTGAGTTAAAACAGTGAGAGAGTGCTATTTTAGTTGGGCTTTTCCCGTAAAAGTTTCCTAGGGTAAATAATTGTGTTATATTGAGTGTGCCATTGTTTTCGTTCTATTGCATTGAATACTCTGTTAGCATTGCTTCTTTTGTATTGGTTTATCGGTTTTATTTCTCCACTTTATAATATTTATTGAACCATCATTTTGATGGGAAGCATCTGTGCTTTCTTTTTCTTCTGGCCTGGCTTTTGATCATTCCCTCATTCATTGTAAACTGCCATCAAATTATTATTTTTGCCATTGACACTTGCACTTTTTAGAAGTTTGATTTGTTTGGGTCAGCAGTTCCTTGCTGTGTGATGTGTGTGGAATAGTTGTGTTTTGATTGTGGTATGTTTTATCTGGAAAGTTGTGCTAATTGTATGGTTTCATAGTGCTTCCTCATCTTATATCACATTTCTGGGCTATGGGACTCAATAATCACTGACAGCTGTCAACATCAACCGATTATAATTCCAACACCTATTGAGATTCTTTATGGCATTATTGGCATTGTTTTTCTGCTGGATAATGATGATAAGTGACAACTGAATAAGAATGTTTGCAATGTTTATGATCATATGGGGTTGCGAGTGCTCCACACTATTGCATGATGCACAGTGAATGGTGTTTTCATTTTACTTCTATTTTATATGGAGCTTCAATTTTCTTAGTTCTCAAATAAATGCTTCTTTGAAGTGTTGGACCTCCACGCATCTTTTTTTGAAATCTGAATTAACATGTGCTACTCTGGACCTAGAGATTATTTAGGGTAATGCTTTTAACTAGTATATTCTGTTCCTATCACCGTTTTGATTGAACAATGGATTTCTATGCAATGTTTCACAACTGCATGATTACAGTTTTTCACTTTCTGTGTTTCATCTTGTTCATTCATTTATTTTGCATTGTATTTTATTATGATTATTTAATTTATTTATGACCTCAGGAGTATGGGCGTCGCCTTTCTTCCATTGGAGTTGCTGCAGCTGAGATCCCTGCTTATACCTCTCTGTGGCAGTGTGTGGCTCCTCCAGACAGACAATCATTGATACAGTTTTGATATGTTTTACTATCCTGATCTGAGTTTATCTGGTCAAAGGTTTGAAATTCAGTCATGCTGTTATGGAACTACTGGCTTCAAGTTTTCCAAGGTGAGAATAAACTCGTCACACGTGCTTGTCCTTTTGGTGGGAAGATTGCAACAGGGTCCCATTTGCAAGTTTTAGAACTTGTGTCTTCACAATATTTGTGCCAGTTGTGTTTGACTTTGGCATAAGTTGTCATGTAAGTATTCAAGAGGATTAGTTGAGATAAAATTGTACACCTGTCCAAACAATGATATCATTAATGCTTGCGTTGTGTAATCAATTTTGACCTTTTGTTCACTCGTGAATAAGGATTGCTTGGTGGGTTAAGGTAACATTCCAAATATAAGATACGAGTAAGTAATGTTCTTAATTCACTGTTTGATGATGACATTTACTCATCAAATAGGAAGCTAGTAACTATGTCTGCCCTTGGATGATACAAATTTGCCTCGAACAAAACAACATATGTAAGGTGTCCAAGTTGTTGAGTTCATATGCACAATATCTCAAGGTTTGGTTTATAGAGATATTTCTATTTTTACAATTCAAGCTAACAAGTTTTAATCTGAAAGCTCTCTTTGTCAACTTTCATAATGATACATCATACATCTGCTATTTAATGAGCAAAATGATACAAATACATTTAGGTGGTGTTTTCGCAGTGTATCAAATTATATAATGTTTTATCGGGATTCAAGAGTGTAGTTTTTGAGTCAAACTCATTGACCTGTATTTCATGAGTACTGGTTCACAAGAACCCATCACTTGTGAGCATGATTGGTTCAGTTAGCACTCATTGCATCTAGGTGATGCTCATAGGGGTGAAGTATTGTGGCTTCCCGAGAGGTCACTCATCCCAGTACTACGCCAACTCAAGCACGCTTAACCATGGAGTTTTCCCCCAAGATCAAGGTCACTTAGCTTGCTACCCCGTTTGCACAAATATGTTTTTTAGCACACAAGGAAATAAAAAAATGCATCTATATACTTTCCCTAGCAAACTAGGGTTCACATCTGCTAATTTAATGTTAGATAGTTAAACAAGCACTGTAAATTTTTCTTCTGATAAGGCCAACTCTTTATATGAATGACAGTTATGCATTTTTTAATTTATTATTGAGATCTAAGAAATGGGTCTTTAAGGTTAGCCAATTTGTGAAACACCATCCTTAAAACAATTTTTTTCTGTTATAATACATAAAGGTTGAGAGGATCAATTGGAGTCACTTTTCTTGCTACCATGAATGACTGGACTATGTAGAGATGAACTATGTAACAGAATCCATGGATAATTCACATAGCAATACTTCTTTAGCCTCTGAAATCACATGCAGAAAGTTTCTTCAGTTTAAAGAAATTTTATACCTATAGATTATTTTAGCAGAATGGTCATAAATGTACATAGAAGATAGTCTTTCAGCCTTGTTTAGGTTTTTCATGACACTAATTCGATTTTAGAGTTTCCAACTCCGCTTGGATGCCTTATGTAATGTAGTCTGGAATACCTTCTATTGTTGGTTTCAAATAAGTTCTGCCTGAATATCTTACTGTCATTGTAGTGTTTCTCTCTAAAGATGCGATCAACATGAATTTCAATAATATGCTCAGCATAATTTTCTATGAATTCTAATGTTCTTGGATATGTTGATTATGCATTGCTCAACATGTATCCTGATAAAAGTTTCTTGGTTGCACATCCAACCAAAAGAAAGAAGCTTTTGCAATTTTATATTGCTCATTTGTTGACTGATGGCGGTGTGGGTCGTTTTACTTGGAATATTTGCAGGGAGGTGGAAAGTTTACATTTTCATTATTCTACTATTTTGTGTAATTTAGAGGTTGAAAGTTAGCAGGGAATTGTGAGGCATTAATGCCCCTTGCAAGCTTTTATATCTCCTATCCAGATAGAGTGCCTTACCATAAAATTCCCTATTTCTTCCATACTTATTCTCGTTTTTTATGCATATAAATTTTGTTAAGTGATTGCTATTTTCTCTTTATGATGCAATTCTTTTAGCTTTATTCTTCATTTTGCGATTATGAGTTTTCTGCAAAAAATTGCAGGCCAACAAGCTCTAGTTTTTAATAACAGAGCCATGTATCAAGTTTGTGGTTGTGGATGAATTTTCTATGGGCTGTGTGTATCTTTTCACTATTAAAACTGGAGAGGCTTCTTTGAAGATTGTTGATACAAGTCATGAAAGGTATTTGTCTTCCACTGGTCCACAGGTTGAAGGCTACCAACACATGGAGCATAAGCATTTTCTTGAGATTATCTAAGACTACTTGCATATGCAAGAATCAATTTTCTTTTCCCTATTTGAAAAATGGCATCATTAAATCAAAGCAAGTATGCATTTGTTTGGGGGAAGAGTAACATGCAGCTCTTAGTTCCTTTTTGGCTTTTGGAGTTGATTCTGCAACAATTGGATTCAAACATTATGCATGGACTGCGCTAGCGAGTTGGTCTTGGGTAGCAGAAATTGTTTTAGATTACAGAATATGGTAATATGATGAAGCATGCTTTGGAACTACCGGAAGTGACATGGTACATATTGTGACCAAAGATGGTGGTGTGTTAATTTGGGAGTGAGGAACCATCAATCAACAAATGCAAATTGGTAATGTAAGACTAGATTTCATTTCGCACGCAAGCATTATTTTTGGGGTGTGTGAAGGGTTTGCTCAAGCAGGTTTGCATTTGTGGCAAAACTGTAAAACATAGCTTCCATCACTAAAAGAGATGGCAGGTCTTGCAAGCACAGTTCAGGTTTGGTTGGAGGAGGTGCAAGAAGTTTGTTGTGGTGGTGTTGTCACTTCATCAAAGTGATGCTTTGATGGTCTTCACATGCAGAGAAACAGTGGGTGGTTTAGTGTTTGTAGGAGGAGGTACACACTATAGATTGCACATCCAACCAAAAGGACAACCATTACATTTATTTGTTGCATGTTTTTGTATCTTATTGTCGAATGATTCTTTTCACTTATAGGAAGGTGAGATATTTAATAGCTCGTCTTATTCTTCTATTCTTCTATTCTTCTATTCTTCTATTTTGTTTAAATGCAAGAGTGGAATTTGATTAGGGATTGGGAGGTATTGGTGCCACTTGGGGGTTTGTATTTCTCATGTCTAGTTAGAGTTTCTTATCAAACATATGCTCTTGTAAGGTAATTATAGTAGTTCTTTTGTAAGGTTGAACGAGAAATTTTCAGTTGTAAAAGCATTTCAAACTTGAACTAGGATTTGTTGATCTCTTGTATAGAACGAAAAAGTTCTTTCAAGGCATGTCAAGTTACTTACAAAACTAGGGTTAAAGTAGTTGAGAAAAGATCTCTTGAGCAGGCGAGGACTGTGACTTGTTATCAAGGGAATCAAATCATATTTATGTTGAAATGTTGTAGTTCTTTCCTTATATGTCATAAGAGCTATTGTAGTTACCCCTGAATTTTAATTTGAGACATAATAAGCAAAATCTCGGGGTGATTTTGTGTAATTTTTCAACAAAAATAAATATGGTTGCAATCCTTTAAAACAAGTATGTTAATTCATAACAAAAAAGGCACTTTATAATTTGACTGAATTTGAAGAGTGTAAAAAGTCAGCGTTGCCCAATAAGATACGAAGTATTTGCTACTAGCATAGATACTTTAAATACTTCTATCTAAAAGATGTGGAGAGATATAGATAGGTGCCTCGATACTGATATCTCTCGGTGTCTTTTAGATAGATGTATTTAAAATATCTATGCTAGTAGTATCTGCAGGGGCAACATGTAAAGTGTTAATTTAGCATCTATTTTTTTTGTGTTTTTGTAAAATTATATTTTCCTTTGATAAATAAGAAAGCCTATCATAGTCATGCAAATGCATAATATACATGACATTTATTGAACATTATTGAAGCATGTAATAATACATTTCATATATATCCAAAACTAAAATGTACATCACATTAAATGAGTAATAAATGTTTGATAGAAGAATTAAATGTCAATATACATGAAATACACAACATTATTAATTGTTCCAAAGATTTGAGTCTCTCTTCCTCAACTTTCCTTTTGGAGAGTTGTTTTTCTATTTTCATTTTTTGCGTAGCTATCATATGAAAATGATGGCAAAATTCTTAGTCCATCCAGAGACTTTAACATGTGATACAACCACAAATGTTAATCTTGCTTTTTCTCTGTCTTATGTCAATTGTTGTTGTGGGAAGAGTCAATCCTTGGGACCAACAAAGTCAATCCATTTTTTATTGACGTGCAAGTATGGTGGTAAATCTTAGGAATACTCTCAAAATAGCTATCATGTTCCTCACCTCTTATTTGTTATCTCTTCTTCGCTTGGGATTATATGTCCAAGACCTAGTTGCATCTATAAGTGAAATACTTTCCATTGCATATGGCCTATCCAAATATTCTTCAATGAAATATTTTAGGTGACTTTCATCATTATGTTTGCCATTTTTTGTTATTGACTTGAACACCTCTTGTGAAACATTCAATGTGACATACTCTACTACTTTCTACCAATAGCAACTACAATAACATGACATGTTTCTTATGCCCTAATGCTTCTTTCAATAAGGGTTTCAATTAAAAATATTTTGTATTCTCTTGATGCTAATTCATTGGGGTTTTCAATGATTGCAAGTTGCATTAATATTTGATGATATATTTTTTAAACTCTTTTCAACTTTTCCTACATACTTTGCAATATAGTTAATTACATGTATTGAAAGAATTGGTTGCCAATCTACATTTGCTCTTCATAATTGTAGTATGTAACGATCATGTATATTTACTCAATCATCATTTCTAGTAGGTACATCTTTTATCTTGTCTTTTAGTTTGTAAATAATTTTGATTCTTATAGATGTGATAGCCATGGTGCATTGTACTTGTAAGAAAAACTATTTTCTTGTTAGTTTATGTAGAAATTTTAATTTTCTTGGTACAAATAAGGAATGTATGAACACCTTAATTACAAACCATTTTCCTCTTTTCTTATGTAGACAAGCAACCCCTCTACACATTGTGTGGCATTCAACATGAGCAATTCTTCATAGTCACGTTGCAAATCTATTTGACTAATTTTTGTATTTTGAAGACATGGATGTTGTGTAAAATTTTGTAGGACTTATAATTCATAATATAATTTAATTTATCAATTAAATAGAGAAAATTTAACAATGATACGATTTTAAATAAATATGGACCTGTTGATGTTAGAATTTGCAGTTTATCACCAACAATGGGAAACCTTAAGAGTGTAGGACTTGACCCTTAAGATAACCTCCATATTTTAAAGAAGCTGACTCTTCTCTATAGGATTTGTTGTAAAGAGAAGAAAAAACAAGATTACAAATGAAATATTCTAATCTTCTAAGGCAATGCGCCAGATTTATGTTAAGACCTAGATAAACAGCACCGTGATTTAACTTGTAAGATTTTTGATGAAGTTAAAGAGCATTAATCATGATTAACCATAGTAGAATATTATATTTGATTTATCAAAGGCAAAATACATAAACAAAGAACAAGATTTAGAAAGACATTATAAAATGCACAGAACAACACCCTCTTTTCATTATTGATCAAGAGAACACAATACATAAGGCAAAAATTGCACAGATCTACAATATTCAATCTCCCCGAGAGGCACTTATTAAGGCAAAAATATCTTTTAGATCCAGTATCCAAAACTCTTTGATATCTCCTATTTTATATATCTGTATCTATACCTTTCTAGCTAGACTCCTCTATTTATATCGTAACCATGAAGCTCAAAACCTCTGTGGAACCATTAGGATCCTAACCACCTCGCCCCCTGCAAGTCCAGTTAATTGCTGTGATCATTTTTTCAACCCACATGCCCACAATCTTTACAGAATCTTCAACCTTAGTTCGTCCATGCCATTGCAACTGATTTTGTACGCCCAAAAATTCTCTTGTCTTCTCCCTGGGCTGAACGCCGTAACTCCGACCAATAGATGGTCATTCAGGTAGGGTTTCATCTTGCAAAACCGTCGGGACAGATGGCAATTTTCACAGGTCTCTTCTAAGCTCCAAAATGGGATACATGGTAGCTCCGTGCTCAACACAGAAAGACTTTTCCAAGACTCCTTTAAAATGCCCGCGGTGCTGACACTTGGCACGATCCGCGACCTTTTCAATCTTTATATGTATCAGGTCCCAAAAATTCTCTTGCCTTCTCCCTGGGCCGAACGCCGTAACTCTGACCAATAGATGGTCATTCAGGTAGGGTTTCATCTTGCAAAACTGTCGGGATAGACGGCAACTTCTATGGGTCTCTTCTAAGCTCCAAAATGAGATACATGGTAGCTCTGTGCTCAACGCAGAAAGACTTTTCCAAGACTCCTTTAAAATGCCCGCAGTGCTGACACTTGGCATGATCCGCAACCTTTTCAATCTTTATATGTATCGGGTCCCACTTCAAACACATGACAGACTTTGCAACTTTTATCTCTTCAAAAAAGAGACCCCACCTCGACGTCACAATGGACACGCGGCAAGCTCCGCGACTTCTGCAAAAAGGATACATGGCATCCTCGTGCTCCTCTTCAAGGGCGTTTCCAAAAAGACCTCCCAAACACTTGCGATGCTGACACTTGGTAGGTTCTGCTTCATTCTATTGTAATCATTGAATTGCATATGGTGGGGACACTTGTTGCTCTCCGCAAGGACCTTAAAAGACCATCGATACTTTATTTCCTTTAGCCCAACGACCCGACGTTGAGACACATGGTGCCTTCGTGCCCCTTGAAAAAAACTTTCTTTCACAAGCCTTCAAATGCCTGTGGTTATGCCACGTGGCAGGTCCTGAGGGTCCGAAGCTCTTCATTTGCATTATATTACTCCCGACTATTAAACCTTAGCTGAATTAGAAATATTTATAAACATGTAGAGTTTACCAGAGCTCTACAGTTCTTAGCGACCAAAAAGGGACTCTGTGCCTGCATAGAAAGAACCTAAAATCTCTGTAAAAAGAAGCAATCAAAACCAAAATTTTACATCCAACTGGAAATTTCAAAGCTTTTGTAACGCTGCTTGGTAATCAGACCATTTTGTATCCGTTAGGCATTTTCTCTTCTGAAGGGCCTGAAAAGCAAGATCTAATTCAATGATCTCTTTATGAGAGAAGTTCTGTAAACTCTGGACAACAACATGTAATTGAAATTCCAATTGAGTTACTAGAAGTAGCACCAATTCCACCTCGATGACACTAGATGATTCAGTGAGAGTCTGAAAAACTGTCTGGTCATTTTGCTTTACTAGCAGCAGAGCTTTTATCTGGTCTTCCATTAAGACCGTGCTGCTATCTGGGAATGGTGAGGGGAGTCCTAACTCGACCAAGTTTTTAATGTGTCCCTTCATCCCTTTGACTCCTTTCAACAAATTTAGCAAAGATTTACATTTAGCAGTGACTTTGTTACAACTTAAGATCTCATTTACCTTCTCTGCAGCTATCATTCTATCACTTATTCCGGCTGCCTGCAAGACCTCATTAGGAGCATCATAAAACCTTTGAAGCAACAATTGGGAATCTGAAACTTTAACCGATACTGAAGATAAAACTTCCTCAACTAAAGACTACCTTTTCACATAATTGCTGTGCATTCAAAAGAAACTTGAGAGCTGGCTTTAGCTGAGACACATCATTTGAAATTCTTTGTCATGAAGAGATGTAAAGCTCCTTTACCATAACCAATACCCCAGCATTATGTGGCTATTGAGCAAGCTCCAAATTCAATTTCTTTACCTTTTCTTGATCAGCCAAAATTTGGGTTTGTAAAACAATATTTTGGTCCTTCTTAGCTTTAATGTCCTACTGCAATTGGGCAACATCTTCAGTTTGATCATTATGTTTCTTCTCCAAAAGAATCTTTTGTTGTTCTAGCATATCCATTGCAGTTTTAACCTGAGACTGCAATTCAGTTACTTTCGACTGTGAAGCTTGGAAGACCTTTGATATTGCAACCCTAATATCCTTGTTCAATCTATCGATCTCTAGATCTTTGGCCTTAATTTTTTGCATGGAGTTGGCTGACTGTAGCTTTTGTTTGAGTCAGATTCACCTCTACCTTCTGTAACCTCTTAGAAACCTTAAGATAGTCTGTGGTCACTGTCACTGATGTTTCATTGATTAATTCTACTTTATCTTGCGGCCTGAACTGAGTTAAGTCCATTGCCATAGCACTCATAGTATAGTCCTCTGTCTACATTTCTTCAAGAGGTTTCACTACATTGGGGTTCATGTGGGCAATGGTTAAAGATTGTTGAATAGGATCAAAAAGGGAATTCATGTGTGGAACAGCAGGGGCTTTACCCTCCTTAACTCTTTTCTTTTCTCTTCTTGACTCTAGCCTTTTTAGCAGCCTTAGATTGGATTTGAAAAGCAGGGGGGAAGCAATTAGGCCACCTACAAAGGGGAAACCTTGAGGTAGACCATAAGGAATGGTCATCATTTGCTGACTTGGGTCTTGAAATTGCATGGGCCTCCTAGGCAATGTACGCTCAAAATTGTGACTCCAGTTTCCTGGGATTGTTGGGTTAGATTTCAGCGCGCACACGGACCCTTCCCTCCTTGCCACAGGGTGATTCGCCACATCACTCACTCTCATGGAAGTAGCTAGTCAAGAGGAGGCGAGACACGGTGGGGGTCTGGCTCGTTGGAGAGTTGGACTTCGCGGAGAGGGGTTGACAAGTTCTATGGCCTTTGTTGTTGTGTGCTAAGTTGAATGTTTCGTTCGATGGTAGTTGTTGTTGTTGAGATAACCCTATGACCCGAAGGGTCACTAGTTTCTCTTTTGTTGTTGGGGTTTCTTTTATTCCACCTTTGTGTGGGTAAGCGGTTACTCTCGTTTATGTCCTCTTGTCTCTCAATTCGTTGAATGAGTTCTCATTGTATTTGGAGTTGTCTTCGTTCTTCTATCAATAAGAGGACAAATGGGTCTTGTTGTGGTAGAGTAAATGTCTCTTGTTGTTGTCGCGGATTGATTTCCTCAATCTAGTTGAGGATAGGCCTTACCCACTCACCTCTTAGTCCTAGGCACATTCGTGAGCCAAGATAGAGATAAATGTGTGATGACCAACCCTAACTAGACTTAGGGTTTTGACCTAGGGTTTAGTTGACCTAGGGTTTGGTTATGCCTTGACTTGTTTTTACCTTGTGATGTGATCAAGGGTTTTGATTGAATCATTAATCGTGGTTTACCTCATGATGGTATCGAGGGTTTGCAAGTTTATCTTTTCTAGGGTTTCTATATGCATGCAAAGCTAAATGATATGCAAACATTTTTTTATGTTTTTTTAGTATTTTGGAAATAAAAGTGCTCTTTAATCTATGAAAGGGAAATATGAATGCAAACTAATATGATTTTTCCTAATGTAAGTTTAATCTATGTTTTTGGGTTTTCGATTGTTTTGAAGTAATCTAATCTAAAATGGGAAAAGACTTCTTCAAATAATCTAGATCTAGGAATATGAAAACAATTATTCTAATATGTAAGATCTAACTATTAAGGAAAAAGAAAAGATTTACTGTTCCCAAGAGCAAATTTGGTTTTCTAATTACTATGAATTAAATAAAGCAATGAAGGAACCTGAAAGAAATGAAGATTTGTGTGACTCCACTACCCTCAGAAATCCTTGATATTGGCAACCTCGAGTGCTTTTGAAGCAGCGGGAAGACCTCTTGACGATAAAACGACACAAAGAAGCAAAAAGAAGCTTGTTGAAGCTTGAAAGAACTCAATTAGAGCTTTGGTTGAGCACAATGTCGTTGAATGAAGCAGTGTAACGATGCTTGGTTGAACAATGAATAAAGCAAAAGGCACCTTCGTCCTGTGTGAGCATTTGAATGCTAATTTGGAGAGCAAAAATTGGCAAGAGTTGTGTGCACAATGAATTTGCCTCCTTGGAAGAGTTTTGAAGCTATGCAAAAAAGAAAGCTTTGAAGCTTTGGAAAACTAAAGAAAGAAATGAAGAAAGAGGCTCAAAGGCCTGTGAAGAAGCTTGAAAAAGCTTGTGAAGATGAGAAGAGCATTCTCCAACTTGCTCAACTTGGAAAATAATGAAGAGGTGAGGGCTATTTATAGGTTTGAGGAATGAGATTGATTGAGAAGTTAACTCATTTGATTAATGAGTTAACAAGGATTGATTGCGGAGTTAACAAGGTTGATTACCCAGTGAACTCAGCTAACTATGGAGTGATAAATCAATAATAACTTATCACTGAAAAGGAAATGGAGGTGAAAAGATGCATGAGATTAATTGAGTTGTTAATTTTTAAATCAAATGGAGTTAATTATGCATGTGTGGGTGCATGAAATAATCAACTCCATATTAGGCATCAAAAATCATGCGAACTGGAATAAAAATGGGCAAAAACTCGAGTTCTTCCATGGTTGGAAATGCGACAGGGTTGCCTGGGGGAAATCCTGGGTTGCCCAAGGGGCGATCTAGGGGGAGACCATGGGTCACCCAGGGAAGATCTGGACAGAAAGGGGTTTCAGAGGAAAAGCATGATGGGAGATGGTAGAAGAGAGAAAAATGTGGTGTTTTGCCTCTGGAAATAGGTCAGTCATGTGCAAGAATTCAAATCTCCACTTGCACCTGCAAGATCTCCCGAGGGAGATCTAGAAATAATATGGGGAGATTTGAATTGGTTGAGCGGAACTAAAAACTGAAAGTGGGAGATGGATAGGGGGACCTCTAGAAGGCTTCTAGAGGGTGTAGAGGATGAAAAATATAGGGGAAAGGTGAAAACTCACCTACAAGACACTTACAAGGCTTAGGAGAAAGGTCGAAAGCTTAGAAAATACAAATCGACAAGTGTCGCAAAAAGCGTCGAAAATGGGGAGAGAGAAATTGACAAAGAGGGAACAACACAAGACAAGAAAGAAGACACGTCATCAAGAGGTTTGCTTCTTAGAGGACATTATTTCATGCTTACATGTACGTGACAAGGATTAAAATCATCATAGGGGTCCTCATGGAGGCTATGCGTGATTTTTGTGCTTATAGGCACCGATGGAGAAAAGACTGGCAAACTCAATGTTTGGGTGGTGGCAAATACAGTAGCACTAGATATAGGTGAAAAAGATTGTAGAGGAATAGATGAAGTAGTAGGAGACATAGAAACCTGGGGCATCGGACTAGCCACTCCTAAGGTAGAAGAAGATTGTGCAACAGAAGATGGAGGGAGACTTACCTAAGGGGCTGCAATAACCTCTGAATTCTGCACAGCTTCTTATTCGTCATCTTCCTTCTGTAAAATAAGTTTTCTCTTCCTCGTTATAAGTCTACTTGCAATTTCCTCCTGTCTCTTTTGTCTCCTTTGGGTGTTGTGAAACCAATGATTCTGAAGATCCAATTCTTTGTGATATTGCCACTCCAAGGACCCCAAATGCCAAAGCTATTTGGCCCTCATGAGATGACTGCTGTATAGCCTTTTGTTGTTCAATAACATTGAGAGATTGTGGCCACGTGGTTGATTTAGGATCTTGTTCAACTGTTTCTTCCTCTGATTGCTCAGTTCTTTGGATATTGCTTGTATCCGGGCTTGATATTGGAGTCATATGATCATTATCCCTCGACTTCTCCCATTTTCATCTAACTCTACTTGCTCAAAATCTCTCTTTGGCTCAAATATTTCTTATCTATACTTTTAGTATGTAGATATTTTGTCATCACTCCATCCCTTCTTGACTAGAGCTTGTTTCAAACCATGAGTTATTCTCCTCTTTGTATCATACTCCTTGATTCGAGTATAAAAGGTCTCCCATTTCTTAGGTGGCTCACTAGGTATATCACTTATTTCCACATAGACTTCAGGAGCGTCAGTTTGTGGTGACCTTCTTTGTTCGAAGAATGGTCAGCTCTCATGAATGAAAGTAGTATAGACCTTATTATGATGGAGCCAGGAAGCCATGAAGCCATTGGGATCTTATTTTCACTTATCTTTAATCCACAGCAGTCCATAATTTGCTAGCTTTTTCTACATATACTCTAATTCTCTTCTTACTACTAAAATGCCACCCTTACTCCAAGGAACATCATACAAAGTATTTTTCCTCCTTTTTGCTCTGAATTCATTGTCAATTATAGATAACTGACGGGCCAGTTCTAGGGCCAAGACCCTAGCTGTCAAAACCTTTGGGAGCATAAAAGCTTCTGCCCCAAAACCGTGAACCCTGATCATGGTATAATGTGCCCCAAAAAAATAATCACAGGGGACCCGTGATTTTATTATAACCCCCTGACCCTATCACTCATCCTGTCTTTGATCTCTTCCTTTTCTAATTGGTCAACCAGGGGAGCCACAAAACATTCAACAAACTCATAGGGATCAGAGGTTTCAGACAAGAAATGGGTCCATGCGGACACATGGATTACTCTTTGAGGGTCCATTTCTAGGTCATACAGATCCAGATGCATATATGGTAGGAAGAGCTGGTAGTTTTGATATAAAATTAAATGGAAAAGGTAAGAAGAGTACTTGAAAACCTGTGTATTCATAAAATCAACCAATTGATCACGCATCACGCCAGCAATGTGCTTCGCAAAATCAAACTTGTATTCCTTCTGCCATCATACTTTCTTCATGCGAAAAATGGCCCCAAATTGCCAATCATGGACATTGGCGTCTTCCTCCTGACCAAAAATGAAAGCCAACATTGAGCACGCATCTTGCACGTTTGTGGTCAACAAATGATGAGCAAGGGGAATGGACGGCATCTTGACGTTATCTTCATCCAAACGAATGTCTATGTTCAAGAAATGTTGTTTGGTCTCCACCTTTTACCAAACACTCTATATTTTGGGTATATCATAGAAGCTGGTGTTGGAGTCATACATTAACCCCAACATGTCGCGAATGGCCTTTGCATTGATATGAACATTAACATTTTTGTTTTGGATTGTCCCGGTAGAGGCATCATAGTTAATTACACATAATTGAACTAGCTCAGGATATGAATGCACCAATGGGACCATGATCTGGGTTAGATTAGAACTCCAAATCCTCATATCGAAAGATTCATTTTTCCCCTATTTTTCTTGGAGGATGAGTCTCACATGTACCCCTTCCCTTAGGGTTTTCAGATTCTTAGAAATTCTGGGATAAAAAATACCATCCACAAAGTCTTTAACTTGTGAAGGGTCTACGACCTTACCTTTCTCAAGGACTCTGGTTCTTGGTATGTTGACCCTAGGTTGTGCCTTAGCTGCAGCGTATGGCTTGGTCTTCTTCCATTTTTCTGGAAATTCGAACAAACCCTTTTGCTTGTCACCCTTTGAGGATTGTCCTCCCTCGACCATCTCTGCAATTTTCTGCTCAAGGTATCCACTTGCTCGAGAAGTCGAAGAGGATAAGTATTTGTAGTGAATTTTGTCGTAACAATGTAGCAATGAAGAATAGAACTCTTCTTTAAAATGCTTGGCTCCAATAGCAAGAATTAATGAGACCTTATTAATGGGGCCATCATTTCATATTAATGCCTCTGGAAAATGCACCCAAAAGACGATTAACAAGATCCTTTAATCTATAACAAATCTCATGATGACCTGTCATTAATGTCTTATTCTCCAATATCATTGGCCATCAACTTAGATTTCTGAGTCTTTATCAATGGTATCATTGGAAAGGACACTTAGAAGATCTTAGAGAGCCTTAGTCATAGACACATGTTCTAAAGAACACTTATTTAAAAGAAGTGGGAAAAAGATTTAAAAAAAATACAGAAGGGAAATTAAGGTAACTATAGTACAGGGGCATGATTAGCCTTATGTGAAATGTTTGAGGAAGATCCCATTGACAAGAATGTCTAACAGTTCTCCTTCCATAGTCTCCAATTCATACATGTTGCACTGCTTACAAGCAGTGATCTTAAAGGGTTCCGACCATAGTGAATCAAACTTGTCATGACGTCCTAGTTTTGAGGCCCTTTCATCCCACTTTAGAACCCAAGAACCAACCTCAAAATTTGGCTCTGAAGTCTTTTGATCAAACCAGCTTTTCACAGTTTGTTGACGACTCATTAGAGACTCATGGGCTAGTTCCCTCTTCTCTTGCACTTCCAATAGTTCTGCAAGTCACATGCATTGGGTCATTTTCTTCAATTTCCATTTGCTTGATTGACAGCAAGGCATGAATCTCTTTTGACAATGATATTACTGCACTTTTCCCATACACAAGTTCATAAGGGGACACTTTAATCACTTGTTTTGGCGTAATTCTATTAGCCCATAAGGTTATATTGAGGTGCTTATGCCATTCCCTTTGATGATCAGTTCCCATTCTTTTTATGAGCCTGGTCAGGTTCTTATTTGTCAACTCAGCCAAGCCATTCCCTTGTGGATAATAATTTGATGAAGTCTTCAAATAAATGTCATTCCTTAAGGCGAACTCAGATATCTTTGACCCTAAAAATGCCTTTGCATTATCAGATATAATAGTATGAGGCGGCCCGAAACGGGTAGTTATTCCTTCAATAAAATCCAAAATAACCTTCTTAGTGGCTTCTTTCAATGGGATAGCTTCACTCCACCTAGTAAAATAGTCTGTTGCAGTAAGGAACCATTTATGTCCCGAGCTTGAAACTAGATTAATCATTCCTATGAAATCCAATCCCCACTGAGCAAAAGGTTCATCTACAATAATCGGACTCAAAGGTAGAGTTGCATTTCTCTTTTTACCAACATAGAACTGACATGCCTGACATTCCTTGACCATTTTATGGCAATCAAAAAATATTGAAGGCCAATAGTATCCTGCTTGAGTAATCCTAATGGTAGTAGTCTTCATAGAAAAATGTCCTCCTGGTGCCCCATGATGTAATTCATGCAATATCCTTCGAGCCTAATCTTTTTCCACACATCTGAGTAAGATTCCATCTAAATTCTTTCTAAAAAGGACATGATCGATTAAGATGAAATTAGATCCTTGCTACCTATAGTATCTTCTCTTTTCAGGGGAGAGAGTCCTAGGGAATTGACCAGTTTGCATGAATTGTATCCTGTTACTAACCCATGAGTCTAGGTCATCTTCTTGTACTTTTAGTACAGTCTCTTCTTCCTCTTCATTTATTGTTGACACTTCTGAATCCTGAGCAATGTATTGGCAGAGCCCTCTTCCTCTTACCAGTTCAGTGGGATTTACATCCACATCATATTCTAGAATCTTAGTTATCCAATTGGCACTTTTCTCAGTGATTTCCCCTTCCATAATGTATTCTCTGACACTCGAATGGGTTACCAATATCAAAAGCTTATTTCCTATCACTAAGTGTCTGAACTTTTTCATTCCTTTAACTATGGCATATGCTTGCTTTTCAACAAAATTGTACCTGGATTCATATTCCCTCAATGTTCTGGAAAAGAAAGCAATAGGATGTTCTCCTTCTTCTTCTTGATCTTTTTGGGTTAAGACAACTGTTATACTATATTCTTCACCATATACATACATTATGAAGCCTTTAGAAAAGTCCAGATTATGCAATACTGGGGCAGTGGAGATTGCCTTCTTTATATTTTCAAAAGCTTGTATGCCTTCGATTGTCCACTTAAAATTCAGATCCTTTTTCAACATCAGAGTAATAGGTCTAATCAATCCTGCAAAATCAGATATAAACCTATTGACAAAGTTAATCTTCCCCCAAAAGGATTGCACTGCCTTCTTGTTGACAGGTAGAGATAAATCCATGATTGCCTTAACTCTATCTGGGTCAATAGAGATTCCATCTTTAGAAACTATGTCATAGTAACTTTCCTTGAGGTACTCCAAACACACACTTCTTAGGGTTCAGAGATATCCCAAATTCTTGACATCTTTGGAAAATAACCTCTAAATGATCAAAGTGATCATTAGCCATTTTTGTGAATACAATTAAATCATCCAAATAAATTAGAATGATCTTATTTATCAAACCATTGAACGCTATGTCCATAGTGCGCTGAAAAGTTGCTCCAGCATTTGAAAGTCCAAAAGGCATCTTAGCATATGCAAAGGTGCTCCACTTAGTGGTGAAAGCATTCTTATACTAGTCTTCATTTGCCAACCAGATTTTATTATAACTCGAAAAACCATCTAGCAGAGAAAACTTTTCAGCGCCAGCCATAGTCTGTAAAATTTGCTCCATTGAAGGGAGTGGATAGTGGTCTTTTAACGAGGCTTTATTCAGGTCTTTGAAGTCTACACAGAGCCTAATTTCTCCATTTTTCTTCTTCACAGGTACTAGATTAGATACCCATGTTGAGTGTTTAATTGAGAAAATTATCTTAGATTCTAACAACTTCTGGAGTACCTCCACCATGAGAGACTCAATCTTAGGATTTACTGGTCTCTGTTTCTGATGTACAAGTTTTGATCCTTCAGTGAGGTCAATAGTATGCTGGACTATATCTCTGTTATAACCATGAAGATCTTCATAGGTCCATGCTATTACCTTGTCATATTTATTACACAGAGATATCGGTCTATCTCTTTCTTCCATTGTAGTGACGTTGCCTACCTTCAACTTTCTTCCATTACCAACGTTAATCTCTGAGTAATCATCTTTATTGGCCACAAACTTCCTCTTGTCTAGGCTTGCATCACCAGGATCAAAAAGATTCTCCAAAGTTATTAAACCTCTTGGAAGCTTATTTGATTTTAACTGCATAATCTGGTCACCATATGCCTCTTCAATTTTAGGCTATAACTGATTTGCAAATTCCCCAGATTGTTGTAGAAATAAAAGGATTTGTAGGTCACTATCAAAAACTTGCCAGTTGTCTCCATTATCAGGAATGGCAGGGCGGATGATAACCTTGACTATTTGTTCATTGATCAAAATCTTTAGTTAGGTAAAATTGAGATCCAATCTGAGCCATCCTGTTTGCTTCAGTATTCTAGGATCTTGGTATGACTTGTATATTGAAGGCATCAAAATCTTCAATTAGGTCTAATATTCAGTGATGATATGACCTCATTGTTACATTTTTTGTAGCAGTTGTTCCCCTTATCTATTTTACCACCAACTTTGAATCACCCAAGACTCTTAGGTTCTTTATCCCTTTCTTCTTGGCAAGAATCAGGCCATGTACTAGGGATTCATATTCAGCTTCATTATTAGTGTAGGCAAAATGGAAGTGCAGAGCTCTAAGAATCTTTTCCCCTTTCGGCGAAGTAAGGCAAATGCCTCCTCCAACACCATTTTTGCTTCTAGCTTCATTAAAATTTAGTGTCCAAATTTCAGAGTCTTGTTCATAATCCTCTTCATCTTCTTTTGGTTGACTCATCACCTCGGGTATTTCTTGATCTTCATAAAAAATGACATATGCCCCCAAGCCAGTAGAGTCATAATTTCCAAAAGGATCACCCTGCATTATACATGATATGTAATTATCATCCTCTTCCTGTCCATCCTCTGTAGTCCATTCTTCTATCTGTTCTACCAAGACTCTTTCCTCTCTATTGATCATAGCATGAGACGCTTCAAACTTTGATGCTGGTTTCTCAGTAATATGTTCCTTAGACAAAGGTTTAGACAACACCTTCATCTTTGTACCATATTTAGTCCTTAAGATTAAATGTGACCAATCTAATGACATATACCCTCCAATCTTGGCAGTGAAATCCATAGATAGACATAAACCAAAGACTAGGGGGATATCAATGATTACTACATCTTGCAGGACAGTTATGTTTGGGAAAGTATACAACTGCAATGGGAGCTATTTGATTATGCCTATGGTTTGGACTGATTTTCCATCTAACTGCATGTCTCCTTTGGCTAGTGGCTCATACTTTATCTTCAAGGCGTCTGCTATTTGCTTGGGCATGATTGTGGTGTTGGAACCTGAATCTATCATGGAATTATGCAACAACTTCTTCCATACTATTAGGGTCAAATAAAAAGGATTTGGCTTAGCCTTACTCACCTCTTCCTTGGTATTCACCAGAGAGGATGTTCCTTGTGATTGGGGTTCTTGGAAATGAACTCTTCTTTTTATCAACTTCTTCTTCTTTAGGGATTGTAGAGCTTCTTGTAACAATAGTTTCTATTCAGGAATGGCTAACATATCCCATAAGGATACATTAGCAGGAGCCTTTTTAACTGCTCAACCATATTCATGGGTCATAAGGATTGTGCCTTATGGTAGTAGGGATACCTTGGCTTCTCTACCATTGGATGAGGGATTCCTTGATTCTTAGTTGTTATTGATGCCTCTTGCCTTGGTGTAGGTATATGGGGAGCTTGAACTGAAATCCCCTTAGTTATCTCATGAGGATTGACTTCAGGCGGATCCACCATCCTCCTCTTTGACTTGGTGTAATAATCTGACTGTACCAAAGGCTTCTTGGAGGTTGATGCTTCATTTGCAAACATTGATTCTTCTTCCTCGATCCACGAGAACAGTGCATGTTCTAGGGCTATTTTTCCTTCCTGCTCAACAAACATCACTTGCATTTGCGCTACTATTGCCGCATTTTGAACACTAGGTGATTGGTAAGGGAAAGATTCAGAAGATGAGGTAGCTTGGCCTTCCATCCTTCTTTTCTATGCCACCTTCTACTATAAATTACCTCTAGGGCAATCTTTGGGCATATGTGCATTATTGCAGGGAAAACACCATGCATTTACCTCCTCGACCATATTATTTTGTCCAAGAACCATTTCCCTCCCTAGGTTAGCCGGGATAGTTTGTAATGGTGTTGGTATAGGAACAAGATGATTAGATGGCTATTGGTAGTTTGGCCTTTGTGGCCCTTGGTACTGATTTAACTGATATGGGGGCCTATTTCATTGAAATCCTTGGTAAGGAGGTTTCTGATATGAGGTTTGCTGTCTCTTAAGGTTGATGATTTCATTAGAAAAGGTCCTAAGAATACTCTTAACATCATCAATTTCAGATGGGGGAGGATAGGGTGTGAGAGCAGTGGATTTTTGTGGTGTAGGAAAAACACACATAGAAATAGGAGCTGATGAAGCACTAGGGGTCTCTTCTTGGACTGGGATTGATAATTCAGGAAACATGGGCATGGGGGGTCTTGGAGGTAACTTACCAACATCTATCAAACTATTCTAAGCTCTCACAACTAACTCATATGCTTCAGGTAGGGTTTGTCCTCCTAAGGACTAGATCATAACCAAAATTTCAGAGTTGAAATCTTTAAGGTAGAAAACAATTGCCATACCTACAGGGGGTCTTGCGACAATTGGAATCCTATTCCAAGTCTTTTGGAATCTGGTGTTGAAATCAGTAGTGGATTCTTGGGGGGCCCTCTTTATGGTGATTAGTTGTTGTAAGAGAGAAGATCTGTCTCCCTTTTCACTAAATCTTTCAAAAAATGCATCTCCTAGTTGATCCCAAGTTCCAATAGAATTAGCTGGTAAAGATCGGTACCGATCAAGGGCTCTCCCTTTAAAAGATGTAGCTAAAATCCTCATGGCGATATTTTGTTCAGTAACATAGTGCAATGCGCATACATCTGCCACATCATGTAGGTGCTCAACTGGGTTCTTGAAATCCTCTCCCGAGAACTTGAGCAATGCTTTCAGGGCATTTGTAGAATTGGGTCCCATGTATCTGGAGGCATTGGAAGTATGAGTGGGCTACTATTATTCCATTTGGCATAATTTTGAGGAGGAACTTGAGCACCCATTTGTACCACTAGGGTGTTCTGTTGATTGACCCTTCTCCTTGGAGTAATTATCAACGATGGTAGTAAGAGTCCCAGATTAGCAACAACTCTAGCTCTTGTAGTTGGTCCACAACTTTGATTTCTTATAGGAGGTCAACTCATGCGGTTCTTATCAAAGAATTTATAAAGATAGTCCCACCAGGGATGCCAAAAACTATTGATGTTAGAATTTGAAGTTTACCACCAACAATGGGAAACCTTAAGAGTGTAGGACTTGACCCTTAAGATAACCTCGAGATTTTAAAGAAGTTGTCTCTTCTCTATAGGGTTTGTTGTAAAAGGAAGAAAAAACAAGATTACAAATGAAATATTCTAATTTTCTAAGGTGATGCGCCAGATTTATGTTAAGACCTAGATCAACAACACAATGACTTAACTTGTAAGATTTCTGATGAAGTTAAAGAGCATTAAGCATGATTAACCATAGTAGAATATTATATCTGATTTATCAAAGGAAAAATACAGAAAGCAAAGAACAAGATTCAGAAAGACATTATAAAATATATATAACAACACCCTCTTTTCATTATTGATCAAGAGAACACAGTACATAAGGCAAAAATTGCACAAATCTACAATATTCAATCTCCCTGAGAGGCACTCATTAAGGTAAAAATATCTTTTAGATCCAGTATCCAAAACTCTCTGATATCTCCTATTTTCTATATTTGTATCTATATCTTTCCAGCCAGACTCCTCTATTTATATCATAACCATGAAGCTCAAAACCTCTACGAGACCGTTAGGATCCTAACCACCTCACCACCTGCAAGTCTAGTTAATTGCTGTGATCATCTTTTCAAGCCACATGCCCATAATCTTTGTAGAATCTTCCACCTTAGTTCATCCATGCTATTGCAACTGATTTTGTACGCCCAAAAATTATCCCACCTTCTCCTTGTGCTGAACGCTATAACTCTGGCCAATAGATGGTCATTCAGGTAGGGTTTCATCTTGCAAAACTATCAAGACAGATGACAACTTCTGTGGATCTCTTCTAAGCTCCAAAATGGGATACATGGCAGCTCCACACTCAAGGCAGAAAGACTTTTCGAAGACTTCTTTAAAATGCCCATGGTGCTGACACTTGGCACGATCCGCGACCTCTTCAATCTTTATATGTATCGGGTCCCACTTCAAACACACGACATACTTTGCGACTTTTATCTCTTCAAAAAGGAGACCCCATCCTGACATCACAATGGACACGCAGAAATCTCAAAAACTTCTGCAAAAAGGACACATGGCATCCCCACGCTCTTCTTCAAGGATGTTTCCGAAAAGACCTCCCAAACACCCACGGTGTTGACACTTGGTAAGTTCTGCTTCATTATGTTGTAGTCATTGAATTGCATATGGTGGGGACACCTGTCGCTCTTTGCAAGGACCTTAAAAGACCATCGATACTTTATTTCCTTTAGCCCATCGACCCGACATTGAGACACGTGGTGCCTTTGCACCCCTTGAAAGAAAACTTCCTTTCACAAGCCTTCAAATGCCAGCGGTTATGCCACGTGGCAGGTCTCGAGGGTCCAAAGCTCTTCATCTGCATTATATTACTCTTGACTATTCAACCTTAGCTGAATTAAGAAATATTTATAAACATGTAGAGTTTATCAGAGCTCTACAGGACCTAAGGATTGATATCATACTTGTATGTTTTATTAACGTAGATCTCTCTACAGATTCCATTCATGAATAATAGAATCAAAATATTTTTGAGCCTTTTGTCTTTCATGATATTAATCCAATCAAGGTTGTCCATGTTTAGTGCTCCCTCCAACCATATGGATCCATGTATATATGGCAAACCTCTATGCTGCCATTCATATTTAGATCAATAATCTTTTTCATTTATTCCCTTTTATAGTATCTCCTTTTAGAACATTGTATATCATAGGTGCATGTTATATGTTACAATATGAGGGTAGTTGATAATATTTTGGTGTCATCATTTTTGCACTTCTTGTAGATTTGTTGGTGGTGTTTCTGGCATTATTGCATGTACATCGAGCCAATACATATTAGCTGCACTCAAAGTGAAGAAAATTATCAGTGTTCCAATTTGATGGAAGAGATTAGTTAATTCATCTTGACATTTTACCAAATACGACCTTGTACCTGTCAATGTACTACTAAAGCACATCAAATGATCAGCTACATGTGAGTGGGGGATGTCGTACATATGCTCTCGTAACTCATTGATGGTGATTGTCATCTCTTGAAAGTTCTTTTTGACAAACACAACAAATGAATTGTGTGCATGATGTGTCATGATCATGTTCATCATGTCATATCTAAATTGTGGGTGTCGTAAAAAATAATGATTCCTATATCAAAATAAATGTTTAACAAATTCATGTAGATGGACTCACCTTAATTGAGGTTTGAACCAATCACATCCTCCATCTAAAAATAGTGTTGAGAAAGCCATATCAAGTAACCCTTATGTGACATATTCACTAGAGATGCAACAATTGTTAGCCAATCAATTAGTGATGGAGACTCTGTATTAGGGTTATTTACCATACATGGGTTGTTTCTATCTATCTCGAGGCATTTGGTGGTTTGAAGACCATTGACGTCATGTAATTGATAATGTTTCTTTCATTCATCTCCATCATTGGATTCACAAATACATATTCATTTGCATCAGAATCAAACTTAATATGGACATAATTCAATTTCTCAAAAATATTTTCATCTGAATTGAATGTAAATTCAGTAAGAGCATTTTCATCAATTTAAACATCTTTAGAGCACTTGTCATGTTCTAATTTGTATTTAAGTGCCTTGTATACCTGCTCTAAATGTTTACTATAAAACTGTAATTTGTTTCATGTTGATCCCTCCTTCAAACAATAATAATTGGTAATTTTTTTATTTGACATGATAGAATGTTAGCTATTTCTTTTACTTCTTGATGCAGAGGTAAAGGTAGTGGTTGTAGAAGTTCACTCAATGAACTTGGTTGTCAAAGCTTCCTTCTTAAAGTTTCCAAAGGTGGATTGTTTGTAGGCCTACTCAAGGCTTCTCAAGAACTGACATAGCCCTGGACCACACAATGGTGTCTACCCTCAGAGGCTATTCAACTTCTCACTGGTGAGTCACTACTCTAACCAACCCTTACCTCCAAGGACAGCAATCTACCTCTCTGAAAGCTCTCAACAACTACCAATCCACTCTATCTATCAAGGTCTTCATATTACCATCAACATATGCTTGTTTTGGACATAACTAACATCAGGTCACTGACCAAGAAACTAATGGTTACATTTGCAAAGATAGGAAACAATAAATTGCAGCTTAACTATCCTATGACAGTGCTAAAATGACAGCCTACTCCTTGTAGCTGTTATGGACAACTGAACCTGCATCAACTACTCTACCAACAAGGGTCTAAACACCACATGCATTCACCAAGGATAGGTTCAACTTGAGGTCTCTGACCCAGCACCTCACCTCAGCACTTGTTCTGATAGAGACAGTAATTGTATTATGACCGTCTTCAAGGAAACAGTCTTAAAAGGAGGTTAACTTTGTAAACAAGAGAGAACATTTACACAACACTAAACACTCATGACTCTCAATGACCATCACCTCTCAATACACACTAAACATTCAATGTGAACAAGCCACCATTTACTCACATGCATCAGCCATACTGTGTTATGCAGGACAGAGGACAACAAATGACCATGTGACTGTCTTGCAACAGTGCCAAAAGGAGGCTACTTCCTTGTAGATCTTAAGACTGACTCACACAACATTAACTCCTCAGTCCTTCAAAAGACCATGCAGGCTTAATACTCATTCCAAACATCCATGAAGACTTCACAACTTTCCACAAAAAGTACAGGACCGTACTTTGTCACAGCGAATAGGGACAGCAGACTGCTTTTTATGACAGTTAAACAATTTTTCCTTCTAGAGAACAATCTAGATTGAGATTAGACAAAGGAAATATGTCCAAGGTTCTAGCCCTGGACTAGTTGGATTCTTACATAGGTCTGTCTCCCCATTAAACATAGAAATCATCCTTCATTTGATCAAACATCTGACTATTTTTTCCTTCTAGATGCTGTCCACCATTGGCTTCTCAACTAGTCACTGTTTTTGACTAGTTAGAGGCATGCCACACACCATGGAGGAAGGAGAACAACCAAACAAACCTCAAAAACATGAAAACTACTCTACCTTCCTCCATCCCACCAAGAAATGGGCGGCCACCTTCAGAGGATAGAGGAAGAATAAGGCATTTTGTCCAAAACCCTAGCTATGGAGGGTTAAAAACCAATCTGCACACAATGGGTTCAAACAAAGCACTAGAAATGTTTCAAAAGCTCCAAACAGATGCAAATGAAAGGTGATCCAACCTACAACAATATTTTCCAGACCATGGATCTCTTACCGTCTGTACTAGGCCGTACAAGAAGGCTGTTTTCAACAAAAATGAAGTTTATAGGAAGTTTCTAACCTTTGCACTTCCTATTCTGTCCGTACAACTACCCATGAAGGCAGTGAATCATTGTAAGAGGCTGTTTTTACATAAAACAACAAGTTTCTAAAAAAAACACTCCTATAAAATAGGCCTAGTTAACTCCATATTGGACTAGTCAATCAAATGACTAAGTCTTTATTACAAAACAAGAAAATGGCTTTCAAAGCCTTAGGAAAACCAAAATTAACAAGGTCACAAAATGTTATAGTCCAAAAAAATGACTAAAACTGAAGCTCCTGTACCATACTCCCCCTGTGGGAAAAACTTAAGTCCCTTGAGTTGCCAATTGTTGAAGTGTCATGCCATGCTTCAAGATATCTGCTTCAGTCATCCAGGTGGCCTCTGAGTCAGGGAGATCCTTCCATTTCACCAAGTAGTCCTTATAGACACCTCTCCGAGTCTTCTTGACAACCTTGGAATCAAGAATGCAGTCCAACTGTAAAGATTTTCTTGGAGGCAAATCCTTGATCCAATTAGCATCTTCAGCCACCACATCTGATCCACTTTCATCAGGAAATGGAGGTTTGAAAGGAAAAAGATCACAAACATTGAAAATTGGAGAGATACCAAGGCCAGCTGGTAGCTCAATCTCATATGCATTTGGACCGAATTTGTGCACTATTTTGCATGGCCCAATCTTCTTCATCAGGAGTTTAGTTGGTTGACCCTTTAGCAACCTTTCTTTCCTCAGATATGCCATAACTAAGTTACCAACTTTGAACTGTACTTCTCTTTTCTTCAAATCTGCCTTTTCCTTGTACTTTGTGACTGATTTTGCTAGTTGTAACTTGACTTGATCATGGGCTGTTTTCATGGAGGCAGCAAACTCTTCACCAAGTGCACTCCTTCTATCCCAACCTTGGAGATCCTTCAGCTCAAGTGGCCCTCTTGGATGAAAGCCATAAACTATCTCAAAAGGACTTTTACCAGTGCTCCTATTCCTTGAGTCATTGTAGGCATATTCAGCCTGACTGATAACCAAGTCCCATGCCAAACCATGTTGCTTTGTAAGGCACCTTAGAAGGTTTCCAAGTGATCTATTAACCACCTCAGTCTGACCATCAGTTTGTGGATGGTAGGTTGATGAAAAGGACAACTGTGTGCCCAACTTCTTCCACAAGGTCCTCCAGAAGTGACCTACAAACTTAGAATCTCTGTCAATTACAATGGACAATGGTAAACCATGTATCCTTACTACCTCTCTGAAAAATAGACCCGCAACATGAGATGCATCATTTGTGCATTTACATGGCACAAAATGAGCCATCTTGCTGAACCTATCAATAATGACAAACACACTATCCACCCCTCTGGCTGTCCTGGGTAACCCAAGCACAAAATCCATGCTGATACTTTCCCAAGGTCTGTTGGGAATGGGAAGGGGCTGGTATAGACCTGCATTTGAAGACACACCTTTGGCTCTTTGACAGATTGCACAACTAGCTACATATTTTCTCACATCTGATTGCACCTTTGGCCAAAAATAGAACCTTGTGACTTGTTCTAGTGTCTTGTCTAAGCCAAAATGTCCTCCTAAAGAACCATTATGCTTCTCCTTGATGATGTTGTCCCGCATGGAGCACTTAGGGACACATAGCAAATTACCTTTAAACAAGAGGCCTTCCTGCAAAACAAAATCTGAATACTCTCCATGGAATGTGTTAGCCAAGTTCACACAAACATCATAAGCCTCTTTGAAATCAAAATCTTCTTTATACAGCTCCTTTAAACAGTCAATACCCATGCTTTCTAACTAAATTTCATGAACCAGAAGCAACCTCCTACTCAATGCATCAACCACCTTATTAGAGACACCTCTTTTGTGCTTAATTGTGAAGGTATAAACTTGTAGCTGTTCCATCCATTTAACATGTCTATGGTTCAATTTTTCTTGACTGTTTAGAAAGCTTAAAGCATGATTGTTAGTAAACACAATAAATTCTTTGGGCAGCAAATAATGTCTCCATTTCTTAAGAGCTTGCACCATTGCATAGAGTTCTAAGTCATAGGTAGAATACCTTTGCTTGGCTTCATTCAACTTTTCTGAAAAGAATGCCACTGGATTTCCTTCTTGGCTGAGGACAGCACCAATAGCTTGCTGACTTGCATCACACTCAACAACAAACACCTTATCAAAATCATGGAGTACTAAGGTAGGTAACTCAGCTACCTTTGTTTTCAACAACTCAAAACTATCATCAACTTCCTTTGTCCACTGGAATCTACATTTGACTTCACCCTTGATGGTGTTGAGGATGGGAGTACTAATGTGACTGAAACCTCTGATAAACTTCCTATAGAAAGTCGCCAATCCATGGAAACTTCTCACATCTCCCACTATTTTTGGGGTAGGCCAACTAAGAATAGCCTCAACCTTAGAGGGATCCATCTTCAAACAACCATTAGAAATGACAAATCCCAAGTATACAAGTTCAGTTTTCATGAACTCACATTTGCCTAAGTTGATCATCAACTTGTGCTCATGCAGCTTCTCCAACACTTGACCAACATGCTTCACATGGTCTTCTCTTGTCCTGCTGAAGATTAGTATGTCATCAAGATAAACAATAACAAATTTACCAATGAATTCAACTAATACCTCATTCATCAGGCGCATAAATGTACTTGGCGCATTGCTAAGACCAAATGGCATAACAAGCCATTCATAAAGACCTTCATTGGTCTTGAAAGCAGTCTTCCATTCATCTCCCTATCTGATCCGGATTTGATGATATCCAGATTTCAAATCAATCTTTGAGTAATAGCATGATCCTCCCAGATAATCCAAGAGATCTTCAATCGTTGGCATTGTGAATTTGTACCTTATGGTGATCTTGTTTATGGCCCTGGAATCTGTGCATAGCCTCCACTTTCCATCCTTCTTAGGAGCAAGTACACTTAGAACTACACAAGGACTTAGACTCTTCCTAATCAGCCCTTTCTCCAGGAGAGCTTGAATTTGCCTTGCCACCTCTTCATTTTGCTGTGGAGTCAGCTTGTATGCAGCCTTGTTAGGCAATGTAGCACCAGGTATTAAGTCAATTTGATGACTAATATCCCTCATGGGTGGTAAGGAGTTAGGAACTTCCTCTACCACAAGGTCTTGATACTTATCTAGAAGTTTCTGTACTTCCAATGGAATCTCCTTCTGTTTTTGATCTTGCTGATCTGATCCACTATTGGGCTTCATGACCAAAGCATACCCCTGATTATCATTCTCCTTCAAAATGTTTAGGAACTCATTGCCATTCACCAACATGACACTGCTATTATTTTCCTTCCCCCTGGGCTGCTCCAACATAGGATCCATCTTGAATGGTCTTCCACTCTTAGTGATGATATAAGTGTTCTTCTCACCATCATGCTGAGCTTTAACATCATACTGCCATGGGCAGCCAAGAAGCAGGTGACATGCATCCATAGGGATGACTTCACATAGCACTTTGTCCTTGTAGTCACCAATTGCAAATTCAACCCAAGTTTGTTCCTCCACCATGAAACTTTGGTTCTTGTTCAACCAAGAGATCTTGTGAGGACTGATATGAGGCAACCTCTTCAACTTGCACTTCTCAACCATCTCAATGGATACCACATTCTCAATAGACCTTGAATCCACTATGATTTTGCAAAGTTTCCCATAGGCTAGGTCTTGGGTTCTGAAAAGATTCTTTCTTTGAGGGGGCTCTTGCTTCAATGGTATCTTCAACATAGACCTTTTTATCATCATACTCTCTCCATCTAAAACAGGTGCAACACTTCCCATTGGTGAATTCACACTTTTACAGTCATCATCTTTCACTAACTGATTTCTCTTCCCACTGTCATGAGAGCTGTTGGCTTTCCCTGGGCACTTGTTCATTGTATGGCCAACTTGGTTGCAGCCATAACATCTTCCAGTGAAAACTCCTGGTCCTCTACCTCTTCCACCATTTCTGCCTCTGCCATTATGACTTCTACCACCTCTAAAACCTCCTCTATGCTCTGTTGCTGATTGTGTTTCTTGCTGACTGTTATTTTCAGTTTTGGTGAACTGTCCACGGCCAAAATTGCCTCTACCTCTTTGGTTTCTACCACCTCTACCTTTGGCACTTTGTTCACTCTTCCTTCTCAACTCTTCCTCTACTCTAGAGGCCAATAAGAAACATTCATCCACTGTCTTTGGTAACACCAAGCTTATCTCATCTTGCAGATTGTATTTCAGTCCATTTAGGTACCTAGCCACCATTCCTTTTTCATCTTCATTATGATTGGCCCTCATACCGAGTCTATGAAATTCTTCTGTGTAGGCAGCCACATCCATGTCTTTTTGTCTCAAATTCTAAAACCTCCTGATGATTTGAATCTCATAGTCAGGTAGCATGAACTTGCTTCTGAGCATAGCCACCATTTTGCTCCATTTAGTGATGGGACTCTTCCCAATCTTCTCCCTCTCACTCTGCATATAGTTCCACCATACAAGTGCAGAACCTCTTAGCCTTGTCTTGGCAAACTTGACCTTTTTGCTGTCATTGAACTCCTTGTAATCAAAGAAGTTGCACATAGCTTCTATCTAGTCGGTGAGAACATCTCCATCCAACTTGCCATGAAAGGTAGGCACATCCATCTTGGGATCACCACTATCTCCATGAGCACCCTTAAGTGCATTCAAGAAGGCTTTCTAATTTGCAGACATATCCTGCTCTAAAGGATCCTCTTTTGCCTCTATTTCTTCATTTGTGTCTGAAGAACTTCCCTCTTCTTTGGTCTTGCCCTTAGACTTCTTCTCTTCTTGCAATTTTGCTTCTTGCAATCTTGCTTCAACCATCTCTTCCACCAACTTCTTGATGGCATCTTGACTCATTGTCTTGGGAGGCATTGTACTAGCCTCTGTTTCAATTTCCTCTTCTGACATACACTTGCTTCCAATCAGAATATTGGCTTTGATACCAATATGATGCAGAGGTAAAGGTAGTGGTTGTAGAAGTTCACTCAATGAACTTGGTTGTCAAAGCTTCCTTCTTAAAGTTTCCAAAGGTGGATTGTTTGTAGGCCTACTCAAGGCTTCTCAAGAACTGACATAGCCCTGGACCACACACTGGTGTCTACCCTCACAGGCTATTCAACTTCTCACTGGCGAGTCACTACTCTAACCAACCCTTACCTCCAAGGACAACAATCTACCTCTCTGAAAGCTCTCAACAACTACCAATCCACTCTATCTATCAAGGTCTTCATATTACCATCAACATATGCTTGTTTTGGACATAACTAACATTAGGTCACTGACCAAAAAACTAATGGTTACATTTGCAAAGACAGGAAACAATAAATTGCAGCTTAACTATCCTATGACAGTGCTAAAATGACAACCTACTCCTTGTAGCTGTTATGGACAACTGAACCTGCATCAACTACTCTACCAACAAGGGTCTAAACACTACATGCATTCACCAAGGACAGGTTCAACTTGAGGTCTCTGACCCAGCACCTCACCTCAGCACTTGTTCTGACAGAGACAGTAATTGTATTATGATTGTCTTCAAGGAAACAGTCTTAAAAGGAGGTTAACTTTGTAAACAAGAGAGAACATTTACACAACACTAAACACTCATGACTCTCAATGACCATCACCTCTCAATACACACTAAACATTCAATGTGAACAAGCCACCATTTACTCACATGCATCAGCCATACTGTGTTATGCAGGACAGAGGACAACAAATGACCATGTGACTGTCTTGCAACAATGCCAAAAGGAGGCTACTTCCTTGTAGATCTTAAGACTGACTCACACAACATTAAATCCTCAGTCCTTCAAAAGACCATGCAGGCTTAACACTCATTCCAAACATCCATGAAGACTTCACAACTTTCCACAAAAAGTACAGGACTGTACTTTGTCACAGCGAATAGGGACAGTAGACTACTTTTTATGATAGTTAAACAATTTTTCCTTCTAGAGAACAATCTAGATTGAGATTAGACAAAGGAAATATATCCAAGGTTCTAGCCCTGGACTAGTTGGATTCTTACAAAGGTCTATCTCCCCATTAAACACAGAAATCATCCTTCATTTGATCAAACATCTAACTATTTTTTCCTTCTAGCTGTTGTCCACCGTTGGCTTCTCAACTAGTCATTGTTTTTGACTAGTTAGAGGCATGCCACACACTATGGAGGAAGGAGAACAACCAAACAAACCTCAAAAACATGAAAACTACTCTACCTTCCTCCATCCCACCAAGAAATGGGCGGCCACCTTCAGAGGATAGAGGAAGAATAAGGCATTTTGTCCAAAACCCTAGCTATGGAGGGTTAAAAACCAATCTGCACATAATGGGTTCAAACAAAGCACTAGAAATGTTTCAAAAGCTCCAAACATATGCAAATGAAAGGTGATCCAACCTACAACAATATTTTCCAGACCATGGATCTCTTACCGTCGGTACCAGGCCGTACAAGAAGGCTGTTTTCAACAAAAATGAAGTTTATAGGAAGTTTCTAACCTTTGCACTTCCTATTCTGTCTGTACAACTGCCCATGAAGGCAGTGAATCGTTGTAAGAGGCTGTTTTTACATAAAACAAGAAGTTTCTAAAAAAAACACTCCTATAAAATAGGCCTAGTTAACTCCATATTGGACTAGTCAATCAAATGACTAAGTCTTTATTACAAAACAAGAAAATGGCTTTCAAAGCCTTAGGAAAAACCAAAATTAACAAGGTCACAAAATGTTATAGTCCAAAAAAAATGACTAAAACTGAAGCTCCTGCACCACTTCTCATGGAAAACCTATGCTATGTCTTTTATGTTTATATTGACTTCTAGTTGCATGTGTGACTTGAAGGATTAGGTTGACATGTGCTATCAAAATTTCCTCAACTTGTGTTAAGTTTGCAAGTTCTGGTGGTTGTGGACTAAGATCCATATTGTTTGATGTTGAAAATCGATGTTGATTTTTCTCGTGTCAACATTTATTGCAAATAGGGCCTTTAGGTGCTCGATAAACTTTCATTTCAGCTTAATTTTCTTGATAAATGTAACACATGTTCAGTGGAGCAGGTTATCTACTCCATGCCAAAATATCATTTGTGAAGTTTTCAAATCAATTTCAAAATTTCTATTGTGATTTAGGGTACCTTGTTCTCTTTCATGTTGTGTTCCCTGCATTAGTCTTTGTCTTCTAGGTTGGGATGTTCACTCCTTTTGTGAAGTACTATTTTCTATATTATTTCTATTATCAACATTCATTGCATCCTGAACTCTATTTTTTGGTGTCACATGAACTATTGTTATAAAATTCACTCTTTCAGAATTAACCTCAACATTAACATTCGATTGCTGATGCCTTTGAACTATTTCATGGTTACATTCTTGTAGTTGTTGTCTTTCTATTTCAGAGAATTGATCTAAATGCATTTATCTTTTTGCAATCTGCTTAATATATATTGCTCCTCTTGAGATGTTCATGCATGATTTATTATTATCTCATCTGCATGTTGTCTCATTTTTTTTCAAGTTGTTCAACTATCAGTTTTGCCTTATGTTTAGCATGTCTTTCTCTGTCATTATCATTTTGACATGTTCTTTACTCTCTTTGTGCATCTATCATTCGTTCACATTGTTGTCTCCTATATTGTCAAACATATTCTCTTTGATATTCTTTTCATTGCTCTTCATTTTCAAAATGCATTCTTGGGCGAGATACATATCTATAAAAGAAGAATATTAAAAAAAAGAAATATTAGGTTAAAGGAATTTGTGTCTTTAGCAAGCTTTAAACTTCTAATCTAAACAAATTCTATGTGTTTAAAAATGATCTTATTGCAACTTAAACTAATACAACACTTATTTACAAACTATATTTATTTAGTTTATATATATCAATAAAAGAGAAATATTAGCTTAAAGAAATTTATTCTTTTAAGAAAACTTGAACCTATAACCTTAACTAACTCCATATGTTTAGCAATGCTCTTATTACCAATGAAGGTAATACAATTTTATAAAATTTTCAAGAAGTTAAATATATAAATACATGGATTAAAACTTATGTCTCAAATGTAGCGCTCAATTCCTTAATCCATTTTGATTTTCACTTAAATCTTAAATACAATTATAATGTTATGTTGGTTTTAAAATCCAATCATGCATAATCACCTAATATTATATAATATTTGTAAAATTCTGAACTAATTAACCGATAGGCTTTTATATGTGAGCATTATAGTGCTCGGAATTGTCTAAACTCATGGGTTGTTCTATCGACGTATCCCTTGAACCTCCTATGGGTGCAAGTGCTAGTATTATACATTACCGATTGGACTGGTAATTAATAAACAACAATATCTTATATACATATTACATGTTAATATAAAGATATTATGCATTCAGGATTGGTTATTAGTAAACAACAATTAGATTGTAACATATTGTCTAAACTGTTGTAACTTTCGAATTGCCTTCAACTCCCCTTTTTGCCCATACGTTGCCCTCGTCTGGTTCGGGTTCTGAGCCTCAGGGCTCATGGCATGAACACCATTTGACTCCTAGTTGTTCCCCAATTATTGTTGCAGTGGTCAGTGGGCTTCCCCCCACGTGCATCGGCCTAGGTATTTCTCCCATGCTCAATGTTGGCTCGACAGATTTGGGGCCACTACTACGCCTATTGGTCATTCCCATGCTCCTATTGATGTTTTGGGCTCTTCTGCGACATGATTCAATAGCTGTGGCATGGGTGGCGATGCTACCATTTCCTCTGGCAGGGTTTCTATGGATGTTGGCATGGGTGGGGTAGGTCGTGGTCTGTCCTATGCGACCATGGCAGGGTCAGGGATTCCTTCTGATTCTTCTCACCCTCCTCTCCGTGGCAAAACTCGGCCCCTTTCTTGCTCAATCCTTAATTCTCATGGTTTGTGGGCAGGACGTGATTGACAATGAAATTTATTATGCTCACTAAAGCTTGATTTGCATTTTTAACTGCTTGTGGCTGTTTCGCTTGGATTTGCATAAGTGGGTCTTGGAGTCTTGGAGGCCTCTCACTAATGACACAATCAAGTTTTATCCTTGCGAGGGGCTTTAGCTTTCACATTCATGATGACATGGAGTTAGTGTTGGATGGTAGGTTGTGGATGTGGAGTGAGCATTCTCTCTCTCTCAAGCTGTGCTTTCCTTCATTCAACCCTCTACAAAATCTCTCAATATCATGCCAGTTTGGGTAAGGTCACCCAATCTCCCTCTTCAATTCTGGGAAGACTCTTGTTTTGAGGATATCGGAAATGTTATTGGTTGGTTGATTCAACTACGTCCAATATCGACCACATTACTTATGCGTGAATTCTAGTGGACTTTTGTTCTAAACAATTTGTCTATCTCTCTCTCATCTCTATATTTTATCTTTATCCATCTTTTGCTTTATCTCTCTTTCTCTCTTCCTCTCTTTCTATCAATCCCCCTCTCTATTGTTCTTCTCATTGTGTGTGTTTAACTCCATGTGAAATTAACCTTTATAGGTCTTAAAGGTGAGTTATCGGGTCCTTAAGCAAATGAGGTGTTGCTCTAAGCCACACACCCCATGGACATTGGAAAAACAACTAATAACAAGACAATCTCTTTTATCTATCTCTCTTTTGCTTTATATATCTTATCTCTATCTCTATCTATATATCTCTCTATTTATCTTTCTCACTATATCTCTATCTCTCCCTCTATATCTTTCTTCGTCCCTCCATCTACCCATCTCTATCAATGTCTAATCGAAAGTATATATACTCTTTCTCTATAGCTCCCTCTCTCTCTCTCTCTCTCTCTCTCTCTCTCTCTCTCTCTCTCTCTCTCTTTAGCTCCTCATTGAGAAATGGTTGATAGAAAGTCTGTCTGTCTGTCTGTCTGTCTCTATATATATATATCTTTCTCTCTTCCTCTATTCATAGCTCTCTCCCTCTCTATCTCTCTTTTTCCCTCTCTAATTATATTATATTTTGCAATTATGTGTGGGAGCCAATAACTGACAGCCTGGACCTCCCAGATGATTGGAAAAACTCTTTGGTCATGATCCACCACTTCCTCTACTGATTCTATAAATCTTGCTACATAACATGATTATATTATTTAATATTTTTAAGGCTTTGTCTTTAAACCTTTTAGAGTGTGATCCCACTACACCTATATATTTTTTGAATAGTATAATATACCTTTTTTTATAAAATAATATGACAACATACAGAAAAAATAAGTAAAAAATTAGCCAATTTGAACAAAGAAAATTAATAGCTGACCAATATAATTTCTCTTGTTTTTGTGACATATATTTCATTTTTACTGGCGAAAAGGAGGATGAAGAGACGATTGAACATATAATAGAAATAGGGGAGAGTGGGAACATGTTGCAAAGGGCCATTAAATAACAAGGCAGAGGTCAGATAATCGAAGTGATCTGCGAGATTCAAGAGCAACATGATGTAGTAAAAGACAAAAGAAATTGTTGGAACTACTCGAGTTGTTTCTTGACATGTCTGTTCTCGTACAATCTTAGGGGGAACAACTCAACGACATAGAAGCCCAAGTGGGTGTTGCATCTTCATTTGTTCAAAGAAGGATAGTGAAGTTCGCAGGAGCCAAGAAACTTCAGAAGAACACTCGAAAGTGGACTTGCATAGCCATAATCATACTTATTATTATACTTCTCATTGTCATGCTTCCAATACTGCTAAAAAAGTAGCTACACCCCATTCATAGTTAGAAGCCTATAATTCAGCCTATGTGTTTGAAGGATTTGATCTTGATGCCTAGGTTTATTGCTATTTAATTCACTCTAGTATTTGATGCCCTTTAAACTATTTTTTCATTGTAAAACGATAGAATAAGAGATGAGGTTTGATGAGCTTTGCGCTTTGTAGCAATAGAAGACATATGAGATGTAATATATTCATGATTGTGATTTTATTTGCGTAAAAATAAAATAAGTATTATAAATATTTATAAATAAAGATATGTAATTATTCCATTACCTTATTGTACATAAATTTATATTACTACTTATTTATCACATTTGTAAGAGTAGTGGTTTTATTAGATATGTATTCTCCCATCACAAAAGAAACACATAAGTCCATTGGAATAAGTCTTCATTGGGATGGATACATTGTTGTAGTGCTGTTCTAATAGGGATAGTAGTAGATTGATTGTAGAAGTAAATTGCATTTTCTGTCAACAACATGATCTTCCTCTGTGCAAGTTCTCTTGCAGGCAATAGCAAGAGGCATGGCCCATTGAATGCACCACTTGGAGCTCCGCAATCCTCAACGAACACTTGTAATTATGAATATATTAGAAATCAGTGAGTATTTTAGAATTTAAAAAAATTCAACGACAAACAATATATTTTTAATTGTATTAAATAAAACCCATGTCCTTGTAGTGTCAAAAAAACTACACCTTAATCAAATGTCCTTGTAGTGTCAAAAAAACTACACCTTAATCAAATGCTTCAAATGCACCACTTGGAGCTCTGCAATCCTCAACGAACACTTGTAATTATGAATATATTAGAAATCAGTGAGTATTTTAGAATTTAAAAAAATTCAACGACAAACAATATATTTTTAATTGTATTAAATAAAACCCATGTCCTTGTAGTGTCAAAAAAACTACACCTTAATCAAATGCTTCAATTAAGGGAAATCTTCACAAACACTACACTTGGGTTTTGTTATCTACTATTTAGAAGTTTAAAACCTACTCTAGGTTTTTGTACAGAACCACTAAGCATTCCAATGAAAGAAAAACAACTAGACTAGATGCTTTACAATGAAGGAAAGAAATAACAAAATGCTAGAAATAGATAAATATAGGAAGAATTTGATAAAATGAAATATAGAAGCTGAAAGAGGAGGAAAGAAGGAACTTACCACTGAGAAGAGGAGCTCACTATCCTGGATGATAGCGTGCTGCGAGGATGTCTGCGCTAAGCGCTAGCATCTTCAATGCCATAAAAATAAAAATGTTTCAATCTGCACGGCTCCAGGATGTCTACCAAGTATTTAAAGATAAACAAAAAACACTTCCAGCAGCCTCCAGGTAACATGGACTTGGAAATATAACCAAATATATCTTTGAAATGTAATAGAAAATGATATAACAAGGTTTAGAGAGGAAGACCAATGAAACCTCTGTGTGTTTGAGAGTCTTCACTCCAAGATACTTGTAAGAAATGAAGAAGGGTTGTGCTGCTTAGGGACTTGCCTTAGTCAAGTTGTGATTTTGGTCTTCCGACCTCCACGAGTAGCAAATGATATAGAAAATAAAAAAAAAACAGTATGTGCTCCTACCCTAAGTGTGTCTAGGAGATTAGAACAGTGATGAAATGAAAGCAAACTGTAACATCCACATTTTATAAACATAGAAAAAAATCTAGAAATTTACCATAAAGTAATTTAACAAGGTAAAAACGAGATAGAGAAATTTTTTCTTTTATTCAACATATAATCAAGTAACTATAATTACAAGATTTCTCACTACAAAATACAATAAACCATATTGTCTTTCTCAAGTACAATGTTTACAAAAGTAAATCCATTACAAATATCTGTATTAGATAATGTTTTACATAATCTCAATAAACACAAATCTTCAGAGATATACTGCATCCAGAAATTTGACATCTTTATCACAAGTCATGGCATATCTTCTGCTAGAGAGAGAGTATCTTTCTAGTGATTTACCTCCAACCACAGACCGGCGGTCTCCCACACATCTTCCACATAGGAAGTGGCCCTACCCTTCACGAGGAATATAGACCAAAGGTGACTAGTGGTAAATTGCCTTTCTGAGTTCATAGTGTTGTATCCTACACAACTCTATCAATCATACAACCCTAGATACCCTCTAGCTAAGTACGATTTTCGATAGGTTGTGCAATCCATATACAGTGAACCGACAATGCATGCAGAGACATATGCATTACTATGGCCATAGTTTCAATATAAATTGACGTTCGTAATGAACGTTGTCGTATTGTTCACCCATCCCAACTCGACTTGGATACTATCATATTCCTACAGTTCGACTTGGCCAACTACATTTAACTTATGAAGTCATGACGATTTCAGTAATTTAGTCTTCTCGACCCATACATGTTTTCTTTCATTGTCTATAATCTATAGACCTAATCAACTATATTTCTTTACGAGGATTCTCATTACATCATTGCAATACCCGAAATCCAAGACTTATCAACTCATAAGGATTTTTAATCACTATACAACGACTAAGATAGTTACCTTACCCAGGTTAAGCATCATAGTCTAAGAAATTGTTTTCCTTTCTTACAAGTAAGAATAATTATACATAGTTAGGGTACTTGTCCCTTCAATCATGATCTATATAATGATCTCAATGATTTAATATAAATAATTACCATATCCAGGTCAAGTTAAGGTTTAACTAAAGAGTTTTGTCTAACTCAAACCTAGTTTTTCTGATTTAGGTGGATTCACAAGACACTGTCATTGTTTCATAGACCTTATGGAATGACTATCTATTCTTGGGTATCTCTTTGCATCTTTGAAATCATTTGAGATTCATTGCCTATCGACAAGTAACAACTAAGAGAAGTTGTGACCAATTAGGTATAATATACTTTATGGTTGACTAACCATTAATAGTACCTCTTGCATGCTTGCAATACTTGAGGCTTATGACTTATCTCTCAAGTCGACTTGTAAATAATCTACTACAAAGGATAAACTCTATTGATAAGGACACATCATCCTTTATGAAATGAACATTATTATTTTGGGTACTCGACCTTCTTTGTCGACCCATATTGAAATAGCTAAACAAGTTGCAACCTGTAAAGGTTCCTTTAATACTTAACCCTACTAGGTCAATCTAAGGCTTGTTTTTCCCTTTTTCATGATAATGGAATATCGAACAATCAATTCTAGAAATAAAAGTGTTCAAGTAAACAATTTTCCTTTCGTCTTCTTTCGACTTAAAGGTTGTTTCGACTTCCATACAAGTCCTACTTTAAAATATATGAGAATACCTCGATAGTAATATTGCCAAACAATTCAACTCCAAGTCTAAGATTCTCCTAAGTTTAGTTGGACCCTAATTAGTTGACAGTCTAATCCCAATTGATATCCATTTGAATTCATGTTTAAAGTTCTCCTTTTGCACACTGACAATATAGAGTTATATAAATGAGTGTTTTCATCTAAGTTGAAGGGGGAAAATCCTCTCACTTTGGACATCCCTAGAATAAGGTACTCCCTTATTTGATATTAATAACTGTTAAAATTAAAGTGTTCTAAAGAGCACAAGAGTCCTATCTTCGAAGTATCTAAAACTTGCAAAGCTATGTTGCCATATTAACTAGTTTATACTGAACCTATGGTTTGCCAGAACAAAAGACATGTATACAAATTGATTAAACAACAACCTTCAATAATTATACATTCTTAATTGTCTGTCCTCGAATATTAAATACATAAGACTAATCTTCATTTTAACGACCAAATGTATAGTAATATTTTTTGATCAAGTTGGCTTTCTAACTTAAAAGTATTAGTCATAATGAGCTTTATGATTTTCACAACGTCAACTCAAAAAATTGTTCCAAGATAAGATTATAATCATCAATCCTGAAGCAGTAAATCATCTAGCTTCAACTAAGAGTTTTAAGAGTTCCTTGATAGGTAGATATAAATATTCGATATCACTCTCTAGATTCTTTCTTCGTTCTTAAGGGACAGAGACGTAACATAAATGGAATTAATGATCAAGTATATTATATACACTAGAGGTATTCTTAACTAAAACAATACTGTATATATCATTGGCTACGTTAGTCAATGATATTGATAAGATATCAGATTAAGCTATTTTCAAATAACTAGAACATAGGTTCCTATCAATCAAATCATGACTCTTATCACAATAAAAATCAAGAGCTAACAAAACTTGCAAGGCATTTAAACTTCATCCGCTCAGAAGTCTAAAGAAGCGACTTACGGATTGAATGGAAACATGAACATAAGCAAGTATCAAAACTATTCAAAGACAACGACTAAGGGGTAAGAACCTGGTTTTAATCAATTTCAAATGATTCAATGATCGTTTGACCTCGTCCATTGTGAGCTCTATTCCTTGCTAATGACTAGATATCTTCTTCTTAACCGGTTTCCAATTCTTCCCTTTGATGCTTACCGCATATTCTCCTTTTTTTTCTTTACCTCCTTAACGCATAAATAACATTCTCTTCAATGATGTTTTTCCCCCCCCAATGACTTAGCTAAGTCGTGGTTTTTTTAATGACTCAACAAGATTCATAATGTGTCATCCCTATTTTTCGTTCCTCCACACTTTATAGTTAGAAACACATTGAATACAAAACATACGCCCATGATTCAGTTTCAATTGAGCTATAAATTTGCATATCTCTACACATGTCGACGGGAAGAACACTCTTTGAGGGAGCTTCAGTGAATGTGGTTAGCATCGCCACCGCTCTTCTTTCAAAGAGGCCGACAAGACATTAAACCTACGTTTACTCATTTAATAAACACTTAAAGTGGTTCATTCCACCACTCAATATAATGAAGGCTCTCCTATTTGTAAGCCTTCGACTACTCAAGAATTAAACCATCAACTCATTATGAGGTATTATCCTCATTTGATGCTAAGGCAGCTACATATTGATTACATCAATTATAATCCCCATATCTTCGCCTATTACATTAGGTAGATATAGTTTATTCAATAATAAGATAATATTACACCATGGGGTACGAATATCATGATTGGGTTGAGCTTGTCTCCCCATCATAATCTGTCGACAAATATCACATATTAATAACTTCGACGAAAATGTCTTAACATTTACGAATCGTTATAACACGTCAAATATCTTAATAATAGTATTAAGATAATTATTTTACAACAATAACGTCGTAATATTTACGTTGAATGTAAATAGCTATAAATCAAACTCAAATGATGTCGTTAATGTTATTAACGACTAAGATGACTTAATACGACTTAGCAAGTTTTGGAAACAATATCGACTACCTGTCGATTAGGTTCAAAAGTAAATTGACAAGACAAAGCTTACCTCTTACGACACCTTGGTTCACTTTTTTGTTTAACACTTATAACTCGGTTTGGCAAATAAATCACTCATAACCCGAGGTCTATATCTCTCTCCTGGAAAGATACTCTCTCTCTTCTTTTCTCTGAGAGTCATCTGATAACCTGTAATCCTGTTTCACTTGTCATCAAACAATATGTGATCAGTGCACCATTATTCAATTAATTCAACTAATAAATTAAATCTCATAATACAATCGATAATACCATAATCATTTCTATGATTCCAATAAATGACATTCAATAAAATCCATGTTTTTCCTTGTCATCAATCTAAACATTACAATAAATTTACTTACGTCCAAATAAAAAGTAAAAGTATAGCAAGTTAGAAATTAGGGATGTAACACAAACTAAGATATCTTCCCTGGTCTACGGGGATAATATATCCAACAACATATAAATGTGTGGTAGTCTACACCCAAAACAAATGCAAGATGGTGGTCTACATCATGCAACACAACAAAATGGCAGTCTACATCAAGAAAATAACAATATAATGCAAAACAAAATTAAATAAAAGGCATTGAACAACACAATGAAATAATCTTACCAATTTGAATGAAGAAGAGAAGGCTGCAAACTCTCAAGAGCTCAAATATGTGTACAACTTTCAAACCCCAACAAGAGAGGGAGTTCTCAATGAGCACCAAACAAACCCAAAACCTCCAAGAGCCAATGAAGATGATACCAAACCACAAGAGAGTGCAAAAATCTGTATAGCTGCTACGAAGATTGGATTCACCAAGAATTTCTCAAAGTTGCAAAGTAGAGCATTGTGAATGAGCGAATGAATTCTAAAACCCAAAGGATTCCCACCAAAAGGAAGGAATGACCCCAAATAGTAAAGCAAAGAGACGTTTGATGGTTGAAGAGGCATTACGGGAATTTGACCAGCCTCAGGGAATGATTCAACACGTCCCATAATAGTTCACTGACCGTTTCACATTTGTGGGACGTTAGTGCAGCATGTGGACGTCTGTGCTGAGCACTAGCGTCCAAGTGAATTTACCTCAGAATTTGATGAATCTTCTCTGGGCTAGGAGAATCACCAACCATTAAAACATAATTTGAAGAAATTGAGAAAAAAAGACAGAATGAAACAAACATAAACCTACAATGGAGAAAGGAGGTATAAACATCAAAGCTTGCAAATATAATATGAAATTGCAAGGATATACAATTTTGGATGTTACACTAGTAAGTTAGGAAATATTGATTAAACAGAAAAATAATGCATATTTCTAGAAGCAAAAGGTGCTTTGAGCAATAAAAGCACCAAAGACACATATATGCCCTTCGCCATATATGCCCTTCACCATGTAATCAACTACAGCCGTCCACCACTCTACTTAAATATCATCCACTTCAATGGTCAAACCATCAATAGCAATTTATACCTCATTCACAACAAAAAGTGGTAAATATTTGTCCTATTTTTATTGGCTAAATTTAACCTTTGACTATTGAAGTGGATGATATTTAAGAATAGCTGTCCAAAAGTAATGTATTCTGTGATAAAAAGATTTAATGACGTACTATAGCTAAGACACAAGGTCTTAACAGGGAATCTCCTTGGTGTGTACCGCGTAATATTATTTTATTTATTAGTTTTGTATTGCTGCTTGCATTAGTTTTATATTGCTGCTTGGAAAGAAAAAATCTCCAATAGGAATGCATGGGAGATGATAGAGGAGGCATTTCCATTTTGGCAGGGTCGCGAAGAAGAGCTCAGAAAATCAGAATGGGAGAAGATGTTCAACTACAACCAATTTGTTTTTCAAAATCTGACCTTCAGTCAAACGGAGGTGAAGTTAAGTAGTTTGAGTATTTATTAAGTCATTCTATTGAAGACTTATATATATGATATGCATGTATGTGGGAAAATTTATATTACATGTGTTTATTCTGGTTCTCCATGATGAACGAGGGATCGCCATGGGGAGAAATGATGTTGCTATTCATGGGTAGAGAAGGCGAAATGTTTGGAGTTCAGTTCTGAGTGGGACTTATGCTCTAGCCGTCAAAATTAATATTACTAGCAGTTGCACGGTTTCTGTGTGTAACAGATTTGTCCATAGGTTATTTGTAGAGGAAGAAAGAAGAGATATGAAATACTAAATTAGGCTTTTAAACCAATCTTTCTTGTGAAAAGATCTTGCATTAATGGATGAACATTGGATTTCAATAAATGTTGTGTATGAGGATTCTATTTTTATTTATCTTTTGTTGCCAAAATAGTTTATTATATAAAATATGATTTTTATTTTTTAATAATCAAAATTTAAAATCTTGCCACCATCTCTATCTAAAAAGACTAATTTTCTAATTATATGTAAGTCTTTGTAAAACATTTCTGCTATATACAAAGCTATTATCATAATAAATCAGTGTGATTAGGTTTGGAATTTGACAGTCAAATAGAAATTATAAGGTAAAAAAAATGATTTAATCTAGAGTTTGAATATAGCTAAATAGAAAGTTGTTAAATGTAGAAATTAAAAAATAATTAAAGTTATTTTAAAATTTTTTAATTATAACTTCAAAAAGAAACTAGAGTTTATAGAATTATATTTGTTAAATCCACATATATGACAAAATACATTCCATCAAAAACTGACTAAATTCTTAAATAAATATCAGAGACTAATATTCTAGGCCTGATTAACTTCTTAAATGACAATAATCATTATAGATTCAAAGTCCAACTCAATTAAGAGAGTTTTCCTAATATATAGCTTTAAAATTACTAAAACGTAGTCAAATGGCCTTTTCTTCCAATAAGCTAAATCTATAGCTAGACTTCTATAAACCCAAAACTCTCAATTTCCAAAACCCTTAGAAATTCACAGGCAAAAAGAGGGGTTAGATAAATGTGCATAGACACATTACATTCAGGTTAGTTTCAAATCAAAAAATGATGTGCATCTCTCTCTGAAACATGCTTTATAATCCGTAGGAAATGTGCCAACTTAAAAAAAAATAAATGAAATTAAAAATGATAAGCAGCAGCAGCTGGTTCCCAACTGTGGCTACTCTTCACATTTCATTTGCTTACATTAACCAAACAAAAGATCAATGAAGGAAATCCATCCAAATTTATGCCATGATTATTTGTATATATAGTTGGTTACATGTATGTGAGAAGATAACAGTGATTGTTGTATTGTGCCACACAGGTATAAGCTGCGGAAAATAACATCTGTTATAAAATCAAACATGGCCACCTAATAATCAGTCTGTATGCAGTGTACATAGGTCTTAAATGTTTCTTTAATATGCAGCTGTAATAATCAACCTTACATCACCCCCCGTCTTCAACTAAAATTCGTTTTGCATTTTGTTAGTATCCATGCGGCCTTTAGGTTTAATATAATTTTATTAGTTTCTTTTGCAAATACAAGCACTTAATGGGTGTCATATATTTTTATATGCTGCTGCAAGCTTTGAATAACAACAGTCCCATTTTAATTAAATTGGGGCAGAAACAATGTGTGATAACTTTACACTTTGTGTGAGATACCTGGCATGAAAGTGCATTTCTTGGCTGTGTGCCAAGAGCGTTGCAGGCCAAACTGGGGCTTTTTCGTGTGATTCTTCTGTTTTTTAATCATGGCAGACACAATGTCTGTGTATTCGTTTCGTTAATATTCCATAGAGGGCAATGGCATCTTAGTGTTGTTTATGTTGTTGCGGTCAAGAGATTGAATCCTGTGGAATGGAGTTTCTAATGATCTGAGTCTACTCTACTTAAATATCATCTATTTCAATGATCAAACAATCAATAGGAATTTTACACCTCATTCACAATAAAAAGTGGTAAATATTTGTCCTATTTTTATTGGCCAAAATTAACTTTTGACTGTTGAAGTGGATGATATTTAAGAAGTCAGATTTGTCCTGCTGTTGAAAACGTCTTCCAGTAGACTATGGCAAGGTGATGATCCCATACATTTTGCATTGCCATATATATAAAATTAAATGAAAAATTTAATTCTTATATATATATTTTTGGTGAATGTAAGTGATGATAGATTCCTTGGTTTAAAAAAAAAACTTATATAAAAATAATACTATAATTTTTTTATGCCATAAATATAAATAAAACATTTGGATAACTTAATTCAACTCTTATAATTTTTCTTTATTTTGTGATGATGTTGGTGCTCTTACTATTGAATTTTCATATTTGTTTTAATTTATTTAATTTTTTAAGGTCATAAACTACTATATGTACATTTAATTTAATTTTGTTTGTGTCACCACTAATTTTTTATATTTAAGAAATAAATGTTAACTTTAAATAGTTTTTGTGAACACTATCACCCATTAAACTCCACCCTTTACTCCCACTATAAATTACGTCTCTTGATATAATTAAAATTACATAATGAAAGTTTAAATAATTGATCTATGTTCTTAAAAACCACATAGTTTAACACCTAACTTGGATTGTTAAACATAATATGATTGGAAGGCATAGCCAATAAGCATTCTTATAAACTCCCTTCTAATCCAACATGATTTAAGGTAATTTTTCATGTGTTGCATGGTATAATCTTAGTGAATACTACGTTTGAATTAATTTGAGAGGATAGGCTCATTGGGATCAACTTAGGAACTGAAAGATGAAGTTAATAAAACGCTTAAAGCCACATTTAGGGTCGCATGTTGACATTTGTCTATATTGATTGTTTGGATATATTAGTAGGAGCAAACAATATGTGAAGAATGAAGTTTTTTAGGCCATGTTCTAGTCTTAGGTTGTGAGACAAGTTATGAAAATTTTGGTGAAAAGAGAAGGGTCTCAAGCGGTTCAAGCCCACGCGATGATCTTCTTAATTATGATCTATTTAATTATGGCTGCTTTGTGATGTTTCTTTGATAAATGCATGTAAATTTGCCAAAGATTTGTATTCTAGCATATCACAAAATATTTGTAACCAACTTGGCACTCGCCAAGTGGGGTGGAGACGAGATCTATTATTAACTTTTAGACAAGTTACCAAGCTTAGTTTAAGGACTTGGTAGGCGCCAAAGGTGAAAAAAGAAAGGAAGGTTTGTCTTATGCTTGCTTTGGAATTAAGTTGTGGGATACAAAATTTTAAGTTTTTAAGGATATGCATGGAAAATAGATAACAATGTGAACATGGACCAAAGTAAATCTAGCACTCAATTGGGATATAGGAAAACACTTTTCTAGCACTAAGATGACAAATTTAAGCGATCATTTTCCAAATTAACAAGGTATTAGATGGTCATAAAAGCAAAAAAAATGTTTGGCTAAAATACCTCAAGTAGGGCTTAAATTTGACAGTCCACCTTGCCTATCAAGGATTTTTTTTCCTACAGTTTAGTCTTCAGGTGAAAATTATTATTTTTAAATGTAAGTCAAAATTTTATATATAAAGCTGAAGTTTTTTCAATTCAAAACAAATCTATAAAAAACAATTCTATTTCTTAAAAAATTTAAAAATAAAAGCAAAAAACTAGAAATTCTTAAAAAACAAATCTATTTCTTAAATAATAGAAGTTCCTATTAAAAAATTTAAAAATAAAAGAAAAAAACTAAAAATTTAGAATGAATATATTCTATAAAAAATAAATCTATTTGACAATTGTTTTCTTCTATTTATATATATTATATAATTTAGAATAAATATATAATTATATTCATAAAAATAAATTTAAAAATTTGGGATTTATTCTATTAAAAAACAAATCTAAAAGATATATATTTAGATTGAATATATAATTATACTCATAAAAAACAAATCTGGGATATATTCTATTAAAAAACAAATCTAAAAGATATATATTTAGAATGGATATATAATTATACTCATAGAAAACAAATCTAAAAATTTGGGATATATTCTATTAAAAAACAAATCTAATATATATTATATATATACGGTCAGATTTTAATATTAATTGTTTTTTTTACAAATATTTGTTTTTATTGTATTTTACAGCTAAAATCTTTAAATACAGCTATACAACTGTCAAATTTAAGCCCTGATCCCAAGTATGAAAGGCGAAATAAAATGGAGCATGAAGTGAAAGGGGATGGATGTCTAAGTTTGTGTATTATAGATGTAAAGAATTGTCGAGCTCCTCAAAATATTCACCCTCCAAAGTACGTGAACAAAAGGGTCCACTTTAAAAGCTTTTTGTGATTATGTATGGGTTGAGCTAATTACGTTTAAACTTTCTACCCTCCTAGGTTTTTGTCAATGAGATTAGCTAGCTTGAGTACAAGGTGACCCATGTCTATGGGGTGGGTATGGGTCTTCTTTTTATACTCACAAGTGACTCTAGTAAGTTTATAAGCATTATAAACTTGTGAGGCTCTATGTGTTTTCTCATCAAGGTTTTGAGATTTACAAGGTTGAAAACTCTAATTGTAAGCATTAAATAAGACTTGCATTGAGACTCTAAGGTTAGGAAATGCAACTTCTTAGCATAAATAGACTTCAAAATCAAAGACTCAAGAAAATAATATAACGAACCCTAAATATGAATATATTATATTAAAAATATTGGTGTGTTCATTATAAAGAGATTTTGTACTCTTCGAAATGTGACTCATCGCACAAGTGTGAGTGAGTTAGCCTTGACGCAAGCACATGGACCCTCTCCTTGCCTTGGGCGACCTCCAAGTCACTCTCACTCTTGTGGTAGAAGCTAGTCAAGTGGAGGCAAGACTCGGAGGTGGTTCTGTTCCCTTGGGAGAAGAACATCACGAAGAGTGGTTGACTGGTCTTGGGGTCTGTCATGGTTTGCTAATGTTGTTATATGACTGTTGTGATGGAGATAATAAGATGACTCGAAGAGTCACTAGTTATCAATCTCCTGTTTGAGTTTCTAGTGCTCCAACATCTAGATGGATGTCTATTGTAGTCGTTGATAAGCCAACTATATTGTAACCTTTCTTCTATGGATTGAACACGTTGTATTTGTTCTCTATGTTGAATCAGCCTAAGCACGTGTTCTTTTTCTTCTCATGTTTGTTGTTGTCTAACTCCATTATTAACCAATAAATCTGATGCAGAAAAGTCATGCAATCAACTCAACAGATCAGGGTTTCCTTTATTAAGTGACCCACTAGTTACAATGTGTTACAATTATCATGTCAAACCAAGGACGTATCTTCTTGGATGGCACCTATACTGCATGTACAACCTAAGGATTCTTGAGAGTTCCTAAGAGGTTGTGTACAGAAAAAGATAATTGCTTATAATTGAAAAGAAATCTATATTATAAACTTTTAATCAAACACAGTAGTTGTTACGGGTAATTCTATTAAGCTATAGGCATATGCTGCTTCAGCTATCAACAATCAATTATTTATATGAAACAAGTTGATTACAATTACTAAAACTTTTAACAACTAACACCAACAAGAGAGCTATAGTTATACCTCAAGTGGGCCCTTGCTTGGGTGAACTGTATCTTTACAAGATCTTAATCAAATCTTTAACTATGCGTTGCTCACATTGACTGAAGCTAGAAATTTATCTATATTGATTTCAAGAAAATATAATACAGACTGTTGGTAATGAAAATCTCTATATCTATTACATAGAATCTTCTGAATATATTGACACATTCTAAATATCCTTTTCTAACTAGATTCTAAACAAATTAAACTATATGTGTTGACTCTCCCTTGAAACATAGGGAGAGGACTATCTTTATTCTGGCAAAACATGAATAGGAAACTTACTTCTAATTAAAACTGTTCAAGGAGTATAATCCTAATACAACTCTTCAACTATAGTGGAAGAAACATAAATAATAGAATCATGCAAACAAAGATATAACTTTATGCAATCCTTGCAAAAGGATTGCCCAGTCCTTTGCCATCATCCACCACTATTATGAGTTTCTCCTTATTAAACTCACATAAGACATTACTGTTGTTGGGTAATTGCTAATGAGTGGAATCATTACTACTACTGGGTAATTGTTGGTGAGTGGAACCATTGCCGTGGAGACTAATTCCTTCATACTCGACTTTTACTCTTTTGGCTATGGGTACCTGCTCCTTCAACTATAGGTGTTATTCCTATGGCTGCAGATTCATAACAACCTTGGCAACGGGTATCTGTGGCTTTGTGGCATAGAAGGTTAGCTACATTCCAAAATACTTCCATACCAAAAATCACCATAATCGACATAATATACTATCATATTTTGAAAATAATTACCAAAACACATACATTTATCAACATATTATATATCAGTCTTAGTGCTTTAAACTTCAAATGTCAATATAAAGTCTCAAGTAATATTCAAGGAAATGTTCTGTAAAAGTAAGAAATAATCGTAGAAAATGGGACAGTTGTAGGTCCTATTAGTTATGCTAGTTGTGGCCTAGGATGTAATTCTTCAATCTCCTCAAGGATAGTCCTCACCCACTCACCTGTAATTCCAGGGCACATTTGAATTCTTGGATAGAGAGAATAGACTTGAGTTGACAAAAAGTTGACTTTTGACTTAGTGGTGTTATCAAAGGCTTTGTATGAGTTCTCTTGACTTTTGTTGACTTTGTGATGAAATTGAGGAGTTTGTGAATGCTTGTTTTTTTGAATCCTACCTCGTGATCGAATCAAGGGTTTGAATTTTCTAAGTTCTAATGTTTTTTGTATTTTCTTGGATTTTCAATATGTATGCAAACAATTTTTTTGGTTCTTTTCTGGAATTGAAATTTGAGATTAACTAATTAACTAGGAAATCAAAAAATGAATGCAAATTAATATGAGATTACCTAATGCAATTATACTATGTTTTGGTATTTTTGAAGAGATTTTTGGACTAATCTAAGAATTGAAAGTGTGAAACAAGAAATTTAATCTAGATTGCAATTTAAATTACTCAAGCAAACTAATCTAATCAACTTTTAAATGAATATATCAAGGAAATTGCAACACAAGATTACTATTCCCAAGAGAAAATTGTGATCTAATTATTTAAGAAAGCATGAAAAACCTAGATTGTGGTCGACGCAAGAGTCTCTGCACTACCCTCAGGAATCCTTTTTTCGACAACCTCTTCGTCCTCTTGTAGCAGTGGGGTCCTCCTCTTGGCGACAACTAGGAAGAGAGAAAATGAGCTTGAGAAAGCTATGAATTGGGAGAGCTTTGAAGCTTTGAGAAACTAAAGAAATAAATGAGAAAAGAGGCTCAAAGGCCTATGAAGAAGCTTGAAAAAGCTTGTGAAGATGAGAAGAGCATTCTCCAACTTTATAAATAATGAAGAGGTGAGGGGTATTTATAGCTTGGAAGGGCACACAAGAGGGGGAAATTGATTGATAAGTTAATTCAATTGATTGAAGAGTTAGCAGGTTTGATTAAGGAGTGAACTGGATTGATTAAGGAATGAACAAGCCTTGATAGCTTTTCATAGGAGAAGAAATGGAGTTAGCATGAGATTTATGGGGAGATAAGAAGAATTGATTTGTGAGTTATAATGGAGTGATTGGGAGTCTTGAATCAGTCAAAAAAGTTGATGATTAGTTAGGGAAGGTAACTCATGCAATCAGGGCTGAATTTGGAGAAAATTTGGGCCCAAACTGAAGAAGAAACCATGCTAAAAAACATGATAGTGTCACGCACTGGGTCGCTAGTTTTACTAGGTCAGGTCATTAGGTGGTGACCTAGAAACATTTTTTGAATGACATGGGAAATTTTGGGAGCTCGTTTAAGCACATATGGACTCCTTTTTGGGTGCCATTTTTTTAATTTGCATAATTTTTTGAGCTCTACGCAATGGTGCCATTAGTTTTTATTGAAAGTGTCTTGAAGTTATACTTTCAGATCATTTTTTCTTAGGGTATCCTATCAGTCTCATAGGCCCTAAAAGGTTTGATATCCAATTGGAAAGTGAGTTGGATGGATGCAGAAGAAATAATGGATGGGAAAGCTCCTAGGGAAGATTGATTTCCCCTCTTGTGAATTGCATTAGTCATGTCATCGAGGTTGGAAAGTGATAGGAGTGGTTTGTTGAAGATGGGTTAGGTGACTAGGAAAATAGTGTGCATGACTTTGGATGGTTAGGAAAGCACAAACAAAGTGGAAAAAAACAAAGACACGTGTCTCCAAGAGAAGCATTGCTAAGAGGGAATTATATTCATGCTTCCATGTATGTGATTAGGATTTACAACTCATCATAGGGTCCTCGTGTAGGCTCATGTGCATTTTTAGAGCTTACAGGTTCGTCCTTATAAAAAGTGTGAGAGATGTAATTGGTAATAACTTAATAACTAACCTTTATAACACAACACTAACACACTACTAAATCACTAGAGTGAGTATATTACAAAAGGTAAGCCTTATATTCTATGCCTCCTCTTAAGGTTTACAATATTGAATTAAAAACATACTAACAAAGAATAAAAGTAGAACTACATATTCTTTAGTACCTTCTCTTTGAAAATTCTTGGACTAGGTAGAGCTCAATTAAGTTGCCTCATAACCCTTGTAAATTTGTAGCTCCCGAGCTAAATTCCTAAGTTCTTAGATTCCATCTCCTCAAACCACTAAATTATGAATCTCCCACATTATTGGACAACCATCCATGTTGAGATACATCCATAATGCTCCATCAAGTTGTCTCATGACCCTTGTAAGGGTATAATTTCTAAGATCCACAAACTCCAAAACTACTTGGGTAGCTATCCAAAGGTTCATCTACACTAGATCCCTTCCCGTCTCCAAAGTGTGGACTTCTTAACATATGTATTCTTCATCAATGAATTCTTCACCATTGTTAGCATCCGGTGGAGCTTCAATGATGGCTATATTAGCTACATTTGGTTTATCTTTTAGCTTTCCCTTGAGAGCATCATTGGTTAAAATTCCACAATTCTTAGATGTGTGACCTATTTTCTTATAGTAATAAGAATAATCTCCCCTTTGTCTATGTCCGATCTTCTATGATTGTTTTTTAAATATAAAACACTCTCAAATTGATGATCATCTTCTATATCTCTTGTAGTTCTCTTTTCTTTAGTTAAGATAGTTGAAATCATATCTTCCAGAGTTTGAGAAGGCATTTGATTGAGTAAAAATGATATCAGAATATTTATAAGGTAGATTGTTTAAGAGAATAGATTTGACATCCTCATCATCTACCATAGCATTAAATTCTACTAGTTGTCTAATAAAAAATCTTAGATTGCTTATGTGGCTCTAGACATTGTGACTTTGTCAACCTTTTCAAATTTGAATAACTAAAGTTTTAAAGCAAACTTTGCATCAACTATTTTTGCTCAAAATAGTTTATTTAGATTTTCCTTCATTTCCTTGGATGAATTTTCTAGATCTATATGATGTAACTCAGAATTAGAGAGAGCAACACCAATAATGGATTTGACTAAGTTACCATCTCTACTTTAGCAGGCATGAGTTTTCCACAGTCCATGAAATAATTTGTGATGGTGCTTCTGGCTTAAACTGTGTATGTTTTTGCTTCAACGTTTCGGATCACACTCAGTGATCCATCATCAGGAAGAGGATGATTATGAGTTGGATTGCCACCTGCTCCTCCTTTTAAAGGGTAAGTTGGCAATCCAACTCATAATCATCCTCTTCCTGATGATGGATCACTGAGTGTGATTCGAAATGTTGAAGCAAAAACATACACAGTTTAAGCCAGAAGCACCATCACAAATTGTCTTTACTTTGCCAATCCAATAACTTATTTACAATTATAGGTGTTTTTTATTGCCATTTACTATTCCCCACAAGCTCTTGTTCATAGGTTGCAATTGGCTTTTTAGTTTCCATGTGTAGACATTGGGGCTAGAATACTTTTCTAATGGAATTCCATTCTAAAAAAAATTTAAAAATACCCTAGAATAATTTAAATGTGAACTTGAAAATTTTCAAATCCTCATAAGAATTTATTATTATTATTTTTGAATGAAGATATAAATACCTTCAAAGTTGCAACTTTGATATGCAACTTATGACCAGGGTTTCAAGGCAACAAATTACCACATGATTCTCCCATGCAAGCATAGTAAACTGCCCTTCAAACTCTACAAAAATAATATGAACTTCCTTTTTATGCCTGCATGCCCTAAAAACATGATGTTTCAAATTGGTAGTCTTGATAAAACATTGCAAAAAAGTGTCGTGCCCTTCAAGGGTCCCACACAACTTTCATACTTCAAGTTTTCATTGCCCTCATGACTAGACTTCCCACAACCTCTACAATTTTTTGATTCCTAGCCGCAACTGAAAAGAAAATGTGCCCTAATGATCTAACTCTCTTTCACATGATGGCTAAGATCCCTCGATAGTGGCTCCTTTATTATTGATGGCATGTCTAGTCTAGTTTCTAGCATGGCTCACATTCTTATTCCGATGCCATTAACTTTCTCTATCTTGGCTAGCATGACTAACATATATAAAAAACAACTCATTTGAAGCATGTCCAGGCACAACCTCACATTCTTAACCCTTTATCCATACTTAGACATCCTTCACACTCTAATATAATAATGAAGCTCAAAATAAGAATATATTATATTAAGAAATATTGGTATGTTCATTACAAAGAGGTTCATCTCCTCATAAAGAGTGCACGAGATGTAATTGATAATAACTTAATAACTAACTTTTTATAACTCACCACTAACACAAGTTACTAAGTCACTAGGGTGACTTTATTGCAAAAGGTAAGCTTCATATTCTAACATAATTTTACTTGTGAGTGTATAAACACTATTTCTATAAGTCCAAAGTGTGGGATAGAACTAAAGGTGTTAATTGCACATATTGTCCCTATTTTGTGGAATATGGATTTAGTGATTGTAGATGCCCAAAATTGTAGGGGCCTACATGATAGTCCAATGGTGATTTGGTAGTCTAGCTCATGACCCATATGGTGTGAAGAATTTCTTCTCACAACTAATCTACCTTGATGGAAGTCCTCCTTGTGTCTTTAGGTGCCTTCCTCACGTGTTTATCATCTCTTCTAGACACATACCTTGCTTGTGTGTTCCTCTTTTACTCCATAATCAAAACTTCAAACCTTCAACTATATGGGTGCTCTGTAGATCCTAGGGTCACTCAGATGATCAATGTTAATTTGTAGGGTTTCTCAAATGATCAATCTTGTCAAAATAGGTAACACACATTCTTGAAAGGGGTGACCCTATTGTGTTTAGTTAGCACACAAATCTTCTATTTCCAACTATTTCTCTTCCAATTTGGCTTGTGATTGGGAGTTTGCTTGAGTTTTGATGGCATGAATCACTCATCCTAATTGTTTCTCTTCTTCCCTTGACTGATTTCTATCTCCCTTTAATTAATAGTCTCTTTTCCTATTTAAACACCCCCATGCCTCATGCATCTGAGTGGTCTTATTTGAATTTGGTTGCCTTTGCATAGATTTTGTCAAAGAAACTTTACATCTTCTTCCTCTTTGAGTAGGAGAAGAAACTCACCTTCATAGATTTGGAAGCCCCTCTAGGCCAAGTCCCAAAATTCACCATAGCATCCTTACAAGATTTGAGATTTCCCTTAAAACATTGGAAGCTTCTAAAGATTCCTTATCGATTTCCAAGTAATCTCTAGTCTTCATGTAGAATTTCATCTTCGTTGCCCTGCTTCCATCAAGAGGAGTTTCCTAGAGCTAGAGAAGAGGAGACAATAGGAAAAATGGATCCTCTAAGCACAAAAGTCATTGCATCTTCAAAGAAGCTCCATTGAAGATTCATATTTATCATAGGTTCTTTTATTTAGTTTATTTTCTAAATTATAGAAGTTTTCTTTCAAAAAAGTAGTTTAAAGTAGTCATTAGATCACCTCTTGTGCATGATCTATAATATTCAATTACCATTTCTTAGTTTTAGATTAGATTTAATTACTTATTTAAATTAAATTAGACTTAGTTTCTTCTTTTTATCTAGTCTTATTCATTTGCTTCAAAGAATTCTTTCAAATCAAAACATTGCAAAAATGAGATTATCCCCATTCAAAAAAAAGATCTATTCATCTTCAACAATCAAACCAAAATAAGATTCTCTCATCAATAGAAAATTGGAAAATCACAAAGCAAAGTCGTATATCTTGCACACGGGTAAATTTAATTCATTTATTTGCATTCATTAACAAATTCAAAAAAAGTTGTTTCATTCATTAGCTACTTAGCTCATTTGAAAACATTTATTTTTAGAAAAGGAACACAAAAAGATAGTTAATTATTTCCTTGCATACATTTTAGCATTGCATGCATACAAAACTAAAAGAAAGAAGATAATAATAGGTTCATTTGTAAACAAGTTTTGGAAACCTCTCAAACATAAAAGAATCATATCAAAATTCTTTGAACAAGTGAACATCCAACCAAGATCAACCAAATCAAGCAAATCCAACAAGTCAAGAAAATAAAACATCAACCATTGTTCAAAGAAAACAAACTCACTAAAAATAATCTCTTGCATTTTTGCTTCTCCATATCACTTGGCATTTTATGCCCAATATGTCCTAGAGTAAGGGAAAATTGGATAGAGGAAGTTCTAAGTGAGATAAGAGCAACTCAACTAGTGCAAGAAACTCCCAATAAAGAACAAGACCAAGAACAAGCAACCATCCTTTGGCAAATTCAAGAGACAAACAAAAGGAGGTGCATAAGAGAAGAATTCTGTAGAAGAGAATTAGCCCTTTTGGAAGAGTTAATCAAACTAGAAACTCATAGACTTAACACCTTCCATGCCTTTGCTTACCATGAGCTAAACAAGATTCGAACTAGTGACCCACCTAGCCAAACTAGAATCATTACAACCACATCTTTCCAAAGATTTGCTAAGAAAAATTCCAACACCATGTAGTGGAAAACTAATACATTGTAGAATTAACATAATTCATGGGAAAACCTATCTGAACAATCCACTCTATTAATATACTTCCTATAATAAATCATCAACCAAGGAGCGTAAGCTTATGATGGTACTGCACTGTATGTGCCTTTATGGACTCAAGTCCTCTTAACTATCCCATTCAAACCTATTCTGATTAGCCTAGTCTGCTAAAATTCATAGAACTGTAAGAACAATAAAAATAGTTTAAAATCTAGTTGCTACGGGTACCTTCAGCATAAGCTGTAGATGACTTAATAAAAAAAATTACAAAATTAACTCAAAACATTCTAAGTGATAAAAGAGCTAATGCTAACCTCCAGAGGACTTCAAATAGACACAACATGCATTTTCTCATATATCATACTACTATATTTTAACAATTAACATATTCTAATTAACTCACACTGCATTTATACATAAATGAAAAATTGATTGACAAGAATGCATAAAAGAAATGAGGAAAAAAATGAAGTGAGGATTAGTACCTTGAGTGGTCAGCTCAGGGGACTGACTCACTTAACTTGAAATCAAATCAAATCAATTACATATACTCATGCATCTTCATAAAATGTATTTCTATTCATTCCATACCATAAACATAATCTTCTTTAGATTTTATTCAAATCAAAACATGTCTGGATAATTGATATTGAAAAACAGAGTAATGGCTAAGTAATTGGAAAGTAAAAGCAACTAACTTAACAACGAACTCATCCCTCTACTTATACAAAAATTGGAGAGTTTTATACAACTACTAACTAATCCTCAATCAATCCAACCCTATATAATAGGATATAGGTTTCATGATTGATTTATTAATCTAACTGATCAAAAGAAGAAAAGTCCTATTCAAATAAGAACTCCCATGAAATGGTTTGTATGAAAAACCACTCATAGACTGCATTTAGAACAAATATTCTTTTCTGCATTTATTCCAATCCATGACGGTACGGATTCATCCTCCATCTGTCTTCACTTTTGGCGTTCGAATTGCACTTCACTTAATTCCCTTGTCCTGCAACTCAATGCAATTGCTCTTTCCTTGATGCCACGTCCTTGTTGCACATGGTTAATTCTCCAAACATATGCACACAAAATAGCTTTCATATTTAAACCATAGGATTCTATCTCTATTGCATGCATACTTATATTTTAAGTCATTCTCTTGATAATATCACCACTTTATTCCATATTAACAACATAGGTTTAAAGTCTTTGAAAAGTATATGAGAAACAACATATAGTAATGGTGATGTTTGCAAAGTATCTGCAGGATCATATGAAAAGGTTTTAAAAGCATATAAAAACAACATAAAAAGAAGTCAATAATTCAACCCATCATCTCCCCCCAACTACTCTTTTTCTTGTCCTCAAGCAAAATTATGGAACTAAATATCTAGGGGAGAAGATTATAATGCAAAGTGATTTATCTGAGGTCCAGGACTTCTCTGACTCCTTATCCTTGTTTGAGATAAAAACTATTGTAGTAGGCAAGCCTATCCATCCTAACCAATTCTACATCCCTACATTTATTACTCTTTTCTCCTATCCAGTATGGTACTGGGTAAAGGAGAATAAGAGGGTGAAATGTGAGTGGTAGCCATGCTACTCTTGTTTGCTCTAAAATCCTGATATACTTGTGTAGCCTCTCAAACATGTTCATGTAATTGTGGAAGGAGTGGGGTTGTTTCCTTTGGAGTGCTGGAGTAAGACTGTTCCATCTATTATGTACATACCTGAGACAATGTTGAAGCATGGGTCCAGCTAACTGCTATATTTTTTTATGGTCTCACAGCCTCATATCCATGATTACTTTACCCAAACCTTTATGTGAAAGGAGCCTCAACCATTGTGTGAGAATTACATTAGGGTTTAATGCTTCTTTTCTAACCTATAATGGCACTGTTTTCTCCTGCTCTTCATACTTATCTACTAACTCTCCTCTGATCTTTTCATTCCTGAAGTATGACAATAGTGCCCTAATTTGTAAGTCCCCAACATAGATGGAAGGGTTCCATTCTATGTCCTCCTCCATTAGGTAGTTATGTAAATAGTATTCACATAATTGATCTTGTTCTTCTAAGCTGACTTCTTTAAAATGATTGAAAAAAATGTGCCTTGAATGTAAGTCAGGTTGATTATGAATGAATCTATTGAATTGAAAACTAAGAAACTTTTCTTTTAAAAACAATGCATAAACTCTTGGTGGAGGTCTGCATCTAATGTTTTGCATAGCTCTATCAATGACCTTTGTTAGACGATTCTCCAACCTTTTGATTACCAAATCCTTTTCCTCAACTGATGCATTAAGACTTTGTTTCTCTTTTTCCCAGTTCTCCTTTTCCTACTTGGTTTTATGAGTTAGTTTCATTAATTTTCAAAGCCTAGAGACAGAGTGGTATGATACCCTGGGGTTTTTGTCATAGGAGGTTGGAGAGTGAGTACTTTATCCTCTTCAATTTTTGTTTTACTTACAACCAGTTGTGCTAATAAATCTAAATTGGAACCATGGCCATAAGTCTAAATTTTCTCTTCCAACTCTTGAATCCTTTTCTCTTTTTCTTTATCTTTCTCTTCATACCCCTGCACCTGCTCTTCTAGCTGTCTTATTCTATCCAAAGCCTCTTGAAGTTCTTTTCTAATATTTCTGTCCTCCAACAATTCTTTTTCTTTTTCAAAATTTGGATTTTCATCATCACCTTCTCTAGGAATATCAAAAAATTTTTGAGCAAAATTATTAGGTACAGACTTCCCCATTTCCTTGCAGTAAACAAATCCTCTGACTCAGAATCAGAAGAAGAAACATACCTTCTTTTCTTGGCAGATAAATTGACATTATCAGAAGCATTAGCAGAGACATCCCTAGGAGGAATTTCTCCTCTGTCTGAATCTAAATTTAGTGGAATTAGATCACTGTCTTGCTGGTCTTCATTTTTTTCCTCTAATTTTTGTTCCTCAACAACTTTTTCTTTGGCACTTTGCCTCTTTAGCCTACCTAAGCGTCTAGGAGTGACAGTCTCCTACTTATCTTCCTTTTTCCTCCTCTTCTTGTCCCTCTTCTTCCTTCTTTACCTTGTATTTTCTTCTTTCATTGTGCTCTTGTGCTTCTTCACACCCTTCCTATTCTTCTTTTCTTTACCAGATGCTGAAGGAGTTCTTTTAGCTTTAAGGGTGGATGATGAGGGTTCTTCTTCTGCTGTAGGCCTAAATTCTAGAGGATTTTCATCTTGTGGCTCTTCATGCTTAGTTTCATATGGAGGCTTATCTTCTGGTTCAAGTGCCTCTAATAGTGTTGAAATATCTACACATTGCTTAAAAGCTTCCCACTCATCCTATGGGTACTGAATTCTCAAACTTATCTTTATTAATAGGGCTATTAAATAATGATGGGATAGAGTGGTGTCTGTCTATTGTTTCTAGTATTTAGAAGACATTCTTTTCAACATACTATATAGAAAATTTAGGACATTGACTAGTTTTTCATGCCATAGATGATTGAGCAATTTGAAATGTACAGTATATAACATGTTATATCGACCATCATAGGTAATATATTTGATGATGTATGAAGCACATTTTCCCCAAAAGAAGGGAAGAGATAATCACTTCGTACCTTGTGTGGTGGATTCCAAGTGTTCACCTCTCACAAAATTCCTCCCTCACTGCGACTGCATCAACTCTAGCTGGATACTCGGACCATGTTATGGAAACCTTGTGACTTGAGTAATAGCTATTTCAGGAGCATCTATAGTCAATCTTTTCACCATTGCTTCATCATATTGTAATGTGAATGCAAATTCCTTTGCCATCTCATCATCATATTCTGTTAGTTTCAGAAAGTAATCTAACCACCCCACTCTTGTAAAGAGTGGAAGAACCATTACATCTTCCAGTATTTCTTTATGTATAGAGGGTTCTCTTCTGATTACATCCCCTCCCATGATTTCTATAAATTGCAATCTCTACAATGTCAATTTCTACTGAACAGTGTCAATTTCTACTGCTTCAATTGACCACCCCAAAAAGAACCAACTTACAATTTTTGCCTCTCCTTTTTTCTCCATTGTAACTTCCTTAGGGTAATAGGTTCACTCATTGGAAAAATAGGCTAAGTTCATGGCATAGGAGGTTTTATCTGGTTTTTCTTGAAAGGCAAAAGATAGTGAATGGCTGAAATTGAAAAATAAACCCCTCCCCCCAACTTAAGTTTGAAGTGACCTCACTTCACATGTCAATTGATATGGAATGAGGAGCATTGATTAAATGGAATGATGGATAATATTCTTGCATGTACAAAATAAACTACAAGTAATTATGAATATAAAAAGAAAGCTAGTTTTAATTATTGAAAGTTACCTAATGTACATATTGAATGGAAAGAAATAATTAACACACCTTGGAATTTGTGAACATATACCAAGGATTGGAGTTGATATGCATGCGGCGAACAGTAATGTGGCGGGTATTGCGGTAGAGATATGGTGTGATGGTGCATAAATGTGAAGAAAAATGAACAACTCATGAATGTGAGTTGACATGTTTGGTAATGGAGTGGAGTTATTTCGAAATGAATGCAACATGTGGAATGAGTGGGAAAAATTGGGTATTGTTCACCAAATTGTGGAAGAAAGTTGCATACAGGAGTTGCTACGAGTGCCGCCAGCACAGGTCCCGACCGTGTAATTACAGATGTAATATATCAGGTCCTAGCTGAGTTAGGTCCCTATATGAGAGTGATAAACAAGTCCCAATGGAAGAACTATGGTAACCATGGATATTGTGCCATGTGTGCATGTGATTTTAAAGCAAGGAAAATTAAGTCTTAGTGCTAGGGGTTGAGTCGTGTAACTCAACTTCGACATCACTAGACTCATTGGGTGGATCATCTTTGGATATTGTCTTAGTGTATGTCATAGAGCCTTCATTAAGAGCATCTTGAAAACCATATTGAGTGGCTAGAGAGACGAGAAAATCATCCTTCTGAAGTGGTTTCTTGTACAGTTTCAGCCTGTGACCATTTACTAGCAATGAAAATCTTACCTCATCAATGGTTTGCAATTGGACTACACCATTAGGGAATACTTGTTGAATCTCATATGGGCCCAACCATCTTGACTAAAGATTGCCTTTGAAATCTTTGTATCTTGAGTCATATAGAAGTGCCCAATCACCACCAATGAATTCTTTGGTCTTGATGTACTTGTCATGCCATTTAATCCTTTGTTTCTGTATGACTTCTGTGTGGTGGATGGCTTCTAATCTGATCTCATCAAGAGCATTCAAATGTTGTAATATGTCCATTTGTGCTTTTGTCAAATCCATCCCTAATTCTGCTATTGTCCTCAAGGTTTTGTATTCAAATTCTATAGGCAGGACTGCTGTCTTGCCATAAACCAATTCATAAGGGGTGAACCCTGTAGTTGTATTCCATGTGGTTCTATATGCCCAAACAACTAATGGTAACCTGGAAACCCAATCTCTTCTATGAATCTGTACTATTTTGGTCAATATATTCTCAAGCTCCCTGTTTGTAACTTCAACCTAACCATTTGCGTGAGGATGGTAGGGAGTGCAATTTTTATGTCTAATATGATACTCTTTTAGTTTTGTGATTAAATTTGATGTAAATTGTGGCCCTTGGTTAGTGACTCTCTCCCTTGGTACACCGTATCTAGTGAAGATTTCCTCATACAAAATTTTGCCACATTTCTATCTCTAGCAAACTGCAAAGCTTTAACTTCCACCAATTTGGTTAAGTAATTAGTACATACCAGTATATATTCCTTGTTGTTTGAAGTAGGAGAAATAGGACCAACAAAATCCAGTCCTCACTTATCAAAAGGTGCCAATGTTATTTGTGGTTGTAAAGGAATTTCATCACTTCTTGTAGGTCTGCCCATCCTTTGACATCTATCACAACTTCTAGTGTACTTGACAACATCTTTGTGAAGTGTTGGCCAGTAATATCTTCTTGTTAATATTTTGAAGGCTGTCCTCTTGGAAGGAAAATGTCCACCACAGGGCTCATCATGACATTTCTTCATTATATCAAACACTTCATCCTCTCTGATACATCTTCTCATAATATTATTTGGGCCAGTGTAAAATAGGAATCCAGAAATCCAAGAGTAAGGGAAACATTTGTGAACTAGCTGCCTCTTCTCCTTGGAGAGAAGTAACCTGGAATCTACCCTGTAACCAAATAATTGGCTATATCTGCATACCATGGAGTGTGTATAGTTAGAGCAAATAGATGTTCATCAGGAAAAGAATCATCAATCACTCCTTCCAAGGACTGTGTAGGCAGTCTAGACAGAAAATCAACAACTACATTAGCCTTGCCTGGTTTGTCAACAATTGTTATATCAAATTCCTGTAACAACAATAACCATCTTACAAGTCTTCCACTCACTATTGGATTATTCATCAAATATCTGATTGATGCATGATCTGTATGTATGAATACTTTATAACCAGTTATGTAGTGCCTGAATTTGTTAATTGCATAAAATGAATACTTTATAACCAGTTATGTATTGCTTGAATTTGTTAATTGCATAAACAACAACTAACATTTCTTTTTCTGTCACAGTATAGTTCAACTCAGCTCCCTGTAGGTTTTTACTTACATAGTATATTGCATACTCTTTGTTTCCTTCTTGTTGGCCTGGGACTGCCCCAATGGCAAAGTCTGATGCATTGGTATGAATATGAAAAGGCAGTGTCCAATTTGGACCTCTAAGAACTGGTGCTTGTGTCAATGATGCTTTCAGCTTTTCAAATAAGTTTTGACAGTCTGCAGTCCACTCAAATTCAATGTCTTTTGTCAATAGAGTTAATAGAGGTGCATCAATCTTGCTAAAATCTTGGATAAACTGCCTGAAGTAACCTGCATGTCTAAGGAAACTCCTTACATCCTTTTGTCTTTGTGGAATAGGTAGGGTAGGTATGATCTCAATCTTCTTTGAGTCAACTTGGATTCCCGCACTTGAGATGAAATGTGCCAAGACTACTCCCTGTGTCATCATCATAAAATATTTTTAATTACTCAAAGATAGATTGTGCTTTGTGCATCTCTTTAAAACTTTCTCCAAGTTGTGCAAAGGTTCATCATATGTTTCACCATATGTGGTGAAGTCATCCATGTAAATTTCCATGTTGTCATGGGCAAAATCAGAGAAAATACTAAGGACCGCTCTTTAAAAAGTTGTTGGAGCATTGCACAAACCAAAAGGCAAGACATAATATGTGTACATACCCCAAGTGTAGGTAAATGTTATCTTATCTTGATCCTCTAGTGCAATCTTGATTTTGTTATAGCCACTAAAACCATCAAGAAATGAGAAATATTTCTTTGTTGCCAAAGAGTGAAGAACTTGATCAATAAAAGGGCCATGGAAAGTGATCTTTTCTAGTTGCAACATTTAGTTCTCTATAATCCACACAAACCCTCCATTTGCCACCTTTTTTGGGAACTATTACCAATGGTGAAACCCATTCACTATTTGAAATGGGGTATATGAATCCCGCATCTAACAACTTTTGGAGTTCAGCTTTCACTATTTCTCTTAGAGCAGGGTTCATCTGTCTTTGCTGCTGCCTAATAGGTCTATGGCCATCATCAATGTAATCTTATGCATGCATAAGGCAGGATCAATGACTTTCATATAACTGTAGTCCCATGCAAAGGCTGCTGCATGTGTTTGCAATATTGTGTGCAGGGATTGCTGTTGCTCATCAATCAATGCCTTATTAATACTCAACATCTTCCTTGGTTTGATTTCCAACTATTTAGACATCTCTTGCACACATGACAGGTCAAGGTTAGGTATTACTAGCAAGCATTTTTGGGGTAACAAAGTATGAAATATTTGAGATACCTCCTCTGAGGAACTGTTGGGTGATATGCTTCTTAAGGACTCTTGTAAGCAAGATAAACAATCATGTTGCTGAGGATGCCTCCCACAATCATTTTGGTTGATATGAGCAATCAACTCATCTTCATCTTGAATATCCAATAAGGGGCTATGTTCAATAGTCATCAAGGTTTGTAGGGAATAGTTGTCCTCATCTTCTAGGGTAGGCCAAATGGTCTACTCAAGCTCATGATATGGTTGAGCTGGTAGATATAAAACCAATTTCTTGGTGATAATCCCATTAGATATGATCATGTTACCTGACCTACAACCTATAAATGCATCTTCTGTGGCAAGCCATGGTCTATCTAGTATGAGAGGATAACCATCAAGGTTAACTTTGGGCTAGAGTACTATAAAATTAGCAGGATATTCCCAGGAATCTAATGCAATGACCAAGTCCTTAATGACTCCTTCAGGCTTAACTGTGGACCTATCAGCTAATTGTAAGATTGTTTGAGTAGGTCTGAGGTTATTCAACTAGAGTGTCTACATTGTCTCCTTAGTCATTACATTAATTGCAGCACCTAAATCTATCAGAGTATTCTTAATCACGGTTCCATTGATTTTAACATCCACTACTGGACTACCTAGATCTGTATATTTGGGAACAATTATATTACCCAATATGATATCAGCAAGATTACCCAAAACATGGACTGTCTGAGGGTCTATTCTCTTCCTTCTTGACTTCTTTATGCAAAGATCCCTAATAGTCTTAGTGTAGATAGGAATATCCTTGATGGCTTGGATTAAGGGAATCTTTATGCTTATATCTTTTAAATGGCTGAGAAGGAAAGTATCAGTTTGGGCTGTTTGTTTTTGCATGGCCAAGCGCTCAGGGAAAGGAGGAGGCTTCTGATATAAGGTAGTCTGGGCATCTTGGGTTGATTCAGGTTCCAAAGGTGGTTTATCTGAGGCTTCCTCTGTGGGTTCTTCATCATTAAGTTCTATGATTTGTGGAGATGAAAGCCTTGCCAGTTGTTTCTTTGATTTGAGGTGAAATTTACTCACCTCGACCCCATAAGTGGGGTATTGCATTACCTTGTTAGTATAAGCCTATTGGATAGGCTTGTTGTTAGGGTTAGGTGTAGGTTGGGCAAGGATTTGGGTAGGTCTAGGAGGTGGAACTTGAGGAGTGGAAGGAGGCGACATTATTGCTAGCTGCTGGGCCTGAGGTGGAAGCATAGGTTGTTGGTAATTTATATTTTCCTGCCACTGTTGGCCCTTATTCCATTGGGGTTGCCATTGATGTTGCTGTGTGGGCCACTGGGGGTTATAGTTGGTACCTTGGAAACTTTGTTGGGGCCATGAGTTTGGCTTCTTTTGGTTCCAACTTGGTTGTGGAGTAGGCCATTGTGGGGTTTTCCATTGATTTTGAGTATTAGGCCATTGTTGGTTCCATGCAAGAAAATTTTGGCTTGGACCAGGAAAAGGTGAATTGTAATTAAGTGGGTCAGATGGCATACCTTGTCTTTGCTACCAAGGTCTCTTTTGAGCAATGAAGAATAACTGCCCATCCTCTCCTTCAAATGGTTGGAATTTTGGCCTTTCAATATTTTCTTGCTAGATACTGGCCACCCTCTTGCATTTACAATTAGCCTTCCTTTGTCTACAATTGGGGCAATATTCAGTGGGCATGGATTTTGCCTCCTCCTATTTCTTCTTAATGTGAAGAGTGTCCAACTGTGTAGACATATGACTAATGATATCTTCCTTCATGTTGGACAAGTTGCTAATTTCAACTCGAGAAACTCCACTGGTTGCCTTATTTGTGATGGATGTTCTTTCTCCCCTTGGTCTTTTGGCAAAAGTTCATGAATAGTTTCTACAATTTTTTTAGATTGCTTCAAAAGGTAGCTAAGAGATATCACCTTGTCCAATGAGATTTAGGGCATCCATACAGTCATCTGTAAGTCCTCTCAAAAATACCAGTTTCAGTGATTCTTCAGACAATCTATTTTGAGGGTTCTTTTTCAAGGCAAACTGAAACCTTTCAACATAATCCTCCAGTGGTTCTTCCTCTTTTTGTGACATCCTGAAGATGTCATCTCTCCTCTTGTCATGTCCTCAGCAGAAATCTTGGTATTTTTCCAAGAATTTCTCCTTCATTGTATCCCAGTATGGGATAGCATCTTTTCCTAGACCCATAAACCATCTCAGGGCTGCATCCTTGAGAGTGGCAGGAAAGAGTTTAAGCTTGTGAGCATCTATAGTGTAGTCATAGCTTTTGCATAGGATATCAAACTCAAATAGAAATGTGTCTGGGTCTTCTATCACTAAGCCATAGAAAATTGGTAATGCTCAAGGTGGAATGTTTTTTAGCACTGCAAGCCTCTCCTAATCAGTGATGGGGAGCTCAAATCTTGCCTACTTTGGTGGTGGATCATCCACTGCTGCTTCTGCCATGGTTCTAAAGGTCCCTTCTGTAGTTGTAGAAGAAGTTGATGGAGATGTTGAGGATGTTGATAAAGATGGAGGAACAAACCCTTCGTTTGCAACAAGTCCCACTTGATAATTGGTAAGATCAACAATATCTTCTGGAGCCTGATAATTTGAAGGGAGAAATCTACCTTGGTTGTCTCTCTGCCTCCGCATATAGAAGTTTTAGCTTTTGCATATTGGCGGTCCTGCACAATGTTAGTTCAATTTTGGATGTTTGTTGTAGAGTGAAGTTATCAATCCTAATACTGAAATTAAAACTTAAACTAGGAAAATTTGACAATTGAGCCTATTAAGGTAGCACCATCCCCAACAACAACGCCAAAAATGTAGAGGAAAACTAATGCATTGTAGACTTAACATACTTCAGGGGAAAACCTATTTGAATAGTCCACTCTATCATTGTACTTCCTACATTAAATCATCAACCGAGGAGTGTAAGCTTTTGATGGTATTGCACTATATGTGCCTTTATGGACTCAAATCCTCTTAACTATCCCATTTAGACCTATTCTGATTAGCCTAGTCTGCTGAAATTCACAGAACTGTAAGAACAACAAAAATAGTTTAAAATCTAGTTGCTATGGGTACCTTCAGCATAAGCTGTAGATGACTATTAATAATAGAAAATTATAGAATTAACTCAAAACATTCTAAATGATAAAAGAACTAATGCTAACCTCTAGAGGACTTCAAATAGACACAACATGCATTTGCGCATAGATCATACTATTATATTTTAACAATTAACATATTCTAATTAACTCACACTATATTTATACATAAATGAAAAACTAATTGACAAGAATGCATAAAAGAAATGAGGAAATAAATGAAGTGAGGATCAGTACCTTGAGTGGCCAGCTCACGGGACTGACTCACTTAACTTTAAATCAAATCAAATCAATTACATATACTCATGCATCTTCGTAACATGTAGTTCTATTCATTCCATACCATAAACATAATCTTCTTTAGATTTTATTCAAATCAAAACATGTCTGGATAATTGATATTGAAAAACAGAGTAATGACTAAGTAATTGGAAAGTAAAAGAAACTAACTTAACAACAAACTCATCCCTCTAACTTATACAAAAACGAGAGAGTTTTATGCAACTACTAACTAATCCTCAATCAATCCAACCCTAGATACTAGGATATAGGTTTCATGATTGATTTATTAATCTAACTAATCAAAAGAAGAAAAGTCCTATTTAAACAAGAACTCTCATGAAATGGTTTATATGAAAAACCACTCATAGATTGCATTTAGAACAAGTCTTCTTTTCTGCATTTATTCCAATCCACGATGGTACAAATTTATCCTCCATCTGTCTTCACTTTTGGCATTTAAACTATACTTCACTTAATTCCCTTGTCCTGCAACTTGCTGCAATTGCTCTTTCCTTGATGCCACGTCCTTGCTGCACAGGGTTAATTCTCCAAACATATGCACACAAAATAACTTTCATATTTAAACCATAGGATTCTATCTATATTACATGCATACTTATATTTTAAGTCATTCACTTGATAATATCACCACCATATTCCATATTAACAACATAGGTTTAAAGTCTTTGAAAAGTATATGAGAAACAACATATAGTAATGGTGATTTTTGTAAAGTATCTGCAGGATCATATGAAAAGGTTTTAGAAGCACATAAAAACAACATAGAAATAAGTCAATAATTCAACCCATCACACTACAACACCAACTCCTCATCTAAACACCATATTTTCCATTAGGCACTCCTTCCTCATGAAGTGAGTGAGAAAATTGGTGTGAATCCCACCTAATGAAATAATACCATTGTCACTTGTGGGGCTCTCCTTCCTTGTATAGAGGGTTATATTCTCCATTGTTTGACTACCTCTTTCCACAAGAGTAGGAGTGATTCGATTCATAGGTCTGTAGCAATGATGCAATACATGTGCTATCTCAAGTCTAACTCATACACAGTTGTGGTGAGTTGATTTAGAGTAGCATATATTTTGGTGAACTCGACATGAAGGGAAAATCCTTCTAGAAAAAAACTCTCTTATTTCTTTATTTTCTCTTTCCATCTCACTTTTCTCTTTTTAGTCATCCCATTTATTTTGTGGTACCCAAGATACCCTTGAATATGTCAAGATAAACAAAACCTTAGGGATAGAGTCCCTCAAATGAAGCTATCCCCCCTCATTTGGATGCTATATCCCCACTAATCCTATGTCACCTATCTTAAATAGGTGTGATTATGAGGATACCAACTCAAATGGTAGGTGGTTAGAGCATGAACACAACACCCTTTAGTCCATGAGTTCATGACCTTTGATAACCCCATATGGGGACAATATCAATACCCTATTTTACAACCAAATATGAGCCGAACAAGAGCTTGTAGATTTTTAGTGCGGTTGGAGATCCTTAGACAAGAGCCTAGCTTAATGGACATAACCACATAAATTGACAATGAGGTTGACTACCTCAAAAGAGATCTAGTGGAAGCTCAAGTGATATAAAAAATCCTCCACACAATCCTTCAAAATGACCAAGTCTCTACCCAAAAGGGATACTTTATAACTAATTAGAAACAATGACAAATGAGGTTACTCAACCCCCACATTTTATACAAGACCCACCTTATTGTGGTGAAGTACGACATACAAGAGAAGAAACCATAGAAGCACTTATAGCTACCCTAGTCTAATGGATTATGACTCTTGAGGTTGGGTTTATTGAGTGGTTGATGCATAATCTAGTCCCAATGAATGATAGACCAAGGTAGCTAAGGCACTATCCTCACATTAATCCTTTTTCCATTGGTGCAAATGAATAGAGCCAAGGGATATCTCAACTACCCCCTTACATCAACTTCTACTCACGTAATGTGAGCAATGAGACCTTTGTACCTCATCTTCCTTCATCATTCTACATGGCAAGCTTAAATCAATCAAGTGGGACACCTATCATGAAAAGTTAGTATCAAACAATCCAACCTAGTTTTCCACGTCTAAGTGTACCTTTGCTAAAATATATAGTTTTCTCTAGGTATCAACAACCTTGATGGTAAGAGTTGTCATTGATGTCAAAAGTGTGTTTAGTTGATGATGCAAAGTTGCCACAGTTATTGCAGGACATCAGGAGGAGATAGTTGTTCATGTTCATATTCATGGCTTGATTTGATCAGGGTATCTTCAAAGTTGTCTCAGGATGAGCAAAAGGACTTGTTTGAACAATGGTACTTACACTTACAGAGAATATTTCAGGGATACATAGTGTTTGATTAAGTTGTGGTTGATCTTGTGCATAGATCTTCAAGGTTGGGTCAGGTGACAGAGATTTAATGTAGAGACAATGTATTGCTTGTTTGAAATCCTTAATGTCTTATCATATCATGAGTGTCTTGCAGATGCAGAGAATGGTTTTATACTTTTGATGAGTTATGGTTCAAACCTCTATCTGGATAGCTTCAAGTTTGACTCAAGGTGAATCAACACATTATTATGTGGAACAATAGAGGTGTCATGTTGTTTTCAATTTGTCTACTTGAGTTCAATGCAAATATTATAGTTGATCTTGACAAGATGGGCTGAGCTTTGATTAGGTTCACAAGTTAAAAATATATGATCAATGTTTGGTAGAGATGAGGTAGATATATGCAAAAGTATCATATTGTTAACAAGGACATTAAAGTTGCAAACTCTTATCATATTCTCTTTAAGCACTTTGTCTTGTGTATATCCTCTTTCTAATGTTTGCAGAAGTTTTGATTATAGAGGATGATATGTCTTGTCTAACTAGTTTTCAAATATAGCTGATCAAAGACCAACAACATCAAACATCAATTAGTTATAACTAAGTCTTACCCGTCAAATGTTTTTTTGTTTTAATCTTTTGTTGACTTGCTGAGGCGGTGATAGTCACTTAAGTGACAACTTAAGGGTTGGTGTGTCGTTGGTATTACCGGCCCCAATGCCTAGGGTGCCCGGTAAACAGGTTGAAGACTGCTGTGAACCGCGGGAAAAGAGCATCAACGACCACATTTAAACTTCCAAGTGGCGGGCTGCAGACATCGGAGGGATAAGGTTTGAATTAGAAAGTGCCACCAACGGTCAGTTAACTATAGTAAATTTGACGTCTGTGTGTTTCAGTTAGCAATAAAACATGCCTATTTCCATATTTTTCACCGAAGCTCAAGGGACACTGAAGTTAGAAGTTTTGAAAAGGAAAGAATGAAAATTTGGAATATTTCTTGAGTTGCAGAATATGAAAAGTTAGATCTCCGAGAAGTTTTTTTTAAAAGAATGTGATCTATTTTGAAGATAAAAATTAATGGGTTGGAAGTTGAACAAAATTGAAGATAGAATTGAAATTTGAAAGTTCATTTTGTATTATGTGAGATTTTAAATTGCAAGTGTGTTTTAAGGAGATTGGAGGTGATCTTGAATAGTGTGAGAAGTCTTTTTTGGAGTGGGATTTTTTTTATGAGATGTATTTTTTTTAAAGGAGAGTTTTGGGTAGAATTGTTTAATGTTTTTTTTGTTCTCATAGAAATAAATAATGGCTTAATGGATTTAAGACCATTGAAGTTTTTTTCAGGAACAAGATAATAGAAAAATGATTTTTGAAGTCTTGTTGAAAAGAAATGAAAGGGTTTGAAGAAGATGGAAGAGGTTTTATTTTTCTTTCAAGGGAAAAAAATTTGTTGAAGGTTAAATGATATTTTTGAATAAGATTCTTTTGTAGGAATATGAATGATCTTGCAAAGCTTGAAGATGAATTTGAACAGGCAGATTGGAAAAGCAGAGAAGAACAGAATGTGAAAGGTTATCTAATATTTAAAAACATCACGGGTGCTTTGAGAAGTGTGTTGAAGTGCAGAGAAATATATGATTATGAAGATAACTTCATGAAAATACTTTTAAAAAGAAAACACAAAAGAATGTGTGGGTATGAGCTAATTTGCAGTGTGATATGTCTTCCTGATCAGGTAAATTAGATAATTCAAGGATAGAATATCAGAGGATTGGAATGATGGAATGTATGTTGTAGATGTGTTGATTTGAATGGTGCAAATCAGATTGAGCAGCAATCATTTCTTGCACATGAGATTTAGAGTTCTGATTGATTGAGAAATGCCAGTGAGGCAACAGTATGCCAGTGAGGCTTGTAGGTCGGTAAGACCATTTGTCAGTGAGACACAGCCAGTGAGGCTTGTAAAGATATTTTTCAAGGTTAAGCCAGTGAGGCAGTTTTGGAGTGGTTTTTATACCCCAGGAGGGTTTTCCACTCGTGCATATCTTGTGTTATGATTCATATTGATCTTCCTTGTGTGTGTTTAATTTACTTATGAAGTTTTATTCTCTTTCTGCATTCACAGTCATGTGCATATGTATTTGACAAATAAAAGGTATCATTCATTGTTTGTGCTCAGAAATTTAAAGTTTGAAAAAGATTAAAAGAATTCACACAACACTGATTCACCCCCCCCCTCTCAGTGTTGTCCTTAACTCCTACAAACCTAGCATGCCTTTCTAAATGCAATCTACATAGCAATCTTCACCCATAGGGATCATGTTTGGAGGGATCAATCCTTCCACACATGAACCCTTTTCTGAAATGTGTCTTGAATACCTCAAGGATCCTTTAGACCATGTAATTTGTAATGTAATATTGCACAATGACCACTCCCCAAACTTCCTAAGTTTAAAGAGGTAGGAGATCCCAACTCTCACATGAAGGCTTACACTACAAAGATTTAAGAACTCCCCTATGATGGGGTTGTTGCAAGAATTTTTCCAAAGACCTTGGAACACATAGCTTTAGATTGTTACTAGAAACTACTAGAGGTATCTATCCATTCCTTCTAACAAAGCATTGGTGATTTCATCCTTGCATTTGATATGAACAAGTTAGTGAAAATTATAATTCAAGAATGCCTGAGCACTAAACAAGAATCAAATGAGTTGGTTGCACATTTCATCATATGATAGGGAAAAACCTTTATTTGTCTGAGTGTAAAAAATATTGACCATAGGGAGATATGCAATCTCATCTTGCACATCCTTGATAGGGACACATGAGAAGAGGCTCAAAAACTCCCATATATACCATACAAAGAGGCTCTTGAAATCATTATTAGAAGAGACCATGCCACCATAGATAGTAAAAGGAAAGAATATAGTGCCAACAGAAGGTTGTTCATGTTGGAATTAAGCCAGACAACTGAGGGGGGGGTGAATCAGTTGTCCCACAGAATTAAACTTTCCTTCTTTTTAAACTTCTCCCACAACTTGTAAACAAATTAAATATGTAAATATTAAAGCATGAAACAATAACACATGAGCAGAAACATAATTAACACACTTGACACCAAGATTTTTAATGTGGAAACCTGGTTAAGGCAAAAACCACGGTGGGGGTTAACCCACAAAGATTATACTTTGTTAAAAGTATTACAAAAGGAGAATGCACATGCATTTGGGCTCACTGCTCAAGAGAGGCTCACTACCTACAAGAATGATCACAAAAGGATTAGAGATTGTTTGAACTGATGAGTAGCATCTGTCAATGCAAGAATTTAGTTCTGGTTAAGCACAAAATACTGATTTTACACACTTCATCTTTATTCTGCCTTGTTTACTGCTTTGCCATAATCCAGACCTCAGATCTCTTCTCTTTCGCACTTCTATCTACCTTTTCATACTTACACCATATTCTCATCTCTTACTCTCACAAATTACTTAAATCCATTGGCTATATATATCCGCATCAAGAAATTCAATCACTTTCTGTTGGCCTTGTGAAGAACTTAACAAACAACACAAACACTCTGTTCTGTCGATTGAATCCATACACCAATGTTGATGCGTACCAGAATTAACACTTGAAGGTCACCATTCATGTCAACCACTAACATTATATCCCATACACAACTCACCAAAACACTTCTTCCAGATCCGCATAAGGATCTAACACAAGTCGGCTTGTTCTTTACTGAACTGTTCTTGTCATATTATGACCCGGTACTTAGATGCTCATAAATTTTAATCCCCTTATCACCATAGGCTAAAATATTGGATTTAGATTCTCCTAACATTCCTCTACACTCCCTCAGATACACAACACACAATGATTGACTGGAGAGATCCGTTGACCAAAATACTAAACTCTGTCACATACTTTGTTTCTGGCTATCTGAACTTAGATAAATTCTCATTCTGACTTCCGGTATGAATAAATTATGTTATGCAGATGTGTGGAATAGACTTAGTTGCCATCAACGACAACATCGATCATGCGTAGCAGTGTCTCTTGCCAACAATCTCCACCTTTGGCATTGATGACAACACTTAGTGAAAAATGACTAAGTGTTACTTCCCCTTACTTTATACTCTTATGCTCTCCACTGATTTCGGAGCTCCCCCTTTGCTGGATTCATCATTTTTTACTATTCTTCACTCCCCCTTTGACATCAATGGAAAAGGATGGGGTCCGCAAGCCAAAATTCTCAAAAATTCTATATACAGTGCTACATATGTATACCTAATCAGTAAGTTATATTTACATGAACTTGAGAATATCTACAAAACTACCTTTTAATTGCTCAAGTTCAGAGGCCCAACTTCTTTTCATGCCATACAAAATTGAGATGTGTCCACTCAGTAAAAATGCGTATGCTTTTGCCTTTGTCAGATCTGAAGGATCACTTTTCTGAACTGTAGTTTGAGCTTTTGATAATGCATTAAACATTGTTTCTAACTTGGGGGCAATCAATCCCCGGAGCTAACACATTCTCTTCACACTATTGCCTTTTTCTTTAGCAAGCTTCTTTATTTCATCGGTCAAGTTGATTACTTGACATTCCTGACTTATAGGAGAAACTGTTAGAGGATCAAAATTTTGAGATAGATTTGACAATTTTTGTTCTTGCTTCTTTATCTTCTTCTCAATATCCTCACTGACTTTGGGCTAGGATAGACAAAATTTGTATATATCACCTCCATCACTTAGAGCATTTTGAATACTCTTTATACTAATACCAAGTATCATCCTATCATTCCCTATTAGGCTCTTTATTTCACTAAATTTCTTATCCAAAAATTCATTCTTGACTTTAGTCTTTACAGACTTCTCAAAAGACTCAAAATGTGTACTTACATAATGTACAAGATTTTTCAGATGTCTGGAGGGAGAGTTAGATGGATTCTTCTGGAGGGTTGGCATTATCTTCTCTAATACTCTGGTTGCAAGGCCTAGCAGCTCACTGTCCTCAATGTGAGATTTCAATATCTTTTCACTTGCCTTAGCTTGTGTGAAAGATGCTATTTTCATCATTTGGGCCGGAGAGAGAGTATCCAGGTTGATTGGTCCTTGAATCAGTTCTGGTTCATCAAACTCTAACATCTCTTTACTCAGAAAACTCTTCACTACATCTACAGTGTCTCTTGCCATAATTTTTGGACCACTTTCCTTTCCTTGAGTTTTCTCAGTATCAGGACTATTTTGTTGGGGTGCATTAGCATTTGCACCATCGTCTTCTACTTTATCTTCCTTAGCTTTGTCTTCTTCTTCTTTCTGTGCTTCACCTTTCTCTGTGTCATCTATAGGGGTATTCTTCTCTTTGTCCTCACAATTTGCAATCTGTTCCAGAGAATCTTGTGTAGTAGCCATGTTCTCAACATTGTCTTCTTTTCTGGATTGATCAAGAAGAGTTAGAGCATCTCCTGCATCACTAATTTTATTTGCCATCTCTGTATCTTCCTTGTTTATTTGTTCCACTTATGAAACAGAGGAGTCATCATCCTTAGTTTGCTGCTCATCATTTTTCATTTCTTTAATATCCGAGATTGATGAATCAATCCCATCATTAGTCTCCTCCTCAACAAATGGAAGATTGTGTCTCTTCAATGCACTTAGAAGTATTTCCTGTGTTTCTTTAACTATTTCATCTAATTCTCCAAGCATCAATTTTTTCATTCTCTTCTTGCTCCTGAATTCATCCTTCACTTCTTTGAATATCATATTCATTTGAACTTGAGTGATCTGAGGGCATAGTTTTATCAATACATGTTCTCTAAGCTCTATATCCTTGTTTTTTGCATTTTCTTTCCTCAACTCCAAAATGTTTGCAAGACTTTAAGGGATTTCAGAAGTTATTTCAATCAGGGCCTTGTTATAGATATTCAAATATCTAATAGTCACTTCCTCTAACACTTTCTTATCTGTATCACTGTATTCATCATAAAATTCAATCATGGGTTTTAAATTTCCATCCACAGTGACTGATTTTATTACATCTTCCACAGAAAGTGTGGGCTTCTCAACATATGTATCTATCTTTTGCCTTTGCTTGCCCTTTTGCTTTCAGAGGGCTTTTCCTTAGTTACTTTGACAACTTTTGTTCTAGAGGCGTTCAACTCCTTTACCTCAGTATCTGAATCTGTTTCTTCTTCATCAACTTTTGCGCTCTTATAGGTTCTTGTGGCCTTTGTTTTCTTTCTCTTACCTCCTTCACTGGATAGTATGTCTTCCAGTTTCTCAGGATTTGCAGACTTTGGGGGAATAGGGATAGCAACAGAGCTCCTAGTAGTCCTTAGAGTGGAGGAGGATTCTATTGGAGCACTTCCTTATTTCTTATCTTGTTTCTCCTTCTCTACCTTTTTGGTTCTTTCCTTGAATTATCTCACAGCTTCCTTTGTGAGGCGTAGATTCTCAGCCAGCTGCTCAACTTCTTTTCTTACTTTCCTTTTAGTTTTAGGTTTTGTGAGCTCATCATGCAATTTTACACTTAGTTCCTCACATGTCCCAAATCTTTCAACTATTGTGTCTTTTGGCTTGCTCAAAAGGTGTTGAGCATACACATTCAAAATTTTCTCATCCACTTCATACCCCATAGGCATGATCCAAACAGTTCTGGGTTCTACTGCTTCCATTAAGCATTGATCAGTGTCAACCATGAAACATATTTCATTCTTGTACTTCTCAACAATTGTTGTAGGGATTCTTTCCCTTGAATGCATCATACTCTGAAAGTTCTTGAAGTATCCCCAGATTACAGTTTTCTGTGCTTTATAGTTACCAATGCTGCGTAGGTGATCTTTGATCTAAATAGCAACTAGCTCATCATTAGTCCAGTGCACACCCTTTACTCCAGGTACTTCATTCATATAGTAGAAGAACATAGAAGCAATGTACCATATTTAAAAATGTTTTTCTTATCTTTCTTGATTTTGTTCAAGTTCTCAATTAACTGGTTCTGTAACAGCTCACATAAGTCATAATTTGCATTTTCCTTCAACATTTGATATGCTACATATATAGCAGTTCCAGAGACTGAATTCTCTCTGCTAGAGTGATAGATCTTGTAGCCAATCACCATGGAAGCAAACTTCACATTTGGTTCTATAATGTCATTTATGGTCATGGCCATCTTATCAAATTTTGCATAGGTTGCATCAGTAACAATTTGTTTTTTCATAGATTTTAACATGGGTAATCCACTAGTTGAGTTTAACCCAATCACAATTCTAATAACATCCTTGGTGATCTTGAATGGTTTTTATAGCCATATGAATTCATCATGCATCTGACTTAAAACATACCGGATCCATTCATCTTCATCAAATGTTGGAAACCCCATAATCTGAATAAAATGTTTATCATGCAGTGCTTTATACTCGGGTTTAAGATTGTGATTTCCATCCATTAGATGACTCTCAAACAAATTTACAAACCTTCAGTCTCCAAATTCAACTATGCTCGCATGAATATAAACCATAATATCCTCAATATGTAGCACACCATATGAAACACTTGAAAATACACCTAATGGGTCAACTTCTATAGATTTGTGTGGATGTTTATTAAATTTGGGTTGAGGTCTTTCAGTAATATCAACGACCAAAGGTGTAGCCATTGCAAAATGATTACAAGTTCAAAGTTTTGCAGATAAATACCTTTTTCACGAAATTAGGGTTGACGGATAAGTTTGATGGTCACACTTAATTCCTTGTAATCTTAGCTTAAACACTTATTCTTCTTGCTTTCTTCGAGTGAAAAGTGATTCAAATGAGGAGTGAACACCTTTTTATGCTCCACAAAACCTAATTTGCCTTTATAATAAATGCTCTGCCCTAACTTCATCCGGTTACTTTGTTTCTTGAACAGTTCTTCGTGAATCACTCTGCAGATTTCCATATCAACATCTTTTCTTCCAGAAATCCTTCCAAAAGTTCTAAAATAATTCAAAATATCTTCTCTCATTGTGCCAAATCCAGGCACCCACTTACTGGCTGGGGGAATTTGATTTTCAATGCAACTCCCCCTGAGCCAGAGCTCCAAATTCAATTCCTGGCAGAATTATCAGCACCGGATTCTGGTGTGGACCCATTACTATTATTCACAACACTTTTCTTGACCCATGTCTTGCTCATTTCATTCTGGATTTCATCCACATCAATTTTTCCCTTGCCTTTGTCTTGTCTCTGCTCATCTGGTTTTCTGTTCACCGGACCTCTTCTTTCATTATTCCTACTTCTGCAGAATCTTGCAATATGACCAGATCTATTACAATTAAAGCACACAACATTTCTATGCTTATATACTTGATTTCCTCTTGATCTGCACTGATTAACCATGTGTCCAAATCCATTGCAAGTAAAGCAGTAACCATTGAAAGAGTTGCCATTTCCTCTAGAGTTATTTATTATCATACTTCTGCATTCATTTGATCTATGACCATACCTCTTACACTTGAAGCATTGACCAAAGAAGGATGGACCATTTTGATTTACTTTGCTTCTGCACTAAGTAGCTCTATGACCAAATTTATTGCAATTAAAATAGTTTCCATTGAATGATAGATATCTTTGAGCATTAGGCTGTCTTATTGGAGGTCTTCTAGGTCTGTTTCTCCCATTCCTTGGTTGAAAATTTCTTTGTCCGGATCTAGAGCTTTCACCTTTCTCATATCCAAGACCATGCTTGTCATCAGCGTTTTTCTGTCCTTCAAGAAGTGCTTCAAGTTTAGCTGAGCTTATCTTGAACTTCTCCTTGTATTCATTTACAACTTCTAGGTCATGTCTGAGAATGACAATTTGCCTTTCAAATTCTCTCTCATTGTCTCTGCTTTCTTGTAGATTTGACTCTAGATGGCCAGCCATTCTATCCAATCTATAGCATTCTTCAGTTCTATCTTTTAGAGTTTGATTTAGGTCTTCTTCAGTCTTCTTCCTTTGCTCAATTTCTTTGGTTAGCCTGATTACCCTAGATTTCATCTCATGTTTTAGAACATAAACTTCTTTTGTTAGCTTCTCACATTCATTTATTTTTTCTTCTAACACCTCATTCATGCCATTTTCTTCAGTAAGATTAGCTAGCTGATTAAGTAGTTCCTTTTTTCCATTGATTTCTTTAGCTTATCTTTTAGCAAGTCAATGCAATCATCAACATCCTTAAGGTTTTCTTTTAGATCATCTATTTCTGCTTTGGACTGTTCAAGATCTTCTAAAGCCAATTGAAGTTGTTCTCTGAGTGAACCCATTGAAACTCCTTCCCAGATCCTCCTCAAGCTGTTAGACTTCTTTCAAGGAACCTTGCTCTGATACCAATTGTTGGAATTAGGCCAGACAACTAAGAGGGGGGGGGGTGAATCAGTTGTCCCACAAAATTAAACTTTCTTTCTTTTTAAACTTCTCCCACAACTTGCAAACAGATTAAAGATGTAAACATTAAAGCATGAAACAATAACAAACGAGCAGAAATGTAATTAACACAATTGACACCAAGATTTTTAATGTGGAAACCTGGTTAAGGGAAAAACCACGGTGGGGGTTAATCCACAAAGATTATACTCTGTTAAAAGTATTACAAAAGGAGAATGCACATGCATTCAGGCTCACTGCCTAGAGCTCACTGCTCAAGAGAGGCTCACTGCCTACAAGAATGATTACAGATTGTTTGAACTGATTAGTAGCATCTGCGAATGCAAGAATTTAGTTTCGGTTAAGCACATAATACTAATTTTACACACTTCATCTTTATTTTTCCCTGTTTACTGCTCTGCCATAATCTAGACCTCAGATCTCTTCTCTTTCACACTTCTATCTGCCTTTTCATACTTACACCATATTCTCATCTCTAACTCTCACAAATTACTTAAAGCCATTGGCTATATATATCCGCATCAAGAAATTTAATCACTTTCTATCGGCCTTGTGAAGAACTTAACAAACAACACAAATACTTTGTTCTATCGGGTGAATCCAAACACCAATGTTGATGCGTACCAGAATTAACACTTGAAGGTCACCATTAATTTCAGCTACTAACATTATATCCCATATGAAAATCACCAAAACACTTCTACCAGATCCACATAAGGATCTAACACAAGTCGGCCTGTTCTTTACTGAACTGTTCTTGTCATATTATGACTCGGTACTCAGATGCTGATAAATTTTAATCCCCTTGTCATCAGAGGCTAAAATCTTGGATTTAGATTGTCCTGACATTCCTCTACACTCCCTTAGATACACAACACACAATGATTGACTGGAGAGATCCGCTGACCAAAATATTGAACTCTGTCACATACTCTATTTCTAGCTATTCAGACTTAGATAAATTCTCATTCTGACTTCTGGTATGAACAAATTATGTTATGCGGATGTATGGAATAGAGTTAGTTTCCATCAATGACAACATCGGTCATGCGTAGCAGTGTCTCTTGCCAACAGTTCACCCATGACAATAACAAAAATTGTAGTAATCCCTCAACAAATTTTTTTCTAAAGAACCATTACAATGCTGCAATTGATGGGGTTATAGACACCTCAATATAAAATAATGACAACAATAATTGAAATTATAATGGAAATAACTATGGTGGAGGTTACAATTATTCCAACATAGGGAATCAAAACATCAGCACCATTGAATATCTCCCAAGAAATAACTCTGAGCAATGTAACAAACAACAACAAAATGAGTGACCATACAATAACAATTGATATGATCCATATCAAAGACCTTGGGACGTCAACCGTGACAATTATTTATTATTTCATAAGAGAAGGGGGCATGATACCGAATCATTTTAGGAGTACCAAAGATTCATAGCAAGCCTCCCAAAGGAACATAAATGTCTATTTGTAGATATGTTCCTCCTCTCACTAGGAAATCCAAATCATAATTTGTAGGGGCCCATGGCCCCTTAGAAATTGAACTTAAAGAATATATTAGGATCTTTTTTCAATGTATTAGCTTCATAACATCCAAAAGCAAATAGAAATTCCAAGCATGAAGATCACTTGAACATAGGAGATCAATCATGTAAGCAATTCTAATCTTCTCTTGATAAGCTAGTAGTCATCTAGCTTTGTCTAGGTGATAAATGAATAATAAAACTCCTTATATGCATTCTCGCTCACAAACAATGAATAAAATCAAATGGGTCCAACATGTATAAGCCAAGGAGGCGTTCTAAGCCAAAACCACAAAAATAGGGCTAAAGGACTCGTCTGGGACCAAGGCACTAGGTTCCCTGGTGCTTTAGCCCCACAAACTTTGAGGAGTGTTCAATGTGGTGGGCTTAGGCCAGTCCTAGGTTTATTTTGTTAGGTTTATTCATTGGGATTGAGATTTAATCATTTAATCTTCAAAAAGGTGTTAGAATAGGTTCTGATTAACAAGTGTACACACTTTTTTGCATAACAAGAAGTCCATGAATATTCCTCATGCCATATATTCATTTTATACTCAATTATGTAACTACTTTAACATAAGCAATCCAAAACACATGAACAAAACATTAAACAAAGAAGATCCAAAAAATAGGAATAAAGCAGTCTCCACCTCACCTAATGAGGAAGCTATTAAAGCTAGACAACAACTCCAAGAACAAAAAATATTGGGATAAAACACAACCAACAAAGTCATTAAAATACAGCATCTCAAGACATGAAAAAATTAGAACTCTTCCCTAGCAAAGTCACCATTTATTGGTGTTCAAAACCTCTGCTCCATTCTCCTAGAGTTAGCACTCAAAGTTGATACAAGGGGAACAAGATATCCTAGATAATGAGGATGGACTCATGAATAGAGAGTGGATAGTTTGAAACCAAGTGATAGGAAAGGGCACCTCTTCTTCTTATTTAGAGTCTACTAAACCTAGGAGGGTGTTTCCCTAAGGCCTTGATCAAACAATTAAAAGAAATGTAAGATTACATAATTAATCAAGTTGACTACCATGTTGTAATGCATCCATGAATAGACTTTCTTAACCTCATGTTAAGTAGATAAACAATAGATTTACACATGCAATAAATGATAGGAAACTTGATTTATATCTCTTTAATTGAATCCCTTTATCTCAACATAGACATATATAAATCTACAAAACACTCCAACAATACTCTCATAAAGGTAGTCAATTCTATGATCGCAAGAGATTTTGGACAAGCAATATCACCGAGTCATGTTAGAAGGACACAACTAAAAACTAAATTGAAATAAAAATGTTTTTGATAATTCATAATGATGTGGTGGAATGATAAGAAACAATATATAGGTGTCTTGATCACATGGGCAATGAAGTTAGAACATTAACTATCAAGACAAATATACCTACAACATCAAACACTAGAACTAGACAAATACACAAATGGCATAAGCGTGGCTCTATACCATTCAAGATACACACCTATATGAGTTAGAAATATTCATGATTAAGCATTATTTAGGAACCCATGATTAAAATAGCAAATTGCATGTAATGTATTGAAAAGATTTGTTTCAGATACACTAAAATAGTTTTTCAAGCACTCACAAGAGATAACTAATCAACACACAAACAAAATAGAAAATATAGAATTATAAATAGGTACACCATATTTATTCCCTATAAGATCCTAGAGAAACGTGAGGACAATTGAACCATGAAGAGGCTCTTACCTTCTACACCTTCCCTCAATTTACAACATATGCAAATATGAAAAACTAAGTTTGAGTTACAAGGATTGATGCCTCTAGAATTATCTTGATCAATGGGGACACAAATATCTACAAACAAAATAAGATTTCCAACCAACCAACCCTTTAAAATTAGAAAAACATTAATATATATTAGATAGCCAACAAGCCTAGAAACATGTGATTATGACACATTTCATAGATCCAAGTAGCTAGGCCATCATAGTAACTAGCATTGAATTCATCATGAAAATTAGTTTTTCCAAGCACATACCTAGGAAATCCAATCAATTCTGCACATTTGACAAACATAGGGGAGGACATGCCCATTCAAACACATAAACACTTGCAATAATGAACTAATACATCAAGATTGAATTTGCATTAATTCTAGGAAATTTTCTCATGCCTTTGAAATTTCATCTAGGTTTTTTCTATAATTTACAACAACCTTGGTCATGTCTACAATTAGTTCTCTATCTCTACCACAATCCCAACCATACAAAATATTTCAAATAGACAAATTTACAGATGAGCACATGCCCCCAGTGATCTTGATTTTGGTCTCCTTGAGCCCAACAAAAACTAGAATATTAAATCTACATCTACATGCAACTACTTTCCATAGTAATCATATTTAAAAAAAAACCCTAATCACTACATCAATGGTGATCACCAGTTTAAAAATCATGAGCACAACATTATCAACAACATATTCAAAGTTGTAACATGTCATCCCATATTACTCAGATTTACATCCTCAAATTACTATCAAGTAATTAGTCACGATCATCATAAACATTTGTTTTAATAAAACATTAATCATTTGCATAATCATTACATAAAAAGCATATCTTTTCTGAATATTTTCAAGCTAAAAGTTTACAACATATTCAAAGATAACATGTTAGTGAAATCCTTCACTTTACAATCACAATGTCTTGCTCATGGAAATAAAGATAAATTGACATAAAATTTGACTATCAAGTCATATAAATTGAATATACTACATCTCAAGTTTTGATATCTGTCTTCATAAGTCTTGTCTTGTCATGTAATGCCCCAAGCTTTCACCCAGGACATTAGCTAAAGAAACACCGAACCAACAATTTTTTCGCGTTTGCAAGTGCAACATTCACATGTCGCATTGCACTCACATGCACACAAGGTGTTGCAACATGGACAACAACACCAAAAGAAAAATCACCATTGCACTATGCAAGGTGGCATAAGCGGAAGACTTCACCCATCGTGTGACAACTCACCATGATGACCAAGTGAGAGGTAGAGTTCACTCCATAATGAGGATCAAATACACATCCATGACCTCGTTCCCTCACAAACACACGGAGTAGGATAAGGGTAACAATCACCTCATTCCATTACAAGACTACACAAGACATCCCAAACACCTAAGGTGCCTAAAAGCATTAATCAACATCAAATAGGATTCATTTTAACTAAAAACAATAAGGTGTTGAACCAATTATGTCCACATGCAAAAAGGACAAAAGCGATACAAAAGGCTACACATGTTCGACACCAATGTCGACACATGCCAAAATCAAAGATAGGATCCTCACCACATATGTGGGATGAATACGATCCAACACAAACATATCCATAAACATCAAATACAACATCTAATAACTGAGTCTAAACATGCTAACATAGCTAGATTCTAACATGTAAAATCTATCAAAACATGCCAATGTCCTCACAAACCAAGGCATGGAAAAATACAAGATGATATCCAATAATATTCTAAGGGCTTCATCCTAAATATAGATGAATCATAGCCAACATAATAAATCAAATCAAAGCATTAATTACATCTTATTACAAGGGTCTCAAAAGACCTACATTACAAAGGTTACAATATTCAATAATGATAATATACAAGTGCATAAACCACCCAAAAACCAATACACTCTCCAAGGTACAACAAGACACGAAGCATGACATAATCAACCTACAAGAAGATAAGGAAACCTTCCAACACCTGAAGATCATCATGAAGGACCAATGGGAAAATGTTGCTCGCCTCCCAACCATATTGCCTTGTCGAGCGTAATAGATGTCTATGCAACTATAGGCAACCCCCGAGCTATGAAGAAGGTGATCATGACAAACCCACTAAGAGCATCTCACACATCTAGTGTATACAAGCAACATATGGTGTACATGCTAGTCAATGCACACAACACACATGGCACAATTGCCAATACAATGCATGCACGTAACATGTGGCACACTTGCCAATCGAATGCATATAAATAACACATGGTACCACTACCATACAATATGATATAATGTACAACACCATAAAACATGAATCAACCATCACAAACGCAACAATGCAAGGTACACAACACACACCGAGTCCAACTCAGGCAGTGACAAGCATAAGGAAGAGAGAACTAGCAACCCTAGGATAAGGATGTTGGATCTAGGGCATACAACTGAGAGGGGGGGGTGAATCAGTTGTAAAAACTTCTTCTCCTTTCAAACACTTGATTCTTTATTGTTAGTTAGCAGCATATCAATTAATCATCCATGGAAGCATAATACATAAACACAAGAGCAGATAAGCATCAACACATTGAACACCAAGATTTTGACGTGGAAAACCCGGTTAAGGGAAAAACCACGGGGTGATTAACCCAAGAATTATTCTCTGTTAGAAGAATAAAGAAAAATGAATGGCACATGCCAATAAGGGCTCACTGCTCGAGCACACTGCTCACAAAGAGGCCCACTGCCTACAAGGAGACACACTGTCTACAAAGTGATAAAAATCACAGTCTTGAACTGGAGAATGACATCTCTACCATGTCCGAATCAGTTCCAATTAAGCCCAAAAACCTCTGCTCTGCCTTTTGCACGTTTCTTCGCTATGCCACACTCATCCTCATACCACACCTTGAAATGAACTCACAAACCATTATTTATACAAGACATCGACTTAGGAACAAACATCTAAGTCGGCAAACAACCATAGGAGTATCCGCAAGATGAATAACACATCCGGTCGGCCATCACAAGAACATTCGCAGGATGAACAACTCATCCGGTCGGCTACACAGAGCAAGAACTTCATCCGGAAGAATAACTTCAATTCCGGGCTCTACCATCAATGCGGACCAACAACACAACCTAAACATGATCCAAGAACCTTCACAAGCCTGTCTGAATGTCCGGATACATCCGCACTTCCTCTACTTACTGGGATCTCTTGTCTTCCTCATCCGGAACTTCAAGAACACAGTCTGTCGCCACTGTCATAATGCAAGAGGTACTTCCGGACCTCCAAATCATACACAAATCAGGATGACACATCACAAGGACATCCCAAACACTCCGTCCAATCCGCAGATTAGGATGATACAATTCCGGACCTCACCGGACCTTTTTGTGATCCTCTGTCACCTCTGGATACTTGCCGGACCCGGTTCTATACCGGCAGCCACAACTCCTTCAGATCTTCATGCGGACCTCTGAAATCTTAACTGTAGCATCTCAAGACTCATATCTACTAACCCTTTAATCCGCATCCTCCGGTTCTCATCCTATACAGTACATTTACCTTCTTCTCATCACTGTTCTTCACTGTTCCTGACTGAGGCTAATTTTCTCAATATCCTCAGCACACAGCTCATCAAATCCTTCTTGTCAATGCAATATGAGTATGTTGACATCAATGACAACACTGGCTCACCTCATACTTGCAACAATCTCCCCCTTTGTCATTGATGGCAACATATGATGTGAAAAACCATTAAGACAAGAACTTCAATCTTTTCATATATCTTCTCTTCCTTTACTGCTCCTCCTTTGATCAATGTCTTCTCTTCCTTTACTGCTCCCCCTTTGATCATCAACCACTTGTTTTTCACATGTCTTCTCTCCCCCTTTGACATCAATGGCAAAGGGCTCATACTTGCAATTCTCATACATCAGAATCATACCAGCTGCTCCCCCTTAGTTGCAGCTCCCCATTAGTCCGGATCACAAAATATGACTGTGATAGCCACCGGACTGATGCACATCAGTGCATCTTAGTTCATCACCGGAGGGGCCATGACCCCTAACTTCTCCCGGAGATATTCAAAAGAGTCCTTGGGAAGAGGTTTTGTAAAGATATCTGCAATCTGATCCTTGGAGGGAACATATTCCAATCTGACTTCTTCCTTGTTTACTTGTTCTCTCAAAAAGTGAAATTTGATAGATATGTGCTTAGTCTTAGAATGCAATACCGGATTCTTGGAGATATTAATTGCACTTGAATTATCACAGAAAATTGTGATAGGCTTCTCATATTCAACTTTGATGTCTCTTAGCATCTGCTTCATCCATAAGATTTGAGTGCAACTACCTGCTGCTGCAATGTATTCTGCTTCAGTTGTAGACAGAGATATTGCATCTTGTTTCTTGCTTAGCCAAGAAACCAATCTCTTCCCCAAAAAGAATGCTCCACCACTAGTGCTCTTCCGGTCATCCACATCTCCTGCCCAATCTGCATCTGTGTAAGCTTGAAGAGAGAAGTCCTGATCTCTAGGGTACCATAGACCATACTCAACTGTTCCTTTCAAGTACCTAAAAATTCTTTTGATTGCCATAACATGAGATTCTCTAGGATCAGCCTGGAATCTTGCCACAAGACCAACAGCCTGCATTATATCTGGTCTAGTTTGAGTGAGATACAACAATCCACCAATCATTGATCTATACTTTGTCTGATCTGCTTTTGGAGAATCATCATCTTTGCTTAGCTTACATCCGGTTGCCATAGGAGTGTTCATTGGCTTTGAGTCTTCCATACCAAATTTCCTTAACAATTCTTTCACATATTTGGTCTGAGAAATGAAGATCCCTTCTTTTGTTTGAGTAATTTGCAGACCCAAGAAGAAATTCATTTCACCAAGCATAGACATTTCAAACTCACTTTTCATCTGATTAGCAAAAGTTTTGCACATACTATCTCTTCCTCCAAAAATGATATCATCCACAAACACTTCAACAATCAGAATGTTTTCATGATCAATTTTGAAATATAAGTTACTGTCAGCAGTACCTTTGTTGAATCCAATCTGCACAAGATGCTTATCCAACCTTTCATACCATGCTCTTGGGGCTTGCTTCAATCCATACAAAGCTTTCTTCAACTTGCAGACCATATCATTATTATCAGACAATTGAAATCCATCCGGTTGTTCAATGTAGACTTCTTCTTCCAGATCACCATTTAGAAAGGCAGACTTGACATCCATCTGATATACCTTGAAGTCTTTGAAGGCAGCAAATGCAAGAAGTAATCTGACTGCTTCAATTCTTGCCACCGGAGCAAAAGTCTCTTCAAAGTCAATTCCTTCTATTTGAGAGTAGCCTTTGCAGACCAATCTAGCTTTGTTTCTGATTACTTCACCAGCTTCATTTAGTTTGTTCCGGAAGACCCACTTGGTTCCAATTACATTCCTGTCTCTAGGTCTGGGAACAAGATCCCAAGTATGATTTTTCTCAATTTGCATCAATTCATCTTCCATTGCTTTGGTCCAGTTTTCATCATTGCAGGCTTCATCTATTGTTTTAGGTTCAACCTTTGAAATCAGACAACATTCATTCTGATTTTGAGCAATATTCCTTCTAGTTTGTACACCTTTGCTTCTGTCACCTATAATCTGATCTTCAGAGTGATTCAGTCTCACATACCTTGGAATTTTGGGAGTATCCAGCACTGCTGTTTCTTGATCAGGCTCATTCAAACCTATCTCTTCTTCCTGATTTACCGGATCAGGCTGACTCTGTCTCACCGGAGAGGATTGAGGTCCTTGAACACTGTCTTGGTCATCTTCATCAAACTCATAAAATCTTGAAGGCTTCTCAATTCCTTCATCAACCTTTACATTGGTACTTTCTATCATCTTCCTCAATCTCTTATTGTAACATCGGTATGCTTTGCTTTGAGTGGAGTAGCCCAAGAAAATTCCTTCATCACTTCTAGCATCAAACTTTCCTAGATCTTCATCTCTTTTAATATAACACTTGCTACCAAATACTCTGAAATATTTCACAGTAGGAGTGATGCCAAACCAGAGTTCATAGGGGGTCTTACCGGTGTTGTTTCTGATTTGAACTCGATTGAGAGTGTAGACTGCAGTGCTGATAGCTTCTTTCCAAAACATTTGAGGAACATTTGCTTCCAACATCATTGTCCTAGCAGCTTCCTGGATGGTCCGGTTCTTTCTCTCAACTACTCCATTCTGCTGTGGAGTCTTAGGAGCAGACAACTGTCTTCTTATACCCTGTTTCTCACAAAAGTCAATGAATTCACCAGATGTAAATTCACCACCTCTATCAGACCTTAGACACTTTAGTTTCAATCCGGTTTGATTCTCCACCATAGCTTTGAAAATTCTGAACTTCTCAAAAGCTTCTGATTTTTCTTTTAGAAAGGTAACCCACATCATCCGGGAATGATCATCAATTAACAACATGAAATACCTATCACCCTGCAGACTCTTGATTCTTGTCGGACCACATAGATAAGTATGTACTAATTCCAACAATCCGGTAGAAGACTGATCTTTGCTTTTAAAAGAGACTCCGCTTTGTTTACCTAACTGACATTCTTTGCACACACTATTTGTAGGTTTCATTAATTTTGGAAGATCTCTCACAGCCTGAGTATTGCTTATTTTGATGATGTTATCAAAATTTACATGACACATTCTTCTATGCCATAACCAACTCTGATCAATTTGAACAAACAAACAACTTTTATTTGAACCAACCAGATGAAAGATATTACCTTTTGTCTGAGTACCGGATGCAATTTCAGTTCCGGAGCTTGTAAAGATTCTGCATTTTCCATTCTTAAACCGGAGATCATAGCCTTTGTCCACTAACTGACCAACACTGAGAAGATTGTGCTTCAATCCTTCAACATACAGTACATTACCTGTTTTGCTCTTACCATCAAAGGAAATAGTTCCCCTACCTCTGATTCTGCCAGCAGAATTGTCACCAAACTTTACCATTCCTCCTTCATATCTTTCCAAGTCTAAGAACTTATTCTTGTCACCAGTCATATGGTGAGAACATCCACTGTCAATAACCCAATCATCCTTTTCTTCCACTTGAGCAGCCAAGGCTTTTTCAACAACTTTGTGATTGACAGATTCAGAGAGTATTGAATCTTCTTCCTTGATGGCTATAAACACCCACTCATTTCCGGATTTGCTTCCTAGTTCTGATTCATCATCTGTTACTCCTTCATTGTCATCTTCTTCATGAACATAATAGCAATTCTTTTGAAACCTTTGTCTGTGAGTATTAGATCTTGCAGATCTCTCCGGACATCTTGAGGCAAAATGACCAATCTTATTGCAGTTGAAACACTTAAAGGGTAGTTTTCCTTCATACTTACCGGATCCTCTTGGCAGTCTTTTTGCAATGAGGGCTTCAAGTTGAGCTGTTTCTGCTTCTTCTTCTTCCATGTCTCTTCTTGCTTGATCATACCATGACATTTTCCTTGATGAGTTTTCACCCGGATCAAATCTCTGTTTGCCTTTCACATAGGCGCTGGCTTTGAAAGCAGATTCAGTCTTGGGAGGATCATCTCCAAACTTGGTCATTTCAAATGCAGCTAGTTTGCCAGCCAGTTGTTCTCTTGTGACAGTTGTGTGGGCTCTGAATTCATCAATGGCAGCAACTTTGATTTTGTAGGCAGCAGGAAGGGATCTTAGGATTTTGCAGACAATCTCATTTTCATCTAAAGTTCCACCAGCATTTCTGATTCCACATACCAGCTCATTTACTCTTGGCATAAAGGTAGTGATGTTTTCATCATCTCTCATTTTCAATCTTTCAAATTTCCCTTTCAGACTTTGCAACCTTGCACTTTTGACAAACTCATCTCCTTCATACAGAAGTTCCAGTTTAGTTAGGATCTCATATGCAGTTGGTAGGTCAATGACATTCGAGAGATCTGAGTCATTCAATGCGCTTAGAAGAGCTTCCTTGGTCCGCAGATTGTTTTCAGCTTCTGTGATTTCATTCAGAGTTGTCAGACCACCTTGTGGAGGTATATATGGTTTTGAAATCATAGCCAAGTATGCTTTTCCCATACATTCCAAGTGACACTTCATGCGACCTTTCCAGAGAGTGAAGTTGGTTCCATCGAACTTCGGACTATCCTTCTTGTATGACGACATCCTGGATCTCCTCAAGCGGTTAAGCTCCTATCAGAGGAACTTGGCTCTGATACCAATTGTTGGATCTAGGGCATACAACTGAGAGGGGGGGGTGAATCAGTTGTAAAAACTTCTTCTCCTTTCAAACACTTGATTCTTTATTGTTAGTTAGCAGCATATCAATTAATCATCCATGGAAGCATAATACATAAACACAAGAGCAGATAAGCATCAACACATTGAACACCAAGATTTTGACATGGAAAACCCGGTTAAGGGAAAAACCACGGGGTGATTAACCCAAGAATTATTCTCTGTTAGAAGAATAAAGAAAAATGAATGGCACATGCCAATAAGGGCTCACTGCCCGAGCACACTGCTCACAAAGAGGCCCACTGCCTACAAGGAGACACACTATCTACAAAGTGATAAAAATCACAGTCTTGAACTGGAGAATGACATCTCTACCATGTCCGGATCAGTTCCAATTAAGCCCAAAAACCTCTGCTCTGCCTTTTGCACGTTTCTTCGCTATGCCACACTCATCCTCATACCACACCTTGAAATGAACTCACAAACCATTATTTATACAAGACATCGACTTAGGAACAAACATCTAAGTCGGCAAACAACCATAGGAGTATCCGCAAGATGAATAACACATCCGGTCGGCCATCACAAGAACATTCGCAGGATGAACAACTCATCCGGTCGGCTACACAGAGCAAGAACTTCATCCGGAAGAATAACTTCAATTCCGGGCTCTACCATCAATGCGGACCAACAACACAACCTAAACATGATCCAAGAACCTTCACAAGCCTGTCTGAATGTCCGGATACATCCGCACTTCCTCTACTTACTGGGATCTCTTGTCTTCCTCATCCGGAACTTCAAGAACACAGTCTGTCGCCACTGTCATAATGCAAGAGGTACTTTCGGACCTCCAAATCATACACAAATCAGGATGACACATCACAAGGACATCCCAAACACTCCGTCCAATCCGCAGATTAGGATGATACAATTCCGAACCTCACCGGACCTTTTCGTGATCCTCTGTCACCTCTGGATACTTGCCGGACCCGGTTCTATACCGGCAGCCACAACTCCTTCAGATCTTCATGCGGACCTCTGAAATCTTAACTGTAGCATCTCAAGACTCATATCTACTAACCCTTTAATCCGCATCCTCCGGTTCTCATCCTATACAGTACATTTACCTTCTTCTCATCACTGTTCTTCACTGTTCCTGACTGAGGCTAATTTTCTCAATATCCTCAGCACACAGCTCATCAAATCCTTCTTGTCAATGCAATATGAGTATGTTGACATCAATGACAACACTGGCTCACCTCATACTTGCAACAAAGGAGTGTCAAATCGAGGGTGTAATCAACCTTATAGAAAACTAGGGTGTAATCAACCTATGGATGCTCTTTACACCCAAACTAAATCACAATAGAATAGGGTGTTACCACCTAGAGGTACCTGTGCAAGACAGGGTGTATCACCTGGAGGTACTGGAGTTTGGTGTAGATGATCTTATTATTAGTTTTGTTTTGCCCATGTGTTAAATGTTTATCTTTTTACAACTCCTTACATGCTGGACCCACCGATAAATTTGTATCATGGTATGCATTCAAGGAGCCACTCCTTACCGACTCCTAATCCTCTTCCTAAACATCCAACACATTGATTTGAAAAACTAAGTGTGACATGGATTTCAATGCACCAAAATGTCCCAAAACATGACGTAGTCTCACAAGATGCAAAATCACATAATATGAAGGAGCAATTCATGCCTCAAAGGAAATCATAAAGGAAATGCATAGAAAACAATTTTTAGGTTGTCAAAAATGGAGAAATAACTGGCATGGATTTCAATGCACCAAAATGTCCCAAAACATCACATAGTCTCAAAAGATGCAAAATCACATAATATGGAGTCAAATCATCCCTCAAAGAAAATCATAACTTAGAAATGCATAGAATTTAGTTTTCATGTTTTCTAAAAGGGAAAAATAACCATAAGGCCCTAAAAACTTCACTGGAGCTCTCTTTAGCACCTTGATCAAAGTTTGACCAATTTTCAAACTTTTGTTTTTCAATAGCTATGGATGATTTGACAACTACCCATCATAGATAACATGCCCAACAACCAATATATGGAATAAAAATGAATTGGAGATTTCCACATAAAATTTGCCAGGTTTTGTCTGTATTTCTATGTTTCCAAAATATGAAATACATGAAATAAATAAATAACCAATTGAAATAAATTTTCTAAGTTTCCTACAACTAAGCAAAGCCATCTTCAACCATTCTAGATGGTGTGGCATGAAGGAAACAGAATAAATCAATTTAAATGAGAAGATTGGAGAAATTTACCTTCCAATACAAGGAAAATTCAAGGAAAAAAATGAGGTTGAATATCAGATTTGATCCACACACAACAAGCAAACACCAAGCTCTTGAATCCAATCCAAACTTCAAGAAATTCCAAGCAAAACTCCCTTCCAAGCAATCAGATATCCATTTGTCAGGCAAGAGGGTTTCAAAGAAAGAAGAGCAAATTTTGGAGAGAAAAAGAATAATGCAAAATACATGTCTTTTTCTTTTTATTCCACCAAAGACACTATTCCTTTTTTGGTAATAAAATAATCCTTTAAGTGATTTAATCAATCAATTCAAAATTATAGAATTTGCACAATTAAACTATGTAATTCAACAATTAAATAATTGAATGTCTCTTTTGCAAATCAAATAGGCATATAAAATAACACATTAATAAATCGTTTTTCATTGAAAGCACCCAAATAATTCACTCAAATATATAGGGAAATAGTTAGTCGAATGAACTCAACTATTCCAAATAGGTTATTGCCATTTAACTCAGTCCCATTTCGAAAAGCACAAACACGGCATACCAGGCATTCAGTTTTCTCTTTAAATGTAATTTCTACCTTTTTATGGAAAAATATTAAATTTTGAATTTAAACCGAAATCACCAAATTTATTTCACAAGCATATAATGATGCAATAAACATTTTCGCTAAATCAAAAATACTAATTTCCAAATTAAAATCATTAATTTAATATGAAAACACAGAAAACACACTTTTCAAACCATTTTAAAATAAAGTGCAAGAACGCTAAGGAAACACATGCAAATGATTCCAAACACACATCATGGCTTTCCACAACACAAGGATAAGGGTCAAATGGATTAGCGTCCCATGTCAAACTTCTCCACATTTCTTACATTAGTTAAGGGTGAAAATTCAAAACCGTGTCACACTTTTATAAGGGAATGACCAACACAAACATATTTTTCCAATTTAAATGTAAAAAAGGTCATATGTATGTTTTGAATTTTAAAATGACATAAACTAATGAAATGTAGAATTTTTATTGTAGTTTATGCTTATAATTTTTAAATTTTTTAAAAAATAGGTGGATATTTGTTTTATAAATTTAATTGGTGAATTTTAAATGCTAATATTTTTCAAAAAAAGTGACATCGATGGGACTCAAGAAAAATATAGCAAAATTATATATTTTTTTCTTAAATTTTTTTTTTCCTAATTGGCCAACTCAAATATTTAGTGCATGGAAAAAAAAATTTAATTTTGATAAATATTTTTTTAAAATAATTTTTTAAAGTCAATTTTAATCAGAACAGAGTAGTTTCCATGGGATGTCAACTTTTTTGCAATATATAATTTATAAAAAAAAACCCTTTTGGAGAGGATTCTAGTGAACCACATATTTTTCAAAATTTTTAAATATGTTTTTCCTATTTATTTTTAATTTCTAATCAGTTGCATGTTTGATTATAATAACCTACTTGCAATAAATTTAAAAATAATCCTGATAAAACTTATCAAAATATATTAAAAAAATATTTTTAAGATCTAGACTCCAATATCTATCAAAGGGTATTTTTAGATTTTCATGAAAATGCCCTTTGGTTGGAGAAATTTATAGTTGAACTTGAAGTTTTGTTCAATTTGTTGTAAAAGGGGGGGTTGGCTGCCACATGGGATGCCACATAAACAGTTTCGGTTGGAACAGTTCCGTGTGGAACAATTATGAGCAAAACCCTTCTGGGCGGAATCTTCAATGTAAATTTGATTTAAATTTTTAAAAATGTGTTTATTTATATTGAAGGTTCTTCCCGGAAGGGTTTCACCCGTAATTGTTCCGCTTGAAACTATTCATACCACACAATGCCACATAAGTGCTATGTGGTTCTGGGCGAAACCCTTTTTATAGAGACTATTTATTTGGCTGAAAGTGTGACACAGGTTTAAACTTTTCTCTTAACACCTGTAATTACCTACACACTCAAGTAAACCATCAGGCGTACCTGCTCCAAATATAATAGCCGAAGCAACATAATCAATTCCAACATGGTACGAGCATACATTACATCACAAACATGAGTCGACAATCAGTTGATGACATAAAATCACATTCATAAACCATCTAACATAAACACTGAAGGCATCACATCCATCTAGCATACCACGTAAATGAAAACAATGAAGCTGAAGTACTACAATAATGTAACTATTGGATCTAGGGCATACAACTGAGAGGGGGGGTGAATCAGTTGTATAAAAACTTGCTTTTACTTCAAACACTTGATTCTTCTTTGTTAGTTAACAGCATATCAATTAACCATCCATGAAAGCATAATGCATAAACACAAGAGCAGATAAACATCAACACATTGAACACCAAGATTTTGACGTGGAAAACCCGGTTAAGGGAAAAACCACGGGGTGATTAACCCAAGAATTATTCTCTGTTAGAAGAATAAGAAAAATGAATGGCACATGCCAATTAGGGCTCACTGCCTGAGCACACTGCTCACAAAGAGGCACACTGCCTACAAGGAGACACAATGTCTACAGAGTGATAAGAATCACAATCTTGAACTGGTGAATGACATCTCTACCATGTCTAGATCAGTTCCATTTAAGCCCAAAAACCCCTGCTCTGCCTTTCGCACTTCTCTTCGCTATGCCACACTCATCCACACAATCCACCCTTCAAAATAAATTCACAAACACTTATTTATACAAGACATTGACTTAGGAACAATCATCTAAGTCAGAAAACAACCATTAGGACATTCGCAAGATGATTAATACATCCGGTCGGCCACCACAGGAACATTCGCAAGATGAACAACTCATCCGGTCGGCTAGTCTGAACAAGAACTTCATCTGGAAGAATAGCTTCAATTTCAGGCTCTACCACCAATGCGGATCAACAACACAACCTCAACACTATCCAAGAACCTTCACAAGCCTGCCTGAATGACCAGGTACATCCGTACTTCCTCTACTCACTGGAATCCTTCTCTTCATCATCTGGTACTACAAGAACACAGTCTGTCGCCACTGTCACAATGCAAAAGGTACTTTCAGACCTCAAAATCATACACAACTCAAGATGACACATCACAAGGACATCCCAAACACTCCTTCCAATCCGCAGATTAGGATAATACAATTCTGGACCTCACCGGACCTTTCTGTGATCCTCTGTCACCTCTGAACACTTGCTGGAACCAGTTCCACACAGACAACCACAACTTCTTCAGATCTTCATGCAGAACTCTGAAATCTTAACTGAAGCATCTCAAGACTTATATCTACAAACCCTTTAATCCGCATCCTCTGGATCTCAACCTATGGAGTACTTTTGCCTTCTTCTTATCACTGTTCTTCATTGTTCCAGATAGAGACTAATTTTCTCAATATCCTCAACACACAGCTCATTCAATCCTTCTTACCAATGCAATATGAGTATGTTGACATCAATGACAACACTGGTTAACCTCATACTTGCAACAATCTCCCCCTTTGTCATTGATGGCAACATATGATGTGAAAAACCATCAAGACAAGAACTTCTCCTTTCTGTCACAGCTCCCCCTATCAATAGCAACTCTTTACATATCTTCTCTTCCTTTACTACTCCCCCTTTGATCATTAACCACCTATTTTTACTTGTTTTTCACATGTCTTCTCTCCCCCTTTGACATCAATGGCAAAGGGCTCATACTTGGCAATTCTAACACATCAAAATTATATTAGTTGCTCCCCCTTATTAGCAACTCCCATCATCAATCTGGATCACAAGATATGACTGTGATATCCACCGGACTGATGCACATCAGTGCATCCTAGTTCATCACCGGAGGGGCCATGACCCCTAACTTTTCCCTGAGATACTCAAAAGAGTCCTTGGGAAGAGGTTTAGTAAAAATATCTGCAATCTGATCCTTGGATGGAACATACTTTAATCTGACTTCTTCCTTGTTCATTTGTTCTCTCAAAAAGTGAAACTTGAGAGATATGTGCTTAGTCTTAGAATACAATACCGGATTCTTAAAAATATTAATTGCACTTGAATTATCACAGAAAATTGTGATAGGCTCCTCATATTCAACTTTAATGTCTCTTAGCATCTGCTTCATCCATAAGATTTGAGTGCAGCTACCTGCTGCTGCAATGTATTCTACTTCAGTTGTAGACAGAGATATTGCATCTTGTTTCTTGCTTAGCCAAGAAACCACCCTTTTTCCCAAAAAGAATGCTCCACCATTGGTGCTCTTCCGGTCATCCACATCTCCTACCCAATCTGCATCTGTGTAAGCATGAAGAGAGAAATCATGATCTCTAGGATACCACAAACCATACTCAACTGTTCCTTTTAGATATCTAAAAATTCTTTTGATTGCCATAACATGAGATTCTCTAGGATCAGCCTGAAATCTTGCCACAAGACCAACAACCTACATTATATTTGGTCTAGTCTGAGTGAGATACAATAATCCACCAATCATTGATCTATACTTTGTCTGATCTGTCTTTGGAGAGTCATCATCTTTGCTCAACTTACATCCGGTTGCCATAGGAGTGTTCATTGGCTTTGAATCTTCCATACCAAATTTCCTCAACAATTCTTTCACATATTTGGTCTGAGAAATGAAGATCCCTTTCTTTGTTTGAGTAATTTGTAGACCCAAGAAGAAATTCATTTCACCAAGCATAGACATTTCAAACTCACCTTTCATCTGATTTGCAAAAGATTTGCACATACTATCTCTTCCTCCAAAAATAATATCATCCACAAACACTTCAACAATCAAAATATTTTCATGATCACTTTTGAAATATAAGTTACTGTCAGCAGTACCTTTGTTGAATCCAATCTGCACAAGATGCTTATCCAACCTTTCATACCATGCTCTTGGGGCTTGCTTCAAACCATACAATGCTTTTTTCAACTTGCAGACCATATCATCATTATCAGACAATTGAAATCCATTCGGTTGTTCAATGTAAACTTCTTCTTCCAGATCACCATTTAGGAAGGTAGACTTGACATCCATCTGATATACCTTGAAATCTTTGAAGGTAGCAAATGCAAGAAATAATCTGACTGCTTCAATTCTTGCCACAGGAGAAAAGGTCTCTTCAAAATCAATTGCTTCTATTTGAGAGTAGCCTTTGCAGACCAATCTAGCTTTGTTTCTGATTACTTCACCAGCTTCATTCAGTTTGTTCCGGAAGACCCATTTGGTTCCAATCACATTCCTGTCTCTAGGTCTGGGAACAAGATCCCAAGTATGATTTTTCTCAATTTGCATCAATTCTTCTTCCATTGCTTTGGTCTAGTTTTCATCATTGCAGGCTTCATTTATTGTTTTAGGTTCAATCATTGAAATCAGACAACATTCATCCTGATTTTGAGCAACATTCCTTCTAGTTTGCACACCTTTGCTTCTATCACCTATGATCTGATCTTCAGAGTGGTTCAGTCTTACATACCTTGGAATTTTGGGAGTATCCTGCACTGCTGCTTCTTGATCAGGCTCATTCAGACCTATCTCTTCTTCCTGATTTACCGGATCAGGCTGACTCTGACTTACCAGAGAGGATTGAGTTCCTTGAACCTGAACACCATCTTGGTCATCTTCATCAAACTCATAAAATCTTGAGGGCTTCTTAATTCCTTCATCAACTTTCACATTAGTGCTTTCTATCATCTTCCTCAGTCTCTTATTGTAACACCGGTATGCTTTGCTTTGAGTGGAGTAACCCAAGAAAATTCCTTCATCACTTCTAGCATCAAACTTTCCTAGATCTTCATCTCTTTTAATATAACACTTGCTACCAAATACTCTGAAATATTTCACAGTAGGAGTGATGCCAAACCAAAGTTTATAGGGGGTATTACCGGTATTGTTTCTGATTTGAACTCGGTTAAGAGTGTAGACTGCAGTGCTGACAGCTTCTCTCCAAAACATTTGAGGAACATTTGCTTCCATCATCATTGTCCTGGATGGTCCGGTTCTTTCTCTCAACTACTCCATTCTGCTGTGGAGTCATAGGAGTAGATAGCTGTCTCTTTATGCCATGCTTCTCACAAAAGTCTATGAATTCACCGGATGTGAATTCACCACCTCTATCAGATCTTAGACACTTCAGTTTCAATCCAGTTTGATTCTCTACCATAGCTTTGAAGATCTTGAACTTCTCAAGGGCTTCTGATTTCTCTTTTAGGAAGGTAACCCACATCATCCGAGAATGGTCATCAATTAGCAACATGAAATATCTCACCTTAGAGACTCTTGATTCTTGTCGGACCACAGAGATCAGTATGTACTAATTCCAACAATCTGGTAGAGGACTGATCTTTGCTTTTGAAAGAGACTCTGCTCTGTTTACCTAGCTGACATTCTTTGCACAAACTATTTTTAGGTTTCACCAATTTTGGAAGATCTCTTACAGCCTGAATATTGCTTATCTTGATAATGTTATCAAAATTTACATGACACATTCTTCTATGCCATAACCAACTATGATCAACTTGAACAAACAGACAACTTTAATTTGAACCAACCAAATGAAAGATATTACCTTTTGTTTGAGCACCGAATGCAATTTCAGTTTCGGATCTTGTAAAGATTCTGCATTTTCCATTCTTGAACCGGAGATCATAGCCTTTGTCCACTAACTGACCAACACTGAGAAGATTGTGCTTCAATCCTTCAACATATAGTACATTACCTGTTTTGGTCTTACCATCAAAGGAAATAGTTCCCCTACCTCTGATTCTGCTAGCAGAATTGTCACCAAACTTTACCATTCCTCCTTCATACCTTTCCAAATCTAAGAACTTATTCTTGTCACCAATCATATGGTGAGAGCATCCACTGTCAATAACCCAATCATCCTTTTCTTCCACTTGAGCAGCCAAAGCTTTTTCCACCACCTTGTGATTGACAGATTCAGAGGATATTGAATCTTCTTCCTTGATGGCAATAAACACCCATTCATTTCCAGATTTGCTTCCTAGTTCTGATTCATCATCTGTTACTCCTTCATTGTCATCTTCTTCATGAACATAATAGCAGTTCTTTTCAAACCTTTGTCTATTGGTATTAGACCTTGCAGATCTTTCTGGACATCTTGAAGCAAAATGACCAATCTTATTGCAGTTGAAACACTTAAAGGGTAGTTTTTCTTCATACTTACCGGATCCTCTTGGTAGTCTCTTTGCAATGAGGGCTTCAAGTTGAGCTATTTCTGCTTCTTCTTCTTCCATGTCTCTTCTTGCTTGATCATACCATGACATCTTCCTTGAAGAGTTTTCTCCCGGATCAAATCTCTGTTTGCCTTTCACATAGGCACTGGCTTTGAAGGCAGATTCAGTCTTGGGAGGATCATCTCCAAACTCGGTCATTTCAAATGCAGCTAGTTTGCCAGCCAATTGTTCTCTTGTGACAGTTGTGTGGGCTCTGAATTCATCAATGGCAACAACCTTGATTTTGTAGGTAGCAGGAAGGGATTTGAGAATTTTGCAAACAATCTCATTTTCATCCAGAGTTCCACCAGCATTTCTAATTCCACATACCAGCTCATTCACTCTTGGCATAAAGGTAGTGATGTTTTCATCATCTCTCATCTTCAATCTTTCAAACTTCCTTTTCAGACTTTGCAACCTTGCACCCTTGACAAACTCATCTCCTTCATACAGAAGTTCCAGTTTAGTCAAGATCTCATATGTAGTTGGTAGGTCGATAATATTTGAGAGATCTGAGTCATTCAATGTGCTTAGAAGAGCTTCCTTGGTCCGCAGATTGTTTTCAGCATCTATGATTTCATTCAGAGTTGTCGGACCACCCTGTGGAGGTACATATGGTTTTGAGACCATGGCCAAGTATGCTTTTCCCATACACTCCAAGTGACATTTCATGCGACCTTTCCAGAGAGTGAAGTTGGTTCCATCGAACTTTGGACTATCCTTCTTGTATGACGACATCCTGGATCTCCTCAAGTGGTTAAGCTCCTTTCAGAGGAACTCGGCTCTGATACCAATTGTTGGATCTAGGGCATACAACTGAGAGGGGGGGGTGAATCAGTTGTATAAAAACTTTCTTTTACTTCAAACACTTGATTCTTCTTTGTTAGTTAACAACATATCAATTAACCATCCATGAAAGCATAATGCATAAACACAAGAGCAGATAAACATCAACACATTGAACACCAAGATTTTGACGTGAAAAACTCGGTTAAGGGAAAAACCACGGGGTGATTAACCCAAGAATTATTCTCTGTTAGAAGAATAAGAAAAATGAATGGCACATGCCAATTAGGGCTCACTGCCCGAGCACACTGCTCACAAAGAGGCACACTGCCTATAAGGAGACACACTGTCTACAGAGTGATAAGAATCACAATCTTGAACTGGTGAATGACATCTCTACCATGTCTGATCAGTTCCATTTAAGCCCAAAAACCCCTGCTTTGCCTTTCGCACTTCTCTTCGCTATGCCACACTCATCCACACAATCCACCCCTCAAAATGAATTCACAAACACTTATTTATACAAGACATCGACTTAGGAACAATCATCTAAGTTGACAAACAACCATTAGGACATTCGCAAGATGATTAATACATCCGGTCGGCCACCACAGGAACATTCGCAAGATGAACAACTCATCCGGTTGGCTAGTCTGAACAAGAACTTCATCCGGAAGAATATATTCAATTCCGGGCTCTACCACCAATGCGAATCAACAACACAACCTCAACACTATCCAAGAACCTTCACAAGCCTGCGTGAATGACCAGGTACATCCACACTTCCTCTACTCACTGGAATCCTTGTCTTCATCATCCGGTACTACAAGAACATAGTCTGTCGCCACTATCACAATGCAAAAGGTACTTCCAGACCTCAAAATCATACACAACTCGAGATGACACATCACAAGGACATCCCAAACACTCCTTCCCATCCGTAGATTAGGATAATACAATTCCGGACCTCACCGGACCGTTCTGTGATCCTCTGTCACCTCTGAACACTTGCCAGAACTGGTTCCACATAGACAACCACAACTTCTTCAGATCTTCATGCGGACCTCTGAAATCTTAACTGAAGCATCTCAAGACTTATATCTACAAACCCTTTAATCCGCATCCTCTAGATCTCAACCTATGGAGTACTTTTGCCTTCTTTTTATCACTGTTCTTCACTGTTCTGGATAGAGACTAATTTTCTCAATATCCTCAACACACAGCTCATTCAATCCTTCTTACCAATGCAATATGAGTATGTTGACATCAATGACAACACTGGTTAACCTCATACTTGCAATAGTAACATGCACAATCAGATGAACACTAGGGTGGGCATTACATGTCATCTTCTTGGGAAGGAGAGCATCACTCGAGTGCTTTTCCTCCAACCATAGACTAGCGGTCCCCGCACACCTTCCTTCTTGGAAGTGGCCCTACCCTTCATAAAGGGAGTAGATATAAACAATCAATAGGTTTTCCATCTGAGTTTCTAGTGTTGTGTCCTACATAACCAATCACAGTCATACAACTATAGATCCCCTCTAACTATGTATGACACTACTGGATGGTTATTCCATTTGGAACACAGTGAACCGATTAATGGATGCAGAGATGGATGTATTACTTTGGCCAAATATTTAATATACATAAAAGTTTATATGAATATATATAGTTTGATGTCTCATCTCGACATAAGAATGGTTTTGTTTATGATTTTATGAAACTATCCAAGTTACTAATCTTGGTTCAAAGATCTTCATTTCATCTTTATCAATATTAAAATGTCTATTTAAGTCAATAACATACTTGTGAGTAGAAAAATATGTTTCACTTGCATTTTGGGGATATTCTTAGAAAGCTATCTTTTCTAATCCCTTCTTATATCATGACAGTTAAAAACCCTTGTCATATAAAATATCATAAATATCTTATATAAAAGATCATAAAGATCATATATTCTTGAACAATAATATAAATTTTCAATACACAACTTTCATTAGATTACTTACCAAATCGTGGCTTTGTAGGTGTCATCATGTGATATAGTTTTATTGACCATAGTCTTTCTCTAGACCATCATTTTATGGTTGTTTTAGTACTATGATAGTACACATAAGTTGTTATTAACTACAACAATTCTCTTCTCAAGACAATAATTATCTTTCTTTCAAAAAAAAGATATTTAATATAATCAAGAGTTTAAAGAACTCATCAACTCATATCATGGGTTGGGGATTCTTTCATTCTGGATATTGAACTCGAGAGTCCAAATCTCAAATTTTATTCTACCCAAAGACATATGAAACTCTTTCATAGTCGAAAGAGTATATGTCTAAACATACAAATAGTAGACTAAAAGGTTGGGTTAAAGTCTTTAATGGCTTTATCCTTGCCATGCATACGTTCTTTCAAAATTCTATTTCAAGTTTTTAGGGCATGGCTAGACCACGTCTGTGGCTAAGACAACCTCAACCACCTACCAAAAATCATTATAAGTATGCAAGTGTAATACATTCTAATTCCCATAACCTCTGTTATCTAACTAGCCATTCTCAAGAAAGAGTTTTTCTTGCATTAGTTTTTGTGAGACTAGAACACTGTGTTAATAAGAATACAACATGATAGTTTTTGTGGACGTCACCACATTGTGTGCAACAATATATCAACAAGACAATAAACAATATAATATTTGGGCTAACTACCCATGATAGCTTCTAAATGATCAACACAACACATCACATAAGGTAAAATCATAATAGATGCATGCGTCGACTAACCCAGTTGACTGCATCATCACAAGAACATAAATGAATAAACATTAATGATACCTGTGTAAGCTCTGTTGTGATCTCTTTTTGTTGAGCTAGTACATTGTTATGATGGCTTTGCTTCTTCAAAGCGCGTCTCTTATCCTTTTTCATTCATTGTACCCTTCTTTTCCCATTTTTCTTACTTCCTCCCCCCAAAACTATGTTTTTCAAGGATGAGAGACTTTTCTATACCTTACTTGCCACCTGCAGCAGTAACCACTTTCCTTCCTATTATGACTCCTCTCCTGCACATGCAAGGAGAGTCGAGCTCCACTACACTAAGCCCACTTTGGCCTTAACAACCAACTCTCCATCCTCTCCACTTTTTGTGGAGTATGGGGACTTTTCCCATGTTATGATTGGGAAGAATGGCAATAGCTGACTCTTTCCAACTATGATAAGGTCTCAAACTTAAAATATATCTAGCTAAATGACTCATTTATATAAATATTTATAGGAATACACAAAATAATAAACCATTATAATCTCTAATAATATGATGGTAGGAATACCACAAATATGGTTGAGGAAAAGAATGATCATGCAATCAAAAGTGGGCATGGGATTGAGATTTGCTCCCCCATTGCAACCTTGCACAAACATAAATTAATTAAATCAATCCTCATGGGGAATAATGTATACACGTATATATGTATATATGCATTTCAAAAAATTTTGATAAAGAAGATAGTTAAACTCTACACATCAATAATGTCTCTAGAATATTCTCGATCTAATCAAACAAAGTTAGATGTCAGAAAAATTTGCTAACGAAAATTGACAATGGTCAAATTGAGATTAACTCAATAACGAGAGATAACTATATTATACCCCGTCTCAAGAAGGTTCACGAAACATACAACTTAGGTCTCAAATGGCAAACCTAACTTTTCCAAAACATCTATTCCCTTCTCTCTAGTGATGCTCTCCTTCCATTAGTGGAGGTGGAAATATTTTCCTGGTTACACTCACAGTCATACAAACTATGATCAGTGTATCATCAACAAATTATTATACATCAAAAATATCAATAACATGTAATCTCATGTCTAATTCTAAGCATTAATCATAATTCATAAAATTAATGATTTATCCTGATATTTTGCCTAAACGTCAAATCATTAATCTATGATTGATTATCCACTTAATCACATGAAAGTAAAAGTAAAACATAGTCTAAGTTTGGGGATGTAACATATCTCCCCCCATAAGAATCATCGTTCCCGATGATTTAATGTATCCAAAGTTTATAACATAAAAAGAGTTTTGTTCATCATAACAAAAAGCTTAAAATAGATCTATGAGGGAATCTTTGATAAATATCATCCTAATTCTCCCAGGAGGCATTCTCTTCTACATACTAGTCCCACTGGACCTTACATTGAGTAATTTCTTTATTACACAAGCGTAACTTATGTATTTCGAGCACCTTGATGGGCTCGATCATTACCACCCCTAGGTTCTTCACTTGTATGGTATTCCAATCAAGAATAGATATATGATTATCTCCTGTAACATACTTTTCATGTAAGAAAGATGGAAAACATTATTCATCATGGCAAGAGCTGGTAGTAGAGCAATCCTGTATGCAACTGGGTTGACCTCCTTGAGAAATTCAAAGGGACCACATACCTAGGAGGTAGTTTGGATGAATTTTCAAACTTAATGGAACTATTTTGTGGTTTGACTCTTAATATGAATTTCTCTCCTACTGAGAAATGTCTTGCGATGCTCTTAGCATCCACATAGCTTTTCTCCCTATCATTCACTTCCACTAGCCTTTTCTTAATTAGATGGACATGTTCTTCTATTTCTGATAGCATTTCTAGACCAAGGCTAATCCTATCTTCTAGCTTATCCCAGCTTATAGGAGTTCAACACTTTCTTCCATATAATGCTTCAAATGGAGCCATCTTGATAGTGGAATTATAGGAATTATTTTAAGAAAATTCCACAAGAGGAAGATAATCCCACTTGTATTGCTGGTCCATGCAATACATTCTCAATAGATCTTCCAACACTTGGTTTACTCTTTCTGTTTGGCCACCTGTCTCAGGATGATAAGTTGAGCTTATGTTTAAATGAGTTCCAAGTGAGGAAAATAAGGTTTTCCAAAACCTTGATGTCATGCGGGCATCCCTATCTGAGATAATCCTCTTAGGAATACTATGCAATTTGAAAAATTCTTACACAAATTTGTGGGCTATGACTGGTGCTCCATCTGTCAAATTCTTGGGTATGAAATGTGCTACCTTAGTGAGTCTATCTACCACTACCAGAATAGCATTGTGTCTATTTCTAGACATAGGAAGTCCTTGTACAAAATCCATGCTAATGATTTCCATGTCCATTCTGGAATCTCATGAAGGTATAGAAGTCCTTCTGGGTGATGGTGTTCTGCCTTCACCCTCTGGCATTCTAGACATCCAACTACAAACCTTCCAGCATCCCTCTTCATTCCTTTCTAGAAATATAATGGTTTTACATCAACTAGCAATTTTGTCACTCCAGGATGTCCTTAATAGGGTGTAGAATGAACCTCCTTCCACACGATATTCCTTAACTCCTCAGAGTTTGAAACATACATTCTTCCTTTAAAACTTAATAGTCCATTTTGATCAAAGTGAAATCCATCATGCCTAGAATCATGAGGATTGTCCACGAGAGCTTGTTTTACTTGCTCATAGTATTCATCTCCTTTGGACTTTTATAACACCTAATTTTTAAAATCTGAATGTATGGAGATCATCGAGAAGATATGTCTTTTCCTACTTAAGGCATCCACCACTCGGTTTTCCTTTCCCTAAATGTATTTGAAATCATGAAAAATTGACATGAAAGAAATGATAACAAATGCAAATCAAACAAATGCAAACCTCATATCAACTCACGATCCCTTGATAGGGTTGAGAATGCCGCACCCAAAGCACTCTAGCTTTACCCAAATAGATGAATGTTGGTTTCTTGATTCTATAGCATAACGGTGAGATAGGGATGGATAGATGAATGATTAGATGAATGCAAGATAGATGAATGAGAGATTGAGAAGAAATTTCAACAGCATGAGGATACTAGAAGAAGATTTAATTTCAAATGGCTCAAGAGAGGCTACCTTTATAGAAAATGCAAATTCAAATGGATGGTTGTGATTGAGAGTTATTTTGAATGATATGGACGGTCAAGATCGATTAGGTTTGGATTAGGGTTTCCCACTCAAAGAGGGATTGTAGTCACATGACAAGTGTGTGATGGAGAATGAAAGGAATCGAATTCAAATATTATATTTGAATTAGATTGACATGTGAAGGCATATTAAGTGGGAGATGAGACATGTGACATGTGTTGCAATGTTATGAGAGGTGAGGGAATAATTCAAATTTTTAATTTAAATTATGTGAGACATGTGACTAGGTGCAATTAATTAAATAAATGGGATTTATTTAATTAATTAGGAATGTGATTAAGTTGGACAAATGGGAATAAGATGAACTAGGACCTAGGGATAAATGGGATTAAGTGGGATCAGGTTAGATGAACTAGGATGAACTAGGACTTAGGGGAACACATGCAAGGTCATGTCGACAAGGTGTTGTGTAACCAGGACCTAGGGCAAAGACATACAAAGTTATGTGTAAACAAGACCTAGACAATTTTGAGTGTCTACAGTATTTAATCTCAAAATTATAATTAGATATTATCTCTAATCACCTCCTTTGGTGAGTATTAAGATGTGGTTGAGTAAACAAATATTTGAGTCCTTGATGGTCTTTTTTTAACTTTAAAGGCTTCCCAAGCAAATAGTTCCTCCACATTTGTAGTGCATGTACAACTGCTGCCAACTCAAGATCATGAGGAGCATAATTTTTCTCATATGATTTCAACTTTCTGGACTCATAAGCAATAACTTACCCATTCTGGACAAGTACACCACCTAATCCTTCTCCTGAAGCATCGATGATGACTACAAAATGACCTTCCAAGTCAAGGACCTTTAAAATTGGTGTTGTAGTCAAATTTTCTTTTAGTTGATCGAATGCCTCCTGTCATTTCTTTGACAAATCAAATATTTTGCCTTTCCTTTGTAAAGAAGTAATGGAATAGGCAATTTTTGAAAAGTTAGCCACAAATTTTCTGTAATATCCTGCTATGTCCATAAAGCTACAGATTTCATGCATATTTTTTGATGTTGACCATTCCAGAATGGCTCTGATCTTTGCTAGATCCGTGCTGCAATTCCCTTAGCTAAAATTACATGACCCAGGTATTGTACTTATTTTTGAAAGAAAATACACTTTGAGAGCTTGCCATAAAGTTATGCTCTCTCAATTGTTGAAGAACAATTCTTAGATGTTGGAGGTGTTCTTCATTTTTGGAATAAATCAAAATATCATCAAGGAAACCAAGGACAAACTTGTCCAAACAATCTCTGAACACACTGTTCATTAAGTTCATGAATGTTGCAGGTGCATTTGTTAATCCAAAGGGTAGGATGGTAAACTCATAGTGTTCATACCTCATTCTAAAGACTGTCTTATGTCCATATTTCATCTTTTAGCCTCAATTGATGGTATCCTGATCAAAGATTGATATTTGAAAATACATATGCTCCTCACATTTGATCAAAGACATCATCTATACGGGGCAAAGGATGTTTCTTTGTTTAACATATGATAATCTATGCATAGGCGCAGTGTACCATCATTCTTTTTAACAAAAATCACTGGTGCTCCCTAGGGTGAAACACTGGGTCTTATCAATCCTTTTTCTAACAATTCCTGCAACTGAGTTTTTAGCTCCATTAACTATGTTGTGGTCATTCTATAAGGATCTTTAGATATAGGTTTTGATCTTGGAATCATATCTATTAAAAAATCAAAAGCTCTCTTAGGAGGTAATCCAGGTAATTCATTTGGAAATACATCCTCAAAATCTCGAAGAAAGGGATACCTATCCACATCTGATCTCTCTTGATCTAAGGATTAACTTTCTTCAACTCCTTGGAGTTTACGAGATTCATAATACATCAAATCATCTTGGAAAATAGATTCTTTGTGACTATCTATTTTCTCCATTTTAATAGAAAAGAGTTGACACCCTTTTCTCTAGGCTCTCTTCATCTGTAGGGTAGATATTTGCCTCAATTTGACCTCTCTAGGAGTACCTTGCATAAAAACTCTATTCCCAAGGTCATCTAGACATTCTACTATTTTTGCAAAACAATCCACTTTATCCCTGTAGACACCTAAAAATGTCTTTTACCATAAAACTGACTCCCGACATCCCTGAACACATCAATTTCCCTTCTATTCAATTAATTAAATTTTTATTTAATTAATTATCCCTTCATCGTCTAATTATTCATCATTTTATCCCTAACAATTGAATTAATTCTATTAATTCAATAGTTCAAACCTTAGCCAATTGATTTAATAAATATGCTATATTTATTTGGCCAATTTCCCTCTCCTCACTAAATCCAATTAACTAGCTAAATCATGTTTAACTAATTAATCCAGCATATTAATTGACCTATCCCTACCCTAGACAATTAAATAGCTATTATTTAATTGCCTATTCTAGCCTACCTTATCCTAAACCTATGATTAATTAAATAAAACCTATGTTTAATTAATCCTAACCTCTCATTTGGGTGGTCAAACCTAGTTTAACACCCTTCCCCACATCCTCCAAATAAAAAATTGAAATATATCCACATAAGTCAAATTTTTATTTAAATACATCCCACATCACAATTAATTCCTCTTACACCCCCATACCTCATTTATCTCCACTTATCCCCAAATGAATTTAATTCATTTTACATTCTCCATATGAATCTTTAATTCAAAAATAATCCTTCACACCCATGCTCATTTAATTACCCCTTTTCCCAAAATGAATAAAAGATTTACTTTTATTCCTAGCCCTCCATTCCTCCAAGATCAAATCTAGGCCCTCCATATCACTTTTTATCTTCCACCATTGATCTTCCAAACCAATCTCCACCCTTGGATCAAAATCCCTTCCAAAAATCTATAAAAACTTCATCCTCCAACCCATTTTGAGATCCAAGTTTTATGCAATGTTACCATGCCCAAATATCTATTGAGCTAATTAGTGAGTTGCAAATTAAGATATCATTTCACATTTGAATCATTATATAGGGATTATCATGTCTTAGGAGCTCTTGGGTGCAAGTTTCCTCTTCCCTTGATGAGGTTGGGTTTTTCGTGATTGAGGTATAACTGTTTGTTTAGATTTGTATTTGGTTTGTGTTTTTACCTTGATTTGATCACCCTAATCTACATTGGCACGCCCGGTGGGACCCGCAAGATCCAAGTCTAATCTCTTTTTTGTGAGTTTTGTATTTGAGACGTGATTTTGCAGGTGCGACGCTATATACCCTGCGCAGTGGCGCCATCTCTGGAGTATTTTAGCGCTATATACTATTTTAGCACCATCTTCCAAAGCGCATTTTCTCTTAAATCTTACTCACTTATACATCTGACTCTCTTTCTTTCTGCTATTGTTCTTGTTGAGATTGCTCTCTGTTTCTGTAGAAATCTTGAAAAGGGAGGGAGAAGTCATGCCAAAATTTTCTTAAAAGAACATACATGCACTTTGGCTTTTATTTTGTCTTACTTTCCATGTGTTTAGCTAACAAGACTAACAAGACCTCTTCTATGTGTAGCCTAACCTTCTGTTGTGGTTAGAAGACTTCTGTTTGGTAGGATAGACGAGTTCAGGCGCGTATTGGCGCTATCGACACCCAGCGCAACGCCATTTTCAAACTTTGACCACACGCTTTGACTACATGCGCAATGGCGCATTGTTGAAGTATTATCAGCTCTATTATCTGTTTCAGCGCTTTATACATGTCGTATTAGCGCTATTTTATATCTCAGTGCCTTCTCTATACCATTGTAGCGCTATATTGTCTACTGGCACCTTCTGTCTTCTGTTTTAGCGCCATGTTATGAATCAACGCTATCTGTGTTATATATCAGTGCCATTGTCTTAGGGTGTCAATTTTTAGGGCTGTTTCTATCAGTAGCGCCATTTTCAGTCCGCAGTGGTGCCATTATTTATCTATTTTAGCACTATTCCTGAGACTGACTTTTGTGTTTGGTGCAGGGACTGACAAGCTGTTTGCAGGTTATCAACATCATTTTGCAGACACTAACAAGTTTTTGCAGGGTGTTTATCTTTAGACTAACAAACATTTCAATTGGAACTTAAAATGAACCCTTGCATGCTAGTTTACACAACATTTCAATTTGGTGTTATAAAAATTGATCAACAACAAACAAATCTTTGTGTATGTGTGTGCCAAAACATTTGAATTTGGTGTTCTAAAATTCACAAGTGCTTGCCAACAACTATCAAAATTTTTTAATTCTGGGCTTTAAAAAGAACCACAAATTGCAGCAATCAAATCATTGGATTAAAAAGAACAATAATCTGCATTCTTCACTCATATAATCAAGAAAATCAATCTAAATTTTGTGAAGTGTTTTCGTGGTTTGTGTTGGTAGTGTGAAAAGTGTATGCTCTTCCCTCGCACCATTTGGTGACCTTGGGAATCAAAAGCTTCTCACAAAACTTGCATTAATCACCCCCAACATAATCCAAAGAACTAAAATGAACCATGTTTAGTGTGATGCAAGTACAAAGAATACGTATGCTCTCCCCTCGCATCTTTGTATGAAGTTGGGGATCAAAATTATTCTTGTGGATGTATTGTTTTTGTTAATCCTTAGAGGGCTTGCCACCCCGCTTCGAAAGGTGGGAATGACCCAAGCGGCAACAAGATAAAGCCAAGCTCTTTCAAGTCGCTATATAAAATAAGGTGTTTGGGACGAAAGTCACAAGCAACAGGTGTTATTATGTTATACTGATAGCCAACCTCCCCCAAAACCCTCCAAGGCGTAACCCTTAGAGGTTGGGAGACTCCATAATGGAGAGTAGCACTGCTATATGTATAACCACCTGAATGAAAGCACTTACTACGAACCTTTGTTTAGCAAGCCAAAAACCTTCTATTTGTTGACGCAGAAGGGAAACCTTTGAAGCAGCTCTGATTCATGCAGTTCTTAGCTGAGGTAGCAGGGATAATCCAAAGGTTTGGTGAGGGACAAGCCTTATAGGAAACCTAGATCTTGGTATGCGTGAGAAGTGTGTGCAATTGTAAGGAGGAGCCCGTGCTACCAAGATCCTAGAGTTACCCGCTTTGAATAGGCGCAGCTAGGGGATTCAACAAATATTGTCATATCTTTGCCTTAGGTTGTGCAAAGTGCTTGTTTAAAAAAATCACATGTCTTTTTCACAAACAAAAAAAATCTTGGTTATTGTGTGTGTTAATGTGCTTAAATTGTCTTAAAACAACTTGCCAAGAAACATGAGAATCATTTGATCAAATTCCAATCAAAACAAATCCAAAATTGCCATCAAAATCTATCTTTTTCAAGACCTCGACCAACACTGCCCGATATCAGCGCCATCTCTGTCTGATTTTGGTGCCATTTCACTTGTGGATTGGCGCTATTTTCTGATTGATTTGCCTGAGACTAAGACCCATTCGGTTGTGATCTTCACCATCTGCTTTGCCATAATCCATATTCACATTCCAAAAAACCCTCCGTACCCCATCCATTTTCTCCTCAAAATTTTTCCAAATCATACCTTCACTTTGACCTTAGAGGATTAATCACTATCATTGCTGGACCCTTTGCTATATCAAATCCACTCAAATTCATATTTGCTCATCCTCATTAAACCTTTACATACCTTTTTGGACCAAACAAATATCCTTGTCATAAGAAATCATTCCAAAAAATCCAAAAACATATCCAAAATCTTCCAAATCAAAACACTCATCAAAAGATCACCAATCAAAAACTCGTCATCCCTTTGAGCTAAAGTTAGATCTAGATTTTATCCTTCACATCATATCTTACTTGGAGAGTCAATAGTCTACCTTCCAAGTGAAATAATCATCCTTCTTTGGGTAAGGTCATTAGTCTACCCCAAACAAAGAAAAACATCCATTTGTGCGACACAAATCTAGATCTTACATAAGCTCAATTTGTTGACCATCAAATCCTTCATATCAAACATCAAAACCAAAAATCAAAATCTCTTCTCAAACCATCCTCAAGCAAACATCACCCATCATCTATATTTTGGTCCAAATTTGTGCAAAACAATCACATCATCCCTAGAAACCTATCGATCTTTCATCACACTACAAATCACCCCTTCATCCTCTTTCGCTACTCCATTTCACTACCACATCCATCTTTGGGTCCAACCAATTAATCTAAAATTCTCTAAGGTCTCCATCTCCATTTCACTACATCTCAAAGTCAAACCTATACACGTGCATGCCCATAACTAGATCACAACACAAAAAGAATCAAGAAATGACATAATCCAGACAATATGGCGGCATAGGAATGCCTAACACCAACAACAACATAACCATCAAACAAACATTCAATCCACCAACATTCTTCCACATCCCAACATACAATCCCAATGAAAACCCCTTCCATTTTTTGCAACCACCACCACCACCACCACCACCCACCATGTCCCAAGATGATCTAGATGTCTTGAACTTTACACAAGATGCCGATAGCATGTACCTACTTGACAAAATCCTAAGGTCGGATCCAAATAGATATCTTGATCATCTCCTCAAAATTGGTACTCAACTACCCCATAACAGGACCTCATCACAACCATCGACCTCTAATACCATTCCCACCACATCAAACACCCAAACATCTACAGCAAACACCCAACATATCATCTCTCAAATGTCAACACCCACTATATCTACCACCTCCACAAGCTTTATCGCTACCACATCCACGATTCTCACAAGTACCTCCAATCTTACCACATCCCAACCTATCACCACATCCACAACTAATGTAACCTCTTCCATCCCACAAATCACCTTAGGCATACAAGGGAACACCATGCATGCAAGTACCTCCACAAGTGTGCCTCCACCCAACCCTCAAACTATAGCCTACCTAAGACAATTATTCTCACAACCACCTTATAATACAACCAACCCATCTAATGTCAACCCGTCCAATGTATCATCAACACAACATAATTGCAACCCTCAAATACCTCCACATATTCTCCAACAACTCTACGCTCATCAACAACATCCTGTACAAATCAATCAAAACACCACCCCACAATATCAAAACATGACCTCCCAAAACTTCCAACATCAAATACCACCCAATCTTCAACACCTCATCCATCGACAACCCTACACACCCCAACTGCAACCAACACAGAATCTCACAACAGTTGTACAAGCCTTGATCCAAAAGGTAGATGACATGCAAACTTGGGGCAAGCGCAAACACTATTCCTTTTAGGATATATGCCCTTATCCATTTGATCACACATTGTACATGTCCCCTTTCCCCAAGAACTTTGAAATGCCTAAATTTGATAAATACAAGGGAAAGGGAGACTCTAGGGATCATCTTAGGGAGTTCTACATTGCTTGCTTAGAAGTTTCAAATAACGATACCTATCTAATGAGACTATTTCCAAGAAGCCTCGGCAGTCAAGCCGCTGAATGGTTCGAACATCTTCCCCCAGGCATTAGGACTTTCCCTAAGCATGCAGAAAAATTTGTAAACCATTTCTCCTACAACTTCAAGCATGAAATGTCTATGACAGACCTTTGCAACACTAAACAAAAGAATGGAGAAGCCTTCGCTTCTTTCTTACAAAGGTGGAGAAGCTTAGCAAGCAAACTCCTGTGGCCAATTCCTGAAAAACAACTCGTCACCATGTTTGTGACCAACCTCAATTAGGAATTAGGATTCCATTTACAAATCCTTTATGCATCTACCTTTGAGGAAGTCATCGACAAATGTACTACCATCGAATGAGCCCTCATCGCCAAGGGCTCCATCAAATTGTATGACTATGAATCCAACAACAACAACAATAACAATAACAACAAACCCCATAACAACACCCCCAATACAAACAACAACACCAACACACAATCAAATGACAAGCCACGCTATTGGGGGAAGAACAAGAACACTTTGAATGATGACGTCACGGATGTGAAATCATTCCAACATGTACAAAATCAAACACCTACACATACATATGCAACTAATGTAAATAACCAAAGTGGGCAAACTAAACTACGCAAACCTCGAAGGCAATTTACACCCTTAGGGGAACCCATCAAAGACATCCTTGATAGATGTCTCAAGAAAAGTTTGATCACACTCCCACCTGTTAGACCCCATCAAGAAAATGAGCTCAAAACAACATGGTATAATGAAAATGATTATTGCGAATACCACCGCATTGTGGGTCATAAAACTGCTGACTGCATGCAACTAAAGCATTGCATCCAAGACCTTATAGATCAAAATTAAGTTAGCCTTGATCAAACCACCCAACCATCACCAAATACCAATCTTGGAGCTTACAAGGATCCACTGCCTAACCATAATAAAGCCTCCTCATCCAATTAAGCATACAACGTCACCCCACCTCCCGCGTCTTATGACTCTATCCTAGGGTAGATAGAGCCATCATCTCACCATGTCAACACAATCACCATTCAGGCACAAGCACCCGATTGCGCTATTGCAACCCATCTTGGCCGTGTATCTATCCGCATAGCCCCTACTGTAGACACCCTAAAATGACCAAGTCGTCGCACTACTTGCATTTCGTCATCTGTCTAATCACCTGCATTTCAACATTAATTAAATAATCTAATTATTTAATTAATTTCATCAAATTCTTCTAAATCACATACTTTCGACATTAATTAAATAAATTCTCTTTATTTAATTAATTAAATTAAATTCCTCTATATTCTTCTACAATTAAATAATTTTAATTATTTAATTAGATCATTGTCACTTTCCAAAAATCAAATCTACATTAATTGGATAAATCTAATTATTTAATTAATTCAACAAATTTCCTCTTATCTACAATTAAATAATTCTTAAATTATTTAATTAAATCAAAATTGTTCTTCCAAAATCATGCACAACAATTAAATAAATTTATTTATTTGATTTGATTTCAAATCTTCTAAATTAAATAATTCCAATTATTTAATTGTTTCTTCCAAAATATCTTCTCTAAATTTAAATAAATAAATTATTTATTTAAATTGTTTTTTCTTCTAAATTTGAGTTATCTCTAATATAACTCAAGTTTTCTATATTTTGCTTTTTTCTATAATTCTGGCATGCTCGGTGGGACCCATTGGTCCTGATTTAATATCAAATTTGTGGAATTTTTAGTTTGATTTCACAGGTTTTTTAACTCTTTTTTGGAGAGATCCAATTTTTTTTTAAAGGAAGCTTGTTGGGCAAAAACAGAGGTCATGGCTACGTTCGGAAGGGTCGAGAGGCGAAGAAAACTATATAATTTGGCCTATTTTGGTGAAGGTAAATTTTTTTTTACCTTGGACACGCAACCCGAGGCCATACACTCACTGTGAGGTACAGTAAAAAAAAATATTTTATTTTTATTTTTTTTGAAAGTTTTCTTTTTTTCCAAAAATTAAAAAAAAAAAAAATATAAAAAAAATAATAAAAGCAAAAAGCAAATCCAAAAATAAAAAAGCAAAAAAAAAAAACTAGGCAAAATCCAAAACAAAATCAAAAAGTCAAAAAGAAAAATCAAAAGCACGTACTACTGTGCATGTACTGCTGAAGAGGACTGTCCTTTTCAAAAAGGAGCGTCCCTTTTCTTTCATGCTTAAAAAGTAAAAAAATTTTAAAAAAAAAAGTTTTCTTTTAAAATAAGCAAAGTTTGTATTTTTGGATTTTATCTCCAAAAATAAAAAAAGTAAAGGGGGAAGTATTTTTTTTTGGTTTTTTTTTTTTTAAATAAAAAAAAATATATATCTTTTTAGCCCTCAGCAGCAGGTCATATTAGTGACCAGGACCCAGTCACCAGGGGCTAAGACAGACCCCTCTTCAATGAGCTTTTTAAACTAATAGGCGATTTTCAAACCCCATTATCTTGGTCATATGGACATGTATTTCAGTGCTTTTTTTTTGAAATAGGCTAGAATTTCATGATCTACATCGTGGTGAAATTGGTTTTCTCTCAATATTCTCTAATTTTCTAGAAAATTAATTTTCTCACTGCTGTCTCTGTCTCGTCACAGTTTTTAGACCTTCCAAGTTGCATAACTTTCACAAACGAACTCGGATTCAGGTGATGTTTTTTTTGAAAGTTGATATTTTTCTGTCCTCTACATAGTGGTAATATTTTTTCAATGATTTTCATAGATTTATTTTTTAAGACCACTCATTGGCCTATCTTCAATCTATGACTTTAAACACTTGCTAACTTTTGAGTTTGTGTGGACCTAATATCACTTGTTGCAGCTTCTTATCACTCAAACAGAGAAAATAAGTTTTCTAACATGTTCATGCAGGACGAGCGTTGAAGAAATTTTGATTTATCTCACTAAGTCTTAGAAACACATTGCCTTCTTAAGGGTTAATTGAACAAATCATTTTTGGCAATCTAAGTCTTAGGAATATACTGCTTTTCTTAAGGGACAATGGACATGTATGCAAAAACACTTCAATTTTCTAAGGCACAATGGACATGAATGCCAAAACACTTCAATTTCATAAGGGACAATTGACAACTACAAACGTGTGTGTGCCTAAATTAGTTGCACCTTATTTTTCTTATAATAGGACAATTGAACCTTTGTTCGACGTGCTTGCTCTTACATTTCAGTACTTCCTCTAGAAGGGCCTACTTTTGGATTGCGTTTCATCCAAAAGGGACGACCCTAAGCGGAGTTTTCCTTTGAACCGCTATATAAGAGGGATAAGGCGAAAGCCAAGTCCTAACCGACGTCAGCCTTACCTTGTGGTGCCAAACTGAAAAGAGGTGTACAAGCTCTTTGTGGAAACGATTTTCACATTGACCGAAGTGTTTGATACTCTTAGTAGGATTGGTTAAAGCTTTTAGTAGCTTGTCGCATTGCTCGTAAGGTGTTGGTCCCTCAAAGTTACTAAGAACCATTCTAGATAGAGACTACCCAACCTACCTCTGAACATTGCGGTAATCATCAGTGCAAGGGGAATCGATTTAAGCCCTTAAGACACTCACCATTGGCTCCCTTGAGAAGAGATAGTATTCCCTTGGCCATAAAACTCTTGTGACCTACTTGAGCTTTCCAAGGGGAGGGTGAGATATCCCTACCTATCGTCTCTCGCAAAGATACAAAATATCTGACACCTTTATGGAATGATATTTTTATCGATGGAGTATTAAGCTATGAGTTGATCTACTGCAATGAAACCTTGTCTCTAGGGATAAAAAGTGCTTGTTATTTGATTGCAATTGTCTTATACCTGTGGAAACATTGGGCTTTTTTGTGAGCCTCGAACATACACTATCTGTTGTGTCAGTCCCTTGTTTGTGCCAACTTTGTTTGCTGTGTTTTGTCTTGCCAAAGACAAAATCCAATCTGAACCATAACCAAATCTATCAAAATTGCCTTTACAAACATCAGACACTACTTCAGCGCCCCTGGTATTACAACAGCTCGCCTTTGGTAGTACAGTAGATCGCCTTTGGTATAGCAGTACCTCACCTCTGGCAAAACTCTACTTCAGCGCCCTTGGTATATCAATAGCTCACTTTTGGTAACCTTAGCTCACCTTTGGCATAGCAGTAACTCGCCTCTGGTAGCTCAGTCCATCACCTTTGGCATCACAGTAGCACGCTTTTGGTTGCACAGTCCTGCGCCTTTGGTCAAATAGTATAGCGCCTTTGGTCCAGTGCATTGTGCATCAGAGTTTGTCTTTTGTCTCAAAACACCTCACAGAATCCCAGCATTACCTTTTGTCCTAGTGTATTCCATGGTAACCACTAGGCTCCAGCAAACTATGAAGTCCAAGCAAGTTATCCCTAGGAAGCGCAAGTCGCCTCCTTACACACTGCAATCGGGTCATCTCAACATTACTCCCAAGGTCACTCCCAGAACACTCGCGGAAAGATCTACCAATTCTACCAGCATGCCGCACGTCAACCAACCAAGCAATTCCCAAGAAGGTAGGGTCCCTTTGGTAAGTACACCCCAATACACCACCGGTATGCCTCCCGATTTTGTCCCATAAGGTTATACTGCAGATCTTGCCCCATCTCAAGAAGAGTGACACTTTGAAATAGGTCAATCCTCTCAAGTAGATGAGCAAGATCTTGATGAATTCATACAAGAGCCTAGAATTGTGGCCGCCTTTGACAAAATCCTTAGTGAGAACCAGGATCATTTATTTCACTTACTTACAGAGCAAGGAGCCAAGCTACCTCAAGATTTTGATTTATCCTCTCTCAAGGAGACAAACAGCACATTGAGTGCCATACAAGCGGTGCAAACCATGTCCACAGTGACTACGCCCTTACCTGCACAAGGCTCACAGTATAGGAATCCCCTTTTTCAAAACCCAACAGAAGAGAGGGCCGTATCACTGCTTCTGACTCCTATGGAGATCTACAAAAACTAACAAGAAACTATCCAACGACAAGCGGAATTAGCTAAGCAAGCCACCTTAGCTTGATCAAATATGTAACCACCTCCTAAAGTGTCCACACCAATCGCAAGTGGAATCTTGGTTACCCCATCACGAATAGGTTTCCCACCAAATTACAATCCAGGGAACAACTATGTAGCCATGCAACAAGGGTCTCAACACATACCACCTCCTATATCATCAAACCTCCATGTCTCTCAACCAATTAGAGTCATGCAACCCCAACCACAATATTCTTCTACTCTCATCCTCAATCAACCCAAACCACAACATTCTGCTACTCTCATCCTCAATCAACCCCAACCATCGCAAATCACGTCTACCTATGTCCCTCCTCCACAACATTCATCCACGCTAAATTTCTTCAACACGTTGCCTGTCCACCCTCAACATTCCCAACATCAAGTTTCCCAAAGCTATGTCCTGCCATCGCAACCTAATCAAATGCACTTTAGCTTTCCTCCACCCAATTCTTTTCTTCAACCATCACAAAGCCAACATTCTTACCTAGCACCACCTCCACCTCTGCCTAATCAAAGCCTCCAATTCCAACCCAATCTGAACTAAACGTACAACCCGTATGATCCCAACCAATCTTACGACCCTTATCATACCAATGCACATGGCTTACAATACAATCTTCCATATGGGCATCAACAACCACTTCTTGGACAACAGGAGATACTTCCAACTCCTCCCACAACGATGGAGCTAAAAATTGCGGAAGTGCAACAACAACTCTCTGATCTTACGTTTGGCCACACCAAGAAGACCTTCTCTTTAGAGGAAGTGTGTCCTTATCCTTTTGATCGGTCATTACCAATGATCCCTTTTCCTCAAAATTTTACTATTCCTAAGTTTGACAAATACAAAGGAAAAGGCGACCCAAATGACCATCTTAGGGAATTCTATCTTGCTTGCTTCGAGGTTTCACATAACGACACATACCTTATGCGTCTCTTTCCTCACAGTCTTGGAGGTCAAGCCATAGAATGGTTCTCACACTTGCCCACGGGTATCAAGTCTTTCAATGAGCTAGCAGAGAAGTTTGCCACCCATTTTTCTTACAACGCGGAGCATGAGATTTCTATGACTGATCTATGCAACAATAAACAGAAAAATGGTGAAACTTTCATTTCTTTCCTCCAACGATGGAGACAAATGGCTAGCAAATTCCCTTTCAAGATTCTGGATAAACAACTTGTTAGCATATTTGTGCAAAACCTCAACCAAGAGTTAGGTTTTCATTTGCAAATTCTTAGTGCTACAACCTTCGACAAAATCACATATAAGGGTATCAACATTGAAAAGGCCCTCATTGCTAAGGGTGTGGTCAAAATCTTCAAAGAAATGAAAGATAGTGCTCCTCATCAACAATCGAACGATAAACCCAAGTTTTGGACCAAGAACAAAAATGTGGTTAACGATGGGGTGGTGGATTCTAAACATGTCCAAACGTTGCAAACACCGCTGCATCTCTCCAAACCAAGTCAAGCTCTACCTCAACAACAACAACAACAGAGGCAACCTTATCAAAACCAACAGCAATGACAACAAGAGCAGCCTCAACAAGATTACCCTCCGCGACGTCAATTCACTCCCTTGGGAGTGCCCATCGAATCGGTCTTACAACAAGCTTTCCAGAAAGGGCTCATCACCTTACCTGATGCTCCCCCATATGGAGAACCTGTCTACAAAACTGCATGTTACAGAGACAATGAATATTGTGAGTTCCATAGGAGCAAAGGACATCGAACCGCATCTTGCATGAAACTCAAGCACCTAATCCAAAACCTCATCGACGGTAATCAAATCACGTTTGAGAATGAATCACTAGCTCAACACACGAACAAAGATCTCAAGATGTATAAGGAACCATTCCCTCATCATGGTCCACCTCCTCCTCAGGATAGAGGTAAAGGTATCAATCATGCTTCCACGTCCTTTGATTCCATTGTAGGGTGTTTTGAAGAGAGTCGAGTGTCTACCCTCACAATCAAAGGCAAATCTACGGGTTGTACTGTTACAACTTGCCGTGGTTGTCTCACCATTCGTGGTCCTACACCCAGTCTTCCAGCTCAATCTGATTATAATCTTGTCAAACATTTAGGGAGAATGCCAGCATAGATCTCTATTTTGGACCTTCTACGGTCATCACCTGCACATAGAGTCGTGCTAGAAAAAGCCCTCCAAGAGTCTTCGGTTCCCAACAACATAGCAGTCGCGGATTTCCAAGCTATAGTAGGTAACATTGCTTTGCCCTACAATGTGGTCTTCTCTGAGAAGGACCTCCCATCCCATGATCCTTGTCACAATGATGCCCTTCATATTGAAGTTCTCATCCATAAGCGCAAAATCAAATGTATACTCATAGATGGTGGTGCTGGTCTCAACTTCTGTTCTTTAAAGTTACTTAAGCAATTGGGATACTCTGAGGATCATATCAATTTTGATCATAGTATTACAATCAAGGGGTATGATGATGCTGAACGCCGGTCAGAAGGCGTTATCCACTTGCCTATACAATTGGGCCCTGTCATGCTTGAAACTAGGTGTCAAGTCCTTGATATTGAGCTGCCTTACAACATTATCCTCGGTCGCCCATGGATCCATGCAATGAAAGCTATTCCCTCCACGTACCATCAGTCCTTAAAGTTCCCATTCAATGGTACGGAGATCACCATCCCAGGAGACCCCAATCCTTTTGAATTCTGTCGTGTCTTGCAAGGTAGCTATAAAAATTGCAACCAAGTGCCTAAAAATGACAAAACCCTTGAATCCCCATTATATGTTGATCCTAAAACTCTGACGCAAGCCTCTACAAGTGAACCTAAACCCTTCCCCAAAATCACAACTCGCATCTGAGATATAGGCTTTGGCACTTATGATATCTCAGAATCTTGTTGTGTAGGGCGGATGCCTTTATCTCCAAAATCTTACGGCAAACCACCCATTGCCAAAGTAACCAAAAAAGTAGCTATTCCTCCCCCAAGATTCCTAACCCAATTCCAACATGGATGGTTACTGGAAGAGGAAACTATTGAGGACATTTCTTCTTGGCTCTATAAGGAGAAAGAACCAGTCACAATACCAGTCAAGCAATATGGCAATGGCTTAAGAATAGTAAAAAACATGGGCTATAAAGGCAAAGGTGGCCTTGGGAAACAGAATCAAGGAACTATGGAACCCATTGTTGTGACAAAGAAGCTAGACAAGAAGGGATTAGGATTTGGTAAGAAGGTACCACGCACCTTGGGCATCGAGTATATCCTCGATGAGGTAGCTGACGCTTTTCCCGCCGATTTGACATCTCCAGAGGATATTATCAATGACTCTTCCCTCCACATGACCAACCTATTCGCAGAATCCTCCATTTTTATGCTATCCTCCATATCCTTAACCTCCACCACAAACACCCAGAATGTAACACTTGTCTACCCTAAACTTATCGATTGGGACCAACAAGGGTCCCCCGTTATAGATGTATTTCAAAATGATGAAGCTTTAGCTGAGTTCATGGGACTTTGGGAAGGTATCCCCCTTGGCGATCATAAAACAGGTTTTGTAATGGAATTAGAGCCAACAGTTTATTTTGGTGAGAATGCCAAATCCTCCAGTTGCAAAAGTAAAAATAAAGAAAGATCTCTAGGTGAAAACCACACTGTGGCACCTCCTGATCATAAAGTAGTAAAAACAAAGGACGTATCCAAAGGTGAAAACCCAACTGTGGCACCTGAGGATGGAGGATTTGACCTTCCCCTAGCATCTAAGTATCAAGAGAAGTCAGCTCTCCTAGTGGAAGATTCTACAGAGATAAACCTTGGCACAGAGCAAAATCCAAAGACCACATTCCTAGCAGCATCATTATCTGAAACAGAACATAGGAATCTTAATGCATTCTTCTTACAGAGAACCATCAACTTTGCATGGACCTATGTGGATATGCCAGGGCTAGACCCTAAACTAGTAGTTCATTATCTCACAGTTGATCCCAAAGTGAAACTAGTCAAACAAAAGTTGAGAAAGATGCATCCACAGATCGCTCTCTTGGTAAAAGTGGAAATACAAAAATTATTAGATGCAAAGTTCATACGACCTATTGATTATTCATATTGGGTCTCCAACATTGTACCTGTATCTAAACCCAATGGGCGCATCCGCATGTGTAATGATTTTAGAGATCTCAACAAGGCATGTCCCAAAGATGACTTTCCACTACCAAACATTGACATTATAGTGGACTTGACAGCAGGTCACGAGATGCTTTCTCTCATGGACAGATTCTCTGGCTACAATCAGATAAGGATAGCAGAGGAAGATCAGCATAAAACAACCTTTACTTGTCCGTGGGGTAATTATTGTTGGTGTCTCATGCTGTTTGGTTTGAAGAATGCAGGAGCAACCTATTAGAGAGCAATGATAGTGATCTTCCACGATCTCTTTCATCACATCATGGAAGACTATGTTGATGACATACTAGCTAAATCTTCTAGGGCAAATCACATACAGGTTCTAGGACAGATCTTTGACAGGCTTGAAAAATACCAAGTACGCCTCAATCCAAAGAAGTGTGTCTTTGGCGTAACATCAGGGAAGTTGTTGGGGTACATTGTATCACGTAGAGGCATTGAAGTTGACCCAGAAAAAGTAAACGCTATAGTGGAGATGCCTCCACCCAAGAACCTTAAAGCACTAAGGAGCCTTAAGGGAAGGTTGCAGTCCATTCGGTGTTTCATCTCATAGTTAGCAGATAAATGCAAACCATTTCAACACTTACTTCGAAAGGATGTCTCATTCCGATGGGATTATAAGTGTCAAGCAACATTTGATCAACTTAAAGAGTATCTAGCTACACCTTTTGTATTGTTTCCACCAGTCGCGGACAAACCTTTGATATTATATATCTCCACTACAAACTCGGCTCTAGGGGCCTTGCTAGCACAAAATGATGAATTAGGAAAGGAGCATGCAATTTATTACATCAGTAGAACCTTGGTGGGATATGAGCTCAATTATTCACCAATGGAAAGGGCTTGTTTAGCAGTAGTGTTCGCCTCCCAAAAGTTGCAGCATTACATGTTGAACCAACACACAATTCTTATAGCTAAAATTGATCCCTTGAAGTATCTACTAGCAAAAGCAGCTCTCACAGGCAGACTAGCTAAATGGGTCATGATCCTTAGTGAGTTCGACATTGAGTATGTGGATCGTAAAGAAATCAAAGGACAAGCCCTCGCGGATCAACTAGCAGAAGCACCTATGAAAGATACACATCCTATGGTAGCAGACTTTCCTGATGAAAATCTCTTCACTCTTGCTAACTCCATAATGTGAAAGTTGTATTTTGACGGTTCTTACACACAGCATGGATCAGGGGCCGGCATCTTGTTTGTCACACCTCAAAATGACTACATTCCTAAGTCATATCGGCTTGCATTCCCTTGCACCAACAACATAGCCGAGTATGAAGCACTCCTCATAGGTCTCAACACAGCAGTTCAATGGGACATCATGGAATTACAAGTATATGGAGACTCACAATTAGTCATTTGCCAAGTCACAGATGAGTACCAAACAAAAGATGAAAAGTTGGTCCCCTACAAGCAACTAGTGGATGCCTACAAACCACATTTTTCTAGCATCACATTTGAGCAAATTCTAAGAGAGCATAACAAAGCTGCAGATTCTATGGCTTCTGTAGGGTCACTGAATGACATGCCGGCAAATACACAGAAGTGTGAATTCTTGATTGAGCAATTGTTGATACCAGCCGTCGATGTTCCTGTTACTGAAATCATCTGCGAACTTGTTGGTCCCAATTCCCCATGGTATGAAGATATCTATGAATACCTTAAAAACAAAACCTTTCCCCCTGACCTATCATCCACCTAACGCAAAACCTTTATCCGTCGATCCTCCCATTACATCATTCTGGGTGATACACTATATCGCCGGAGTCTCGATGGTATCCTCTTACGATGTCTTAATGCGGAAGAAGCCGAAGCTACCTTACGAGACATACACGAAGGTGTCTGTGGTGCACATTCTTCCGGTCCTAATCTTGCTAAGAAGATACTCAGAATAGGTTATTACTGGCCTACAATAGAGCAAGATGCTGCACAATTTGCTAAGAAATGTCTACAATGCCAGTAGCATGGAGATTTGATTCACGCACTAGCTCATGAATTACAACCTGTGACAACTCCATGGCCTTTTTCTCAATGGGGTCTCGACCTCATAGGACAAATCCACCCTTCCTCCTCCAATGGCCACAAGTTTATCATTACCGCCACTGAGTATTTCACGAAGTGGGTGGAAGCCATTCCTATGACCTATATCACCGGTAAGCAAATAGCCAAGTTTATTCTAAACTACCTTATATGCCGGTATGGTATCCCCCAAGCCATTGTCACAGATAATGGGAGACCATTCAAGAACCAAGATGTCCGTGCCTTGTGCACGCAATACAATATCCAACATCGCTTTTCAACTCCCTACTATCCGCAGAGTAATGGCCAAGCTGAGGCTTCCAATAAAACCATTCTTAAAATCCTCAAGAAAATAGTCAATGAAGCTGGTCGTGATTGGCACTTGCAACTCAATCCCGCCCTATGGGCCTACTGCACTAGTATCAGAACACCAACTGGTGCCACCCCATATGCCTTGGTCTTTGGCTCTGAAGCCATCCTACCTATAGAGGTCAAGATCCCATCCCTCAAAGTATCCATGCAGGACCTAATCGGTGGAGACAAATATCGCACTTCTAGATTAGCTGAGCTTGAACTACTAGATAAGAGGCGACGTGCCGCACTTAATCATCTCCATGTCTATCAAAACTGCCTCTGGCGTAATTACAACAAAAAGATCAAAGAAAGACGGTTTCAAATTGGTGATCTTGTACTCAAAGAGAATCAGAGAAATCAAGCAGATCGAGAAAAGAAGGGCAAGTTTGAGCCTAATTGGTTAGGTCCCTTTATTGTCATAGCAGCATATGGATCAGGAGCTTATACTTTAGCTACACCTGACGGCATTCCTCTGGATGAGCCACTTAACAGTGTCCATCTCAAGAAGTTCTATGCCTGATCCTCAGAGTATTCCAAAAAAAAAAAATCCACAAAAAAAAAAAAATCCGTCCTCTGGTGAAAACCTGGCAAACAGGCGCCTTGGATAAGTACCATAGTGAAAACCTGGCAAACAGGCGCTATGTGTAGAGTCAGCATCCATCGTCTATCGAGTCCTGTCCACTCCATGTCCAATACACAAAGCATGCCTTCATCCATCCATAATAAAACCATTGACTTTGTTTGCATTTCCATCTCCCTATCTAGTATAGCTTGGAAATTTGTCAATGTCCCTCGTCGTCATCCCACATCTTGGTCGGTGTCAACAGTTAACACTGTCTTGTCCTAGGTCAAAGCTTTCTGTGTCTTCTTCGGCAGTCACCCATCCAGTTTCCTCTACCAGAATGGGGGCAACTCTTTCCTTAACTTAGGTCTAGGATTGGTTCCTTGTTCGTGGTTCGCAACGCACACTTCAATCTCTTTCTCATTGTCTGCAGATAGCACTCTTTAACGGACACATCGCTCCTACGATAAGGCTGTTATCTTCTCACCGCATTTCCTACATCATCACACCAACCAGAACTACATATTATCTCTTCTCAATCTTAAGGTACCTTGATCCCATGGATATGGGTATGTAGGCAGTCTGGAATATGAAGGAAGTTTCCAGTACTCAGGTACATAAGATCTCCTCTTCTCAACACTTTCCCACATCATCACACCAGACCAGAACTACATATTATCTCTTCTCAATTTTAAGGTACCTTGATCCCATGGATATGGGTATGTAGGCAGTCTAGAATACGAAGGAAGTATCCAGTACTCAGGTGCATAAGATCTCCTCCTTTCCCCTTGATCCATCTCATCACTCTATCCAGAACTACATATTTATCACTTTCATCTTCTATCGTAGTGTGCCTTGATCCCGTGGATATAGGGTATGTAGGTAATCTGGAATATGAAGGATGTATCCAGTACTCAGGCACACATGATCCATCATTCTCCACCCATTCCAATCCATTAGCACTGTCACCTTTCTAGTCTTCCGTTTATCAAAATCCATTCGCCTTGACTTGACTAACTCAAGCAACAAGCTAGCGCATCCTTTCAAAGCAAAAGTCCTTAACAAACCTAAAGCAAAGTAGCTTCCTTCCAAAGTCTTTTACTGTCCTGCATACCGATTGCCAACATCAGCTACGTACCGCTTAACCAAAGCCCTAGATCAACAGGCTTGTCTTTTGCGAAGTGTTCCATGATCGAGACCAACACACGCGTCTCCTACGACATGTGGCATTTCCTGCAGCAAGACATTGTCTTTTTAGGTAGATGGCCCCCTTTAACGAACACAGAATTCCTACGATAAGGCTGTTATCTTTCCTATCCAATCTATCCTGAGCAACCTCTTTGGCAAGAGAATATGTTGGCTGTATATTTACTTTGTAAGTCAGTCAATTTACTTTTATGGTTTATCTTCTGCTCCTTTGTCCATTACCTATTCAAGGCTACCTTGATTTATCTATAATCTTGGTATGTTGCGATGCAGTATGGATTGGGGGCATAGTCATTTGCTTTTGTGTGCCGTGTTTGAGGAATAATCTTTAGCATCTTTCTTAGCATTCTATTTATCTTGTGTGTGTTACGCCCTAGCATCTTACATATTTAATAATTCTTCTTGCATTTACATGTATTGAAGTTTATTTTATGTTCAAGACTATGGCTTATTCACATGTTCCAACAAGGTTATATAATGTCTAAGGGATCTAAGTTTAAACCGCTTGCTTGCAGAGTCAACGTCCACGCACTCGGATATTACTACACCTTGGTCTTTTATACCTTGGTGGAGAACTATCCACGTGCTATATCAAAATAAGGATTGCTCTTTATATACAAATGCGAAACCATTGCAACAAGCTCATTCATCCATTCCCACAACCTTTATATCATTTTCACTGCAAAGATCGATCAACAGTCTCTGTCTCCATCTCCTCCTATTCTTCTCTCTGGTGCATATCTGCAAAACCCACATGTCAGATATCACTAGTCATCGCATCTATATCATCATACATCTCTATCATCATACATTTATAAACATCATATAAGCAACATATGTCATCACCTAAATCCATAATCATACATACATATCATCACATCCATGACATCAAGGAATGCATACACAAAAGCATGAACAACAGTGAGCCGAATAGATCATCATATATATCATCATATATATCATGTAAAGGTCATCATAATATAAAATGTCTGTGTCTACATCAATAATACAAAATGTGTATACATCCAAATATACATCAAAATAGTACATCAAGGCTATCAAAAGCCCGCAAAATATACATCAGAATGCACGCAGGCATCTGTCCAAAATGATATAAATGGTACAAAGTACAAGTGTCTATCGTGATATGAGTATGGTACAAATATGATACAATATACAAATGTGCATGCCCTAGTGGGTAGAGCTGCCCTCCTGCTGTGGCCCCTGTCCTCCCCCTGTGCTCGGTGGAGGTCCCCCTGCTGCTCCTCCTCCTCCCCCTGGTGGCAAAAATGGTCCTCTCATTGAGGATACTGACTGCCCTATCCTCCGGGATCTGGATGCCCCTGATCTGCTCCTATCTCTGTAACTCGGTGCCTGCTGAGCTGTTGGCACCGCACCCACGTACAAACCCCTGTAGTACTCTGCCTCCCTGCCGGCTGATACTAGCTCACCCTGCACTCAGATGAGCTCACTGTATAAGGTCCTCTGATCTGCACCTAGTGCACGGCGTGCCTCCTCTCTCTCCCACCTCACTCTAAAGAGTGTGGCCTCTGCTGTCAACTGCAGCTGTACCTCTGCGTCTCTCTCTCTCTCCTAGCCTGTGCTAGCTGCTCTGCATTTACTGCGGGTGTGGTTGGTGGCTGCACCTGTACCTGTGCCTGTGCCTGTACCTGGGTCTGTAGCTGTGTGTATGTCTACACCTGGGCCTGTAGCTGTGCCTGTACCTATGCCAAGGCTGTCTGTTCTGCTGAGGCTACTTGTGTCTGTGCCTGGGCTGTGGCCTTTGCCTGTCTCGCCTCTGCCTACGCAGTATCCCTGTCCCTCCTCAAACGCATCATCCGGAGCTCTAGTCAAGTCCTCCGGGCTATCTCCTCCTACAGTAGTCATTCGGCTCTCTGCAAATCGGTCTCTACGACCGGACCCACTGCCTCCACCATCTCCACATCGGCCTGCTCGCCGCTGCCCTCTCCACCTGCCTACTGCCTGGCTGCTTGAGCCTGCCGTCTCATCCTAGCCTCCCCACCGAGGACTAGTACCTCTCCCACTGCCCTTGCTACACTTGGTGTAGTCAATCTAATCGGCCTATGTGTCTGCTAATACTGGTCATACTCTGGAAGCGTCCCTGGGTTTGCCAGCCCTGTGTCCCAGTCCCATCTCACGGGGACAAGTCCCCATACCTCTACTAAAGCTGTCGCCACTGGGATCGCTGCATCTTAGTCTCCAACCTCCCTCTGTGTCTGGGCATGTGTGGCCTCCCCCACTGGTAGTCCCTGTGGCAGTCTGAACTGCCTGAGTACCCGCTCTGGTAGGTACCTCTCTATCATATCTGTCCGTCTCCCGAACAGATACCGCGCCTGTTTGCAATACATGAGCTGCTCATGCTCATCATCCCACTCCTCACATAGTAGCCAGGGCCTCCACACAAACAGGTCCATCTCGTCAATCTGCCGCCTCCAATAGCTAACAGACCCCATCCTTCGATGTGTCATCACTCCGTCATATAGGAACGCATATGGCTCACCTCTATCACGATGACGCTGTGCCATGGGTCAGATCACTGGAATATGCTCCCATGCCCATACCTGTAATAAAGTCACCCCTGTTGAGAGGCTCCTGCCTCTCCTGTACACGCAGTGGTGCATGTCATGATACAACTGTCCCAACACACAGGGGCCCCACGCATACTGTCTGCCATGTGTGAACATCCCTGATAGCATTGTACCCCAACCAACTGATAATCCTTGGATCTCCTATCAGGGCACAGGAAGCCACCAATCAGTGACGCCACTATCCATCTAATCCTGTCGCAGAGTCGCGGGACGTCTGCCCATCGAATCTCTCCATCATCTATCCAAAGGTCATCTATGCAGAAGACCTCGACCAAGCCTACCTCGCCCCGTGCCAGGTCAAAATCCACTATATCTCTGTCAATCTGAATCTGCAGGATCTGGTACACGTCCTTCAAGGTCACTGTCGCCTCCCCCATCAGAAAGTGAAATGACAAGGTCTCACTGTGGTATCTCTCTACCACTACTATCACTAGGGCGAGATTCACCCTAATGTGTGTCAAATGCGCCACATGCCACAGTCCTGCATGCTCCAAAAATGCGTCCTCCTTCCAGGTCAGCTGTACTACCTCGTGTGCAATCGCATGGTGCCGCTCTCGCGACATCAGCGGTGGCAAAATCCTCTGCATCCACAACAAATCACTTGTCAGTTCTTCTATAACCAATCCCTCAAAATCCTATCTACCTATATGCTATGCTATGCCACCCCCAACCATCCCTTTCCTCTTTTGACCCCTAGGATAGGCATCCCTTTTCTCACCCCACACATCAGATTTTCCCTACTTACCTAAAAGCACTTTGTCATAAACAAATGCGCTGAACCTCCCTACCAAACGCGCCGCACTGTCTATCCAGACGCGCTGTGCTTTTTTTCTCCCAAATGCACTTTGTTTTCCACAAGCGCTGCACCCACCTACCAACCGCGCCGTTTTGCACCACTAGAGGTGACGTGATTTTTCCACTTCCCCACCAATCGCGCTAACCTACCCTACCAAGTGCGCTATACCACTTTACCAAAAGCGCTGCGGCATTCTGCCAACCGCGCTGCGGCGCTAATCCAAACCACCAAAAGCGCAGTGATTCTGCCAATCGCCTTGCAGCCCCTATCAACCGTGCTACGGCGCGCCAAAAGCGCCTAACCCGACTACCAAACGCGCCGCGCAATGCTAAAGCGCTTTAGGCTTTCCTATTCACTCCCTGTAAACCTAGCCCTACAATCACCCTAAATGACAAAATACAAGGGGGTTTTCGACCACTTACCATTGCCAGAGCTCCTGCTGGCCTCCTGTACGTCCGCACCAGCTCCGCCCGATGTCTGTGTGCTAGAATCGGCATCTCTCCTCGCTGTCCACTCCTTCCACTCTCCTCTCTAAATTTAGAATCTCCTAGGGTGCAAATGAGGATTGTGGTCCCCATGGGACCTATTTATAGTGTCCCACCCTTAGTTTTTCTTCCCACCCCTTTCTGCTTTTTCTCCTACCTGGTCGCGCACTCTTCTAGTCGAGTGTCAACACCATTCCTCTGTCGCTTCCCTGTCTTCCCGCTCAAGGGGGCATACGCTGGGGCAACTAGCTACACTGGGGCATCAGTAAATTGTATCACCTCTTCAACAATCGATTTCTTTGACGCAACACTATTAAGTTGCATTGCATCAAAGAGGGGCAAAATGTAGACACCCTAAAATGACCAAGTCGTCGCACTACTTGCATTTCGTCATCTGTCTAATCACCTGGATTTCAACATTAATTAAATAATCTAATTATTTAATTAATTTCATCAAATTCTTCTAAATCACATACTTTCGACATTAATTAAATAAATTCTCTTTATTTAATTAATTAAATTAAATTCCTCTATATTCTTCTACAATTAAATAATTTTAATTATTTAATTAGATCATTGTCACTTTCCAAAAATCAAATCTACATTAATTAGATAAATCCAATTATTTAATTAATTCAACAAATTTCCTCTTATCTACAATTAAATAATTCTTAAATTATTTAATTAAATCAAAATTGTTCTTCCAAAATCATGCACAACAATTAAATAAATTTATTTATTTGATTTGATTTCAAATCTTCTAAATTAAATAATTCCAATTATTTAATTGTTTCTTCCAAAACATCTTCTTTAAATTTAAATAAATCAATTATTTATTTAAATTGCTTTTTCTTCTAAATTTGAGTTATCTCTAATATAACTCAAGTTTTCTATATTTAATAAAGCAAAATATCTTCTAATCCTCATGCAAATCTCTTCTTCTTGTTTTAAATCACTTAACTGATCATTACATTCTGTTAATTGTTTTAACTCATTCTTCTATTCTTGATACTCCTCTCATGCAAAAGAAAGCAAGACACTTGGCTTCTTCTTATTCGTTGCACGTTCCTCAACTGTTCTCCTCCGTTGATTCTTTTGAATTATCTGGACCGTTGATCGATCTTCATTGAAATCTATATAAACCCCCCTTATCTCCTTCATTGAGGCTCTCTCTTCGATCGTATTCTCAGGGATACTTAACAGAGCTTTGAGCATACAAAACGTGTCGATTGAGCAACTTTACGATCTTTTAACATTGATCTTTGAGCACATTGAGCACACTACTTGCTTGTTGTAGCTATGGTTTTGCAACTTCATTGAGTAATCCACACATCTCCAAAAGGGAACAATACAGATTTTGGTAAGAGCTTTCATTTGTCTTTGATTTTATGATAATGGCTTTTACTTAGATTGGTTTGCTTTATGTGATTGGTTTTTTGATTTGTTTAGTTTTATTAAATCAATTTTTCCTCATACACACCTACCACTAAACAAACACCCGCATCCACATCAGATCCCCTACCCCCTCGTCCAACCACACGCCCATCACCTACCAATCAATACAACCTCCTAGAGCATCTAGGAAAGACCCCTGCACAAATATCTATACTTGAGCTACTCTGCACATCCCCCCTTCACAAAGATGTCCTTGACAAAGCACTCTTGGAAACTCAAGTTCCCGCCAACTTGAATGTGACCCAATTCCAAGCCATGGTAGGACATATCGCTGCACCCCACCATCTCACATTTTTAGAAAAGGACCTTCTCGCTTCTGAACACTTACATAATGATGCCTTACACATCGAAGTCCGTATCCACAAACACATCATTAAAAGAGTCTTAATAGATGGTGGCTCTGGCCTAAACATATGCACTCTTAAACTATTAAAACACTTGGGATACTCAGATGTGGTTGTAGACACTAGCGAGTACATCATAATCAAAGGGTATGATGACACCGAACGGCTATCTAAAGGCACTATCAAGCTCCTTATTCAAGTGGGACAGAAAATACTGGAAACAAAATGTCAGGTCCTTGATCTTGACCTCCCCTACAACATTCTTCTAGGCCGACCATGGATCCATGCCATGCAAGCAGTCCCATCTACATTCCATCAATGCCTCAACTTCCCTCACAATGGCAGAGAGGTAACCATCTATGCTGACTCCCGCTCCTTCCAATACTACAGTTTCTTGGAAGGCCATGACCATACCTTCTGCCCATACAACAAAGCTACCACCAAAGCCAATTCAAGAGCTTCCACCTCATACATCGACCCCGCCAATATTGCCACCACTTCATCCCAAGCACCATCACCGCCCGAGGTCAAGATCAAGATCAGTGACATGGGATGTGGGGAATATGACCTACACAGTACCTTTTGTGTGGGTACATTACCCAATCCTAAAACGTTTGGCACCCCAAAGATAGAAGCAACCAACATAGTCATCATCAAGTGTAAACCATCACCCATCTTTGAAAAGAAACATCTCCTCAATTAGGATGTGCTTGAAGATATCTCATCATGGCTATATAAGGATGAAGAGCCTGAGAAAGAAGCACCCACCATCCCAACATAAATCTATGGTAAACGGTCTGAAATTGTCAAAAGCATGGGCTATAAGGGACAAGGTGGTATCAGTTTTCATGAACAGGGGATCGTTGAACCAGTCCAAGTGACAAGAAACCCCTACACTCAAGGGTTAGGATACGGTCAACAACAACGTATCCTCAATACTGGAAAATGTATCTTAGCCAAGGTCGCTATGATCTCCCTTGAAGTCGACAACATCAACGAAATGGGCCTTCAAGACTCCTTTAGTGACTTTTCTAATTTCTTTGACTCATCCATTTACACCATCTACATAGTCACCACTCTTGCCTCATCATCTAATGACTTACCACTGGTATACCCTGACCTCATAGACTGAGACCAATGGGGACCTCCTGTCTTCGACATAGCACCTAACGATGAGGCCATGATTGAAATGATGGGGGTTAGAGATCACTTCCCCCTGGGAGATCACAGAGCATGATATATCATGGAACTTGATATGCATGCTTATTTCAGGGAGACAACCCCTGCTTCCAGTCATAAAAATATAAAAATCAAACATGGATCTGGTGGTGAAAACCACTCTGCGACAGTGCTAGATCCCAAAAAAGTAAAAACAAAAGATGTATCTCCTGGTGAAAACCTCAATGAGGTGCTAGGAGATGGAAGCATGGGCCTTCCTAAGATAGACAAGGTTTATCTAAATAGGTCACCCATCCTGGTAGAGCCAGCCCAAGAGATGAACCTTGGGACAAAAGAAGAGCCGAAAATCACTTTCAGGGTAGAATCTCTCAGCACAGTAGAGCAAGAAAACTTCCTAGCATTCTTCAAATGCAGAAATCATAATTTTGCGTGGACCTATGCAGACATGCCAGGGCTTGATCCCGCTTTGGTCGTTCATCACCTTGCAGTGCACCTTGACACAAAACTAGTAAAGTAGAAGCTCCAAAAAATGAACCCTCAGCTGGCTCTCCTAGTCAAGGCAGAGCTAAAGAAAATACTGGATGTTGGGTTCATTCACCCAATTGATTATCCTAAATGGGTTTCCAACCTAGTACAAGTAGCCAAACCTGATGGCCAAATCCGCTATTGCACCAACTTCAGAGATCTCAACAAAGCATGCCCAAAGGATGACTTCCCATTACCTAACATTGACATGATAGTGGATCTCACAATAGGACATGAAATGTTATCCCTCATGGATGGATTTTCAAGGTGCAACCAAATCTGGATCGCAGAAGAGGACCAACATAAGACAACCTTCATATGTCCCTGGGGGACGTACTGCTGGGTGGTAATGCCGTTCGGTCTACAGAATGTAGGAGCCACGTATCAAAGAGCCATGACAGTCATCTTCCATGATCTTTTCCACCACATCATGGAAGATTATGTAGATGACTTGCTAGGGAAATCGAAGACAAGAGAGGAACACCTAAATGTCTTGGCAATGATCTTTGACCGATTAGAGCAATACAATGTCTGCCTCAATCCAAAGAAATGTGTCTTCGGGGTCACCTCCAGAAAACTTTTGGGATACATAGTCTCCAGAAGAGGAATTGAAGTAGATCTCGCAAAAGTCAAGGCCATCACTGAAATGCCTCCTCCAAAAACATTGAAACAACTGAGAAGTCTGCAAGGAAAACTCCAGTCCATTCGTCAGTTCATTGCCCAACTTGCTGATAAATGCCAACCATTCCAGCATCTACTCTGAAAAGATATAGCTTTTGTCTGGAACACCCAGTGTCAGGATGCCTTTGATCAGTTGAAAGAATACCTAGCTAATCCCCCTATTCTAACTCCACCAAGGCAAGGAGAACCCCTCCTGCTATACATCTCCACAACAGAGACAGCTATTGGAGCCTTATTAGCACATCACGATGAGCATGGAAAGGAAAGAGCCATCTATTACATCAACCACACTCTCATATCCTATGAGCTCAACTACATGCCAATTGAATGAGCATGTCCATCCCTGGTCTTCACTTCACAAAAATTAAGACACTACAGGCTCAACCATAAAACCAAGCTCATCGCCAAGATTGATCCATTGAAATATTTGCTAAATAGAGATGCTCTTACTGGGAGAATGGCAAAACGGGTCATGATTCTCACTGAATTTGACATTGAATACATTGAGAGAAAGGCTATCAAAGGATAGGTTATAGCCGATCAGCTGGTTGAAGCACCCATTCCTGTAGAACATCCTACACTAGTAGAGTTTCCTAACGAAGCTATCTTGAGAGTCACACCAGCCACATAAACATGGAAGATGTACCTTGATGGATCATACAAACACAGAGGCTCAGGGGTAGGTGTCCTATTTGTTACCCCTCAAGGTGACACACAATCCCCAAGTCATTCAAAATCACATTCCCATGTACCAACAACATGGCAGAATATGAGGCCCTTATCACAGGTCTCCAAATGGCAATCAAATGGAAAATTGAGAAGCTGACAGTGTATGGAGACTCTCAACTGGTCATTCGGCAGGTAAACAATGAATACAAGACCAAGGATGATAAACTCCTGCCTTACAAAAAGATGGTCGATGATTTCAAAGACTATTTTGACGACATCCACTTTGAGCAGATCCCAAGGTTAAATAACAAAGATGTAGATGCCATGGCTACCATTGGATCCCTAGTTGACATGAAGAAAGACAGGAAGAGGTGTGAATTCTTGATTGAAGAACTCCCTATCCTTGCATATGATGTACCTCAATTCGAGCTTGTATGCGAAGTCATTGGTCCCCTATCCCCGTGGTATCAATAAACCTACCTATATCTCCATGACAACATCCTCCCTCCTAACCTATCCACCTCACAACGAAAATCTTTTATCTGCTGAGCCTCCTGTTTCACCCTTGTAGGAGATACCTTATACAAAAGGAGTCTTAAGGGCACACGTTTATGATGTTTAGATTCTAGGGAAGCTGAAGTGGCCTTGCAAGAGGTACACGTAGGTATTTGTGGGGCACATTCAAGTGGACCTACTCTTGCTAAAAAGATCCTAAGGACTAGATACTATTGGCCAACCATGGAAAGAGACGCCTATAGGTTTATCAAGAAGTGCCTACCATGTCAACATCATGGAGATCTCATTCATACACCAACACAAGAATTACAACCAATCACGACACCATGGCCTTTTTCACAGTGGGGACTTGACCTCGTAGGGAAAATCCATCCACCATCATCCAATGGCCATAAGTTCATCATCACCGCTACTGAATACTTCACCAAGTGGGTGGAAGCAATACCACTCACCTACACCACTGGCACCCAAATATCCAAGTTCATCCTCCATTATATCATATGTCGTTATGGTATCCCTCATTCCATCGTCATCGATAATGGAAAACCATTCAAGAACCAAGAAGTCTGCACTTTGTGCAAAAAAATTGACATCAAACACCACTTCTCAACTCCATATTACCCTCAAGGAAACGATCAAGCAGAGGCTTTAAATAAAACCATTCTCCGCATTCTAAAGAAGACAGTCAATGAAGCTAGCCATGACTGGCACCTCCAACTCAACCCTGCCCTATGGGTCTATCGCACAAGCATTCGCACCCCCACAGGAGCCACTCCATTTTCCCTAGTCTTTGGATCCGAAGCCATTTTACCTATCGAGGTCGAGCTCCCGTCCTTAAGAGTATCTCTGTAAAACATAATCAATGATCAGGAATACTGATTCGCAAGGTTGCATCAGCTAGAACTACTGGATGAGAAACATTTGAATGCGTTGAACCACCTGCATGCCTATCAAAATTGCCTTAGAAGAAGCTATAACAAGGGAATCAGAAACCAAAAATTTGAAGTAGGTGATCTTGTCCTTATGGAAAATCAGAAGAACTTGCAAGACCACACTAAGAAAGGTAAGTTCGAACCCAATTGGTTAGGACCCTATGTCATCACAGCTAGCTATGGATCAGGAGCATACCAGCTTGCAACACCTAAGGGGCAGCCTCTGGATGAGCCGATGAACATTTTGCACCTCAAGAAATTCTACGCATAACCCATTGAGTATCCCAATCAAAAAATAAAAAAATAGCAAAAAAATCAAAAAACCAAAAAAATAAAAAAAACCAAGAAAAATCTGAGTGCAATAAGAAACTTCCAACGGTGAAAATCACTTTGATGACGCCTTAGATAAGTACCATGGTGAAAACCTATTTCAGGCACCATGTGTAGTGGCTAGTTCTACCATCTAATAAGTCCTCTTCCCATTGCAACACTCCATATCACACACACCCCATGGCTTGGAATTCTAAAAACATCAAGTCCTATTGCCCATTCTGCACTATCTCACCCAAGCCTAATGCATGGAACGAGGATCCTTGTAAGCTTCCCTTTGTACAATACAAAATCAAAAAATCTAAAAACAATACAAAATCAAAAAATCCAAAAACAATACAAAATCAAAAAATCCAAAAAACAATACAAAATCAAAAAATCCAAAAATAATACAAAATCATCAAAATCTAAATAAAATAGTACATATCACCATCACACATCGACCTCTCACATCCATTCATCATCACCATCAAATCCATCCTGAACCATTCCCACATCATCAAGTCATACCAGAACTACATATTTATTTCGCATGCATCTTGAAAGTACCTTGATCCCGTGGATACAGGGTATGTAGGCAGTCTGGAATACGAAGGACATTTCTAGTACTCAGGTACCTAAGATGCACCCATCCAACCTGTTTGGATGGTCCCCATTCATTGAGCTTTCTAGACCCATTATATGATACACATGCTAAGTATACACCTGAAGCATGGTCCCTAACACAAAAATCATCAATCAACATACCAACTATAATCCTACACATGGCCAGACTATCCTTTTACCCACCTTTTGAAAATTCTCCAACCAAATCCAACTAATTTGCATCCTAGGATACATCTTTCCCACAATGGACAAAAATATGTCATCCTATCAACACGTCTCTTGGCAAGAGCACACAAAGGCTATTTGTATCTTTTTGTTGGTCTTGTTGATTATTGATTTTTATCTTTTGGTCTCCCTCTAGGTCATTTCCAAAGCTACGTTGATCTCATTATATCATGGTAAGTAGAGGACAACACCTGGGGTAGACAAGGTCATTATTTCTGTATGCTGTGCTTGTAGGTTGATTTCATTACTCCAAGAATAGTATTCATATCTTGAAGCTTGGGTCAGTTCTAGCATGATGTGTCCCATTTGCATATATAGGCATCAAAACCTTATATGTACTATTCACACTCATTGCTATGAGTCCCCTTCCTAGGGCAGGCAAGGTTATACTACCTTGGGTACGCATGAAATCAACCTATTGTTTGCAGGTCTAGTCCATGCAATCGTAGGATATATATCATCACCTAGGTCATTTCATACCTTTGTGAACTATATCCTACATTGCTATAGTAAACTAAGAAATGCTCTCAACTAATGTTATGCAACTACTATGACTAGCTCAAAATCATCATCCTAAACAACTATACCATCTCGGCCTAGATTTGATAATCACTTACCACCCCCCCCCCAACCTATCCAATCCCCTCACTAATCCCATTCCTCCAATGTATCCTCATGCAATGCATCCCGAACCAAATCATATTCCCCCCCCACCCTTAATGATGTGGTGTCTTATGACCTATCAATTCCCTCATCTCCAACTCCCTCGCAATCTGACCACCCCCAATCCTATCCATAACCCATTCATCCACCCTTGACCACTCAGAAATGTGTCGAAGTTGAGGGAATTGGGCGTTGTGCTCTGCCATCTCTCCTTCACTCCTTCTCAAAAGTCAATGTGTGCAAATGTGGCACTCTAAGGGCCCACTTCTCCTAATATAGTGGGCCATGTCATCCTTCTGCCTACTCTTTTTCCCCTCCAGGGTGCAGATCACAACCTTTTTTCCCCATTTTTCTTCCTGCCATCATCTTTTTTGATTCCCTATCCAACTTTCACTCCCGTTGCGTCTTTTCGAGAGGTCACCCTAAAAATTTTATTTTTTTCGCCTCTTGAGGGGGCATCCCTCACCCATCTCATTCCTTCCCGGCAGTTGGGGCATATTTTTCTTCAACTTGACGCCACTTCCCTCCTAGGTCCTGACGCCATGTCAAAGAGGGGCAAATGTAGACACCTAAAAATATCTTTTACCATCAAACTGACTCTCGACATCCCTAAACACATCAATTTCCCTTCTATTCAATTAATTAAATTTTTATTTAATTAATTATCCCTTCATCGTCTAATTGTTCATCATTTTATCCCCAACAATTGAATTAATTCTATTAATTCAATAGTTCAAACCTTAGCCAATTGATTTAATATATATGCTATATTTATTTGGCCAATTTCCCTCTCCTCACTAAATCTAATTAACTAGCTAAATCATGTTTAACTAATTAATCCAGCCTATTAATTGACCTATCCCTACCCTAGACAATTAAATAGCTATTATTTAATTGCCTATCCTAGACTACCTCATTCTAAACCTGGGATTAATTAAATAAAACCTATGTTTAATTAATCCTAACCTCTCATTTGGGTGGTCAAACCTAGTTTAACACCCTTCCCCACATCCTCCAAATAAAAAATTGAAATGTATCCACATAAGTCAATTTTTTATTTAAATATATCCCACATCACAATTAATTCCTCTTACACCCCCATACCTCATTTATCTCCACTTATCCCCAAATAAATTTTTAATTCATTTTACATTCTCCATATGAATCTTTAATTCAAAAATAATCCTTCACACCCATGCTTATTTAATTACCCCTTTTCCCAAAATGAATAAAAGATTTACTTTTATTCCTAGTCCTCCATTCCTCCAAGATCAAATCTAGGCCCTCCACATCACTTTTTATCGTCCACCATTGATCTTCCAAACCAATTTCCACCCTTGGATCAAAATCCCTTCCAAAAATCTATAAATACTTCATCCTCCAACCCATTTTGGGATCCAAGTTTTATGAAATGTTACCATGCCCAAATATCTATTGAGCTAATTAGTGAGTTGCAAATTAAGATAGCATTTCACATTTGAATCATTATATAGGGATTATCATGTCTTAGGAGCTCTTGGGTGCAAGTTTCCTCTTCCCTTGATGAGATTGGGTTTTCGTGATTGAGGTATAACTCTTTGTTTTGATTTGCATTTGGTTTGTATTTTTACCTTGATTTGATCACCCTAATCTACAATCCCTATGTCTCCATAGCTAATTTATTCTAAGGATGGCATCATATGAGCCTAATGGGGCTACAAAAAGGTTTACTTCAATGAAAAAACTCAGGAGTTCAACCTTGGCTTTGAACAAACATTTCTCTACCCGAGCTCTTGTTTGGTTAGCATATTCTACGGACCATGTATTTGCCATGTAACCAACTTTGAACTAGATATCTTATTTAAAACTTTTGGAGAAATAAAACATTCTATAGCACTAGTATCTATCAAAACTAAAATTGTATTACCAAATAGAGTACATGTGGTTTCACCGATAAGGGCGTGGTTCAGTGGTTAAGTCGCTCGGTTGTAGTGGCGGCCACTAGAGTTCAAACCCTCGTTGGGCCAATGAGCTTGCAGGTATTACGCCTTCGCTGGGGCAATGAGCTCGCGGGTTTGAAGTGTTCTTTCTTGGGGATGAGGTCCTCTGTGTTGTGGCCTCACCGGTTCATAGCTCCAGGCAAAAGCGTTGTGTGGAGCCAGAGGGCGTGTCGCACCAGCGTCACCGGTCATGTTAAAAAGTTTACCAGGTGCATTATCTTTAAAAAAAAAGTACATGTGGTTTCAATTGGAATAATTTGATACTTTGCCTATCGTTTATCCAGGGCTGCATGTATTCACTATTGGCTTCTTGTTGTGAGGGTGGGTAAAAGAAAGAAGTTGGGTCCACATGTAGGAGAAGTCACGCGGGCAAAAAAATTCCTGACTGGAATGGGCACCCGAACCTAAATGGGTACCCATTTACTAAATGAGTACCCATTAGTAAACATGAATGCGTTATAGAATGGTTACCCGTTTCAAAAATGTATATAATTTTTAAAAAAACCCTACGGGCTCATTTTCTTCCACAGGACAATAGGGACAATGACATATGAGAACGAGTATGTGTTGTTGAGGCCCCTGCTATCACAAATCCATTGTGTTTTTTGCCTTCTCACCTCCCCCCGCCACCTTGTCAGTTTTGAAGACCTCCAAGCTAGTTTGTTTCTTGTTTTTTATGCATTTTTTTAATGATTGTAGGTTTAAATTGAAAAATTAGGGTTTAAGTAAAATTATGCTGTATATTTTAATAAACCATAAAAATATGTTACTATAAACCCTAAAATGCTAAGCATAACTATAAACCCTAAAACTATGATCAATAAACAATTATAAACCCTAAAACTGTGATCAATAAACAATTATAAACCCTAAAACTGTGATCAATAAACAACTATAAACCCTAAAACTATGAACTTGATAAACCCTAGAAAACTAAACTATAAACCCTAAAACTAAACTTCAACCTATAAACCCTAAAACTATGAACTTGATAAACCCTGAAACTAAATTATAAACCCTAAAAATATGAACTTGATAAACCCTAAAACTAAACTATAAACCTTAAAACTTGAGACACACTACCTATTACATCCCAACCATGACTTGTTATAGAAACAATAAGTAACATATCTCATAAGGATGACAATAACATGATCTATGCACAGATAATCAATCATTAGCAACTTATCTATTTCTTCATTAAACTTTTTCCATTCCCTACTGCCATTAGCATTTGTCTAGTAATTAGCCACCAAACTACCATACCTCTTTGTCATAACTTCTTCCAACCTAGCATGTAAGGATGACCAACATTCAAAGGAGAACTTAGGATCTAACCTGGTCTTCCAAAAACTTGGAAATAGTATAAGGATAGGGGTTCATTTAATTTGGATTCATTATTCACTTGCATGTTTGGAGTTAGAGAGCTAGAATAGAAGATGAAAAGTTGAAGATAGTATTGTTCTTGAGTTAGATTTATTGTTTTAGAAATAATATTATAAGATTTGGAATGCTTTTTAGAGATTGTATAAGGGGAATGTTGTGTTTGGAGAAAGAATAAAGAACTTTGTTCAAATCTTCTTTTAGATTTAGATCTTAAAGTGTCGAGTTAATATTCTTTGTTTCAGGTGATACAAATAAATTACCATAAAATAAGCCCTTATTGAAAGTTACCATAACTTTTAAATACTTTCAATGTTTACAACATCTAGGCCTAATAGATATAGGAGTTCTTACAACTCAACTCTTGATAGGGTGGGATGATAAGCATGCATAGGTATTTCGGTGGAAATGCTCTCTATGTGGTTTATGGATTCCATATTATCCTCTTAAAGTACCTCAATCCTTAAATCCATCACCAAACATTATTAGAACCTTATTCATACATGAAAGCACTCATTCTAAAACAACACTTAAGGCTTGAGCACTATGAGACATTAGGAACAACACTCCTTAGTTCTCCTTTAATTTGAATATTCCAAGGTCACGATGTTCACAAAAATGCTATGTTTTCCCACATGGATCTCATGGAACCCTTTCCTTTCAACAATGACCCTTGTCTTGCATATGACAACCCCTTCTCAATATAACCAACTTCACCAGTTATGGCTTTCATCTAAATGAGAATGTTTATATGACAACATTATGGGTAAGATAGTCCATTCGTACATAATAAAAAAATATCATGACCACACTCCCTCATGTCTACAAATGGTGTTGAGGCATGATATAATTATAGAAAATCTCCTAACTCAGTTCACAATCCTCAAACCTTCCAAATAGCTATCTTGGTATGACTTGTATAGGGTTCCATGGATACTCAATCACCAAAATTTCACAGATTTCCTAAAGGCAATCAAATTTCAAGCTATCCAAATCACCTTATCAAAATCTTATCCTCTAGAAACCATGACCATCTCTAGCCTAACCTTTTGACTGTTCTCATGATAACCTTTCCTTTCATGCACTCCTAGGGTTTTTTCTTTAAATATACAATATAATAGTGACCTCTGTTGGTATGGTAGTGAGTGATACTTCTATGATGCATAATAACATCACTGATCCAACAATAATACCCTACTAGAATGGTTGATTGATGCATGAAATAAATTTACTCATCTACAACAGACCCTAATAATTTTCCACTCCTATACTTATTTTTTGCTCATAAGCTTCATCAATTCAACTACATGTCAAATTCATATAGGCATCCACCTTCTCAATCACAACCCTTCTAACTTCCACTATACATCACACAAAATAACTTATCATAGTATCAATGTGCTTAGTTTGCATACTAAATGTGTAGGGTTATTTACAAATGATCTAATTTAGCTTTGATAAATCCTAGGTAAGTTGTACATAACATATGAATTAAAATTTTAATAATGTACATCTTGGGGTACTTATTTGATGTTTCAACCCAAATCTTTAATGTGTCTATTAAAACTATTTTAATTTCAATTTTTTAAAAAAGTAAATGTCTCTTGAGTCAAATGTAGTAAAAACATAGTACTCTCAACAATCAGGTCCATATTTTTCTTGACTAGTTGAACTTGTGCATAATTTTCAAGTATTAAGCTTTCTATTCATGGATATTTTAAACTTACATTTCTAGATATTAGATTAAGTTTATTTCTAGATATTTGTTTGTAAGTTTTCAATATGGATATATGTTTGAGTAAATTTGTAAGTTTTTGATATTGATATATTTGGAAATGTAGGTGACATGGATCCAATGGAAGACCAAGGGGTGGATGAATTTTTAATAGATGAAATTATTTTACAAAACCCTCCACCCCATCCACCTGAAAACCCCCCACCCACTCCACCTCCAAACCCCCCACCCCCTCCACCTAATGAGCCTAAATTGTGACAAAGCATTAATGAAAATATTAATGCAATTGAGCAAAACATTAATTTGATTAATAATCGGCCTCACTTGATGCCCCCACATGTAGTATGGTTTGCATCTTCAATGCAAATCATTATTGATTTTGTTAGGTCTATTGATGCAGACCTAGATAGATTCTGCCATTAGCGAGATGAGAGGAGGCAATTTTATGCGGATGGTCTTTCATATAAAGACATCCTTGATCTTCACATTACCAAACAAACATTAGCCCCATTTTTTGTTCACCCCACAACTAATCAACCTATACCCACAACAAAAAAGAATATCAATTAAGTGGTGTAGGCATGAGGCGATCTCGAGACATTTTTGGGAGCGGTGGTGGATGGTGTTTGATCACCCACCACATGCTAATTTTGAGGTACCACTATATTTTTTGAGAAAATTATGGGTGGAGTTTCAATTGGGTCAAAAACCCAATTATTTTGATATTAGTCCATTCCAGGGTGTTGGTGGCGGCATGCCACAACACAGGATAGGGGAACGAATTGATCCTAATCAACCCGTTCCTGCTGCTCCTATGGTTGCTCCTATTTTGCCCATGATTCCTGCACCCATTCAGTACCAGGCAGTATTGTTGACATTAGGGGCATTGAGTAGACTCTTGGGTAATCTAACTGAATAAGCTATCCACATGGCAATTGAATTCATTGGTGGAGAGCATCATGGAGGAGTTGGTTGTGTCAAAATTGCAATCAACCATGTTATGGTCCTGCTCCTACATCCACATCAGATGTAACTATAGGAGATGTGGAGTCATACTTGGATCTACTATATTCAGATGATCATCCTACATAGGTACATAGAGGTCACATTTTATTTTGTTTCAAGTGCTTAATTTGAACGTATCAAAATTTATATTTAATTATGAATTAAATATATATTGTGAACTATTTGGTGTAGATCTCAAGTCGCTCCAGGGACTCATCACGATTTGATACACTGAGTTTTGCATCGGCAACTGTAGAGACTGGCATACCTTATAGGGTAAACCAATACATATCTAGTTCTAGTTTAAATTTTATTCAAAACTTAGATATTATATTTAAATTAGCAAGTGTATAATTAAATTTAACTCTAATATACATGTATGTGAAACATTTTTGTTGCAACGAGGAGGTCACGTGGTAGTTTCCATGTTTGACCGACCACATGACGGTGTTGCTTGCAGTGCTCCTCCATCATCGTATGTTATTCCTGAGTATTACCTAGTGTGTGTTTTCAAAAATTGTACTAAATTTGTACTTTGCTTTTTTAAGTTTATATAAATTTATATATGCCAATATATGCAAGTGTAGGATGATAGGAGTGCCATTAGGATAGCGACTGGTTAGGATATAGATTAGGGACAATTTCATGAGTCATCCACGTATTTTCAGGTCCTAAACTTTGCTAAATTTTCTAGGTCTTTATATGCTATATAATATGGTTACATGTTTCGGTAAATATTCTAACCTATTACAAACTTGCTTTATTTGAATTTCTAGGAATCAGCAGCTCAAACTTTTGGTCTAGAATCTGAAATAACTATATCACCTGGACAACAAAATGTGGGAGTAGATGAGCATGATTGCACGGTAATTTATGCACACTTTAAAGCCTAGATTTAAATATTTCATTTCATATTTTTTATAAATTAAATCAAGTTTGGATGCTAACCCAATTCTTGAGTGCTAAATATTTGAATATTCAGGAATTAGCAGTTGAGACTTTTGGTTCAGGACCAACAACTATATGATCACCTGGGCAACAAAATGTGGGAGGAGATGTCCAACATCATATGGTAATTTATGCATACATTAGTCTATATTTAAATATTTAATATGAGTATTTTATAAATTATATGCACATGTATGTGTCATGTTTTTAAAATTTTTATCTGATTTCAAGTTTCTTTCTCTTCTATACAGCATGAGGTAGATCCATCTATTTCACGAGGAAGAAAGAGGCCTCTTTCATATTTGAACTTGAGTGATGATCATAGGACATAGATATTTATTTCATGGACTGCACAATGCATTGTTTTATATATATGCCACTAGGACTATGATTATATATGTTGAACTTGATATTTCATGGACTTAGAGATATTTCAGTATTTCATGAACTATGATTTGTATTTATTTATATGCTGACTATGAGTAGATGTTTTAGAACATTTCATGGGTCCTACCTATATTTTAGTATTTCATGGACTTATCTATAGATCTACATGTGTATATATATTATTGAATATATGCTTGTACATTTTAGTATGTTAGATCTAGTATGTTTATGCTTTATTGTTCACTTCTAGATTATATTATCAAGACATGTTAGAATCTCTAGTACATTTTTGAATTTAAAACGAAAATCTATCTAATGTGTTTAAAATAGTTCTAGTATGCACGAATATCCATGTATTTTCTATGTATGGATGGACCATGAATTTTTCTATGTACCATGCTAACATAAAACTTTTTGATGTAGACCCTCGTTTGGATCCTTTCAATATTTCTTATGATGTATCCTTAAGTGATTGCACATAATACATTTGTATACATATAAATATTAAGAAAATACATGGTTTAGACATACATGAGGATGTACCTAATGATATATTCATGATGATAATAATATACTTCTCAAACCAATCAAATTTAAAATTCAATACATAAGATAAGCCTACATATATGGTAAATTTTAGAATAATTTTTAAAACACAATCTTAAATTACTTTAACTCTTATTATTTAACTATGGATAACTCTAATCTTATACCAGACAAGGCTAAGTACTATTTTCAGGTATCATCACATACATAGACAATATATAGATAGATGTATTGTATTCAAACATAAAGTTCAAGATCTTATAGATAAAAGGAAGATAAACTTTGGGCATAAGTTCATGAGCATGCAACTCCCTCACTTGATGAGGCTAACTATATGAAAGTAAATGATGAATGTTTTCATAATGGTCACCAATAAATTGGTGTTATTCACTATAACACACCCTACATGTTGAAGTTACACAAAAATAAATGAGAAACCAAGTGATAAACATCTAAAGTAGTACTTTTAGATCATAACATTTGGTATCCCTACATCCCACTCTTGTTCATGTGAGTACACTTCATCATGACATGGATAAAACCCATTGAGATAATTGGTTTTAATAGTGACATATATTTTGAGTATATTATAGACACACCTGATGGGGGATGACTTCATTGCTTCCATATCTTCATCTATATTTCTTATCACTTGCCATTTTTGGTTCTTTCACTTTTCCTTAGGGGTGCATGCTAGAACACAAATAACTTGAACATGTGTTGTGTTGTTCATGTCACTTCTTCTTTGTGTTTTATGTCATTTCTAATTTATTCTTTTATTATGCATATGTGTTGTGATCCTCCTTCCTTATTCATCCATTTACCTTGTGTGTCCTTACACTATAGCTTCATATTTATCCCATGTTTATTGTGTTTATCGATTCTCATTTTCACCTTCTATATTTGGACTCATGCTTTGTTTCCCCACTTCAAGGGTAACTTTTTTAAATTGCTCTTATGATTAGTAACTATGCTTTCTTGTGTGTCATGTTTACCTCCTACATACCCAAATATTAATATAAAACCATAGACATTAAGGCCCATTTTTCCTATGTGCTAATGTGCATGAAAATCCAATGGCACAATAAAAATAATTAAGGATCAATAATGTGGGCCCAAAGAGGCCAAAGGAAAGACACATGTTGCCTCAATTTTCCCCTAATCATAGTCATCTTAAAATAAAAATAAAAATACAGGAGTTCACAATACAATACAAAGACTTAGGCATGAAGCAAATATTTTAAAGGTTTCACATGTGCTAATCTAACTAAGATATACTACCAAAGATGTTGAATATGATAACATAGGGGTTTGATATGAACATTACAACTAGGGGAAATCATATGAGAAGTCTATATACAAATGAATATTTTAAAGTGATAATAAACAAGGCCATTAAGCAACTACTGTGGGCAACAAATCATATTTAGAACCAAAATTAAAGAACCGAACATTTTGAATTTTCAATAGTGGATCATAAATTCAAAAATAATTAGGGCATGTTGTGCAAGCCATAACAAGTTAGGATGATACACCATTAGAAGAAACCATCATTTAGAGTAAAAGTCATATAGGATATCCATGTAAAATGGGGCATCCACTAATTTATGATGTAAGATGGGATATTACATGTATTCGTAGTTACACCTACAAGTAATTATCTAGTAAGTGTAAGATCTTTCCTAGCTATATGTGCATCAAGTGATAAAAATCTTGTTGGTATTTCATGATCCTCAATATGAGAATCATAAAATATTTCATTTTCATTATTATCCATCTTAGGGTTTAGATGAGAATTCCTTTGCAAAGGAAGATTAGGGTTTCAAGTAGATTGTGGCATAATCAACACAATATGGCTACTATAGCGAGAAAGATGAAGCAATATAAAACACTCACAAATGTAAAAATTAGAAAATCAATAAGAGATCAAATCTGAAAATTAAACCCTAGGGGAAATTTGAGGGTGTGTAGCATGAAAACCTAAAGTTATACAAAACAATTATAAAGATCTAAAACCTAAAGTTATAAAGAAGGATATAGCTTAATCTCAAAACCTAGAGGGCGTAGGAAAATGTTAGGTTGACCAATAAGTGTGAAGGAGTAAAATCCATTTTACATAGACATATCATAAAAAGAGTCTCAAAACTAAAAATATAGATTAGGAGCAAAATAATAATGAACCAATAGCACCACTATACGTAGAGCTCAAAAAATTATGCAATTTGAATTTGAAAGAATATATTGAAGACACAAAATATCAAGATACAATACAACTATAGTGCTCATGATGAGACATATGAGTATCTATACAATTATCTCATTGGTCCATTATTAGTTTGACAAGACTACAAATTTGATCTAGCATTTACATTATAATGAAATCTTGTAGTGGTAATCATGGAAAAATCTACTTGTAGGGTACACCTACAAAAAATAATGAATGTACAAGTAAATGAGAATGAAAGAATATATATACCAAAAACACAAAACATTGATGCAATATGTAACTAGATAACACAAAGGATGGCTTAAGGGGATGTAAGAGGATGGCTTAAGGGGAGATGTACATGAGTCAATTTATAAATTAAATAAGATAAAACTTGATGGCTTAAGGGATCATAAGAGGATGGCTTAATGGGAGCTAAGAGGATGTCTTAAGGGGATACATATTAGGATGGCTTTAGGGGATGTAAGAGGATGGCTTAAGGGGAGATGTACACGAGTAAATTTACAAATTAAATAAGATAGAACCTGATGGCTTAAGGGGATGTAAGAAGATGGCAAAATTACCTAATGCGTTCACATTTTAGTTGAAGACTACAAAATTGACCTCACATATTTAAATGGTGAAAACTTCTATTGACAATCATCCAAATATCTACTTGTAGGGTACACCTACAAAAATAATGTTCAAATGTACAAGTAAATCAACTATATATTTACATGAGTCGATACAAATTTTAAGATAAAATGAATAATATAGAAGGTGAAATGAGAATGAAGGAATATATATACTAAAAACACAAAACATTGATGCAATATGTAACTAGATAACATGTTGAATATGAAATATACAAGTATATATACAATTACCTAATGCATTCATATTTTAGTTGAAGACTACAAAATTGAACTCACATATTTGTATGGTGAAAATTTCTATTGACAATCATCTAAATATCTACTTGTAGGGTACACCTGAAAAAATAATGTTCAAATGTACAAGTAAATTAACTATATATTTACATGAGTCGATACAAATTTTAAGATAAAGGGAATAATATAGAAGGTGAAATAAGAATGAAAGAATATATACTAAAAACACAAAACATTGATGCAATATGTAACTAGATATCATGTTGAATATGAAATATATAAGTATATATATAATTACCTAATGCGTTTACTTTTAGTTGAAGACTACAAAATTGACCTCACATATTTGTATTGTGAAAACTTCTATTGACAATCATCCAAATATCTACTTGTAGGGTACACCTACAAAAATAATGTTCAAATGTACAAGTAAATTAACTATATATTTACATGAGTCGATACAAATTTTAAGATAAAGGGAATAATATAGAAGGTGAAATGAGAAAGAAAGAATATATACAAAAACACGAAATATACCTAGAAATTTATTCTATTGTACCATCTGCATCCTCTCTTTTTTGTAATGCATCTATAATTGACTCATGTTCTTCCATAGAAAGTGTCCATAACTGTTTATTAGTAGGTTTCCCTTGATATCTGACTAGTTTTATATTTGTTGCCACAACCAAATGTGAGTAGTGTATGATCTTCTTATGTGTTTCATAATCTTCAAATGTAGGAAAACCATTCTTTCTTATTAGATATTTTCGTAGCAAGTGCCAACAACAACCACAGAACCTGTTGGATACTCATAGTTATCATCACCTTCTCTAGGATGTAACAACTTTTGTTTTGTCTCAACACATCGAGCCAAACAATGCTCGGTTTCCTCTTCATTTCCCTTAGGTGCAACAACAACATACACATGTCCTGCAAAAAAAATTATTTAATTCAATAAAGTGTGTCATGTATCTAAATCACATAAATATGTACATGCATACATATATAATTAATTATATAGATTACAAAAAAATGTAATAAAAAAATATTGAAAATTAAAGTACCTTCTTGTACAAGGTCTGAAACACGATCATAGTCATCTGATGCAAACACTTGATTATCATCTTCAATTGTTGTTTCGAGTTGATTATGTGTTTCTGTAGGTGTCAAGGATCTTTGTTTCTATTCTTCAACCCATTATGTATTTTCACATGATCCCCAATCACCTGTAATACAAAATTGACAAAAGCATGCAAGCTCCCTAGTCCATATAGTCAATGTGCTTGCATTTGAACTCTTAAATGAATGCCATTTTGTTGATCTAGTTATTGTCTCACAATCAAGTCGAGTAGGAATATTCTCTTCTTCAACTAACCAAAAGAATCATCGAATTGTAGAGTTCTCACTTGATCCCGTAGATAATTTTTTCATTACATCAATCCATAATTGCACATGCATCTCTAAATTTTGCTCCATCCTCAAATTTTAGTTGCTCTCTAGCAAGAGCTCTTTTCACACATGCTCCAGCTCCATTATGTTCTCCTTTACCGTGTCCAGCTTCAAAAAAACTCCACATATGTTGGATATTTCTTTGTGCTCCCTACATAGCCAATAAAACATTCTTGTATTTTTGAATTACCATGTACAGTTATCTGACCATATGAAATGTTGTGCCATCTGGATTTCTCTTTCTTTTAAACTTTCATAATTTTTTTTGAAACAATATTGCATAAACTCTGAAGAGTGTAATCGCTTATCACTCAAATAGAAATGATACTCCCTCAATTTTTTTCTATTATCTTCTATACTATCATCTGCATGTTTGTATACAATATGAACAAAGATGGCCACCTGCACTGAATTATAATATTGAGATGGAATTTCCTCTTGTGGAGCAAGAGTATAGTTTTCTGCAAAGTCAACCACTGATATGATAGCTCCAATTGGAAATGTGTTCTTACATGAACGAAATTGTCCATCAAGCCGCTGAGCATATTGGAAGTGTTTGACATATTTGGATACAATATTATCCTTAAAATCTTTGATGAATGCATGCACACAAATTTTTTCTGTGACTAACTCGCAACACTTTCTAATTTTTCCATCCTTTAAAGAATATTCAACATTCTTGAATCTTTTCACATCCACTAATTGTTGTCCAAATTCATGTGAAATATTTTCATGCATACATTCTCCTAACAATGTGATGCAGAGACTTCTGGAGGTCATAACTTTTGACTCGTATGTAGGTTTTCTATGAAATTTTACAGGTGGATGTGTTATGAGGTAGCATGTGATTTCCCAACCCACCTAGTCGGTTGGACCCCATCTTGGCACTTTTTTGGGGCTTGAAACTTTCATTTTGGCCCTTAAAATGACAATTTAGTGTTTTTTCCTAGTTTTTTAAAAGTTACTTTTTTTAATAACTCGAAACTCATGTTTCGAATTTAGGATGTTAGTTGGCTTTTCATCCTACCTTAGTTTTAGGAATTTCTTGGGTAAAAAATGGATTCTCAAGATATGAATGTAAAATTACCTAAAATGACAAAATTTGACAATTGTCGAAATCTGCCAAAAAAGGTAATTTTTTGAGTTTTTTGTTTTCTTGGATATAAGAGAGTTTTCTCTCATTGTAGCAGCAGAGTTGGTGAATAGAAGTTTTTTTTTCAGTGTTCCAAATCTTTGGCTCTCACATGATTAATGGCACAATTTTATTGAGTGTATGTTGTTGGCTACATCACAATGAAAAGTTGTCACACCTATTGCATTGTCCAGAAATACATGCTTTTGAATAAAATAAGTTTCCATTAGATGTCTCACAAAACAAACCTAATACAAACTCCTTAATTGTTTGAGGTGGCATATTAATACCACATTCTTGAATAATTTCGTTAGTATGCAAAGTAGAATGTATATATAAAAAACATCATAATAATAACAAAATTACACGAGTTTTACAACAACAAGAGATTCGTTGTTTATTAATTTTCACATACCAAGGTTTACATTTCTCGAAAGATCTTTGACTTATGGTAATATTAAATGGTACTAACACTGAATCATCTAAGAATTTTTTATACAATTTAGTTTGAGTCATGTCTAATAGATGTTTTGGATGAGGATCATGAATTTTGGACCCCACTCTTAATTTTAAAACATTTCTAACATTAGATAATACTCTTGTATTATCATGCCAATATTTTTCAATTAAAGATTTGATTTCACTATTTAATTTCATGTCATACCTTGGGAGTCTACCACTAAAACTCCAACATTAGTTAATTGGATCATTTTCAATAGATTCTCTTCTCTTTGCTGCTCTTCTCAAATTTTTAGGATTTATATTTAGAAATTCACTAGTCTTACTTATCATTTTTTTATTCGAAAATAATTTATTGACTAAAATAGTTGTTATAGCTCTTCGTGTTGCAATGCTATCTTTAGTTTGACTCTTTTTACCAATAGAATCAATAGCATTAGCAACACTAGATAAAACTTGTTTAATTGATTCATCTTTCTTTTTAGGTTTTACAAAAATGCATAACTTTTTCATTACTTTTCGCAATTTCCACATTTTCATCAATTGCATCATGAGTTGACATTGAAATCTAAGAGTTTTTCTATAAAAAAACATTCTATATAATCTATTTGTTGGATCTAGGGTATACAACTGAGAGGGGGGGGGGTGAATCAGTTGTATAAAAACTTCTGCTCTCTATTTCAAACAATTGATTCGTCTTGTTAGTTAACAACATATCAATTAATCATCCATAAAAGTAAAACGCACAGACACAAGAGCAGATAAACATCAACACATTGAACACCAAGATTTTGACATGGAAAACCCGGTTAAGGGAAAAACCACAGGGTGATTAACCCAAGGATTATTCTCTGTTAAAAGAATAAGAAAAGAATGGCACTTGCCAATTAGGGCTCACTGCCCAAGCATACTGCTCACAAAGAGGTCCACTACCTACAAGGAGACACACTGTCTACAAAGTGATAAGAATCATAGTCTTGAACTAGAGAATGACATCTTTACCATGTCCAGATCAGTTCCATTTAAGCCCAAAAACCTCTGCTCTACCTTTCGCACTTCTCTTCGCTACACCACTCTTATCCACACCATCCACACTTTAAATGAACTCACAAACCTTTATTTATACAAGACATCGACTTAGAAACAATCATCTAAGTCAGCAATCAACCATAAGAATATCTGCAAGATGAATAACACATCCGGTCGGCCACCACAAGAACATTCGCAGGTTGAACAACTCATCCGATCGGCTAGTCTGGACAAGAACTTCATCCGGAAGAATATCTTCAATTCTGGGCTCTACTATCAATGCGGACCAACAACATAACCTCAACATCATCCAAGAACCTTCACAAGCCTACCTGAATGACCAGGTACATCCGCACTTTCTCTACGTACTGGAATCTCTTCTCTTCCTCATCCGGAACTTCAAGAACACTGTCTGTCGCCACTGTCACAATGAAAAAGGCACTTCCGAACCTCTAAATCATACACAACTTGAGATGAAACATCACAAGGAAATCCCAAACACTCCTTCCAATCCGTAGATTAGGATTATACAGTTCTGGACCTCACCGAACCTTTCTGTGATCCTCTGTCACCTCTGAACACTTGCCGGAACTGGTTCTACACTGACAGCCACAACTCCTTCAGATCTTCATGCGAACCTCTGAAATCTTAACTGAAGCATCTCAAGACTTATATCTACAAACTCTTTTATCCGCATCCTCCGGTTCGCATCCTATACAATACATTTGCCTTCTTCTTATCACTGTTCTTCACTGTTCCTGACTGAGGCTAATTTTCTCAATATCCTCAGCACACTGGTCATCGAATCCTTCTTGTTAATGCAATATGAGTATGTTGAACCACATTGGTGTCAACATACTCATATTGCATTAACAAGAAGGATTCGATGACCAGTATGCTGAAGAACAGTGATAAGAAGAAGGCAAATGTATTGTATAGGATGCGAACCGGAGGATGCGAATTAAAGGGTTTGTAGATATGAGTCTTGAGATGCTTCAGTTAAGATTTTAGAGGTTCGCATGAAGATCTGAAGGAGTTGTGGCTATCGGTGTAAAACTGGTTCCGGCAAGTGTTCAGAGGTGACAGAGGATCACAGAAAGGTCCGGTGAGGTTCAGAACTATATAATCCTAATCTACGGATTGGAAGGAGTGTTTGGGATGTCCTTGTGATGTGTCATCTCGAGTTGTGTATGATTTGGAGGCTCGGAAGTACCTTTTGCATTGTGACAGTAGCGACAGACAGTGTTCTTGAAGTTCCGGATGAGGAAGAGAAGAGATTTCAGTACGTAGAGAAAGTGCGGATGTACCTGGTCATTCAGGTAGGCTTGTGAAGGTTCTTGGATCATGTTAAGGTTATGTTGTTGGTTCGCATTGATAGTAGAGCCCAGAATTGAAGATATTCTTCCGGATGAAGTTCTTGTTCAGACTAGCCGACCGGATGAGTTGTTCAACCTGCGAATGTTCTTGTGGTGGCCGACCGGATGTGTTATTCATCTTGCGGATATTCTTATGGTTGATTGCCGACTTAGATGATTGTTTCTAAGTCGATGTCTTGTATAAATAAAGGTTTGTGAGTTCATTTGAAGTGTGGATGGTGTGGATAAGAGTGGTGTAGCGAAGAGAAGTGCGAAAGGTAGAGCAGAGGTTTTTGGGCTTAAATGGAACTGATCTGGACATGGTAAAGATGTCATTCTCCAGTTCAAGACTGTGATTCTTATCACTTTGTAGACAGTGTGTCTCCTTGTAGGCAGTGGGCCTCTTTGTGAGCAGTATGCTCGGGCGGTGAGCCCTAATTGGCAAGTGCCATTCTTTTCTTATTCTTTTAACAGAGAATAATCCTTGGGTTAATCACCCCGTGGTTTTTCCCTTAACCGGGTTTTCCACGTCAAAATCTTGGTGTTCAATGTGTTGATGTTTATTTGCTCTTGTGTCTGTGCGTTTTACTTTCATGGATGATTAATTGATATGCTGTTAACTAACAAGACGAATCAAGTGTTTGAAATAGAGAGCAGAAGTTTTTATACAACAGATTCACCCCCCCTCTCAGTTGTATGCCCTAGATCCAACAATTGGTATCAGAGCCAAGTTCCTCTGAAAGGAGCTTAACTGCTTGAGGAGATCCAGGATGTCGTCATACAAAAAGGATAGTCCGAAGTTCGATGGAACCAATTTCACTCTCTAGAAGGGTCACATGAAATGTCACTTGGAATGTATGGGAAAAGCATACTTGGCCATGGTTTCAAAACCATATGTACCTCCACAAGGTGGTCCGACAACTCTGAATGAAATCACAGATGCTGAAAACAATCTGCGGACCAAGGAAGCTCTTCTAAGCGCATTGAATGACTCAGATCTTTCAAATGTTATTGACCTACCAACTGCATATGAGATCCTGACTAAACTGGAACTTCTGTATGAGGGAGATGAGTTTGTCAAGATTGCAAGGTTGCAAAGTCTGAAGGGGAAATTTGAAAGATTAAAGATGAGAGATGATGAAAACATTACTACTTTTATGCCAAGAGTGAATGAACTTGTGTGTGGAATTAGAAATGCTGGTGGAACTCTGGATGAAAATGAGATTGTTTGCAAAATCCTCAGATCCCTTCCTGCTGCCTACAAAATCAAGGTTGCTGCAATTGATGAATTCAGAGCCCACACAACTGTCACAAGAGAACAATTGGCTGGCAAGTTAGCTACATTTGAAATGACCGAGTTTGGAGATGATCCTCCCAAGACTGAATCTGCTTTCAAAGCCAGTGCCTATGTGAAAGGCAAACAGAGATTTGATCCAGGAGAAAACTCTTCAAGGAAGATGTCATGGTATGATCAAGCAAGAAGAGGCATGGAAGAAGAAGCAGAAACAGCTCAACTTGAAGCCCTCATTGCAAAAAGACTACCAAGAGGATCCGGTAAGTATGAAGGAAAACTGCCCTTTAAGTGCTTTAACTGCAATAAGATTGGTCATTTTGCTTCAAGATGTTCGGAAAGATCTACAAGGACTAATACTAACAGACAAAGGCTTCAAAAGAACTGCTATTATGTTCATGAAGAAGATGACAATGAAGGAGTAACAGATGATGAATCAGAACTAGGAAGCAAATCCGGAAATGAATGGGTGTTTATTGCCATCAAGGAAGAAGATTCAATACTCTCTGAACCTGTCAATCACAAAGTTGTTGAAAAAGCTTTGGCTGCTCAAGTGGAAGAAAAGGATGATTGGGTTATTGACACTAGATGTTCTCACCATATGATTGGTGACAAGGATAAGTTCTTGGATTTGGAAAGGTATGAAGGAGGAATAGTAAAGTTTGGTGACAATTCTGCTGGCAGAATCAGAGGTAGGGGAACTATTTCCTTTGATGGAAAGAGCAAAACAGGTAATGTACTATATGTTGAAGGATTGAGGCACAATCTTCTCAGTGTTGGTCAGTTAGTAGACAAAGGCTATGATCTCCGGTTTAAGAATGGAAAATAAAGAATCTTTACAAGCTCCAGAACTGAAATTGCATCCGGTACTCAGACAAAAGGTAATATCTTTCATCTGGTTGGTTCAAATAAAAGTTGTCTGTTTGTTCAAATTGATCAGAGTTGGTTATGGCATAGAAGAATGTGTCATGTAAATTTTGATAACATCATCAAGATAAGCAATACTCAGGCTGTAAGAGATCTTCCAAAATTGATGAAACCTACAAATAGTTTGTGCAAAGAATGTCAGCTAGGTAAACAAAGCAGAGTCTCCTTCAAAAGCAAAAATCAGTCCTCTACCGGATTGTTGGAATTGATACATACTGATCTCTGTGGTCCGACAAGAATCAAGAGTCTGCAAGGTGATAGATATTTCATGTTGTTAATTGATGACTATTCTCGGATGATGTGGGTTACCTTCTTAAAAGAAAAATCAGAAGCATTTGAGAAGTTCAAAATCTTTAAAGCTATGGTAGAGAATCAAACCAGATTGAAACTGAAGTGTCTAAGGTCTGATAGAGGTGGTGAATTTACATCTGGTGAGTTCATTGACTTTTGTGAGAAGTAGGGTATAAGGAGACAATTGTCTGCTCCTAGGACTCCACAGCAGAATGGAGTAGTTGAAAGAAAGAGCCGGACCATCCAGGAAACTGCCAGGACAATGATGTTGGAAGCAAATGTTCCTCAGATGTTCTGAAAAGAAGCTATCAGCACTGCAGTCTACACTCTAAATCGAGTTCAAATCAGAAACAATACCGGTAAGACCCCCTATGAACTCTGGTTTGGCATCACTCCTACTGTGAAATACTTCAGAGTATTTGGTAGCAAGTGTTATATTAAAAGAGATGAAGATCTAGGAAAGTTTGATGCTAGAAGTGATGAAGGAATTTTCTTGGGTTACTCCACTCAAAGCAAAGCATATCGGTGTTACAATAAGAGACTGAGGAAGATGATAGAAAGCACTAATGTGAAAGTTGATGAAGGAATTGAGAAGCCCTCAAGATTTTATGAGTTTGATGAAGATGACCAAGACGGTGTTCAGGTTCAAGGAACTCAATCCTCTCCGGTAAGTCAGAGTCAGCCTGATCCAGTAAATCAGGAAGAAGAGATAGGTTTGAATGAGCCTGATCAAGAAGCAGCAGTACAAGATACTCCCAAAATTCCTAGGTATGTAACACTGAACCACTCTGAAGATCAGATCATAAGTGACAGAAGCAAAGGTGTGCAAACTAGAAGGAATGTTGCTCAATATCAGGATGAATGTTGTCTGATTTCAAAGATTGAACCTAAAACAGTAAATGAAGCCTACAATGATGAATACTGGACCAAAGCAATGAAAGACGAATTAATGCAAATTGAGAAAAATCATACTTGGGATCTTGTTCCCAAACCTAGAGACAGGAATGTGATTGGAACCAAATGGGTCTTCCGGAACAAATTAAATGAAGCTGGTGAAGTAATTAGAAACAAAGCTAGATTGGTCTGCAAAGGCTACTCTCAAATAGAAGGAATTGATTTTGAAGAGACCTTTGCTCCGGTGGCAAGAATTGAAGCAGTTAGATTATTTCTTGCATTTGTTGCCTTTAAAGACTTCAAGGTATATCAGATGGATGTCAAGTCTGCCTTCCTAAATGGTGATCTGGAAGAAGAAGTTTACATTGAACAACTGGATGGATTTCAATTGTCTGACAATGATGATATGGTCTGCAAGTTAAAAAAAGCATTGTATGGATTAAAACAAGCCCCAAGAGCTTGGTATGAAAGGTTGGATAAGCATCTTGTGCAGATTGGATTCAGCAAAGGTATTGCTGACAGTAACTTATATTTTAAAATTGATCATGAAAATATTTTGATTGTTGAAGTGTTTGTGGATGATATCATTTTTGGAGGAAGAGATAGTATGTGCAAAACTTTTGCAAATCAGATGAAAAGTGAGTTTGAAATGTCTATGCTTGGTGAAATGAATTTCTTCTTGGGTCTGCAAATTACTCAAACAAAGAAAGGGATCTTCATTTCTCAGACCAAATATGTGAAAGAACTGTTAAGAAAATTTGGTATGGAAGATTCAAAGCCAATGAACACTCCCATGGCAACCAGATATAAGTTGAGCAAAGATGATGACTCTCCAAAGGCAGATCAGACAAAGTATAGATCAATGATTGGTGGATTGTTGTATCTCACTCAGACTAGACCAGATATAATGCAAGCTGTTGGTCTTGTGGCAAGATTCCAGGCTGATCCTAGAGAATCTCATGTTATGGCAATCAAAAGAATTTTTAGGTACTTGAAAGGAACAGTTGAGTATGGTCTATGGTACCCTAGAGATCCGGATTTCTCTCTTCATGCTTACACAGATGCAGATTGGGCAGGAGATGTGGATGACCGGAAGAGCACCAGTGGTGGAGCATTCTTTTTAGGGAAGAGATTGGTCTCTTGGCTAAGTAAGAAACAAGATGTAATATCTCTGTCTACAACTGAAGCAGAATACATTGCAGCAGCAGGTAGTTGCACTCAAATCTTATGGATGAAGCAGATGCTAAGAGACATTAAAGTTGAATATGAGGAGCCTATCACAATTTTCTGTGATAATTCAAGTGCAATTAATATTTCCAAGAATCCGGTATTACACTCTAAGACTAAGCACATATCTATCAAGTTTCACTTTTTGAGAGAACAAGTGAACAAGGAAGAAGTCAGGTTGGAGTATGTTCCCTCCAAGGATCAGATTGCAGATATCTTTACTAAACCTCTTCCCAAGGACTCTTTTGAATATCTCCGGGAGAAGTTAGGGGTCATGACCCCTCCGGTGATGAACTAGGATGCACTGATGTGCATCAGTCCGGTGGATATCACAGTCATATCTTGTGATCTGGATTGATGATGGGGAGCTACTACTAAGGGGGAGCAGCTGGTATGATTCTGATGTGTTAAGAATTGCAAGTATGAGCCCTTTGCCATTGATGTCAAAGGGGGAGAGAAGACATGTGAAAAACAAGTAGCTGATGATCAAAGGGGGAGCAGTAAATAAGGAGAAGACATGTTGCTGATAGGGGGAGCTGTGATAGAAAGGAGAAGTTCTTGTGTTGATGGTTTTTCACATCATATGTGCCATCAATGACAAAGGGGGAGATTGTTGCAAGTATGAGGTGAACCAGTGTTGTCATTGATGTCAACATACTCATATTGCATTAACAAGAAGGATTCGATGACCAGTGTGCATCCGCACTTTCTCTACGTACTGGAATCTCTTCTCTTCCTCATCTGAAACTTCAAGAACACTGTCTGTCGCCACTGTCACAATGCAAAAGGTACTTCCGAACCTCTAAATCATACACAACTTGAGATGACACATCACAAGGACATCCCAAACACTCCTTCCAATCTGCAGATTAGGATTATATAGTTCCAGACCTCACCGGACCTTTCTGTGATCCTCTGTCACCTCTGAACACTTGCTGGAACCAGTTCTACACCGACAGCCACAACTCCTTCAGATCTTCATGTGAACCTCTGAAATCTTAATTGAAGCATCTCAAGACTCATATCTACAAACCCTTTAATCCGCATCCTCCGGTTCGCATCCTATACAATACATTTGCCTTCTTCTTATCACTGTTCTTCACTGTTCCTGACTGAGGCTAATTTTCTCAATATCCTCAGCACACTGGTCATCGAATCCTTCTTGTTAATGCAATATGAGTATGTTGACATCAATGACAACACTGGTTCACCTCATACTTGCAACACTATTTGCATGGGTTCTCATTTGTCTCCAAGAAATCTTACTAGGAAGATTATCCAAGACATTTCTTTCAATCTTAAAAAAAATATTTTCATTTTCACTCATATAAGGGATTTCATTCTCATTTCCTCTTTCCATATTTTCAGTAGGTATAATTGAGCTCATCATTGGTATATCCAACTTTATTTAATAAACTAATTTGATCAATATCATCGATAGGTGGGTTTGAAGACATACCTGGATTTATTTCTATAGTCACGTTTTCCATATCAGTGAAACTTGGCTTTGAAGACATACCTGGATTTGTTTGTATAGTTGCATTTTCCATATCATTGAAAGTTGGGTTTGAAGACATACATGCATTTGTTTTTATAGTTACATTTTCTTCCAAATTCACCATTTCCACATTTGCATCATCTACATTCATCCCATCCTTTATAGTCTCTTGAATGTCTTTCTCTTCAATAGTCATGGAACTAGATGCTTCAATATTCATCTCTTGAATCCTTCTTCTTCTATCTCTTTGCCTTTTTGCTTCCTTCTCTCTATTTGCTTCAATTTCTTGAGGTGTCATGACCCTCTTTTATTTTTTTTGACGTTGATTTGATCCCATGATTACTAAACTCTCTTGATAAAATAACAAATGATATTTAATCCAATTTCAGATTGATGTACTTCTTTGAAGTTTTGAAGTAAAACTAGATGTAGATCCTTTGTTGCATAGATTTTGAAGTAAAAGTAGATGTAAAAAACCAAAAACCCTCTTTTTTTATTCCTCTTGAAAATAGCTCATGCACTTGATTCCACTTGAAAATTGTTCATATGATTGATTCATTTCAAAATCTAAATAGAATATGATATGCCAAGAGATTCCACAAGACACCTGTAAGTAAAAAAATATAGAAAATGTCGATGTCGGCCTGTACATCAGACTTGCAAGTTGCATGGATATAGTTATAGTACGTTTTTCCCTGAAGATGGGAAATAACAGATATAAAAGAAATGGGTACCTGTTCATAAAAATAACAGGTACCCGTTCGTAAAAATAACAGATACTCATTTTATAATAGGTTCCCGTTATATAATGAGTACCCATTTTAGAATGGGTACCCATTTTAGAATGGGTACCCATTCTAAGAAATTTGAAATGGTCGATTGCCTTTTCCCTTGCCTTTGGTTTGGTTTTAGGCTTGAGAAACGCATGGGTAGCCAACCTTGAGCCTTAGACCTGCAACTTTTTTTCTAAGTACATAACAAGAGGAAAGACCGAGTTTACCTATATGGCTGACGACATTTTTTTCTTGAATTTCTTTACGAAATTAAAACCCATTACAGATGACAATGTCTAGTTTTTAAATATGTATATATTTTTTTATTGGACTTGTTTTTCTATATATTATTTAATTTATGAGCAAACTGGTCCAAAAACTTGAAATGATAGGTGTTTGTATTTTTTTAATAAATTTTAATTTTTAAAGTTTAAAAAAAAAAATTATGTCATCAATCTACACATCATTCTTTACACAATGGATTTTTTTTTTTTTATGATTAGTTTTGCTCAAATTATGTTGGTCGTACACAAGGGGTTTTCAAAAACAACAATTAGGGCCAATAACAAATTAATAAAAAAATATTTAGAAAAAAATTATAAAAAAATATCCTCATCAAACTTCACTGTACTACACATCTTTCCCCAAAAGTATTTAGAAAAATACTTTTATTTAGGTCAAATTATGTTGGACGTACACGTGCATGGTATGGTTAAAAAAAGTGACTTTTAAACATTGGTTTTTAGAAATACCTATTGAAAAATAATTTGTATCATCTGGGTATTAAAATAAATTACATATTTGGAAACTAGACTCTGAGTACTATATTTCATATTACTAACTTTTTTAAAGATTCAATCTTTAAGTGCCTCAAATGTTTAGTTCAAATGTGACAAATTCTGAAAATCAAGGAAAACACTTCCACTTTTTGGCCAAAAAGTGGATCCAACTTCTTGCACTGACCCGGGTAAAGGATTTCCTTGCGGTTGAGTCCCTTGTGTCTTATTGGGACATTGATTGGCATAATGGTCACCGCTACATGAAAAACTCCCTCCCGTGGGTCCTCGCCTTTCATAAGGCTTTCCTGAATTATCTCCATTTTTCTTGGAGTTTTTATTATTTTTCTTATCACCCTTGGATTCATTTTGGTTATCCTTGAATCTTTTATCACCTTTCTTTTTGGAATTCTGTTTATTGTCCTTTTTCTTAAATGATTGGGAGGATTGTGACCAATTGAACTTTTTATGATTCTTCTCCCAGTATGCAGATATGGATTTCAACTTTTGTTCCTGTTTAATAGCTTTCTCAAAAACTTGGTCCATTGTAGTGGGACCATACACATTTACTTCACCTCCAATTTGGGCATTCAAACCCATGATGAACTTTTGGATGTAAAACTTCTCATCCTGCTGGTATTGAGGGACATATTTAAGGAGATGAGTAAACTTCTCCCAATACTCATTCACAGATGAGTCTCCTTGTCTCAAGTTTTAAAAATCTATGAGCTTCTGATCAAAATACAACTGTGGAAACCAAATTTGCCTAAAAAGTTCCACAAACCTTTCCCAGGTTAGACTCAAGGAGATCAATCTTAGCTCCATCTTCCTGTTTATCCACTAGGTGGATGCTTCACCATCCAATTGGTATGCTCCCCATACTACTTTGGTTATTTCAGAATAGTTCTTATTTTAAAGTATTTCTCCATTTATGTGAGCCAAACCTCCGCAACATCTCCGTTCATAGTTCCATCAAATTTGGGAGGTATAACCTTTTTCATATCTCTAGATAGTTTGAGGGCCAAGTGGCTCCTCTTATCCTCATCTTGTCTCAATTCTGATTTATTCTCTCCACGTCCACTCTGGATGGTATGTTCATGACATTCCTTGTCTTCACCCTCATGGAAGGCTTCATGCCCGGGTCTACTTTGACCCCTGACCTCTTGCTCTAAATTTCCAATCCTTGTCCTTGTTTCATGGAGCATAGAAAGAATTTGGTCAAGTTTTGCATCGGAGTGGCCAGAAGGTTGCCCTTCCTCTTGGCTACCCCCAAGGCTAGTTCCTGTCCCAACCATGTTGCAATCTAATTCTCTTCAAGTTTGCATGTTAAGTATTCAATTAGTTTTTCATACTATTGAATCCATTCATAAACATAAATCCATTCTTATTTATACAATCTTAAACAAGAAAGGAAAACTTTGCAAAAATTTCAAAATAGTATCCATGGATCACATAATATCCATCATTTATTACAAATTTTTACATCTTGCAACTAAAGTCACTTTCATAAGGGGGATCTTCCCAGGTTCATCCTCATCCTTGAGGTTTACCAAATCATTAGGGACTTATCCATGACTTCCCGACTAATAATAGGAGCATTAGGGCCACATCCAAATGGTAAGTCCTTATACACAAAGGGTTCAACTGGTTCACTCCCAGAGATAGGAACAATAGCCTTAACTGCTTTGTCCTTCTTTTCCTTCTCCTGCTTGATACGTTTAATAGCATCAATGAAGGTCTTAGTGTCAGTTAACCATGTGCCTTCCAAGTAACTAGTTTGGCATAGGCTTTTCATTCTTGAGGCTTACTCCCTCATAGCCTTTAGATAACTCTATTTCCCTTTACCTTCTTCCTTGGGGTCAATCTTGTTCTTACCATTTTAGCAAAAGAACATCCAAACATTAGCAACTATTAATGTTTGAGGAAGATTTCATGCAGTGAGCTCATAGGTCCATGTATTGAACCTAGTAGCTCTGATACCATATGTAACATGTCATCCCATATTAGTCAGATTTACATCTTCAAATTACTATCAAGTAGTTAATCATGATCATCATAAACATTTGTTTTAATAAAACATTAATCATTTGCATAATCATTACATTAAAAAAATATCTTTTTTGAATATTTTCAAACTAAAAATTTACAACATATTCAAAGATAGCATGTTAGTGAAATCCTTCACTTTACAATCACAATGTCTTGCTCATGGCAATAAAGATAAATTTACATAAAATTTGACTATCAAGTCATATAAATTGAATATATTGCATCTGAAGTTTTGATATCTATCTTCATAAGTTTTGGATTGCCATCTTCTTGGGAAGGAGAGCATCACCCGAGTGCTTTTCCTCCAACCACAGACCGGTAGTCCCCCTCACACTTTCCTTCCTGGAAGTGGCCCTACCCTTTATGAAGGGAATATATATAAAGTATCAATAGGTTTGCCATCTGAGTTTCTAGTGTTGTGTCCTACATAACCAATCACGATCATACAACTATAAATCCCCTTTAACTATATATGTATGACACTACTGGATGGTTATGTCATCTAGAACACAGTGAACTGACTAATGCATGCAGAGAGATGTGCATTACTTTAACCAAAGATTTAATATACATAGACGTTTCACAATGAATGTAGTCAATTGTTAACACACTTCTAACCCGACTTAGAGACTATCTTATCCTATAGTGAATTTAATTGACCGATTCTAGTCACATGGTGTCTTAATTAGATCTCACCCATAGTCTTCCCGACTTAGATTATCAACTCCAATTTTTGGAGTATGATGTCAAAATGATTCAATATTGAAGTCTTGATCTTGAAAGATATTTCTTGTTGCAATTGCAACATGGGACATATGACTCCTTGTCACTCTATTCCTTTGCTCCAAAAGTTTATATGAATATATATAGTTTAATGTCTCATCTTGGCATAAGAATGGTTTTTTTTATGATTTTATGAAACTATCCAAGTTACTAATCTTGGTTCAAATATTTTCATTTCATCTTTATCGACATTAAAATGTCTATTTAAGTCAATCACATACTTGTGAGTAGAAAAATATGTTTCATTTGCATTTTAGGGATATTCTTAGAAAGCTATCTTTTCTAATCCCTTCTTATATCATGACAATTAAAAACCCTTGTCATATAAAATATCATAAATATCTTACATAAAAGATCATAAAGATCATATATTCTTGAACAATAATATAAATTTTCAATACACAACTGTGAGGCATATTTTTACCTAAATGAACCTTATATTTTTTCTTATGATACTAATTAGATGGATATTTTGATGGACATGTAGACATTTGGGGACTGCTGATCCCGTACTTAGACCTTCTTTACTATATCTTATGCTTGATTAGATAGATGGTTTATACTGTGGATGATTAGATCTTATGTTAGATTTCATTTGATGATATGATGTTTAGATGCTATGATTTCATTTGATGTTATTGCTATGTATCGAAGGTGAAATTGATGATTTATCTTACATTATGTGATCCTGATTATACTTGTGAATGGTGAATGACTTGAGAGACATAAAATGTTAGCATGTGGTTATTATTGATGTTATATGTGATTATGTGATCATGTGTGTGTTATATGTAGTTCACTTCACTTCAGCTATTGTACCATGTGCTATTAATAGGTTTGTAGAAGTGTGCAGGTAACTTCCATGCCCATGGAAAATCGGAGGTCAGACAATAACTATATGTTATATCCCTGTTAAGCCGACCTAGTCCTAAGTTGGACTAAGGTCACTTGTGTTGAGAATGTTGATTATGTTGTATAGGATTTATGATATTTTGTAAGGTTTACCCCTTTTTAATTTATCTCTTGATGTGTTGTAAAAATTGATATGTTGGGTTTGCACAATTTTTAGTGCTAAATGTTTGAAGCCCTTTTCAAGTGAATTTATGTGTTCCTTAGTGTTATTAATGGCCAAATATTGACCCTAGGCCATACCCCTAGGGTCTAGGACCATTCCTAACATGTTTAAACTTGATTTGAACCATGTATGGTCACCCAAACTTGATCCTTTCCTTGCCACCTTGTTTCTTTGGAGTTTGATTACTGTTATGTCTTGTTAGGGTGACGAGTTCCCCTAGGTAGTAACGTATGTCCTTGTGCACAGAAGGTTATAGTGAAGCCTTGTGTCAGGTTGTAGTGAGGAAAGTTATGTTTTATACTTGTCCTCTTGGCTCATTGTGAAAATCCTCTTATGGTGCCCTCTTATCTTTTAGTATGGGCTAATGCATGAGGTGCTTAAGGTGAATGCATAGTTGATGTGACGAGATAGTTGGAGTGTTAACTCTCATATCTTGAAGCATTTTAGTTGTTGGGTCTTGGTAACCCTTGAGGTGAGTCCCTTTTACAACTGTTTGCATGAATCCCACAAAGATGACCCTAATGAATAGACAATTTTTTTGTTTTAAAGAATGCCATAATTCTAGTTAATGACTTGATTAAGGACTCACACACCTTACTATAGGGTAATGTTGTGGTTAGTCACTTGTAAGGGCATCTTGGAAATAGTTGGAATTTTAAGGATGCTTTGGGGAGTTGAGTTCATTTTGGAAGAAATAGTAAGTTGATTGTGATACCTTTTGGTCGTTAGTGGTTAAGTGTGTGATCGATGCGAGTGATCGTCATAGAAACTTCCATTGGGTTGATGTTGGGCATTATTAAGGCAATGGCTTTGGACTTGAGTTTGTTGTGAACACCTTGGTTGGGGTTCTCCAACCTTGTTGTTTTGAACTTTGGGCTAGGATAGTTGGTGTGATTTTAGCCACAACTAGGGTTGGTTGGCTTAGCCCCACTCTAGTGTCTCGTTGCCTTGTGTGAGTTATTGTTGCAATTATGATTTTCCTAGTACGATTATAATATTTTGGAAGATAGTTAGTGTTTTTCAGTTGGCCTGGTGGTATCCTTGAAGTTGTGGTATATGTTCCTTACTAGGAGACATGAAGGGGCCCCATATTGAAGGTGACTCATGGGTTACGTGACTCTTGGTAATCTTTTCCAAGCATGTCCTAGGTTCCCTAGAGTATGTGGGGAATTGTTAGTGAGCTGATCATGACCTTAGTTGAGAATGTGACCACTATTCCTCTTCTCTCTTTTTTGTGACTATGTTATATATATATGATGTTGTAATGTGCAATTGTTGATAATTATTTAATTATTGGTTGACTTTTTTTATTATTTTGCAAACCCAACAGTATTGAGTTTCTTTACTTGGGCTATTTAGCTGACTTACCTTCTTATAGTCCTCTTACCTCAAAGACTTATTTAATTGTATTTCGATTTAAATTTTGAACGTTGCACTTTGGGGCCATGTTTGGATTTGACTTATCTTTTAAAATATTATTTATCTTTTGGATCTTAATCCTTAAATTCTATTTTGTTAAAACTATTCGAGACTTCTCTTTTGCAAGCTTTTCATTTTGAGGATTTTCTTTTTGTTGGCATTGCTGGTACTTGTGTAGTGCTATGAACTATGTAACCTACATTACCCATAAGGGGTAATTGGTGAGAAAAAAAGGGGAATAGTCAGTCTTGGTTGATGTCGTAAGTTGACATTGTTTAGAGGATCAATAGTGGTGGTTCAGAAATTCCTTGTTAACCTTGTGTCCTATTGAGTTTTGCGTTAGTGGTTTCCCATTTTGGGAGGTCAAGTCTTTAAGTAGCACGAGATGAGTGCTAGAGAGGTTCAAAGGAGCAAACAGGTTGAGAAGACCTTGAGTTCCTCTTGTTGTTGTGTGGACCCATTGTCCTCATGATATTGGCTTCCTTGTTTAAGTGGCTTTGTTTAGGTCTCCAATCTTTCGAAGTTGAGCTGTGATTTTTGTGGTGGCATAGGTGTTTAGTTCATTCCTTAATGCTAGGGACGCTCGACATGTTGGTTCCTACCTATTCTACAAGTTCAATCTAGGCAATCTAGTGGGGACCTGTTGATTGAAGGAATAGCCAAGACTTCAGAGTCTTGTGCTTTTTTCTTGGAGTCTTATGGTTATAGCTTAGCATCGGTGGCAAGTTGAGTAAGATGCGTGTTTGGGGCTTGATCAGTGGTTTTGTGGCTAGTTGTTTGGCCAAGCTTCCTTGGGTTGCTTTATTTTAGTTAGGTTTTTGGAGGGCTAAAAGAGGCTAGGATTATGAGTCAGTTAAGTCAGTGTTATAAGGGCCTCTCATAGTGCTTATCCTCTTGGAGTGCCCCCTTCTTTCTGGACCTTGATTTACTTATAGGTCTATCATAAGGCATCTAATGCTCTTGTGTCTTGTAATGCTTGTAAAGAGTTTGGAGTATGTGTAGTTGTTAGAGGCTTGACCCCTCCTAGTTGGACGAGGGTATCTTTGGGAGTATTACTATGTGAATTGCTTATTAAGCCCTTGATTGTTCCTTACCTTTTTCAAAATCACCTGAGTCCTCTATCATGTTAGGATGACTTATAGGTGGGTTGCTCTATGGTACATCCGTGTTAACTTCTAGGAGGAAGTTTAGTCTTAGGGGGGAGGATGTGAGGCCTACTTTTACCTCACCTTATATTTTTTCTTATGATACTAATCAGATGGATATTTTGATGGACATGTAGACATTTGGGGACTGCTGATCCTGTACTTAGACCTTCTTTACTATATCTTATGCTTGATTAGATAGATGGTTTATGATTTGTAGATGATTAGATCTCATGTTAGATTTCATTTGAATATGATGTTTAGATGCTATGATTTCATTTTATGTTATTGGTATGTGTATTGAAGTTGGAATTGATGATTTTGTTAGTTTTATGATAGATAACTAAGAAGGGGGGGTGAATCAGTTGTCTAAACTCTTCTCAATTACACACTTAAAATCTTCTTAGTAATTTAGTAGCATATCAACAAATCAATCATGGAAACATAATGCATTTAATCAAGAGCAGAAACACATCAACACATAAGACACCAAGATTTTGAAATGGAAAACCCTGTTAAGGGAAAAACCATGGGGTGATTAACTCAAGATTGTATTCTCTGTTAGAAGAATAGAAAGAATAAAATGGCACATGCCAATTAGGGCTCACTGCCTGAGCACACTACTCACAAGAGGCTCACTGCCTACAAGAGACACATTGTCTACAAAGAAATAAGTATCACATACATGAACTGGAGAATAGCATCTTCACCATGCTTGAATTAGTTCCATTTAAGCCCAATACTTCTGCTCTGCATTTTTCTCTCCTCCTTGCTACCACACACTCATCTCCACAAGACACTATTTGAAATGACTTCGCAATCCCTCATTTATACAAGACATCAACTTAGGAATGATCATCTAAGTCGGCAAACATCAATAAGAACATCCGCATGATGTGTAACTCATCTGGTCGGTCAATCTCAAGAAGAACACTATCATCTAGAAGTTATTCCTCAATTTTGAGCTCCAACTCCAATGCGGACCACCAACACAAACTGGACACGATCCAAAGACCTCCAAAAGCTTGCATGAATCACCAAGAACATCCACACTTCATCTGCTTACTAAAATCCTTCTCCCCTTCATCCGGCACCTCAAGAACACCGTTGTCATTACTGTCATAAAGGAATAGATGCTTGTGGATCTTCAAACCACGAACCAATTGAGATGATACTTCACAAAGACTTCCTAAACACTCCCTCAAATCCGCAGAACAGGATACTGCATTTCTGGATCTCACCGGACCTATCTGTATCACTCTGTCACCACTGGACATCTACCAGAACCGGTTTTACTTGAGCAGCCACAACTTCTTCAGATCTTTATGCGGACCTCTTAAGTCTCTACTAGACCACCTTAAGACCCATATCTGCAAACCCTTTAAACTGCATCCTCTGATCCTCATCCTATCTTGGACTTTTACCTTACTATCATCACTGTTCTTCACTGTTCCTGACTGAGACTAATTTTCTCAATATCATCAGTACACAGTTCATCCAATCCTTAGCATTAATGCAACATGAGTATGTTGACATCAATGACAACATCGGTTAGGCCCATACTTGCAACAATCTCCCCCTTTGTCATTGATGGCAACATATGATGTGAAAAACTATTTTAACCATCAAAACAAGAACTTCTCCTCACTGTCACAACTCCCCCTATCAGCAACAACCATTCACATGTCTTCTCTCCCTTCACTGCTCCCCCTTTGATCAGCAACCACTTGTTTTTCACATGTCTTCTCTCCCCTTTTGACATCAATGGAAAAGGGCACATACTTGCACTTCCACTACTTCAGAATCATACCTGCCGCTCCCCCTGAGTGGCAGCTCCCCATCATCAATCTAGACCACAAGATGTGACTGTGATATCCACTAGATTGATGTACATCAGTGCACCTTAGTTCATCACTGGAGGGGCAATAACCCCTAACTTCTCCCTGAGATACTCAAAAGAGTCCTTAGGTAGAGGTTTAGTAAAGATGTTTGCAATCTAATCCTTGGAAGGCACAAACTCAAATCTGACTTCATTCTTGTTCACTTACTCTCTCAAAAAGTGAAACTTGATGGATATGTGCTTGGTCCTTGAATGCAACATTGGATTATTAGATATATTTATTGCACTTAAATTATCACAGAAGATTGTGATAGGTTCCTCGTACTCCACTTTGATATCTCTTAGCATCTGCTTCATCCACAAAACTTGAGTGCAACTACCTGCTGCTGCAATATATTCTGCTTTAGTTGTAGATAGAGATATTACTTCTTGTTTCTTGCTTAGCCAAGAAACCAATCTCTTCTCTAAAAAGAATACTCCACCACTGGTACTCTTTCGGTCATCCACATCTCCTGCCCAATCCGCATCTGTATATGCATGAAGAGAGAAATCATGATCTCTAGGATACCACAGACCATACTCAACTGTCCCTTTTAGATATCTAAAAATCCTCTTGATTGCCATGACATGAGATTCTCTAGGATTAGCCTGGAATCTAGCAACAAGACCAACAACCTGCATAATGTTTGGTCTAGTTTGAGTGAGATACAACAGTCCTCCAATCATTGACCTATACTTTGTCTGATCAGCCTTACGAGAGTCATCATCTTTCGTCAACTTACATCCAGTTGCCATGGGAGTATTCATTGGTTTTGAGTCTTCCATCCCAAATTTCTTCAACAATTCTTTCACATATTTGATCTGAGAAATGAAGATTCCTTTCTTTGTTTGAGTGATTTGCAGACCCAAGAAGAAATTCATTTCACCAAGCATGGACATCTCAAACTCATTTTTCATTTGATTTGCAAAAGTTTTACACATACTATCTCTTCCTCCAAAAATGATATCATCAACAAACACTTCAACAATCAAGATGTTTTCATGATCAATTTTGAAATATAAATTACTGTCAACAGTACCTTTGTTGAAACCAATCTTCAAAAGATGATTATCCAGTCTTTCATACTAGGCTCTTGGGGCTTGCTTCAGTCCATACAATGCTTTCATCAACTTGCAGACCATATCACCATGATCAAATAATTGAAATCCATCCGGTTGCTTAGTGTACACTTCTTCTTCCAAGTCACCATTCAGGAAGGTAGACTTGACATCCATCTGATACACTTTGAAATATTTGAAGGCAGCAAATGCAAGAAATAATTTGACTACTTCAATTCTTGTCACCGGAGCAAAAGTTTCTTCAAAATCAACTCCTTCTATTTGAGAATAGCCCTTGTAGACTAATCTGGCTTTATTTCTGATTATTTCACCAACTTCATTCAGTTTGTTCTGGAAGACCCATTTGGTTCCAATCACATTCTTATTTCTAGGTTTGGGAACAAGATCCCAAGTGTGATTTTTCTCAATTTGCATTAGCTCTTCCTCCATTGCTTTAGTCTAGTTTTCATCATTACAAGCTTCATCCACTGTCTTAGGTTCAATCTTTGAAATCAGACAATACTAGCTGAATCTTGAGCAATTTTTCTTCTAGTTTGTACAACTTTGCTTTTGTCACCTAAGATCTGATCTTTAGAGTGGTTTAGTCTTACATACCTTGGAACTTTGGGAGTCTCTTGCACTTCTGAATCTTGATCAGGCTCATTAAAACTCATCTCTTCTTCCTGACTTACCGGATCAGTTTGAATCTATTTTTCAGAAGAGGCTTGGGCTTCTTGAATCAGAACACCATTCTGATCATCCTCATCATATTCATAAAACCTTGAGGGTTTTTCAATTCCTTCATCAACCTTCACATTTGTACTTTCTATAATCTTTCTCAGTCTCTTGTTATAACATCGGTATGCTTTGCTTTGAGTAAAGTAACCCAAGAATATTCCTTCATCACTTCTAGCATCAAACTTTCCTAGATCTTCATCTCTTTTAATGTAACATTTGCTACCAAAAACTCTGAAATACCTCACAGTGGGAGTGATGCCAAACCAAAGTTCATAGGGAGTCTTACCGGTATTGCTTCTGATTTGAACTTGATTGAGAGTGTAGACTGTAGTACTAACAACTTCTCTCCAATAGATCTGAGGAACATTTGCTTCCATCATCATTATCCTAGATGCTTCCTGGATGGTCTGGTTCTTTCTCTCCACTACTCCATTCTGCTGTGGCGTTCTAGGGGCAGACAACTGTCTCTTTATTCCATGTTTCTCACATAACTCTATGAAATCACTAGATGTGAATTCTCCACCTCTATCAGACCTTAGACATTTCAATTTTAATCTGGTTTGATTCTCTACCATAGCCTTGAATATTTTGAATTTCTCAAGAGCTTCTAATTTCTCTTTTAAGAAGGTTACCCACATCATCCGGGAATAGTCATCAATTAGTAACATGAAGTATCTAACACCTTGCACACTCCTGATCCTTGCCGGACCACATAAATCAGTATGAACTAGGTCTAATAATCCGGTAGAAGATTGTTCCTTGCTTTTGAATGAGACTCTGCTTTGTTTTCCCAACTGACATTCCTTGCACAAACTATTTGTAGGCTTCACCAATTTTGGAAGATCTCTTACAGCTTGAGTATTGCTTATCTTGATGATATTATCAAAATTCACATGACACATCCTCCTATGCCATAACCAACTTTGATCAATTTGCACAAATAGACAACTTTTACCAGTACCAACTAGATGGAAGATGTTACCTTTTGTTTGAGTACCAGATGCAATCTCTGTTTCGAAACTCTCAAAGATCTTGTATTTTCCATTCTTGAATCTGAGATCATAGCCTTTGTCCACCAACTGTCCAACACTGAGAAGATTGTGCTTCAATCCTTCAACATACAGTACATTACCGGTTTTGTTCCTTCCATCAAAAGAAATAGTTCCTCTACCTCTGATTCTACCAGCAGAGTTATCACCAAATTTTACCACTCCTCCTTCATACCTTTCCAAATCTATGAACTTATTCTTGTCACCTGTCATATGGTGAGAGCATCCACTATCAATGACCCAATCATCCTTTTCTTCAACTTGGGCAGCCAAAGCTCTTTCTACAACTTTATGATTGACAAATTCAGAGGGCATTGGATCTTCTTCCTTGATGGCAATGAACACCCAGTCACTTCCAGATTTGTCTCCTATCTCTGATTCATCATCTGTTACTCCTTCATCATCTCCTTCATGGACATAGTAACAATTCTTTTGGAACCTTGATATGTTAGGATTTGGCCTTGAAAATCTTTCTAGACATCTTGAGGCAAAATGACCAATCTTATTGCAGTTAAAACACTTAAAAGGCAATTTTCCTTCATACTTACCGGATTCTCTTGGTAGTCTTTTTGCAATAAGGGCTTCAAGTTGAGCAGTTTCTGCTTCCTCTTCTTCTAGGTCTTTTCTTGCTTTTTCATACAATGATAGTTTCCTTGAAGAGTTCTCTCCCAGATCAAACCTTTGTTTACCTTTTACAGAGGCACTGGCTTTGAATGCTGATTCAGTCTTTGGGGGGGAATCTCCAAACTCTGTCATTTCAAATGCAGCGAGTTTACCAGCCAATTGATCTCTTGTGACAGTTGTATGGGCTCTGAATTCTTCAATGGCAGTAGCTTTGATTTTATAAGAAGCAGGAAGGGATCTGAGAATTTTGCCAACAATCTCATCTTCATCCAAGACTCCACCAGCATTTCTAATTCCACAAACAATCTCATTTACTCTTGGCATAAAAGTAGTAATATTTTCATCATCTCTCATCTTCAGATTTTCAAATTTCCCTTTCAGACTTTGTAACCTTGCACATTTAACATACTTGTCTCCTTCATGCAAAAGTTCTAGTTTTTGCCAAATCTCAAAAGCAGTTGGTAGATCAACAGCATTTGAAAGCTCTGAATCAGACAATGCGCTTAGAAGAGCCTCTATAGTCCACAGATTATTTTCAGCATCTGTGATTTAATTTTGAGTTTTCAGGCCACCCTGTGGAGGAGTATACTTTATTGAAGCCATGTTCCAGTACTGCATTCCCATACATTGCAAATGACATTTCATGCGACTTTTCCAAAGATTGAAATTGGTTCCATCAAACTTTGGACTATCCTTCTTGTAGGATGACATCCTGGATCTCCTCAAGCGGTTAAGCTCCTTTTAGAGGAACTTGGCTCTAATACCAATTATTAGTTTTAGGACAGACAACTGAGGGGGGGTGAATCAGTTGTCTAAACTTTCTTCTCAATTACACACTTAAAATCTTCTTAGTAATTTAGCAGCATATCAATAAGTCAATCATGGAAACATAATGCATTTAATCAAGAGCAGAAACACATCAACACATAAGACACCAAGATTTTGATGTGGAAAACTTGATTAAGGAAAAAACCATGGGGTGATTAACCCAAGATTGTATTCTCTGTTAGAATAATAGAAAGAACAAAATGGCACATGCCAATTAGGGCTCACTGCCTGAGCACACTACTCACAAGAGGCTCACTGCCTACAAGAGACACACTATCTACAAAGAAATAAGTATCACATACATGAACTAGCGAATAGCATCTTCACTATGCTTGAATCAGTTCCATTTAAGCCCAATACTTCTACTCTACCTTTTGCTCTCCTCCTCGCTACCACACACTCATCTCCACAAGACACTATTTGAAATGACTTCGCAATCCCTCATTTATACAAGACATCAACTTAGGAATGATCATCTAAGTCAGAAAACATCAACAAGAACATCCGCAGGATGTGTAACTCATCTGGTCGGCCAATCTCAGGAAGAACACTATCATCTGGAAGTTATTCCTCAATTGCGAGCTCCAACTCCAATGCAGACCACCAACATGAATTGGACACAATCCAAAGACCTCCAAAAGCTTGCCTGAATCACCAAGAACATCCACACTTCATCTGCTTACTGAAATCCTTCTCCCCTTCATCTGGCACCTCAAGAACACAGTCTATCATTACTGTCATAAAGGAATAGATGCTCGCGGACCTTCAAACCACGAACCAATCGAGTTGATACTTCACAAAGACTTCCTAGACACTCCCTCAAATCTGCAGAACATGATACTACATTTCCAGATCTCAACGGACCTATCTGTATCACTCTGTCACCACTAGACATCTGCTGGAACCGGTTTTACTTGAGCGGCCACAACTTTTTTTAGATCTTTATGTGGACCTCTTAAGTCTCTATTGGACCACATTAAGACCCATTTCTGCAAACCCTTTAAACCGCATCCTCTGATCCTCATCCTATCTTGGACTTTTACCTTACTGTCATCACTATTCTTCACTATTCCTGATTGAGACTAATTTTCTCAATATCCTCAGCACACAATTCATCCAATCGTTTGCATTAATGCAACAGGAGTATGTTGACATCAATGACAACACCGGTTAGGTCCATATTTGCAACATATTTATCTTACATTATGTTATCTTGATTATACTTGTGAATGGTGAATGACTTGAGAGACATAAAAATGTTAGCATGTGGTTATTATTGATGTTATATGCGATTATGTGATCATGTGTGTGTTATATGTAGTTCACTTCACTTCGGCTATTGTACCATGTGCTATTAATAGGTTTGTGGAAGTGTGCAGGTAACTTCCATGCCCATAGAAAATCGAAGGTTTGACAATAACCATATATTATATCTTTGTTAAGCCAACCTAGTCCGAAGTTAGACTAAGGTCACTTGTGTTGAGAATTTTAATTATGTTGTATAGGATTTATGATATTTTGTAAGGTTTACCCCTTTTTAATTTATCTCTTGATGTGTTGTAAAAATTGCAATGTTGGGTTTGAACAATTTTTAGTGCTAAATGTTTGAAGCCCTTTTTAAGTAAATTTATGTGCTCCCTAGTGTTATTAATGGCCAAATATTGACCTTAAGTCATACCCCTAGGGTCTAGGACCATTCCTAACATGTTTAAACTTGATTTGAACCATGTATGGTGACCCAAACTTGGCCCTTGAGTCAAGTGACGAGTTTGGGAGGTGTGAGAGGTGGTTGGAAGGTCACCATCTCACTTAACCTAACCTCACCCACTTGGGTAAGGTTACCTTTGCTTCACATTCTTTAGAAGCTTCTCGAAGCTTCTCACATGTGTGAGACATCTTCCCTATGCTCTCACACATGAGTGAGAGCAATTGTGGGGAAGAGTGTAGTTTAGTTGAATAAGAAGGTGACAAGTGTCACCTCCTCATTAATATGAAGCTTCCCTTGGGTGCTCACATCTCCCTATGCTCTCACATATGTGTGAAAACATTTGTGAGAGAGTGTGTAGATTTTTGGAATGGGGAGATGACAAGTATCATCTCCTCATTCTTGTGGGGTTGTGAGGAGGGTTATGTGGATGGAGGAGAGGGTGACAAGTGTCACCTTCTCATCCATTAGGGTTTGAGAGCCTTGTCTATTTATCTCACTTTGATGAGATTGGGGTTCTTTTATTTTTTTCTTTTGAAAAATTTTATGCTTGTGTTGGGAGGAGAGGACTTGTATATCTTGGAAGGAATTTGGGAGGACTTATGGAAAGCTCTTCACCAACATTCTCCATCCTTGAAGCTTGAGAGGTATTTCTCAAGGCTTCAAGCCCTTTGTTTACTTGCTTTTGCTTATGCATTATGTGTGATCATGTTTGTGATGCTTATGTTCTTTTAGATTTTGTGTTTGTGGGTTTTAAAGGGTTGTTGGGGTGAGCTCTCTTTGTGAGAGATCTCACCTTTGTCTTGGGTGAGAGAGGATGTGAACCTCCTCTGTTTCCCCTCTTTGTTTTGGTATAGTTTTATGGCCAAGGGCCTTTTATTTAAGTTTTGAGAAGTATGGTATTATGGCATGAGTGCCTTGTTTTGAGAAATGGTTATGGAAAGAGGCCAAGTGATTATGAGCATTTTGAGTATTATGAGTTTGTGTCTCCTTGAGTAGAGAGTACTCCACTCTCTCACCCTTCAAATCCATTTTCAAAATAGGTTAGTTTTGTGTTTTGCCTTGGATGGGTGTTAATGTGCTTGATGTGAGTGTTTGCATTCTTTGTGGTTTGATCCTCGGTTATTGGAAGGCCCCCTGGCTTGAGGGTGGCCTATTAGTAGGCCTAGGTTGGGAGTAGAGCTTCCCATGGGTATTGTGAACCATTTGTGTGTTTTGTAGGTGCATGTGGTGGCTATGGAGGAGTTTGGCTTAAGAAGAAAATAATGTGTTTAATGGCTTTTGTAGTTTTGTATAAGAGATGGCATTGAGATGCCTAACCCTATTTTGGGCTTGTAATAATTAGTGTATTCATGAGAGTCAAACCTCTCTTAAGTTGCCCTTGTTGTATTCCAAATACTTGTATATTCTCTTGTTAATATCAATAATATAATTGGTTTATGGGTTTTAAATATTCTTTTTCCTAAGTTAAGAAGATGTATGGTATAAGAGAAAGTATATGTTTCTATCCTTCTAATGTTCATTCCATGCTACTTTTGAGTGGATAAAAGAATTTAGTAAATCTCTCTCTCCCTATTATTATTTTTTTATATCCAAATGTATGTAAATATTTGAAAAAAAATAAAAGAAAAAAAAATGAGTAATGTCTTACTTCTAATATTCTAATTTTTTTTTTGTCAACATCTCTATAGATTTAGTGGAATATATATATATATATATATATATATATATATATATATATATATATATATATATATATATATATATATATATATATATATAAAGGTCTCTGTTTTAAAAAGTATATATATTTTTATACAGTAGAGAAAAATCATTTTAGATTTTAATTATATATGTATTATTAAAAACTTAATGTGTTATATGCTTTTTTTGTTTTAATAAATGCAAGTTTTTGTACAAATGACAGCAGTCATGGAATGACTGTTAGGATTTTCGTTGAATGTAAAAAAAAAGAAAAAGAGATGAACATTTATTTGAGTTGCAGGGGGAATGGCAGGGCCGAAACCTTGCCTACTCTGCCCCTTTTTATTTTTTTGTGTTATCTAAAACTAAATTTATATCTGCTAAATTTTGTGTGCTCTATTTGTTATTTCTTAACCTCCTCTGTGTTAAAAAAACAAAGGATAAAAGCCTTTCCCTTATATTTTATAACTCCATTTGTAAATTTTAAAACCTCTGTTATTTTGTTTACCAGTCACTGCTATGGTTACCGTTCGGCCCTAAAATCATGCATATCCTCTGTATTTCATTTAAAAAAAAAAATATAGTCACTGCAATATTTTTACTTTTGGCCCCTTATTTTAGAACCCTGTGCCTATTAAATCCTCTGTAAATATTAACTCTGCCTTATACCTTAAAATTTGCCCTGTTTATTTTATTTAGGGCATAATGTGTTTAAATGGCCACAGTTTTATATATTACTGTGCATGAAATATGACACTCTGTGTATAAAATGGTTGAACAAAAGAAGACGAAGACATTGATAAATGTTTTTTTTAATTGAGAACATACAATAGAAAATGAAGATAGATAATATAGGAAATAAGATTATTGTAACCTGTGCACACAAAGATGTAAAAGTTAGGAAATAAATAGGTTAGAAAGCATTATAGAAGATTGTTATTAAACAATAGAAAATGTTATGGAGAATTTTAGAAAAGAAAATATAGTTTCCTTTGCACCCTGTGCATAAAACAAATTAGAAAACAAAATGAATTTGTTAGAGAGAATAGATAAACCTGTAGAAAAAAGAAATATGTTAGCAAGCAATAAAACAATCCTTTTGAAATATTCCTTTTTGGAAAAATCCTTCCCATTTGAGAAAGGACTCCCATCTAGGCCCACTCCTACCTATCATATAAAATTTTTATGACGGTTTTATCATTTAACTACCTTTCAATTGACGTTTTTTAAAAAAAATCAATTGTCAAAATAATGTTTGAGTGAATTTTTTTATATTAAAAAATATAGGTTAAAAAAAAGGACCATTGTGAAGCAGGTTTGTGGAATACGAGGGGGCTTTCACAAATCAATTACCTATTTCCTTAAATCTTTCATGCCAAAAACTGATCTTTCTCAAAATTGACTATTAAATACATTCACCATCACTTTTACAAATTTCTAAAGTTCTAAGAGATCATGTTTTAAAAAAAAATTGTTGTTTTAAATCTATTCCCAAATTCTCAATTTACTAGGCTTCATACGGCTACCTAAATGCTTTCTAAAAATTCCATCGATATGTCCAAAAAAAACCAAAAAGATTTAACTACCGTAAGTTTAGCTTTATTTTAGCTTTAAAATGGGAGAAAATTTTTAGCTTTATAAACAAGAACCCAATATAACCTGTCTGCAGTTGGCCCCATTTCTCAGGTTCAGCATGAATTTACAGTTCTAAATCTAATTCCAGCACCAGTTCTGAAATATTGTTAATAAAACTTAGTTATAATTAAAACAAATCAAAGTAATGTTTTTAATAAGATCCAAAATACCTAAAAACCAGAGCTAGAATATGTAAAAATCAGAGGCAATAAGTTTCTAGCCATACCTTAACAACTGCTCCTGGAGTCTGAGAGAACTTGGCAAATTGAAAAAAAAATGGAAGAAGTAGCAACAATTTTTTTTTATCCCTACAAATAATTGTAATTCAACTCTTAATTGCAAATTGTGTTTTGTTTTTTTCTAAATTAGAAATTAGAAATAAATTAGAAATTAGAAATTATAAAGAAAGCAAAGATTTTTTCTGATTTTTAAAAATAAAAAAAAACAAAATAAAGATTTGTTGTAATTTTTAAAATTTATTGAAGATAAAGATAAAGTTGATAAACATTGTAATAGAAAACATTATTTATATTTTTTATAATGTAAAAAATCTTTTTCTTTTTGTAGTTTTTTTCTAAATTAAAAATTAGAAATAAATTAAATTAGAATAAATTATTCTATAGAGAAAGCAAAGATTATTTTCTAAATTGATTTTTAAAAATGAAAAACAATATAAAGATTTGTTTATAATTTTCAATATACATAATTTGTATTTTTATTTATATATATATATAAGAATACTATATTATATTTGCTTATTATAAAATTTTACGGTTTATTAATAATTTATAGAGTCATATATGTACGGTTATATAAAAATTTAGCAAGTCAAGATATACGTTATAGTTGTAAAATACGGTCTAAAATGGCAAAAACAGCCAAATAGACCATCAAATTCCAGATTTGCTCCCATCTCCATTGTTTTTGCACCCTACATCCAATAGAAAGCAAGTTAGTTGTGAGTGCAAATAAGAGATGAGATTATTTTATAAACTTTTTTTTTAGGGCTGGGTGAGGATGTTTAGCAACTTTTAACCTGGGATATTTTCCTTAATCCCCACTTAGAGAGTGGGTGGATTTTAATTTTTATTTATGTGTGGGAGTTTATTTTTAGTGCATCATTTTTATTTAATTAATCTTTTGGATGTTTAAATCATTTGATTAAATTCCTTAGGTGGAAAACCTTTGGTGAATACTTTGGATGGGATCGTATTATTAAATTTAAATTTTGTTTTAATAATATTAGTGTGTTGGTCAATTAAATTATTTTAAATGTATTTTTTATATAGTGGCCTTATTGAATTTATTTCATGTATTTATTTAATTTTGTTTAATTTTAGAAAGATATGGTTATTTTTATTTAAAGTGAGATTTTTGGATTTTAGTGAAATGTGTTTTTATGCCTTTATTTAATTCTATTGTTTTGTTTTCAAAAAGGGAAAAGACATTTAAACTATGTTAAAATTAAAATGTGTTTGGGATTTAATCTTTCATTCTTTTCAAACTTTATCTTAGCAAAGTGAATAATCTTTTTAAAAGTTTAGATTTAATTATTTAAACCTCCTAGTTAATTATTAAATCTCTAAAGGTGTTTTCAAATCTATTAATTAAATGGTTGAATTTTGTTAATTAATCCATCTAGTGCTTTATTTAATTCTCTAAGGGTAAAATAATTTAGTGAATTTAATTTATGCAATTATTCCATTTAAAATCTGAAAGGGGTTAATGTGTAGTTTAAATTTAATTTAATTTTTGCAACTCTCCCTTAGTTGATGAGATGGTGTTATGCTATCAAAATCACTAGGGAGATTTAATCCTTTTTAACCCGTTATGCTGCCAAATTTTCCCTAGACCTTAGATGGATAAATTTAGTTAATTAATTCGATTTGTTACACCCTCTTTCACATTATGTGTTGATTAAAGCCTTAGGTTGAAGATTGATTTGTGGCATTAATTTTAATGTTATTTTATAGGTTTATAATTGTTCTTTCGTTGGTTTTTGATTCACATAGAATTCATTCCACCTCTTTTAGTAAAATCTAGGGTTGGATCCTGAAATGGAAGCCAACCCTCTTAGCATCGCTCCACACGATGCATAACCCCTTAGTGTCTACCACTTTGTAGGGATTGCGAAATGAGTTCACATTATCCCAGTTTTGGATTGACTTCCCCACCTTTGGGCGGCATGCCTAACATAGGTTTCTAACACAACTACGTTACATACATGTGTCACTGAGCGCATTGATGTGCGCGATGGGGTTTTTAGAGTCGGGGGGAGAAGTTTTTTTGACTTTTCGTGTTATGATCACATGACAAATGTGGACATGACAGGTGTGTTGCACATCATGACCACATGGCAAATGTGGGCATGACAACAACTTTCATTAGATTACTTACCAAGTTGTGGTTTTGTAGGTGTCATCATGTGATATAGTTTTATCGACCATAGTCTTTCTCTAGACTGTCATTTTATGGTCATTTTGGTACTATAATAGTACACATAAGTTGTTATTAACTACAACAACTCTCTTCTCAAGACAATAATTATCTTTCTTTCAAAACAAAGATATATAATATAATCAAGAGTTTAAAGAACTCATCAACTCATATAATGGGTTAGGATTCTTTCATTCTGGATATTGGGCTCAAGAGTCCAAATCTCAACTTTTATTCTACCCAAAGACATATGAAACTCTTTCATAGTCGAAAGAGTATAAGTCTAAACATACAAATAGTAGACTAAAAGGTTGGGTTAAAGTCTTTAATGGCTTTATCCTTGCCATGCATACATTCTTTCAAAGTTCTAATTCAAGTTTTTAGGGCATGACTAGACCACGTCTATGGCTAAGATAGCCTCAGCCACCTACCATAAATCATTATAAGTACGCAAGACCGTGATACATTCTAATTCCCATAACCTCTGTTATCTAACTAGCCATTCTCAGGAAAGAATTTCTCTTGCATTAGTTTTTGTGAGACCAAAACACTGTGTTAATAAGAATACAACATGATAGTTTTTATGGATATCACCACACTATGTGCAATAGTATATCAACAAGATAGTTTTTGTGGATGTCGCCACACTATATGCAACAATATATCAACAAGATAATAAACAATATAATCTTCGGGCTAACTACCCATGATAGCTTCTACATGATCAACACAACACATCGCATAAAATAAAATCATAATAGATGCATGTGTCGACTAACCCAGTTGACTGCATCATCATAAGAATATAAACAAATAAACATTAATGATACCTATGTAATCTTTGTTGTGATCTCTTTTTACTGAGCTAGTACACTTTTATGATGGCTTTACTTTTACAAAGCTCGTCACTTATCCTTTTTCCTTCGTTGTGCCCTTCTTTTCCCATTTTTCTTACTTCCTCCCCCCAAAACTATGTTTTTCAGGGATGAGAGACTACTCTATACCTTACCTGCCACCTTCGGTAGTAACCACTTTCCTTCCTATTATGACTGCTCTCATGTGCATACAAAGAGAGTTGAGCTCCACTACACCGAGCCCACTTCAGCCTTAATGACCAAATCTCCATCCTCTCCACTTTTCATGGAGTATGGGGACTTTTCCCATGTTATGATTGGGAAGAATGGAAACACCTGACTCTTTCCAGCTATGATAAGGTCTCAAATTTAAAATATATAGCTAAATAACTCATTTATATAAATATTTATAAGAATACACAAAATGATAAACCGTTATAATGTCTAATAATATGATGGTAGGAATACCACAAATATGGTTGAGGAAAAGAATGATCATGCAATGAAAAGTGAGCATGGGGTTGAGATCTTCTCCCCCATTGCAACCTTGCACAAACATAAGTTAATTAACTTGATACTCGTGGGGAATAATGTATACAAGTATATATGTATTTCAGAAATTTCTGATAAAGAAGATAATTAAACTCTACACATCAATAATGTCCCCAGAATGTTCTCAATCTAATCAAATGAAGTTAGATGTCAGAAAACTTTTCGAACGACAAATTGACAATGGTCAAATTGAGATTAACTCAATAAAGAGAGATAACTATAACATACCTCGTCTCAAGAAGGTTCACGAAACATACAAATTATGTCTCAAATAGCAAACCTGACTTTTCCAAAACATCTATTCCCTTCTCTCTAGTGATGCTCTCCTTCTATTCTTGGAGGTGGAAATCTTTTCCTGGTTACATTCACAGTCATACAAATTATGATCATTGTATCATCAACAAATTATTATACATCATACTTAAAGAATCTCAATAACATGTAATCTCATGTCCAATACTAAGCATCAATCATAATTCATAAAATCAATGATTTATCTTGACATTTTCCCTAAACGTCAAATCATTAATCTATGATTAGTTATCCACTTAATCACATGAAAGTAAAAGTAAAACATAGTCTAAGTTTGGGGATGTAACAAAAGTAATGGTACATGACACCGATCACTTAAGGGAATGCCATATAAAATATTTGGCACACCATCAAAATTAATTTGGAGACATGTGGCACACTACTATTTGTCTAAAGGACCATTAAAATTCACTTCAGAATTGTAACATGTCTATTGCATAGTTACATCAAGTAGATCATGAACTTTTTGAGCCAAATAGTGAAATCTATAATTAAACCATAGACTTGAGCCAAAAACTTGAATCTATGAGCTTCATCGAGAGTACATGTGTAAACATCATAGAAATAAAGATGCAGTAAACTTAAAAGTTACACTTAAGTGGAAATAAATCAGGATGAGGATGCCACATGGCACTAAGTGGGCCTCAAAATTTACATGATTGCTCAACATTTATGAATAGAGAACTTGGATCCACCTTGCCATGAATCAATGTGACATCATCAAATATAAAATAGGAAACTTCATACTTCACTATGGAGGCTTTGGTTGAGTTCCTTGGGGTTTATTTTAGTTATGCTCTATTTCTACTATGATTATGGATTCTAATATAAACTTAATGAACGTGTGTATTTTGGGGAATCTATTCTTCTTGCTTTATATTAAACTATTCTTGCACTAAAAATTCATGGTTTCTTACTAACTCATCCTTTTATTGAGGACCATAGTTCTCTTATCAGGGGTTATATGATTGATACATTTCTATGGATCAAAATGACATTGATAAGGTTCTCAAAATTGGAAAGTGTTTCTCCTCTTTTGAACACAAAAATCATTCTACTCTTCCTCATTATTTTCTTGATCTATTTGATTCAATGAATGAGGATATGTTTGGTTTAGATGAAAATGTTATCTTTCATAAATTTTTCCTCTACCTTAATGTAAAATTAGTAAAGCAAATGATTCATAGGATGTATCCTAAAGTGGCTTTACTAGTCAAAGCTAAGATTAAAGAACTTCTTAAATCATGGTTAATATGCTCCATTGATTACCTTTGGATTTCTAACATAGTTCATATGACCAATCTTGATCATGGTATACTTTAAGTACTACCCTTGAAAAATTCTATAGAAATATTGACAAATCCCCTATACAGAGGCACAATCCACTAGAATATATTTTTTGAAATAGACCTAAAGTTGTAGAGTGGGTGGCTATATATCTATCTACACACACATATACATATATGCATGTATACATACACACACACACATACACATATTTCATCTTTGAGGCCATCTTTGTTGGTTTGTTATTGTAGAATTTGATTAGCTTTCATGTAAATATTCAATATAAATATTTTGTCAATGTAATATATGGAGCATTATGAGTCATTGATGGATTTTTAAGGATTTTGATAATTCATTTTAAGTTTACCCATATACCCTATAAAAGATTCTTGTATTTACATATAGTGAACAATGAACACTTCAAAACTTGAGTTATTTAAATTTATAGAGTAAATTAAAATTTTGATTTTCAAATTATACAATGAATTGAAAGTGTTAAAATGTCGGTAAAGCTTTCAAATATGGTGCCCTACATAAATCTACATGTACCATTGCATAAAGATAAGAACCATGTGTAAGGCTAAGGATCCTTGTGTAAAGTTATGCAGATATTATATAATGGTATAGATTCCATATTCTTTCATAATGCAACTGAGGAAAGCCACATATTCTATAGTATTATGTAATGTATAATATGTGCGGATCAACTAAGAATTCCATTACATAGCAGCCTGACAGCTCCATAGTTTAGCCTCTCTATATCATCCTCAATTCCACCCGGGATTTGGAAGATGGCTGCAAATGTGATGGTGGCAATCAGTGATGCCACTATCATGTGTGTATTAATGGTATCTTTGTCCCTCCCTGGCTTGAGTATCCCAGAAAGGAAATCAACAACATATCCCACAATATCCTTCATTTCTCATATCTACCCATATAATTTCTCTAAAAAAAAAAATTATCTTCCTGTCTAATTTCTCTAACCAAAAGTTGTTTTCCTACGTAATTTCTCTTTAACACAAAATTTGGTCACTTGCGGCATTTCAGTTGTTCTTGGGCAGCTGCAAGGAGAGCCTTTGTTTGAGCCAGATGGTCTTTGAGAGAGTTTGAGTTGGTCGTTGTATTAGGGTGCCTCACTCTAATATTTGTCCTATTTTTATTGGTTAAAATTGATCTTTGAGTATTGAAGTGGATGATATTTAAGAATAGCCCCACACCTAATGAACTGATTCCCTACACCTGATGAACTGATTCGGCTTCCAACTCTCCACTTCTTCAACATTAGACAATCTCCTCCAACTCAGCCTCAAGCTGAGCTTGGTGTTTTCGTCTCTCCTCTGCCACTTGTTTTAACTGCACATTCTTTGATCTTAACAGCTCAACCTCTCGCTCGCCTCTCTTGTAGCATTGTAACTTATAGTGATGTCAGAGATGTGTACAGCGATAGCCCGTGACGCTACTCCTCGCTTGTAACATATTTCAGATGAGCCCCCAGTTTAGGTATATTGGAAATGTGGAATTTTTCCTTTTGTCACTTTTTGTTTATAGCTTTAAATTGTTCGGGATAGATACTTTATTGTTCATGGTTGATTTGCAAGTGAGAAAACATGGTGTACACAGAATCTTTTAAGTGCAAGACTAGAGCTATTTTGGATGTTCCATTTTCTATTCCTTGTGAAATGGACGAGTACCAATGGATGGCAGTACATATGGAAAGAGTTCTATGCATGGACATGGACCTAATGAGGAGATTGTTCATGAAGAGAGTCTATGTGGTTTGATGTATCTTAGGAGGAGCAATCTCATTTCTCACACTTGTTTCTCTTGACAGTGAATCATCTGATCGGTATTGCCAACCTTGTTTTTAGATGCATTTTGTTTTGTGCTGTCTTCTCATGGAATGAGTCTTGAGCTATGGATGTTAGTTTTCAAGGGCTTAACTAAGGATTACTTGGCATGGTTTCTTTTTCCTTTGTCTCTTTATGCATGAGTTTGTTATGAAGACAATTTTGAGGAGTGTAGATAATAGTTTTGGGCACATTCCATTGTGTAAATGGTTGTTTGATCTTCCTTCAGTTTAAGAGGCTTACATCCTTGTTAGTATAATGATATATTATATGTTTGACCTTAGATTTGAATTGTTAGATGTTCATGAGAAGTATTTTTAATGTGGGGTTTGGTGAAGAAGATGTTACTGTACACTAAAAGACACGACTCGGTTGCACAAGGAAGTTGAGTCATCTTTGATGGACCGCACAGGACCCTCTCCTTGCCACAGGCAAACCTCCACGTCACTCTTGCTCTCGTGGTAGAAGCCAGTCAAGAGGAGGTGAGACAGAGGGGTGGTCTTGCTTGCTTGAGAGCTAGGCTTCGTGAAGAGCAGTCGACCGGTCTTGGGCATTGTTTCTTATGTGGTGTTTAGTGACCGTTGTAGTTGAGATAATTATATGACCTGAAGGGTCACTAGTTATTGTTCTCCTATTTGGATTCTAGAGATTCCAACATTGAGTGGGTTGTCGATTGTTTTCATTTATGTTTCTATCAAATTGGAGTCGCTCTTCAAATCGTTGTATGACGACTCGTGTTTGAAGTAACCTTAGCCTATGTTGATGTTCTTGGATTGTTAATTAATTGTATTGAGGCCTAGGGTATAATTCTTCTATCTCCTCTAGGATCGTCCTCATCCACTCACCCCTAAGCCCAGGGCACATTCGTGAACTTGAATCGAGAGAGTTGATTAGAGTTAACCTCAAGTTGACTTACGTTTGCCTTAGGGTGATGACCTAAGGTTTACTTTGCTTTGTTCTGGGTTGACTAACTTTAGTTGACCTTAGTTGACTTGTGTTGACCTCATGACGAAATCGAGGGTTTACTTGAGTTTTCACTTTGTTTTGACCTTAGTTGACCTCATGATGAAATTGAGGGTTTATGAGCTTCATGTAATGCTTGTGTTTTTTTTGTTTTTTTGTTTTTTTGTTTTTGTATGTATGCACTCTATATGTATGCAAGATAATGTTTTTGTTCTTTTTATAGATTTTTGAAAGGAAAATGCTTTAATTAATCTAAAATTCAAATATGAATGCAATCCTAAAATGAGTTTACCTAATGCAATCTCAATCTATGTTTTTGGTATTTTCTTGTGTTTTGATTTCAATTACTCTAGGAAATCAAAGTACTTGGAAATAAACTAATCTAATAATGAAAATTGCTTGAAATATACCAATTTAACAATGCAAATTCTATCTATCCTATCAAGGAAACTACAATATGAAATTAGTATCTCCAAGAACAAATTTGAGATTATCTAATTACTACCAAAAATCATTAAAGAACTTGGAATGTGTCAACACATGAGCCTCCACTACCATGAGGAATCCTTGTGTTGGCAACCTCTTCATCCTCTTGTAGTAGTGGGGATCTCCTCTTGGCAACAATAGGGGAGGGATGTAAAAATGATTTGAGAAAGCTTTGAAATATGAGCTCAATGTGAGCTAAAGGAGCACTAAGGCTTGCAAAATGAGCATCATAACGATGCAATGAGAAGCTTTTGGTAAATCTTTGGCATAACAACACTAAAATAAAAGACTCATAAGTCTTGCGTGAGCATAAGAATGCTATGTGGAGAGCAAAAACTTGCAAAGCTTGGTTGTAAAAATGAAATTGCCTCCCTTTGTGTTTGAGAGGGGGTGATTTATAGGTCTAAATGGCACATGAAAGGTGGGAAGCATTGAAGAGTTAACTCCCTTGATTGGAGAGTTAACTCATTAGATTGGACAGTGAACTAGGCTAATTAGGAAGTGATGAAGCAAAAATAGCTTATTAGAGAAGTGTCAATGGAGTCATCAAGAGTCAAAGAGGTAACAAGTAAAGATCAATTGGAGTTAATTATGCATGCTTGAAGGCTAGGAATAGTTCACTATATGTTTAGACCAAAAATTCATGCAAACAGGAAGAAAAATAGAGATTTTTCACGTCCAAACTCCAAGTTAATCTACGACTAGAAAGACGATAGGCTCACCTATGGGTCGCCCCTTTTACCAGTCCAAATCACCTAGGGGCAACCCATGGGTGACCCACAAAGGAGAGGGTCTAGGTTGATATGTGGGGTTGGATGTTGTTTGTCAGGGGATGAAGAAGTGACTTGTCTCCAGAACCGGGTCAAATGGTGGTCAAAAACTAAATCTCCACTTGCAAATGTCAAATCTCATAGGGGGGATCCTGAAATAATATGAGATTTGTCCTAGTTGATCACAACTGAAAATTGAAAGTTAGAGATGGTTTGGGAGGTCCCTTGGAGGGCTCCTATGGGTGGGGTGAGATGAAAAATACTAGGGAAAAGTTAATTTATGAAAAATAGACAAACAAGAGGCTTATGGATGAATTCACAAGCATAAAAAATGAAAATTGATGTCTCGAGAAATGTCAAAAGTGAGGGAAAAGTTAGTACGACAAAGGGGAAACAAAGGATGAAACAAAAACCCATGTGTTGCTAAGAGAAATGTTGTTTAGAGGGTGTTATATTCATGCTTGCATGTAGGTGAGAAGGATTACATGTCATCATGGGGTCCTCATGGAGGCTGTGTGTGATTTTACATATTGATTGCGGTGTCAGACTAGGAACATTAATCTTGTTTGTTGGAAGCTCATAGTCGATGGGGATCCCAATTTTCTTATTTTCTGTGTTGGACTTTATCATATTGAAGGGTTCTAGATCCCCTTTCATGACATAAACCTTTCCAAGGTGTAAAAATGAAAAGTTTATTGGAATAAGGTGGATGACACAACTTTCATCCTATGTATCCAAGGTCTTCCAAGGAGTAGATTATACCTCGTATCCTTATCAATGACGTAAACGTGGTTGGGATAGTTTTTGGTCCTAACGATACTAGGATTGTGATTTTCCCTGTAGTTGCAACCTTTAGATTGCCATATCCGCTTAATGTGTCTCAGGACATAGTGATGTTGGTGTGACCATAACCCATCCTCTCTAAAAGAGAAAATGAAACTATATTCACTGTCTCTCCATCATCAATTAGCGTTATCTTAATCCATGTGTCGTAAATCCAAACCTATAACTTGTATAATGCAGGAACTCTCTTCTTGTTCAATTCTACCTTGGAAGGCATTTGTTTTAGGTCGAAGAAAAACCCTGGGTCTTTTAATTCAGGGTTAGGTGGGTTTACATCGAAGTCTACATGGTTGATATGTTCGCTAGGAGGTGGTGTGATTTTCTCCAAGTACTTTAATCCTATTACTTTTAGGAGCATGGAGAAATGCAAAAGGGGGTTTTTGAGAAGGTTGGTGAATGAGATGTGGGCATACATTTTCTTTAAGTCTTCAATTAATTCATAGGGCGCAATTGGTGCCAGTATTGGTTCCATTACCAAGACTGTACTCTCATGAATTTCTTTTTTCTCATTGTTGAGCTCTTCTTCTTCTTCCTCATCATGCAATATTTTGACCAATCCTAACATCCTAGACTCTTCCTTTGATCCTAGTTGTATAGGGATATTCACATAAGTACTTTTGGTTGCATTGTTTTGACCAGTTGTTTCCATATTTTTGTGTGTAGGAAATGGATCTTGATAGATTTTCATATCTATGTTCTATGGAGCTATTGGATTTTGTGTTTATTTTGGTCCTTTTTTTTATCTGGCGTGACCTCTTGTAGGTTCAAGAATATTTCTATGAATAGCCACTATTGATCTTCTGGCAACCTTGCTATGAACCTATTGTATTCTCTGCAAGACTTCGTGCTATGCCCCTGGTCCTGTGAAAGGAACAAAATTGATTGGATTCGAAGGGAGGTCTTTCGTATCTACCATCATTTCCATTACTATTTCGATTGCATGTGAAAGGAAAATAAAGAGTATGGAAAGTACTAATCAAATGAGCATTGTTTGAAGGAATTAAATTACCTTTTGAAATGAACCAAAACAAGAGCAAGCACCAGCAAATCCAAGCAAGGAGACATGATATTTTGAAGGGGGGGAAAACAAAAAAAAACCCCCCAATAAATATGAAGATGGAAAGAAGCCTTCAAAATAGTAAAACAAGAGAATTCACGTGAATGGGAGAATGAAGATAAAAGAATGAGAGAGAAAACACCTCATAAATAGAGGTGAGAAGAGGAGTTTCATGTAACTCGGGCCCCAAGCCATCTATCACTTTGGTGTGTGCAAAGTGTCAACCTCTTAAGGAGGCGGCTAAACTCAAATATTCTTCCAAGAGGAATGTGAACATGATTTATCCTCACACATGTGTGAGGATATTCACATGAGACAAAATACTTGTATTATAAATACAAGTATTTAAGAGATGAAGAATAAATAAATAATCTTTACCTTTACCAAGTAAAGATTAATATTCTAACACCATGACTGATAATTATCTCTTGGATAATACGCATTGTTTCGAGGATGATCTATTGTGTTCATGTTTGTGGGATAATAATCTCTCCCATTGTATAGTCACCCCTTACTTTCTTAACCAGAGGTTGATCTGTTACCCTGTTTGTAGTTGTGTTTCTATTATTCTTGAGAATTTTGATAACATGCATATTTTTTCCACCATCATCATTTACTAACCGACCATTTGACCCATAAGTTCTTCGACCACTATCGATGGCAGCTTGGTTGATCTGTAAGACACTTTTCAAAGCCTCTTCATAAGACTTGTAGGGTAGTTTTTGAACTTCTTCTCTTGTATTTCTATTTAAATCATGCAAGAAGAGATCGAATTATTAGTGGTGATCCATATTCGGAGTACTTGTAGATGAGTAGAGAACTTGTCTCCACCAAGTGACGAAATGGGTCACTGATTCATTGGGTTCTTGCTTCAGTGTAAGAAATTCTTGAATTCCTATTTTCACAAGTTTATTCATGTCAAAAGCCATGACAAATTCTCCTATTAATTGTTTGAACGAGTGTATTGAAGCCTTTGGTAGATGGTAGTACCAATCTAGGGCTATTCCTTCTAATGTCTTTGGAAGTATTTTTGTGGTGACTCCGTCCCAAGGGAGGAATTCTCTTATAGTAGTTGTATATGCCTTGATATGCAAATTAGGATCTCCTTCTCCTTTAAACTTTGGGAGATCCAGAAAAGTTCGTGGTAACATCACACTTCTTATGGCCATGTTGATTAGCTCTTTCAAATATTCCAAATATGTCCCTAAAAATGTACTTTGTGATTGTGGGGTTGACAACATCAACCCCATGGGTGGACTTTGATATCCCAATGCCATAGCATGATTTTCTTGACTTCCTTGCACTGTTTGAGCATTTTGAATTGGAGGATTCCCATTTGGGAATGTATCGTTACTCCCATTTCATGAGTAGTAGTTAAGGTAGGGGGATCTTGAGATGCCCCTTGGTCTTGTTCAATTCTAATGTGTTCTTCCAACTTTTTCCTTCTCTTAGGATGTGTTGTTTTGCTTCCAGAGTCCTAATTCTTTGTATTAATGTTGTGACATCTGATATATGCAGATGTAGGGCCTCTTGGCACTTCCTCATTTCTAGGGATCTCATTTCGCATGTTGTCATGGTTTAGCATTTCTTCTCGCATAGTGTTCTCATGTTGCTCTTCTCGTAAAGTGACATTCAAGGCCTCTTGAGCATCTTTGGCTTCTTGCAAAATTTTTTCAAGTTGCCTTACTTCATCATCTAGGTGAGTGCTTGAATTTCTCATTGATGGCTGGTCCATGTGATGGATCACTGACCTCACTTGTACTCTTCTTGCCTTATGAGGCGTATCTTGAATTACATGATTATGTTCCCATTCAGGATTGTTAAATGATAGAGAACATCTAGGTTCTCTTCTATTGTGTTTGTAATCCGAGTCCTCATAATCATAACAATTTGAGACCGATGCATTTGGATCAGGTGACAAATACTTGTCAAGAGAGGGAGTTTCAAGATCCCTTGAGGGAGTGTTCCCTAAGTTTAAATCTAGTTCCGTCATATTCAGGGGTGTCATAAACACCATAGAATAAATGGAACAAGCTAAGGTGAAGATGGAAAGAATGAAGATGAAAGTGGCAATGCCGACAAAGATGGTCGTGAAAGAAAGATTGAAAGTGAGATCTTGCAAAGACATGCGAAAAACTCAACAAAAGTTTTTACTCTTCACGTTGGGTTTACCAAAATATGTGGTGAATCTAATGTCAAATGTGAAAGTGATGATAAATAATTTTTTGAAGTTGAAACGCAAATGACTCATCCTAGAAGGATTTGTAGTTTATGTTGGGTTCACCAAAATATGCGGTGAATCCAGTGTCAGATGTGAAAGTGATTATAAATAATTTTTTGAAGTTGAAACACAAATGACTTGTCCTAGAAGTCCATTTGTAGTTTCATGTCAGGCTCACCAAAATATGTGGTGAATCCAGTGTCAAATGTGAAAGTGATGATAAATGAATTTTTGAAGTTGAAATGCAAATGACTCATCCTAGAAGGATTTGTAGTTCACGTTAGGTTCACCAAAATATGTACACTCAAAAACATGAGTCAGTTGCACGGGGCAGTCAAGTCAGATTTGATGGAGCACACGAGACCCTCTCCTTGCCATGGGTGAACCTCCACATCAATCTTGCTCTTGTGGTAGAAGCCAGTCGAGAGGAGGCAAGACACAGGGGCGGTCCTGCTTGCTTAAGAGAGCTGGATTTCACAAAGAGAAGTCAGCCAGTCTTGGGGCCTTTATGGGGTATTATTTTTTCTGTGGTGTTCAGTGACCATTGTAGTTGAGATAATTATTTGACTCGAAGGGTCACTAGTTATTGTTCTCCTATTTGGATTTTGGAGATTCCAACGTTGAGCAGGTTGTCGATTGTTTTCATTTATGTTTCTATCAAGTTGGAGTCACTCTTTAAATCATTGTATGATGACTCATGTTTGAAGTAACCTTAGCCTATGTTGTTGTTCTTGGATTGTTAATTAATCATGTTGAGGTCTAGGGTGTAATTATTTGATCTCCTTTAGGATCGCCCTCACCCACTCACTCCTAAGTCCAAGGCACATTTGTGAACTTGAATCAAGAGAGTTGGTTAGAGTTAACCTTGAGTTGACTTATGTTTGACTTAGGGTGATGACCTAAGGTCTAATTTGATTTGTTTAATTGAATTTAGTTGACCTTGGTTGACTTGTGTTGACCTTGTGATGAAATTGAGGGTTTATTTGAGTTTTCACTTTGTTTTGACCTTAGTTGACCTCATGATGAAATCAAGGGTTTATGAGCTTCGTGTAGTGCTTATGTTTTTGTTGTCTTTCAATTTTGTATGTATGCACTCTATATGTATGCAAGATAATGTTTTTATTCTTTTTATGGATTTTTGAAAGGAAAATGCTTTAATTAATATAAAATCCAAATATGAATGCAATCCTAAAATGAGTTTACCTAATGCAATCTTAATCTATGTTTTTACTATTTTCTTGTGTTTTTCTCTCAATTATTCTAGGAAGTGAAAGTACTTGGAAATAAACTAATCTAATAATGCAAATTGTTTGAAATAAACTAATTTAACAATGCAAATTCTATCTATCCTATTAAGGAAATCGTAATATGAAATTACTATCTCCAAGAGCAAATTTGAGATTATCCAATTACTACCCAAAAGCATTAAAGAACCTTGAATGTGTCGACGCACGAGCCTCCACTATCCCAAGGAATCCTTGTGTTGGCAACCTCTTCATCCTCTTATAGCAGCAGGGATCTCCTCTTGGCAACAATAGGGAAGGGATGTAAAAATGGCTTGAGAAAACTTCAAAATATGAGCTCAATGTGAGCTAAAGGAGCACTAAGGCTTGTAAAACAAGCAACCTAATGATGCAATGAGTAGCTTTTGGTAAATCTTTGACATAACAACACTAAAATAAAAGGCTCATAAGTCCTGTGTGAGCATAAGAATGCTACGTGGAGAGAAAAAACCTACAAAGCTTGGTTGCACAAATGAAATTGCCTCCCTTTGTGCTTGAGAGGGGGGATTTATACATATGAATGGCACATGAAAGGTGGGAAGGATTGAAGAGTTAACTCCCTTGATTGGAGAGTTAACTCATTAGATTGGACAATGAACTAGGATAATTAGGGAGTGATGAAGCAAATATAGCTTATCATAGAAGTGTTAATGGAGTCACCAAGAGTCAGAGGTGAAAAGTATAGATCAAATGGAGTTAATTATGCATGCTTAAAGGATAGGAATAGTTCACTCTATGTTTAGACCAAAAATTCATGCAAACAGGAAGAAAAATGGAGCAAAAATGAGCTTTTTCACGTCCAAACTCCAAGTTAATCCACAGATGGAAAGATGATAGGGTCACCCCTTTTACCAGTCCAAATCACCGGGGGTGACCCTGGGTCAGTTGGGGGTGACCCTAGGTCGCTTGGGGGTGACCCATGGACGACTCACAAAGGAGAGGGTATGGGTTGATATGCGGGGTTGTAAGTTGTTTGTCAGGGGATGAAGAAGTGACCTATCTTTGGAACTAGATCAAAATGTGGTAAAAAACCAAATCTCCACTTGCAAATGTCAAATCTCTTGAGGGAGATCCTGAAATAATATGGGGAGATTTGTCCTGGTTGATCATAATTGAAAACTGAAAGTTGGAGATGGCTTGGGAGGTCCCTTAGAGGCCCCCTATGGGTGGGTTGAGATGAAAAACACTAGGGAAAGGTCAATTTATGACAAATAGAAAAACAAGAGTCTTAGGGACAAAGTTGCAAGCATAGAAAATGAAATTCAACAAGTGTCGACAAATGTCGAAAGTGAGGGAAAAGTTAGTACGACAAAGGGGAAACAAAGGAAGAAACAAAAACCCACATGTTTCCAAGATAAATGCTGTTGAGAGGGTGTTATTTTCACTCTTACATGTACGTGAGAAGGATTACTTGTCATCATGGGGTCCTCGTGGAGGTTGTGCATGTTTTTAGTGCTTATAGTTACTTGTCATTGCTTTTAGCACATTGGTGTTGGTAGAAGAACATGCTACACTATTTTGATTTGCAAGTGTTCTCTCTTGATGGTCTATTGTTTCTTCCTATAGGTTCATGTTTACATTATATTGGAGTTGAGTTTTGCATGGAGCTATTGAGATCACTATGTTTCTACTCATTTCTTGTTATTGTACTTCATTGTTTTTAAGTAACAGTATGGAGGCTCTTTAATCTCTTTCTTCTATGATGTGGAGAGCTTGGGAGAGTTATGGAGACTAGTGGTGAGAGAGTTATTTTGCAATGATTTAGTTTGCAAGTTCACATATCATTGTTTATATTATTTGACACTACATGATATTGATGACATTAGGCACACCATTTTATGTGAGAGTGGTTTTGGTGGACTTTTGGATGCTTTAACCACTTTTAGATTTGACAATACCTTTATAGTGGGAGCTCTAGGATGTATATGTGTCCTTTGTTGGATGTTCTCATTATACTATAGTGTTGAAGGTCTTCAGGTTTTTGGTCACAAGCATGTGTTGTTACCTTGGAGGACTTCTTGGTGTAGGATAGTGTGTATACAAGTACTTGTGATTTTAAGTGGGTTGGATTGGTTGATGGCATAAGGTCTACTTGTGATGATGAGTATACCTTGTTCTTTGAGGTATTGTTAGTTGGATTTGTTAGCAACTAGCTACAATTTCTAGTCCATCTACGTTGGTGAGTTCTTGGTAGCTACTCAAGCCTATTTGCTACCATTATATTTGGTGTTTGTGTTTGTATATCAAGTTGAAGTAGGATTCATGCTTCTATGTGATAGTTTGTATGACATCTCTTTTGGATATGATCTTATCTTTTGTGTATTGGCATGATGGAGGATGAGAGGGAGTTCTTGTTTGAGATGGTTGTCACCTTGGTTGTTGTTGCAGGTATCTTTATGGAGCACTTGGATGTTTAGGTGGTACATGTTGGCTATAAGGATTGTTCCCTTGATGATTGAGTTTACTTTTGACCCCTTATGAAATGTATACAACAAGTGGGTGAATGTTGGGAAAGGTGTGTTGTACACCTTGCATAATAATAATGTTAAAATGTAAAAATATTATTTAATTTTGGTGCATCTCAGAGATGTGAACATCACAATGGGTTAGACATTCTTGAGGACACTTTATGTTGTATGTGACAGTGGGATAAATATTTAATGTGGGTGTCACATTGGAAAAATATTTAATATTAGATAAACTTAATACCAAAAATCTAATTTGGAGGTCATGGTTAGTGAGCTCATGGTTTTGAAGCACATGGTTTATGTAATACCACTTGTTGGGATTCTTGTTTTCAAGCCAAGTATTTGCAAAATCTTGCTAAGTTTCCCCAACATGTTAATCTTGCTAAATCCATCATGAGTCCTACCTTGTTGTTTTTGAAATGCAAGTAAAAATCTTCAAAATGACTAAGTCCCAAAATATTCTAATCGTTTCCTTGTATTTTCTACCTTTGTTAGAGTTTCAGGGTTTTGGGTTCCTATCTTCCATCGTGCCATTCCTATTAGCTCTAAAATTTGCCTTGGTTTCTTGAAAAATCAACTTAGTGTTTCATGCATCAGAGGTTGAGCTTGTGGCCTTTCGTCTTCTTCAAAGCATACGATAGTGGGAGGGCCCGATCGTTGAAGTGCACCAAGGCTCCAAGTTTTTTCTAAGTATTGCGGATCGTCAGAGGCTGGAGTTGCGGTCTACCTTCTTCTTTTGGGAAGGTAGAAGGGAGAGGGCCTAGTGGCTGAAGTTTGATGGAGCTTTAATCTTTCTATGTGTTGCAGGTGTCATCAACCAGGAGGTTCCTCTTCCTCTTTTCTTTTTGAAGATGGAAGGTGGAAGGCCCGATGGCCAAGGCCCATCGAGCTCAAATTCTTCTAAGTGTTTCAGATGGTGGCAGGTGGGAAGTTTCTTTTCTTTCTCCTTTCTTTTTGAAGGTAGAAGGATGAAGGTCCGAGGCCCAACCCCTAATGATCTTCATTTATTTTATGTATTTTAGGGTTGGATGGTTTATTTATTCTCCTCCAAAGTTCAAGATGCTCAACAAAGGCCTGATCTTTGAAGCCTGATTTGTTAGGGCCTGGCTGACTTGCCTTCCCTGCTATCTCCGTCACCTAGAAAACGTGGGAAAATGTACCAACAACTTCCAAGAATGTCATTAATGAGACATGGGTAGCTGGAAATGATGTTTTTATTGTAGTTGGTGGGGTTGTTGGGGGGTTTTCCCACCCATTTCATCCTTAGGTCCAAATTGTGAATGCTATAAAGGTAGTCTTGATTGGAATTCATTCTAAGGGTTGGTCTTTTGGCAATTCTTCAAGCAACAAAGTGCAGAGCTCTCTAGGGTTTCAAAGAACAAAAAGTTATAGTTCTCTAGCATGGAAGATAAAGATTATGACAGGTTTCATATTGATTTCAAGAATCAATGTATGAACTTCTCCTTCTTTTCATGTAATTTTTCAAGGAAATCGTAAGTTTCAGCCAGGGTTTCCTCTTGCCATACTTCATGGTATGACTGTAACCATTGATCAGATGAATGTGAAATATTCTTAAAAAATTACATGCTATGTGATGATATCTTCTATGGTTGTAGATGAATGATTACATTTTGATGAAGGATTACTAAGTATATTATTTACTGGTTATTGTCTTTTCTACATTTGGGTATCTAGACAGTGTGTGTTTCATTTCTATGTTATCTTACCTTCTGTTGAATTGTGGACTCTGTAACCCATCCTAATAGGCATCGATCTGAGAAGCTTTTGATCACCCACACCCATCAAAAATCTAAAACAAACTTATCAAGTGTGAAATAAATAGTTAGTATTGCATGCATTGTTGTGGTTCTATATTGAAGCCAGGAAATAATGTTAGTGAATCTTTTAAAGTGCCAAATTTAGCAAACCAAGCATGCATACCAACACATTCCATTATTGTAGGAAGTGCTTTTCATCAGCTTAAAAAAGGTTTTAGTGTAGCAAGCTTGTCTTAATCTATTATCTATATTTATGGATTAGGACAATAGTTGAGTATTGTTGCAATGATATTTACTCTAAACAAAGGGTTACTCTAAACAACCCTTTATTTTTGACTGAAATTTGAACTTGCATCTTCCATTCATGATAATTAAAGGGTGTGAGGACTAATTTGTTGATTAGGATCCATGCTTAGTTTTGATTATAACTTTAGAATCTTGAAAGAAGAAAATTTGATTTTCTTTTAAGCACAACTCTTTTTCACCCCCCTCCCCTTTTAATACTTTTGATTTCCCCCTTTGTTTTGGCACTTTATTTTAGTGCATATATTTGCTTACAAAATGGAGATGAAAAAAGACACTTTATAACTTAGTGTGAAATCACCACCATTGGATAGAGCATAAAAAAAACACTTTATTAAAAAATGGGACTCAATTTCGAGTTATCATTTAAAAGTTATGGTGCTTTTAAGTTTTCAGCCTATTGCAAATTCACACAAAAATAATTTGCACTTAACAAATTTTTAGAAAAAAATATTTTAGAGAGAATATAGAGATGAAAATAGAAGAAAATTTTTAGCCCCCCTTGTGTGTGACTAGGAGCTTAAAAACCCATATGACCAGGGGCTTAAGAGGAAATGAGGTCATCCCCTTTTCCAATGACATCAACCCCCACCTTATGTAAGCAATTTTGACATATTTTGACATGAATAGTGACTCTTATTGCTGCCTAAAACTTGAAGGGTGTATGCAAGTCAATAACAATAAACCAACAACAAAATAAACCCCCAAATATTGGATTCAAGGTGTTGATGGAGGATGCCCTTCGTAGTAGATTTTTGGCAGATTTGAGACAGACTTTGAGGACGATCCAAGGGCAGATTTTATGCTGCAAATGACAACCTTGGCACTATAGATTTGAGGGTGAATTTGACACTACAAATGGAAAACTTGGAACTCTAAATTGCAAGTTCCTTGCTGGAGCAAGTCATGAGTCCTCTTGCATAAGTCAACTTTCCTCAGATAATGACATCCACCTCCCTATGCACAGGTGTTCCTCACGCTTTCATAATGTGCCTCTTCATTTGCATGTGCTTCATATCTCGTGATACATAGACAAACAAACACTGCAAAACAAATAAATATCATAGAAGATTTCAAGCCACTAATTGACCTAGAGATAGCTTTGATACCATGTAGGTGTATGCGGATCAAACTGGACAAATAATAGCTCCAAAACCTATGAAAAATGTTAACAGAAGCAAGATAATGGAAACCAAAAAATTGAGAGATGAAAATGATGTAGATTTACAATGAAGGAGAGTACATATAATGCAAAGAGTTCAAAACTCATGAGGAGTCGACTCTTGCAAGCAACCAGAGGTGGCGAGTTTGTTCCTCACAAATGGGGAGAACTCTTGCCACACATCTTGGAAGAGTTTTGTAAAAACCTCCAAGTTGCTAATGAAGCCACCTAAGATGGCCTAACTACAAGTGTAAATAATCACATAATGTAATTAAATAATTACTAAAATACAACTTACATTGACAATTAGAAATAAGTGGAAGTGATGGGTGGTTGAGAATAGTTATTCATAGGTATGGATACAGAAGGTGTTGAGTTTTGGTGATTAAATGCTATAGCTTTGTAATTCTATGAATTGTTACCATTAGATGTTCCCATGGTAGTGGTAGCATTACTACAAGCTTGTGCATTGGTAGTGAGAATTAATGATGTAAAAGTGGGTATTCCAATAGTTGGTATGGGTGTCAATACTTGTGAGCTTATATACTTTGGTGGTGACACATTTTCTATGACATTCACGCGGCTAGCCATTGACATAATGTTATGATCCACTATGTGGGCTATTCCACAGAGCATGTCAATACCTTCTTGTCCTTGTAATAATCCTCTTATACCATCAACAAGAGGTATCACTTCTTGAGCTAGATGTGCACCTCCTACAATTTGTTGGAAATCAGCTAGTTGTTTGTCTAGTTTCCTGAGTTGATCTTCAGGCACACATGTAACTATGTCAACCACATCTTTAGAATCATGAAATGTTTGTTCTTCTAACATGTTGGTGTTTATGATATCTTGCAAAGATGTTGATTCACCTTTTGTAAAGTAGTTGTGTAATGGATTTTCCGATGTTTGCATATCGTTGCCATTGAAAGCACTAGAACCCATCAATCTACAACTTGTTCTTACTAAGGTGTTAGTGTTAGGGAAATGGGTTATACAACTCATGAAAAGTCTTATAACACTCAATGCACTAATCAAAGAGATTATCTTTAAGATTATTAATATTAAAGTAGTTATACTTTTTGAAATACACAATGTGTAATTGCAAAACTATGAATTTTCAAACCAATGGAATGGATTAATGCAAGATTTTCAAATGATTAATGAAAATATGTTATAAATCAATGCAAGATCTAATTTGAACTATCGACAAGATGTAAATGCTTGAAGCTACGAGTTCACCAAAATGTTAAGTGTGAGAAAGGTGAATGATGTCAACTAGCATGCACACTAGATCAAACCCTCTTTCACAATAATATTCAAGGACAAGACCGAGCCAAAACACTACCAAAAGGAGGTGGACTTAGCTACAAATCATGTACTCAGGAGTGCTATGAAAAGATCTAATTTAATCAAGTACTTTTTATCAAAACCCTAGGTCACTAATGCACTAAACCCTAGTTCTATGATGATCTGATTATAACAGAAGATATACAACATATCTCTAGAAACCAATTGTACAGGAAGTATCAGAAAGATGATGAACCTATGTCCTGGAAGTAGGGATGTTGGAGGACTATTTCAAGAGTGCCCAAGTTCTGTAAGGCTAAGTCTTCAAAAACTCTAAACTGGAGAAATGTCGTGGAGATTGCCTTGATGCCATATTTGAAGTCTATTGAGGTAGAAAGACTAGGGCACCATCACCCAAGTCCTACATGGAGGAATATTCCTAAAATGTTGTCAGATCCTGAAACCCTGATCCTTGCTCAGTCTTCTTGTATCTTCATATTTCTTGGATCTCACACCTATAACCTACACATAAGAAGAAAAGAAGAGGTTTGGGGGTTATGGTGTTTAGGGACTTGCCTCAATCAAATCCCAGGATAGCATTCAAGCTTCCTAACACCATTGATAGATAAAGAGAGCAAACCCTTTCAGGGAAGAGGCTAAACACAAAATCAATATGATGAATCAAATTATGATGAATAACAATGATATCACCTATGTGATGTAATCCTTAGGAGCATGAAGGCTCTTCAACTCATAAGGAGAGATAAATGATAACTTCAAACCCACAACACACACACAATGACAATACAAATCTGCTCTAGAATCATAATGAATTATTTGAATGCTCTTTTCTACAATGTTTCAAGTTAGCTATCCCTATCTAGGTTCATAATGAATTCAAAAACACAATTATATATGCTTTTCCACTAACATTCATGAAATTAAACCAAAAGAGCCGATAAAGAGAAACATTTTTAAAGGTCCTAAGCTGACATACATTTGAATTTTCCCTACCAATCAGGAGAGACCTGGGCACTGGTGCCCAAGTCTTAGGGCTCCTTTTTAGTCTGGAGTAAGATAAAACATGGGCCCCTTGTTCCCAATTTGCATTGGTTTTGGGTAATTTTGCATTGGGATGAATATTTATAATTTATAATGTATTCACAGGGACCTAGGAGCTAAACAAGGAGGTAAAAAAACATGTGTCCACTTTTTACACCATCTTGCGAAATCTTACAACACTTTCATCCTAGGTCCTTTTTATTATCCAATTAATTAAATAAATTATCTTTATTTATTTAATTAATCTTAGTCCATCTCCTAAATTAATTAAATAAATATATAATTTATTTAATTAATTTAGTCCATCCTTTAGCCACATTAATTAAATAAATTTTATTTATTTAATTAATTTGTTTCTCCCACTTTGTCCTATAATTAATAAAATAATTTTATTATTTAATTAATTATTTTTCATTTATCCTAATCCTTATACACTTTTATCTATTATTTTTAGCCGACCTCATCCAAATAGGTCATATCCTTCCCACATCCTAGATCATATAAATATCATTTTCTCCTAATTGAATGGAGAACTAATATCTTATCTAACGCACTTATTTAAATTTCTCCTAGCAAGATCTACCTAGAACCCTTGACTATCACACGAGCTTTCAAGTATTTTTATGCTACTAGTGTGAGCAATCAACATTTATACATCAAATATCATTATCAAGCATCATTGGAGCACACCCATCATTCATCATGGTGCATCAAGGGCTATTATGGTAACATTGTTTCATTGTTTTCCTTTGATTTTGATAGTCCTTTGCCATTCATTTGAGGTGATGTAGGTATGAAATATGAGCTTTCATTGTGTATTGTTTTGATTTTATATTTCATATTTCTACACCATACAATATTAGAATGTCCCCAAGAGATGAGAAAAATTTGAGAAAAAATGGGGGACATGGGGTATGTCCCATCTGCATCTCCAAATACTTAAATATAATTATCTAATTGTTATGTTATCAATGGTGATAAAAATAAATGTTCAAAATTCCCCACTTTTGATTATTCCTAATTTTACAAGCATGTTTTTTTAACAATGGTTGACAAGGGAGACATTAAGATATCCTCAATATGCCCCAAAGACCCCAACATAATAGATGTGCCTTGATGTCTAGGGGATGTCTTGTCAGCACTCAAATAATTTATTGTAAAACAACCCTTTGCCAATTATGTAATAACTCCAGGGACCCCAATTTGGTCAATCTTCACAAGGGAACACATGGATATTATAAGTAAAAGTGCAACAGATGTCATTGCGAGTCTTCTCACAAATTGAATTTTGAATATTGTCTACCATATTTAACATAACAAAAAAAGGTTAAAAGACTTGCAAAATCTTAATTTTCTTAATTAGAAATTCTGTGACCAAATTTCAATGCACAGGCAACACAGATCGATGTATCTAAGGTATTTTAGTGCCATAACATTCTTTAACTCAAAGACAATAGTTTCCACAAGTGACCAAAACAGAAGGCCACAACTCAATTTTCTAAGATAAGTTGTAATGAAAATCTATTCAGAGAAGTCACCATATAACAAAAGGGTTCCATGGGACTTAAATATCTTCAATCTCTATCGTTGCATCCCATTTTTTTTTGTATGGCCACCCTCGTTAGTCGATAGGCTATCTGTATGAGAATCAAGTTGCCAAAAAATTAAGATCATTGGAATTGTTCAATAATCTGACAACTACTGTCGATATTCTATTTAGTCTTCAGAAGCTCCCGTCGGACATTCAACAATTTCCAATCATGAATATTGAAGACCTAAGACACGGGATTTTTTTTCCACACCGTTCCGGTGTTAAAAACAAAAAACGTCTTTCTTATTGTAACATCCCGCTACGTAACCCTGAAGGGTAAGAGCCAAAAGGGAACAAGATAATTTTTTTTTAAAACATAAGTAACCAACATACACAGATTTAGTTGTCAATGCAATATATTGATACCATTCATTTTAAACACCAAAACATATGTTCCTAATCCCTTCTGATAAAAAAAAATGAATCCATAAGCATAAAATACAAGCGGATCTGATACCCACACCGGAATCTGTAAGAAATAAAGGAACATCACATTTCTTCTCATTAAATATAATGATTACAACTTCTCTTCTAAGAGAGTTCAATTACATAACTGCATATACAATTACAATGATATATTCTAAAATATGATACAAGTACATAACCTAGTCTTGAGTATGATACAAAGACTGAGTAGGTACAATAACTGAATGAAGTGATGAAGAGAGAGATCATCTCCAACTGGTACTCCAAAACTTGTTCTCTGGTCCCCAATGGTGGTGGCAACGCCTCCTAACCATGTGGACTCCTAAGAGACCACCCCACCGTGCTCAGAGATAGTCACAAGGCTCAAACGGATGAACAACAACAAGGGGATACAAGATGGCCAACACTCACATCAGACACTGAGTAGACACGGAGAACAGTGCTCACAATCAAAGTTATAATATAGGTGTACTCCTCCAAGTCATAGAGCAGGTACTACTCACGACTCTTGAGGTGCTAGATACTAGAGTGTAATCATATGGAGTGTCATCATATGTGCTTGAAGGGATGGCACATACAGGACCAAGTACCTCTCATATAGACGAGGAGACTCAATTGTGCCCGAATCTGTGCCCCGCAGACGGATGACTCAACGCCCTGCAGACGGATAGGCCTTCTCGTTGCATCCTTAGCCTTTACAAGCGCTCAAGGCCATACACGAGGTTTAATTATCTTATTAGTGGTTTTATCCCAATGTTTTAGTTTTAGTTATCACTTATTATTGTAACTCTACTACTAGTTCCCCTGGTAGCCACTTATGGGCCCCGGGCCCATAGAGAGCCACTCTAACAGACCACTCTAATGCCTAGACCTAGGTCATCTCATGTAACCAACGAGGAATCCAAAATGACTAAAGACACTGAGTTAAAAATTAAAATAGTAAAGGTGAAAAATATGATCTATAATACAAAAGCTTGCAGTAATAGTGTAGTTTGTTGAAAATAGCCCTTTGCCACTAAGATAGTTTCGTCAGAACTCCAGTGACCCCAATTTGGTTACAATTCACAAGGTATACACGGATAAGGTAAGAAAACACAACAAAAAGTATTGTAAGCCTACTTTCAACCTAAATTTTGGCATATTGTCTACCATATTTTACATAGCAAGATAAAAGGTAAATATAAATTCTTGTAATGCATGGTACATTTTCTTAATATAAATTATGTGACCAGATTTCAATGCACAAACCATGTTGATAATTCAAAGGTATTTTAGTGCCGTGACATTCTCTAACTCAAGGACGGTAGTTTTTTTTTTTTTTTCCAAGGCTGGAGATTTAGCAGAAATGGCCGTAATGACCAATGGCATTTCATTCAATATTTATCCTTACAGATTAGCTTCTATTGGTTGCAAATTAAGATTTGTTTGGTCTTCTCCATTGCATGTGGAGCTACAGCCTAGTTTACAGTGTTGATCAATTTCTTAAGAAGAGTTGTAATGAGAGTCTCTACAGAGAGTCATCATTTAACAAGAGGGTTTCATGAGACATAGATCTCTTCAAACTCTATTATGACGTCTTAGTTTTTTTTTTTTTATAAGGCTACACCCATTATATTCTCTATAAAATCAAACCCTTTGATTTCCTAAAAAAAATCAAAAATCACATAATCTTCTTTTGAAAACCCTTTTTAACTACAACATTAAGGCAGACTTCTGCAGGATAAAATAAATTCAAGGATAGAGGCAGTGTAAATATTTGCATCAAAATAAATTTTAGCATACTGTTTAAAAGGACAGTAATTAGGTTTCAGTATTTTCTGTGGCTAAATTAACAGCATAGAGGTAAATACGTCTAAAACTATCACACTCCCCTCCTTAGCTCTCTGATCACCCTCTCCTGCAACGCACCTCCTATCTTGCGATCTGCTATCCTTGCCTGAGTTAATCAGATAACTACTTAACTCCTCGCTCTTTTCTGCCGGATAGCCCCATCCTTTCTTATCCTCCAAAAAAATACGCTGACTGACCTCCTGTAGATCAGATATTTAATTTTTTTGCATTAAACAACACACCAACTCCACTTACCCTTATCTTGTCACCGACGCTCAACAACTTGGTAGATATTTCCTCCTCCTCCATGTTGCTTTAGATATTTTTGGTTGTAATTTACAATATAGATGCAGTTCACTATACTATAGCAGCCGCACAATTAGAGAGTGGTTGCCTTGTCAATCTTCTCTTAGGGTGTTAATAATATGCCAATCTCCCACTCCCACTATACCAACTCCCACTGCAATAAAGCCATTGGGAGTGTTGTTACACTTATTTTCCGTCCTCCTCATCATGCGTTGACAACACATGTGAAAAATGAAGATGGAAGGTTGAGTAGATATATAAAATTATAAATGTATATATCCTATCGTTACATTATCAATGAAAAACAAAAAATAGTGAAACAATATTAAATTATAAATATAACTATCTGTTTTTTCACAATCAATAATTGTGAAAAAACATGTTTTACAATGCCCCTTCTCATATTGTTTTTAAAATTTAAAGCAAATTTCTTTTTTTTTTTTCAAACAATTGTTGCCTAGGGGATATAACAGAAATAAATGACTCCTTTCATATTTTTTACAAAGATATATAGGTAAACCGTTAATTTTTTACTAAGCAGCTAGATTTTTTTTTCTTTCCCCTTCTAGGGGAGAGGACCCAGTGGTTGTGCACCCTAACTTCACGCCTCTCAAAATCATACGTGGCAATTTCAAATCACTCCAAAATTTTTACAGTAGCTTACTTGGCAATGCCCCTGCTTATAACTAAGGTTTCAGGGCCACATCATCAAATATGATGCCACATCAACATGCTTTTTGTTGAGGTGTCAAGTTAGGGTGCACAACTACTGGGTCCTCTCCCCTATGCTCGCGCGAGTGATTTTGCTTTAACTGTTTTCCCTTTCTTTTTCCTTCGAAAAAAAAAAAAAAAAAACGACACAATATTTTTTTTCGGCGTGAGAAAAACTGACGAGTTTAGAGTAAATGCCCACACTACCTAGCCTATCGGCTAATTACATTTAGAAATGCCCAAATACATCAAATTAAGAATAAGTCATCTTACATTTCTTAAGGGCTGCAGCTCCGCAATGAATCCCGAGACTAGCTAGGAAGAGATTTCTCATCAATCACTGTAATATTCTCATGACCATAAATCTTTTGGAGGACAATAGAGCAGTTATTGTTTAGAATTGCAAATAAGTTGTTGAAAATAAGTGGCTGGAAATAAAGATAGAAAAATATATATCTGCATATATTTTCTTCCCTCCTTTTTTATTAATTAATATAATTTATTTTTATTTTTTTATATAATAAAAATTACAGATAACTGCTTATCTATATTCATATTCATGGAGTCACTAGCTCCACAAATATCTCCAGTGACTCCGCATCGGCATGAGGACATGAAAGAAAAAAAAAAAAAACTGGAGTCTGCGTATTATGCTCTCAAATTGCAGACTGAATTCGGCTCTAAACTTGATAGAATATCCACCAAATTGGGGCAACTAAATAGACTTCTAAAAACAGAGATATGCAACCAAACAAAAACAGTGTTCATGCAGTAATCATGCGGCAGTCGTACCACTAAAAATAGAGTTTAGAGTACTCCAAAAAGAACTGCAGTAAATTCAGTAACAAAGCTTCTAAGAATAACATCGACTACTCTAAAAAAACTGATTAAAACCTTCTAAGTTAAGATTCCTATTGTTTGAACTGCGGACGGCGGTTTCAAATTGTTTGTTCAAAGTCTCATAAGATCGATTTATATATAATAATTATAATAAGATAATACAGAAGATAGATTTCACACCACACAATATTAAGATGTCTAAATATCCAATATCCAGAAATAAAATAAATCTTTTGGAAAGAGTAACACCATACAATATTCTTTATGGAAGAAGCCATTCATAATATAATCCCAAACACAATATTAGACTAACACATATCACCTGATATTCACCTTCTTATATAGACCCCTCCTAAAATGAAAGTCTACTCAACATTTAATATATTAATTTACCCAAATTATCCACAAGATCCAATATAATTAATTTAAAAAATGTGTGCACCTCAATACGTTATAAGATCATATTCGTGAATACATAAAAAATTCCAACACACTAATTAGACGAAAACTAGGTAGTGTCATGAGTGTTGAAAACTCCTTGACAGTAAGGACACGTGACTTGAGGCGCTTCAAAAAAATCCCGTGTACGATGCAGATGCTGTTTCTTCTGCCTATTTCAGAGCCTTCATTTCTACCAACTCTTTCTGCTGGCTTTTGCTCTCCTCTCTTAACGACCTGTAACATTTCTTCCCCACTTTACCATCCATTTCTTTTTGCTTCAACTTGGTCCTGCAAATTTTATTGAAATAAATTGATTCTCAACCTCTCATAATTATATAATGTGATGAAGTGAATTACTATACGAGGGGATTATTACCTTGCTCTCCTATTTTGGATCTGTAGACTAAAAATACAAATTAAATTTTTGATAAAGATAGAGAGGCATTCTACAATCACAACTGGGTGGAGATATAGCACACTCATTTTCTATGTAAATATATAAAAAAAATAAAAACTAAAAAAAATAAAAATAAAAAATAAAAAATAAAAAATAAAAAAAATAAAATACTTTTGAAGGAGAAAACTCCAAAATATAAAAATAAAAAATTGGAAAAAATAAAAAATAAAAACCAATTAGAAATTGTTAAAGCAGAATAAGGTGAAAATCATAAAAACTATGGAACCAAAAAAATAAGGAAAAAAAGAAGTTAGAAAATCAAAGAAACTATGGAAAAAAACAGGGCTGAGATACTTTATATATATATATATATATATATATATATATATATATATATATATATATATATATATATATATATATATATATATATATATATATATATATATATTTAAATATAAATATACTAGTTATATATATATTTTTAGATATATATTTGCATATATTTAAAAATACATGTATTATACAAGACTTAAATTTGACAATCCATTTTGCTTGTTAAGAATTTTTTTTCCCTACTGTTCAGTCTTCATTATTACCTTTCACATTTCAATTATTATTTTTTAATGCAAGTTAAATTTTATATAATAAATAAAAAAAATTACAACCATGCCAAACAATTTCCAACAATTTACCAGTTGTAAACACTGGTAGCTTATAGAGGGTTTTCAAAAAACATTTAAAGCTCATGCTAAAATGCATTCTTCCTAATTTTCCTTCAATGCAAAACCATACAGGTCTTAAATTTGACAATTCATTTTACCTGTTATGAATTTTTTTTTTCCTACAATTTAGTCTTCATTATTGCCTTTCACATGACAATTATTATTTTTTAATGCAAGTTAAAATTTATATAATAAATAAAAAAACAATTACAACCATACCAAACAATTTCCAACAATTTACTAGTTGTAAACACGGGTAGCTTATAGAGGGTTTTAAAAAAACATTTAAAGCTCATGCTAAAATGCATTCTTCGCAATTCTCCTTCAATGCAAAACCAAAGCATTCCAATTCTCTCTATTTTTTGATAATTGTCAGTCCTTATCTTTCAATGCTAATTTAATTGTTTGAATTGTTTGAAATGAATATAACATATTCTATAAAAGAGTATTGAATTTTTTTAAAAAAATTCTAAAAATTTTGAAGTTTTTTTTTAAATAATGGAAGTTTTTATTAAAAAATAGAATATTAATGAATTTAGAAAATAAAAAGAATGTATAAATATATATAAACATATACATACACTCAGAATTTCATATTAATTTTATATTAATACAGTCAAATATTTATTTTAATTGTATTTTACAATTAAATATACAACTATGAAATTTAAGCTATATATATCTATTTATATATTTAAATATACATAGATAAATACATATACATACACATATAATACACATATATTACATTATATTAGATATATATCACTTGGTTGGTGTTGCTATGAAGAGGAGGGATAACATACATAAAACAAGAAAACAAGGCCGTCGTTAAATGGTGAGAAGTACACATACATTATTCACAGTAGTGTTCTGTTTGAAGGATTCTTCCAAACAAGCCAATTGTGAAACTGACAATCTGAGCTTTCTTCTAATACCATTGTCCTCCTCTTGTTCATTGCTGATGCTCAAGATTCCATTCCCGACGCTAAAATCTTTCTGCAAATCGAAATGTCTGTTAGAGTAGCAAGACGCGGAAGGTGATTTGTTGAGGTCGATGCTATTTTGGCTGCACAGTTCAGATTTTTTATCTGCAGCTACATAGAAAGCATTAGAATAACATAATTTTAAAAAGATTGTAGTGTAAAGAAGTTCTGTATATTAGTAGTGTATTTTTCTTTAGAAGTAGTTTATGTTTTCTGAATCAGAAAATTACTTTTGCAAGGTTGATCTGAGTCTGACCATCCTACTTTGAGTATTAAATATAGAAAGTCTACGACATTTATCTAACATGGAGATCATTTTTAAATATGTTTGTTCATATAAAAAATTAAAAAAATACAGTTGCTGAAATGAATATACCTTATACAATAATTACGTGGAGAGGCATTCTACAATCAAGAAGGAACAGTTCTACAATCAAGAAGGGAAAAAAGTGGAGAAAATAAAAAACTATGGAAAATAAGATATGATATATTTTAAATATAAATATGCAAGTTTAGAAATCCACATTGATAATTAATAATGAAAAATTAATAGACACAATTTATAAATCTATCTTAGATATCATATCCACATTAAAAATTAACAATCTAAAACCAAAATTCACAACTTAAAATTCTACATTACATCCTTTAAAAATTTAGATTGACATCTCTACAATAGAACCCAATACTTAAAGCAATTTAAGTAATAAGTGGAAAATTCAAAATCAAATTACTCTGGTCAGTTGACAGAAAACTATTTACTTGATGATTTTTGAGCCCATGGCAAAGGCACCAAAGAAGCGGAAGTATGATGCAATGGTGCCTGGGGAAACAGCTCTAACTGAAGTGGATGAGGAGAAATAGGGTCGCCATTAAGGTGGAACTCTAAACCAATACCCCTTCCTTGCTCCACCCCTTCAACACGGTCCACATTACCCACTTCCATAACTGTTACTTAAGCAGAAAGAATGACTCACTGAATGATAGTATACAGCATTGAGATGAATGAAGCTAGCAAAGAGATGGAATTTGTAGGGGAGGGGTCTTGCTAGAAGTGATAAAAAGTGGGATATGATTCCAATATGGTTGATAGAGACTTGGAGGCTTGACTTGAAGAGGCGATACATGTTGCCTTCCAATATGATAATTTACGTTGTCACCATCAAAAGTGGGTCCTAATTTTTGTAAAAGCCTTCTAGACCTAATCTATTTTCACACCATTGACGTCCAGCTCGTCTCTCTTTTTGTCAATCATGTGGGATCGGTAAAGGCTTGGATTAATAAAACTACCATAGCAAATGGCATAGTATGGAAGTATGAAAGTAGATGATATTTAAGTAGAGTGGTCTAGGTGGTGTAAGCAATGTCAATTATCCTATTTATAGCAAGGATTCACAATACTGCTGGTTTATTGATGAAGATTCATTCTAAAAGATCTGACCTTGAAAAGAGTTTGAAAATACCTTAAAGAGATGTTTTCTGATCCCTTCGACTGTCTGATCTCATGGACGTTATAAAATCTTTCATTCCATTATTCATATACAGAATTTAGTTCCACAAATACCATTTGAGATACTCTATAATATATACCTATTATTCACTTTATTCATTTATTCATATACAGAATTTAGTTCCACAAATAGTTCTTTGACACACGTCACATGCTGCTGCAGACAGGGAGTTCCACAAATTTTTTTTCTTTTCAAATTGGACAATAATAAAGTGGACGAAATGTGCATTCAGTTGCGTATTTATTAATTAATTAAAAATCAGAATACGATAGGCTATTATGTAGGAGATCATCTGCGGGAGCATTTTTTTTTTCGGTGTAATTCAAAATGTTTTTATCCTAAAGGAAAGCCACCAAACAAAACTTGAATTTACTCTGATCTCATTTTATTTAAAATATCATCTATTTTAATGGTTAAACAATAGCAATTTTACACTTTATCTACATCAAAAAATGGTAAATATTATGATTGGTGACAGGTGTAATATGAATGAATGAATGAAGACTTTTAATAACATCCACTAGACCAAACAACTTATGATACCACAGAAACCATCCTTGAAGTCTTACCTAATGTTTTTTCATCATTCCGATTTGAAATCACCATCACCCACTTTAAAGCTTTTCTAATACTATGTGGCTCTTCGTCTTCGCTTACTTTTGGGTTATCGAATTCAACTCTTCTGAGATAAATAATAATCTGAAGCTGCCCCGAACCAGCTGTCCTTGATCTTCTCCTGGCTGCTGGGCTTCAAAGTTGAAGTGGTAAAGGAGTTTAGAAAAATAAAACCAGCAAACGACCTAACCAAGAAAACTTGAAAAGAAAGTGTAAGACGAAACATATATGCATTGATATAGATAGATCGCCAAGAGTGCAACTTCAATGAAAAGGTGAAACAGTACATACGCATTGGAACGCGGATTGATACGCATTATTTAAACATTCCATAAACAATCTTCTAATAGCCTTTGATGAGAAGAATCAAACAAACTTGTAGGAGAATTGAACGCCCTTTCATGCATTTTCAAATTCATCTCTGCTATTCTAAAAGTAAACACATAAAACGCAAACTATATCCTTCACACTTCTATACAACCAATTTGCACTCTAAAAATCATGTTAATATATTGCTCTACTACACCTGATTTTTTTAATTTAAAAAATACCCCTTTAATGCACTTATCTATTATTATAAGTTCTAAGAGTGACCCACATGATAGTTTCACCTAAAAGACATTGAATTCATTTGCTAACATTGTAAATATTAACTTGCGGAGCTAAATTACATATTGATTTATAGATTCCAAGATTACAACTCTAACGGCAATGCTTAGTAGGCCTAATTCAGCATGCTCTCTTGCATCAACTTCAATAATTCTGCCATAGTTATTCTTGAACTTTAGCCTCTGATTTAAAATGTTGAATGGACTCTGCTCATGTTCTGTAGGCATACATTCTCTCGATTGGCTCCTCATAATCCTCTGTAACTCTTCTTTACTTAGTTGAATAACTCTTCCTCCCGAATTCTCCTCCTCTTATATCCAAGTATTGGAGAGAAAATATTTTTTAATTACTTTTATATATAAATGAATCTTTAACTTATATCCAAGTATTGGAGAGAAAATATTTTTTAATTACTTTTATATATAAATGAATCTTTAACTTATTTTATGTTTAAGTACGCCATAAACAGCCCTACGTTGTCAACATATCTGTAACAAAATTTCGTTCAAATCTTGTCGACTAACTTGTTTTTAGTCGAAATTCTGCCACTGATGTTGTCGAAAGCATGAAGGACAGTCTATTAAACAAGTTGGTGGAAACAGTAGCAGTTTTTGTAGGTCAAAAATTGAAGAAAACAGCCTGCACACAAAGTGCTGGGTGGGCGGAAATTAATGGTGTACACACGATTAATACTTTTCTTTTTTTTGGGGGTGGGGTGCTTTCCACTTAATTTAAATATTATATATATTTGTAAATTGAATGTAGATTGACTATATGTTAATTAAAAAAGGTAACCGTATACTAGTAATTTCATAACTCTTTAACTTTAAAAAATTATATAAATTAATTTTAAACAATAAGATTATAAAAAATTATATAAATTTATTTTAAACAAAAAGATTATAAAGTACAATATGATATGATGTGATATAAGGTAATAAAGTGGCAATTGATAATAAACTATTGAGATACAATCTCCACACCCCTTCCTATTCTTTAGTTGGACCTTCTTCATCTTCCTTTCTCTATCACAAATATATTAACTTTTTGTTTTGACATCATGCTTACAGTGGCTCCTTTCGCCCTCTTCTATCCTCAAAAATTTCCCTAATCTTCTCTTTCTTTCATGTTTTTGACACATTGCATGCCTCCCCTCCCCCACTTCTTTCCTATTTTTGTTGGTGTTGGAAATAAGCCACACCCAGACCGATGATGGACTGGTCCAAGAGGGGCCAGTAGCTCAGTGGTAGAGTACTCCAGCAGCGAATGGAAGGTCCTAGATTCGAGTCCTAGCTGGTCCATGTCTCAACATAGTATCAGAACCAGGCCCAAGCTAGGAGCCCCAAGCACATGAGAGGTGTGGCCTAAGGGGGGGTGTTGGTGTTGGAAATAAGCCACACCCGGACCGACAATGGACTGGTCCAAGAGGGGCTAGTAGCTCAGTGGTAGAGCACTCCAGCAGCGAATGGAAGGTCCTAGGTTTGAGTCCTAACTGGTCCATGTCTCAACAATTTTCACCCTCTCTTCTTATTCCCAACCTCCCCTCTAACCTGTCCTACCCCCACCACCTCACTTACTCCCCCTTTCCTATCCTTACCTTGTCAATATGTATTTCTCATCATCATTCCCTCTTTTACCTCTTCTGATTTATGTACTCCCAACTATCAAATAATTGATTGCTTAAGCATTTAATTCTGATTTATGTACTCCCAACTATCAAATAATTGATCTAGGTTAATTTATGTTGAGTTGTTACATTTATTTAATTAGCCTAGATAAGCATAGGGAAAGGTTGTTTTCCTTTACACATAGGTAAACATCTTGTAAAGAGTGTATACTAGGATAATTTAAGATTTAGATTATAAAAAGAAAAGTTGTATAAGCTAAAAATAATAATTGTATCTATTAACTATAATAGAAAAATTGATTTTATCTAATCATATTAAGTAATAATTTTTTAGTCAATTTAATAGTATCTTTAGTAAAATAATTTGTACTGAGGAATTGCATTTGAACTCCAAGCTAAATAGGGTTAATGCATCTAGATTATGAATTTATGGCTTTGTGAAACATTGGTGTATGTGTTGACTTATTACAATGTTTTTTGACCTTATTGGATCTATCTTTTATTAAAGACATTCTTTCTATTCTTGGATGTGATAATCTGTTTAAATGGATTCTCTAGATCTTTGCTTCGACTGCCATCTTTGCCATATATATATATCCCTGATGATTGAATTCTTCTCAAGACAATAGTTGTTTAGGTTAAAATATTCATAATTGGAACAAATATATATATATCCTCACACAAGCCATATGGATGGTATAATATAAAACTTGTCTTTTGATTGTCTTAACAAATCCATATTTTAGGAATTATCTTGTTAATTTGAGTTAATATTTGGAAAGGGGAAAGTTTACGAAATGGAATTGTTTTTAGGAAGTTTTGTATTATTTCATCAAATTACTTCCTTATTAGTGTGTATTAATTTGTTATTGACAAGATGATTTAATTGATTTAGATAATGGTATGATTATGTGGCTTTTATAGCAAAGGGTTGTAATCACCCGGGGAATCATGTTATCTTATGATAAATGTATTAGTAATATGAATTTGAGGGAAAATCATATGTATGCATGTTTGAATGAGTTTATAAATACATACATACATATGTATGTATATAAGGTCCAGTTATGTGGAATGTGTATGGCATTTCAATTGCATTAGGGTGATGAGCTTAATTGAGCATAGAGTTGAAGTATCATTGTTACCATTCCTTAGGAAGTATTTCAAGTACTTGCAATTTAGTCATAGTAAGTTATTTGAGATCGTGAGAGTACTTATAAGGTAGTTAGTCTTATACCTAGGTCTCCAATTATTTATCTTTGCCACCTAGTAATAAAGTACTCAGTTGTTCTTAGATTTTGACCTAGAGTGGTAATGTGGTTATTGATTTTAACTAGAAGATCCATCCTTAGTTGATCTTGTAAATTGACTATAAACTTGGATAACAACTAGAATCAATATCTCTTTTAAAACTTATTGTGTTAGATACACAACATAGCTACTATTGCGCTAGTTGAGAAATACCTGAATAGTCTCATATCATAATTATATAATACTTGGGATTGTAGAAATAATATATTATCTTTCCCTAGCATATATTATGTGGAAATACTGAAATTGATAAGACTAGCATTGTGTTAGCTTTGAACCTTATTTTGTTTGAAGTGAAATCACAAATCTAATTTCTATGGTAGTGTCTAAATTGTATGAAATAGCATCTGAGATGAAGTTTATCTATTTTATCACTAGTTGAGATTCATCTTCATTGTATATATGTGATTACACATTAGATGATGTATGGGTATATATGTCATTGCATGATGCGTCTTTGATTGTTGCATGTATGATGAAATTGTATGTTGCTTCTCTACTATTTATTCTTCTGTATGCCTTCATTCATTTTCTTTTGAAAACTATTTAGTACTTGAATTTTGACTAACCAACACCTTAGAAGAAAACCTATATGTGCATAAACTAAAGGAGTAGATTTTAGGTCTTTCATGTTTCTACTCTTCTATTCTTTTGTTAAATGTAATAATTATCTTTATACCAAGCAATTATCATTGATAGTTTTATCTTGTTGAATAGCTATTGTTATTGTAAAATTGAAGATTGTGGCTATATTGTTTGTTTTAGACTAAGTTAGTACTTCATATGGGATTCTATTGTTTGAAATGATTGATTTGTCAAGTTCTTAGTAATCGATTTAATGCTTGCAATACATTTTATATGGGATCAAACTCTAAGTTGTTTGTTTAGATTTTATGATACTTTCAAAATTATAATACTATTAATTAGAATTATATTAGAAAACTAAATCTTTAATGGCTTGTCTAGAATCTTCATATATTTAGATATAAATGGAATTTGATTTATTTAGTAAAAGTAATTTATATATTATTTGATTAGAGAACTTTAACTCAATAATGTTAACTAAAAAGGATCTGTTGCTATGTTGATCAAAGCTCTTTTAAATTTTCATTCATACTCTATCTTTCATTATGTTTTGGTTAGAATATTCTCATATCATGTTAGCCAAGTTAGAAATATGGTTTTGCCTATAACAAGAATATATTGAGTTACCCTACTGGAAAGTTGAAATTATATTTATTTTCTCCTAAAATTCTATATTGTAGGTCTTTTGATATGATTGTCATTTTGATAATTGCATGAAAGTATATTAATTGTTTAAGTATATTAAGATGTTGATTGACCTTTTGTAAAGTAGTTGTGTAATGGATTTTTCAATGTTTGCACATCGTTTTTATTCAAGGCACTAGAACACATTAGTCGAAAACTTCTTCTTACCAAGGTGTTGGTGTTAGGGCAGCGGCATATACAACTCATACAAAGTCCTATAACACTCAATGCACTAACCAATAGTATGATCAATAAGATTATGAAAATTAAGCTAGTTATACTTGTTGAAATATACAATGTGTAATTGTAAAACTATGAATTTTCAAACCATTAACATGAAATATTATAAGATAATGAAAAACATGCTATAATCAATACATGATATGAATTTAACACTCAACAAAATGCAAATGCTCGAAGCTATGAGTTCACCAAAATGTAAGTGTGAAAAAGATGAATGATGTCAACTAGCATGCACACTAGATCAAACCCTCTTCCAAAATAACATTCAAGGACAAGACCGAGCTAAATCACTACCAAATGAAGGTGGACTCAGCTACAAATCTTGTGCTCAAAAGCGTTATGGAAAGTTCAGATTTAATCAGCCCTTTTATCAAACCCTACGTTAATTAATACTATGTCAATTAATACAGGAGATGTACAATAGATAATCAGAAACTAATTTCACCAGAGTAATCAAAGAGATATCAGAATCTATGTCTTGGAAGATGGAAAGTTGAAGGACTATTTCGGGGGCACCCAAGTCCAGAAGGATGGAATCTTCAAAACCTGAAAACTAGAGAAATGTCATAGAGAATGTGCTGATGTCAGGTCTGATGTATGTTTAGGTAGAAAGACTATTTTTGGGTTCCCAAGTCTTCCGCATAGGAATATTCTTGAAATGCTTTCAGATCCTAAAACCCTTTCCATTACTCAATCTTCTTGTACCTTCACCTTTCTGGATCTCGCACTTGTAACCTGCACATAAGAAGTAAAAGGGGTTTGGGGATCTTATGGTGTTTAGGGACTTGCCTTAGTCAAATCCTGGGATAGCATTCAAGCTTCCCAACACCATTGTTAGAGAGTGCGTGCCCTAGAAGGGTAGGGCCTAAAAAAAATGATGATAGAATGATTCAAATAACAATGATATCACCTTGGAGGTGAAGCTCTTAGGAGAATGAAGATCCTTCAACTCATAAGTAGATGGATGACGATTCCAAATCTGTAACAACACACCATACAAACACAAATCTACTCTAGAAACACAATGAATTCTTTGAATGCTCTTTTCTCCAAGATTATAAGTTCACTATATCCATCTAGGTTACAAATGAATTAAAAAACACACTTATATATGTTTTCCCATTAAAAATATCTCGCAACTCACTTGCCTATGCTCCACTTCTTACATAATCACAACATTTACAAAAAAGTAAACCAACACATATAAATTCACGTATGTTGTTGTTGCATGGAGATTTACAGAAATATGAAGACAAGTTTATTTACTAATATGGAATATTGATATGCTAAAAAATAGAAAATTTACATTTGCAATATATCCCATTCAACCTAAATTGACTAAATTCAAAAAATGCTAATATTACATTAATCCAAAAACATTAAATCAAATGTGAGAGTTGTTATATAAAATTATGTTTGTAATATATCTCTTTTAACCTTATATCTTGTATGGAATTCATATAAATGTTATTTGAATCTTGAAAGAATAGTGTGTGATAAGAGTAAATTGTCTTTAATGTTTGTGTTTTGTAGGGAATTTAATAAAGAATGGTGATTTTAAAGATGACTCACTTGTGTTTTGCAATGTTCAATTTATATAGAGTTCAACTACCCTTTAACAAAGATAACAATGATTCCTTCCTTGTTAAATTGGAGCATGGGATTTATCAATTTTATGAAATAAATTAATAATTTTTAATATTAAATTAAGGTGTTTTAGAAGAAACTTACATTTCGTAAGTATTTGGTCTTTAATTTGAGTTACAAAATTTAAACAATAGGTGGTGGTTAATTCACCTCCTGTCCTTTAAGAGGGGTCGGTTTCATGGGGAACTTTGGAATAATCACAATGTATATAAAGTGTCTTACCAAACAATGAACAACTCATATTTTCCAAATACTTGGTCTACACTTCTAGTAACATAATATACGTAATAAATGGCGGTTAATTCTCCATCTACTCTTTAGCAAGGCCTAGTCCCTTGGGGCCCTCTATATTATTGTCAATGAACATGAAGTACCTTATATAACATCCTAATTTGGTCCTCTTTGAAGAATACATTTCACAAGTACTTGGTCTCAATTAAAATCACATAGTTTACATAATAGGCAGTGGTTAATTTCACATCTACCATCTAAGAGAGGTGGATCCTTTAGGGCCCTTTGGACTATCATTGGCAACTATGTAGTTCCTTAATAAATACCCTAGTTTAATGTTTTGACAAGGATTCAGATTTTGTAAGTACTTTTTCTCCACTTTGGGTGGTTAATTCCCCATCTACTATCTAAGAGGGATGAGTTTGTCAAGGTAATCTGAAATATTGTCAATGAACATGAGGTAAGCTAAGTCAATATAACACCTTTGAATCTAAACCAAGGTGATGAATAATAAAAATTGTAGATTAAATCAATAAAAAACCCAATCTATAAAGAACCAAAATCATTCTTTAACAATTAAAAATGAGATACAATAAAACAATTTATTTATAAAATAAATTCATTAACAAATATTCAAAATATTTTTATTAATAAATCTTTTACTATTAGAAATTTTAAAAGGTATCATTAATGTTATAATTATTTAGGAAGAAAATAGAATAATTAAAAAATCTCAACAAAACTCAATAAAAAGTCTACTAATAGTTTGGGTCACAAAAAGGGGTCATTTGGGATCCACGACAAATAATATTTACTAGCACTTGCACCAGAAGGAGGTACAATGGTTACACTAATAGAAATTTATATGTAAACTAAAATGTTAGAGAGTGGTTCCATCAGTGCATTAGAAGATACAATATTTTTATTTACCATTTTTTGTATATAAAGAAAAGTAAAAGACCCTCTTGTAAGACCATTTTGATTTAAAGTTGAGTAAATAGTAAGAATGACAGAAAGTCTTTACTTCCACTTTAGGGGGTAATTTTCCCTTAACATATGGTGCAAAAGTGATCACTATTGACAATGATTTACATAAAAACATATTTGGATGACAATTCACTCAATTTACTTGTTATATATGAAAGGTAAGATGCAGAATTTAAACTCATAGATGAATTAGATATGTCTTCTAGATTAGAGGTTTCATGTTGTTCTTGGTTTGAATCAATGCGAGGAGTATAATACCACATGGGTGTTGCTTGCCAACCTTTTCTAGGTCTAAGTCCCCTGACCCTAGTTATCTTTAGCCAACAAAATCAAGTTAATCAATGACAAAAATCATAGTCCAAATCGAGCTCTATCCAAGTCCAACCAAACATGGTAACTATGTTAATTCCATCTTCAATATAATAAATTTGTAAAAGAGATTTGTGAAAATGCATAGGCTTTAGCACATTTTGGTTTTATTTCCTTCAATCTTGTTGTCATATTTATAAACTATGACCAATGCTACAAATCACCATAGAAAAAACTATTCTTGTAAAAATGAGCTAATTTAGGAAAGCAAGCCTCTGAATACTCATAAAAGTACAAATCAATCAAATACTATAAATAAAAAATCCTTTAAAATTGTATGTAATGACCTTTCAAAACAAACACATCACAAGAATGAGTCATAAGCAAATCATGGTCTCCAAGCATGTCTATAATTGTATCAAACAAACATGGCCAAAGTGTTTTCTAAAAATTTGTTGATTTATGAAATAATGTAGTATGTTTTAATTAGGTTTTAGCTATGGGCATGCTAGGATTTAATCCAGAATTGTAAAGAATTTACAAAGTTTGGGTTTTTATTAAATTTTTGTTATATATATTTTAGATCAAATTTTGTTAATGAAAGTAGAAACTGACAGAGTTGGAATCTATAGGAGGTTTTTGCGTCCTCCTATAATTCCACTTGATTGAAAGCTACCATTATCTATTGATTTGGCCAATGACTATTGTTACACTTGGAGCGATTACAATTGAACTGGAGTACATAGACATCCATGATGCCACCAAATATGGCCTTGTCCACCATGTAGTGGCGATACCGATAATGACATTCTTGCATTCCTTTCCCAATGTGATTCTGCCAGCTATGTATGGTTTTTGTTGCCCTATTTATGAACAACGGTGGCAGTGATAACCTTATCTATGTATTATAAGTTTTGTCTATTTTTACATATATTTATATTTCCTTCAGTTTTATTTTTTATTTACTAAATTTGGGGATGCTACTAAAAAATCAAGTTACTCGTCTTTAAAAAGTGCTTCGCCAATGCTTCCATAGTTTGCATACATGTCTATTGAGGTAGTTGCAACTAAAACATCTCACAAAAATCCTCATTCCTTTATCCTTTGATAGATGTCCATCCCCTGTTCCAAAGCTCCCATTTTGGCACTAGTAGGCAAGATGTTGTAAAAAGTTATGGAATTTGGCTTTACACTTGCTAATTGCATTTGCTTCAAAGTTTGTGAAGCCTTTTTAAAAAATTCATTTTGTGCATATCCTGCAATCATAACATTCTATGAGATCACATTTCTTTGAGGCATTTTGTCAAACAATTCACCACCTAAATCAAACCTCAAACCTCAAGTCTTTAGCTCACAAATTAAATGTATGATTATACCTCAAGGCTGCCCAATGCTACAAATCAAATAATACAACCAAATTGAAATATTTTGTTGAGGATTACCTATTGGTTATAGAAGACTTTTAAATGACATGATATCCCCAAGAGAAAAGAGGGTGGCTTCATTTTATCAATAATGTAACCAAGGGTTTTTCCTAGTTTATCTTAGATAACTTCAAAGGCATAAAATTCTAGGATGGCCAATACACATACTTTGACAAGAGCTAAGGAAATGGATTAAGAGCAAAGCAACTCCATTGATTCTTGATAATGGAACATTAGATGGAGGATAGACTTTCATATATACTCCAATATATTAGTTTCAGACTATTAGCCTATTGAATTGCTTTGAATTTTGGACTTTACAATAACACACTATCCATTCTAATTTGAAAGCACCTGGTTTCCATTTTATCTTCAAGATTTCACAAATTGGTGAGAAAATGAAGTCACATCTAGGTTATCATTTATATTATATAGCACAGAAAATGAATTTCTAAAAGTGGTGTGGGGAGGTTTTTGACAATAACTTTCAAGATGGTGTTGATAGAAACAAAATGTTGCAAGCCATTCATCCAAATACTCTAAAGAATGGTGTTTATCTCAATTTGCTTCCACTTGGTGCCAACCTCATGCATAATCAGATGAACTCCAAATAAATAGGGACATGTAAGCCATGTTTCTCCACGCATCATGCATTTATGAGATGGAAAAAATCTCATGAAATTTAAATGTACACAATTTTTTCTGGAAGCTTTGTTACTCTATCTCATGGATCGTGAAAATCTCATGTTCATCATCATTAAAATATTTAAAATTCCAATATAAATGAAATTGATGACATTGTACATTCAACATTCAATATCAACCATAAAAAGTTAAACTCCAAAATTGATTGAAACATTGAAATATAAATTTGAAATTTGTAAATATGAATATGAAAATAAATGTTCAAAAATGCCCCCCTTTTGATTTTTTTCCTAATTTTACAAAAATGTTTTTTTAATAATGGTTGACAAGGGGGCATCATGATGTCCTCAATATGCCCCCAAGAACCCCAACAAAATAAATGTGCCTTGATGTATGGGGGATGTCAGACCATCACTCAAATACCCCCTCTATAATAGTAAACATCCAGGAGATACCAAAATATATTTGTAGACACCTAAATTTGACCTTGTCCTTATGATATCACCTAGACACCATCTTGTGACATCTTACGACTCTTTCATCCTAGGTCCTTTTCATTAGCCAATTATTTAAATAAATTATCTTTATTTATTTAATTAATCTTAGTCCATTTCCTAAATTAATTATATTTATTTAATTAATTTAGTCCATCCTTTAGCCACATTAATTTAATAAATTTTATTTATTTAATTAATTTGTTTCTCCCACTTTGTCCCATAATTAATTAAATAATTTTCACTTATCCTAATCCTTATACACTTTTATCTATTAGTCTTAGCCAACCTCATTCAAATAGGTCATATCCTTCCCACATCCTAGATCATATAAATATTACTATCAATCAAGTCATTTTCTCCTAACTGAATGGAGAATCAATATCTTATCTAGTGCACTTATTTAAATTTCTCCTAGCAAGATCTACCTAGAACCCTTGACTATTACATGAGATTTCAACTATTGTTATGCTGTTAGTGTGAGCAATCAACATTTATACATCAAAAATTATTATCAAGCATCATTGGAGCACATCCATCATTTGTCATGGTGCATCAAGGGCTATTGTAGTAACTGTTACTAAATTTTGCTTGCAGCTCAATTTAGTAAGGCTTTAACAAGCAGTTGTTAAAATGGGGTAAGAAAATTTTTGATACATGAGCAATCCAATCAAATTGGTTGTCTGGATGAAGGATTTCAGGATTGATTTATTGGGGTCATGTAATAGTTCGAGTTGAGCTATTGCACAATCTAGATAAATCAATAAAATAGGCCTCATTAAGAAAGTAGACATGCAAAGGATATCAATGTTGGAAATGGTTAGTGCTTCCCGTGGGATTCATGACATGGACTAACCACCTCCTGTGGATTCATTACTTTGGCGCTTGTATTAGAAATTGATAGGTTGATCTTTTGGTTTAATGGTAATCGTGGGACAACAATTGGTATCAGAGCGAAAGGTCACTGGTTCGAATCCCCCTGAGTAATGGTGGGGGGGAGTTTGTTAGAAAATGGTCAGCACTCCTCATGGGATTCATGACATGGACTAACCGCCTCCTGTGGATTCATTAACTTTGGCACTTGTATTAGAAATTGACAGGTTGATCTTTTGTTTTAACGGAAATTGTGGGCCAACAATCAGGTCTTGAGGCTAAACTAATCTTTGCAGTTTATGTTTCAAGTATGATATTGCTATTTATTCAGTGCAAGACAATGCAGTTCAGAAAAGAGGTATTTATAAACTATCATTTCTTCATGATTATAAACATATGTTTCAAATAGATTTTCAGTTATTTCATATTATGTAAGTGATTCATAAGGAAAAGTACACATAAGTCATTACATGATATGAAATAGCTGATATATTCAAAAGAAATGTTTGTGTAGTCCCACACAAGCCGTGGGAATGACTGAAAGATGCAACATAAAACTAAATTATGCATCTAAAGAAAGAAAAAAGCATATGAAAGGAATAGGGACCCACCATTGCCTATGAATGATGAATCCCAATGTTGATCAGGTGCATCTTCAGCTCCCTCCATCCAGTAAGCTCCAAAAATCCCTGTAGGAAATAGTGTTAGAGCTCGGGATTCCAATTCTTTTCATATACAATAGCAACAGATATATAATCTACTTTCATGAAGCATCAAGTTCAGATGTTCAACCATCACAAATATACAAGAAAAATAGAATGAATAGCTGAATAAGAGATACATACATCAAATCAGGAGATGAATCAGAAAGGAAGCATCCGATCATACAAATCAAGGAGAAGTTGCAGCCTTATGTTTTTTCTAACATGTTTGTTGAATGCTCAGGAATAGGTTGATGTAATAGCATATGAGAGTTATAGCATGTGGAGAAAATGTGGCTCCCACAAGGGTTGAGCCCAACATGTTGTCCTCTTCTTAATAATTGAGAGGGTACATAGTCCAGGCAGTCAACATGACTATCATAAGAATAGAGTGCAAGGTCCAGTCACAACTGTACTAGGGCAACCATCTCATCAAAGGAGCAGTCCTTCAATAATGCTACAGGAGATTCATCACCAATGATAAGAAGCAGTTCAGTCACCTTAGATGATTGTCCCAGGTAGAGTATCAAAACAATAAAGAGAAGAAAAAGCCATATAAGGTAGCATCAACTATTATAGCTAAAAGAGCAGTCTAATATAATTTACATGTTGAATGTAAATGTCACTACAGAAGCGTGCTCAAGGCTTTCCAAAAGTGTATATCTAGTTACAAAGGTGTATGTACCTGTCCAGAAGGATGAATATCTTTGTTACATAATGTATCTCTCTTGCAGAGGAAAGTATACATTACCCACTTCCCTTACTGTAACTTAAGCATAAACAATGCCTCATTGAATGATAGTATACAACAATGAGATGAATTAAGCTAGGAGCTAGGACAGAGATGGAATTTCTAGAGTGAGACAGTAACTGTTGGTCTTGCTAGAAGTGATAAAAAGTGGGATATGATTCCAATATGGTTGATAGAGACTTGGAAAGACTTGACTTGAAGAGGCGATGCATGTTGATTGACTTGAAGAGGCCATGTATGTTGCCTTCCAATGCGATAATTTATGTTGTTACCATCAAAAGTGGGTCCTAGTTTTTCTAAAAGTCTTCTAGACTTATCTATTTTCAAAAGTGGGTCTCTTTTTTTCATTCGGTAAAGGCTTCGATAGGGCAAATTTGGAATAACCTAGACTTGCACACTCTATTTAAATATCGTCCTCTTAAACATAAAAGTGGATGATATTTAAGTAGAGTGTACAAGCCTAGGTGGTCTAAGCAATGTTAAGGCACCTAGTTATCTTATACATAATTTAGTTTCACAAATACGGTTTGTCTCACTCTATTTTTGATATACTCTATGGTATATACCTATTATTCACTTTATTCGTTTTGTGTATCCAGCTTAGGGGAGATGACCCAGTAGTTGAGCACCCTAACTTCAGGTCTCTCAAAATCATGAGTGGCAATTTTGAATCCCTCCAAAATTTTTACAACAGTTTACTTGGCAAGGCCTCTACTTGTAACTAAGGTTTCAGGGCCACATCATCAAATATGATGCCACATCAACATGCTTTTTGTTGAGGTGTCAAATAGTTCCCCCCAAAAAAGGGTGGACCAATAGGTGTGCATTAGGTCATGTTTTGTTAGTGCGCTGATGTGACATGACATGATTGGTTGCTTTGTAGATCTAAAGGGCACATTTCATTCAATTATTAGTACTTATAGTCAACACTAACACCCTTAAAGTCAACTATCTCAAATTTTAGATCCCCAAGTGGATACGCATTTCGTACACTTCATTCGTTTTGTGTATCCAGCGGGAAGAAATAGTGCTTCTACACGCGTCACATGCTGCTCGCAGAAAGGGAGTTCGCGGAAATAGAGCTGTAATTCTACGGCCCTGGTCCAACTCAATTCCCCAAGTGGAAACTTCTTTGCATTGCTTATGTCCACACGTTGACCACGTTTTTTTTGGGGGGTTCAAATTGGAGAATAATAAAGTGGACGAAATATGCCTCTAATTGCGTATTTATTATTTAATTAAAATTCAGAATAGGATAGGCTATTCTGTAGGAGATCAACTGCCGGAGCATTTTTTTCCCGTAGTCCGATCAATTGGTTTTGTTTCGATATTTGGTTTTGTTCCATATTCATTTGAAATGTTTTCTTTCCTAAAGGAAAGCCACCAAACAAAACTTGAATTTACTGTGACTTGGATGAAGTACTATGATCGATTGGTGGTTGGCCACAGGTATAGTATGAATGAATAAATGAACGCTTTTAATAATGTCTACTAGGCCAAACAGCTTATGGAACCACCAAAAACCAAGAAAAAAAAACATACATCCACTTTTGTGATTATCGTCACTTCGTAGCTTTTCTAATACTATGTGTTAAGGGCATTGATTTCCTCACCTATCTATGAATCTGCACCTTTCGTGGACGGTTGTATTGTCTCGTAGTCCTTGAAGTCTTAGTGTTTATTCATCATTCCGATTTGAAATCACCATCATCCACTTCAGAGCTTTTCTAATACTATGTGGCTCTTCGTCTTCCTTTACTTTCCGGTCATCCAATTCAACTCTTCTGAGATAAATAATAATCTGAAGCTGCTTTGAACCAGTTGTCCTTGATCTTCTCCTGGCTGCTGGGCTTCAAAGTTGAACGGTTGAAGGAGTTTAAGAAATAAAACCAGCAAACAACCTAACCAAGAAAACTTGAAAAGAAAGTGTAAAGATGAAACATATATGCCGGAGATCAATAATAATCTGAAGCTGATTCTGTAGGAGATCAACTGCCGGATATTGGAATCAAACAAACTTGTAGTAGAATTGAACGCCCTTTCATACATTTTCAAATCCATCTCTGCTACTCTAAAAGAAACACATGAAACGCAAACTATATCATTCACAACCAATTTGCCCTCTTAAAAATTATAATTGAATTGTTTCATAAAAATCATGTTAATACATTGCTCTAGTACCCCTAAATTTTTTATTTAAAAAATATCCCTTTAATGTACTTATCTATTATTTATCATGTTCTAAGAGTGACCCACGACAGTTTCACCTAAAAGACATTGAATTCATTTGCTAACATTGTAAATATTAACTTGCGGAGCTAAATTACATATTGATTTATAGATTCCAAGATTGCAACTCTAACGACAATGTTTAGTAGGCCTAATTCAGCATGCTCTCTTGCATCAACTTCAAAAATTTTGTCATAGTTATTCTTGAACTTTAGGGTTCTATTTAAACATCATCCATTTCAATGGTTAAACAGTCAATAGCAATTTTACACCTCATCCACAATAAAAAGTGGTAAATATTTGTCTTATTTTTATTGGCCAAAATTGACTTTTGACTGTTGAAGTGGATGATGTTTAAAAACAGCCCATCTTTAACCTAATTTTAAATGTTGAAGGGACTCATGATTTGTAGGCATATATTCTCTCGATTGGCTCCTGGCTCCTCATAATTACTTTTATATATAAATGAATCTTTTAACTTATTTTATGTTTAAGTAGAGTGAAAAATAAGTTAAAAGATTCATTTATATATAACACAGATTAATAGTTCCTCTTTTACCTTCTTTTTTTTTTTTGGGTGGGGTGCTTCCCACTTAATTTAAATATTATATATATTTGTAAATTGAATGTAGATTGATTATATGTTAATTACGCTGAGTCACAGTGGGGTGGGGATGAGAGCACTCATTTTCCTAAATTTATAAAAAAATTTAAAATACCAAAAAGGAAAAAACAAACTTAAGAAAATAAAGAAAAAAAAACCAAAAAATAAATTAAAACCATTGGAGGAGGAGAAAAAGCTAAATCACAAAAACTATGCAACCAAAAATGAAATTGGAAAAAATAAAAAATAAAAAATAAAAACTAAAAGAGAAATTGGAAAAAAAAAAAAACCAAAAAAGAAATTAGAAACTGTTGGAAGCAGAAAAAGTTGGAGAAAATCAAGAAAGCTATGGAACCAAAAAAGAAATTTCAAAAATTATTAAAATTGCAAACAAAAAAAAATACTAGTTATGAGAATTCACAAGATCAACTGAATAGAATGCAAGTATCAAATTGAAGTGAATTGGAAGTCAATATGACAAGTACATATAGCCTTAAGCAACCTTGAGTTAATGGGAGTCAATCCCATAACTTAAGGAGATCTCAAGTAGATGTGGCAAGCTAAGTGGTGTGAAATAGATTGAAGGACTCTTCCTAACTACCACACACCCAGCTGAGGTGTCTTATGCCATGTGCATAAAATGAGGCTTCCAAATATGGCCAAATGAATGCCAAATTAAGCCAAATGAAATGTGTACACTAATATCCCCCCTTAAGCACAACTTAGGTGGGTGTAAAAGATGGATCCCGACAACAAGGCCTGATGAGGTACCCATGTACAAAAAGCTCTCATAAGTGGAGAAAGGTAGAAAACCCAATGGGAAAAAAACTACCCCCCCAAAAGAGAAAAACAAGAAAGTGTACTAGACACAATACAAAATACCCGATGGTGATAATCCTGCTGTGAAGAATCTATGGAAGCCTTCTGTGAAGTAACTCTAAACTCTGATATAGCAATAGGAGATGATGGCAATGATGTCAGGTTCCAAAATCATGAGTCCATGTTCCAGATTTAGAGACTGTAGATACAAAAAGAGCATGACCCCTAAATGTTTCTATTGCTGTATCTGGTGTTGATGATGACTCTTGATTAGATTCAGGATCCTTTATATTATGCTTTTCAAGAAGATTTGTCAGATGATTGATCTTCTTCTACAAACATTTTTGCTTAGTGTGCCCAATTTTATTACAGTATGTACACTTAGCTTTTTCTTTGCCTTGATCTGAAAAGCTTTGAGTGTTTGATTTTGAAGACTCGGCTTTCTTATCTTTCTTGATTTCTTTGTCCTTTTGTTTTCCTCCTTTGTTATTTTCCTAATTTCCAGCAACAAGAGCATGTGGTTTGGAATTCTTTATGGCACCCATTTGTATCAATTTATCCTGTTCCCTTGTTAAGTCAACAATGAATTCATCTAAAGTAGGTATTTTCCATGAAGCACCAAAAGCCCTTTTGGTGGTATAAAAAGAAGATACAAATACAGAATATTCAGGACCTAATTTGGAAAGCATAGAAAGTATGAGTTGATCTTCTTTTTTATCTATCCCACATTCTTTTAACTGCAATTTCAATGATCTGAACATTGTGAAATAATCTTCTAAGGTATCAAAATCTCTAGGGCTCAAACTGAGGAGCTCATTTTCTAACTCATGACTTTTTAATTCATCAACCTTCCCAAAGAGTTTTTCTAAGGTTTGCCATACCTCATTGGGTGTTTTCAAGGTTCCAACATGGAATAAAAGTTCAGGAGCTAGATTTAGACATAAGAACCCAAAGGCCTGATCACACTTATTGAACCATTTTTCTTTCTCTTTGATAGCATTTGGCTCTTTTTCTATGCCCATAGTCACTCTATATAACCCTTTATCCTTTAGCATAAGTTGAATACTAAGTTTCCAATCATGATAGTTAAAGGGTGTTAGAGGTTTGATTGGATGATTTGGCTCCATGCTTTACTTAGATTGTTTGCAGATTTGTTCTGAGATGTGGAAAGAAATATTGAGGAAGAAATGGAAGTGCATACAAGACACAACTCTAGATACCCCCTATGAAATTGGGCACTTTATATTTTAGTGCATGTTTAAAAATCCCTTTTTTTAATTCCCCCCCTCAAATGTGGCACTTTAGATTACATAGTGTAGTTTAGACAATTAAAAAAAAGTCTATTCTAACACCAAAATAATTTTAAATGCTGTTTGCAAGATAAAAAAAATTTGAGGAACCCACTTTAGGGCAAAGGGAAATTTGGGCAAACAGGGGCAAATAAGGAAAAATGCCCAAATATGTGTGCAAGATCCCCTGGCCATGGGTGAATCCAATCAGGTAGAGGGCTAAATGCTCTGATGTTGTGCAGAGCTGGACCAAACTAGGCAAAATGAATTCTTTAGAGCAGAGTATGGCATGCTGTATTGGTAGGGTCAACGAGCTTTCTGCAGGGCTTTACACCAATTTCAAGCTGATTTGGGGCCGCTTCATGCCCTTCTTGGGTCGTGACTCCTTCACCCTCCTCTTTGAGAAGAGGACCAACACATTGAATGTCTACTCCTCTTTACACGTTGAAGGGAACCCTACCGCTCCTCTTTGCCCTCGATACCCTTCCACAACATACATGGATAGAAGAAGAAACCCTCGACACCTCTGTCACTCTGAATCAAGCCTCCTCTCCACAGCGTGAGAAATGTGAGGTAAAAGTAAGGTTAAATCTGTGCATGATATGCTAGAGAAAGAGCCTTGCCTGAAGGCTAAACCGTAGGCTCAAAAAATCCTTCATGAAGGTGGGCGAGCCATGGGCACAATGCACTGTGTACAAGAGTTAAACCTTCAACACAGCAAACCCTTTGATTTGTTTGAACGTGGATTGGCCCCTCTCATTGGCTAACTTTTATGGAAAAATGCCTCTGTTGGCTTCCCTTTGTGGCTGCAACGACCCTCTATTGACATCTCTTTATATTGGCCACTCACAAATAAGAGCCAGCCAACACAAATGCTCCAGTAAATCACCCTTGATGGGCATTTCTGACTGTGTTGGATGTTTCTGCCTATGCTGGATGTGCAAAACAATAACAATAGTCACACGTAATAAAGAAACAATCACAAATAGAATGGCCTCACCAAACTAGAGTCAACTCACTCTCCAAGATTCCAGACAAATGCTCAAACCCAATGCCAAGCAATCCAACGTAGAATGATTTGCAACTTGCCACAGACTTCAACGAACCACCGAACATTAAGATCAGCTCTGATACCATATGAGAATTCACAAGATCAACTAAATAGAATGCAAGTATCAAATTGAAGTGAATTGGAAGTCAATATGATAAGCACATATAGCCTTGAGCAACCTTGAGTTAATGGGAGTCAATCCCATAACTTAAGGAGATCTCAAGTAGATGTGGCAAGCTATGTGGAGTGAAAGAGATTGAAGGACTCTTCCTAACTACCACACACCCAGCTGAGGTGTCTTATGCCATGTGCATAAAATGAGGCTTCCAAATATGGCCAAATGAATGCCAAATTAAGCCAAATGAAATGTGTACACTAATACTAGTTAACAAAGGTAACAGTATACTAATAGTGGCATAATTCTTTAATTTTAAAAAATTATATAAATTTATGCATCTTTAACTTTAAAAATTACATAAATTTATTTTAAAAATAAGATTATAAAGTACAATATGATATGATGTGATGTAAGGTAATAAAGTGACAATTGATAATAAACTATTGAGATACAATCTCCACACCCCTTCCTATCCTTTAGTTGGACCTTCTTCATATTCCTTTCTCTATCACACATATATTAACTTTTTCTTTTGACCTCATGCTCATAGTGACTCCTTTCCCCCTCTTCTACCCTAAAAAATTTCCCAAATCTTCTCTTTCTTTCATGTTTTTGACACATTGCATGCCTCCCCTCCCCTCCTCCTTTCATATTTTCATCCTCTCTTCTTATTCCCAACCTCCCCTATAACCTGTCCTACCCCCACCACCTCACTTACTCCCCCTTTTCTATCCTTACCTTGTCAATATTCATTTGTCATCATCATTCCCTCTTTTACCTCTTCAAATATGATGATTACTTGCTTAAGCATTTAATTCTGATTTATGTACTCCCAAAAAATTAATTTAGGTTGATTTATGTTCAGTTATTGCATTTATTTAATTAGCTTAGATAAGCATAGGGAAAGGTTGTTTTCCTTTACACATAGGTAAACATCTTGTAAAGAATGTATAGTAGGATAATTTAAGCTTTAGGTTATAAAAAGAAAATATGTTTAAACTAAAAATAATAATTGTATCTATTAACTATAATAGAAAGATAGATTTTATCTAATCGTGTTAAGTAATAATTTTATAGTCAATTAAATAGTATCTTTAGTAAAATAATTTGTATTAAGGAATTGCATTTGAACTCCAAGCTAAATAGGATTAATGCATCTAGATTATGAATTTATGGCTTTGTGAAACATTGGTGGATGTGTTGACTTATTACAATGTTTTTTTGACCTTATTGGATCTATCTTTTATTGGAGACATTCTTTCTATTCTTGGATGTGATAATCTGTTTAAATGGATTCTCTAGATCTTTGCTTCAACTGCCATCTTTGCCGCTCTCACTGCCACCATTGCCAAGACACTATCCAAGCATCACCACATGCAATGTCCTCTCGACAATTACATGCTCACTCTTCACAAGGCACTTCAATTTTTTAATGCCCAAAAATGTATGCATCACACATTACTACAATGCATTCTTGTTGTTCTTTCTCCTAGGATTCCTTATGGGCATAAATTCATCAATTTTCATTTGTTGTTCTTTCATTTATCTATGGTAACCTTCCTTTTCCCACTTCTCATCCTCCTCTAGCCACATCTTCCAACCACTTGGATCCCTCACTAGAGGTTGATTCCTTCTCTTCTTCTCTCACTAAATGTGAGTATATCCTATTCTTATAGTTGATGATATTCCTTCCTAATATGCCTCTTATACATCTATTAATAATCTTTCTTTTAGTTCCTTTAAGGACTCTTCTTCAAGTGATGATAAGACTGATTCATGTATAGATCCTTTCTTCTATCAAGGTGTAAACTTCTCTTGTTCTCCCCTAATCATCCTCCTTTGAGGGATGAACCCCATCTTGAGGAAACTATTGAACATGGTAACATAATTGACTATTTTCTTTGTATTACCTTAGTTGAAATTTCTCATATAGTAGGCATTCATCCTTCTACTCATGATTATTTATATCCACTATTCCTTCTCTTATATTGGAGCCATCTATCCTTGAACTAGAAGTTCCCTCCCAATACATTTATCCACCTTCTTTACCCACTACCTATTCCATATGATTTCTTTTGTTAGAGGCATCACCATCTATTTCTTTTGAGCCACCTTCCCCTCCTACAATTATAGCATCCCTCCCACCTTCTATTCCACCTTTTAGGTATACTCTTACACATGAAGCATTGTTACCTTCTTCTAACCTGCATGTTACTCCTTCATCCTCTTCCCTTGATCTCTCCTATGTCTATTCCAAACTCCAAGAACTTTTTCTCTAAGTTGTACAATTCTCTTCATCTTACTATCACTCCTTTCACACCCACTTGACATTAAATCTTTTTATTTTTTTATCATTTTTGTAGAATGACCGACCAACCTCTATCAAATCTTCTTATTTATTTTTTAATAATTTATATTTTTAAAGAGTAGTGATAGCTGGGAACCAACTTTCATTGCTTCCCATCTATAATTTTATTTGTTTTGAAATGAAGTGAACACTTTAGTTGATGTCTATCTTTCACTTGGGTCCATTCCATTTCAAAACAAATGATTAACTTGCAACTTTGAATTTTTCTTAAATTTATTCCATTTTTTCATTTTTGAACACTAACTTTAACAAAATTTCATTTATCCACTGCTTCATCTTTCTGAATTCCATCTCTGCATGACAAAGCTTAAAACTACTCTAATAACTATCTACCTCTATATGATGAGGGGGTCAATCCCAGAACACACAATAACACAGATTGCACATAGAAAATAGGAAAGATCTTTTATTGATTTGGACAACATATTACATTATAGAAAATGGAATCAAATCAGAGGATGAATCCTAAATAGGTTGGAACACATCACAACTTCCTTCCTCTAGATTCTGGAACCTTCTACCATATGTAGCTTCAAATCTACTAGGGTTTATGTTTTCCTTCCTTCTCGACTCTCCACTTTCTCCCTTTTCTCTACTACTCCAAAGGATTCCCAAAAATGGTCATAAATAGCCCTTTTTGAGCCTTCCATCCATAATTTTAAAATTTGTAACTCCCTCCAAAAATAGGTCAACTTCTGAGAGCCATAACTTTTGATCTGGGTGTCTGATTGATGGACTATTTGAGGTGTTGGAAAACTTGTGAAATTCTCTATGTGCTTAAAAACCACTCTGTTGATTCTACCCATTTTTGGGGCCATACGGGGCCTCGAAGTGCCTTGTATCTGACTTTGAAACATTTTCAAGGATTTTTAAAGAAATGGAAACTTTAATATCTTTCATCCCACAAGTGATCTTTGGCCAATTCATTCACCAAAGGTCATATTTTTCAATTATGAAGCTTTGAGCAAATTCCACTTCTATACGTGCTCAAATGCAAACTTTCTAAAAATAGCAATTGGCTATTTTTAGAAGTTTAGAAAAATGGAAGGTTCTACATCATTATTCAAGCAATTGTGTATCTAAAAATACAAAATTTGAAAATAACAGAAAAAACAATCATCATTTTTTGGGTGATGCAAGATTGCCCTTACACCACTGGATGCTCCTGCATCAGACACCCAGGGTAATTTGAGAAGTGACCTTGTCACATCTCAAGTATTTGAGGAAAACCCAAATGGTCAACCTCTTCCTTAAACAGCTAGGAAGATTCCTCAATAGGCCTTTCTTTCCACTTTACCAAATATTCTTCATATTGCTTGTTCCAAGTACTTCTTCTCACATGGCTATCCAATATTTCTTCTATATCCTCCTTAGAAGTAGATGCTGGGATATTCCACTGTTCTTCTATTGGTCCATCCTCTGTGTCACCTTCATGATACTCTGTTAAATCAGCAATGTTGAACACAGGGAAAATGTTGATTCCACTTGGCAACTCTACTTCATATGCATTTCTTGAATCATGCTTCTTCAGGATACTGCATGGTCCAAATTTCTTCATCTTTAGCTTATTATATGTTCCCATAGGATACCTTTCCTTCCTCAGGTGAACCATAACTTCATCTCCAACCTTGAACTCCTTAAATCTTCTCTTTTAATTTGCCTTAGCCTTGTGCTATGAATTCATCTTATTGATATGTTTTCTTACCTCCTCATGCAAGTTATTTAGGTGCTTTGTAAAGTCTGGAGCCTCGAAACTGCTTTTCTCTTCCCTATCCATCTTCCTCAACTCAAAAGCATTTATTTAACTATTACCATATACAATTTGGAATGGATATTTACCAGTACTTCTGTTGACAAAATTGTTGTATACGAACTTTGCCAATGGTAACATCAAATCCCATCCCTTGGGCTTATCTCCTACCAAGCATCTCAGCAGGTTTCCTAGACTCCTTTTCGCCACCTCTGTCTATCCATTAGTCTGCAGATGATTTGCAAAACTAAACTTTAAATTAGTCTTCAACTTCTTCTATAAAGTCCTCCAAAAATACCTAACAAACCTGGTATCTCAATTTGAAACTATGCTTTTTGGTAGACCATGTAGTCTTACCACCTTTCTAAAAAGTAATTCTACAGTATGAACAAAATCACTAGTCTTATGGCATGGAATAAGTGTGCCATCTTTGAAAACCTATCAACCACCACAAATATGGTGTCATGTTCTCTCTGCATTCTCAAAAAACCAAGAACAAAATCCATGCTTATGTCTTCTTAGGGTCTCTCTAGTATAGGTAACAATTGATACAACCCTATATTCTGACTTACCCCTTTGTCCACCTGACATATTTTATAGATTTGCACAAATTTATTCACATCCTGGTGCAACTATGGCCAGTGGTAATTCTCACTAACAAGAGAAATTGTTTTATCTCAACCAAAATGTCCTATCAATCCTCCACTATGATTCTCTTTGATTAGATTCTCTCTCATGGAACTCCTTGGAATGCACAATCTAGTGTAGTGTCCTAGCATAAAACAATCAAGTTTACAACTTCTAGTCTTTCTCTAGCTATGTACAAACCCTCTGATTGATCAAGCTATCTAGAACACAATGAATCGACAATGCAAGAAGTGACTTTTACATTACTTTGGCCAAAGTTTTTATAATAAAAGAGTTGACTGTTCACACAATTCTATCTCGACTTGGAGATTGACATTCTTTCTATGCTAAGTTATTAACTGGGTAGACTAGGCAATCATAGGATAAAGACTAGTTGATTTATGACCATGCATTGAGCCCCTCTTTGTGTTCTTGCAATCTTGGGTCTATGACAACTATCATCTACTCAATTGCCTTCCAACCCATTTTTCTAACTCAAACATAGGTAAATAGGTTTTAAATACTTTATCAAAATCTAAGAACTAATATCATTCTCTCTAGTCCAAACATGGGTGTATGAGCACACGACTCTTAGAAGGCCTTTGACCAAGATAAACAAGTTATTTAGCAAATATTACTCTTTACTAGTCTAATTGGCATTACTAGTTTACCCTCTTCTACGGGTCAACTAGATAATTAAAATATTAAATTCTAAATGACTAAAATTATACTTTGAGCCCTACTTTGTATTCTCACAATCTTGGGTCTATGACAAATGTCAACTACTCAAAGCTCAGTACTATCAAATATTCTCCTGCTCACGGAGTAGGCGAAATAGTTACTCCTTATGTCATTGGGTCTAAAAGCATACTCCCATCACATGTCTTAATCAATATCAACTAAGGTCACAATATCTTTGAAATTGAGGAGCAAACTACCTTTGTTTTAGATTTATAACCGACTTACACTTTGTCAGAATTTTCATCACATATTCTATCTGAATTGCAAATTAAAATAACACTTATACTTGTGACAACCTTGAGTTCTTTAGCAAATAAACAAGTTAAACAAGTTAGCAAATATTACTCTTTACTAGTCTAATTGGCATTACCAGTTTACCCTCTTCTATGGGTCAACTAGATAATTAAAATATTAAAGTCTAAATGACTGAAATTATACTTTGAGCCTTGCTTTGTATCCTCATGTAATCTTGGGTCTATGATAAATGTCAACTACTCAAAGCTTAGTACTATCAAATATCCTCCTACTCACGGAGTAGACAAAATAGTTACTCCTTATGTCATTGGGTCTAAAAGCATATTCCCATCACATTCTTAATCAATATCAACTAAGGTCACAATATCTTTGCAATCAAGAAGCAAACTACCTTTGTTTTAGATTTATAACCGACTTACACTTTGTCAAAATTTTCATGTCACATATTCTATCTGAATTTCAAGTTAAAATAACACTTATACTTGTGACAACCTTGAGTTCTCAATCTAGGTTCCTGTCACTATATTTTTGGCTGGACCAAAATAATAATTGTTTGTATCTTCCATATAAAATGGGTGTTCAAAATTAAGGCCAAAGCACTACCTTTTAAAAGATATTTACTCAAATTAGATGGCCATAACACTGCCAATGATAGCTTATTTGTTTAATTCAAATGGCTATACACTACCATCGAAAGGTTATATACTCATTACAGTTGGATATAATACTGCCATTGAGTACTTAAATACTCATTTCAAATGGCCATACTACTACCATCGAAAGGTTATATACTCATTTCAGTTGGCTATAATAATGCCATTGACTAGTTAAATACTCATTTCGAATGGCCATACTACTGCAATCGAAAGGTTATATACTCATTATAGTTGGCTATAATACTTCCACCACATGGTAAATGTAATACACAGTAATCTATTGGCCAAAACTTAGCCAAGATACAAGCAATATATGACTTGCTCTCTGTTATATGGAATCAATCAAGAGGATACTCATATAATTTAAAGATTAGGCCTTTACAAGTGTTGAAAAACTATAAGTTTTCTTTCTCATGATCTTGCATTTAAAGATAAAAAGTATATGAGATTACACAACACTATCAGCCATGTTCATAACTACTTGCCTTTAAAGGTGGTTTGGCTGATTGTGTACATCTATTCACGGCCTCATGCAAACTCTCAAGTCACATGTATATTTATATATAATGGTTTGATAACACACATGTAAAATAAGATCTCAAGACCATGCCAAGTATTAAGGCATATGAGACTGATTTTTCTAAGTCGTGACATGAGAATACCATAAAGAATAATGTGTCACAGACTACACAAAATAAATTCACCAGTGGTAACAAGTTGCAGGCCACACCATTGAATTCGTCAATGATATTATGGTGTACAGGTTGCGACTTAATTATATAGAAATCAATAATATGTATAACATTTAAGTTAATTACACTTGCTCAGGTGGTAGACTCTCTACAGAGTGAGCCTTAGGAGTTTAACATAATGTGGTTTGCATAAGAGTTTGACATTACAAAAAACCACAATGTATACACGCTCAGGCTGAGCTTACACAAAGAATACGTTCGGCCTAGTTTGAAAAACACTTCGATATACAAAGATCCAGTTCGATAATACTTTCCAACATTAAAGAATGTAGATTTAAACAACTTACATAGCATGCTAGAAGGACTTACTCACAATTTGATAACTTCACTGTTGTGCTTAAGCTTTTACCCCACACAGGAGCTACCTCTCCCTTTTCTTGAGTGATATCTTCCCTGAAAAATAATAATGGATTTCTTTCTAATGGAGTCTGTATTCCCTGACTGACTCACAGTTTTTAGCTTAATTCACGAATTGGTTGTTAGACCATCCAGTCACCCCTTCCTCTCCTGCGCCTATTCCTATATGTTGGCATTATGGAAGGTGGTTATTCCCCATACTTCTCCAAGAATATAGGAGGCTCTAGGTAGTGGGAGAAGGTTCCACCTTTTCTATCCAAATCTTTGGTTGGAAAGAAATTACCTTATAACAATAATTCAGCCTCCCCTATACCTAGAAATAAAATGATAAATATAAACAAACTTGGAACATAATTATAGCATAAATAACTTTAAAAAGTATATATTATGTCCAAGTGTCTCTGATACAAGAAATATAAATGTTATATTTGGGTTCAGAAGATGCATGACCAAAGATGAGGTATCAGCACTAATGTGTGAATCGACAACTCTGATAAAGCACACATGACGAGATTAGTTGTTGTAATGTCCCCTTCTCATAAGTCCAAATTTCACAATTTTGTACATGATTTCAACTCGCAAAAAGAGAACATTAGTACACTAATCTTTCTTTGATTTCCAACTAATTGTAATATATATAAGACATATTCAAATTACATAATGACATTGCCCTTATAATCTTATAAACTTATGATCAATATCAAATATACAATTCACATTTTTCATCAATAATCATATGATCACTATCAATATACATTTCTCATTTCCCTCATTATTCTTATGTTCACTATCAATATATATATTTCTCATTTTCTATCATTATCCGTCATATGGATCCATGCATTAATCATTAACTTCATATGAGATGAGGTGATAGGATGCTCTTTGGCCAATCACCATCATGGGTCTACTATTTATCCTTTGATTCGAGGGGTGGATATCCACTAGCTAAGTCAAGGCCACTGTGAGAATCCTTGGTACAAGGGGTGCCTTTTGCACCAGCTGTAACCAATGCCTCTATATAATAATCCTTTGGCACGAGGGGTACCTTTTGTACTAGCTATAACAAAGGCCACTATCCACTTGCTCGAGGGGTACCTTTTATACCAGCTGAGACAAGGGCCACTAATTACCCATGGTTCGCTAACTAGTCATCTCATGTTCACCTTCTCATATGAGGTTAATATATTAATTTCATGGTTCAATATGTTTCATAAATGTTATGTCTTATCTCATGTAACATCTAACAATTTATTTCCTTGTGCTCATCATATCATGGAATTAAACATTAAACAATGTATAATGCAGCAAAAGACACATTGAATATAAATCACATACCTTACTTATTGTCGACCTTGGTTGTGACAATTATATGCTTGAAATCTTCGATCTCATTAAAGTTACTGAGAATATGCCTTGTGGCCTGCAACCAGAGATATTATATGTTTGCTATGAATGATGAAGTTCTCGATGTGGCAAAATATGATTATAAATAATGCTGGCTGGATTCACTGTATCAATGTGATGGATCGTTTGGCTAAATAATGATGTTTCTTCACTAGTCTTTCCTTATTTTCTGCTATCAACCTTTGATATGTATGTGTTATGTGTTATCTTTGTCTGATGCCGATGAATGCCTTTTGACCATCACATTTATACCTTGGATTTAGTCCGAATGGAGGCATTGTTTAATGATGGTCATCACCTTTCCAATGGAAGTAACTTTTGTTAACAAATCATTAGTTATGCTTCTAACATAAGATCGTCGATCACTCTTATTTATTGCTTCATTATGGATTGTTAATGTTCTTAACCATTTGATGACCCCTACATTGTTATATTATCAATTCCATCACCCAACGCTGTGATCGATGCCACTGCTGGCCTTTATGAGTATATTCACTATGAAGATGGTTTGTATTTTAGTGCCATGTCACTGATCTTAGTCGATCATTGACATAATTATCAATTCTTATTTACTATTGTATTTCTTCTTGATCGTTGGAAGACATGAAGGATCGCTCTCAATTTTAGATTGTCTTCATCATCCTTCAATAATCTCATTTTTTTCGTTATACTCTTTGTCTTATCTTAGTTTGCTAAACAAGATCTTAATTGATCCTTTTGCTAGAATTAACAGGTCTTATTTATTATTTGTCTTCTTCTACTCTTGTAATGAAATAGGCTAAATCCTTTAATGTTTTTCGAGTAGAGAATAATCGAGACGAATATTTCCAATCTTTAATTGGAAATCATCGAATCATGACAGGGTGACTATTCCAATCTTTAATTGGAATAGGGTCATTGAGGAATATGACATGCCTCCCCTCTTGAGATTTCTTGTCCTCAAGCAATCCCTATTTCTTCGGGACACTAAATTTTAAGATCAATTTTCTTTCTTTCTTTTATTTGAAGTTGCTTTACTTTCTTCCTGAATTTCTTTGTTGAGTATGATTTCTCTATTGTGTGCTTGAGCTCTTTTGCTTAATTGCATTAACTATCTTTGATCCCTAGGCTGGCAAGATCAAAGCTTTGATACCACTTGTAATGTCCCCTTCTCGCAAGTCCAAAATTCACAATTTTGTACACAATTTCAACTCGCAAAAAGAGAATATTAGTACACTAATCTTTCTTTGATTTCCAACTAATTGTAATATATATAAGACATATTTAAATTACATAATGACATTGCCCTTATAATTTTATAAACTTATGATCAATATCAAATATACAATTCACATTTTTCATCAATAATCATACGATCACTATCAATATACATTTCTCATTTCCCTCATTATTATTATGTTCACTATCAATATATATATTTCTTATTTTCTATCATTATCCATCATATTGGATCCATGCATTAATCATTGATTTCATATGAGATGAGGTGATAGGATGCTCTTTGTCTAATCACCATCATGGGTCCACTATTTATCCTTTGACTCGAGGGGTGGATACCCACCAGTTGAGTCAAGGCCACTATGATAATCCTTGGTATGAGGGGTGCCTTTTGTACTAGTTGTAACCAAGGCCTCTATATAATAATCCTTTGGCACGAGGGGTACCTTTTGTACTAGCTATGACAAAGGCCACTATCCACTTGCTCGAGGGGTACCTTTTATACTAGCTGAGACAAGGGCCACTAATTACCCATGGCTGGCTAACTAGTCATCTCATGTTCAGCTTCTCATATGAGGTTAATATATTAATTTCATGGCTCAATATGTTTCACAAATGTTATGTCTTATCTCACATAACATCTAACACTTTATTTCCTAAGAATTTTACTTCTTATGCTCATCATATCATGGAATTAAACATTAAACAATGTATAATGCAGCAAAAGACACATTGAATATAAATCACATACCTTGCTTATTGTCGGCCTTGGCTATGATAATTATATGCTTCAAATCTTCGATCTCATTAAAGTTGCTGAGAATATGCCTTACGGTCTGCAACCAGAGATATTATATGTTTGCTATGAATGATGAAGTTCTTGATGTGGCAGAATATGATTATAAATAATGTTGGTTGGATTCACTGTATCAATGTGATGGATCATTTGGCTAAATAATGATGTTTCTTCAATAGTCTTTCCTTATTTGCTGCTATCAGCCTTTGATATGTAAGTGTTATGTGATATCTTTATCTTATGCCATTGAATGCCTTTCGACCATCACATTTATACCTTGGATTCAGCCTGAATGGAGGTGTTGTTTAATGATGGTAGTCACCTTTCCAACAGAAGTATCTTTTGTTAACAAATCATTAGTTATGCTTCTAACATAGGATCGCCGATCACTCTTATCTATTGCTTCATTATGGATTGTTAATGTTCTTAGCCATTCAATGACCCTTGCATTGTTATATTATCAATTGCATCGCCTAAGGCTGTGATCGATGCCACTACTGGCCTTTATGAGTATATTCGCTATGAAGATGGTTTGTATTTTAGTGCCATGTCACTGATCTTAGTCTATCATTGACATAATTATCAATTCTTATTTACTATTGTATTTTTTCTTGATCGTCGGAAGACATGAAGGATCGCTCTCAATTTTAGATTGTCTTCATCATCCTTAAATAATCTCATTTTTGTCTTTATACTCTTTGTCTTATCTTAGTTTGCTAAACAAGATCTTAATCGATCCTTTTGCTAGAATTAACAACTCTTATTTATTATTTGTCTTCTTCTACTCTTGCAATGAAATAGGCTAACTCCTTTAATGTTTTTAGAGTAGAGAATAATGGAGACGAATATTTCCAAACTATAATTGGAAATCACCGAATCATGATAGGGTGAGTATTCCAATCTTTAATTGGAATAGGGTCATCGAGGGATATGATAGTTGTCAAGTTATAATCATGACTCAGGTCGACACCAAATGACAAAAGGAGAGAATATGCAAATCAAGAAGGCATACCGACACAAAACAACTACTAGGTGTGTGTGTGATTCTCAGATGACACAATGATCATTGTATTCTCGCGATCTATCACCCTCTACCTGTGATGCTCTCCCTCCTCTTCTGGGAGGGGGAAACATTGTCCTTGCATCCACCTTAGTTGTACAACAATAGTTAGTCCATTACATTATTTAATCATGTGCTTAATAATATTGCCTCATACAATATCCATTATACATAAAATAATATAAAACATATGTATTTCTAATCCACCAGAACATTGCTTTAATCATCATTAATTTCACTAACTCACTATCTGTCTACTTGAAATAAGATGGTGTTGACCCCATTTTCAACTTGCCAATTTTTAAAATTTTGTGTCAAAATCTCTAGGTTGAATCACTCTTATTCATAAGTGCTCTAATTATCCTAAAGCGTCAAATAAATTCTTAAATTTGAAGGAGAATCATCCATCGTTCCAGTTTGAGCTCCCAGAATTGTCATGCAGATTGACAGTTTTTATGAAAACAATTAAATCTTAAGATTTGTGATAAATGGAGAAAAATTCTTTTTATGGTGGTGTTCACAACTCCATTTTGCCTAATCTAACAAGTTTCGAGATTGGGGTGTCTCATGGTTTGGGAGATTTTAAAACTTTAATTTTTTGGCAGGCAATTTGCGGAAACGATTAAATCATGGTTTCTATAAAGGCTGGAGCATAATCACTTGGTAGGGGATCTCATGGTGCTATTATGAACAATGTGGCAAGGTTTCACAAGAAAATACTTTCCCGGTCAAAATTTATGCGTCTTTCACCATCTTCATGCTTGCAAATCAATTATGCAAATTTTTATGAAGTGATGTTAGGCAACGTAATCAGTTTCAAAAGTTTTTAGCATCCGTGAAGTTATCAAGTCTGCAACAACACCAATGAGAGGAGAAGTTTACTTGTGTCATCAGAAAGTATGAACTTCATAATGTTATGCTTCACACGTCGTTAATGAAGTGGTTACTTCTGCTTTTGAAAACTATTGTCGGCTAAAGTAGGTTTCGAAATTAGTTTTAAACGTCGATGAAGGACACTTGCACTTATCATCAGAGAATTTAAATACTTCCAAAGGTGTCTTCGGCCACCGATAATGTTTTAACCACCCTTCAAAGCGCCGATGGGAAGCATGCAAAGCATGAAGGTATGCACAAAGCGCAACACTTTTATAAGAATTCAAAACCTATCATATGATCTGAAATGCGTTGTGTCGGGCTTTTTAAAATGTTCTCATGAAAGTTACCGACAAAGGTTGTAAAAGCACGTCAAAATATCGATGAAGGATAACCTACAAATTTTCACTAGTTATGAATTACGTTTAAAATGTCGATTCAATTGCCGATAGTAAAAAAGTTTCTATTAACCAACTATTAAAAACTAGAAGTTCATCGGCAGTTTAAATAAGTTTTCTAAGTAATGGTCAATGCGGATAAAGAAGATCGGCCTCTCATATCGATAATCAGAGAATGCAGGAGGTTTTGAAAACATTTAAAAATGCCGACAGGCTTTCGAAACATGCTTGAAATACCGATGAAGAAGCTCTTTTAGATGTTTTTGGATCGGCGTTGAAGCTAGTTTTTCGAACTTCCAAAGAAGTCGATAAGCCGATAATAAGGCAGTTATTATAATTACCTATATTGTCGTCTTTATGACAGGAAGTTTCAATGTTTTCGATGTAATTCATTCCCAAATCTTTACAAAAGAGGAACTCTTGAGCGAGTGTATGAATATCTATCGAAGCACATAATTGCTACTATGTTAGTAATACAAAAGGCTAAGCAAGACACAGAAATGTGGTCTTATGTAATGCGACGCCACATAATATACACAAAACGGATCTGTTATGAATACTTTTGAAAATTTAAGCAAATCAAAACGTGATGAAAGGAGGAGTTTTTCGTTAGATATTGCAGATGCAAGTGTTCTGGTAGACATGTATGCAAAATGTGGAAGCGTAAACATGACGCCTTAGCTGTTTGACAAAACATTTCAAAGAAATACGTTCCAACATAATGCAATATTGCAAGATATACAACAAATAGATTTTTTGAAAAGACTTTAAAAACTTTCAAGCAAATACTCTTGGCAAGCGGAAAGCCAAACTCTACAACCTTTGAGAGCAATGAGCATACTCTTGGTCTGTTATTAATGGGAGTATTGGAAAAGGGTATGGATCCGTCAAAGCATGATTGGAAGTGGAGTTTCGTTGTATGTTGTGGTTGCAGCACCTTGGTAGCCATATATGTAAAATGTAGATGAATAAACAGTGCGTTTGAAATGTTTTCTAGGTTGCCCAAAGAAAATGGCAGGTGTTTAAACTCTTTTGAAGGTGTTTGGACTGTTTTGGAGGTGCCTCAATACAGATGTCACCTCATGGAATGCAACTATGCGATGGGTAGTTATAAAACCAACTCCATAACTTTTCCAGCGTCCTCTCAACCTGCGCGAGCATTTGACAAATGTCTCAAAGAAATGTGGTCTCATGATATGCAATGAATACAAGATATGCAGAAAATAAAACGTGTCACAAAGATTTAGAAGCTTCCAAGCGAATGCAATTGACAGGTGTAGACCCACGTTTTGTGCCCAAATGGGAACTTTAGAAGAAGGATTTGCGCATAATGGATTTCTTGAAAAGGCTTTAATATATTTCAAACAAAAACAATACGCAACCATAAAGACAAATACCACGAACTTCGCCAACATTCACTCTCAGCGCCATTATGGGATGGGGATTTTGTTAAATTTTAGCGGTGGAAATGCTCTAGCAGACCGGTATGCAAAATATGGAGGCATAACCAATGCACATGAACAGTTTGAACGGATGCTTAAAAGAAATGTGATCTTGCGGTAACAGTAAAATATTTCTATTGGAATCCTTTTTGTAGCTACTGCTGCATGGTTGCTATTTGAACAGTTTTGATATGCCTTATTGTCACTCAATGATAATATGCACTTACTTTTGGTTGCTATATTGTTTTCTTGGGCAAGTTCTATAGCTTTTCTCTGTTAATTTTGGTAGCTAGGTAGATCCCTTCTAAAGACCGACCTAGTCATAAAATGCCGAATGGCCTATCGGCCTTAGCATTTTGAGAATCTCAGTTGTATTATCTGATTTAAGACAGGCCCTAATTGGGTGAACTCATTATTCAATGTATCCTGAAATTGCAAATAGGTCAGGACCTATTTCAATGTAACATATATGTAATTTGAATTATTATAACATGGCGCCAAATTGTTTAAGGCCGACCAAAGTTATTGTTTGTGCAATCTCCTATAAATGTAAAGTGACTTGTAGTCACAATACATACAGCAACACATCGAATTCTGCTCTGCAAAAACTATCCACTAGCGATCTACTTCAAGTCTAGCAATATTCATGTGCAATTAGCAAGAAGTTTTGCCAATAGTTGAACCGTTCAATAGGTTCAATGGTTCAACAGGGTCAATAGTTCAACTAGTTCAACAGTTCAAAGGGTTTGGTGGTTCAAGGAGTTCTGCCGATAGTTGAACCATTCGGTAGGTTCAACGGTTCAACAGTTCAACTAGTTCAACAGTTCAACGGGTTCGACGATTCAAGGAGTTCAATAGTTCAACTAGTTATGTGATTCGATAATTTGATTTATTCATTTTGTACCCTAGCTTGGCAAAGTTGTAATTTGCCTCTGTCATCAATATAATCAGATCTGAGTTTTTCTTGTTGGGTTTTTCAACTCTAAGAGAGAGGTTTTCCCAGGGTATCTTTGTGTTATGTGTGTATTTGTGTCTTCTTGTTCCTTACTATAAATCTAATTGCTAAAATTAACATGGTATCAGAGCCAAGTTCGAATTAGTATAATCAGATTTGTAGTAACCAATTATTTACTTCTGCTCTTATCACTTCTTCAAGATGGTTCTCAGGGTGGAAGATAGATTGGATGGGGCTTCCAATTTCACATCATGGAGAGTCTGCATCATGCTTACATTGAATGAAAATGACCTTGCAGACTTTGTGACCAAATAATCTTCCGACCTTGAGGCAGAAGGAGAAAAGACCCAATGGAGGAAGAAAGATCTTCAAGCTCAGAAGATCTTAATTGATTCAGTAAAGGACCACATTATTCTCATCATCTCCAAGCTAAAGACAGTAAGCACAATGTTCAGAACCTTGGAGGAGATGTATGAAATCAACAACACTAGTCGTGTTCTAGCTTTGAAGTAGTAGCTTCATCACATCAAGATGGATAAAGGTGAATCCATCATGGCTTACTTCATGAGGATTTCTGATTTGAGAGATTAGCTCTCATCTATTGGAAAGATTGTTGATGAAACTGATTTAACTATGCTAGCCCTCAATGGTCTTCTAGCATCTTGGGAATCCTACATTCAAGGAATTAGTGCAAGAGCTGATCTGCCCAAGTTTGACAGATTAAGGGCTAATTGTATTCAAGAAGAGTCTCGACTGGCTACTAGAGGAGTTATCAAAAACACTCATGTCCTTGCTGCCCAGTCTTTCAAGAAGAAAGGAGGCTATTGGAAGAAGAACAATTTCAAGAGGAATAGAGATCAAAGGTCTAATCCACCTCATGATTCGAAGAAAAAGAAAAAGGACCTGTCTCTCATCAAGTGCTTTAGGTGTGACAAATTCGGTCACTATGCAAGGGACTGTTTATCCTAGTCTAAGCAACAAGAAGCAAACTTAAATGAAGTCTCAAATCAGTCTAATACTGAAGACTTCCTTTTCATTTCTGCTCTGTCAAGCAATGTACCCTCAGACAGTGATACTTGGTTGATTGATAGTGGTGCATCTAGACACATCACCAGCTATCGAGAGCACCTCTCAGATTTAGTGGAGAAAGAGTCTAATCTTCATGTGGTCATTGGTGATGATGCTCGCTATTCTGTGAGAGGTTTTGGTACTACTTCCCTTAATTTAGATTCTAGAATTTCTCTTCACCTTAGTGATATTTTGTTTGTGCCAAGAATCAAAAGAAACCTTATCTCCATATCAACACTAGAAGATAACGGTTATTAGATTGCATTTTCTGAGGGAAGAGTGCTTGCATGGCCTAAGAAGTCCAGTATTAAATCAACTCGTGTCATTGGGAATAGGTATGAGAGCCTATATAAGATTTCATCATGTCCAGTTCAAGCTCTCATTCATGAAGCTCCTGAGTCAAGTGAGCTATGGCGTAGAAGACTTGGACATCTTCATTTCCGAGCCCTCCCCACACTTGAGAAGATAGTTAAAGGTATGCCTAAACTTAGTCATATTCATGATGATACATGCAAAGGTTGTGCTATGGGTAAAAACACTAAGAGTCCATTTCATCAAAGTGAAAGTAGGTCTAAAGAGAAATTAGCTCTTGTGCATTCTGATTTATGTGGTCCTATGTCTATTGCTTCCCCAAGTGGATTCTTGTATTATGTAATCTTTATAGATGACTACTCTAGTAAAACTTGGATTTACTTTCTCAAATCAAAAGAATCTAATGAAGTTCTAAGTAGATTCAAAGAATTTAAAGCTTTAGCTGAAAATATATCTGGGAAAAGAATTAAAGTTTTAAGGTCTAACAATGGAGTGAATACACCTTAGGTAGTTTTCATGATTTTTGTGTTGAGGCAGGGATCAAGAGGGAGTTTTGTGTTCCCTACAACCCTCAGCAAAATGGGGTTGTAGAAAGAAAGAATAGATCCATAGTTGAGGCAGCAAAAGCTATGATTCATGATCAGGATTTGTAGACTCTCCTATGGGCCGAAGCATCTAGGACCGCTATCCACATTCAGAATAGATGCCTTCACCGTGTATTGAAAGATATGACTCCAGAAGAAGCATTTTTAGGGATCAAACCTGATATCAGTCACTTGAGGATCTTCGGGAGTCCAGTATATATCCATGTACCCAAAGAGAAGAGAACCAAGTTGGAAACTTCTGGCAAAAGAGGCATTCTTGTGGGCTACATCGAAACATCCAAAGCATTCAAAATTTACATTTCAGGTCAGAAGTTTATTGAGGTTAGTAGAGATGTCACTTTTGAAGAAAATATTGCACTCAAAAGATCTAAAGGCTCTAGTATAGAGATTGACAATGAAGTCCATGATAACCCTCAAGACATGGATATTGAGCATGATACTGAGATTCATAGTGAGTCTACATAATCTAAAAATCATGATGATCCAAGTGAACCTTTGTATCCTACCGATGGGCCTAGGGACATTACCGTGAGTAAGAAGAGACCTCTCTGGATTCAAGAGGCAGAAAAGTTTGTAGCTCCAAGTGGCACATTCAGAAAAAGTAGGAGGCTTCAGAAATTCTCTGACTATGTTACATTGATGTGCAATCTCATTGAGACTGAACCTTCTAGCGTTGAAGAGGCCATGAAACAACAAGCATGGAAGAATGCTATGGATGAAGAATATTAGTCTATCATCAAAATGATGTTTGGGATATTGTGCCTAGACCCAAAGGTAAGTCTATCGTATCTTCCAAATGGTTGTTTAAAATTAAACATGCTGCTGTTGGAAGTATTAAGAAATACAAAGGTAGATTTGTGGCTCATGGCTTCTCTCAGAAAGAAGGCATAGATTATGAGGAAACCTTTGCCCCTGTTGCTCGATATACTTCCATCAGGACTGTCATTGCTATTGCTGCAGCTAAGGGATGGAAGTTCCATCAGATGGATGTAAAGACAGCCTTCCTCAATGGTGTTATTGAAGAAGAGGTCTACATTGAGCAACCTGAAGGCTTTGTGATCCATAAGAAAGAATCTCATGTATGCAGATTGAAGAAAGCATTATATGGCCTTAAGCAGGCCCCCCGTGCTTGGTATGAAAGAATTGACAAGTACTTGGTAAGCCTAGGATTCTGTAAGAATGATGCTGATCCTAACCTTTACTTCAAGGTATTCAATGGTGAAATGTTGATTTTGGTTTTATAGGTTGATGACTTATTCCTAACTGGAGAAGATCATCTCATTCTTAGATGTAAGGAAGAATTGACTTCAGAATTTGAAATGAAAGATCTAGGTCTCATGCATTTCTTTCTAGGGTTAGAAGTATGGCAAAGACCCAATGAAATTATTCTAAGTCAAGGAAAATATACCATTGATATTTTGAAGAGATTTGGAATGTTAGATTGTAAACCTATGCCTACTCATATGGAAACTAACTTAAAGAAGTTGTGTGAATCTATAGCTAGGTCTGATCTTGTGGATCCTACTGAATACAGGCAGCTAATTGGATCCTTGATGTATCTAGTTAACACTAGACCTGACATTTGCTATGCAGTGAGTGCCCTCAGCCAGTTCATGTGTGAACCAAGGTAGATTCACCTTGTTGCAGCCAAGCATATCTTAAGGTATTTGTGTGGTACAGTTGGATATGGATTGAAGTACTCTTCCAATACAGTTATTACCTTGGAAGGCTATTCTGATTCTGATTGGGCAAGAAGTGTCACTGATAGAAAGAGCACTTCTAGAGTTTGCTTCAGCTTGGGATCCACTATGATATCCTGGTACAACAGGAAGCAGTCTTCAGTAGCATTGAGTATTGTTGAAGCAGAATATATTGCAGCTTGTGTGGCATCTCGAGAAGCAGTGTGGCTTCAAAAACTCCTTGCAGGATTGTTTGGACAACCTTGGGAGCCTACAGTTATTCATAGTGGTAACCAGAGCTGTGTGAAGCTCTTTGCCAATCCTGTGTTTCATGACAGATCAAAGCATGTGGAAACTTAGTATCACTATATCCAGGATATGGTACAAAGGAATTATATTCAGCTGAAATACATCAGCACTGATGAGGAAACATTGGATGTTCTCACCAAACCTCTTGCTCAAGTAAAGCTTGCATTTTTTTGAGACAAGCTTGGAGTTGTAGAGAATGAAGCCCTAGCTGAGAGGGAGTCTCAGCATCAGTGATACATTATACTATATCTTCCACCCTCTGCAAGTAGGCATGGTGGATCCACCCTCTGCAAGTAGGCATGGTGGTAATGCACTCTTCTCTGGGAGAAGTTTGAGGTGAAAGCCCTCTTCCACCCTCTGCGAGTAGGCATAGTGAATCCACCCTCTGGAAGTAGGTATGGTGGATATCATGGAAGAAATTCCATGATGTGCTTGTTCACCCTTTGGGAGTATCTATGGTAAACGTCATGTGGAGATGACAATAAGCACTTATGTTTTCATCTATGGGAGTAGCCATGATGGTAGTCACTATGTGACTTGATCCTTATGAAGGAATCCTCCCCAGCTAAGAGGGAGTGTTGATTTTGGTAGCTAGGTCAGATCTCTTCTAGAGACTGACCTAGTCATAAAATACCGAATGGCCTATCGGCCTTAGCATTTTGAGAATCTCAGTTGTATTATCTGATTTAAGGCAAGCCCTAATTGGGCAAACTCATTATTCAATGTATCCTAAAATTGCAAATAGGTCAGGACCTATTTCAATGTAACGTATATGTAATTTAAATTATTATAACTTGGCACCAAATTGTTTAAGGCCAACCAAAGTTATTGTTTGTGCGATCTCCTATAAATGTAAAGTGACTTGTAGTCACAATACATACAACAACACACTGAATTCTACTCTGTGAAAACTATCCACCAGCGATCTACTTCAAGTCTAGCAATATTCATTTGCAATTAGCAAGGAGTTCTACCAATAGTTGAACTGTTTGATAGGTTCAACGGGTTCAACAGTTCAACTGGTTCAACAGTTCAAAGGGTTCGGTGGTTCAAGGAGTTATGTCGATAGTTGAACCGTTTGATAGGTTCAATGGTTCAATGGGTTCAACAATTCAACTGGTTCAACAATTCAATGGGTTCGGCGGTTTAAGGAGTTCTGCTGATAGTTGAACCGTTTGATAGGTTCAATGGTTCAACGGGTTCAATGGTTCAATGGGTTCAATGGTTCAATTGGTTCAGTTCAGTTCAATGGGTTCGACGAGTCAAGGAGTTTAATAGTTCAACTGGTTATGTGATTCGATAATTTTATTTATTCATTTTGTGCCCTAGCTAGACAAAGTTGTAATCTGCCTCTGTCATTAATATAATTATCGGATCTAAGTTTTTCTTGCTGGGTTTTTCACCTCTAAGAGAGAGGTTTTCCTAGGGTATCTTTGTGTTATGTGTGTATTTGTGTCTTCTTGTTCCTTACTGTAAATCTGATTGCTAAAATTAACATTCTCAAGAGACCACCTCCACCGGAATTGGAATTTTCAGAAGAAATAGTAAATAGTGCTACAACATCAACACATGTTAGGATTAATTATTTGCTAGTGGTGGCACATGATATCACCCATGACAAAGATTTCAAGCTTTTTGCAAAGCCATTGTAGAGAAGGAAATCATAATGCTTTCAAAGAATTTTGATGAACACATTGGAGGCAAGATTGTGATGGTTCTTTCAAAAGAGAAGAAGATGCAGTAAGATAGACATATCAGCCATTAGGAGTCTCATTTATGGAAGTGTGGGAAACAAGTTTATCTTGGTGGCTTCAACACGACTCATGCAGTGGCCAGGGCATATGGCAAGGGTAATGTTAGGTTCCGAGGGGTTGAAGCTAACATATATTTTAGCCTTAATGATTATGAAGATGACATGAAGCAAATGGGCCGCCAACTGATTAGTATAAACTCAAGAAAATTGTGATTTCATTAATCAATAATGAGGTTTTGGTATTGTAGGAAGAAAATCATGTGGTTGGTATGAACAAAATATCTCCAAGAGAAATGAAGGTTACAACTAATAACATATTGCTTCCAATTTGAAGGTAGAATATTTTGGATGTTGGTAAACTTGTTTATGAAGATATGCCCGCAATTACTGGAAGAAAAGGATCATTCAATATTTTGTGCATCATTTGTAAGGAAAGTGACTCATGAGAAAGCACATGCTATCTTTCTTTATTTGATACCAAAACAAAATGTTTGATTATGGCAGTAATAAAGAAAGTTCCAAGAATTGAAGTAAATGGCAAGAACATTAGACCGATGGCATCTAGATCAATAAATATTCTTCTTTCTAGATGGTGGATACTAAAGATTGGAAAAACTAGACTTTGGACCATATGAGATTTTGCTATATGATCAAGAAGATGCATGTGAATGAATCATATATTGGCTCTGTTCATGACATGGAGGATATGCTACTTGATTTAGATGGACATGTTTTGATCAATGAAAAAGTCACATTATAAGGCCATTGTGAACTATGTACTTTCATAACGAGTATATATTGACTCTGTTCATGACATGGAGGATATGCTACTTGATTTAGATGGACATGTTTTGATTAGTAAAAAAGTCACATTATAAGGCCATTGTGAACTATGTACTTTCATAACGAGTACCAAAATCTTGGTTTAAGAAGGATGATTAAACATTTGAATTTTTTCTAGATAATATATAGGCAATCTTCCCATTACAGAGGTATAATTAGAAAGGAGGAGTCCTCAGGGGTGGTTTATGTGTAGTAAGTAAAACATGCGACATCTCCTTGAACTAGTCCCTCTCTGCATGATGCTATGAGATTAATATGAGTAGCAGATGATGATGGCATTTTATGATTGTAATTAGAGAGAGAAAATGTGCATAGTTATCCAGTCTATGCCTATTGTGTTGGTGTTGTTAGTGAAAGACATGATATTTTCACAGTTTGTATTTTGGATGCTTTGATGCAGGAGTCTAAGATTCAGGTATTCAGAGGATTTCTCAAGATCTGCCAAGGTTTGATTGTCAAAATGGAACAAATGGAGATGGGAAGTAACTTAGCAAAATTCATAAATTGAAAGTTTCTAGTTGTCTTTTTGTAAAAGTGACTTATGTCACTTATTGTAATTAGAAGTTAGAAAATGGGTTTTATTTCTGGAAAAGTTGAGCAAAAACTAACTAGAATAAAACTTATTTTTATATTATTGTATTTCAAAAGGGTAGTTATAAAATAGTTATTAGGTGGTTACAAGGTAGTTACTAGGGAGAAGCCTATAAATACAAGGCTATTTCATATGTAAGGGGACTTCTTGGGAAACACTTTTGGAGGAGAACTTATGGAGAAGCTTTTTAGAGACCTTTGGTCTAACACTTTGTACATGAAGGCTTTTGAAGTTGTATAATTTCACAAAGAATAATAAAGAGTGCATTTGGTTCGTGCATTCCAACGATACTTCTGAGTTATTGTTACTAATTTCGTGTATGTTAGATTGGTAATACTTATGTGTCATTGTGTAAATCATAGGTCATCCATTGAACATTTAACTGTGCAATTGATGTAATGAAGCACAATCATTTCTTGGTATTTTGATTTGAATGTGTTCAGATAACCTATCTCTTCATGCATTGAGACTTGTGTGTTATCCTTCTTTCATCATCATCATCACGTGTTAAAACATTTGTTGTGAAGTTCATCATATTGGTTTAGGAATGTAGTTTCTAGCTTCTATGGTGAAATCCCCTCGTCACTTGTCTTGACTTTGTAAAATTTGAACCAATATTTATGTGTCTACTATTAAGGTTTATGTTATTCATCTTTATTGTTAGTTTTCCTTTTCCTCCTTTTTGTACTTTCAGGTTAAAATTACATATAAACTACAAATACCCCCATCATACGAGGGAGCTACCCTCTCAAATGTAGAGGAAAGTTGTTAGTCTAGTAACAACTTATTCAATTGTTGGAACATTTGTCACTTCCCATTGGGCGAGTCACTTTGAAATCTACAGTGACAAATTTGTTTACCAACAAATAGCTAGTGGGAAGTGAAGGAAATCATTGTAAAAAAGGTGTGACTACATCTTTCAATCATGGGATGCATTTCCTCACACGACATACACATTGCAATTTATAATATTTGAAAAAGAATTTTGTTTTTATTTTAGTAATTTGTTTTTATCACTTAGTGTCGTAGAAGTTACTAAATGCAAGTATGACAACTTGGAATGTGTGTAAGAGTTTCTAAAATGGAAAGAGCTAGTAAGAGGGAGTTATTTTGGAAATAAAGATAAGCATGATTTTAGGAGATCGTGGAAGCAAGATTTTAGGAGCCAAAAATGGAGTGCCATATTTGGAGAGTTATGTTTTAAGTAACTAACTATATTCGGTGGGTTTGATTCTCTGTGACTAAGGTTGTAACTCATGTTTTTTGAGTTTCTATTTTGGTGGTTTCTTGTATTCGAACTCCTATAAATTGAAGACTTGAGAACAATCTTGTAAGGTAGAGTTTGCAATTACTGTTATGCTATCAAAATGCTGCTAAAATTTTTCTAGAATAGTTTACTAGTGATACTCCTATAATAAACTTTATTTGCAAGTGTATGTAATCTTGTTGTTGGATTTGTAATACATTAAGCATGCTTTTGGAGTGTGGGGTTTTTCACCCTAAAGGGTTTTTCCCACATATATCTGGTGTTGTGTGTTTTATTGTTTATTTTATGTTTTAAATGTTTCTAAAATTTCTGTAACTATTAGATCAATTCAAAAATTTTGCATAATATCTCTCCTCAAGATTGGTGTAGGAAGTTGTTTTTGCTACTTTAACTTCCTTACAATAAGTATCTTATCTTGTGAAGTGAAGATGGATGGATGACATTCCAAGCCCCTCAAAAAATGAGGGGAGATATCAAAGAACTTTAAATTGACTGATCTCTAGCATGGCACCAATCCCAACCACCTATTCATATGATTATCAACCATGAGTTCCTTTTTACCTCAATTGCCATGTTGGCCAAGAAGTTCATCGACCCATTTGCCTCTCTTAAACAATGTCTTGTTGTGTAGGAGATCAGTCTCTCAAGGATAGGCCTAGCCAAGCTTAAAATGCTCTCTATCTTCTAGTTCTAGGAAGATTTATTTTTGAGGACGATGAAGATGTCCATGGAGTCTCCTTTGATGGATAAATTATTTTATTCGACTATTGGAATTCAGTCACTTGTGCTTATCTTTTAGGAAATGTGACAATGACCTTGCATGCAATAAGTGATAGAAATGTTTTATATTTTCTTTGGATTTTAAGTAATTTGGGAATCCCATACCATTCGAGTTTAATGGGATAGAGGTTTTATTTTTGTTCTTTCATTTCTTGAGTTCTATGTTAGAAAATTGTTGTTGCAAACAATGATCTAATGTTGATAGTTATGAGAGTTAGTTGGGTTATGTGTTTGTAGAAGGTTTGAGTAGTGGTATTATTCCTTATCAAGCATTATGAGGATGGACATGTAGTTATTTTAGACAATACATATGGAATGAAACCTAACATGTGTATTGGATACAATAGGAACCTATTGTGCTTGTAATGTATTGATGTAATAGTGTAACTTTTCACCATTCTATTTTCTAGTCATGACACTTCAGGGTCACTTAGGAGTCTACTTGACTTAGTGACCATTCCTTTTTGACTATAAGTTGATTGTGTGATGGTATAATTAAATGACATCTTATAAGAAGTCTATAATGATTCAATAATCAACACTAAGTGATTTGAGATATGTAACATAAAAATTATGCTACTGCTAACTTCTATATTACATTGAATCTGTGTTGGAATGGAAAACACTAGTTTACAGGAAACTAAAAAATATTTTATATAAATAAGTTACAAAGAAGAAAGGAGGAAAAAGAGAGGAACTTGGATCTAGAAGGGTGTCACTACCCAAGATGCTAGCTTGTTGTGTAGACATCCGTACAGCCCAGAAACATGAACAATTCCTTGAAGATGTGAAAATCCACTCAGCAATTCACCCCGTCTGCAAAACCAAAATAAGGGAATGCAACAAGAAGGCATTGAATGATAACAAAGATGAAGATAATGAAGATAAACTAACTAAATCAAATGAAATAATGAAATAACAAGAGGAAGGAAGAAACCAACAAAACCTCCATGCGGTTGAATGCTTCCCAAGTACCTGTAGCTAAAACATGAGAAAATGTTGGGGTTGTTTGGGGGTTTTCTTTCATATCAAATCCATGCTTTGATCTTTCAACCTCCACACCAACCAAGATAGATAAAAGAAAAATAGTGTGTGAATGCTCTTATCCCAAGTGTGTATGGGAATAGGAAGAGTTGTGATTGTGTAAATAGTGTAAACTAGAGTGAAGGAAATATAAAGGATGTGAGGTTCTGAAGGTGCTCAAGGGCACAAAAAAAAGAAATTCTTGTAACAATAAATAATAAGAATAATATCACCTTGAAAGGGCTTGAATAAACCAAAGAGAGTAAGAGATTTGTAGGAGAATGTTGTAGGAAGCTGTAGATAGTTGTAGATCTTGAGAAGGTTGATTGAGAGCCAAGAGAGACCATGCAATAATGAAAAGGTAGGTTTAAAAAGAGAGAAGGAGGGAAGAGGAAGGGGCTGACAATCTGTTTGGATTTTTCTTAAGCCGTTACCTCTAACCCACAAAAATAATAGGTGACAAAACACGTAAAAATGACTACCAAATATGAAACTATCACGACATGCTAGCACATTGCATGGTATATGCACAAAACGCTAGTGTCCAGACAATTTAGACTTAAAATTGACAAGACACTAGAACATCATAGGGATAGCATAAAAGTGACGACAAAACTTCGCAAAAAGATAACATAAGAAACAAGGTCTAAGCACCATGGGAGGGAAAAAGGATAATGCAAGGGTTAAAGTGAGCCTACAAACAAACTAAGGGAATGGACACTAAAGCAAGGCCAAAATATAGCATGAAATTGCAAGAGTATGCAATTTTTGATGTTACTTTTAGGCCCCACTTTAGCAGGCTTATGACGCTACCTGAATATGCACGCTAAAGTAAAAATGATAGTATTAAAAGTAAATAACATCATAACACCAAAATGATACTATAGAAGATGTAGAGCTCTTCAACCAGAGGAATCAAGCCCCTAGGTTGAGAACCTATAAAACAAGTACATTAGACAACAAAAATCTACAAGACAATAGTGTTAGGGCATAAACCTGCAAAACCACTATGTCAGAACATCACAAAGACACCCACAAAATATATATAAACATAAACAACACATACATAGAGGATAAAGACACACATAGTAAGAAAATAAAAATCTTGAGTCAACAAAGTGAAGGAGACCTCAACGTGAAAGGTTGTCTCAATACTATGTATCATCCCCAAAATGTAATAAAAAATAAAGAAAACAACAAATAGAGGAATTCTTAAGCGAAGATAGAAGAATCTAATGAGCCGATCAATTGCTTCAAGGAGAGAATACATACAAATAGATAGGGAAGTAATCAATATGAATGAATGAGAGTACATGATTCAGACACTAGCTTTCTCTGTTGCTAGGAGTCATGCAAATCACAATACCCTAATGGATGGTAGACTAGCAAGCTGTATTATGCCAGGTGATCATGTGTGCAAAAGGGTAGGTCATATGAAGGACATAGGCTAGCAAGTTGTATTATGCTAGGTAGCTCATATGCTACCGACACATTAGAGAACATATCAAAACCAATGCCTCAGGGAGCTTATCAAAAACCAACACCATAGGGGGTGAATGCTTCAGGGAGTGTAAAATAAACAACACCACAAGGGGGTGAATTAATAAGCTGCACCTTAGGGGGTGTAAATAAAGCAAAATGCATGTATGGATGCAAATGTGAGAAAAGTATATGCCCCCCTTAAAATATTTGCATGTATAATATGTGAATATTTTAAGGTAAAGAAAAGGGGAAGAAAGAAGAGGGTAGATCCTCCGGAAGAATGCATACCCCTAGAAAAAGTTGTATTTGCCTAATAAAATATCTGGTGAGGACAACCATGAAAAATAATATTGTGTTGTTACCAAAATTAAAGTATGGTTGCACTTGATATTGTAACACCATGAATGGAAATGATCAAACAAAGAAAGCTATACGTACCACATAGTGGGTAGAAAAACAATAGTTTCATGAGAAAATAGAAAAAGAACAATGAACTAGATAGAGATGAAACTCAATATCACTTTTCATGTAGAGAATACACATGTGCCTTAGTAGAAGGAAGAGTGAGAGAACCCGTGTCAAGAAGTTGTATTTTTTCCTTCAAGGCTTGGCATTCACTAATGGAATGGTTGAGTGCTCGATGATGTGCGTAGAAAGGAAGTGTTGGTTGAATGTGTTGTGGAAAATTTTTGCATGTAGAAGGAGGAAGAGTGATTGAGTGGGCTTTTAGAAGCCTCAAAAAATACACTCTTGTTTAGATAGAAGAGAAGAAGTAGGTGGAGTAGGAAGCAACCCTTTCTATTGTGGAGAAAGGTTTGATTTCTTAAAAGAAGAGGCCATAGAGACATCAAACAATAGAGGAGGTGATATAGACAGAGGATAAGGTCAGTAACCTAAACTCATTGTAGAATTTAAGTGCAGTATAGGTTCTATAGGGGCCTTAATGCCTTGTTGCATGTGCCCTAGACCATTTTCATTGTATCCAAGTTTAGAAAGAATTTTGAACCCAAGGGCCTGTAACATGTCTCCAAATCAGAAAGAGGAGTATCAAGATCACTACCCTTGTTGAAATAAGAAGTGTATGCACATGTTGAAGTAGTAGTATAATTCACATGAGAATAAGGATCAATTCTAATACCAGAATGTAATCCTTATTAAATGTGGGAATGTCAAAGTGAGAAAGGTCAACCTTATATTCACTAGGCCCATAGGGGGTGAAGCCTTTAAGGAGCCCCAATCATCACCTTGACATGCATTAGAAGATGAATTTACATCTTTATCAAAATTATCAATAGGAGTTGAATATGGTAAGTCATCTTTTGTTGAAGAAGAAGGAATAAGATTGTGAAGTGTTGGATAAGAATCATGCTGATTTTGCGGGATCTATCTACTGACAATATTGTAGTGGATCCAGATCAACTTCAAGACTGTGTAAGTTTTTTTCATGAACAAATTTTATAGATCCATGCAAGGTAGATGGATCCATTCCCATGACATGAGTCCATGGTCTACGAAGAAGGAGATTATAAGAAAGCACTTTGTCTCCTTTGTAGAAATTTAAACAAGTATCAATTGTTCAAGAAAAAGCTCAGGAAGAGATTCTAAAGTCACATATACAGGACATTGAACTCATTGGTGAGGCATCCGACATTTTAGAGAAGTTAATGCCTACATACCAGAAGGATACATCATTATAATCAACTGATCAGCTTAAAGGTATGATAAAACCACTTAGTACACATTTTGAATCTTTTGAGAAATCTGTAGATGCTACGGTCAGAAAAGAATTTGATGATAAAAAGTTGACTAAATTGAAGAACAAGCTAGATAATGATAGAATTTTGCTAGATAATAGTATTAAGAATATAGAGAGTGCTATTAAGGAAGTTTGTGATATATACAAATTCTGCTTATCATGGCCTAAGACTACTAAGGAAATGGATGATAAGATCAAAGATATGGAACTTCAACTAATGAATATTTCTAAGTCTTATGATTCGGTAGTTGATTCCATGAGCAGTTAGGAAATGCAAGTTATAAATATTCACAATAGCATAAGTAGTCTGCTGAGCAAAAAGGGAGAAATGAAAAGCAGAATGTGCCAATTGAGAGAGTTGATAAGCCCTAAAATTGATTCAATGACAAGTCTAGTTGCTGAAGCCTCAAGAGTCAAGGCAATAACTGATATACCTACTAATGTGCAAAATGTAGAAGACTTAGTCTTTTTAATAAATCGTAACATTCAATTTTTGGATAGTGCCAAGAATAGGTGGGATGGAGGGTTAACACAAATAAAGATTATGTACAACCATATCCTTTCTCCCACAACTAACTGACTTGAAAGATTGTATTTGTACATAAGTGGTAGAGTATGACAGTTTTTGCAATTTTGACACAATTTTGACTCTTGTACTACACCTTTGCCATTGATGTCAAAGGGGAAGAAGAATAACTAGTGAAAAATGACCAAACATCTAAAGAGAAGAAAACTAGAGTAAGGGGGAGCAATGCAATCATTTTTCACTAAGTGTTACCATCAATGCCAAAGGGGGGAATTGTTGGCAAGAGACACTACTTTGATGGTTAAGGTAGAATGTTGTCATTGATGGAAACATGGATTGATAATAGACATGGATGTTATGGAAGCAGTTAAGTCTGCTCTTGAGTCAAGACATGTGTGGAAGAATAACTTAGTCAGAATGACTAAGTATGGATAGGATACATAGTAATAGAGATCAGGATGGTATGCCTCCGTAGTTGAAGATCATTGCATGCCATTCTAGTATGATTATTCATAGCTACCTAGTGATGACATGTTCCAGTGTTCAAGTTCTGACTTCCTTTGGAAGCCATACTATGATTTGACTAAGTCTAGGAGAACAGAGTTAAGTCAAAAATAGTGTGGAGTACCCAAGTAATTTAGTCTGCATTCCTCCCCTGATGAGTATTTTGATTTATGGTTTTGAGGCATTGAAGATACATGATATTGAAGATACTCACTCAATTTGAGGCATTAAAGTTCACTAGATCACATTCTCCAAGTTCTTCAGTATCGACTTCCAGTTTGATAGTATCTCACAGCCATAGAACAATAGTTATGAGATCCGCATTTTGTTGAAGAAGATTATCATGTCCTATGGTTCTAAAGGTATGATAAGAAGTCAATAATGAATGCCATGTATGAATATCAGAGTCTCATATGGTCTGCATTGAAAGTTATGGTATGATAGTTGAGTGAGTTGATTATGCACTTAAGGACAAAGCCGACACTCATGTGAAATCAATATGCGGTGTAGACATAATGTTTGAATTGTCATTCTAAGTAGATCTACTATAGGTCCCGACCTATATGAGGATACATGAATGTTTGTTTGGGTCCACATTACTATTTGTGCCTAAGATCAAGCTGACAAGGTACAATATTTATGTATACGTTTCATATTAGGCTTGCCGACCTAGTTGTGAGTTTAATCTTGTTGCGAATATATATACTTGATAGATTTAAGTATTTGAGGTTCGAGGCAATGCGAATATAGTGAAAATTTGATGTGTATATAATCTAAGGAAATTTTGTGATAAGAAAGAAGCAGTAAGGGCAGAAGAATAGAGTATATGTAAAGCAGAGAAGAAAAGCAGGGCAAATATAATGAAGACTTTTGAATCTGTGTACTAAGCTATTAATGGAACTACACTTCAACATTCTGTAGATGCATTTGTAGCAGTCATCTCTTGGCAGTGAGTCAATTCTTCTTCCATCTTCTCTTCTATTTTATTGGCAGTGAGCCTATTGCAGTGTGCACTTCTTTGGGTAGTGAGTCCTTGGGCAGTGAGCCTTCATGTAATTTAGTTTTGATATCATAATATATTGTGAGCTAACACTCATCGTGGTTTTTCCCTTTTTGAGTTTTCCATGTAAAAATCTTGGTGTCTATGTGTTATGACTTTTTGGCTGCTCCTCTTATGTTTGTTTTACTTTAATGTTATTGAATTTGGTAAATGGATTAATAAATATGTGAAAGAAAGGCTTTACAGAATACTGATTCACCCCCCTCTCAGTATTCTTTGTGATCAACAAATCAACATTAGTGAAAGCACTCAGATCAAAGTCAATACCTCTTGGATACCATAAGCCATAATCCAGAGTTCCCTTTAAGTATCTGAATATTCTTTTCACTACCTTCTCATGTGTTTTCTTGGGATTAGCTTGATATATGGCTACCACACATACTGCATGCATAATATCAAGTCTAGAAGTAGTCAAGTATAACAATCCTCTAATCATAGATCTATAGAAAGTCTGATCAACATCCGGAGATTCATCATTCTTGCTCAAGTGACATCTAGTGACCATACCTGAGGACTCACTAGTTTTGAATCCTCCATAGAAAACTTCTTCAACATCTCTCTAACATACTTGGCTTGAGAAATGAAGGTATCGGCATCTAACTGAGAAATTTGGAGTCTAAGGAAGAAAGACATCTCACCAATCATAGACATCTCAAACTCTTTCTACATCTCCTCTACAAATCTCTTACACATATCATCATCTCCACCAAAGATGATGTCATCAACATATACTGCAACTATCAAAATCATGTCTCCTTCTTCCTTGATGTAAAGATTGCTATTTGTGGTACATTTCTTGAAGCCTTGCTGAAGTAAGTATTTATCCAACCTAGCATACCAAGCTCTAGGAGTTTGGTTAAGTTCATATAAATCCTTCTTGAGTCTGCATACCATGTTCAGATCTTCTGATAACTGAAAACCATCCGGTTGCTCTATGTAAACCTCTTCCTCTAGATCACCATTCAAAAATACTGACTTGACATCCATCTGATAAACCTTGAAGTTCTTGTGAGTAGTAAGGGCAAGAAACATCCTGATTACCTCCATCCTAGCCACCAGAGCAAAATTCTCCTCAAAGTCAATGCCTTCAACTTGAGCATAGCCCTTACACACCAATCTTTCTTTGTTCCTCACAACTTCACCAGTTTCATTTAGCTTGTTCTAGAACACCCACTTTGTTCCTATAACATTCTTATTGGCTGGTCTAGAAACCAATTCCCATGTCTTATTCTTCTCTATCTGATTCAATTCTTCTTCCATTGCCTTTATCCATCCGTCATTTTTGTTAGCATGAGAAAAGGTTTTGGGCTCTATCTTTGATAATAAACACAAGTTTACTTGCTCATAAGCCTTTGCAAACTTTGTCCTAGTTTGCACACCCTCATTCTTATCTCTAATGATCTGATCTGCTAAATGGTTCTTCTTGACATACTTTGATGGAGTCTTAGGGATCTTCTCTGATTCTTGTTCTTTCACTTTTTTCTCTTCTTCTTCTTCTTCAATGCAAGGAAATATATTAGATCCTCAATCTTTTGGTTCTTGTGAGATCTGATACAAGTCTTCATCCACCTTGACATTTGTACTTTCAATCACCTTTCCCAATCTCTTGTTGTAGCATCTATAGGCCTTGCTTTTGGTTGAGTAACCAAGAAAGATCCCTTCATCACTTCTTGAATCAAACTTTCCTAGGTCTTCTTCATCTCTTCTAATATAATATTTGCTGCCAAAGATCCTAAAGTATTTGACAGTGGGAGGTCTTCCATACCATAGCTCATAAGGGGCCTTAGTTCTATTGACCCTTAGTTGTACTCTGTTAATCATATAGACAATAGTGTGAACTTCTTCCTTCCAATACATGTCAGGCAGGTCTACATCCTTCATCATTGCCCTAGCCATCTCTTACACAATCCTATTCTTTCTTTCCACCACCCCATTTTGCTAAGGGGTCCTGGGAGCTAACAAATGGCTCCTAATGCTATGATCTTATTAAAATTTTTCAAATTCATTTGAAATAAACTCACCTCCTCTATCAGACCTTAAGCACTTGATCTTAGCATCCATTTCATTCTTAAATATAGCTTTAAAAATCTTAATCTTATCAAAGGCTTCTAATTTTTCTATTAAGAAAGTAACCCAAGTCATTATAGAATAGTCATCAATAAGAAACATGAAATACTTTTCACCTTGTTGACTCTTTATTCTTGTGGGGCCACATAGGTTAGTATGAATCAGCTCTGGACAATGGCATAGAGTAAGAATACTCCTTGCTCTTGAAATTTGTCTTTGTCTACTTTCCCATTTGGCATTCCTTGCATAGTGTGTTTGCAGGCTTGGTTATCTTGGGCATATCTCTCACCACATGAGTAGAGATGATCTTAACTATATTATCAAATTTAATGTGTCCCATTCTCTTGTGCCACATCCAACACTCACTAGACTGGGCTTATAAACATGTTCTTCCATTTACCTCCTTCAGATGATAGATATCTCCATATGACTTGTACCTTCTACAACTAGTTTTTCGAACCCTACCTTCTTGATTTCACAACCTTTTGCATGAAAGGCAAGATTGTACCCTTTAATGCACATCTTTCTAACAATGAGAAGATTGTGCTTTAACCCTTGGACATAGAGGACATCCTCAGACCTGTTCTTCCCATCAATAGTTATAGCACCCTTTCCATAGATTTGTGATGACTCATCACAACCAAACTTAACAACTCCATTCCACTTTTTAAGGCTACTAAACTTCTCCTTGTCACCAATCATATGATTAGAGAAACCACTGTCAATTACCCAGGCCTTGAATTCTTTTTTTGCATGAAAGGCAATCCATACAACCATTGACTTATCATTGTTTTGGTTAGCTTGCAAGGTATCAGACTTTTCATATCTTCCAATATCATCCTTTTTGTTAGCAACATTCAAGGCCATGAAAAGTGTTTCATCACTTGAATCGTCATGATCCTCATCTTCTAAAGAACAACTGTTCTCCATGGAATACAAACTTCTTTTGGGGTTCTCTCATTTGTTATTACCTTTCCATTCCTTAAAAGGACATTTAGAAGAAAAATGACCAATTTTTCCACGTTTGAAACATTTGAAAGGTAACTTACCTTTGTGTTTTCCTGTGCCTTTCTTCAATGTTCTTACAAAGTTTGCTTCTACCTCATCAAGGTCATCATCTTGATCCGTTGCTTCATCTTATGTCTTCTTACTTTCTTTGAATGTTTATTCCTTCTTTGGAGCACCTTTGTCAAATTCTCTCACTTCAAAAGTTGTGAGAGAGCCAAACAATTGATCTATTGTGTATTTTTTCAAATCTTGAGATTCCTCAATAGCAAACACCTTATGACTGTAATATTTAGGAAGAGATCTCAAAACCTTCTTCACAATCTCATATTCTTTCACTTCCCCACCAAGACCTCTAATGCCATTGACTATTTCATCCACCCAGAGCATGTAACTAACAATGTCTTCATCTTTTGTCATTTTCAGGGTCTCAAATTTGCTCTTAAAAATTTGCATCTTGGCTTGCTTCACTTTACTATCTCCTTCATAAATACTTTTTTTTATTCCAGACATCCTAAGCAGAAGTACAACCCATTACCTTCACAAGTTCTAAATCAAATAGTCCACTCATGATATCATTCTTTGCCTTGGCATTGTTATCATGCAACTAAATCTCATTTGCATATGTAGGATCACTAGCAGGAGCAGTGTAACCCTTCTTGACTAATTGCCAAATGCCATACCATAGAGAAGATAGATAGTTTTCCATCCTTAGCTTCCTAAAGGAATAATTTGTTCCATCAAACATAGGTACCTTGAGAGATCCATTATGAGCCATCTTGGACCTTCCTCAAGTGGTTAAGCTTCTTCTGAGTAACTTGGCTCTGATACCAATTGTTGAACACACCGAAATATTGAGAGGGGGGTGAATCAATATAAAATCAAACTTCAAACCCTCCAGAGTAGATTAGATCTTAAACATTACAACATTAACATAAACATGAAAGATCAACACATTGCACATCAGCATATAGCACCAGATGTACATGGAAAACTGCAAAAGGGGAAAAACCATGGTGAGGATTAACTGACAATATATGAAGCTCACTGCTATAAAAATTATAACTTTGTTTTTAGGGATACAACCCAAGAAAGCTACTACTCCATACTGAATTTGTTTTAGGGTCACTCCAAAGGAAGCTACAACTTCCTTTAAACTTTTTAAAATGGGGTTACAACCCAAGGAAACAACTACTCCCTGAATTGAGAACAAACTCAGAGATGATTATAGTATGATAGTCCTTCTACTGTCTAAAAAATTGACATTGAAGCACACACCTTTGATGATTGCAATTCTACTTCTTCTAATGATTGGATCAATTAGGAACACTCTTCACTTCCCTCTTGTCACAAAAATGTCTTCAAGATGAATCAGGACAACCCTTATTGCTTCTTCTCTTTTTCCTCTAGTCGCACATCATAATGCATAACATGTTCATATTCTACTCTTTACACCTTCATATTTGCAATCATATAGTCACACCTCACCTAGATCAGTTAGGTTTACAATATATACATGATATTACATTGATTACATTACAACCAATACAACAATAATATTACATTTTACAAGTCGGCCAAAGATCTCACAACATGAAACATGCATAGGGCAAGCCCTATCATGAACTACACACCACTCTAGAAGGAAACACATGCCTTGTGGATCCCAACACATGCTTAGCCTGGTCCTAAACATTCTTCACAACATCATCCTTGAAAGAATAACATTTGCACACCATGATCATTTGAAATAGGTCATCCTTTAACAAGGAAACATGAAGCTTGTAGCACATCGGTCATTTCAACTTGGTGGTACACAAAATATTAAACATTGCTTGAGGGTCAACAAAATGCTTGATACTTCATAGAAGTATGCATTGAACCTTCCTAAATGTGTTCACAAAAACACATTGACAAACCTTCACATTTGGAGGAATGCAGAGCATTCCAATAAGTCTTCATCACCATTTTACTCTACCAGAGCACATAATGGAACTCTGTCACTCATAACTTTTAATGCTAAAGGTATAAAGAATCTATCTCTTGGATATAACACATTCACAACATACTAAACATAGATTCTAAACCACATGACCATATCTTCAAATGTGGAGGAATGCAGAGCATTTTCCCAAGTAGTCTCCTAGGCAGCTTCTTGCAGCAGAAATCTTCATCAACTTCCAGAGCTCAGAACCTTCTTGTGATAGCTCAAACATCCTTAGAAACATACATATTAGTGTTTCTAGTTCCCATATTAATGTATCTTCTTGATACTTCTAATTCCCATTTTAATGTGTCATCATACTCAATACTACATTGATCGAGACATGACATCCAACCATGAACTTCAACAACATATTAGACAACCCAAATTGAGTGTTGACAAGAGTGTTAAAACCACAACAATGACAACCCAAACTAAGTGTTGACATCAATGACAACCACATCATAACCTTAGGTAAGATATGTGCAGCAGAGTCAAATATAGAACCGCCAAGTTTGTTGTCTATATTACAACATTGGGTGGGTTTCATGGGGAGAAAGGATTTATATTTTGTGGCTGTTGATGTCTCATGAATGGAGATTGCAAGTGCTTGACATACTTTACCATTGCTATTGGTGCTATTTTTAATCACTAGCATCTTTTATATACTTTGTATGCTTAAACAATAGTGATCAAAGAACATGGATTGTGTTTGTTGAATTCACCAACATGTGAGTCATCATTCACTATTTGCTATTATGGAACCTATTTAATTTTTTGATCAAAATGGAAGACCTTAGATCTAGATGAAAGCAATTTTTCATGTTTCATCCTTGTTTACTTTAGGGGAGAGGACCCAGTAGTTGAGCATCCTAACTTCACACCTCTCAAAATCATATGTGGCAATCTTGAATCACTCCAAAAATTTTACATCAACTTACTTGGCAAGGCCCCTACATATAACTAAGGTTTTAGGTCCACATCATAAAATATGATGCCACATTAGCATTCTTTTTTTTGAGGTTTCCAAAAAGACCCAAAAAAGGCAGACCAATAGTTGTACATTAAGTCATGTTTTGTTGGTGCACTAATGTGGCATCACACAATTGGTTGCTTTTTAGATCTAAAGAACACATTTAATTCAATTATAAGTACTTGTATATAATAGTAACAACCTTAAATTTACAACTACTAGTTCTAAACTTTTAAAAATATCGGGCCTTAAATCCACAAATACCATCATTGTTAGCAAGACGGTTGCCATTGAACCAAAAAATTAACCCTGTTAATGCCCGATACAACTGCCAGAGTTAATGAATCCATGGGAGGTGGTTAAGCCTTGTCATAAACCCAAGCATTGCACTGCATGGCACAAGGAGACCAAGGGCGCACACCTTGCAACAATCCACCCCAATGCAAGTGAGGGGTTCAAACCCATGACCTAGGCTCTGATACCAATTGTTAGCAAGATGGTTGCTGTTGCACCAAAAGATTGACCTTGTTAATGCTCAATACAACTGCTAGAGTTAATGAATCCATGGGAGGTGGTTAATCCTTGTCACAAACCCAAGTGTTGCACTGCACAACACAAGGAGACCAAGGGTCCACACCTTGCAACAATCACAACTATTGGAGCATGTTCAACAATTAGGTCCTTTCCCCTACCACATAAAATTATACAAGAATAGGAAAGCTATTATTTGATGAATGGTTTGTATGGAGAGTGATGTGTTTCTTGGTTTAATATTTTTTTCTTTAACGCATCTCTTAAAAAGGATTAGTCTTATAAGCTACATATCTTTTATGAATTAAGATTTTAATATAAGAAGACATAAGCATGTGTTTTGGAGTGAAAAGGTTAAAGATATTATTTCAATTTTATTGTGAGGGTACATTATTGGTCTAAATTGGCATTCATTTTCCCATATGAAGATGGCCGCATACTATTCTTGTGCTTTTGGAATCATTGAGAAGTGTAATGTTGCATCTAGATGCTAGAGCTTAGGAATCACAATGTAGGTTGGAAGACCCACCAAGAGGCTACAGGAACATTTCCATCTCTAATTAGCTTGTCACTCAAAGATTGGGTATACTCAGGGCTTAAATTTGACAGTCGACCTTGCCTGTCAAGCAATTATTTTCTGACAGTTATCTATTCAATGTTGCCTTTAAAATATTATGACACATCTTAGTATAAGTAAAATATATAAAAATCAAATATATATATCAGCATAATCCTATATAAATTTTGACAGTTTGTTCAAAATCTCTCCTTTCATATGATACAGTCTTTTTAAAATTTTGATTGTATTTTATAGAAAAAATGCCCAAATACAGCTATACAATTGTCAAATTTAAGCCCTGGGTATACTACTTGAGAGGCAATTTTGGTAGGAGTAGTGTTGTTGCATTTTCAATTCTAGTTTGGTGCTTTTGTTATTCAATATTGTGTTTAATTTTAGCTTCCTTTTGTTTAGTGTTGATGAGGAGTAGTGGTCTGGTAGAACTTTATGTTATTATATTTTCTACCTCTTGACTAATGGGGTGAAATATGTCTTCATGATGAATCAATGAGTGATTTATACCTCTAACAAGTGTTGTCTATACTAGAGAAGTAGAGGAAAAGTGGGGTCAATTGATATGTGTTCAAATAGTTGATCATCAATTGAGGATGCACTTGAGGGTTGTAGGTACAAGGAATCACCAAGATTGTGGTCATTATAGTTGGGAAAGAGAATCTATAATAACCACCCTTGGTTATACCATTCTTTTTACCAATTTCATTACACATTTAGAACCATCTTAGTCGACCAAGAAACTTCTATCCAAGTTAGAAGAGCTAGTTTGATAATGTTACCAAACCATAGTAGGGGTAATAGCTCTATGCCACAATTTTACAATCATGCAAGAAAATATGATTTTAGCTCCCAATGTTAGGATTATCTCTAGACCCAAACCTAAACCATGAGGGTTCATTCATGATGGCCTTAACTACGTATCCCTTCCTAGGAATAGAAGTCTCCATAGTTCGTACACCAATAATAGAGATAGCAAATGCGTTCCTTGCATTCATTAGAGATGGCCTTAACTACATGTCCCTTCCTAGGCCTTAAATTTATGATTTTAATTCAGCCCATACACTATAGAATGATAGCAAATGCATTCCAATCAAATGTTAGTTAAATGCCAAAATTAATGAACAAACACACATAAATCCCTATAATGACCATTTCCTTTTCAAGATTTAAAACTAAAATAAAATCTCTTTCTACCTTTTCAAGATTTAAAACTAAAATAAAATCTCTTTCTACCTTTTCAAATCCTATCTTATCTTTTTTTATTTCCTCTTTGATCAAATAAAGCAAAAATCAAATCCCTATCTCCAAAATCAAATCTTATTCCCTCCATCATCAAAATTATGTAAATTTAGCCTCAACCAAAGCCATTATCATGATTGAACAAAGTAAATTTAAGCTGAAGAATTCACGAGCAACCAACATCTAAACATGTCAAGGGATAGAAATTGTTCATGGTAACTTGTATTGTTATTTCATTTAAGTTCTTACACATTCTCTTGTGTTGTGTAAATATTGGATTAGGATCATTATGTTCTTAGTTTTCTTTCCAATTTTTAGCATTATAGAAGCCAAAGGTTCTCATATGCCACATGGTAGATTTTATCATTCTAGAGAAGTTATTAGTTTGACAATAGATTACTATTGCATCATTGACTAGAAATAGACACGGCAACATTGGTGGGTCCCTTCCCTCCATGGTCCCAAATAAATAAAGGTAGATAAATATCTAAAGCACTTTAGAACTATTCAATCTTCTTCAAGATCATCGGACCATGCATGATATTGAAGTTGTGAGTCTAACAAATTCATATCATTGTGCTATTGGTTCCTAAAATCTACATAAGCACTCCAATGGCCCCACCACTCATCTAGTGTATAATCAACACTGATACAACAATGTGACACATGGAAACCCTATGCCCTCTGAAGGAAGTTCCAGTTTGAAATCTATTTTTTATTGTGTCATTGGTCAAGGCAATCTAGTATGGCATAGTTGTGGGCTCCTTTCTAGTCACCCAAAGAACCTATGCACTAATAAGGGAAGAAAGAGCAATGTGCATAGGGTGCACTTGGTAGGATTATGCTCATTTTAAAAATGGTAGGACTAATGATTAATTTTCACTACACCATTGGTGGAGAAGATACAAAGGACAAATTTGTTGACAACCTTCCACACCATTTGATCTTCCATAAGAGATTCCCATCTATTGTTGTTGTGCTTTCAAATAAGTTTTGTTAGAAGATAGAAGCATGCCTTTGGTTCAAAACACATTTCCACCATTTTGAGAAGTTCTACATCCAAGGATCACAAAATCACATTAAAAAAAGGGATTCCATGCCAAATTTCTATCAGAATGGTCATTAATTGTAAATTGATCTTCTAGAGGCTATCATTTTAAATTTGAATTTTTGGCATGCCATGCAACAATGTGCAGTAATATTTCCTATTTTCTAGCATGGTGGTTTTATCTTTTTTGGGATTTCTTTTTTTAATAAATAAGAGCTTCACTCTCATTTATAGGCAGAATATATTAGGAAAAATCATGCCATAAGGGCTCTGTGTACTTACTATTTTTCAAGTATTTGTTAATGGTAGTAGCTTCCATATGTTTAAACTCATTTCAAGTGATACATGAATTTATAAATGTACATCATCAATAAATGAAAATATGAACTCATGATCATTTTGGTCTTCTACTTTATTCATTTGATAGGCTTTATGCATTTAGTAGATACTTGTATATTTTCCTTGATTATGATTGTGAAATAAACGTTGATAAATGAAAATCAATCTAATGAATAGATCATACTATCCTTTTAGATTAATGTTAGATTTATAGTAGTTTCTTTCCCTTTTCCTCTCATTTTGATTTGACAAGATCTCACTCAAGATCCTATGAAGAGCTAGCTTCTAAAATCCTCAAGGTTATTCCACAAGCTAAGTCCCATGTTTGTGAACTTCCCATGTTGATGCATGTTTGCATGAAAGTGAAAATTTGAACATCAATAGGAACATTATGTGCAAATTACATAATTCAAATGATATTGCAATACATTGCCAATGCCAAGTTAAAATTATAGAAATAACTGAATTAAACTAACTACCTTCAAACAATTACAAGAAATGTTTATATAGTAGCTCCTAAGTTTAGGAAGAATTCATGTTAGCCATGAGAAGATAAAATATCAATGCTAAGTGTAGTCAGTGAAATGTGTAGGTAGAATCTTCTAGAATAAATGCGGTGATGATGGATCAATGAATATCAATGCAGTTCATACCATAAACTCTCTTAGGTTCAATGAATATGGAAACATGTTCCTTTATTGGCATTTGCCTTGGAAAGGTTTCACAAGCCTCAAACAATAAAATTAGGTGTAATTCTATTATTCCTACTAGTAAGTTAGAAACTTATATATGGGTTTGTAGTGATTAGAATCTCTTAGAAATATAATATGACATTGCAAGATCAATGCATGTGTTTCCAACTATCAAGTGAAATATGCAAAGGTAGGGAAATGTGGTAGGATCTATGATGTTTGAATTATAACTGAAATGTTATTGAAACCCTACAAACAAAACAAACAAGTAAAATAAAGTATTTTTGGGTGATGTAAGATTGCTCTTACCCCCTAGGATGCTCTTGCATTAGACAACCAGGGTATTTTGACTTTTTAGTGGCTAGTTGGAAACCAAGATGGTCTACCTTATCCTTAGGAATCCAAGATGAATCATCTTCAATCCTTCCTTTCCACTTCACCAAATAAATCTCCATACTATCTATTATTAGTCCTTCCAATCCTATAGTCTAGAATCTCCTCAATCTCCTCCTTTGGTTGTTACAGTATCTAATCTTCCCATTGCACTTTTGTATTCTTGTTTCTTAATTCTCCTTCACAATACGAATATAGATAAGCAATATTAAATATCCATGATATGCCCAAATCTTCCAATAGCTCTACCTCATACGCATTTCCTAAATCAAACCTTTTGACAATTCTGCAAGGACCAAACTTCTTCATCTTCAAATTATTGTATATCCCAATTGGAAACCTTTATTTTCTAAGATATACCATTAGTTCATCTCCAACAACAAATCCCTTATGTCTTCTTTTCTTATTAGCTTTCTCCTTATATTTACCAATCATCCTCTCCAAATGACTACTTACTTCAGTATGTATTTCTTTCATGTGTTCAATAAACTCTTCTATTTCCACACTCCTCTTTTCCTTTTTTCTACTATCTCTTAACTCTGATACATTCCTTGGACTACTACCATATGTAACCACAAATGACAATTTCCCTGTACTCCTATATACTAAATCAATGTTTAATTGCATTAATACCATGTCTAATTTATGTCTTTTATCCAACAAAACATCTCAACAAATTCTCTAAACTTCTATTCACAACCTCTATTTTCCCATGAGTCTATAGATGATACATGTTGAATTGAACTTTAAATCTATCTTCATCTTCTTCCATAATGTCTTCCAAAAGTAACCAACAAACTTAACATATATATATATATAACAATACTCCTCAACAACTCATGAAACCTTGTAACTTCTTTAAAAAATAGATCAGCTATGTACCGCATCATTCGTTTTGGGTAAACGTTTAAAACTATGTCACACTTTTATAAATTAAATGGCCAACACACATAATTTTCTAACTTGGAGCGCCTAAAAACGATATTTATGTTTTAAATTTTAAAATGATATAAACTAATGAAATGTAGAACTCTTAAAGTATTTTATGTTTATTTTTTTTAATTTTTAAAAAATTAGTTAGATATATTTTTTTACAAATTTAAGAACATATAGATTTTAATTGCTAAATTTTTTTGAAAAAAGTGAGGTTGATGGGACATCACAAAATTTAAAGAGAATTAAAATTATAAAAAATATTCTCCACTTAGGTAACTTGGGAATCTAGTGCATGGAGAAAAAATTAATTTTTGATGAATATTCATTTTTTAATAATTTTTGAAGCCAAATTTACTTAAATTTACATAGTTTTCATGGGACGTCAACTTTTATCTTTATTATTATTAAATAAAATAAATTATACCATCTTGGAGAAGATTCCCTCTTCTATTGTGTCGTATATTTTTAAATTTTTCTAAGTATATCTTAATATATTTTACAAATTTCTAATCAGTTGTATGTTTGATTATAATAACCTACTTGTAATAAATTTAAAAGTGATCCTAATAAAACTAATTGAAATATTAAAAAAATCTAAAATCTAGACCAAGATCTACCAAAAGGTATTTTTAGATTTTCATGAAAATACCTTTGTTTGGACAAATTTGTAATTGAACTTGAAGTTTTGTTCAATTTGAAGTTTAAACAGCCCGTATTATCAGTGGTCCAAATCTAATAGACTGAATGTTTTTCGACAAATTGATGGCCTAAAAACATGTCGAGAATGACTTGCATTGAATAGGTTGACGACTTTATAGTAGAGTCGACATCAAACCAGTCGAAAAACCTATAAACAGTCGACACCACAACATGTTGGGTGTTTAAGTGGGCAATATATCGCGACTTCCACCATGAAAGAAACGATAGCAAAGCTTTATTTTTTTTTTGAGCTTTCCACTTCATCAAGCATTTCCTTGTTTTTTAAATTATATTTACTTTCACAAGTCAAATCTCTGGTGCGGGACGTTAATATTTTTTCAAACTAAGATTTGTCTGTCCACATGGTTGCAGCGATATAAGTCATCTAACTTCTTTAGAAAAAAGCCACAACTCCTCCCCCGCTTCTTAATTTCAAATATTATGAATATTTTGTTTGGAATTTGATGTCTTTTGGCCATTTGCTTGCTGTATCTGGGCATATACCTCCATATTATCTACTTTAGTTGAAATGATCTCTAATTACAATGACATCTATTTTAAATCCAAAAGTTCAAGTGAAAAATTTAAAAAGTCCATTTTAATTGAAATGTTATGAATGTTCAAAAGTACATGGCAAACTGGGTAGCAAGTGAATTAGGCTTGATTTTGAGGAAATTTATGATTTACCATGTTTAAGTTAAAGTAGTATTAGGATGGATGACCTCCTATGAAGTCTCGATGTTTCACTCCTATAAGTATCACCTAGATCCAATGAATATTGAATGGACCATTCGTTTTCATGAGAGATGGGTTCGTATGAACCATTACTCATGGTCAATGAGTTAGACTCAAAAACTAGACAGTTGAATCTTGATATAAATATCATAGTGAAACTATGTATCTAGAGTTAATCCACTAATTTTTTATTATATTCATGTCCTAATTTCTTGATGCCGTAGTTTAACATTATTTGTTATCATGACATGCTTGCGGGCTCTGTGAGGGAAAGGCCAAGATGAAAACCTAGATTTTTTGAGAATGCTCATGGCCTTTACTGCATAAGATTGTAGTGATGTAACTCATTACTTATAATGGCTTATTTAGACGTGCTAATGGTCAAAGGAAATAAGCCACAATTGTTTTCACTTGAGAAGTGTTTGAGCCTAAAAAGGAAATCGTGGTCAACTTGAAGATTGAAAGAAGGCCGCAGTCTTTGAAGACAAGATCTTTTTTAATAGAGATTATCGCTGTAGCAAGGATCATCCAAATCTGAAGAACCTGCCGTAGCAAAAGATCAGATAAGTCGGAAATTGAATTGGGCTTTTTTCAAAGAAAAATCGCTAAGTTTAATGACATTGTAGAAGGATATTGTAGAAGGATTGAAGACACGTGAAGCCGCGGAAAACAATGGCAATACTGCTATAGCAGAATAGTTTGTAACTGCAGCAGCACTAACTAAGAAATTATTTCTAAATGGGAAAGGTTGGTAAAAGAACAGAAAAAGATAATGAAAATTCGATAGTTGAAAAATGATATTTTGAAGGAAGAACTAATGAAAGTTAAAAAGATTAATGTAGAATTGATAGAAAGGATAAAGCAGTTATGAAAAGGATATTATGAAAATTTATGTAAAAAATGATATTCTAGAAAAAGAAGTGGTGAAGGTTCAAAAGAAAAATGAAGAGTTAGAAGAAAAGTTAGAAGTTGTTTGAATATTTGGAAGAAAATTTAAAAAGATTAGAAAAAGAAAATAGTACTCAAAAAAATGAAATATCAAAGTTGAAAGAAAAAAAAAAAAGTTAGATCAATTATTTGTGTGATATAACTGAATTTTCTTTAGATAATTCGAAGATAACAAGGTGTTTGAATTTACAAATATTGCTAGTTGTGACGATAATGACAAAGGAAGTTTTCCAAAAACTGTTGATTCCAAGATGATGAAAAAAATAGGTTATGATAAAAAAGATCTGGGAAAGTATGGACAAGTAATTAGAAAGCCTATTGAACCTAGAATGAGGCCAAAGAATGAAGGTCTTGAATATATAAGAAAATAAAATATAAATAATGTTATAGGTAATACATGTACTAAAAATTTAGTTCAAGAAAAACAAATTTTCCAATGTTCTCATTATCATAAGTAAGAACATAAAAAGAAAATGTGTTGGGATCTTCATCCTTGTAGTATTTGTGGATTGAAAAATCATTCTAAAAAAATGTCTTGGAATAGAGAGTGGAAGGATGAATCTATGATAGATTGCATGCAGATGAATTGTGGATGAATTGATAGATCAAATTAGCAACATGTTACAAGTATCTTCAAAAAATTATACATACATAAGTATTCACATGTCGAATAGAAAATGAATTATGCAAAAAGTGAATGTTCGAGTTGGATGACAGACGATTACTTGTTTTGATTCAAAATAGGTCATTATCTTATTATATGTGAAAGGTTTCATGTAATAGTGATTTTGCATTAAGAGTACTTCCCCACATTTCATCACAGAGCTAGTAAGTAGTTTGAGTTTGGAGAAAGCTACTTGAAGATTGGTAGATCTGAAAATCAGTTGACAAAGATATTATGAAGATATAACTTGAGAATGTAGAAGCATTTGTGGTTGAAACTAAGGGGGGTGTTGGTGATTAATTTCTCCCTAAAAGATTATTAGTTATAGTATTTTGTAATTAAATGAAAAAGAAAAAAATGCAAAATTAGAGAAGTCTAGAAAGGAACTAGTAAGTTTCTAAGATAAGTCTAGATAAGGATGGCTCTAAAAAGAGAGGGCCTTGTTTAAAAGGTTTCTAGATAAGTAAAGATGAGGGTTAAGAAATGTCTAGAAGGTAAAAATATTTAATGATGTATGCTAGTATTATATTGGAAAGTCTTCTATAAAAGAGGCATGATGTAACAATTTTGGGTGCACATGGTTATGTGATCAAATAATCATGTGATCAAAGAATAGAAAGAGTTTGGTGAATGTTGTAGTATTGTAAGTTTGGCCATTTGTAATGTTTGTATCAAGAAAGTGATCAATGAGAATCAATAGAAGTTGAAAGGTTTCAGTATTTGTGTTTCTATATTTATTTGTGTTTCTGAACATTTTGTGTTTGTGCATATTTTGCACCATCAGCTTCTTTGGCACCTTTGCCATGGGCTGAAAAATCATCAAATATATAGTGTTCTGTCCACTGGTTAAATTAATTTGATTTTGTCTTTTTGATCTATGTTATTCTATTGAAGGGGCTGAGTTAAATTCGTTAGAGTATTAGTTTGTATTGTGGAGATGAAATTTTATCTCTCTAAAAGGATATTTAACTTGGAACTTTAAGTTTTAAATTGTAATTTTAGATTGTTAATTTTTAATATGGATGTAATATCTAAGATTTCTAGATTGTAATTCTTGATCTTCAATTATTAATTATTAGTGTGAATTTCTCAATTGTTGTCTCATATATATTCATCTTAGGAGTTATGTACTTTCTTAATTAGAGCAATATATATTCTCTTCATTGTTCATATAAGCCGGCATATTTGTAAACCATCTGAAATCGAAAATTTTTAATGTTATTCTGAGATTTTCTGTGTGGCTGCAAATAAAAATTCGGAAATCATGTTTTTAACAAAAAATTATAGAGCTGATACACTGTAATTTATGTTTATTGATATCTTTATCAGCCACAAAGCTTTTAATAGAGGTTTTCATTTGCTTAATGCCTTAGCCGTTGCCATAACCTATTTTTGTTGGAGATAGTTGCATATCTAACATTCAGATGTGTTAGTATGCTGTCTTTAATTTAGAGAGTGATTGAATTAGACATATGTTAGATATAGCATAGATATACCACAGGTAATGCACTAATCTGAAAATATATATACACACATCAGTTTTCTATTATATTCTATTTCTAGACGATAAGTTATTTTTAAGAAATAAGAATAAAATCTAAAAACCCTGCTGTGTATTTTCATATTTTTTTCATAATCAAATTATGAAAATACACCAAGTTTATAATAGATTTACATTCTACAAATTTTTTTGGACGTCAAAATAGATTTGTAAAAACTATCTAGTGGGCCATTAAATTTTCAATTTACAGACAAAGACATGCAAATTGCAGAAATGTAATAGTTAGCAAAGGAATGTCTAATTACTTACTCAGAAGTTCCTTTCATTATCTAGCGTTCATAAATGTTTTTTCAACAGTTCTCTGTTCATGGCTTTATTTGTCACAAAAACACAATTTTATTAGTATATGTTATATCAGTACGTAACATCTGTGTAATATTTTATTTTTATTTTTGGTGTACATATAAAAAAATGTTAATGTGTTAAGCATCAGAGTTAACACAATTCTGTTTTGTTTTTAGTTTTATAATTAGTTTTCTGTTTTACATTCAGTTTTATGTTTATTTGACAGTTCAATCAGAACCTACGTTGATAACCCAAGTTGCTTGCTTTTGTAAGGCAGAGAAGTGGAGTGCGTAGGCGCAGGGACTCCTGTCTATTTGATCGATGTTTTGGATTCTGCAAGATATCGATGGTAATCACCCTTCATCTTAAGGTATAACACCTTGGACTCACCAAATGTGGATGATGGTATAAGATATCCATCAAAAAGGCGTAAAATGCCATCGTAGATTTTAGTGAGGTCATGGAAGAATTTGGGACGGAGCCCTTTCCAGGGAACGTCTTAACCAGCCGGTGCATTGTGAGCGACCGGTTGGTTGACAAATGTACGAAATAGTCGAAACAGCAGAATGCAGTGTACGGCATAGTGACTAGTGGATGGTTGAGAGGAAACTGGTTGAAACCGTACTTAAGTTTTTTCAACTGTGTACGTTGCAGGGAAAAGCCATACAGCCAGTCGGCACAACTCACCGACTGTTTACGGCTGGCGCTTTCCAGATGGCACTGCGCTTAGCAGTTTGAAGAGTTATTTTGTACGACTTAGAGAGAGTGGCACCCAAAGTTAGGTGAGTTGTCTTTGGCGGCCCTTTCTTCCAATTTTTGTTTCAACATAAACAAAATCAGGTGCAATCTATATTACAAATCTGCTGTTTATTTATCTCATGTCACAGAAATTTTTGTCTTACTTTTTCAATACCGATTTAAGCAAGAAAAATTCAAGAAATAAATTTGAATCTGCAATTATGAACAAATTTTCACAATGCAATCTATTGTATCGATGATTGGTGAAATTTTAATTGGAAAGACACATGGGTAGAATGGTATAGAAAATTAGAAAACACACTTATTTTCAATGATTTGTGGTGTAATATTTGTGATGGAGATGTCCAACGTACAACATCAATTGTTGTTAAAAAGAAAGAAGTATGACAATATAAAAATTCAAAATCCTTGACCTTGATAAGGGCTTCTGTCAATGGAGATGTGTTTCGACACATACAAGGGTGTAAATTTGTTTGGGATACCCTTTAAAAATTGTGAGATCTATATGATTATCATTATGAATTAGAGTTCATTTAGTTACAACTAAAGTTATTTAACCTTGAATTGAAGAATGATGATGTCATGAGTTTGGCTTCTAAGATTTGAGCCATAAAACAAGATGTTGATGCTATTGGTGCAAAAGTTAATAAAGACACTTCTTCCAATACATTCAACTTATTTGGAGTCTCTTCTTGAAGCAAGTAATCAATTGAAGACCATCACATTCGGATCAATTGGTTGCAAAGTTGGCAAAATGTGAGAAGGCTTTTTGGAGAAAAATTGATAACATTGGTGAAAATGTTTGTCTTGCTCAACAAAAAGGCAAGCCTCCTAATAAGAACTCTTCTATAGGTGGTCGCAATGATCAAGGAAAAGGTAGAGGTCAATGGAAGAATAAAAGTAGAGGAGGTGCAAATGGCAAAGGGCACTCCCAACATGACAACCAAAATGATAGACACCACTTGTAATGTAAACAATGTGGCCGAAAAGTTCGTCATGAATCCCATGAATGCAAACTCTCATGGGATAAAATAGAAAAAACATTAAACAAAAAGATAAAACACACTATGATGACAAAGCATCAGGAGTAGCTCAATTTGCATGTGGTAGTGATAATGATGAATATGTGCTTTTTGTTTTAGATTTTGCCTATTGTAATTCAATTAATGCTTCATGGTATGATGTTTGGGTCTTAGATACTAGAGCTACACAACATATGACATTTTAGCATGATTATTTTGAAGAATTTCATGAAGGTTTTTGTGGTCCAATCTATTTCATAAATAAATCAAGTCTCAAGCCTATTGGAAAAGGAACCATTCGGCTCAAGTTATTTAGTTTGAAAGTCTATATTTTATACTTCATGATGTCTTGTATCTTCCTCAATTACAACCTAACTTGTTGTCACTAGTCGTGATTTGGCAACAAGGCCACTCTATTTTTTTGGAAGATGGACAAGTGGTTGTTAGGAGGAAGTCAAATAATCAAGTTGCATTTACTAGTTGTGAAGCTGACAAGTTATTAAAACTCAATGGTGAAGAGGGTAATCTTTCTCCTAGTCTTTTATGGCATACAAGATTTGGGCATGTTAATTATGACATAATTCATATCATGCAAAATAATGGTGTTGTAGGTTTTCCCACTTTGCCTAAGAAAGTTGAAAAATGAGAAGCTTGTATTCTTGCAAAACAACATAGAGATTTGTTCTCTCATTCTACTTGGCGAGCACATTGAAAATTACAACTCATTCATTCTGATTTATGTGGGCCTTTACTAGTAACTTCTGTAGGGAGATGTAAGTATTTTATGTTATTCATTGATTATTATAGTTACATGACTTGGATTTATTTCTTGAAGCAAAAAGTTTGAAACTTTTGAAACTTTTAAGAAGTTTCATATCATGATTGAAAAACAAGCACAATCTCAAATTGGTACTCTTCAAATAGACAATGTTGGAGAGTTCACTTCAGTAGTTTTTGAGGATTATCTCTATCAAAATAGGATTCAACAGCATCTCATTATTCCAGATACTCCTCAACAAAATGGTGTTGTTGAAATAATGAACTAAACTATCATGAATATGGTTTGAGCAATGTTATATTTCAAAGGAATCCAATTGCTTTTTTAGGTAGAAGTAGCAAGAACATCAGTTTATCTTCACAATAGATTTCCTTCATTTTCTCTTCACCAAGCAATTTGATATGAAGTTTGGTTTGGTTACCCTCCATCTGTTCAACATCTTTGATTTTTTGGCTCCACTTTCTATGCTTTGATTCTGAATGAGAAAAAAAGTAAGTTGCATCACCAAAGTTATAAATGCATTTTTCTAGGCTATTCTGAATCTTTAAGAGCATATAGGTTGTATGATGAGGTTAACAAGAAATTTCTTCTTGCAAGAGATGTTATATTTTGTAAATCTTCCAAAAATGATGCCAATGTTGATTTTTAGTTCAAACAACTTGATAAATTTGCAAAGTTTATTACTTGGAAAGAATATCCATGTGAGATTCATCAACATGGGGGATAAGTCATTTGGAACCACCTTTGTTGGATCCACCTATAGAATCTCTAACCCAAGATGTTCAACCTCAAGATCTCTAAGAAGAAACCCCCTCTAATAATGACCTTCAACATTTGTATGAGTCTGGTATTTCAGAATCATTAGACACTAATGGAGCTTCTAGTCAAGAAATGGAAGCACCTTTAGTCCAACCAAAATCTTCACATGAATGGAAAAAATAGGTCCAACGAACTTTGAAAGATTTGAGACCTAAAAAATTGGTAAGACAGGAACAAGAAGTTCTTACAAAGTCAAGCAATAGGCTCAATCTAGTAATGAAGGTACATTGGAGTCTATTGATGAAATCAATATCACAATGGACTTAGAACCAGCTTCCTATAAAGAAGCTAAAAATATTGTTTTGTGGAGGCAAGCTATGCAAAATGAGTATGATGCTCTTCTAAAAAATGACACTTAGGAGTTAGTTGATCCTCCACTAGGTTGTGAACCTATTGGTAGCAAGTGGATTTTTTGAAACAAATATAAAGTAGATGGTGCACTTGACAAACACAAAGCCCAAATTGTTGCAAAAGGTTATGCTAAAAAATAGGGCAATGATTATGATGAAACTTTTGCACCTACCATAAAGTGGACTACCATTCGTTCTTTGTGCGCTCTTTTGGCACAAAATGGGTGGAAAGCTAATCAAATGGATGTCAAAACTGCATTCTTGAATGGTGATCTCAAATAATAGTATATATGACTCAACCAGAAGGATATGCATTCAATGGTCAAGAAAACTAGATATGCAAGCTAATAAAATCATTGTATGGTTTAAAGCAAGCCCTCCAAGCCTAGTATGAAAAACTCATCGAGCACCTCTTGAAGTTGAATTTCAAGCACTTTGAATTTCATGATGCGACACTTTTTGTCAAAAAGGTTGATAGCATTGTTGTATATCTAGTTGTTTATGTAGATGATTTATTTTTAACTAGTTACAATGAGGGTTATAATCAAATTGTGAAAGACAAGTTGAAGCAAGGGTTTGAAATGACTGACTTGGGACATCTTCATTACTTAGAAAAAAGATATTGGTGAACTTCTAAGCAAATTTGGCAAGTTTGACTATAAACCACTTAGTACTCCTATAGAGCAAAAGTTGAAGCTCATATCAAATGACTCTGCAACATTAGTTGATGTAATTACATACAAAAAACTTGTTGGTAGTTTGATTTATGCAACAACTACCTGCCCTTCTTTTGTTTTTGGAGTTCTCTTTAGATTCATGCAACAACCTAGAGAACATCATTGGTTAGATGTCAAAAGAGTTCTTTGGTATCTGAAAGGAACTCAAAACTATGGGCTCAAATATTCCAAAGAAACACATTTCTCTTTGGTTGGATATTAAGATTCTGATTATGCAGGTGACTTTGAAGATGAAAAATCTACTTCTAATTTCCTAATTCATATAGGATTAGAAGTCATTTCTTGGAAATTTAAGAAGCAACCAATGCTAACTCTACCATTTCTAGAAGATGAGTATCTGACAGCTTTTGAGGCACCTAGGGAAATCTTATGGCTTTGAAGAATTCTCAAAGATTTGTAGAAACAATAGGGTTCATCCACACCTCTCCTTGTTGACAATCAATCTACAATCAAAATGGACAAAATCAAGTCTTTCATGATCAAACCAAACACATCAACACAAAGTTTCATTTGATTTGACTCCATGTGAAAGACGGCACTGCAGAACTCAAATATTGTCCCATTGTAGATCAGCTCGTAAATATTCTTACCAAAGCACTTGAATAAAAGAAGTTTGAGAAATTCTGAGGAATGCTTGTGTTGGTGTATAACTCACATGAGTTATTCCTAACATAACCATAGTTATGCAGTTTTCCTCACATGTGGAAAGACTAATTCCACTATATGAGTCGTTAGTAGATGTGTCACCCCATATTCAACACATCGTCACTACATTTGAGGGTGGTTGAACCTGGAGCTATTCTCTTGGTTCCATTTTCACCACCTTTCCTATTCTCGTGGAGTATTGTTTCCCAAACTTAACCTATTTATGCTGGTTCATTTGTAATCCAAATTGTTCATTTTCAATACATTGCAATCTCGTGTTTGATTTCTGCTCCATGATCTTGGTCTTCCGCTCTCACATGGTATCAGAGCAAGTGGAATAGCATCAAATCACCATTTGCTTGTTGATTGAATCGCTCCATTGTCGTGAATCTCTACAGCCTCATTTGCATGCAAGGCTCCATCCGGCCTTTTATCATTGCGATATGAGGAACCTTGTCGAATTTCGATGCCTCAACAGAGGCAACGATAAGGCATAGGTAACGTTTATTTGAAAGCATATTTCAACATTTATTTGCAGGTTGAATACACCTCAAAGGAGGCACTGCGATTGATTGGTTTGTTGTGCCTTTGGCAAAGCATATTAATTGATGTTCATAGCTCATCGAGCCTCACCATAGTGAGGCCAAATCATAGCATCGAAGGCTCACAAGGAAGGCCAAGCTTCATCCTATTTGGGCCTACATCAAAGGCCGAAGCCAAGCCTTGTCCCTAATTTTTGTCTTGCTTTACTTTTACTTTTTACTTTGACATAAGTAAATTTGTTGTGATGTTTAGATTAATGACAAGGGAAAAACATGGTTCTTTTATATTGAATGTCATTTATTGAAATCATGGGAATGATTATGTTGTTACTGATTTAATATTTGTATTATGAGTTTTGATTTATTAGTCAAATTAAATGAATAATGATGCACTGATCACATATTGTTTGGTGACAAGTGAAATAGGATTTCAAGTTACCAGATGACTCTCAAAGAAGAGAGAGAGTATCTTTCTAGGAGAGAGATATAGACCTTGGGATACAAGTGGTTTATTTGCCAAATCGAGTTAAAAGTGTTTAACGAAAATGTGAACCAATGTGTCATAAGAGGTAAGCTTTGTCTTGTCAGTTCACTTTTGAACCTAATCGACAGGTAGTCAATATGGTTTTACAATTATTCTTAGTCGTATTAAGTCATCTTAGTCATTAATAACATTAACAACATCGCTAAGTTTGATTTACAACTATTTACGTTTAAAGTAAATATTGCGATGTAATTGTCTTAAAAAGGTTGTCATATTATTGATAAGTCTTTTGAAGTGTTTAAATGTTCACAAGAGACACTGTGTGGCTACATGAATGTTGTCATTGATGGCAACAAAGTCCATCTCACACATCCGCAGGACATGGTGTGTCTACCAGAAGTCAGATTGAAGAAGTGTTGTGGTACGGTAAGCAAGAACAGAGCAAGCAGCAAGGTTTGACAGTCAGGTCCAGATCTCTCAGAGGAAGTATATCAGTAAAGTGTGGATTTGGGGAAGTCAATAGGAGTACTTTGACTGATAGATCCCAAGGATTGAGCCTCCAGTGATAGAAGAGTGAAAAGATATGAGCACTTGAGTGTTAGGTTTCTGTTTGACAGAGTAGACAGAGGAAGAACTAATCGGCAGAGCATCAGACCTAAATCCGGATGAGATATTGATGGTGATTAAGTTTTTTGAGGCATCATTCATGATTTCTAACATGATTGATGAATTCTATAAGCATCTCCTTGATCTGTATTACTCGGTATGCAAGGATTCAGCTGACAGACTAGAGTTTGGGAAAATATTGACTATTCCGGATGCTGACTAGAAAAGTGTTGAAATCACTTGTGCAGATATATGTACCAGATGGATTTAGATGTGAAGGTGTGTGTTGTGTGGTGCGGTGTGTGAAGAAAAGAAGAAGAGTAGAGTAAGAACAGTAAGACAAGTCTGGAATGTGACAAAACAACAACATCAAGAAGAGGAAGAATGAAGTGTAGCAAATCAATATACTGAACCTAACCAGAACTAAACTTCAGCATATGTGGATGCCTCTCATCAGTTCAAGTATCTTGTTACTCCCTTTATAACTTGTAGACAGTGAGTCTCTTGTAGGCAGTGAGCCTCTTGTGAGCAGTGTGCTCAGGCAGTGAGCCCTAATTGGCAAGTGCTATTTTGTATCATCCTATTCTTTTAACAGAGAATACAATCTTGGGTTAGTCACCTCGTGGTTTTTCCCTTAACAGGATTTTCCACGTCAAAACCATTTTGTTATGTGTATTGATGTTATTTCCATTTCATGGTTATGTTTGTATGATTGATTTAATGTTGCATTAATGCTAAAGGAAGATTAGAAATCTGAAATAATAAGGATAACTAATTCACCCCCCCTCTCAGTTATCAACAATTAGTATCAGAGCCAAGTTCCTCCAAACAAAGCCTAATAGCTTGAGGAAGATCAGGGAATCCAAATGGATGCGTATGATATGAGGGAACAACTTCAGACTGTGCTAGATGATCTTGAGCAATCTAACTCTGAAGTTAATGAATTGAAGGAAAGACTCAAACATGCTGATGATTTCATAAATGAACTAAAAGGGAAACTGAGTATCTCTATGAAAAAGAGAAAGGATCTACTTCAGCAATTGGCAAGTGAAGGTGAAGCAAATGTTACAAATGAAGACCTGAAGGAGAAAACCAAGCTATGTGAAAAATTGTCAAAAGAGGTCATTATGGTAAGACATGAAATGGAGTCAGGAGTTATGAAATTCACCCAAGAAATTAAAGAAAAAAGAAAGACTGAAGATGATCTAAGACAATCTCTCAAGGAGAAATCAGAAGACTACCACAAGATGGATAGAATAATCAGACGTCTTGAATCTGATCTTGAAGATGCTAGAGATAATGAAGAAAAACTTGAGGATCAAATTGACACTCTTAAAAGGGATCTTCAAATAGCAAATGAATACAAAGAGAAATTCAAGATAAGTTCTTCTCAACTTGAAGTTCTTCTTGAAAGCCAAAAGAGGGTAGATGACAAGCGTGGCTTAGGATATGAGAAAGGTGAAAGCTCTGGATCCGGTCAGAAAAATATTGGATTAGGAAATCCAAGGAACAAGCCTAGAAGACCTCCGGTAAGGCAACCCAATGCTCAAAGATATCCATCTTTCAATGGATACTGCCACAACTGCAATAACTTTGGTTAGAAAGCTAATCAGTGCAGAAAGAGAATGAATCAAACTAATTCATCCTTCTTCGAACAGTGCTTCAATTGTAAAAGGTATGGTCACAAATCTCATGAATGTAGAAATATGCAAATGAACAATTCATTCAATGGTAGATGCTTTGCATGCAATAGAGTGGGTCATATGGCCAATCAGTGTAGATCAAGAGGATATCAGTCAAATTTGCAAAGAAATGTTGTTTGCTACAATTGCAATAGATCTGGTCATATTGCCAAATTCTGTAGAAGCAAGAATCAGGACAAAAGGGGTCTGGTGCATCATAATCAGAATCAAGACAAAGGAAAAGGAAAAGTGAATGCGGATGAAGTTAAAAGTGAGATGAACAAGATTTGGGTGAAGAGAAGTACAAAGAATGTAGGGGATGGATCCACACCAGAATCTGGTGCTGTTATTCCTTCCAGAAATTAAAAAGTGAGCTCTAGCTTAGGGGGAAACACAAGGAAAAACATTTCCCCCCAGCCAGTTAATTGGTGCCTGAATTTGGCACTTGAAAGGTTGCGGATTAAAGGGTTCTCAGAGAAACATCAAGAGAAGGCTTGGTTAAGATTTGGTAGATCCGCAAGAAGATTTGAAGAATCTATCTACCAAGTCTGATCCGGTTTAATAGTCATCCAGTAAGAACAGGATTCTCACAGTCAGGTTCGGCTTGATTCAAAAATTGTAGAATCTTGATCTGCGGATAGATCAAGTGAATAGGGAAATGAAGATAGATTGTCACTATTCACCAAGAATAACTTTAAGTGTATCTCAGTGATCCATTTGTCACAGAATAAGAAGAACAAGGCAACCGGAATGACTTAAGTTGCACATTTATTGCAGCACCGAATTAGGGTTTTTCTCAGAAATAAAAGGGTTCTTTCACATGTCATTTATACATTTGCATTCAAGAAGAAAAGAAAAGGAGCCCTATAACAAATTGCTTCAAATTTCTCAAAGATCAACCACCGAAGTCGATTCATCTAGCAAATCAATCGGCTCACTCCGCGAACCCTAGAAGCGCAAGAGGTATTCTTCTTTATTGAATATATCTCTATAAATCCTGTGTAAGATGGCTACTCCGAATATTGTGAAGATCACTGATAGGCCTCGCCCCAAATTCAAGAAACATCCCTACGAATCCCTGGAAGTAGATCCCCTAGGGGCATTTTCTAGTGTTCCGTGTGGAGTTTTGCATATAGAAGATATTAGGGTTTACGTTCATGCAAACATTGAAGAATTCAGAGAATTCAAATTGAGGGATATATATCACAAGGAACTGATAAATGAATCATTTGAGCTTAAACCCCAATATAAGGTCATCTGGGAAAAACATTTTGGGCAATGCATTCATTTCCCCTGTTTTGATGAAGTTGAGTGGGTCAGGTATGTTTTGAGTAGAGTACATGATAACTTCATGTGGCTGAATTAACCATTCAAGATCACAAAAGATGCTATTAAAGCGGTGACTGGTTTGCACTCATCCGGAGGGTTACCTGTTCTCAAATCAGTCAAGAATCAAATTGTGAGTGAGGGTACCAGATCAAAATTTGACAAAAGAGAAATGACAATAGATGACATCACTGATCCGGATGCCAAGTTTGCCTGCATGATCATCAGTTATAAGATATATCACTCTAGCAGGGAAAATTCAGTACCCGGAACTGCAATCTACACTGCCTATGAAATATTGAGGAAAAATGCAGATTATGATCTTTGTGAACTCCTTCTGAGCCAACTGATGGAAAACCTACAAAAGATCAAGAAGGACAAGAAGAACTCCTTCAAGTATGGTGGGCTGATACTGTGTTTGTTCTTCTACTTCATGAATGAACTTCTCGGATCTAGTGGTTGGGTGTGGCAGAACGATAGACCAGTGGCCATCCAAATTAGAGATTATATACATGGGCTTGGTGATGCCAAGGCACAGAGTACAGCACTCTGGGGCTATTTCAAGAATTTTCAGAGCATGATGCAAGAAAGAGAGAGAATTCCCCAATCTTTAGTTGAAAAGTATAAAGATACAGTTTGCTTTATGGTAGAAACTAATCAGTGCCTAATGGAGGCAGTGGAGCCAAGAGTAGTCTGGATCATGCCTATGGGGTATGAAGTTGATGAGAAAATTGTAGAACTGCATGTTCAACACATGCTAAGTCAGCCAAAGGATCCAAAGGTAGAAAGGTTTGGAACCTTTGAAGAGTTGAGCATGAAGATCCATGTGGAGCTACGACAACCGGAAATGAAGAGAAAAGTGAGAAAAGAAGTCGAGAATATTGCCAAAAGTTATGGCATTTCAAAAGAGGCACTTGATGTCAACAGAGAAAAGGTGGAAAGGGCAAAAAAAGGAAAGGAAGAAGCAAAAAAATAAAGTGCTCCAGTTGAAGCCCCCTCCCGGACCAGATCCTCTAAGAGCTCTGCTCCTAGAAGCTCAAAGGCATCAAAACCGGAAGCTCAGACATCCAGAAAAGGAGAGAAGAGAACCAAGAAAAAGGCAACAAGATCTTACACAAGCCAAAAGGATGAAGAAGAGACTGAATCTGATGAAGAGGTCAAGAAAATAAATAAGAAGAAGAAAACATCTAGTGAACCCTCTACCGGTCTTGACAAGGAAGAAGAAAAGACAGATAAATGTGTTGAGAAACCTACTCTTGACAACATCATCAAGGCAATTACCGTGGATGGTAACCTGAAACCATTAACAGGATTCTATGATGAATGCAGTGAAGCTAACCAGAAGATTCTGCAGGATTCCACAGTTAAGTATCTAAACATTTACAACAAAACTTTCATTGAGATTATATCTTTAATTCCTAAAAGCCTTGAGAAGGAACTTGAAATGAGAAAAAATAATGCCAAAGAAAAGGATATGGAGATCCATGAACAAATAGCCATTCAGCTCTATCTCTCCATCACTCCTAAGCAAAAGAATATGATCTTCAAAGATTGCAAGGATGAGTTCTGGAGCAAAGCTAGAATGAATCAGCTTATGCTTGGAGAAATCGACGAAGTAGCAAAAGAGACAGAAGAGATCCTCCGGAATGCATACAAAAGATTCAACATTCCTATTATAGAGGACTTAGGTGATGATCCCTCAACTACAGATATTGAAGAAGAATCTACTAAGACAGTAGCATAAGAGGTTAAGGAGACAAGGGAAGAGAAAGATAAGGACTTTGAATCTTCTGCTCTGGAAGAGGAGGTCCATGAACAAGTAAACATCACTCGTCCGGTTTCCCCTGCAGACTTCGGATCTAAAGGAGAAGAACAAATAAAGGAGAAAACCAGTCAAAGAAAAGAAGAACAAGAAAAGGAGAAAGGTCAAACAGAGAAAGTCTCAGATGATAGTGGCAAGGCTGCAGAAGGGGAGAAAACTCTGTCTCCGGCAAGAGACACAGCAGAAGCAGTAAAAGATTTCTTGACCAAAGAGATGATGGAATTTGATGAATCAGAACTTCTTCAAGGACCGTTCAATTTTGACTCCCTCTCCCCGGTTCAAACCATGAAGTTAGCTTCCTTCACTTCAGCAAAAGCAAAAGAAAAACTTTTGAAGTCTCACATGGAGGACTGCAATCTCATAGAAATTGCATCCAGTGTACTGCAAAAGATCATGCCATCTTTTCAGAAGGATCCATCAGCCTCCTCATCTGGTAATCTCAAATCTCTAGTTAATAGTGTTAGCACACATTTTGATTCCTTAGAGAAGTCAGCAGAAGATAAGGTCTAGAAGGAGTTTTATTATCTGAGGTACAAGGATTAATAACCAATGATAGGAGAGTTATGGATATTGGGATAACAAGCTTAGAAAATGCTCTTAAGGATGGGGGAGAAGTATATAAATTTTGTCTATCTTGGCCTAAAGTGACAAAGGACATTGAGAAGAAACTAAAAGAGCAAGAGGATAAACTGTTAAGTTTATCTCAAAGTTTTGATCATCCTTCTTCCTCCTTAGTAAATCAAGAATGTTAGACTATTGCAGTCATCAATGAAATAAAGACACTTGAGAAGGAGAAGAAAAAGAGAATAAGTAGGTTGAGTGAGCTTAGAGGGATAATTATCCCTAAGTTAGAGGCCATGCATGACGCCCTAAGTGATGCTCAAACTACAGCCCAGACCACTGATCCGACAAATCTAAAAAGGGCAGAAGATTTTGCATTCATGTTGAGTGGTCACATCTCAATTTTGGATAGGATGAAGAAGAGTTGGGCGACAGAAGTGGTACAGCTAAAGACCACTTTTGCAGATATAATTCAGTATATGTAAGTAAAACATGTATATATGTTTTATGCGGCTAAGTATAGATTATTTTTGAAAATTTTGGTGTGCGGATCCTACCCTTTGCCATTGATGTCAAAGGGGGAGTGAAGAGCAGTGAAAAATGTGGAATCCAGCTAAGGGGGAGCTCTGGTAAAATGTACATTAGAACAGAGCATCAGCTAAGGGGGAGTGCAGTGTGACACTTAGTCATTTTTCACTAAGTGTTGCCATCAATGCCAAAGGGGGAGATTGTTGGCAAGAGACACTGTGTGGCTACATGAATGTTGTCATTGATGGTAACAAAGTCCATCTCACACATCCACAGGGCATGGTGTGTCTCTACTGGAAGTTAGATTGAAGAAGTGTTGTGGTACGGTAAGCAAGAACATAGTAGGCAGTAGGGTCTGACAGTCAGGTCCAGATCTCTCAGAGGAAGTATATCAGTAAAGTATGGATTTGGGGAAGTCAATAGGAGTACTTTGACTGATAGATCCCAAGGATTGAGCCTCCAGTGATAGAAGAGTGAAAAGACATGAGCACTTGAGTGTTAGGTTTCTGTTTGACAGAGTAGACAGAGGAAGAACTGACCGGCAGAGCATTAGACCTAAATCTGGATGAGATATTGATGGTGATTAAGTTTCTTGAGGCATCATTCATGATTGGCCGACATGATTGATGACTTCTATAAGCATCTCCTAGATCCACATCACTCGGTATGCAAGGATTCAGCCGACAGACCAGAGTTTGGGAAAATATTGACTATTCTAGATGCTAACTAGAAAAGTGTTGAAATCACTTGTGTGGATATATGTACCAGATGGATTTAGATGTGAAGGTGTGTGTTGTGTGGTGCGGTGTGCGAAGAAAAGTAGAAGAGCAAAGTAAGAATAGTAAGACAAGTCTGGAATGTGATAAAACAACAGCATCAAGAAGAGGAAGAATGAAGTGCAGCAGATCGGTATACTGAACCTAACCAGAACTAAACTTTAGCATATGTGGATGCCTCTCATCAGTTCAAGTATCTTGTTACTCCCTTTATAACTTGTAGGCAGTGAGCCTCTTGTGAGCAGTGTGCTCAGGGAGTGAGCCCTAATTGGCAAGTGCTATTTTGTATCATCCTATTCTTTTAACAAAGAATACAATATTGGGTTAGTCACCCCATGGTTTTTCCCTTAACAAGGTTTTCCATGTCAAAATCATTGTGTCATGTGTATTGATGTTATTTCCATTTCATGGTTATGTTTGTATGATTGATTTAATGCTGCATTAATACTAAAGGAAGATCAGAAATCTGAAATAATAAGGATAACTGATTCACCCCCCCTTTTAGTTATCAACAATTTGTGGACCTAATCCATGTTATAAGAGCTTGGTATGAAAGATTGGATAAGCATCTTTTGAAGACTTGTGAAAAACAAGTGGTTGCTAATCAAAGGGGGAGCAATAAAGGGAAAGAAGACATGTGAATGATTGTTGTTAATAGGGGGAGTTGTGACAATAAGGAGAAGTTCTTATCTTGATGGTTTTTCACATCATATTTTGACATCAATGACAACACAGATTAGGTCCATACTTACAACAATCTCCCCCTTTGTCATTGATGGCAACATATGATGTGAAAAACCATCAAGATAAGAACTTATCCTTATTGTCACAACTCCCCCTATTAACAGCAATCATTCACATGTCTTCTCTCCCCTTATTGCTCTGATACCATCAAGGTGAAGCAAATGTTACAAATGAAATGGAGTCAGGAGTTGGTAGGTCAATAACATTTGAGATCTCTGAGTCAGATAATGCACCAGAGATTGTTGCAAGGATGGACCTAATCCATGTTGTCATTGATGTCAACATACTCCTATTGTATTAATGATAAGGATTGGATGAGCTGTGTGCTAAGGATATTGAGAAAATTAGTCTCAATCAAGAACAGAGAAGAACAGGGAAGACAATAAGGTAAAAGTCCAAGATAGGTTGAGGATCAGAGGATGCGGTTTAAAGGGTTTGTAGATATGTGTCTCCAGGAGGTCCAGTAGAGATTTTAGAGGTCCGCATGAAGATCTGAAGAAGTTGTGGCTGTTCAAGTAAGACTGGTTCCGGTAGGTGCTCAATGGTGACAGAGTGAGACAGATAGGTCCGGTGAGATCCGAAAATGTAGTATCATGTTCTACGGATTTGAGGGAGTGCTAAGGGAGTCTTTGTGGAGTATCAACTAGATTTTTTCATGGTCAAAAGGTCCACAAGTATAAATTCCTTTGTGATAGTAATGACAGACTATGTTCTTGAGGTTCTGGATGAAGGAGAGAAAGATTTTAGTAAGCAGATGAAGTGTGGATGTTATTGGTGATAAAGGAGGAGTGGTAAAGGTAAAGTATTGAGCTTAATGGAGCTGATTCAAGCATGGTGAAGATGCTATTCTCCAGTTCATGTATGTGATACTTATCTCTTTGCAGACAGTGTGTCTCTTGTAGGCAGTGAGCCTCTTGTGAGCAGTGTGCTCGGGCAGTAAGCCCTAATTGGCATGTGCTATTTTGTTCTTTCTATTCTTCTAATAGAGAATACATTCTTGGGTTAATCACCCCATGATTTTTCCCTTAACCAGGTTTTCCACGTCAAAATCTTGGTGTCTTATGTGTTGATGAGTTTCTGCTTTTGATTTGAATGCATTATGTTTCATGTTTAATGTACTGCTAATCACTAAGAGAATTTAAGTGTGTAAATTTGAGAAAGTTTTACACAACTAATTCACCATCCCCCTCTCAGTTGTGTGCCCTAAGTCTAAAATTGGTATCAGAGCTAAGTTCCTCTAAAAGGAGCTTAACCGCTTGAGGAGATCTAGGATGTCGTCTTACAAGAAGGATAGTCTGAAGTTTGATGGAACCAACTTTGCTCTTTGGAAAGGTCACATGAAATGTCACTTGCAGTGTATGGGAATGGCATATTGGTCCATGATTACAAAACCATATGTACCTCCACAGGGTGGTCCGACAACCCTAAATGAAATCACAGATGCTGAAAACAATCTACGGACCAAAGAAGCTCTTCTAAGCACATTATCTGACTCAGAGCTCTCAAATGTTATTGTTGCAAGAAAGGACCTAATCCATGTTGTCATTGATGTCAACATACTCCTGTTGCATTAATGATAAGGATTGGATGAGCTGTGTGCTGAGGATATTGAGAAAATTAGTCTCAATCAGGAATAGAGAAGAACAGGGAAGACAGTAAGGTAAAAGTCTAAGATAGGTTGAGGATCAGAGGATGCAGTTTAAAGGGTTTGTAGATATGTGTCTCTAGGAGGTCTAGTAGAGATTTTAGAGGTCCGCATGAAGATCTGAAGAAGTTGTGGTTGTTCAAGTAAGACTGGTTCCGGCAGGTGCTCAATGGTGACAGATTGAGACAGATAGGTCCAGTGAGATTCAAAAATGCAGTATCATGTTCTGCAGATTTGAGGGAGTGCTGAGGGAGTCTTTGTGGAGTATCAAATGGATCGTTTCATGGTCAAAAGGTCTGCAAGCATAAATTCCTTTGTGACAGTAATGACAGACTGTGTTCTTGAGGTTCCAGATGAAGGAGAGAAGGATTTCAGTAAGCAGATGAAGTGTGGATGTTATTGGTGATTCAGGAAAGCTTGTGGTGATCTTTGGATCATGTCCAGATCATGTTGGTGGTCTGCATTGAAGTTGGAGTTCACATTTGAAGAACAACTTCCGGATGATGGTGTTCTTCCTGAGACAGGCCGACCGGATAAGTTACTCATCATATGAATGTTATTGTGGATGCTTGCCGACTTAGATGATCATTCCTAGGTTAATGTCTTATATAAAGAAGGGATTGCGAAGTCATTTGTAAGGTGTGCTTGTGGAGATGAGAGTGTGGTAGTGAAGAAGAGAGCGAAAGGCAGAGCAGAAGTATTGAGCTTAATGGAACTGATTCAAGCATGGTGAAGATGCTATTCTCTAGTTCATGTATGTCATACTTATCTCTTTGTAGACGGTGTGTCTCTTGTAGGCAGTGAGCCTCTTGTGAGTAGTGTGCTCAGGCAGTAATCCCTAATTGGCATGTGCCATTTTGTTCTTTCTATTCTTCTAACAGAGAATACATTCTTGGGTTAATCACCCTGTGGTTTTTCCCTTAACCAGGTTTTCCACATCAAAATCTTGGTGTCTTATATGTTGATGAGTTTCTACTTTTGATTTGAATGCATTATGTTTCATGTTTAATGTACTACTAATCACTAAGAGAATTTAAGTGTGTAAATTGGAGAAATTTTTACACAACTGATTCACCCCCCTCTCAGTTGTGTGCCCTAAGTCTAACAATTGGTATCAGAACTAAGTTCCTCTAAAAGGAGCTTAACTGCTTGAGGAGATCCAGGATGTCATCTTACAAGAAGTATAGTCTGAAGTTTGATGGAACCAACTTTGCTCTTTGGAAAGGTCGCATGAAATGTCACTTGCAGTGTATGGGAATGGCGTACTGGTCCATGGTTACAAAACTGTATGTACCTCCACAGGGTGGTCCGACAACCCTAAATGAAATCACAGATGTTGAAAATAATCTGCGGACCAAAGAAGCTCTTCTAAGCGCATTATCTGACTCAGAGCTCTCAAATGTTATTGACCTACCAACTACCTTTGAGATTTGGAATAAACTGGAACTTTTGCATGAAGGAGACCAGTATGTTAAATGTGCAAGGTTATAGAGTCTAAAAGGGAAATTTGAAAAACTGAAGATGAGAGATGATGAAAATATTACCACTTTTATGCCAAGAGTGAATGAGCTGGTTTGTGGAATTAGAAATGCTGGTGGAGTCTTGGATGAAAATGAGATTGTTGGTAAAATTCTTAGATCCCTTCCTGCTTCTTACAAAATCAAGGCTGCTGCCATTGAAGAATTCAGAGTCCACACAATTGTCACAAGAGATCAATTGGCTGGGAAATTGGTTGCATTTGAAATGACAGAGTTTGGAGATGACCCTCCCAAGACTGAATCTGCATTCAAAGCCAGTGCCTCTATTAAAGGTAAACAAAGGCTTGATCCGGGAGAGAATTCTTCAAGGAAATTGTCATGGTATGAAAAATCAAGAAAAGATCTAGAAGAAGAAGTAGAAACTGCTCAACTTAAAGCCCTTATTGCAAAAAGGCTGCCAAGAGGATTCGGTAAGTATGAAGGAAAACTACCTTTTAAGTGTTTCAACTGCAATAAGATTGGTTATTTTGCCTCAAGGTGTCTGAAAAGATTTTCAAGGCAAAATCCTAACAAGCCAAGGTTCCAAAAGAACTATTACTATGTACATGAAGATGATGATAATGAAGGAGTAATAGATGATGAATCAGAGATAGGAAACAAATCTAGAAATGAATGGGTGTTCATTGCCATCAGGGAAGAAGATCCAATGTCCTCTGTATCTGTCAATCTTAAGACTGTGGAAAAAGCTCTGGCTGCCCAAATTGAAGAGAAGGATGATTGGGTCATTGACAGTGGATGCTCTCACCATATGACAGGTGACAAAAATAAGTTTGTAGATTTGGAAAGGTATGAAGGAGGAGTGGTAAAGTTTGGTGACAATTCTACTGGTAGAATTAGAGGAAGAGGAACTATTTCTTTTGATGGAAGAAACAAAATTGGTAATGTACTATATGTTGAAGGTTTGAAGCACAATCTTCTCAGTGTTGGACAGTTGGTGGACAAAGGCTATGATCTCTGATTCAAGGAAGGAAAATGCAAAATCTTTGAAAGTTCCAGAACAGAGATTGCATTCGGTACTCAAACTAAAGGTAATATCTTTCACTTGGTTGGTACTGGTAAAAGATGCTTATTTGTTCAAGTTGATCAAAGTTGGTTATGGTATAGAAGGATGTGTCATGTGAATTTTGATAATATCATCAAGATAAGCAAGACTCAGGCTGTAAGAGATCTTCCAAAATTGGTGAAACCTACTAACAGCTTGTGCAAGGAATGTCAGTTGGGTAAGCTGAGCAGAGTCACATTCAAAAGCAAGGAACTGTCTTCTACTGGACTATTGGACTTAGTTCACACTAATCTTTGTGGTCTGGCAAGAATCAGGAGTATTCAAGGTGATAGATACTTCATGCTGCTAATTGATGACTATTCCCAGATGATATGGGTAACCTTTTTAAAAGAAAAATTAGAAGCTCTTGAGAAATTCGAAATATTCAAGGCTATGGTAGAGAATGAAATAGGATTAAAGTTGAAATGTCTGAGGTTTGATAGAGGTGGAGAATTTACATCCAGTGAGTTCATAGAGTTCTGTGAGAAACATCGAATTAAGAGACAGTTGTCTGCTCCTAGGACTCCACAGCAGAATGGAGTAGTGGAGAGAAAGAACTAGACCATCCAGGAAGCATCTAGGACTATGGTGATGGAAGCAAATGTTCCTCAAATCTATTGGAGAGAAGCTATTAGCACTGCAGTCTATACTCTCAATCGAGTTCAAATAAGAAGCAATACCGGTAAGACCCCTTATGAACTTTGGTTTGGCATTACTCCTACTGTAAGATATTTTAGAGTCTTTGGTAGCAAATGTTACATCAAAAGAGATGAAGATCTAGGCAAGTTTGATGCTAGAAGTGATGAAGGAATATTCTTGGGTTACTCTACTCAAAGCAAAGCATATCGGTGTTATAACAAGAGACTAAGAAAGATGATAGAAAGTACAAATGTGAAGGTTGATAAGGGAATAGAGAAACCCTCAAGGTTTTATGAATATGATGAAGATGATCAGAATGGTGTTCTGGTTCAAGGAGTTCAATTCTCCTCTGAAAGTCAGATTCAAACTGATCCGGTAAATCAGGAAGAAGAGATAGGTCTGAATGAGCTTGATCAAGAAGCAGAAGTGTAAGAAACTCCCAAAGTTCCAAGGTATGTAAGACTGAACCACTCTGAAGATCAGATCATAGGTGACAAAAGCAAAGGTGTGCAAACTAGAAGGAAAATTGCTCAAAATTTAGATGAATATTGTCTAATTTCAAAGATTAAACCTAAGACAATAAATGAAGCCTACAATGATGAAAACTGGACCAAAGCAATGGAGGAAGAGTTGATGCAAATTGAGAAAAATCACACTTGGGATCTTGTTCCCAGACCTAGAAACAAGAATGTGATTGGAACCAAATGGGTCTTCCGAAACAAACTAAATGAGGTTGGTAAAGTAATTAGAAATAAAGCCAGATTGGTCTGCAAGGGCTACTCCCAAATAGAAGGAATTGATTTTGAAGAAACTTTTGCTCTGGTGGCAAGAATTGAAGCGATCAGATTATTTCTTGCCTTTGCTTCCTTCAATGATTTCAAGGTATATCAGATGGATGTCAAGTCTGCCTTTCTAAACGATGACTTGGAAGAAGAAGTGTATATAGAGCAACTGGATGGATTTTAGTTGTCTGATCATGGTGATATGGTCTGCAAGTTGAAGAAGGCACTATATGGATTAAAGCAAGCCCCAAGAGCCTGGTATGAAAGATTGGATAAGCATCTTTTAAAGATTGGTTTCAACAAAGGTACTGCCGATAGTAACTTATATTTCAAAATTGATCATGAAAACATCTTGATTGTTGAAGTATTTGTTGATGATATCATCTTTGGAGGAAGAGATAGTATGTGTAAAGCTTTTGCAAATCAAATGAAAAGTGATTTTGAGATGTCTATGGTTGGTGAAATGAATTTCTTCTTGGGTCTACAAATTACTCAAACAAAGAAAGGAATCTTCATTTCTCAGACGAAATATGTGAATGAATTGTTGAAAAAATTTAGGATGGAAGATTCAAAGCCAATGAATACTCCCATGGCAACCGGATGTAACTTGAGCAAAGATGATGACTCTCCTAAGGTAGACCAGACAAAGGACAGATCAATGATTGGAGGATTGTTGTATCTCACTCAAACTAGACCAGATATTATGCAAGATGTTGGTCTTGTTGCTAGATTCCAAGCTGATCCTAGAGAATCCCATGTCATGGCAATCAAGAGGATTTTTAGATATCTAAAAGGGACGGTTGAGTATGGTCTGTGGTATCCTAGAGATCATGATTTCTCTTTTCATGCATATACAGATGCTGATTGGGCAGGAGATGTGGATGACCGGAAGAGTACCAGTGGTGGAGCATTCTTTTTGGGGAAGAGATTGGTCTCTTGGCTAAGCAAGAAACAAGAGGTAATATCTCTGTCTACAACTGAAGCAAAATATATTGCAGCAGTAGGTAGTTGCACTCAAGTTTTGTGGATGAAGTAGATGCTAAGAGATATCAAAGTGGAGTATGAGGACCCTATCACAATCTTCTGTGATAATTCAAGTGCTATAAGTATATCTAAGAATCCCGTGTTGCATTCAAAGACTAAGAATATATCTATCAAGTTTCACTTTCTGAGAGAGCAAGTGAACAAGAATGAAGTCAAATTGGAGTTTGTGTCATCCAAGGATCAGATTGCAGATATCTTTACTAAACCTCTACCTAAGGACTCTTTTGAGTATCTCAGGGAGAAGTTAGGGGTTATTGCCCATCCGGTGATGAACTAAGGTGCACTATTGTGCATCAGTTCGGTGGGTATCATAGTCACATCTTGTGATCTAGATTGATGTTGGGGAGCTGCTACTTAGGGGGAGCAATAGGTATGATTTTGAAGTGGTGAAATTGCAAATATATGCCCTTTGTCATTGATGTCAAAGGGGGAGAGAAGACTTGTGAAAAACAAGTGGTTGCTGATCAAAGGGGGAGCAATAAATGGAGAGAAGACATGTGAATGATTGTTGTTAATAGGGGGAGTTGTGAAAATAAGGAGAAGTTCTTATCTTGATGGTTTTTCATATCATATGTTGCCATCAATGACAAAGGGGGAGATTGTTGCAAGTATGGACCTAATCCGTGTTGTCATTGATGTCAACATAATCATGTTGCATTAATGATAAGGATTGGATGAGCTGTGTACTGAAGATATTGAGAAAATTAGTCTCAATCAGGAACAGAGAAGAACAGGGAAGACAGTAAGGTAAAAGTCCAAGATAGGTTGAGGATCAGAGGATGCAGTTTAAAGGGTTTGTAGATATGTGTCTCCAGGAGGTCCAGTAGAGATTTCAGAGGTCTACATGAAGATCTAAAGAAGTTGTGACTGTTCAAGTAAGACTAGTTCTGGCAGGTGCTCAATGGTGAAAGAGTGAGACAGATAGGTCCGGTGAGATCCATAAATACAGTATCATGTTCTGTGGATTTGAGGGAGTGTTGAGGGAGTCTTTGTGGAGTATCAACTAGATTTTTTCATGGTCAAAAGGTCCGCAAGCATAAATTCCTTTGTGACAGTAATGACAGACTATGTTCTTGAGGTTCCAGATGAAGGAGAGAAGGATTTCAGTAAGCAGATGAAGTGTGGATGTTATTGGTGATTCAGGAAAGCTTGTGGTGATCTTTGGATCATGTCCAGATCATGTTGGTGGTCCGCATTGAAGTTGGAGTTCGCATTTGAAGAACAACTTCCGGATGATGGTGTTCTTCCTGAGACAGGCCGACCGGATATGTTACTCATCATATGAATGTTATTGTGGATGCTTGCCAACTTAGATGATCATTCCTAAGTTGATGTCTTGTAAAAAGAAGGGATTACGAAGTCATTTGTAAGGTGTGCTTGTGGAGATGAGAGTGTGATAGCGAAGAAGATAGTGAAATGCAGAGCAGAAGTATTGAGCTTAATGGAACTAATTCAAGCATGGTGAAGATACTATTCTCTAGTTCATGTATGTGATACTTATCTCTTTGTAAATAGTGTGTCTCTTGTAGGTAGTGAGCCTCTTGTGAGCAGTGTGCTCGGGCAGTAAACCCTAATTGGCATGTGCCATTTTGTTCTTTCTATTCTTCTAACAGAGAATACATTCTTGGGTTAATCACCCCATGGTTTTTCCCTTAACCAGGTTTTCCACGTCAAAATCTTGGTGTCTTATGTGTTGATGAGTTTTTGCTTTTGATTTGAATGCATTATGTTTCATGTTTAATGTACTGCTAATCACTAAGAGAATTTAAATGTGTAAATTGGAGAAAGTTTTACACAACTGATTCACCCCCCCTCTCAGTTGTGTGCCCTAAGTCTAACAATTGGTATTAGAGCTAAGTTCCTCTAAAAGGAGCTTAATCGCTTGAGGAGATCCAGGATATTGTCTTACAAGAAGGATAGTCCGAAATTTGATTTATGACTATTTACATTTAACATAAATACTGCGATGTAATTATCTTAACAATGTTGTCATATTATTGCTAAGTCTTTTGAAGTGTTTAAACCCATTGTTCACATTAAGACTTGTTGGCCTCATGTTTCTATCGGCATGTTTTGTCTATTATCAAACTAACATTTACTGCGGATGAATGAACCCGTTGTTTTCATCAGGTCATTATCATCGACCCATGGGCACTTCTGCCAAACCCTTAACACCGCCAATCAAGTGAGACCTTCTACTATGCATTATCATTTAAACATGGGGTGTTATTTCCTATCAGTTTATATTGTTAGTTTCTTAAATGATAATGAAACCTGAAAAGGCTTTAAAAGCAGACACCTCAGCATCATTCAAACGAAGCACAACCAAGATGTTATGCTAAGTAACCGTTGAGCAACCAATCTCTCCCACGAGGTGTGATAATTGACATGCCAAGGATAGAAACACATAAAGAAAGGAATAACAGTTAATTTCAAACAAACACTTCAAGGTAGAGTGCGAGTTCTTGATTTATGAAGCCTCCTCAGTATTCATCTATTTCATTTCACCAACTTCTTTGAGTGCAAAGAAGGCATGATTGTTCTAAGCTCCAACACTCATTGCTTCCAATACCAGTGCTATTCCCATCTCGAAGGAGACATTTAGAAAGTTTGCAATCTATACTGACTACCTCCACAAATGAAGATTCTAGTTATTTGGATATAAGCAATTCTGTTGACTAAACCACGAAAACTTGAAGCAAGAATGAGAGACATGAAAGGTAAGTGAGCTCCTCGGCCTCATGAGAAAGATTACAACATGCAAACAGATATTGCTCTACATGATAAATGAACACAAAGAAATTGTTAAGTCACTACAAACATAGATGTTTTACCAGAGTATGTGCTTCTTCTAAATAACCCAAGGGTGGGGAGCCTAGTGACGGACGCCGAATGAAATCTTCATCATCATTTCAGTCATTGTGAAGTATATTCCTTAGAAAGAGTGTTTGTAGCCTCAAGGCAAATGAATTGTTTACAAAATCCTTTGAAACTTTCAAGCAAATGCAAGCTGCAGGTGTAAGACTAGAATGCACCACCTCTGCCAACATCCTCCCAGCCCGTGCCAAAATGGAAGCCTTCGAACAGGAGTAGACATCCATCAAAATGTGATGAAAGAAGGAAGGTTTTGTTAGATGTTGCAGGTGCAAGTTTTCTGGAAGACATCATAAACACAGATGCTGAAGCATGGACAAGTGCGCTAGAACCGTTTGATAGAATGCCTTAATAAAATGTCATCTCATGGAGCGCAATGACTGTAAGAAATATTATAGTTTGAAATGCTCTGGGAGACATATGCAAAATGTGAATGTATAGAAAACCTTCAGCAATAGTTTAAAAGAATGCCTCAAATGAATGTCATTTCATAAAATGCAATGACTGCGGGTTATGCATAAAATGGTTTTGTTGAAAAGACTTCAGAAACTCTCAAGAAAATACAGCCGGCTGTAGTGAACCAAGACCACAACCTGTGTCAAAATGAGAACTTTGGAAAGAAAGATTTGCTAGATATTATAGTTGAAAACACTTAGGATATTCATTGTAAAGGCTTTTCAGTCATTCTAGCAAAGCTGGTTAAACAGTTTATATAATTAAACTTATGAAAACACCATCATGAAGTATAAGCCTCAAAATTATGAGTATACTCCTATGATCAACACCATGCTTTGGGAGGTATTTGATACTAAAATGGGCCATATTGATCAACAAGAAATTAGGAAGTCATTGACAGAAGGAGAACGATCAAAATTGTCCTGAAGGATTGTAGAGAGTGGCCTAGTCAATGTAGCTTGTTTTCCCACCACTGTCCAATGTCCGGAGCTAGTAATTGAATGTGCAAAAAGGTACAATCCTGAAGCCAAAGAGATCAGATCCATTGATGGGCACCTAATGGCCAAACTTGATGGGATTTCTATCACCATCATTCTTCGATTGCCTTACAAAGAAAAGTTCATCTATGTTGATAAACAGAAGGCCTATAAGTACTTTAGTGACAAAAGGAGCAAATGCTTGAACAATTTGGCTAAGGAATGGATGGTAAAACTGAGAGGCGGATAGCCCCAACTTCCTAAAACACTACACCGTTCTATTTTTATCAAAGAGATATTCTATCTGGTTGCTCTTCTTCACAGCTTGACAGGTAGCCCCGACTCAACCGAGTTTGAAATGTGGATGTATCTCTTCATCATTGTCATATCGATAGGAAAAGAATTTATGACTGCATACATGACCAGCTAATTCACTTCAAGACCAGTCAAGGATTCCACATGCCATCCTACTTGGTATATACAATTGCCAATTTGAGATCATGGCCTGGTTTGACTACCATAGGTGTCCTTAATCAGGAAGCACAATTTTATGATTACTATAGGCAGTTGCAGTTAGAACAAGGCTTTGTATGTTTTAGACGAGTGAATGATGCTTTCACAATGCTTGCAGTAAGGTTACTTCAAGGAAATATAGCTCCCAGAATTTCAAAAGAAGCATCATTGTTGATAAAGAAGTATGGTAGCTACTTTATTTAGTTTCCAAGGTTCACCTATCTTCAATTCAGAGGATTTGATGGTTACCCTTCTAAATTGCCAAGGTATGTGGATGACAAGCTTGTTTTGGTTGAGCTTTGCAGATAGCTGGTATTAGTTCAAAAGAAATGTCGAGATAGGAAGAACAAGGGGGTGGCATTCCCTATTTGTCTCAGTCACTACAAGTGTGAATCTAGCTCAAGGTCTAAAAATATGGAAAAGGCCCTAGCCATGATCAACTTGTATACATACCAGATGAGATTCCCCTTCGACAGCAAGGGATACGTCAAGAATAATTTGAAGCTTGGTCCTAGATACCTTCATTTCCCCAATCTCGAAGACTTTTGGGAAGATTCTGAAGATGAGTTTGAAGTCAGAGAAAGAGACTGGAAAAGGTTTACTCTGAAGCAGATTTGAGATTTCAAGATGGAATGGGTCATTGAAGGCATTTACGATGATGAATTGGATCTGATTGATCCCTTGTATTTTAAAGAAATCCAGGCACAACCTCTTCCTGCAATTAATTGGGTAGATCCAGAGGTTAGAGATGTCAGAGAAAGAACCAGTTTCGTGATCAAGAAGTCAGAAGCCTAGATAAAGATGAAGATATACTAGATGACTGCAACAAGACCAGTAAGTAGGAAAGAGACACCAAGAGGAAGAAGTGACCAGGATAGTTCCACTTCATCAGTTCCTTCCCACACACTAGTTATTGATGTTCTTTCTCACTAGAGAACCCAGGGAAGTGGTGGAGATGAAGACCCTCCAAGGAGAAGCAATCTCCAAAACATACGTGGAGATGAACCTAGGCAGAAGAAGAAGAAACCAAGGTCGAAGGAAAAAGAGATAGGTTCTACTTCAAGAGAAGAAAAGGAACAAGAAGAAGTCCTTTTTGATCTAGAGTTTGATGAAGCCATACCGACCACATCTTCTTCCATACTCATTGAATCTGAACTCCTTGAAGTACCACATTCTACTTCAGTTATGGAGCCTCCTTCCTCGAAGGATCCAGTGTATCAAACATAAAAAGCTAAAGAGAAAGTAGCCTCACTAATACCTAAAAAACAAGATTTCCAATTAGGCAATGCACTTGAGCTATCAGAAGATCTTTCACTACCATGGTCAAAACAAAGCCTATTGAAGAAAAGGAAGGTGGAAGAACTAGTGATTCCTGAATTCTGTACAGTTTCTGATCTCTTTAGGAGATCCTAGAAGCTGAAGAAGATTAAGGTGACTTCAAGAATAAAAATCAATTCTAATTCAAGAAACATGTGCCTTGAGATAGCTTAGCCCACTTCTAAAAGAAATGTGAATGAAGCCACTCCGGCGGACTTTGTTGTGTCAAGGATTCTTATGGGCCCATCCACTCATGAGGCTGACATACAAAACTTCAATGTCATAGTCGCAAGGCTGGTAGAAAGGACAGAAAGGGAGAAGTAGTTGAAAGATCAATTAAAACAACAAGTACAGAGTCTATCTTCTTACTTGAAGACCATAGTCAACACTTCTACCATGCCACTTAGCATTGATCATCAGTCAAGCATCTAGGGCCAAGAAGGAGAAATTGAAAAAGGTACTATTGATAGTTTGCAGAAATATCAAATTTATGGAAAAACCACTGAGAATTGGGTGAACAAAATCAAATCTATTGCATTTGATTTCATTATTAAGGCAAAGGCAATGCATGATGAAGCCTTAATAAAAAAGGAGGTCATTGAAAAAGAGTTGAAAATGTCAGGAAAGAAGCTGTTTGGAAGGATATCCTGAAAGATTTTGCAAAAATGATGGAGATTGATGTTAATATCCTCGTAGCAGAAAAGATCCTACCTGGTACAGAAAAAAATTACTTGGAAATTTGGACAGAGAGAACAAGTTGGAAATTAGTAATTATTGGCCAAGTTTCAAGAGAACAGGAAAAGCTAATTCTTGCTTGTGAATGAGTATTTGCAAAGCTTCAAGATTAGCTCAGTACCATCCTCCTAAATGCATCATTGGTGGGAGAATCACAGGTAATTCAAGATGATTTTCAGAATATGATTGATCGACAACTTTTCAACAAAGAAGTTTTCAACGAGAACACAATGGACAAGTTAGTCGATCTCTATACTTCATTGAAGATTTTCATCTCCCAAATACCAAGCATGTTGGCAGAATTGAGTAATATCCACAAGTGCCTAAAAATTTAGAAGATGAGGATAGCAAACACCTTGATTCCTAAGGGCAAATCTATCACCCTGGCCATTCGACTTTTCAGAATGTTTTGAGAAAGATAATCTGGTCTGCAAAATAAGTTTCCAGAGTTCACCACTTTGTCAACGGCACCATCGACAAGCAGAGAATAAATGCGATTTTGCATATTGTATAGTTTTCATTTTTGTTGTGTTTGTGTGTAGCTCAAGTCATGATTTTTGGCTTGTTTTTTAAATAATGATCATGATTGAGTCTTCTCTTTTGAGTCTGATCTTTAAGGAAATGAGGGCATCTCAGAACGTATTTCTAAGAACAGTGGTGTCTTCGACAGATTTAAATTCTTTTCAATTTCTTCAAAAACACACACAACTATGCCATTAAAGCGGAAACTGACATAGAACATTTCCTACATTAACCCTTAGAGGAAAGCACAAGTGAACATTAACTAGTTTCAACAGCAGAAATATTAAACATGAAAGACAGAACAAGAACACAGATTTACATGGGGAAAACCCTTACAGGTAAAAAATCCCACACTCCAAAAGCCCAGATCACCATTGTATTATTCAGCAACAGAAAGACAGTTACAATACAAAACTGGCAATAAGCCTTTCATGAAGATTTACATCTTGTTCCTTCAGAAGAATAACTGACAGTATAACCTTCTCAGCCAGAACTTCCTTCATCAGAATTCTGTTTTCATCCTCTTCTCAGTCCCTTCACATGCCATTCACATGTTGCATACAACATACAACATAGGACTTCATAGAAGAAGAAGAACATAGTTCCATCGGATTGAACTCTCTATCTCACAGACTCTCTCACTCACCAATTAACTCTCACCCAAGAGAGTAATCTGTTCAACTGTCATAACCCACCAAACAACATTTTCTGCCATGTTAAAGAGCCACGTCACCACTGTCTTGTAACTGTTTCCACGACTGTACAAATTCGTGAGATCTACATTATCCCACATTCATCAGTCAGAGAAACTTTTATTGCGTTATATACAAGACCACAGGGTATATAAGTGTCGAGCAATTTTGTTGCCGACAAGACCATTTATCCACCCTATCGTGGAGACTCTCGCCGAACATCTTCCATCAGAGTAACGAGGTCCATCGGAGAGAGGACTCAAGGCTTGGCCAACAGTGATTCTCTTGCCAACGCCCAAAGTTTCGCCAAACGCCATCAGGGAGACAATCTACATCGGAGCGACTCCTCCAAGTTTGGCCGATAGCAAAGCTCACGCCGACACCAAAACTCTTACCAATGCCAACTCCCATCAGGGTGACCACCATTCATCGACCAGAAAACTTAAAGGTATGCCGATAAAAGGACCTCTTGCCGACGACTAGGACTCCACCAGCGGTGAGACCGTTCCCATCGGGAAGACTTCACAAGCCTCGACCGATAGATGTCCTCTCACCGACGCCTGACTCTATCGGAGTAACACATAGCTCGGAGTGACATTCATAGCCTTCGCCGATAGCAGGTCTCATGCCGATGACAAGTCTCGCCAACACTTCATCGGACAGACAGTTAATATCGGAGTGACATCCACATGCTCCACCGATGACCACCCTCATGCCGATGGACTTCTCATATGTCATCGATGAAACACCATTGGAATGATGAGTAACATCAGAGGGAGACTTCTAAATGCTAAGCTGACAATAGTTCTCTCACCGATATGAATATGAAACCTTGCATATTGCTCAACGGCTTCTCACTCTCGCCGATAGTGCTCTATCAAGCCAATAACACAGGATAACCAAGGAACTAATGAACCTGTAATTTGAGTAAGTAGTACTCAACATTCACCCACTTGACGAAGGAATTACAGGAAACCATCAATGCTCCAAGTCAATAGAATCAAAGTTAACACTGCCTTCACTCCACTGTACTCACAAGCTCCACAGAAGCTTCAACATAACAAACTTCAAAGCTTCCAGAACACAGCCATGAAAACATCCTTCAAAAACAAGATAGAACATCAGCTAGAACAACAATCAGAAAGCTGACTGCTCCCATCCAACTGAAACAAAAAACCCACTTGACTGAAAATAGCACACACAACCAGTGCTAAAACATCCAATCACTCGTACCTTAAAGGTATGAACATCAGTAGACTCATGCCACCTGCATATACACCCATCAACTACAAATACAAGCTCCATATGTCAACTAGTCAAAGAAGACCAGACACATCAAGAACTCCCACTGCATGGATAATGCAGATCTGAAAAAGATCATGGCATACAAAATCCACCAATAGCATTACATAGAAAGTGTAAATATCATGTAGTACCAAGGAAACATCCACCATGATATGCAAATCAATAACCTGCAAGAACAACACCTCACAACCAGTCCAAAGTTCTCCAATTTCTCCACATCCAACAAAAGAAAGAGATAACAGAATAGAACCTTCATGCTGTCACCCAACAACATAAGTGAAAGCACATGACCACAAACTAGTGATCATCAGCTCCAACCAAATCTCAAAACAATGTAGTGTGAAACACACCATCAGAGAAACTAACTGAGACCAAGAGGAACACTGCACATCATATACCTATAGACAATCCTTTTACATACACCTCTGAATGCCAATTGTGTCAAGTATGATCTCCTTCAAAACACCCCAAAGAAGAACAGCATAACAACATCCAAACAAACATTCAATCTCCAAGATCAACTAACATGGATGTAAGCCTCACAAACCAAAGAAGATCAAACTAATTTATTTCCCATTTTAGGAAATCAGCCCATTAACCATCTCCTAACAGTCCTCATCAATGAATGAAATCTCTAAACTCAAATGCACAAGGAGATAATCATTCTATTCATCTCTCACAATGAATCCACCAGAACCATCAATGAGCAGTTCAAGATCCATATCTATGAAAGAAAACATAAAACACCTGAGAGAAACAATGGGCTATACCTCTCAAGTGAAACTTGTCGAGTAGACCAAGAGTGGGGAAAGAGAATGTTCTTCCAAGATACCCAAGTCCCAATGACTTTCTCCAAGAACAATCTCCTCTAGATCTTTTGTTGAATTCACATTCAACCAAGGTAAAGACTCCTCGAACTTCCAGCTGTAAACTCTGATTTAGCACAACATATACAATCTCAACTTATTCTCCATGTATCCATGAGTACCTTTGAACAATCACCTCATGCTGAACTCCAACTGCATCACTACAACACTATGAAGTAATCAAGCAAAAGATAAATGTACCCAAACATAGAGAAGTAACCAGACCACTGTCAAAACTCCAATCATTTGAATCAGGAACTTATCATGACATCATGATCTTACCATCTCCATTTGGAGATTCCATGCTCTAGGTGAACATAACCATGGTCTCTAGATCAATGTATCATACCAAAATTCAAAAGCAGAAATCATGATATGAAACAAACCAAAATTCTAAACCAACATCACCTGTCAAGCACCACCAACACCTCAGCCAAGAATTTCATGAATCCTCCATGACTCTAAGATGTTACTCATCCTCAAATAGTGCCCCTGCAAATGCGAAAGAACCCTTCTGCAGCAACAGGATCAAAGAGCTCCTCCTAGTAACATCTGCAACACTAAAGAAGATCATTCACCACTAAGTGATGAAACACATAGTCAATGCTAAAGCTCCCACTGAACTGTAACAACAGAGCTTTCCAAGCATCCTGACCAAACATCTCCTAATCTGAAAATCTTCCAGGTCCACATATTAACATGTCCATGTGACTATAAAACCAAGTGACACTAAGATCTCCAAAACAAGGAATTAAACTATCACTGTCAATAGCTTACACAAACCTGTGTATTCAAGCTATACATGACATCAAGATACACTTACTACAAGTCTCCATAACCAACTATTTAGATACTCTACAACATCCATCCACTCATCCCAAAATAGTCACACCAATGCACAAGTGACCATAGACAAGGCCAGCTAACAAATCTGCATAAACACTGAAAGAACCTTGTGGATAAAGACAGTCCACATCCGAGTCATCTCACTGTAGCTTAATAGGTGATCAGCCCACAAAACTACATAACTTGTAGATCCAACCAATGTATCATGCAAACTCACTATCACACTGGAAACTGCAAAACTGAGATTTTAAGGAATAAATAACAATGTAGACAACAAGACTCAAGCATCAGAAAACTTACTTTTCATTGATTCGCCCAACATGTCCACAACCAGAGCACCATAGTCAAGAAACTAGAAGCATTACCATAGAAATGCTAAGTGTCATATCACATACCAGCACTCCCATGCAGAGAAAGCATTTCACCTCCTCACACCATGCACAGAGCATGCATGCAAAACTGCAACTATATCATCCAGTAACATCCCAAAAGCCAGGGTCTAGAAATAGCTTAACTGCAGCTTCACAAAACCACAAGTTTTTCTTTTGACCATGTAAAACCTGCAAAACCACTGTGTTTGAAACACACCCATGCACATCCATATCCACTTCACATCTGGAAAACCCAAAAGTTTGCAGCACAAACTCCATAACAGTTAAACCAAAATAATGTATCATCATGAATATGCATAACCATAGATTTTAAGGAAAAACTATAAAACCCCTCAAATCTAATAATCATGAATCTGAGTCATGCAAGTACAAAATATCCATTTAAGGAAACAATAGTTCAAGAGCTTCAGGCCCACTTGTAGACCAATCTCTCAAACCACCAACATGCACATGCATCCGAGAGAATCAGGCTATTATAGAAGCTCTCAGATCATCCAATGATCAACTCCAAAGCCTGCATGCAATCAGGGTAACAAAAAAATTATGCCTTCCAATACTAGGAATAGAACACCCAGCATAAGCACAATACTCCATGGCTGAGCAGTAACACAAACTCCTTCATATCATCAGAGAGCCTCTCACACATACACCCAATATGAAAGTTACTGTAGCAACACAACCACAAAACAAACCCCATGCAACAAGATTAAATACTGTCAATTAAGAGCCTCAGGCCACATCAAGACCAGCTCCAGTCTCTTCACCATCCTTCAAACACTGCTGAAACAGAAACTCAAGATCAACTGCTAGACTTTCACTCAAACAAGGATCAAACAAACAGACATTTCCTTCAGATTTCCTCAAGCCTGTCACACTAAGAAATCATCACAGAAGGAATACCCAGACCTTATACACTAGGAACTCTTACATGCAAACACATGCAGCACACAAATGTACATATGTGAGCAACAAAGCATATCCCAGAAGAATGCTCTGATACCACTTGTAAGGAAATGAGGGCATCTCAGAACGTATTTCTAAGAATAGTGGTGTCTTCGACAGATTTAAATTCTTTTCAATTTCTTCAAAAACACACACAACTATGCCATTAAAGCGGAAATTGACATAGAACATTTCCTACATTGACCCTTAGAGGAAAGCACAAGTGAACATTAACTAGTTTCAACAGCAGAAATATTAAACATGAAAGATAGAACAAGAACACAGATTTACGTGGGGAAAACCCTTACGGGTAAAAAACCCCACACTCCAAAAGCCCAGATCACCATTGTATTATTCAGCAACAGAAAGACAGTTACAATACAAAACTGGCAATAAGCCTTTCATGAAGATTTACATCTTGTTCCTTTAGAAGAATAACTGACAGTATAACCTTCTCAACCAAAACTTCCTTCATCTGAATTCTGTTTTCATCCTCTTCTCAGTCCCTTCACATGCCGTTCACATGTTGCATACAACATACAACATAGGACTTCATAGAAGAAGAAGAACAGAGTTCCATCGGATTGAACTCTCTATCTCACAGACTCTCTCACTCACCAATTAACTCTCACCCAAGAGAGTAATCTGTTCAACTATCATAACCCACCAAACAACATTTTTTGCCATGTTAAAGAGCCATGTCACCACTGTCTCGTAACTGTTTCCACGACTGTACAAATTCATGAGATCTACATTATCCCACATTCATCAGTTAGAGAAACTTTTATTGCGTTATATACAAGACCACAGGGTATATAAGTGTTGAGCAATTTTGTTGCCGACAAGACCATTTATCCACCCTATCATGGAGACTCTCGCCAAACATCTTCCATCGGAGTAACGAGGTCCATCGGAGAGAGGACTCAAGGCTTGGCCGACAGTGATTCTCTTGCCGACACCCAAAGCTTCGCCAAACGCCATTGGGGAGACAATCTACATCGGAGTGACTCCTCCAAGTTTGGCCAATAGCAAAGCTCATGCAAACACCAAAACTCTTACCAACACCAACTCCCATCAGGGTGACCACCATTCATCGGCTAGAAAACTTAAAGGTATGCCGATAAAAGGAACTCTTGCCGACGACTAGGACTCCACCATCGGTGAGACCGTTCCCATCGGGAAGACTTCACAAGCCTCGACTGATAGATGTCCTCTCGCCGACGCCCGACTCTATCGGAGTAACACATAGATCGGAGTGACATTCACAGCCTTCGCCGATAGCAGGTCTCATGCCGATGACAAGTCTCGCCAACACTTCATCGGACAGACAGTTAATATCGGAGTGACATCCACATGCTCCACCGATGACCACCCTCATGCTGATGGACTTCTCATATGTCATCGATGAAACACCATCGGAATGACGAGTAACATCGGAGGGACTTCTGAATGCTAAGCCGACAATAGTTCTCTCACCGATATGAATATGAAACCTTGCATATTGCTCAACGGCTTCTCACTCTCGCCGATAGTGCTCTGTCAAGCTGATAACACAGGATAACCAAGGAACCAATGAACCTGTAATTTGAGTCACTAGTAGTCAACATGATCTTCTCTCTTTTGATTGTAAATTTAGGTTCATCCTAACTATTTCTCACATGATAATTCTTTTAAGTGCCTAAGTGAGGTAGTTATTCTAAGCAACTAGCTTTGTAAAAACAAGTTAGTTATTCAAAATCAATGCACTTAAAGAGGGAGTTGGTTAGTCCAAGTAGTTATAAAAAGTGGTTGAGGTAGTTACCCTAGAGGTGTTTACTAACCTCACCTATATATACTTCATTGTATTTCAATCAAAGGGGGTTCCGCTTTGTCACATTACAGTGTATGAAAGACTTGAATAGTGTTATTCAAGTTTGAAAGCAATAAAAAAATGTTTTGAATGTGTGTTCAACTCGATTTCATGTGTTGTTATTGGTATTCATATGTTTAATCAATAATGATCATGTGCTTTCCTTTCAAAGTTGCATTGTGAGAAAGATATTTCGCATCAAGTTTTGGTATCTCTACTTGGATGCATGGAACTTAAATTCATAAGTTTAACTCTTATTTCATCATTAGTGTTTGTTGTTTCTTTGTTTTTGTTCTTATGATTCCAGAAAATCCAAATACCCCTATCATATGAGGGAGCTGCCCCTCTTAAACACAAAGAGGAATTGACATAGACCTACGATTCTTCAACTGTTGTGAGCAGGTTGTTGCTAATCCAAGGGTGAACAGAGTTACTCAAGAAGATTATTTTAAAGCAAAAGATTTGTTTACCAATAGATTTTTGGTGACTCTACTGTAGATACTATTCAAACACACTTCTTCTATTTGAAAAGTCACCTTAATGTGTTCAAAGAAAATTTTTCTGATCAATAAATATGGTTTTGCAATGTAGAGGTGGACGTGTTTTACAACCTAATGTTAATTGGTTGGACCTTGAGAAAGAAGATATAATTACTGACTTATGAGTATTGGCTTGGAGATATAGGAGGTCAAATCACCAATATCAAGAAGTAGATGTTGTACTTGACGAAGAAGAAGATATAGGAAGGGAAATTCATGTTCGTGCCCAGTTAATAGCTCAAGGCATCGCAGAGGAAGAATTAGAATTAGCTAACAGACATGCTCCTATTCAAATAACTCCAAGAAGAGATAGACAAGTTGGTCCACCTATTCGACCTATTCAGGAATATCATCATGTGAATCCTGTTCAAATAATCAATCAACCTGGCCACCAAGAGATATACCAGAGGAGACCGTGAAAAGGGCATCCTGGATCCTGATTTTGAAAAACTAGCAAGTCTTGATTTTTCTCAATATTTTATTCCCCCAAGAAAGAATATTAAATCCTTTAGTAGACCTCCTTCACCTGCAAGAAGTCCTACCAGAACCTCTGCCTCCTCTTCCACTTATCAAGCATTGACCTTGCATGGGACTGCAGTTCCTATTGTCATAAATCTTCAACCAACTCCACCACCACAAATGGCTCAACCTATGCCTTGGGGAGCAACTATTGGTCCTCTTGCCTTAGGTAATTAGTTGCATGACTTACCACATGGATCCAGAAAAGTCTTACCCAAATTCACTGGAGATGGAAAAGTTTCTACAGACGAGCATATTAATGCCTTCTTTGCCGCATGCGGTGTTCTAGGCGTTATGCACGAAGATGTTTCTGTCTGGTTGTTTGTAGAATCTTTGACTAAAGGAGTAGAAGAATGGTTTCAACATTTGCTTGTCAAAACTATAAACTCATGGGCGATTATGCGCTAAAAATTTGAAGACTGTTTCAAAAGTGCTGAAGATGAACATGCATTATTAGCACAACTTACTCAAATGAAGAAAGAGATTCATGAGCCGATGTGGGAGTTTGTAGCCCATTTTAACAAGTTGGTGAATAGAATTGAAAATGCTAAAAGACCAATTGCGCAAAATAAAAAATATTTCTTCCTAAATGCACAACCTCCAGACATAAGTTTTCATTTGAGAAGAGCACGAGTGGCTGATTTAGAAGCTGTACAGACCATGGCCATTGAAATTGAAGATGATTTATTGACTGTTGGAAAATGGAATAAAGACTTATAGAAAGGGAAGGCATAGTCTTCTAATCCATCCACTACAGACCCGATGATTCAGAAGCTAGCCAATGATTTGCTCCTCCTTAAGAAATAACTTCCGCATAATCCACCTCCACTATATCAAGATATACCCAGGAGAAATTATGTACCGTATCAGTAGAACAAGCCACCTAGGCTTCCTCCTCTAGTACAAAGGCTAGCCATTGAACACCCTTCTTCCAGTTAGAAACAAACTGCGGCTATGTGTGATTTTCATCTGACTACTGACCATGATGGCAGCACTTGTCCTAAAATGGTAAGGCTCATGAAGATGAATCTATCAAGCAAGAAAATAGAAGAATATGTCTCTCAAGAAGATGAGACGAGTGAGACCTATGGACAACCCACAATCATATTCCTTGAGTATGAATCTGATGATGAAAGAGAAGGGGTTAGTGATATCAATAATCATTCTTGTAATGCTTCTATAAGAAACTAGTATCAGAAGAATGAAGGAAAAGCCAAAGCTGAATTTGCTCATAAAGTTTCTGACACTCCTCCTAAGATTCTATCAAGAAAACACCCTCTGGAGAATCAACCTCTTACTGCCATGAAAGATAAAGGCACACAAGGTTCTCCTCTTGGTGATTCATCTCCCTTGCTTGATTATGCATTTGATTTCATAGAGCATTGCAAGAAAACAAAGGTGCAAATTTCCCAACTTGATTACTTAAAGTTGAATCCTCATCAATTGGAGAGATTATTGCATATTGTTAATGGAAAACCAGATCCTTCTTCTTTAGTACATCAACAGTCAAATGACTCACAACCTGGAGAACTTGCACATGATGATTTCCTTGGTGAATCTCCACAAAATGGTACCCCATTGGTAAATGTTGTTCTCCCAGATAAGCCTGACCCATTCTATGTTTCTTTGTATATAGCTGGCTGCAAACTTAGCAATTGCATAATAGATTCTAGCGCTTCTGACAACGTCATGCCTGCTAAGGTTGCTCATGCCCTCGGCTTGTCATTAAATAAACCCTCAGGCAAAATCTACTCGATGGAGTCTAAATTAGTCCCATTAGTAGGTCAGCTCAAAGACGCGCAAGTTACTTTAGCCGCTTTCCCAGAAAAGAAACTTAAGCTCACCATCTTAGTCACTGATATTCTCACAAGCTATGGTATGCTACTTAGTAGAAGTTTTTGTAAAGACCTAGGTGGAGAAATACAACTAGATTGGTCTCATGCCTTAATCCCAATCCATGGAAAGAAAGTCAGACTAAATCCAAAACCCAAAGCAAAGTATACAGTCTTAAAATCTGATGATCCAAGAGCAGAGATACTATATGAAGAAACTGGACTAGGTACATATATGCTCATGCAGGAAAAAGAGGTAACCCCTGAAGTTATCTCTCCTAACATGTCTTCTGGCCTTTGGACTATGGAATTTGACGGCAGTTGTTCTTCTTCCGGTTCAGGGGTAGGAATTGTTCTTATTTCACCTACAGGGGAGAAGTTCCCTATGGCTTTCAAATTGGTCTTTGACAACACTAATAATACGGTAGAGTATGAGGCGCTCCTTTTAGGCCTCGAGGCTGCCAAAGAAAGGAATCAAAATGTTGAGAGTACTTGGAGATGTAGAATTAGTCGTCAAGAAAGTAAGAAATCAGTTTCAAACAAAGAACACCAAGTTGAGAAGATACTAAAACTTAATATGGGATCAAATAGAGTTCTTCGATGTTTTCTCTATAGAGGCCATTCCTCAGACTCTTAATTCTAAAGCTGATTGCCTTGCAGTTTCTGCGGCTCTCTTGCTTCCACATCTAGAGTTCAACAAAGATCAATATTAAATTGAATTAGTATACCCACCGAGCGTGCCTGATAATGATAAATATTGGCAAGTTTTTGATGATGACAGACAGATTGTGTCCTTTTTGGAGAAGGCTGGTACTTTTGTCAATTTGTTATTTGAAGGAAGTGAGACTCCTGTAGAAGACAAAGTGTTACAATTAAAGGGGAACACCATCCCAAAAGGTTTGATTACTATAGAGAAACTTTTTGATAAACATGATTGCTATTTGAAGAATAAGGCCCAAGAGAAAAATCCTAATTCTTCTCAGTATGATAAAGTAGACATAGGCACTAAAGATGATCCTAAAATTGTTTGCATTGGCAAAGCATGTTCGCCAGAAGAAAGAAAGAAGCTCATCACCCTGTTGGTCAAATACAAGGACGTGTTTGCATGGTGCTATGATGATTTGAAGAATTTCATGGGTGGAAAATTTTAGCATTATATCACTCTTAAACCTGGGGCCACTCCTTTCAGGCAAAAGCAGAGGAAATTCAATCCTAAAGTTGTTGGTGCCATCTTTGCAGAAATTGATAAGATGTTAAAGGCTAGAATTATATATCCTATTCATCATTCAACTTGGGTAGTAAACATAGTGCCTATGAGGAAAAAGAATGGCAAAATAAGGATTTGCATCGATTTTTGCAATCTTAACCAAGCGTCTTTGAAAGACAACTACCCTCTACCCATGATGGACCACATTTTACAAACCATTGTTGGGTCTAAAATGATGTCATTACTTGATGGGTTTTCTAGGTATAATCAGATACAAGTTGCCCCAGAGGATCAACATAAAACTACTTTCACAATGCCTTGGGGAACTCTGGCTTACAATCGAATGTCATTCAGGTTGATCAATGTCGGTGCAACATTCCAACGTGCTATGGACCTCTCCTTTGGTGACATGAAAAATAAGATTATTGTAGTGTACTTGGATGATCTCATTGTCTTCTCAAGAAAAAGAGAAGACCATATTCAACATCTGGAGATGGTCTTACATCATTGCTGTGAGCAAGGAATCTCTCTAAACCCCAAGAAGTCCATTTCCGGGGTTGCTGAAGGAAAGCTACTAGGGCACATTGTGTCTAAAGATGGGATCCAAATTGATCCTGAACATGTTGAAGCTATCCAGAAGTTGCCATTACCATCAAGCAAACCTGGAGTGAGGTCCTTCTTTGGCCAGATCAATTTCTTGAGGAGATTTGTACCAGATTTCTCTAAATTAACTCACCACATCGTAGACATGATGAGAGATAAAGTGGTCTTCAAATGGACTGAACAAGGCAAAAGGGCATTCCAAGACATTAAAAATGTAATTGCAAATGCTCCAATTTTAGCTCATCCTAATTTTTCCAAACTTCATTATATATTGTTATGCTTCGGAACATACATTATCTGCTATCTTGACACAACAAAATGATGATCATATAGAAGCACCTATTGCATTTATGAGTGTTCCTTTGAAAAAGCATGAATTGAATTATTCTCTGGCAGAGAAGCATGCTTATGCAGTGGTCAAGGCAGTAAAGCATTTCAGATTCTATATCCTCAATTCACATTCTATGGTCTTTGTATCAGACACTTCGATCAAAACCATACTTACTCAGCAAGAAATAGGTATCAATAAAAGGGCTTCTTGGATTACCAAAGTTCAAGAATATGATATTTATATTAAGCCAACCAAGTTGGTACGAGGGAGAGGCTTATGTAAGCTCATAGCTGAAAATGGCATAGTTGGAGAATCTCTAGAAAAGAATGCCAAGCTACCTCAAGTGTTGTTTGTAGGATTGACAGATGAATGGTTCTCAAATATAGCATACTTTCTTACATATGGAGAATGCCCAGCTCATCTAACTCCAAAAGAGAAAAGAACTATCAAGTTAAAAGCTGCAAAATATATTATTTGGGATAATATTCTCTATAAGAAAGGGATCGATGGCACATTCTTGCGATGTGTAGATAAAGAGCAACAAAAGGAGTTACTCTAGATTTTCCACAATGAAGCATGTGGAGGTCATTTCTCCTCTTCAATTATCACATTTAAAATTCTAAGGAATTGCTATTACTGGCCCGACATGTTCCATGATGCAGATTAATGGGTCAAGAAATGTGAGTCATGTTAATAGTTTAAAGGAAAAGTACAACTTGCAGCTATGCCACTCAAACCAGTGGTCATTGAAGAACCATTCTAGCAATGGGGTCTCTATTTTATAGGTCCTATCAATCCGCACTCTAGCGTAGGCCACACTCATATTCTTGTGGCAACAGATTATTTTACTAAATGGATTGAGGCTATCCCAGTAAAGCAAACCACTTCTGAAGTGATCTGCAATTTTATCAAACAGAACATTCTAGTGAGATTTGGGGTACCAAATAAGATTGTCACCGACAATGCCACTAACTTCTCTTCTCATGAGATATCATCTTTTTGTTATAGATATGGGATCATTCTTTCTCATGCGTCAGATTATTATCCTCAAGGGAATGGTCAAGCTGAGGCTAGTAATAAGAATGTTGTCACCATTCTCTGAAAATTAGTTGGTGAAAATCAGAGGATGTGGCATAAACATTTGTACGAAGCATTGTGGGCTGATCATACAACCAAGAAGAGAGCCACCAGGTTGTCACCATTTGAACTACTCTTTGGTGTAGAAGACAAATTACCAATACCCTTGGAGCTATCTACGCTAAAACTACAAGATATACTTGGGAACCAAGAGTTCAGAGACACACTCAAGAAAAGGATTGCTTATCTCACTAAGTTAGAAGAGCAAAGAGATGAAGTTGTTGATAGGATTAAGGAACATCAAACTCGGGTGAAAGAACTGTTTGATAAAAAAGCTAGAGTAAGATAGTTCAATAGTGGCGACATTGTGTTACTGTGGGATAAGAAAAAGGAGCCGAAGGGTCTTCATGGTAAATTTGACTCTCTCTGGAGAAGACCATTCCGGATTAGAGAAGCATGTGGAGAGAATTCTTTCTATCTTGCATACGAGTGGAACACTGTTGCCCCTTCCCTACAATGGGCAACATCTAAAGCATTGCAATTAGTGAGACAGATTGTTTTCTGTCTTTGTACATAGGTTAATTAGGAATTTTTGGGTGTGTTTCATTTCTTTCTATTTTGTTCCTCTCCTTGTTTCATTTTTGGCTTGTCCATGCACTTTTGAGTTGTTCTAGTAAGCTCTCCCTTTCATTGACTCTATTACCCAATAGATCATGCACTAATCTTTGCCGGTTAAGATTCTGGGTTCATCCTGCATCATTTATAGTCCTTGTCCCTAGTTAGAGCCAGCTATTGGCCTCATGTTTCCATCGGCATGTTTTGTCTATTATCAAACTAACATTTACTGCCGATGAATGAAGCTGTTGTTTTCATCAGGTCGTTATCATCGGCCTGCGGGCACTTCTGCCAAACCCCTAAGACTGCCAATCAAGCAAGACTTTCTACTATGCATTATCATTTAAACATGGGGCGTTATTTCCTATTGGTTGATATCATTAGTTTCTTAAATGATAATGAAACCCAAAAAGGCTTTAAAAACAGACACCTCAGCATCATTCAAACGAAGCACAACCCAGACGTTATGCTAAGTAATCGCCGAACATCCAATCTCTCCCACGAGGCGAGATAATCGGCATGCCAAGGATAGAAACACATAAAGAAAGGAATAATAGTTAATTTCAAATGTAACACTTTAAGGCAGAGTGCAAGTTCTTGATTTATAAAGCCTCCTCAGTATTCATCTGTTTCATTTCACAAATTTTTCTAAGTGCAAAGAAGGCATGATTGTTCTGAGCTCCAACACTCATTTCTTCCAATACCAGTGCTATTCCCATCTCAAAGGAGACATTTAGAAAGTTTGCAATCTATACTGACTACCTCCACGGATGAAGATTCTAGTTATTTGGATATAAGCAGTTATGTTGACTAAACCATGAAAACTTGAAGCAAGAATGAGAGACATGAAAGGTAAGTGAGCTCCTCGGCCTCGTGAGAAAGATTACCACCTGCAAACAGATATTGCTCTACATGATAAATGAGCACAAAGAAATTGTTAAGTCACTACAAACATAGATGTTTTGGCAGAGTATGTGCTTCTTCTAAATAACCCAAGGGTGGGGAGCCTAGTGACGGACACTGAATGAAATCTTCATCATCATTTCAGTCATTGTGAAGTATATTCCTTAGAAAGAGTGTTTGTAGCCTCAAGGCAAATGAATTGTTTACAAAATCCTTCGAAACTTTCAAGCAAATGCAAGATGCAAGTGTAAAACTAGAATGCACCACCTCTGCCAACATCCTCCTAGCCCATGCCAAAATGGAATCCTTCGAACAGGAGTAGACATCCATCAAAACGTGATGAAAGAAGGAAGGTTTTGTTAGATGTTGCAGGTGTAAGTTTTTTGGAAGACATCATATACACAGATGCTGAAGCATGGACAAGTGCACCAGAACCATTTGATAGAATGCCTTAATAAAATGTCATCTCATGGAGCGCAATGATTGCAAGAAATATTATAGTTTGAAAATGCTCTGGGATACATATATGCAAAATGTGAATGCACAGACAATCTTCAGCAACAGTTTAAAAGAATGCCTCAAATGAATGTCATCTCATAAAATGCAAAGACCGTGGGTTATGCATAAAATGGTTTTGTTGAAAAGACTTTAGAAACTCTCAAGAAAATACAGCTGGCTATAGTGAACCAAGACCACAACCTGTGTCAAAATGAGAACTTTGGAATGAAAGATTTGCCATATATTATAATTGAAAACACTCAGAATATTCATTGTAAAGGCTTTTCAGTCCTTCTAGCAAAGCTGGTTAAACAGTTTATATAATTAAACTTATGAAAACACCATCATGAAGTATAAGCCTCAAAATTATGATTATGCTCCTATGATCGACACCACGCTTCGGGAGGTATTTGATACTAAAATGGACCATATTGATCTATAGGAAATCAGGAAGTCATTGATAGAAGGAGAACGATCAAAATTGTCTTGAAGGATTGCAGAGAGTGGCCTAGTCAATGCAGCTTGTTTTCCCACCGCTGTCCATTGTCTGGAGCTAGTAATTGAATGTGCAAAAAGGTACAATCCTGAAGCCAGAGAGATCAAATCCATTGATGGGCACCTAATGGCCAAACTCGATGGGATTTCTATCGCCATCATTCTTCGATTGCCTTACAAAGAAAAGTTCATCTATGTTGATAAACAAAAGACCTATAAGTACTTTAGTGACAACAGGAGCAAATGCTTGAACAATTTGGCTAAGGAATGGATGGTAAAACCAAGAGGTGGACAGTCCCAACTTCCTAAAACACTACACCATTCTCTTTTTATGAAAGAGATCTTCTATCTGATTGCCCTTCTTCACAGGTTGACAGGCAACCCCAAGTAAACTGAGTTTGAAATGCGGATGTATCTCTTCATCATTGTCATATCAGTAGGAAAACCATTTATTAATTGGGGCCGCCTTATCAGTGACTGCATACATGACCAACTAATTCACTTCAAGACTAGTCAATGATTCCACATGTCATCCTACTTAGTATATGCAATTGCCAATTTGAGATCATGGCCTGGTTTGACTACCACAGGTGTCCTTAATCAGGAAACACAAGTTTACGATTACTATAGGCAGTTGCAGTTAGAACAAAGCTTTGCATGTTTCAGATGAGTGAATGATGCTTTGACAATGCTTGCAGTAAGGTTACTTCAAGGAAATACAGCTCTCAGAATTTCAAAAGAAGCATCATTGTTGATAAAGAAGTATGGTAGCTACTTCATTCAGTTTCCAAGGTTCACCTATCGTCGAGTTGGAGGATTTGATGGTTACCCTTCTAAATTGCCAAGGTATGTGGATGACAAGCTTGTTTTGGTTGAGCTTTATAGATAGTTGGTATTAGTTCAAAAGAAATGTCAAGATAGGAAGAACAAGGGGGTGGCATTCCCTATTTGTCTCAGTCACTACAACTGTGAATCTAGCTCAAGGGCTCAAAATGTGGAAAAGGCCCTAGCCATGATCAACTTGTATACATACCAGATGAAATTCCCCTTCAACAGCAAGGGATATGTCAAGAATAATTCGAAGCTTGGTCCTAGATACCTTCATTTCCCCAATCTTAAAGACTTTTGGGAAGATTGTGAAGATGAGTTTGAAGTCAGAGAAAGAGACTAGACAAGGTTTACTCTGAAGTAGATTTGAGATTTCAAGATGGAATGGGTCATTGAAGGCATTGAAGATGATGAATTGGATCTGATTGATCCCTTCTATTTTAAAAAAATCCAAGCTCAACCTCTTCCTGCTTATAATTGGGCAGATCCAGAGGTTAGAGATGTCAGAGAAAGAACCAGTTTCGTGATCAAGAAATCAAGAGCCTGGATCAAGAAGAAAATATCCTAGATGACCGCAATGAGACCGTAAGTAGGAAAGAGACACCAAGAGGAAGAAGTGACCAGGACAGTTCCACTTCATTAGTTCCTTCCCACACACTAGTTATTGATGTTCTTTCTCACCAGAGAACCTAGGGAAGTGGTGGAGATGAAGACTCTTTGAGGAGAAGCAATCTCCAAAACATATGTGGAGATGAACCCAGGCAAAAGAAGAAGAAACCAAGGTCAAAGGAAAAAGAGATAGGTTCTACTTCAAGAGAAGAAAAGGAACAAGAAGAAGTCCTATTTTATCTAGAGTTTGATGAAGCCATACCGACCACATCTTCTTCCATACTCATTGAATCCCCTCTCCTTGAAGTACCACATTCTAATTCAGTTATGGAGCCTCCTTCCTCGAAGGATCCAGTGTATCAAATAGAAAAAGCTAAAGAGAAAGCAACGTCATCAATACCTAAAAAACAAGATTTCCAATTAGGCAATGCACTTGAGCTATCAGAAGATCTTTCGCTACCATGGTTAGAACAAAGCCTATTGAAGAAAAGGAAGGTGGAAGAACTAGTGGTTCCTGAATTCAGTACAGTTTCTGATCTCTTCAGGAGATCCGAGAAGCCGAAGAAGATTAAGGTGACTTCGAGAATAAAAATTGATACTAATTCAGGAAACATGTGCCTTGAGATAGCTCAACCCACTTCTGAAAGAAATGTGAATGAAGTCACTCCAGCGGACTTTGTTGTGTCAAGGATTGATATGGACCCATCCACTCATGAGGCCGACATACAAAACTTCAATGTCGTAGTCGCAAGGCTGGTAGTAAGGACCGAAAGGGAGAAGCAGTTGAAAGATCAGTTAAAACAACAAGTACAGAGTCTATCTTCTTACTTGAAGACCATTGTCGACACTTATACCATGCCACTTAGCATTGATCATCAATCAAGCATCTGGGGCCAAGAAGGAGAAATTGAAAAAGGTACTATTGACAGTTTGCAGAAATATCAAGTTTATGGAAAAACCACTGAGAATTGGGTGAACAAAATCAAATCTATTGCGTTTGATTTCATTATTAAGGCAAAGGCAGTGCATGATGAAGCCTTAATAAGAAAGGAGGTCATTGAAAAAGAGTTGAAAAATGTCAGGAAAGAAGCTGTTTGGAAGGATATCCTAAAAGATTTTGTGAAAATGATGGAGATTGATGTTAATATCCTCATAGCAGAAAAGATCCTACCTGGTATAGAAGAAAATTACTTGGAAATTTAGATAGACAGCATAAGATTGAAATTAGTAATTATTGGCCAAGTTTCAACAGAATAGGAAAAGCTAATGCTTGCTTGTGAACGAGTATCTGCAAGCTTCAGGATCAGCTCAATGCCATCCTCCTGAATGCATCATTGGTGGGAGAATCACAGGTAATTCAAGATGATTTTTAGAATATGATTGATCAACAACTTTTCAATAGAGAAGTTTTCAACGAGAACACAATGGACAAGTTGGTCGATCTCTATACTTCATTGAATATTTTCATCTCCCAAATACCAAGCATGGTGGCAGAATTGAGTAATATCCACAAGTGCTTGAAAACTTGGAAGATGAGGATAGCAAATACCCTGATTCCTAAGGGCAAATATGTCACCCCAGCCATTTGACTTTTTAGAATGTTTAGATAAAGAGAATCTAGTTTGCAAAATTAGTTTCCAAAGTTCACTCCGTCAATGGTGCCATCGACAAGCAGAGAATAAATGCAAGTTTGCATATTGTATATTTTTTATTTTTGTTGTGTTTGTGTGTAGCTCAAGTCATGATTTTTGGCTTGTTTTTTAAATAATGATCATGATTGAGTCTTCTCTTTTGAGTCTGATCTTCTATCTTTTGATTGTAAAGTTAGGTTGATCCTAACTATTTCTCACATGATAATTCTTTTAAGTGCCTAAGTGAGGTAGTTATTCTAAGCAACTAGCTTTGAAAAAACAAGTTAGTTATTCAAAATCAATGCACTTAAAGAGGGAGTTGGTTAGTCCAAGTAGTTATAAAAAGTGGTTGAGGTAGTTACCCTAGGTGGTTACTAACCTCACCTATATATACTTCATTGTATTTCAATCAAAGGGGGTTCCACTTTTTCACATGATAGTGTATGAAAGACTTGAATAGTGTTATTCAAGTTTGAAAGCAATAAAAAAATGTTTTGAATGTGTGTTCAACTCAATTTCATGTGTTGTTATTGGTATTCGTATGTTTAATCAATAATGATCATGTGCTTTCCTTTCAAAGTTGCATTGTGAGAAAGATATTTTGCATCAAGTTTTGGTGATGCAGAGGTAAACGCAACGGGAGCTTACTAACAGGAAGGAGGAGCCAAATATACAAACAGCATGATAAAAGTCCCTATCGGCTCAGCATCATCATCATATTTCTTACAAACACCAACAGCACCATCATATTTCGGACGAGCAGAATTATCCTCCTGCCGTTTACTGTTCACCTCCTCCGCCTGTCGCCTATCATCATCATCATGATACTCAACGAGCGCAAACATCCTCCGGTTGTACTGTTCATCTGGCACCAAACACTATCGACATCATCATGATATTCAACACTCCCTTCGTCAGCAGGATATCAAATATCCGGTTGCTCCAAATATCCTGATGACGACAACTTCAGCACCTTCCCTTCGATGCCCCGATAGCCGACGATACAAGCAACAGCATCATGATCTGATTTATCCAGTTCTCTCGAAACCTCCTGATGATGTTAACCCAACTTTCTGCCGAGGACCTACGCCGATACCTAAGCACTTGGCGACAGCAGGATAAACTCGCATAGAGAGATATCTTAATATCCTGATGACGATGACGTCATATCCTGATGACGATGACGTCACACAATATCCTGATGACCTCTTCAACACTTAGTCAAAAACTAAACTTTCACTCCCGCATCTGCTAGCGATACGCGGATGATGGGCACACATAGAAGATGATCCTGACGGCGATATATACACTGAGTATATATCTGACTTACAACATCCTGATGCACTTGAAATATGCAAACTTCAATAGTTTCATGACCCGATCTTCTACCTTATGCCGATGCACTCCTCTTCGGCAACTCCTGATGATGATCACCCCGACGCACATTCACTTTATGCACTCAACTGCATCATGCTCTCCTCCACTTATCCGGATGACGATGCTCGAAGCGACTGCAGGATATTCACCAAATTATCCTGATGATGCCATTTTGACAAATTTCCAGCCTTAGCGGATTTTCACTGTTCTGATCCGCCGAACCTCTTGGGATGACCCGATCCACTCTCAGGGTGATCTTCCAACTCAACTTATCAGCTCGACCTAGCACATACCCATGCTAGGGTCTTCAACATCTCTCGACGGCGATCCTGCACACCTGCATGCAAACAGAAAACAAACTACAACCTAACCTATTGTACATAACCATTCCACCGATCTGACAAATCAACCGGTGGAATGGATCAGCAAATCCATACAGCCACCAAACCAGCAAATCGATCAAGCAATGGAATTCAACAGAGGATGAACACAAACACGATCACTTTATTTGATTCCAAAAGATGCAAATACAATGATCAATCTCTCTCTCAGTCTCACTCTTTGCAACCTAGCTCGATCGATGATCTCTATCTATATCTATGCAATATCAACCGATCCTCATGCTTAAATAGATTTTCCTACGAGTACTACTGACCCGACTCCAAGCGGCTGGGAACTCTCCAGGCGGCTGGGAGATCCAACCGAACATACATCATGACAACTGTCCTAACAAACTAACTAAAAATAGCAAAGCCTGGTCAGCATGATCTTAGTATGATCAGCTTGACCTTATTACATGCATTTGGTCTTATCAGACCTTCTTGAAAACATTAACAAGACTCAAACTAACTAACTGCCTCATGGAGGCCAGCTGTCAGGTAGGTGCTCCTGCACCATACTCCCCAACAGAAAATAACTCATGTCCCATGAGTTAGGATATGGAAATCCTCCACCTTTACACTTTGCCTTTGCAATATGCTGATCTGTTCCAGCTTTGCCCTCTGCTGGCTCTGGGCTGCTCCCAGATTTCTGAACTATAACTTGCTGTCTGGCAAGTAAATCCTCATGCCTGTCAATGTAGGCCCTTCTCTCACATACCTTGTGTTTGTCAGGTTGTCTGACCAGAACCTCTGTCTGAACTGCCTCTTGAACTTCTGTAATGTTCAACTCTGTCTTTCTTTCAACTCTTATAGGACAAATAATAGTCCCAACTATGACAACATCCTTGTCATTCCTCTCAACTGGTTGCTGTTTACACACCTGTTTCTGAACCTGCTACTGACCTCTGTCAGTCACAACTAAAACTTTCTTCAATCTGTTGTCCTTAACAACTCCTTTCCCTGCAGTGTCCTCAACTGCTTTTATGCCTGCTCCTCTAGGCATCTGCACAAATTCCTTCTTTCCCATTAAAATGACTTTTGCTGCCTTCTGTGTTGCAGCATCTTCCTGTAATGGCATCAACATAATAGTTTTCCCATCTTTCTTGATGGTGTAGGTATTAGCATACCCATCATACAGTACCCTCCTATCAAATTGCCATGGTCTACCCAACAGTAGGTGACAACATTCCATGGGCAATATGTCACACAAAACTTTATCCTGATATGCTCCAATCTGAAAATCAACATATGCCTGTTCATAGACAAAAAGTGATTGACTATCACTCACCCAGGATGTCTTGTAAGGGTGTGGATGTGGAATCCTTTCCAAATTCAGTTTATCCACCATCTCCTGAGAGACCATGTTGTCTGTTGAACCAGTATCAATGACAACCTTGCATACTTTACCTTTGCTCTTACATGTGGTCTTGAAAAGAGCTCTTCTTTGTGGGGATTCTTTGTCAGGTACCTTCATGGTAGTCACTGTTCTTCTCATCAGTAGAGATTCTCCACTTTTTGGGTATCCATAATTATCAGGCTCCTTATCCTTTTGATAAGTGTTTGAACTCTGCACACTTTGCTCTACTGTCTCTTCTTGCACAAGTTGTACTCTCTTGTCATTAGTTCTATCATTTCTAGATGATGAACCTTTATTTTCTGGACATTTGAAAGATGGATGACCAAACTCACCATAGGTGTAACACTTTCCTAAAAATGTAGTAGATCCTCTACCACTTCCAAATCTGCCTCTATTACCTTTCCATCCACCTCTGAAATCAGACTGTCCCTGTCCTTTACCAGTGTCTTCTTGACCCTCATTGGTTTGCCTTGTTCTAGGGGCTGAACCTCTTCCCCTCATATTGTGCTGTCCTTGTTTTCTCTTTAACTTCTCTTCCACTTTCAATGCCAACTGAAAACATTTCTGAACTGTATCTGGATTATGCAGACTAAGATCTTCCTGAATATTAAACCTCAATCCATTAAGGTATCTGGCTACCTTCTCTTCCTCACTTTCTTTTACCCTTGTCTTCATACAGAGTTTCATGAATTCTTCTGTATATGAGCTGACATCTAGCTCCTTCTACTTCAGGTTTTGCTTCCTCTTATGTAATTGGATACTGTAATCCAATGGGATATAAGCTTCCTTTACTAATGCCATCATCTTCTTCCATGTGGCAACTCTACGTTTTCCTTCCTGTACTCTATCATCTTGGACAAAATTCCACCATGTCAAGGCAGCTTCTTTCATCTTTGACTGTGCTATCTTCACTCTCTGTTGTTCTGGTATCTCCTCTGTTACAAAGAAATTGTTCAAGGAGTCTATCCACTCCATCACTGAATCAGGATCCATCTTTCCTGTAAACACTGGCAAATCCAGTTTCACATCCATGGTTCTCCTCTCCATGGCCTTAAGGGCGTTCAACAGTGGTCTCTGGTCTGCAGGAACGACCTCCTCGCTCCAATTAGGGATCTCTTCTTCTTCCCTATCTTCTTCTCTACCAGAACCTACTCTGCTCCTCAACTTTGCTAATTCATCTTTCAACTCCTGATTCTGAGCCTTCACGGCCTTGCTTTCTGTAATCTGTTTCTTCACCAGAACTGCCAACTCAGCGTTGGTCATCCTTGCCGGAACCTCTGATGTTCCTTCTTCGTCTGACATCCTGCTTATCTTTTCCAGAAGATCCTAACCTTTGCTCTGATACCACTATGATGCAGAGGTAAACGCAACAGGAGCTTACTAACAGGAAGGAGGAGCCAAATATACAAACAGCATGATAAAAATACCTATTGGCTCAGCATCATCATCATATTTCCTACAAACACCAACAGCACCATCATATTTCAGACGAGCAGAATTATCCTCCTGCCGTTTACTGTTCACCTCCTCCGCCTGTCGCCTATCATCATCATCATGATACTCAACGAGTGCAAACATCCTCCGGTTGTACTGTTCATCTGGCGCCAAACACTATCGACATCATCATGATATTCAACACTCCCTTCGTCAGCAGGATATCAAATATCCGGTTGCTCCAAATATCCTGATGACGACAACTTCAGCACCTTCCCTGCGATGCCCCGATAGCCGACGATACAAGCAATAGCATCATGATCTGATTTATCCGGTTCTCTCGAAACCTCCTGATGATGTTAACCCAACTTTCTGTCGAGGACCTACACCGATACCTAAGCACTTGGCGACAGCAAGATAAACTCGCATAGAGAGATATCTTAATATCTTGATGACGATGACGTCATATCCTGATGACGATGACGTCACACAATATCCTGATGACCTCTTCAACACTTAGTCAAAAACTAAACTTTCACTCCCGCATCTGCTAGCGATACGCGGATGATGGGCACACACAGAAGATGATCCTGACGGTGATATATACACTGAGTATATATCTGACTTACAACATCCTGATGCACTTGAAATATGCAAACTTCAATAGTTTCATGACCCGATCTTCTACCTTATGCCGATGCACTCCTCTTCGGCAACTCCTGATGATGATCACCCCGACGCACATTCACTTTATGCACTCAACTGCATCATGCTCTCCTCCACTTATCCGGATGACGATGCTCGAAGCGACTGCAGGATATTCACCAAATTATCCTGATGATGCCGTTTTGACAAATTTCCAGCCTTAGCGGATTTTCACTGTTCTGATCCGCCGAACCTCCTGGGATGACCCGATCCACTCTCAGGGTGATCTTCCAACTCAACTTATCAGCTCGACCTAGCACATACCCATGCTAGGGTCTTCAACATCTCTCGACGGCGATCTTGCACACCTGCATGCAAACAGAAAACAAACTACAACCTAACCTACTGTACATAACCATTCCACCGATCCGACAAATCAACCGGTGGAATGGATCAGCAAATCCATACAGCCACCAAACCAGCAAATCGATCAAGCAATGGAATTCAACAGAGGATGAACACAAACAGGATCACTTTATTTGATTCCAAAAGATGCAAATACAATGATCAATCTCTCTCTCAGTCTCACTCTCTGCAACCTAGCTCGATCGATGATCTCTATCTATATCTATGCAATATCAACCAATCCTCATGCTTAAATAGATTTTCCTACGAGTACTACTGACCCGACTCCAAGCGGCTGGGAACTCTCCAGGCGGCTGGGAGATCCAACCGAACATACATCATGACAACTGTCCTAACAAACTAACTAAAAATAGCAAAGCCTGGTCAGCATGATCTTAGTATGATCAGCTTGACCTTATTACATGCATTTGGTCTTATCAGACCTTCTTGAAAACATTAACAAGACTCAAACTAACTAACTGCCTCATGGAGGCCAGCTGTCAGGTAGGTGCTCCTGCACCATTTGGTATCTCTACTTGGATGCATGGAACTTAAATTCATAAGTTTAACTCTGATTTCATCATTAGTGTTTGTTTTTTCTTTATTTTTGTTCTTATGATTCCAAAAAATACAATTACCCCTATCATACAAGGGAGCTGCCCCTCTTAAATGCAGAGAGGAATCAACATAGACCTGTGATTCTTCAACTGTTGTGAGTAGGTTGTTGCTAATCCAAGGGTGAATAGAGTTACTCGAGAAGATTATTTTGAAGCAACAAATCTATTTACCAACAAGACTTAATCATCGAGTTAAGATGACATGCTCTGTTCACAGATTGTGATGAGGAGACTAGCTCAACTCAATCACGTTATCCATAACTTTTGTTTAAGTATTATTCTTTATTGATTAAATTGTGAAATCAAAAAGAGATAATGATATATAAATAATATTTGATTTAATCAAAATATGTATAAATGAGTCAAATGAGGAAATACCTCATGATATAATTGTATGGTTTTAGGTTGAGCAACCATAGGCACCTTTTGAGGAATGCTTTAAATGATAAAAGCATGATGGATCAAACTTACTCATTAAAGAGTAACTGATTGCTTAAGTTAGTTTTTAGAGTTGGCGGCCTTGTATAGGAGGAGTGGCAGATAACTCCACCACCACCGCTGATCTCCTCAAATGATGTTTCCATCCTTAACGTTTGTAAATGTTTACACATTTTTAGCTAAGTTAAGTTGAACCGTTGGTCATTACCATTTGATTTTAATGAGTTTTGAGAACTATTTTGGAGTGGGAGCGAACAGACAGGATGACTCATTATGTGTCTATTTTGAGCTCTTAAAGCCACGGTTGGGATGGTCAATGGCATATCTTGAAGCACTTATGTTTTGTTTGGGTAGGTTTTGTTATGAGGTAGAAGGGAGTTCGTAGTGGGAGTGAGGAAGCTGGTAAAGCTAAGTAAGAGCATGGTCATCGGGGATGAACACAGTAGCTTATCATCGGCCCACAAACCTCAATAAGCCAACGTTGTCAGGTAGATATTCTTGTATGTTTGTTTTATAAGACAGAGATAATCATAATGTATAGTTGTTATGAGCAATCATTAACTAAGTTTGGTTATCCTGTCAGTTTTATACATAAGATATGCTATGAGATAAGCCATTTGTGTCGACTTAAATACTATCATTGTGACTTATTTGTCTGAGTCGATGGTTAATGTGAGTTTTAGTATTTTTGAGAAGTGTCGTTTAGCCTAATATGGGCCGATGCAAGTTCTGACTATGTATTCAATTTTGAATAACCACAGTGAGTTGATATTACACCTATCTGTAACCGATAGGTAGACTCTTTTATTGTTCAGGTTTTATACAAACGAACTTTCTTAGAAACTGTTATAGTCTTCTATCGATTAGAAAACTAGTCGTATAGTGCGAAGATCAATCTTTAGTAATAAGTCGACTATTCTTATCATAGGTGAGATATGTATTAAACTCTTATGAGAATAGTGTAAAGGGATTTCATTAGTAAACTCTCCAATCAAGAGTAATACAGAATAGAGTATTTAGTGAAGTTGATTGTTTTGAAATCAATCTTGTTTTCTTTTCTATGCATTGTCTAAATGGCATCTTATCCAAGGAACCTAGATTCTTGGTGAATTGTGGTGACTATGAAGTATCCTTTGAAATGATAGAATAACTACTAATAGTTAGTTGAATAGGATAAAGATCTTCTCTGATCTAAACTAGAACAATGATGAGTTTAGTCTATAGTAAACCAATTTGCAGAAATAGACCATGTCTATATGGAAATAACCTTGTATAAAGCATATATGGGTACATTTTTGTAGTGATGAGCAATGGCATCACATATGGTTGAATTGAATAGGTATTTATATTCTTGTTGAATATAGGATAATACCTTAGCAAGATTTATTGTAAACCTAGTTATGGTTGGGTTAAACCAAAGGTCTATTATAACCTTTAATGAGATATGATAATGTAGAAGTATTGTAGTACTCAATGGTTGTTTAAAACCCTAGAGTCGATTAGGACCAAATGAAGGTTAATGTTGATTAGACTTAACTAAGTCTAAGTAGACTATTATCAGGTCATGAAGATTAAACCAATTATGTAAATATAGTTAGGGTGAATAACTGCATGAATATGACATTATCCAAGTCGAGTAGGGGTGGGTGAACATAATGACTACATTCATATGAACGTTATTTATAATTAAAAACTTTTGGCCAAAGTAATGCATTTGTTTTATGCATGCATTATCAGTTCACTATATTCGGATTGCTCAACCTATCGGAAATGATACTTAGCTAGAGGGTATCTAGGGTTGTATGGTTGATAGAGTTGAGTAGAATACAACACTATGTACTCAAAAAAGACAAATAACCACTGGTCACCTATGGTCTATATTCCTCGTGAAGGGTAGGGCCACTTCCTATGTGGAAGATGTGTGGGAGACCACCGGTCTGTGGTTGGAGTTAAATCGCTGGAAAGATACTCTCTCTCCAAGAAGGAAACATGCTAGGACTTGTGATAAGGATCTCAGATATTTAGAAGTAGTAAATATTCCAAAGTTTATATATTGTAATTGACTTACTTTTGTAAACAATTATACTTGAGATGGACAATATAGTTTATTATATTTTTTATTAAGAAATCTTGTAATTGTAGTTACTTGATTATATGTTGAATAAAAGAAAAATTTCCTCTATCTCATTTTTACCTTGTTAAATTACTTCATGGTAAATTTTTTAATTTTTCTATGTCTATAGGAAGTGGATGTTACATGTAACCTACATCCAACGATGCCTTAGAAGGCCCAATTTTCTCAGCGACATAGGCAGTTACACAGTGGCATGTTCGCCATGTTGGAGTGTTGAGGGAGCTTTTGCCTTGCATCGACGCCAAACACCTATTGGCGCACATTTGTGATTGTAGTCAATGCGTTTGTAGGCAGGAAGATTGGAGTTCAAACAACTCCAGTAGCCACACGGTAGAAAGAGGTGGAAGTGCCTTTGAAAGGACGTGGGTGCCAAGCGCCAGAAGGAAGCAATGGCCATGAAGTTTAGAGCTGCAAATGTTACCATAGGGGGCTTAAATATTTTCTCTCACAACATTTTTTTCTCCAAAATTGTTGCATGCAATTTTATTTTTTCAAGCACATTGAAATTTTTTGAGAAGTTGTAATTTTTTGCATATGCAAAATTTTGAAAGGCCATAACTTTTGCAAATTGATTCAAAATTGAGTCATTCCTTTTGCAAAGTTGGTTCTTTTTTCATCCTCTATCCAACAAAGCTGATATCTCACTATCATTATAAAGTGCCTAATCATGCTTTTGTAAGGAGACTATAAGCACTCATTCCATTAATTGTGCAAATTGGGGAAAATCAAACTAAAGGAAAAAATACACTCAAAGATGTAAACAGATGTAAAGTGCACTCAATTATAAAGTGTCAATTTAAGGGGGGAATTAGGCTAGAGTGTTCAAAACCACTCTTAATGCACTAAAGTACCACTTTAAAAGTCAAAATTGAGTATCAAGAAGGTTAAATTGCACCATTTCATCACCTTAAAGAAGGTCAAAAGGTAATGGCACCATCAAAAGTAGAGGTCAATAGATGGGTTCTAAGTTCAATAGTAGGTGATCACATGTCACCATTCATTGAATTATTTGTAAGGATCAAACACTACAATACTTACAAAATATTAATGAACCAAGTCTACCATGACGTCCTTGGCAAAGGTACTGTTAAATTGGGAAATGGATATGTCCATAATGTCTACTTCATTCCTGACTTATTCAAAAATTACCTTTCAGTATATGCACTCACACAATCTGACAAGATAGTTGAGTTCACTGCTAAATCAACCTTCATTTGAGAAGCAAAAGATTAAAGACTTGTTGCAGTAGGCAAAGTTTGCAACTTTGACTGTGCCTTCATCTTTTCACATTTCACATCTGGTGAAGAAGACAATCATGATGCAACTACAGAGCCTAGTGTCAACTCTCGGCTCAACTCAGTTGGTTCTATATAGTGGAAAAATTAAACTTTACCTAAATTCTTAGTATGTAAAAACACTCATATAGTGTCAAGATATTGAAAGTGTAAAAGTGAAATGTAAGCACTAATCTATAAAGTGTAGTGGGGAGATTGCAACTGTATACACCTAAAAATGGCATGACTCTACTTAAATAAATATTTTAAATATTTATTTCATCATCATATTCCTCTATCAATAAATAAATAAATTTATTTATTTATTTGATTCACTTCCTCTCATTTAATTAAATAAATCACATCCATTTAATTAATTAAAATTCATATACATCACCTTCATTCTGCTAAATAATTAAATAATTTTAATTATTTAATTAAAATCTTTAATTCTTCCAAATTTAAATAAAATGCAAATTTTATTTAAATAAAATCTTAAATATCCACTAAATAAAATATATTTTTATATTTTATTTTATATTCTTCAAAAATCTCCACAAAATAAAATATATTTCTATATTTTATTTATTCCTCTCAATTATCCACAAAATAATTAAATAAAATCTTTTTATTTAATTATGCATTCTTATCTTCAAAAATCATTCTTATCTTCTAAAAATACTTTCCTCTTGTCATACAAAAGCAAAAGCATCTTGAAAGCAAACTTTCTCTTAAATTAGAAAAATAAATTCTAATTTGAGAAAATCAAATTTCATCCTCATCAAGAGAGGAGTTAACTCAACAAAGCTGCTTTTCGAATGACACATGTCTTTCTTCCATTTGTTGCACGTTCCTTAACAATCCTCCTTCGTTGATCTTCCCTTTTATCCTCAACCATTGATCTTCTACACATCTCTATAAATACAACACTATTCTTCCTCATTTCATCATCCATCATTTGAGCAAACTTATGCTACAGGAACATAGGCGCACCTTTGGCACCCCCACTTTCTTAAGCATTTATATCATCCATTGTTAGTGTGTTGAAGCTCATCTTCAATCACACAAAATATCTCAGCCATTCCATTCTTGTCACCTTCAACAAGCAAGGGAGCATTCACTTCTGAGGGCTTCATCATCATCAAGGTCAAGAAGAGATAGGCGAACTATGGAAGATGCAAGGTAAAGGTGAAAGTATCATTGTTTGTTATTTTATTCTCCTTCTTATCTTCAGATTTCATAGATGTATTAGATTTTGTTATCTTAATTAATTAATCCATTTTCCCCTTCACATTTTGGCGCCCACCGTGGGGCCCTTTCCCCTCTAACTAACCAAAAATTGAGTTTTTCTAAGTGACAGGTCCATATAGGTGTAGGTACAGGGTTCAGACAGAAGCTTTCGACGCATTTGACTTCTAAAATGATGCATATACCTCCCAAAACGACGCATACGACATTACGGTGCATCTGACCTCCCAGACAACGCATATACCTCCCGAAACGATGCATACGACATTATAGCGCATCTGACCTCCCAGAAAGCGCATCCAATCTCTATTTTGACACCTGCATACTAGTTGCACATATACCCGGTTTCGGCGCATTTACTCTGTATAACAATGCATCTGCCAAAATTGTGCATATACCTCTTGTTTTGGCACATTCACCTTCTATCTTTGTGCATATGTAAAACACCGCATGCAATTTCTGTTTCTACGCATTCAGACTACAGTGCGGTGCTTCTAATTCTGCTTTCTGCTTTTAGGGTTTTTCTAATTTTGAGTGTTTGGGCTAACAGTCATTTTTACAGGTTTAGTGGCTGGAGCAGATCATTTAGATGCTTTGCCTAGTTCATTTAGACTAATTAGGGGAAAAGTAAACAAGTGCATTACATACAAACTTCACATAGTTCATAACTAGGAAGAAAGTAACTAAACCCATTGCTATCTTTGCATTGTTAATTTCTTTCCTAGATTAAAACACTACTATCTTTACAAACTGGAAAATGAACATTGTTATGTCTTAAATCACTTCCAAGTTAACAACCGTGCACAAGTAGGGTAGCCCATTTAGTTTTTCTACTTTTAACTAGGTTGGATTAACTAGTGTATTATGTGCTTGTGAATGACAATCTAGGCTTATGCTCTCCCCTTAACTGGGTGACCAAAGTGCCAGACTTGTCATTCTATTTGTTAAACCTTTAGGTGGGCCTGCCCTTGGATGCACACTTGTCCAAGTGGGAATGACCTTGAGTGGTAATAGGCTAAAGCCAAGCCCTACCAAGCCACTTAAATTAAATTGTGCTTGAGGTGAAAACCTCCTGCAACAAGTGTTGTTGTGTTACACTGATGGCCAACCTCCCCCAAAACCCTCTAAGGCATAACAATTTGAGGCTAGGAGACTCCATAATGGAGAGTAGTGCCACCGCATGTGTAAGCACTCGAACGGTTGCCCTGACTAAGAACCAATTGTGTAACAAGCCAAAAACCCCTATTTGTTGATGCAAAGGGCAGAGTTCTTGAAGCGGCCTCGATTCATGTGACTCTTAGTAGAGGTAGCAGGGACAATCCTAAGGTTCAGTGTGGGTACGAGCCTAAGGAAACCTGAATCTGGTATGCATGAGAAGTGAGTGCCGTGGAGGGGAGCCGGTGCTACCAGATTTTGGAGCTACATGCTTCGAGTAAGCACAGCTAGAGGATTCAACAAATATTGTCCTATCCAGCTTAGGTTGTAATTGTTTTGAGTCAAAATAGTCTAAAAAATACAAAAAAATAAGAAAAGATAAAAATCATGAAAAACTTCTATGTGCTTGCTGTGTTTTTGCCATAATCGAACATTAGAATTATCACAAACACCAAGTTTTTCAAACCAAAAACACAAAAATCCTGAAAACGTTCCAAAATTTTCCAAAATTATGAGAAAACAAGACAAAAGCTAGAGTTTCACATTTGCCACGACCCGTGGCGCATCTGATTCAACTTCCAGCGCATCTGAACTCTGTTGTGGCGCATTCAAAACTTTTCTAGTATTGCGCATTTGATCCGATTGCCAGCTCGTATAAACTCTATTGTGGTGCATTTGAAACTTTGCCAGTGTTGCGCATTTGAACTGACTTGCAGTGCATTTGCATTCTGTTGCAGTGCATATACTATTGCGCATCCATCCCAGAGAGTGAAATCATACCTTCCTAAGGGCAAAACTTTCAACATTTTTCAAAACCATTTCAAATTTGTTTAAGTTCCAAAAATCTGATTAAGACCTTGCAAATCAACCATTTCTCCTTCTTTTCCATACCATATCTGCTTTTTCATCCAAAGTCTCACGAAATCTTTCCAAATTCCTACATTATTAAAACCAACTTATTCTAGATCACAATCAATACTCAAACAAACCTAGTGAGTGTCCAATACCAAGGGTTACCTATCCTTTTCTCTCGAAACTCCACTAGTGGCTTATGCAAGACTAGTCAACATCAAGTAATCAGATTTCTGACATCCTTACTTTGACTATCGCTATTATATACCCAACTTGTTTGACACCTCATAGATCTAAGAAGAATCTTGCTAAAACCTTGTATCATCCTAGCATCTTGCTCAAGAATCTTTTTTACTCCATCCCATTTCTTTGTCACCCTTGCATGGTCTTAACAAGATTACAAAAACAAAAATAGTTAGAAATGGCCAAGAAAAATATTCCAAACACTCACAAAAGTGAAGAAGAAATTTTTATGGATGAGATCCTTCACACGCAGCATGACCCAAAATTTCAACGCCTATTAGAAGGGGTACTCATCCAAGACCCCACTAAATTCTTTTTACACCTAGCAAATCTAGGGGTCAAGCTCCCTAAGGACTATGACATAGAGACTCTCAAAGAAACTGAGGGAAGTAGAAATGAGCAAGAAACACCTTTAGACAAAAGCAAAACAAACATTGATGCTATAGATGCCCTAAGTCTAATGAACCAAAAAATTGAAGCTCTCCAACAACAAATTTCAGACATGAAAATGGGGGCATTAACTAAACACTACACCTTAGAGGATATTTCACCATATCCTTTTGATAGGTCCCTAATCATAATTCCTTTCCCCTCAAAATTTGATGTGCCTAAGTTTGACAAATATTGAGGAAAGGGTGATCTAAGGGACCATATCAGGGAATTCAATGCTGCTTGCCTTGAGGTCGCACATAATGACACCTATCTCATGTGACTCTTCCCACAGAGCTTAGGAGGACAAGCCATGGAGTGGTTCTCTAGACTACCACCCGGCATTAAAAATTTCAATGAACTTGTAGATAAATTTGTCACCCACTTCTCTTACAATATTGAGCACGACACCTCAATATTAGAACTTTGTAACACCAAACAGAAAGGTGGAGAATCTTTCACTGCCTTCTTACAGAGATGGAGACAACTGGCAAGCAAGTGCCCACACCAAATGCCGGAGAAACAAATACTAGAAATGTTCATCCACAACTTGCAAACGGACCTAAGCTACCAAATCCAAATCCAATGTCCTACTTCTTTTAGCAAGGTCATTGAGATGGGCCTCATCATAGAGAAAGCTCTAATCGCAAGAGTTCAAATCAAGCTCTATAAAGACACTCCTAGTACCAACAACAACAATGACAAACCTAGATTCTGGACAAAAAATAAAAACATCGTGAATGACAGGGTGGTGGATGCCAAGAATGCGGCACCTAAGAAACCAATTTTCAACCTATCAACACTTCAAAATAACCCCCCACAAAACAAACTAAAAAACATTGAATCTAGGTTCACCAACTTTCAACCTAGGACAAAGTTCAAACCTTTGGGTGAATCCTTAGAAACTGCCCTACGGAAGCTAATCACCAACAAGATCATAACAGTTCCCTCGGCACAAGAATACGAACCAAAGGTCAAACCCCATTGGTGGAACGACAACAACTTTTGTGAATACCACCGAAATAGGGGGCACAAGGCAAATGATTGCATTGCACTCAAGCATACAATCCAAGACCTAATAGACCAAAACAAAATATCCATTAACGGGCATACCTCCAACAATAATCACCAGGCATTCAAGGATCCTCTCCCTAACTACGAGAAAGGAGGACCTTCCAATATAAAAAATAGTGGATCTAACAACGCCAACTACACAAATGTCGGCTTCGACTATGTTGTTAACCATATATATGAAAGTGATTCACACATCAATGTGATCACTATTAACAAAGATCCAGATTGCAATGTTACTACCCACAGTAATAGAGTCACCCTTAGGGGAACCCCCGCCACTCCGTCTAGTCAATATAGTATCGTGGATCAACTCCACAAAACACCTGCGCATATCTCCATCTTGGAACTTCTGTGTCTATCTCCTTCTCATAGGTCCATACTTGACAAAGCCTTAGCGGAAGCCTCCGTTCCCACAAACCTTGCTGAAGAGAAATTCCAAACCATGGTCGGTCATATTACCTCACTACATTCCCTATCATTCATTGAGAAGGATGATATGTCAATCACTCAACCCCATAACGCCTCCCTTCATATTGAAGCTTTCATACACAAGCACAAGATCAAAAGAGTCCTAATCGATGGAGGGGCTGGTTTGAATATCTGCACATTGAAGCTAATCCTTACATTGGGGTTTTCAGAGAAGGCTATAGATCTGAAAAGAAAAATCACCATCAAAGCATACGATGAGGAAGAAAGAACGTCCAAAGGAATTGTTACCCTACCAATCAGAGTGGGCCCCGTAGTAAAAGATGTGGCTTGTCAAGTCCTAGACATGGAACTAGCATACAACATTCTTCTTGGGCGACCATGGATACATGCTCTGAAAGCGGTACCTTCAACATACCATCAATGTATCAAGTTTCCCCATGAATGTCAAGAGATCACCATCTAAGGTGACCCTAACCCCTATCAATACTACAACTCCATTCATCTAAAACCCAAAGTTGTGATCCCCACCAATCGTGCTTTTGCAGCCTCTTCATCTCATGTTGATCTAGCTACACTTGCTTCCTCTTTAGGAGCATCTCAACCTAAACTCTAACTCAAAGATAAGGGCCTGGGTGAGTACACAATCTCCCAATCCCTCTATTTGGTACAACTACCTCTATCTCCTAGATCCTATGGGAGACCTATCCTAAGGACACCCAAAGCAGAGAGAACCACCAAAGGACCATTTGTGAAATGGGGAAGCCTAGAAGATGAAAGTGATGAAAAAGATATCCTACAGTGGCTATACAAAGATGAAGGTAGTTCCTCAACACAACATGACCATCAAACTATACCAATGAAACAATATGGTCAAGGCTTTCAAATGCTACAGAGAATGGGGTATGAAGGACACAGTCCACTTGGTTCAAGAAAGGATGGCATCATTGAACCCATCCAACCTCATACCTTAACAACCTGAGACACTACAGGGCTAGGATACACTGGAGCACCAAGAAACAACAGAGCGAGCAAATAACCGGAAGGGTCTACTAGTAATCTGATTGAACAAATTCAGTGAATGCAATTGGGGAGTGAAATAGATTCTAATGAATATGAGTGGGATAGCCTCTCTGAGCTATCTTGTGATGAAAAAGATATTGATGTTGTCCACGAGTATGACCCAACCCCTGCACATGAAAGACAAGGTCCAAGGGATAGACCGCTAGAGTCTGACCCACATAGCAACAATAGTGAAAATCATGAGGAAGGAATGATTTCACCCTTGATGGATCCACTAATAGAGAGTACCATTGTAGACTTTGTCTGCGCTTTCAATAACTTGGTCTTAACCATCAACGCCGTCGAACTAGACCAACCTACTGATCCCTTACCTTTGGTGCACCCTAAACTTATCGACTGGGACCTAGAAGGCACCACCCCTGAGCTAGACACCTTTGAAAATGACGAAGCCATCATAGACTATCTTGAGCTTAGAGATCATATACCTGCAGGGGACCACAGAGCTAGCTACGCTATTGAACTCAAAGAGAAGGCCTATTTTGGAGAGAGTGCCAAGCCTTTCAATCATAAAAATATCAAAATAAAAGAATGATCTAATGGTGAAAACCACTCCATGGCAATGTTAGATCATCAAAATAGTAAAAATGAAGACATATCCAATGGTGAAAACCTCTATGAGGTGCCAAAGGATGGAAGGCTTGACCCTCTTCCCAATCTTACACATCAGGAGAGATCGTCGAACTTGATAGAACTGGCAGAACCAATCAATGTCAGCATAGGAGATGAGCCCAGAATGATCCACATGGTAAAAGCTCTCATAGAACATGAAAAACCAGCATTTACAGATTTCTTCAAGAGAAAACAAATCAACTTTGCATGGACATACGCTAACATGCTAGGGCTAGATCCAAATCTTATCATGCATCATTTATCTCTAGCTCCAGGAGCTAAACCGGTCAAACAAAAACTCATAAAGATGCATCCACATGTAGCCCTCATGGTAAAAGAGGAACTAAAGAAGCTATTAGACGTTGGATTTATCAGGCCTATAGACTATCCTGAATGGGTTTCGAATATAGTACCAGTGGTTAAACCAGATGGCAGGGTCAGAATATGCAATGATTTCAGGGACCTAAACAAAGCTTGTCCAAAAGATGATTTCCCCCTGCCAAACATAGACATGATTGTAGATCTCACGGCAGGGCACACTATGTTGTCACTCGTGGATGGTTTTTCTGGATATAACCAAATAAAAATTGCACCAGAAGACCAACACAAGACTGCATTCACATGTCCTTGGGGCACCTACTATTGGTGTGTCATGCCATTTGGTCTAAAAAATGTAGGGGCAACATATCAAAGAGCCATGATTACAATCTTCCACGACATGATGCACACTATAATGGAAGACTACACCGATGACATTCTGGCGAAATCACTTACAAGAGAAGGACACCTAGCCGTACTAGACAAGATTTTCAACAGGTTGGAACAGTTTAATGTGCATCTCAATCCAAAGAAGTGTGTGTTCGGGGTTACATCAAGCAAACTACTGGGATACATCGTGTCTGCAAATGGTATCGAAGTTGACCTGGCTAAGGTGAAGGCCATCATGGAGATGCCACCAGTGTCCTAAGAACCTAACTCAATTAAGATCCCTACAAGGCAAATTGCAATCTATCAGAAGGTTCATCTCCTAATTGGAAGACAAGTGGCACCCATTTTCTCACCTTCTACACAAGAATATCCCCTTCAAATGGAACGAGTCATTTGAACAGGTATTTCAGTAGTTAAAGGAATATCTCATGAAGCCACCAATATTAATGCCACCAATTCAGGGCAAGCCTTTGCTATTGTATATCTTAGCTACACCAATGGCACTGGGAGCTCTCCTTGCACAACAAAACTATGATGGGAAAGAACAAGCTATCTATTATATCAGTCAAACACTTGTTGGGTATGAACTACAATACATGCCCATCGAAAGAGCATGTCTAGTTGTAGTCTTTGCCTCACAAAAATGGAGACATTACATGTTGTCACACTCTGTCAAACTGATAGCAAAGATTGATCCACTGAAATACTTGTTCAACAAGGCAACCTTAACTGGTAGATTATCAAAATGGGTCATGCTTCTCAGTGAGTTCGACATTGAATATGTAGATAGGAAAGTGATAAAAGGACAAGTGCTTGTAGATCAACTGGTAGATGCACCTCTAATGGATGACAGCCCTCTGAGCTTTGAGTTTCCAGATGAATCTATATTCCACACAAATATAGCAACCTGGAAAATGTACTTTGATGGCTCATACACTCAGCATGGATCGAGGGCAGGTACCTTATTGATCAAACCTAATGGCAATACTATACCTAAATCATATAGACTCCTCTTTCCCTGCACTAACAATGTGGCAGAGTACGAAGCCCTAGTCATCGGCATCAAACTCGCAGTGGAATGGAACATCAAAGAACTTCAGGTATATGGGGACTCATAGCTGGTCATCAACCAAGTAAATACAACTACCAAATGAAAGATGAGAAATTAATCCCTTACAAAAGAATGGTAGATGACTTCAAAGAATATTTCGTCAAAATCTCTTTTGAGCAGATACCAAGGATTGAAAACAAAGCTGCCAATGCAATGGCAACGATCGCATCTCTCCTAGATATTCCAGACAATCAATCATGCTACGAGTTCTTGGTAGAGCCAGTGTCCTGTCCTTCATATGACACCCCTGAATCCCATATCATTTGCCACATTGTTGGAGCCGATTCCCCCCTCTACAGAAGAATATTTTCCTATCTTAAAAAGAATACCCTCCCACCCAATCTCTCTAGTAACCAAAAATGAACCTTCATCTGTCAGGCATCCCGGTATGCCATTGTCGCCAATACCCTATATCGCAGAGGTCTCGATGGTAGTCTCCTTAGGTGTCTCGATAGTGAGGAATATCAAACCGCCCTGAGCGAAATACACGATGGTATATGTGGGACCCACTCTAGTGGCCCTACCCTAGCCAAGAAACTCATACGCATGGGGTACTACTGGCCAACTATGGAACAAGATTCCTATCATTTTGTAAAGAAGTGCAAGAAATGCCAAATCCATGGGAACTTGATACATGAACCAACATAGGAGCTACAGCCGTTAATAATTCCTTGGCCTTTCTGTCAGTGGGGACTCGACTTAGTGGGCATGATTCACCCTCCCTCATCCAGCAGCCATAAATTCATAATCACTGCCACAGAGTACGTCACAAAGTGGATTGAAGCTATGCCCTTAGCCAACATTACAGTAAAGCAGATTGCCTCATTTATCCTGAACTATATCATTTGTCGTTATGGTGTCCCTTTGTCCATTATCACGGATAACGGACGACCCTTCAAAAACTAAGATGTCAGGGAACTATGCGACAAATTCCATATCCAGCACCGCTTTTCAACCCCCTATTACCCACAAGGCAACGGCCAAGCTGAGGCATCAAATAAAACCATTCTAAAAATACTCAAGAAGACTGTCAATGATGCCAGCCGTGATTGGTATGTCCAACTGAATCCCGTGTTGTGGGCCTACCGCACAAGCATCCGCACACCCACAGGTGCAACACCATACTCCCTAGTCTATGGATCTGAAGCTATCTTGCCCATTGAAGTCGAGATCCCATCCTTATGAGTCTCATTAAAAGGCCTCATATTAGATGAAGAGTACAGAGTGACCAGACTCCAAGAATTAGAGCTGCTCGAAGAGAGAAGGCAACAGGCCTTTAACCATCTAAAAGCATATCAACAGCGCATGTCCAGAAGCTACAATCACAGAGTAAAGCCCTGAATATTCCAAGTCAGTGACCTAGTCCTAAGAGAAAATCCCAGAAATCAGGAAGACTGAGAAAAGAAAGGAAAATTTAAACCCAACTGGTTAGGTCCCTATGTCGTCATCACAGCTTAGGGATCGGGGGCATATCAATTGGCTACATCTGAAGGTGAATTGTTTGATGATCCTATCAACAGCATGCACCTTTGCAAGTTCTATACCTAAAAACCCCAATGAAAGGGAGTCTTGAAAAAATACAAAAAAAATTGAAAAAGTGATAAAAAAAGAACAAAAGAACAAAAAAATCAAAAAATGAGAAAATAACAAAAAAATTGTCCTACGGTGAAAACCTAGTGAACAGGCGCCTAGGATAGGTACCATGGTGAAAACCTGGCAAACAGGTGTCATGTGTACTTTTAGCTTCCGTACAATTAAAAGCAAGTGGTGAAAACCTGGTAAACAGGCACTATTTGCGACAAACCACTTCCTCCATTTGTTATGTCTTCATACCTCTTGTGTCCATCGTACCATTCATCTTGAACCAGTCCTTTGAACCATTGTCAAACTACGTCACCTCTGAGTTATCATGTAGGCAAGGCCATTATCAATGCACCCCCGAGGCTCCACTGTCCCGTTTGTCCCATGACCAGTCTTTCTGTCACATCTAGGTTTGTCCCATTTCTACATCTACCTATCGCCTAGGTCTTAGGTCCATCAAGGTTCACCCGAACTACGTTGCCTCTGCGTCGTCACGTAGGCAAGGCCATTTAGCAATGAGCCCCTGAGGCACTAGGTCAGTCCCTTAGGGTCCGTCTCTCCATGTCTGTTTGTCCTATCACCCATAATAAGTCGATCCTTGTCTAAAACTAGGGGCAACTCCTCAACCTGGTTACAAATTTGGATTCTTGAATGCCACTGTTCTAAGAGGATGCTAATAAAGGATTGTGATACCTTTCACTAGACAAGCAAGAACAACAAAGCAAGCTACCCCAAAAACAAAGATTTTGAAGCAAAACATCAACCTATCCTAAACAAAGTAGAGCACCATGTTAAAACACTTCAAACAATTCTATATCAATTATGGCAAAATGACACATCTAATGCAAGAATGCTTTTGTGAGCAGGTTAACTTAATAAAGTCTTGGATTTTTGGTCATTATGTCTTCCTATGCTACTCAGGGATGCCAAAAGCTAGAGATGCTATGATGGGAGCATAATTTTGTCTTTGTCTGCTGCTTGTGGATTAAACTTTAGTAATGTGACGACTTTCTATCTAACAACATGATCACTAAAAGATCATTGAGGACTCCGAGGTCTGAATATGAAAAGATGCAATCCTTGTCTGTTGAAATGCAAGAAATACTCAAGTCATCTAGTTTCAAGTTTGACTAGATGCTTGTATCAACTTGCTACATCAAAATCCATGTAAAGAATACTTAGGTCATCTCGGTCTAGTTATACCTAGATGCTTGTATTTCCTTACAACATTTCAAAAAGTGAAAAATACCAAAAAATGCCCAATGATGAAAGAAAAAACTTTGCAAAAACTCAAATATGACAATTCACATCCATATCCATCTCATATCCAGCAAATCCATATCATCCATGCAATAAGAAATCCTGCAGCATATCAAGTGAAAACCCTCATTTTCTTTCATCTCTTTTCTTCCACTCGTCTATATCATCTCTATGTCAATTAAGTACACTTGGACATATCAAAAATATAGCATATAAGTTGCATATCATATCACATGAGATGGTCATTCACATGATTACATCATTCGCATACATCAAAGTACATTAGATCATTTTCATACATATCTAGAACATCCACCATACATTTGCATCCATATATCATATCAAAAGAGAAAATCAAAAACATAGGCCAAACACATCTAGAACTACATAATCATATCCATACACATCTTGCATTTGCATAATCAAAATCATCCTAACATCCATCTAGTATGCATAACATATACACAGCATCATAAGATAGATTACATCCATAACATATCAACATAGAACACATTGCATGTCAAACATCAGTAAACTGCATCATTATCTGTAAACATCAAACACATGTCCAAATGTACAACATATCAAAATCTCTGTCCAAATCTCTCAGAGTCATGTCATAAGTGTATACAAAACATAACAAATGGTGATACATGTCTCAGAGAAAAAATAGTACATATCGGCTATCTCAGCCATTCATAAAAAATGTGTACAAATCTGATAAAAAATGGTACAACTATCCGGGCCTGCCTAACCCTACTGCCAGGGAACACTGCTCCCTACACTAGCCTCTCCTCTATCTCCCCCTGTCGGTTGTGGACCCCTCATTGAGCCTACAGACCGCGATCCACCTGCCCCTTGCAACGCCTCTGACTGGCTTTTGACGCTAGGGGCACGCTAATCTGCTGCCACTGCTCCATGGTATAACCCTCTGTAATACTGAGCCTATGCCTGGGCACTAGTAAGCTCACTTTGCACCTGGGCCACCTGCGCCTGTGCCTGCTGCACCTGTGAAACCAGAAAACTAGATGTGCCATCTGTACCCATAGCCATCACAGCTGCATCTCTCTCTGCCTGCATCACTCACATGCTAGCTAAGGCTGCATCCCTCTCTGGATACCTCTGATACCCAGGCTACATCCGCCTCTCTCCGTGACTCTGTCGCTCTCAAGTGAGCCCTTAGCTGCCTAACCTGGCTCCATAGTGTAACCATAGCCTGCTGCTGTAAATCAAGCTACTCTACTTGTCCTGGTGCCACTTGCTGTGCTAGCACCTGTCCCTGTACCGGCTGCGCCACCTGCTGTGGCAGAGACATCTGTCTTTGTGCTACCACTGGCTGAACCGGCACCTAGACCTGTACCTGTCCTACAACCTGCAGCTGCACAACTGCCTGCTGACACGTAGGTCCCTCTCCAGACCTTCATCTCTGTCTAGGTCTACCACCCCCTCCTCCTCCTCCATCATCTCCTTGATCTCTCCTCCTCCTCCTCCGTCCTCCCCTCCTCCTACCAGCAGCACCCTCATTGTCTGAATCATCCTCGTCTATACGAGGAGCTAACTCTCCTGGTCCTGAGTTTTTGGAAAATAGATGGGCAGCAAACCACTCATAATCTGGTGTCATGCCAGTATCCACTATCTCCCTCAGCATGGGCCAAGCTGCATAGGGGATCTGCTGAAACTCTACCAAGGCCTCCTCATAAGATGCCACAGGACCCCACCTATACCTCTCTGCATGAGTCCTAGCAAAACGTACCTCCCCCATTGGTCTGCCCTGTACTCGGCCAAACTGTCTCTGCACTCTGCTCACGATCTGCCTCTCCAGAATGAACCTCGTCCTGCCAATAAGCCATCTCGTCTGGAAACAATAAGGAAGCTCATCTGCCTCGTCATCCCATACCTCACACTCTAGATAAGGGTGCCAAACAACTTCATCCACGCCATCAAATGCGTGTCTCCAGTACTCAAGCTTCCCCAGCCTGTGCTGGAAAATCACACCTGCATAGCCGTAACTGTAGGGCTCCCCCCTCTGCCTGTGAAATAAACATATCAGCCGTGTGATAACAATGTGCTCCCACAACCAAAACTACAGAAGCGAAATGCCGGCAGACAAACTAGCCCCTTTGTGGTACACCACCTAGTGCATGTCTCTGTACAAGTGTGCAAGCACACACACCCCATGCATACCGCGTCCCATCCGTAATCATGCTCTCTAGCACCCTCCCCCAACTGATCGGGAAGCCGTGTGACCTCCTATCGGGGCAACTACGCCACCGATCAATCCTACCACTATGCCTGGGAAGTAGTCATAGCAATCATGTATATCCTGCCACGAAATCACTTGCTCCACCAACTCAGGGTCATCGAACACGTGTCTGCACTCCTCCAAGCCAGCTCCCGCTGTGACTCATACTCGACCAACTCTCCCTGAATAGGGAGGTGCAGAATCCTATACACATCCTCGAGAGTGATCACCATCTCTCCCGTCGGAAGATGGAATGTCCCATCCTCGCTGTGGAAACACTCCACTGCAGCAGTCAGTATCACCCAGTTTGCGTGAACCTTAGGCATAAAGCAAATGTAATGCAGACCCATAGCGCCTAGAGCCTCACGATCTATCTCAGTCAGCATATACTACTGCAACAGTGGCAACGGGAACTACTCTCGTGACATAAGAACATCCCGAATATCCTCTTGCAACCAAGCAAAGCATAACATCAATGAAATCCATATCCAAGCAAACCTACTCAAAGAAATCAAACTATCTTATCATTAACTTAACACATCAAATTAATCAAAAGAAGCATATCATCTCTCGACTAGATTCTCGGCAATCTCAGAGATCGCTAATCAATTGACGCATCGATCAAGATGCCAATTGGGTTAATTTCATTAAGTCAACTAATTTTTCTAGTGCAAATGTGCCGATCCAGGTGGCAAATGCACCGATCCATATCACATGCACCGCTTCACTGTGAATACGCTACCCTTTGATGTGTATGCGCCATTTCCCAGCAAATGCACCAATTCAGGACTTATATGCGCCATAATATCAAATGCGCCATTTCATAGCTTAAATACGCCATATCCCAACAAATGCACAAATTCATGACTTATATGCGCCATACTATCAAATGCACCATTTCAAAGCTTAAATGCGTCGTATTGCATCGTATGCGCCATTTAGGGAGTCATATGTGCCGAAAGGAGGTTCGGCGCATCTGTTCTAGTTATTTTTCCTAGCCATTAATGAGCCTAAAAAATTGACTTTTAGCAAGTTTCGAAGAACTACATACTGGGGGTCCTGCCTCCATCGGTCGATTGAACTGTCAGATCCGCTCAAACCGGTGCTCTCGCGGAATATCCATCTGTCTGGCTGCCATGCTCTCCTAAGCTCTCAAGAGGATTAATCAACTATGGACAAGTGTGCAAATGAATACAACTTGTGGATCCAACTCCTATATATAGCAAGTGAACCATATCAGACTGTATGACAATTGTGGTTACTTCCCATATCTGTTTCTTCCGAACCATATCCCGTTTTTCTGCATCCTAACCCATTTTTCACCTTCTTCTTCATGAGATTGTCCGTCTCATGCCCTTCTGTCTTCTTCCCGTCCAATCTCCCGAGGGGGCATCTTGTTATTAAACTTGCACCAGGGGCAAACTAGGGCATGTATCACTGTCAAAAATCTTATTCTTTGAAACAACGTGATAAAACACATTGCATCAAAGAGGGGCAAAATGTATACACCTAAAAATGGCATGACTCTACTTAAATAAATATTTTAAATATTTATTTCATCATCATATTCCTCTATCAATAAATAAATAAATTTATTTATTTATTTGATTCACTTCCTCTCATTTAATTAAATAAATCACATTCATTTAAAATATGCAACAGTGCAACTTGAATCGCATTGGTTCCTAACTCATTCGAATGTGCGCATATGCACATCCTTTCTTCAGTCATTTTGTACATTTCTTAGACCTTCATCCTGGTCTTTTTCTTTTAAAACACTACTTCAAATCAATTTGCCAAAATCTCTTAACATCAAGGGAAAGGCAAATTTTACAACTTCGACATGCTTCAGGAGTTTTACATATCTGCATTAGAATTGACATCGGCATCATCATCATTACGAGGGGCCATCTAAAGTCCTCTATCTATTTTCTCTCTTTTCGAGGAAAGTTTTTTCCCAATGGGTTTTCTTTCTTTCTCTGTTGTATGAGAGATTTTTTTGTAAACGAGTACCTAAAATGACGCACAGCTGGGACTCATATTTCATAAACCCACCTAAGATATGCTTAAGGGGGGGTGTTGTATAACTCACATGAGTTATTCCTAACATAACCATAGTTAGGAGGTTTTCCTCACATGTGGAAAGACTAATTCCACTCTATGAGTCATTAGTAGATGTGTTGCCCCATATTCGACACATTGCCGCTACATTTGAGGGTGGTTGAACCTTGAGCTATTCTTTTGGTTCCATTTTTGCCACCTTTCCTATTCTCGTGGAGTATTGTTTCCCAAACTTCACCTATTTATACTGGTTCATTTGTAATCCAAATTGTTCATTTTCAATACATTTCAATCTCGTGTTTGATTTCTATTCCACGATCTTGGTCTTCCGCTCTCACAGCTTGGTTTAACTCCTTCAGATTAAGGGGGGGTGTTAATGTGTTAATTATCAGGGTTAACACAATTCTATTTTGTTTTTAGTTTTGTAATTAGTTTTCTGTTTTACATTCACTTTTCTATTTATTTGGTTGTTCAACCATTTCTGATTGCCTATAAATAATATTGTAATATTATTTTTTTATCAATATAATTTGCCATTCTATTCTGCCATTTCATCCTGGCCTAACAGAAAGAAGCTCTGGCCAAGCAGCTAAATATCAACCCTAGACAAGTTCAAGTTTGGTTCCAAAACAGAAGGGAGAAGGTAATCATTCTCTCGTACAGTAATTTATTTCATCACATAATATATAATTATGAGAGTTAAAAATCAATTTATTTCAATAAAATTTGCAGGACCAAGTTGAAGCAAAAAGAAATGGTCAGTAAAGTGGTGAAGAGATGTTACAGGCCGTTAAGAAGGGAGAACGAAAGACTGCAGAAAGAGTAGCAGAAATGAAGGATGTGAAACAGGCAGAAGAAACACCATCTGCATCGTACATGGGATTTCCTGAAGCACCTCAACTCACGTGTCCTTTCTGTCAAGGAGTTGTCAGCACTGTTAACACAACCCAATTTACTACTTCTGTATCAAAACAACATTGCTATCGTCCTCCTAAGGATTTTTAGTCAACGTTTTGATGAAAATAGTATTGATATTACAGTGATAGTTTATATTTTAGAAATCTCTTCCTGGCTAGTCTTGGCATTCATTGAGGAGCTGCAGCCCTTGAAGAAATATAAGATGACTTCTGATCACTCAGATGTCTTGGGCATTTCTAAATGTAATAAGTACTATTTTCCATGGATCAGAAATGATTCCTGTTTGTAACCCAGATTTTATTAGATTTTTTATCGAGTTCTGGTGAGACTCATTTTTTCCAACAGTAAAGGTTGTAGAAAAAATTCTGATAAATCATCTCACATGGAGAGCGTTCTTTTCTTTTTTAATTCAACATATTACGTTACATCGTGTCCAAATCTGTATTCGACTGTTAAGTCTGCAGTGAAACAGGTCGTCGCCAACATGAAACAGATGGGGGCATCGCTTCTGCGTCTTCACCTCCATGACTATTTTTTAATGTACGCATTTCCAGCGCTTTGTTTTCAACTTTTATGTTTTTTTTTTTATATTGTATATATGGTTCTTTGAACTGTTAAAAAGTTAGTCAATTTGGGGGTGTAAAAGTAAGTTACTTCTCTAGAAGTTTGTCTCTATAAATATCTCCATAGCAAATGCAATTTTAAGCTTTGCTGAGATTGTTTTCAAAGGTTAGATATATTTTAGATGGTAGATGGGGAATTAGTCTTTGGAATTGGGAAAAAGTATTTGTAAAATGGGAGTTCTTGTCAAAACATTAAACTAGGGTGTTTATTAAGATCTTATGTGGTTATTAGTAATAGTCCAAAGGATTCTGAGGGATCCATCTATCTTAAATGGGTAGATGTGGAGTCAACCATTGCCTATTATATAAGTTATGTGATTTTAATTGAGACTAAATACTTGTGGAATGTGTTCTTACAAAAGCACCAAGCTAGGGCATTCTATAAGGTACCTTATATTCATTGACAATAGTCTAGAGGGCCCCAAGGGACTTGCTCTTGTTAGAGAGTATATGGAGAATTGACCATTGTCTATTGTGTATATATTGTGTTACTAGACGTATAGACCAAGTATTTGTGAAATGTGAGTCCTTACCAAAACATCAAACGAGTGTGTTTGGTAAGGCACTTCATGTTAATTGTCAATAGTCTAGAGGGCCCCAATTGACCCACCCTCTTAAAGGGTAGAGGATGAATTAACCACCACCTATTGTATAAACTATGTAACTCTAACTAGAGACTAGGTACTTACGAAATGTAAGTTTTTCCCAAAACACCTTATTCAGTATTGAAGATTGTGGGTGTATTTTACATAATTGAGAAGGCCCATAATCCAATTTGACAAGAGGGAGTTATCTTAATCTTTGTTAAGAGGTAGTAGAATTCTATATTAATTATTGCAAAACAAGTGATCCCTATTCAAAATCATTGTTCTATATCAAATTCCCTACAAAACACAAACATTAAAAAAATTTACTATTACCTCACACTATTCTTTGAAGCCTCAATATTAGCATTTACATGAATTCCATATAAGGTTAAATAAGATATGTTACAAACAAAATTCTATATAACAACTCTCATGTTTGATTTATTTTTTTATTATTTTAATAGTGGTATTTTTTGAATAGTTAATTTAAATTTAATGGGATATATTGCAAATAAAATTCTACATATTACTCCCATAATTACTTGATGATAGAGCCTAACTTAGTTGGCCAACTCAATGAAGTGAAACAACATAGTCTTGAATGATGGCATACACAGATTTATAAGTGTCACACATATTTTGTAACTTGTCTTCATATTTCTATAGATCTGTATGTGGCAACAACATAGGTGTCTTTATACATGCTAGTTTATTGTTTTGTATTAAATGTTGTGATTTTGTAAGAAGTTGAGCAAGTGAGTTGTAAGATATTTTTAATGGAGCTTGATGCCATTGGAATGTTTTATTCTTATTCCCACTTTGTCTAATGATCTAATTAAAAACACAAGGTAAGCCATTTAATATTTTAAGCATAAATAAATGTTCCATTTTGAAATTTACACCCTATCATTTGCTTACATATCCTTGAAAATGTTTCTATCACTATTTTCATGGTGATAAAGGAGACATATCTCCCACAAATATGTCAGAGTTTGATCTCATATTTTTTGTTTAGTGTTAAGGATTGAGAAGCCTCAATAACCCTAAATTCCCTAAAGTGTGATTCCAACCTCATTTCCATTTTGTATTGGTCCTATACAACCAAGAAAAATTTATAGTTAATTGATTGTAATTTATTTCTATTGATATCCTTTCTTAACCACATAATTTTTTAATAGAGGTTTTCATATTCTTAATGCCTCAATAAATTGTTTGATCTTTCATTCTCCTTCAAAGATTTGGAAGAGCTTGGTATATTTAGGCCACAAAATGTAACATCCCGCCCCACGAACCCTGAAGGGTAAGGGCCAAAAGAGAACAAGATAATTTTTTTTTGAATAACAAGTGATAACATACACATATATGGTTGCTGATTCGATAGATCGACACATTCATAGCCAGGTATGGCCGAATGCGCAACCCGAAAGAGAGGACTAAATCACTCTCCAGAGAAACATTAATAAACTACATTCCTTTTAAACACCAAATCAAATGTTCCTAATCCCATTTCCAAATATAAGCATGAATCCATAAACACCATATTACAAGCGGATCCGATACCCACACCGGAATCTGTAAGTCAAATAAGAGGCAACATCACATATCTTCTCATTACTATAATTTACATCATCTCTCACAAGAGAGGACAAAATTACATAAAAGAATATACATATACAATGATAGAGCCATGAATATGAAATACAAGTACAATAAAATAGTCCTGAATATAATACAATGACTAAATTAGGTACAACAATAGGTAGGATAATGAAGAGTGAGAACATCCCCTATCTAGTTTTCCAAAATCTATTCATTGGTCCCCAATGGTGGTGGCAACGCCTCCCAACCATGTGGACTCATAAGAGACCGCCCCACCGTGTTCGGAGATAGTCACAAGGCCCAATCGCAAGTAGACAACAGTGGGGAAAGAAAACTCAGAAACTCAACCACACAAGGGAGACCTCAAGGTCACATAGTTCACAAGAACACATCAAGCACGTGAGAACCATGTCAAAAACATACTACTCAAATAATAAGGGGTGAGAGGATAGGGGCAGAAATAAGGAAGCAAGCATACGAAGGTACACATCTCATATTCTCGTACCAATCGCAAAACACAAGAAATCATATTCTTCTCCAATGAGCCAACAAGTGAGCACTATTGCTCAATTACATATTGAGAAACTACTTCCAAGCCTACCCTATCATCTACACCCATGACCGACAAGCTCAACTAGCATTCAAAAGCATTAAGCAAACACATGCGGACCACACTCAGGCGTTACATAGTAGTGATGGGAGGAAGATAATTTATCAAGACACAAAACCCATTTCAAGCCATGTCCAAATGATCTATAAGGGACGTACAGTATTGAGTTACATATGCACAAAAGTAGAAGTAATACAAGACACTATAAACCATGGCTTTAACCCCAACCACAACACAATCTCAACATTCGGTTATACGGAACAAGAGAGAGATTTTTTGTTCCTCACAACAGCCAGAAATCACAAGTAACCAATCTCTAAAGTCGAGATAACTTATCATAGAAAAAAACAAATCTGAATAGAAGACAACAGGCAAAGCACTACAGTAGAGTTCTAGTTGTGTTACCATAAGGAATAACCTTAAGATAAAGTAAAATGCCTAATATAGTTGCTTGTTTTAGAATAATCTTCTACTATTATAAACTTTTCACAATAATCATTAGGGTTCTATGGGATGCCAAATAAACCTGAGATCAATGCGTGGATGTGTTTCTTGCAAGTATAACACACTTTTAAGGTTGAAGAAAACCTATGTAGATAGTTTTTTTTTAAGCCTTGATAATAACATTTATTTACACCCCACCCTAAGGAATAGGAGATCACATGTCTTTTAATGGCATAACCTTTTTTTTTATCTCCTTCCACTCTTGGAAGCCATCACCTAAAATTATATCCTTCATCAAAGAAATTCAATGGATAGCAACTTAGAAGGTTATAATATTCAAGTGTAGCATGAAAACTATCTTAGGCCATGTGGACATTCTGGTTTAGATCATACACTAAAGATATATCTTAATCATCCTCCCTAGAAAATATACTCATAGTAATAATATAGGTTGACCTCTTTTCTCGCTAAAGTGGTATGTGTACACATTCACAATAAATTTATTGGGCTACCAAAGAAAATTGCCACACCTTCTAAATATATTTCATCAAACTTCAATTAATTATTTTATGAAATAAAAAATATTTCTTAAGCATTAATAGTAAAAGTTGCCAGAATGCAAGGGTCATCCCATTCCATAAAGATGCCACAATCCTGAAAAGGAAAATTCTCTAGTGCATAAAACCTATTCCCATGTAAGATACTATAATCCTGTATCATTAAGCAATGCTTGGAAATAACTACCTGTAAACTTTAAATTCTGCATCTCATAAGTCAATAATAGTGTGTAGGTAACATGGTATGGATATTTGTCAAAGTATAACGACAGAGGAAAATTGCCAGAAGTTGTAGCTGCAAGTGTGCTGGTAAACATGTATGTAAAAAGTGTAATCATAGACGAGGCAGGTGCACTGTTTGACAAAATGCCTCAAAATAGTGTCATCTCAAGGAATGCAATGATTGCAGGTTAAGCACAAAAAGGATTTGTTGAAACAGCTTCAAAAACTCTAAACAAATGCAATTGGTGGCTGTAAAGCCAGACTCCTCAACCTCAGCCAGCATCCTCACTGCCCATGCCAAAATGGGGCTTTGGGACAGGGTATGGACATCCGTCAAAACATGAGGATAGAGGAATTTTTCTAGATCTGGTAGCTGCGACTACCCTAGAAGAACAAGCAATATGTGGAAGCATAGATAATGCACATGGACTGCAGGGTATAGGCGTCCATTAAAATATAATCAAAAGGGAAATTTTTATTAGAAGTTTAAGTTACAAGTGCCATTGACAGACATAAAGCTACCCTCCTAAACTTACAAGCATTTGCTCTATCAGAACTACGAATAAGAGCTTGAAATAGGGTAAAGACTTCCATCAATAGAGGCACAAAGTGGACATTTGTAAGCATAAAACCAGATATAAAACTACCCCGAATACCATAGATTTGCAGAGAGAGTGCCAAACTTACCTGGAAATGATAAAAATTGCAAGGAATAGAGTGAAGTTCCGGTGCTCCTTCTCTCTCGAGTCCAGAAACCATAGCTACCTCTCCATTTTTTTCCCCAAAATCCAGATCAGGTCCCTTCGTGTGTAAAAAGAATAAAATTCTCTCCTACAAGATAGGTCAAAAGCCCCATAAATTTGTTCACCCACTGCCATATATTTTCCTCACTGCCATAACATATTCACCTACTACATAGATATTTTCCGGTTGCATTTAACATTTTCACCAACTTTTGCCAGTCACATACTCTATGCCATCTACTCTCCTTCAACTCTCAATGTCAACCAATAGGGTTGTTACACAAAATATCTCTTAGTTTATGTTGGCTTTCTTTTTGTTTTAGTATTTTTAAAAACTATTGAGATCTCTATAGACAACTATCTATAATTTGTTTTTAATTTTAAGATTAGGTTTTAAGGTTAACTATAGGAATTATTTGTTATCTAATGATTTAGAAACATATTGAAAAGTAAAAATTTTCAATCCACTTTTAATTTAGGTGATTAGGATAGGTAATGTAATTAGTCATACTCAATACCATGTACTGAAAACTATTCTCATGATCTTTTAATAGTCTCTAAACTAGAAGTTGCATGGAATTTATGCACAATGAAGTAGCCAATAGAGTGAAATGTTACATAAGGTTATTTTAAATAAAAATAAAAGTATGATCATGCTACAATAATGGGGTTTTGGTTTTTCTCTGGTTAATGATCCACATTCAAACAGCTAAGGAAAATTCATTAGAAACATAAAGTCAGACACAAAAGCATGAAATATAGTGCATAGCATTGCCTCAATTCATACAACTTTATAGCTAGGTATTGATTATGAGATTTTTTTAATATTTTTATGTTGTATATTAGTTTGATATAACTATCTGTTTCTTTTTTAAAACTACTTGTATCAGAGACTATAAACACTATTGACAGAATGCTTTGATTTTAAAGCTATTTGCATAAGTTAAAACACCAATGCTTTATTAAACTTCACAGTTGTATCTCTTATCGGTCCCTGCCTATGCTGGCATGAGTATAGCAATCGATCTAGAATTAGTGAGGGCAAGATGAATCAATTCCATTTTGAATTTTAGTTAAGGTTGAGCATTGTGGATATGGATTTGACATGTCATTTTCATTGATTGCATTAGTTTTTAATTTTTTGGTGTGCATGTAGATACATTAACAAATGGACGAATTTTTCTACATTTTAAATAGGCTCTTGGAAAGGGCATGGTGATTACTGACTTTGTCATAGGATGTCTCAAGTTTGATTGGCATGGCTTTAAGTGCCCTGTATAATGTGTTTTTTGCATTAAGTTGGATGACAGCATAAAAAAAATGAAATTATAGGTGGTTAGCAGCGGCAGCTGGTTCTAGTGTTGCTACTTTAAAAAAAAAAAATTGCATTGTTTTTATCTATGTCACAAGGTTTGAGCTCGTGTTCGATTTCTCCAACGATAAAACTCAGATTAAGTTCATAAAAAAGTAAAAAATAAAAAATTCATAATTACATTCCATTAATATAAATTTGTAAATTTTTGAAATATAAAGATAAATCCATAAAATTATAAAAATAAATAAACATTAGTAAATATATTAAATTTTATATATTAAATATATTAATAATTAAAGATATAAATTAAATATTTTAAAATATTAAATTTTAATGCATCAAAATACTAATAAATTATTTTAGTATACTATGAGAAAAGAATTTAAACAAAGTATTGGGAATGAGAATATAAGTTAATTAATATTATATCTATATATGTTAACTATATATTATTTAATATTAAAATAATTTATAATTCAACATAAAGATATAGTTTTGATATCAAACAATAATTAAGTATTCATAGTTAATTACAATAAATACATTAAATATCAATAAATTAAAATCAATCTTAAAAATAATTTATATTAATATTTGATATATAATTAATTATTATATTATAAACAATATATATTAATATATATAGGAATAACTTTAATAGTATATAATCACAAATATCAATTTTATTTAGATAAGAATACTTGATTAAGAGCACCCTAAATTTGACGGTTGATCTTACCTGTCAAGCAATTTTTTTGTGATGGTCACCTACTTGATACTGCCTTTCAAATATTAAATCCTATCTATTTTAGGAAAAATATAGACTACAAATATATATAAGAATAATTACTTTAAAATTTTGACTGTTTACTTGAAATCTTGCCTTTCAAATGATATAATCTTCCTAAAATTTTAATTGTATCTTACAACTAAGATGACAATTTACTTGAAATCTTACCTTTCAAATGATACAATCTTCCTAAAATTTTAATTGTATTTTACGATTAAAATGACTAAATAAGGTCATACTGCCATCAAATTTAAATCTTGGTTAAGAGCCCAGTAAAGCAAAAGCAAAAGAAAAAACCAATACTACAAAGCAATACATAAATACCTGTGTCCGCTTGAAAATTAAACAAAGCAAAAGAAAAAACCAACACTACAAAGCAATACATAAATTCCCGTGTCCGCTTGAAAATTAAACATACTTTTTGTGCGCTCTAATTTACTCAAAAATTCCACATGCCAGTCACGAACAGATCATTAAAAAACATTTTTTTTTTTCTTCTGGCTAAAACCATGGGTGATAAGGACGTATAGATTTCAATGGCTATAAGCATCGAGGCAAAATAGGCGCAATTAATGATTTTTAACTCCACGTTTACTCTAGCGAAACAAAAAATAAAAAAGTTAAAACACAATCAATGATTTACTCTGGCCAGAAGATTAAAAAAAAACTGACAGATCGATGCGTTTGAATGATAATGTTCCTGTAAAATGAGAGATTGATGCGTATGAATATAATAATGCTTTAATATTAAAATTAATTTAACCTTACTATAGCAAACGGGAGGCCCATATTGCTCTTTCTTTTCTCCCACCTGCTAAAATTTATATCAAACACTTTTGGTGCTGATTGGGGGATGACAATCAAAAAATTATGAGCGCAGACGAAGCTGTGGACGAAGTATGAGCGACAGAATTTCAATCTTTCAAAATATTTAGTCATGAGGGAGGAATTTCTAGGGATAGGGATAAATGGGTAAAACATTTATTTCGATATTTAGTGAATGTTAGTTTTATATAATAATGAATGTATAGTATTATATTATATGATTAGACTTTTCTTGGTTCATAATATGGTTTACCTTTTAGTTTTAAAGTTTGATTGTAGTGTATCTAAATTATAATATTATTGCAAACAACTGTACTGCCATTAGGCGAGCTTAAAGGAGCAGACAGAAGAAACTAAGTGTACTATTTTTGTAAATTCTAAAACAGAAAAACAAAACAGCAAGAACAGAATGAATGTTCAGAAAGAAGATAATGCAGAACAGCACACATAGAGGAACAAACAGATTTTAATGTGGTTCACCATATCAGGCTACATCCACAACGAAGGGCAATCTTATTAATCTCAATACATTTCTCTCAGGATTACAAACATCACCGTGTTTTTCTGTAGAACAGCAGCAAGCAAAAAGGCCTTACAAGAAGTCCAAAAGACTCCGATCTGCCACCTCTAACCATCCAACTTACATCTAGAATAAAGACATAGAATAGGCAGCGGTTACCAGCCACAAATGACTATCTGCAGGAGGAGCGGTTAAAAGGAATAAAAGACTGAGTGATTGCCGTTACAAATTGGGATTCACCAACCACGTGCCCAACAATCTCCCACTTGAAGACCAATGGGATTGGCAATGAAGCTGCTTTGAGAGAGATCCCCTTCGTGAAATTCAGTGTCACAGAGGAACAAGACCGAGAGAAGATCTACAGAATTCGAACTTCTCTCGAGGAACAATCTTTGTTAATGCATCCGCCGGATTAACCTTTGTGTCAATCTTTGTGACCTGCAACTTGCCTTCGTCAATAAGATAGCGGATAAAATGGTATCGAAGATCAATATGCTTTGTTTGACTGTGGAAAGCTGAATTTCTTGACAAGTGTATAGCACTTTGGCTATCACAAAATAATGGAAATACTGATTTCGGACAGCCTAGTTCGGTCAACAAACACTCAAGCCATATCATTTCTTTGGTTCCTTCCAAGAGCGCTATGTATTCAGCCTCTGTTGATGACAGAGCTACAGTTTGTTGCAACCGAGAGACCCAACTAATGGCTGCCCCAGCAAATGTAAAGACATAACCAGTGGTAGACAGGTGTTTATCTAAGTCTCCGGCCATATCTGAATCAACATAACCACAGAGCTAAATATCAGTACCTCCAAAACATAAACAAAAATGTGAAGTACCTTTCAAGTACCGTAGAATCCACTGAACTACTTGCCAGTGTAGTTTGCCAGGATTACTCATGAATCTGCTCACAACAGCAACTGCTTGTGCTATGTCCGGACGAGTACACACCATTGCATACATGATACTGCCAACTGCAGATGTATATGGAACAGACCTCATATGTTCTTCTTCTTCCTAATTTTTCGGACACATAGCTGAAGATAGGCAGAAATGATCAGCCAAAGGAGTAGATACCAATTTAGCATGAGACATATTAAATCTGTCCAACACTTTGGCAATGTAGTTTGCTTGGGACAACCTGAGTTCTCTTTTATTTCTGTTTCTGAATATGTACATCCCAAGTATTCTTTTGGCTGGTTCTAGATCTTTCATGGCAAAATGAAGAGCCAATTGTTGCTTCAGCTGAGCAATAATCTGAACACTAGTACCAGCTACTAACATATCGTCAACATAGAGCAAAAGTATGACAAACTCACCAGTATTGAGCCTCTTGTGGTAAACACAAGGATCTGATTCACATCGAATAAAGTTGTTATCAGTCATGAAGCGGTCAAATTTTAAATACCATTGTCTTGGAGCTTGCTTTAGCCCATACAAACTTCGCTTCAACTTGCAAAATAAATGCTCCTTACCTAGTTGAGCAAAGCCTTCAGGCTGCTCCATGTATAAATCCTCATCAATGTCTCCATGTAAAAATGCTGTTTTCACATCAAGTTGCTCAAGTTCTAAATCCCAAATGGCTACCAAACCTAAGACAGCACGGATTGTGTCCATTCTGACAGCTGGAGAAAATTTTTTAGAAAAATTAATACCTTTTTCTTGATCAAATCCCTTGACGACTAATCTGGCCCTGTATCTTTTAGTTCCTCCTTCTTCGTCTTTCAAATGATAAATCCATTTGTTCTTGAGAGGCTTTCAATTTGGCGGAAGATTAACCAAATCCCAGGTGTGATTAACTCTCAATGACTCCATTTCTTTGTTCATGGCTACCATCCAGTTGTGTGCATTTTCATGCTTGTAGGCTTGTTTATAAGTTGTCGACTCTGCATAATCAGAGAGCAATAACTCATAGTCATCGTATTTTGCCGGTCTCTGCTTCTCACGGGTAGACCTCCTTAATGTCGGTCCTTGCTCTGGCTGTATGTTTGAGTTTAGATTTAGTCCCTGGAGTAAGTCCTGAACATCATCAACCTCTAATTGTAGAGGCCCCTAAGGAAAACTCCCCTACCTATGTATTGTGCTCTGTGTACCTATAGTGCTTTGCTGAGTCAAACTGTCATGTTCAAGCAGTAATCCTTGTATCTGTTCAAGAGAAACCTGTGCATTTGTTTGAGGCTATGTTTGACATAATACAGGCAGCGTATATGTTTGGGAGGGTAGCGCAGGGTCTTTTGAATGTTGCGTTGAGGTATTTGAGGGCAACATATAGCTATTAGAAGACTCCATATGACTGGGCAAAGGCTATATTGGGCCAAGCAAAGGGTGCGTTGAAACAAGTGAAGGCTGTGTTAAGCAGTCAAGAGGTAGCGAATGACTAATGGAAGAGTGCGTTAACTATTGTGAAGGCAGCAAAGGCTGCGTTGGAGGATATAAAGGCAGCGATGTGCTTTGGGAAGGCACTAAATGAGGAAACAAATGCTGTGAATCAATTGGAGTGGGTTGCGGTTCAGGTAAGAGACCATTTGTTGGAATTCCCATGGTGTTCACACTAGTGACGCCAATGTGAGGCATTGGAACAGTGATTGACTGTGTAGTATACTGTGTGGGTAAAATGCACCCAAGTGAAGACAAGTGATTGACTGTGTAGTATACTGATACCATTAATAATGAGCAAAAGTAACCAATGGCTGAGAGAAAGTAATGGTAGGTTGCCTCACCTTACTATTATCGAACAAATCCACATCAATGTACTCTGTCGGAGGTAAATTTGAAGGTTGCAAACCTAGAAAATCCTTCTCATTAAACACAACATCGCGGCTACAGATTATAGTCTTTGCAACGGGATCCCAAAGACAAAAGCCGAATTGATCTTCACCATAGCCGAGAAAAACACACCGTTTTGACTTGAAGTCTAACTTAGTTCTCTGTTCTTTCAGAATGTGAACAAAAGCGGCACAGCCAAACACCCACAAATGCTGATAGGAAATTCATTTTCCAAGCCATGTCTCCTCAGGTATGTCAAAATCCAGCCTAGATGAAGGAGCTCGATTGATTAAATACACAGTAGTGTTACATGCCTCTGCCCAAAACTCTTTTCCCAATCCGGCATTGGAGAGCATACATCCAGCTCGCTCAAGTATCGTGCAATTGAGCCCTTCAGCTGCACCGTTCTCCTGAGGTGTATAAGGAACGGTCTTGATCCATCGAATACCGTGGTCTGCATAGAAAGAATCAAACTCCGAAGAGCAATATTCTCCACCATTGTCTGTTAGTAGGCATTTAATTTTATGCCCAATCTGGTTTTCAATAGAAGCCTTAAAAATTTTAAATTTTGAAAATACCTCAGATTTTCTGTTCAACATATAAATCCAGATTTTTCGAGTGCAATCATCTAGAAAGGTTACAAAATAATTTGCTCCACCAAAAGAAGTTACCTTAGTTAGACCGAATACATCAGAATGAACAAGTTCCAACGGAGTAGTTTTCTTGTCATGCCCCGTTCTCACGAAACTGGTCTGGCACTGTTTGCCATAAAGGCAATGTTCACAGAATTCTAAGTCGATGGAGTTGAGGCCTAGAAGCTGATTGCGCTGAAGCATAACTTGAAGACCTTTTTGGCTCATATGACTGAGCCTTTTGTGCCATATTTCAGACCCACTGTCCATAGTCGGCAAAGCAGCTTCCACTTCACCAAAACAGTCTAGAATATAGAGATTACCTTGTTTCTTTCCTCTTGCCATTACTAAAAGCCCCTTTGTAATTTTCCATGAATCAAGAGAAAATTTAACATTACATCCATTGCCTATAAGCTGACTGATAGAAATTAAATTTCTTTTTAACATGGGTACATATATAACATTCGTCAAAGTTAGTTTGTCTCCGTTTTTTTGATTCAATATTATATCTCCTTTTCCTAAAATGTCACATTCTTTATTGTCACCAAAAAACACCTTACCGAATGTGCCTTCTTAAAAATTTGTGAAAGCTTGACAGCATGAAGTGGCATGAAATGAGGTGCCAAAATCAAGGACCCACGAATCTGCATTTGTATCACTTGCTGATAGAACCAAAACGCCATCACTTGCAGTGTTTGCTTGATTATTTGTGCTCATGTTGCCTTGAGCTTTCTTATAGTTCCAGCAGTTCTTCTTATTGTGTCCAAGTTTTCCATAAAACCAACACGAACTGGTTCTGCCCCTAGACTTCGATCGTGGACTAGATTGTGACCTTCTCTAGTTGTTGTATCTACCTCTATCATGGCTTCTTCCCCTAGCGTTTATACTTATACCTGTTAGAGCATCGCCGGATGAGGGTTCTTGATGTTTCCTTCTCATGTCTTCGCTGAGAAGAGTAGCTGCAACATCATCAAAAACTAATGTACTCTTGGCTGCTACAGAAGTACTCATAGCTATGACAACACCTTCCCAGCTATTTGGTAATGAACACAACAGCAAAATTGCTTTAATCTCAGGATCTAACTTGATACCCACCGAAGCTAATTGAATAACTAAGGTGTTAAATTCATTCAGATGATTGGACATAACCCCACCTTCTTTCATTTTCAGGTTATATAATTTCTTCATAATAAATACCTTATTTGACGCCGAAGCAATCGCATACATGCTGGAGAGTTTGTCTCAAAGCTCTTTTGTAGTACTCTCATTTGAGACATTGAATAATACATTGCTGGACAATGAGAGAAAAATAGTTGCCTTCGCTTTCATATCAAGTTTTTCCCAGTCTTCATCCTTCATAGAACCTTGTCCTTTCACTTTCCCCAGTAAGGTGATTGACAAGACCTGTTTGATGAGAAGAGACTCCATATGCACTTTCCAAAGACTAAAGTTTTGGCCTGTAAATTTCTCTATTTTCCATTTCTCTGAGTCATCCATTTTGATTGCTATTGCTGTGTAGGTTACCAAAAAAAAATTTCACAGGCTATCACCTGGACCAAGCTACACACAGTGCTCTGATACCAATTGCAAATTCTAAAATAGAAAAATAGAACAGCAAGAACATAATGAATACTCAGAAAGAAGATAATGTAAAACAGCACACACAGAGGAACAAACAGATTTTAACGCAGTTCACCATATCAGGCTACATCCACAACGAAGGGCAATCTTATTAATCTCAATACATCTCTCTGTTGGTAAACAGATTTGTTGCTTTAAAATAATCTTCTTGAGTAACTCCATTCGCCCTTGGCTTAGCAACAACCTGCTCACAACAGTTGAAGAATTGCAGGTCTTGTCGATTCCTCTCTGCGTTTAAGAGGGGCAGCTCCCTCGTATGATAAGGGTATTTGGATTTTCTAGAATTATAGGAACAAAAACAAAGAAACAACAAACACTAATGATGGAATAAGAGTTAAAATAATGAATTTAAGTTCCGTGCATCCAAGTAGAGATACCAAAACTTGATGCGAAATATCTTTCTCACAATGCAACTTTGAAAGGAAAGCACATGATCATTATTGATGAAACATACGAATACCAATAACAACACATGAAATTGAGTTGAACACACATTCAAAACACTTATTTATTGCTTTCAAACTTGAACAACACTATTCGAGTCTTTCATACACTGTCATGTGAAAAAGTGAAACTCCCTTGATTGAATCACAATGATATATTTATAGGTGAGGTTAGTAACCACTTTTTAATAACTACTTGACTTAACTACCTTCATAAGTGTACTAACTTTGAACAACTAACTTTCTTTCACAAAGCTAGTCGCTTAGAGTAACTACCTTGCTTAGGCACTTGAAACAACTACTTTGTAAGAAAGAGAGGATGAACCAAGGGCCCTTGGACTTGAAAGAAGTGAACCTGCATATGGTTTCTTGCAAAACTTTCAAAAGATTATTCAAAGAACCCAATTTGTGCATATCTGCAACAATTATATTCTCGCCATGTTTCTGAACTCAGGCATGCAAAATCCATCACTTGTTTTACCACATTTTGGAAACAGATTCATTTGAGCTTATACAAAACTACCATCACCGCATTCCATGAAACCACGTTTCATTAAAGCATTCTATCAAACAGTTTGTGATCTTTACGAAGGATTCCACACTATGCCAGGCTATGAAATTTATTTTTACACCCGCCAGTTGCACTTTCTTGTAAGTTTCTGTAACCATTTCAATAAAAACCTTTATGTGCACATCCTTGAATTGTGGCAGTCCATAAGACCATGTTTCTTTGAAGCAATTTCTCAAAATGTTGTTGTGTATTGTATTTGCTTCCATAGTTTGTAGATATACTTCTTTCAGAGTATTCACAATAATAATATCTGACTAAACCTCCCATTTCATTAAACTTTGATGAGTGACCATAGCTGATTCTCCCTTTGTGCACTGGCTAGAGGGATGCTAACAAAGTTCTTGGATTTTGGTTTTGCACCGGCTAGTTGCATTTGCTTAAACGTCTTGATAATCCTCATAACAAGACCATTTTGTGCAAATTGTGCACATTTTCTTGAAAATTTCTAGAGTCATTTCAACAAATCTTTTCATTCATATCCTGTGATTTTTGTAGTCCATAAAACCACGTACATTTCATGCTGTTAAATAGTTCATGTGCTGCATCTATGCTTCCACATTTCTACATTCTGTTATGCCTTGCTAGACGGCCATGCATTCTTCTATGGTTCTCGTTCACCTATAGGCAACGAGGATACTGGTAAAGGTTATGAAATTAGCTCTACAACAGCCAAATGTATCTATTCCAAAGGTTTTGAAATTCTCTACAATAAATCCATTATGCATCCATTGCATTTCAGTTGACCAAATTTCTTTAAGGCATTTCGTCAAAATGTTCATACACCTTGGATATACTTTCACATTTAACATACATGTCTTCGAGGGCATTTCCAAACTTAATTTCTAACAAAATTCTGCTTCCATTATGTTTTGATGGAGTACTGTAACCTATTTCAAATGATGGCATTCATTGTAGTCCACAAGACCACATTTCTTTAAAGCATTTTGCCAAAATGTTCATGCCATGTTTCAGATGCAAGATCAATGATGGTGAGGAAGGCGATGAGGATTTTTCAAACATGTACCACATATGCAATCTTTTGCAAATTTTAGGGTTTCTTCAAGCCGTTGTAATAACTACTAACCACTTTTTATTTTAGTTCTTCATCGGTAGTCTAAGAGCTTTCCAAAACCTCATCGGGAGAGAAATAATTTTTAAACTTATTCCATGAGCCGATGATAAAACAACTTCCTTTTTTGATGGTGATAGTTATGATAACTAATTCATGCTTTAGTCATCGGATATTTCACACCATTTCACAACATGCATCGGTAGTTTTGGAAGCACAAAAAGTTTAAATTTTAAAATGCAGAAGCAGGGTTTACAGCTGGCTCTGACTGGGGACAAGGACCCTGTGGATGCAGGACAAACCTAGAATCTCTGGAAATGACCAGTGCCTTATCCATTGGGCAAATACAGTCAACATATAACATGATGTTCAGGAGAACAAGGATACTCAAAGAGACAAAAGGACAAATGACAAAGGACACCAGAGATGAAGCAAACGAAAAAAACTAATAGAAACTGAAATAGGATAGACACAACAAAAACTCCTAATTAACCTATGTACATGGTAGGTGACTCCTACCTCAAAACTGTTCCAGAATGATCATGTAAAACCATTGACAGGTTGGGAAAAATAGGCACCTGTACAAAAAAGAGAGGTGCACAGATGAGGTACCTGTTGACTCAGTAGACATTTTAGGATGATTGGAAAAATGAAATACATGAAATATGAGGACTCCTTGAATTGTACACCAAACAAGCATTTCTCGTCATAAGCATTTGAATCCTTCCAAATTGAACTGGTGTTGGTCTGTGTAGCTTCAGACATATCTTCGAACATCATGCCGAGCACACCAATATCTTCTATCTGAAGATCTTTCTGATAATCTGGTTTGCAATAAATTATCCCATGAATTGGACAACCTTCATACAATTTGTAATGTGAAGAAATCCGTGTAGACACACCCATTGAATCATGCTTTTGAATATCAACTTGAGAATCGTCTATGGAAATGCACTCATTCACAAATAAAGGATTGAAGTAGACACCTTAGCTATAGAGGGATTCATTGTCTAAACTTTTTGAGCACCAACTTGGGACATAAACATCATGAGAGTTAACTTTATTGAATTCCTCCATTGGATCATCCATTACCTCATTCCTTGCTTCATTGTTGGCACAAGTCCCACAATTATCCTCTGAAATAGGGGTGTCTTCTTGATCTAAAGATTTGGAAAGAGGATTGCTTTGAACTTTAAATGCTCTATAAGACAAAGATTGCGCTTCCAAAATGACATGGACATTTGTTAATGTATCTACATAGCTTTCAATTTTAACCTGCTGAATATTCTCTGGACTCTGTGGTTCTTCTCCATGGAACTCTTCATGAAATCTAAAAATTTCATACTGCAATTGCATGTATGATAAAGAGTGAATGCTTGATGATTCATCTTCATTTTGAAGTTGATCTTTAACTTTTGTATTAGCTGCACCACTAATTAAGGCTCTATCAATATCTTCAAAGGTATAGGTCTCCATTTCTGAAGCTAAGGAAGATATTTGTAAGGGCTCACTTATGGTTTCCTCTCCATTGATTATAATAGTACAAAGTTGTCCAATAAATGTTATATCTTTAATTTCATCAACTGGTCTTTCTACCTCAACAATTAGTGATGTAGGAATATCTTGTCCATATAGGCATCTACCTCAGCCCCTACCTCTAGGCATCTACCTACAACACCAAAAGATGATTTATTATACACAGAGAGGAAAACAACATGGATGAAGTTAATCTACAGATTTTACGCACTAGGTCACATAATGGGCTCAGTTATAACTAGAGTACCCAGTGTTTAAACCTGGATCTGATACCAAATGTGATGCCCCACCATGCAACCCTAGAGTGCTAGACTAACAAGTGATAATATTACAGAATTTTTTTTTTTTTGAAATAAGGAAAAGCATTATACATCACATATAACTGCACTAATAACAACATTAAATGAAATGAACAGCTAACACTTCTAGGGAACATAACTGCATCAGATAAAATTTAAACCATACAAGTGATTTGCATCTCAAAGCAATAGAAGAATAATACATTTTACATTATCAAGGATGAATAATTAAAAATCTCCAAACAAGGTTACAAGACCGATTACATCGGTTTACAAATAGTACAATTATGAAAGTATACAACAACTTGAAGATGAATAGAAAACTGTAACTGGAACACTTCTTCTCTAATCTTGAACTGAACATCTGAGAATACCAATGGATAGCTCTGCCTCCCAACCATGTGGAACCCTGAGGTCCACCCCTCCGAGCTAGGAGATAACAATGAGGATTCCACTAGGTCAAGGTTACAACCATGAACACAATATCAAGATCTAGACTCCATGCAGATAAATAGGATAACAAGAGTGCACAGACACAACAATATTCACCAAGACAAGACAAATTGAAACATCAAGCTAAGTTCAACCATCAAGACAAGTCAGCACTCCAAAGGTAACAACAAAGATAAAGAGGAAGTAACTAAACTACGTAAGGAGAGTGTCATCGCATGGTCCTAACATGGGTTACCCAGGTTATCTCTCACTAGAAGCTGGCCCCCATCTATGGTTACCCTGGCAGCCTCTCTCTAGGTACTGGCCCCATAGGGTGACACATGCAAAGCTGACATGTCCTCTCATGAAGACAAGGAGGTCGGCCTTGCCAACCAGGCCTTCTCATCCCATCCTTAGCCTGCAAGAGCACTCAAGGCATGGGTGAGGTATCTTACTTATCTTGTTATGTGATTTACTACCCCAACCCTCCTAAATAAGTTATTAAGTTATTACTTGCTTACAACTTCCATGGGGTTACCCAGGCGACCCCTCTGGCACTAACCCTACCATGAAAGCCACTCTCCTAGCAATCTCTAACCAATCATCCAAAACCACAATATGCAAGGACAAGGTCTACAATAGATTCTCATCCAATACACAAGCCATTCATTTGACCACAACAATATAAATCCCATTGTCCTCCTCAAACTCAAACAATACATCATGAAATACTATGACACAAGTATCAAGTCGAATACCCAAACGGTTAGGCCTCTGGAGTCGATAATTGAATTCTTAACCAAATTACTTCAACACATTTCTGATAGGGAAACTAGGTTTCAACAACCATAACTTAAATATGAGGTCAACAAGGGATAAAGAGGAAGAAAATAACTCAATACCATCCTTAATACAAATTGATACAATAAACAATTTTGTCCTAAGGACGACTTCACACTAACACTGGACAAGGTTTGCAAAATTAAAACATTTCAATAAAATAAGTAGAATATTACAACCCATAACTAAACTATTCATACTTCCTTGCATTAATGACATAATGAACTCCGAACCTTACAAGACACAAACCCTATTCAAGAAGACTACTAGTTGCACATTATTAGACTGAAATGACGATGATATAAGAGACGAAATAAGACAAAGTTCAATAATATGTTTAATTCTTACTTTCTATATAATACAAGCTTAATGAGAAATTATCTATACTAACATGGATTAATAGGAAGACTTCAACAATTTTCTACTCAACTACAAGGACTAAAAACTATTATTCCAAACCCTATTAATTTTATTCCTAATCGCAATCATCAAAATAAGTGACTCTCTCTTAACTACTTGGCACGAAAAATGTAAGTTATTAACTATATCATTATTAACCATACGCTAGTAACCACAAGGAATAACACTTACTACACCAGGGCTAGAAGTATTTACGAACTTTAATTATCAAAATACAATTACATAGAAGTATTAAAGACATATTTAAATACCTATTGTTAAAATCAAAAGATCACTCTAAATGGAATACTAAGTCTCAATTAGGCATGATACCATGCAAAGGTAAGGTTACAATTTTTGCTTGAAAAAATGATTGAAAACTAGACTTTTAAGTAATACCTATCTCAACATAACCCTAGAGTCCTAAAACTTCCATGAAAACAACAAGCATTAAAGAAGGCGAAATTAAGTTACAATCTCTAGGCTAGGCTTGACCGAAATAGGATTCCCATTTAAGACTTCTTCCAAAATAGAACTTACACATTCACCAAAGGTTTAGTTTTAACTCTAACCTTTAATACTACCCTATTCCATAAAATAAATAGGAGACTAAGCACCCACTAAATATATAAACTACTAGGATCAACCTATCCCGAACATAAATGAAGGAGAATCAAATTAGAGTAAATCATAAGTAATGGTAACCACTAACGGCAATAAATTTTCTAAAGATTTAACGTAGGGGAAAATCACTATGAATGATGACAAGACCACATATCTACCACTAAAGATGGGCTCAAAGAAGGAAGGCTACACCACCACGTTTAACAAATTCTATAACTTAAACAAAACAAAACAAGATTCTAAATCGACTTGCTACCTTCTAAAACTGACACAGGTTGAAATAGTATGAAATTGTCATAAAGCAGATACATTCCTTCCTCCATGAGCTGACCCTATCATAGCACGCGAAGCTAAGTGATTTCAAGTCTGGGGATCGAGACAATAGTGGATTCGAAGGAAAGGCAAAGCAAGGTCGCGGTTAAATCTAATGTCTGGGGTCTGCAGATACGAGATTATGCCTTCAGTTCCATCAGTGTAGAGGTTGAGAGGATGACTTGATCACAGTAGATCCCAATGGTCAATGAACAAGAGGTCGAAAGAAAAGCATTGCAAGGGCATTGAAAGCACAGTCAGAAAGACACGAAGGAGACAAGGGTTTAAAGAGAACAAAAGACTCATCGGAACAATACCCAAGTTTGGTTGCTGTAAATGTGATTGCCACACTAGAATCTGACCTACCAAGAATTCAGACACACACAACACTGATTCTAAAATATTAGAGCAAATAGAGAATGATGATTAGAAATACCTGCAGGATCTATTGAATATCATGAGTTGATGCCTCTATAAGGAATACAAGTGATGCAAGAATTTCCCAATCATGAAAAGGTTGCAAGGTGTTTCAGAGAGAAATGATGAACCCACAGAGAAAAAGAAAAGGCAATCATATGGCTATTGTATCTACCTTAGAGGATATTGACAAAGTAATAACTAATATAAAGAACAATGACTTCATTGAAACCTTGGAACACTTTTTTTTGCTTGAAGAAAGGAACTATTGTGACAATGAACAGAGATACAAGAAAATTGAGGCCAAGAGAATTTTGAGTCCAAGGAAAAGACCAAAGGGAGGTAAGTAAAATTTGATTTGATTTAATCGAAGGTGCATAAAATTTGCCATACCCTGGTTCCTTCCAGGAGTTACATTGATTGTAAACTAAGTCTACATAAGCTCTACCATAAAGATTGCATGTGCCTCCACAAACTTAATGTGGGTTTCTATAGAAGATCTTTACCAAGAAGTTGAAATTGAAATTTCTGGTTGGAGGAGGATATGATAAAATAGTGATAATGGAATTTGAAGAATGATGCAAGAAACGATTAAAACCTCATCAATTAAGTCAGAGGAGAGAAATGTCACAAATTAGGAAAAGTTCAAATTGATCTACAGGTAAAGATTGCAGTTAAATCATTTGAGAAAGAGCTTGGGGTTGAAGAGATGATTTGCAGGTTTAAAAGTTTTGCCAAGCCTTTCCAAAGAGAAACCAACAAGAAGCAAGGAGTTTACAAAGGTGACAAGGGTGAATAACAGATCGATTCCATGCCAGAATAACTAGACAACAAAGGAATCTAATTCTTCAGAGAAAACATAGACAAAGAAAATACAGAAATTCATAAGACATACCCATACAATTCACGCTCCAAAATTGAATCCCCTTTAAGAACTTCCCCTCCTTTCTCTGCAAAATAATCCTCTGAAACATGCCTTTCAAAATCTTCCCCAGAACAAAATAACCTCCGTCATAAAAACCCACTCACACCAAAACCTCCCCCAAGACCAAAAATAGACAACAACCATTAATTTCCAGTACCCCCAAATCTGTTACACAATCCCCCTAATTTAGAGGAATTTCAAATTTTTACTTAACATAGAATTTCCATATCTCAAAACATATTTGACAACTAGCCAACAATAAATTATTATCCAAAATCATTAAATTACTATCCAATACTATTCTTCAAATAATGATATACTAATTAACCATATTAAACTTATGACATATATACTAATAAAACCATTAACATAATCCATTTTAATCTATATTAGAATTTACTTAAATAATATTCCAAGTTAAGCAAAATACCATAATATTTGACAAGATATTAATATTCTTAATATAATATTAGCTCATTACGCATTACCAAGATACACATGGGCTAACTACCCAAAACTCGACAGTAAACATTCAAACCACATGACGACCAACCAACTGAAGGTTGAACTAACCTAGGGAATAAACCTCATGTTATCTCCGTCAACATTATCCATGGCGTAGGGCCCGCTCAGACCTGCTAAGTCAGGTGGAGTCGAGGCCCAGTACCTACAACCTGCGTAAGAACAATGGGTTGTATATGATCAATTGCATATATATCAAACACACACCGAGTCAGAGAATCACGACATAGTAGGGTGCTCAGACCGAGTAGTACTACACCGTCCCTACTCTGAAACAAAACTATAACCATTTCTATTTAAAAATTAGATGCATAAAATATGTTAATATTAGACCATCACTAAACATGTCTATCTCATCATAACTGTAACAACAACAATGTCATCGTAAACTCATACCACATGTCAGAACTAAATCAGTCGAACATAGTCTATCACGATCAAAATAAGTATAAACCATAGACTCAATAACTCAAATGTCTCAGAATTGTCTGGATGCAATGGAAGAACTAACAACTGTCTCAGATCAAACAAAGAGTAATGTAGAACTAATCAACTATCACAATCTAAAAACGAGGGGGCATTACAAGGCCAATTTACTAAAAAAATAAAATTATTTGAAAAACTTGATATTTCAACAACTTCTAGTTGTGTAAATAACATTTTTCAAAAATATAAAAATACTATTTTGTAGATCTATAAGTTTAGTTTTCATATATATATATATATATATTTTAATAGTTTAATTATTATTTATAGTTTCCTTTCTATTTTTACTAAAAGTAGGTTATCAACACAAAACATTAGGTCGATTACCATGTCAAAGAAAAATAGTAAAACTTATTAAAGAAATTGAAAAAATATGATTTACTAGATAAAAGAATCTATATCAAGATGGTATAATTTTTTTTCTATTTTAGATAAATAGTTAATATGAAAGTTGACGTCGAAGGGAAACAACTACATTTTAATACATGCATATTTTATTATTTATTTAAAAATATATATTTATCAAAACTGGAAAAAAATATATCCATGCACTAAAGTTTCAAGTTATAAATACACAAAAAAAAATGTAGAAAAAAAATAAAATTTACTATATAAAGATTGACGTCTCATGCAACTTCATTTTTCAGCATTTTATCAACAGCTAAATTATAGTGTCAATTTATTAAAAACTATATTCAAATAATTTTTTAAATTTTTTCAAAAAATACAAACATAAAATATACTAAAAAATAAATATTTTATTAGTTTACATCATTTCAAAATTTAAAACATATATGTCACTTTTTAGTGATTCAAGTTTAAAAGTTGGACATTTCCTTTATAAAAGTGTGACACGGCTTTGTGCTTTTACCCCATTGTTTTCAACAAGTAAAATTATTAAATAAATGAGGAAAGTTTTGATAGAATTCATGGTAATCCTCCTATGTAGCATTTTCCTCAGCATATTGGTCCCATTGGACCTTGCATTGCAAGACCTCTCTATTACGCAAGTAGAGCTTGTGCGTTTCTAACACCTTGAGTGGTTCAATCGTGACCACCCCTGGGTCTTGCATATGTAAAGAATTCCAAGTCAAAATATGATTATTACCTGCAATATATTTCTTCAAATAAGACACATGAAAAACATTGTGCATTTTAGATAAGGCTAGTGGTAGAGCAATTCTGTAGGCAACTAGATTGACTACTTCAAGCACTTCAAAGAGTCCCACATATCGAGGGGCTAGCTTAGAAGATTTCCTAAACTTAATAGAACTTTTATGAGGTTTAACCCTAAAAAGAACTTTTTCTCCAACAGAAAATTGCTTTGGAACACGGTTTGCATCCGCATAGCTCTTTTGCCTATCATTGGCTTCTGCCAATCTTTTTCTGATCAGCTTAACTTTCTCTTCCATTTTAGCTACCATTCTTGGCTCGATGCTAATCCTATCCTCTAGCTTATCCCAGCTTATAGGAGTTTGACATCTTCTTCCATACAATGATTCAAATGGCGCCATCTTAATAACGGAACGATAGGAATTCTTGTAAGCAAATTCCACAAGTGGTAAGTATTCTTCCCACTTATATTGATGATCCATGCAATACATTCACAATAAATCTTCCAAGACTTGGTTAACTCTCTCAGTTTGCCCATCGGTTTCAGGATGGTAAGCTATACTCACATTGAGTTTAGTCCCTAGCACAGAAAACAAAGTTTGCCAAAACCTTGATGTTACACGAGTATCTCTATTCGAGATAACCTTTTCAGGGAAGCCATACAATCTAAACACCTCTTGCACAAATTTATGAGCTAACATAGGTGCTCCATTAGTCAAATTCCCTAGTATGAAATGTGCTACCTTTGTGAGCTTATCAACCACTACTAAAATGGCATCATGTCTATTCCTTGACATAGGAAGACCTTGAACAAAATCCATGCTAATAAGTCACCATTTCCACTCTGGTACATCATGTGGATATAACAATCATGTGGTATGATGATGCTCTGCTTTTACCCTTTGACATTTTAAACAACTTGCTACAAATCTTGCAGCATCATTCTTCATTCTTTTCCAGAAATAAAGAGGTTTAACATCCGCTAGAAGTTTGGTCACTCCTGGATGTCCTAAATACAGTGTAGTATGAACTTCTTTCCATACTAAATCCCTCAATCCAGCTAAATCAGGAACATAAATTATATCTTTATACCTCAATAGTCTGTTTGACTCAAACAGATAACCATCATACATTGGATCTTTAGGATTATTTTTTAGAGCCTGCTTAACCTGCTCATAAAACTCATCACCAGACAAATTTTGCAATAACAAATCCTTGAAATTACCATGAATAGAAATAATAGAAGCTATATGTCTTCTATGACTCAAAGCATCAGCTACTCTATTCTCTTTTCCTTTGATGTAGTTTATCTCAAAGTCATAGTCAGATATCAATTCTAACCATCTCTTTTGTCGAGCATTCAAATGCGGTTGCGAGAAAATATACTTAAGACTTTGATGATCTGATTTAAGTACAAAAGTCTTTCCCAACAGATAAAGTCTCCACATCTATAAGGCATGAGTTACTATTGCCAAATCTAGATCATGCGGCACATAATTTTTCTCATAAGATTTCAATTTCCTTGACTCATGCAATAAATCTTCCATCTTGCATAAGCACTCCTCCTAATCCTTCTCCCAAGGCATTTGTAATTACCTCAAATTGTCCTTTGGGGTCAGGAACTTTCAAGATTGGAGCTAAAGTTAACCTTTCTTTTAAGAGATCAAATGCTTCCTGACATTTGTCTATCCATTCAAATCTCTTTCTTTTCCTCTGCAGGGAAGTGATTGGACTAGCAATATAGGAGAAATTTAGAACAATCTTTCTATAATAGCCTGCCAGGCCAATGAAACTATGTACCTCATGTACATTTGTTGGTACAGGCCAATCCAGAATAGCTATGACTTTTGTAGGATCAACATATATTCCATTAGCTGATATAATATGACCTAAGTATTGAATCTCCTTCTGAAAGAATGTGCACTTAGATAGTTTCCCATATCACTTATGTTCTCTTAACCTTTGTAGAACTATTTGCAGGTGCTGATGATGTTCTTCCTCATTTTTAGAATAAATGAGTATATCATCCAGAAAGACAAACAAACTTATCTAAAAAATCTCTGAATATAATATTCATGAGATTCATGAATGCAGCAGGTGCATTTGTCAAACCAAATGGCAACACTGTGAACTCATAGTGTCCATATCTAGTTCTAAAAGCTATCTTATGAATATCTTCATCCCTCAGTCTTAACTGATGATATTCTGATCACAAATCAATCTTTGAAAACACAGCAGCTTCATGCATTTGATCAAAAAGATCATCATTACGTGGAAAAGGATACTTGTTCTTTACTTTTGCTTTATTAAGCATATGATAATCTATGCACAAACGAAGGGTTCCATTCTTCTTCTTAACAAAAATAACTGGAGCACCCCAAGGTGAAACACTAGGTCTGATTAAACCTTTTGTCAACAATTCTTGTAATTGTGCTTTCAATTCCATTAACTTAGTTATCATCATACGATAGGGTGCTTTTGATATAGGCTCAGATCCTAGTTTAATATTAATAGCAAAACCAAACACCATCTTGGGAGGCAATCCTAGAAGTTCTTCTGGAAACACATCCTGAAATTCCTAAAGAAAATGATACTTTTCCCCAAAAGATAAACTAGGGTTTTCTACCCCTTCCTCCACTTGTTCCATTTTTACTGCAAACAACTGACAACGTTTCCTTCTAGCCCTTTTTAATTGCTTAGTAGAGATAGTTCTGATTTTAACTTTTCTCTTAATCCCTTGGAATTGGGTCAGAATCCCCAAATCATCTAAGCATTCAACTATTTTTGAAAAATAGTTAACCTTAGCTCTATGCTTCCATAACCAATTCATTCCTAGGGTCACATCATAGGAACCTAAGGGGGCTACATACAGATTTACTTCAGTTGAGAAACTAGAAAAGTCAACTTTGGCTTCAAACAAACATTGCTCTACCTAAGTCTTAGATTGGTTAGCATATTCTACTGACCAAGGTTTGGACATGTAACCAGCTTTTCTAGAAAATTTATTCAAAATTCTAGGAGAAACAAATTTTTCTGTGGCTTCTGTATCAATCAAAATATATATAGGGACTCCAAACAAAGTACCTGTCATCTCAATGGGTGTGACTTGATACTTGGCTTGACGATTGTCAAGAGATGCATGAATCCTTTGCTGGAATGCTTCTTGCTGAGTAGGTAGTGCAGTACCTCTTTGTTGCCCACTTTGATTCTGGTTAGGGAAACAATTTGGATAGTGGTCACCCCCACAAGTAAAGCATCCTCCAATGGGTCCTTTCTTATTTGAAGTCTTCCCATTGTTATCGTCATTTCTTTTATAGTTTCCATTCTTTTTCTCATTTCTAGATCCACCTTTTTTCTTCTGAGGTCCTTTATCTTTTCTCTTGTTATCATAACTCTTTTCATATCTTTTCTTGTAGGGTTGATTGTTAGGAGTTCCATTAAACCTCTTGCGGCTTCTATCATGATAAGTCAAGATGGATTTCAGCTTTTGCTCATGCTTGATCACCTTCTCGTACACTTGATCCATTGTTGTGGGACCATGTACATCCACTTCACCACCAATTTGAGCATTTAAGCCCATGTTGAATTTTTTGATCCTGAATCTCTCATCCTTTTGATACTTTGGGATGTATTTCAGGAGTTGAGTAAATTTTTTCCCATATTCCACCACTGTCATATCTCCTTGTCAAAGATTCTAAAAATTAGTTAGTTTCTGATCAAAATAGAGTTGTGGTAACCACCTCTTGCGAAAGAGTTCCACGAACTCATCCCAAGTTACCCATAGAGAGCTTAAATTCAATTCCATCTTTTTATTCATCCACCAAGTGGATGCTTCTCCTACCAGTTAGAATGCTCCCCATACTACCTTGGTCACCTCTGAGTAATTCCTTATCTCGAAGTATTTTTCCATCTCTGTTAACCAAGCTTCTGCAGCATCTCTGGTTTCTGTCCCATCAAATATTGGTGGAACAACCTTCTTCATATCCTTCAAGAGCTCAAAGGTCAATCTATCCCTTGCCTCTTTATGAGGTTCGATACTCTTACTTTGATCTTCATGATTTTCTCTGCTTTCACCATGAGAGTTTTCACCTCCTCCCTCAGTATTCCCTTTGTCATCCACTTTCTTCTCTAAATCACCCAATCTTTTCTTGGTTTCCTCAAGCATGGTTATGATTTGGTCTAGCTTATTATTTGGTGGGTGGTTTTCCTCTTCACTTTCTCCTTGGTTAGTTCTTGTCCACGCCATGTTTATTGATTTCTCACACCTGAGAATATTGAGTTGTCCATTAGTTCTAGATTATAATGTAACCCATTAAATCTAAACATAATACTCAATTTAAACAATAGTTTGGCACAAAAACAACTCTTTTTTTTATTTCATTTCAAAGGTAAAGAGTTTTCTTCTTTTATACAAGAAATGACTTCAAAAGTCATGCTCAAGAGGAGTATATCCTTTAGACTCATTTTCAGATACATAATCTCGAGGTATATAACCCTCTAACTCACTATCAAACCTAACTTCTATGATATCAAAAGTTGAGGGTATGTAGGGATCTCGCCTAACCATAGTTATTTCCTCATCTTTAACCCTTTCCAAGTACTCCTTTCTCACTCGCTTGATTCAAGTTAAGGCAGTCACTAGAGTTTCAGTATCACTTAACCAAATGTCACTCTCATCATTGGTTCCCTCAAAGGTTTTTATAATAGCCTCACATTCTCTTTTTGCTTTAAGGAAATGTTGACTCGAATTAACAGACTTTCTTTCTATCTTCTTAAAACGTACCATCCTGACACAAAAATTTTCAAACATTAGCTAACTGCATAATGTTGACTACAGGAAAGTATAGTGGTCTCATAAGCCCTAGTGCTGAACCTGGTAGCTCTAATATCATATGTAACATCCACATTTGTTTAACATAGTAAAACTAGAAGATTTACCATAAGGTAATTCAACAAGGTAAAAATGAGATAGAGAAATTTTTTCTTTTTATTCAACAAATAATCAAGTAACTACAATTACAAGATTTCTTTCAGCAAATTACAATATACCCATATTGTCTTTTAATTTACAATGTTTACAAATGTAAAACCATTACATATATAAATTTGGAATAAATACTACATCTAAATATCTGACATCTTTATCACAAGTCCTAGCATGTTTCTTGCTTGGAGAGAGAGTATCTTTCTAGTGATTTACCTTCAACCACAGACTGGTGGTCAACCACACATCTTCCACATAGGAAGTGGCCCTACCCTTCACAAGGAATATAGACCTTAGGTGACCAGTGGTAATTTGCCTTTCCCAAGTACATAGTTTTGTATTCTACTCAACTCTATCAACCATACATCCCTAGATTCCCTCTAGCTAAGTATGATTTCTAATAGGATGAGCAATCCAAATACAGTGAATTGACAATGCATGCAGAAAACAAACACATTACTTTGGCCAAAGTTTTAATATTAATGACATTCATAATGAACGTAGTCATTGTGTTCACCCACCCCTACTCAACTTGGATACTGTCCTATTCTAGTAGTTTAAACTCTTACTTAACTTAATCATGAATTAGTTTAAACCATGAGTCATGATAATCATACCTTTTGACTAAAACAAGTCTATATGACAACCATTCCATTGGTTGATAATCAACTCTAGGGTACCCTAATACCCCTTGTTAATATGATATAACCTTATCTTATTCCTAGGAGTTCTAGATTTGCAAATAACCCTTGATTTAACCAAGGTTAAGAATAGTATAATGTCTCCTATACAAAGGAACGTAAAATAACTTTAATAATGTTTATAAACAAAAATTACCCTGAGTATAAATATCCTTACAAGGTCATTCTCTAGAATAATTAGCCTATTCCATTGTGTTTGATCTCTTCATGAATAACAACGACAAATAGTTTCTAAATGGGATTCTCATAATAACCTTACTCCATTTTCCTTAGTAACTCTAAGTTACTATCTGTAGATATGACACAAAAGTTTACTAATAATTCGTATGATTCTAGTTCTCTTGGTAGATAGCATTATTCGATGCATATATACAATCTATAGAATACAATATGTTAAATCGATATAACTTCAATACTATATGGTTCAAGTTGAGAATATGAAAACAAAGTTCATTCATTCGAGAGCCTAACGTTTGGATATCTCACAATCATTCCAATGATTTGATACAAACTTACTCGATTAGAGAACTATTTTCTAAACTAATAACAGTTATGACAGTCTCTTACTAAGATGGTCTCTTATCCTCTATTCAATGCATAAATATGATTATTGATCCATAAATAGAATAGCAAATGGTCAATGTAGCATACTGTAACATACTACTCACTTGATTTACCAAGAATCAACCAAATGATTTGCATTCATTGTCCTCATCATTCATAGAGATAGATCAACATTGTTTACTTAGAATGTTAATTGCATTTTCCTATTGTTGATACATTACAGTTTTTGACTGTTACTCCACAAATACAGAAGGTTTAACCTTACTGGCGAACTATTATAATCACCCACGATACAGCATTGATCAAACTAAAAGATCTATTCAATTATCACATGGTTTGTATGAACTAAGAAATATCTGACAATGGACGAACTTCAGTTGGCTGAGATATGCAAACTAGACACAGAGTCAACACCAACAGACTGCATATTCCCTCTCTAAGCTTTTCTGCATACGTTTGATCCTCCCTTTTCTATATTGTAGTATGTCAAGATTTTTAACTTCCCATCTCTTGAATGCCCACTCAGCTAAGTCATTACCCAATATATCTCCTAGGCACGACTCCTTGAAAGTTGCCTTCATTCGCCACTTAACAGTAATTTAGTTGCAACTTAATGACCTCTTAACTATCCTTGGTGACTCAGTCTTAAACTAAATTCAAATTTTAAGCAAAAGACCACATGTCAATTGTGGAAGGCCACCAATTGGTTTAATCGGTTGAGCAGTTTGAAAACACAGTCATCCCCATAAGAATGAGGCCGACACTCTAAGAAATATAAAATTGATCTTTTAATGATCATTACATGTGGTTCGATCCACTATTACATGTGGTTCGATCCACTACTTACTATTATAAAGACTCTACTATAATATAGCTTATGGCTCCATCAATGTCGTCGACTCATTAAGAGGTATTATCCTCTTATGATGCAAAGGCATCTATATATTGATTACATCAATTATAATCCTCATATCTTCGCCTATTACATTAGATAGATATAGTTTATTCAATAATACGATATTATTAAACCATGGAATATGAATATCGTGATTGGGTTGATCTTGTCTCCCCATCATAATCCGTCAACAATAATCACATATTAATATATTTGACAAAAATGTCTTAACATTTAAGAATCATTTATAACACGTCAAATATTTTAATAATAGTAATAAGACAATCATTTTATGACAATAACATCGTAATATTTACGTTAAATGTAAATAGTTATAAATCAAACTCAGATGACGTCGTTAACATTATTAATGACTAAGATGACTTAATACATCTTAGAAAGATTTGAAAACAATATCGACTACCTGTCGATTAGGTTCAAAAGTAAATTGACAAGACAAAGCTTACCTCTTATGACACCTTGGTTCACATTTTCATTAAACACTTATAAATCAGTTTGGCAAATAAATCATTCATAACCCGAGGTTTATAACTCTCTCCTAGAAAGATACTGTCTTTCTCTTTTCTCTGAGAGTCATCTGATAACCTGTAATCCTGTTTCACCTATCATCAAACAATATGTGATCAGTGCATCATTATCCAATTAATTCAACTAATAAATCAAATCTCATAATACAAATATTAAATCGATAATAACATAATCATTTCTATGATTTCAATAAATGGCATTTAATATAATCCATGTTTTTCCTTGCCATCAATCTAAACATCATAATAAATTTACTTATGTCCAAGTAAAAAGTAAAAGTATAGCAAGACAAAAATCGGGGATGTAATAATAACTCTAGTTGCAATAAAGATGAATGAATATTATCTCTTCTAGCTATAATTTTATTTGACTATTGTAATGAGCTTTGTGATCTTTGTTTCCCCAATATTTTTATAGGAAAAAGGGGTGGAGATTTCTTAAGGACTCCATCAAAGATGTGTAGTAAGAAGCATCAAGGACTATTGGGTGGCAGTTGCAATTCATCAAATTCTAGAAAGCACTAGAATATGGCACCTAAGAAGTCTGAATCTGTGAGTAAGAGCACTGACCCTCCTACTCCCAAGAAGAGGTCACTTCAATAGTCCTTGTTGGATATTTTGCCAAACTCAATTGATAAGGGGCCTAAGAATCCCTATTTCTAGTTGGAACCTTTTCTGATACTTTTGTTAGAAGAAAGAGGGACAGGGCCCTGTGGGAAACCCATGGAAGTTGGATTTAGCAAAGTTGGTGGTGCCAAATGTATTTTTGATGTAGACTTGGTAAGGACACTGGCACAACACTATCACTCAGCTACCAAGACAGTCAGATCGCCAAATGGATCACCATTGGTAATTATAGACAAGAATGCAATCATTGATTGCTTTATGTTGAACAAACAAGCCCTCACACAAATTGATTTGCAAAAGAGTGAGTAGGAATACACAAGTCTGAGGAAAACACACAGGAGGGATGAGCTACCCATGTATATGAGGAAAGGGGCAAATAATAGAAGAATTGAAATCCCATCTACTGCAATTAAGCCATTTTCTGTTAAAGACCTTGTTGTCTATTTCAAAAGAACATATTTTTCTTTGTGCTAGGTATTGGGTATTGATGCCCAAGGGAGAATGCCAATTGGCCTAATGATGATGGCCATGAGAATACAAAATCCTGAGACCAACATTGAATATGATTTTACATCATATACTGAGAAGAAATTGAATGAGGGGTTTTTGCAAATTGGGGAAAACAAGATTTTGTATCAAAATAGAAGGAAATGGTTCAACAGGATGGACATAAGCATGATTAATTAGAAAAGATAAAGATTACCTACTCAGTGTTGGTGTTACAAGTGGGATTCTTTTTGTTAGACTTGTGATTATGTTGTGTTTCATGATGAATTTTTTGTCAGAGTAATGAATTCTCTTGGTAATTCATCTCCCATATTGACTACAGAAGTCATGCAAATGTTGAGGCCTCTTGCACATAGACCAGAGTAGGGTCACAAACATAATTATGCCGATTGGTACTTCTTACCTGACCACACCATAATCAGAGTATATTGGTGCCCTCATCCACCTCATGTTTGCCTAAATTTGTGCCAAACAGAATTGCATTCCTAGAATTCATGTGGCAGATGATGTGGATGGAGAAGGAGGTAATGAAGAAACAAAAGAAAGGCACATTTCTGCCTGATGCCACAATATTAGGTAATTGGTCTATTAGATTAGATACTCTGGAAGATTTGTAAGCCTATTTGAAGGCTAAATATTCTTTGAAGTCTAGTACAAAAAGGGTTTGTGACCCAGAGGGTCACATGAACTTTGTAAGATAGGTCATTCTCACCAAAATGGGGATATCCCATCAAATTAACTTTGATGAGGATGTGATCAGAAATCTTGTTACTTTTGATGAAGTGCATAATAGGAAGAGGAAATTGGAAATCCTAAAGAGGATTGAGGATGAAAAGAGAAAACAAAACCCTAATTTTTTTGGATTTTTTGTTGAGGAGAACGACCCTCTAGAAAAAGAATTGATTTAATAATTGACAATTTTGAGAGAATTTATGGTAAGTTTGATAAGCATCCTTCAAAGGCTACTAAGCTTCCTGTGAAAAGGCTATTAGGATTTGAAATTCATGAGCTTGCACTACATGCAATGTCAGTTCAAGATCCAAATGTCCCTGAATTGCCACTTGCCAAAAGGCAAAGAACTAAAGATGTCTCTCCACTAGTCCCATATGAGACAATTGAGGAAGTTGGTGACATTGATGAAGTGGCCAATATTCTGAAACACATGGGTGATGAAGAAGAGGCTGATCAACCATTGGTTGGTCAAGAGACAAATGCACACAAACCCAAGGCCAGAATGGGTGAACAGGATCAAGGTGACCATGAATTAGAAGAGCATGAGAGGGTAGTTGCATCAATGAGATTCATTGAAGATGATGAATTCATTAAAACTCTAGAATTCAAGGACTTTTGGTTGAAAATGAAGATAAAGGAGTTTGATGAAAAAGTTGCAATAAACAAGATGGATGTCGACGAATCACAGCATGACCAAATTGTGGCACCAACCTTCAAAGACATGAAGATTGATGAAATAAATGTCAACCCAAATGAGGCTAGACAAATGGTTTTAAAGAGCTACATGTTGATTGTTCTGGGTTTAGAGTTGAAAAAGGTGTTTTTATTAGATCAAGTCAGGAATCAAGAAGATCCCATGCTAGCTTCTGAGTTTGACTATGAGGATGGTATTAGTGGTTGTGGTTTTGACCTAAAAATAGAAACATTAGAAATATGGGCAATTCAAAAGAATGCAAATAAGCCAGGGTTGATTGATGTTGTCTAAGAAATGAGAGGGATAGCTATAGTCAAAACTTTCCAGGACACATCTGTGACTGAAGCAACCACCCTCACTATTCATTCTGCACTGTTCACACAAGTAGCAGTCAAGAAATTGGAACAAAGATTACAAGAGTATGAAAAAACTCAAATGGAATTGAATGATGAAGTGAATAGTTGTACCTTGAAAATATCAAGTTGAAGCAACAATTGAGGGGTGATACTTCTTCTCAAATTCAAGCTATTGTACCATACCAAGCCCATGTGCCACAACAATCTAGTGATGATATTGTACCCATTGATGAATTGAATGCAATGAAATTGAAGTTGGAAAAGGAGATTGAAGACTTGAAACAAAATGAGAAGACCAAGGATGAAGCTCAATTGAAAATTCTTGAAGTATTTGAAAATATTTTAGAATACAGAGTGAAATTGGTTATTGATAAACTGGGAGATGTTCATGAATGCTATTCTTCCTTTTCATAGGCCATGGAGTAGCTGCAGGTAAATTTTTCTATTTTGGATCCCCTGTACCAAAGATGGCAATCGACACATCATACATTGATCACTCTCTGTAAAGTTTTACAAAGGAATCTAGATGCCCCTACAACTCTAAAGCCAATAGAGAAAATGATCATAATGATTTTGGATGAGTACCAGTATGTGAGTGGTGAAAGCCAGAAAATGCAGACTAAAATTGATTCTTTTTCCACGTACAAACACTAGTTCATTCCCTCAGTTTTGACAGAGGATAAGCAGATCAAAAGTCTTGATGCATGGAGGGTGGAATTTGGTCATACAGTCTCCCAAGTCATGGATTTTTTGAAGAAGGATCAAAATGTCAATTTTCTCAGCTTCAACATGATTCTGGACAGAGTGATTGCTTTGGATGTAGGGTATGGAAAATTTGAGATTGATGTCAAAGCATTTCTAGACAAAAGGTGCAAGGATCACCAGGCCAACTTGCTCCAAATTCAAGACTACAAATGGCCTAGTCATTTTGTTGTGTTTCAATGGGAGCAGAAATACCTTGTAGTTGATGAATAAGATAGGCATGAGTGTAGAAGAGCAACGAACTTTATGCTGACATCAACTAGCAACAATACATCTTGGACGTTCTCTTCTTTTGTCTCTCTATGTTTTTCATGCTTTTTCAGTTGTATTTAAAATATACTTGGCAGTCTAATTTAGATTTGTCAAAAGGAAATTATTGTAATATAATATATCAAGGGTTAGGAATATGAAGAGCCATTCCATTTTGAATGTAAAAGGTCTGAAGCTTGTTGCTTCCTTTCTCTCTATAAAAAGTAAACCAAGACTTTATGGCTCTCTCGCTGGGATTTTGATTTTTGAAAGAGACATTGCACAACCTATTCTTTGAAGCCAATCAATACAAAATTTGCTTTTCTCTGGTGCTAAACTTTTAGTTCTCATTTGCTTGTTGATTTCATTGTCAATATTTTATCTGGTTGTCTCCAACTTAATTTTTCTTTGTTATTCAAATAATATATCAAGTATATCTTTGATTTGTCAAAACACACTTGTTTTTTTTGTGTGGTTTGTTTATTGGTCTCCTTCAATGAAGGTTTAAACTCCTCTAGGTGAATCAAAGTAACATGGGAAAGTTAATTGGATAATTGAAGAAGAACTAGATAATCTACATATTTGCATGTCTATGCAAGCCATAGACCTTGTATTGCCAAGTAAATCGAGTTGTGGCTAAAAGGGAAGCACAAATCTTTTCTAAATAAAGACTTTGTAACCCAAAAGTAGGCACCAGTCAATCTCTTTTAAGAATCATTCCCTTATAAATATTTTTAATATCCAATTTCAATTTTCTATTTTAGGAGTAGGTGTAGAGTAGATTCATTAGAAAAAACTAATTCAAATCTTATGCCAGTTTGGATTAGGGTAATTGGATGAGTCAATTGACAAAATCATATAGATTCCTTAATTTGTTCTAAAGTCACCAACATATTTGAAGCCCAATAGTTATTTGGTGAATATAAGGTACACCCACCTCTAGGCCAAACAAAGCCTAAAGTGCAGAGAATTTTAATCAATTTGATTAATTCTATTAGTTGGGCAAATTCACATATAAAACCTTAACATAAGACTTGGCATATCTTTAGGGTTTTATAATTTGTTGATTTGAGTATCAATAGACTGTTTGACTTTGAGCTCAAATCTTCTCAGCCTTTTGGATGGCTTCTTGATCAACACATAAGTTAATAGGTTCTGCTTGCTCAGAAGATTGGGCTATCTTTAGCAGAACAAAAGTTAGTTATTCTACCTGCATCTTAAGTTGATCCTTGATCAACTTGTCACTATCATACCTTTCAAGCAAGGTGGCCAACATTTCTTGCAAGTCCTCCTTCGCACTTTCATGCATCTTCTTACCAAGCTCTATCCTTGAAATTGTATAATCAGAAACTTGGACCTCTTCAATACATTTTTCCTTTGGAGGCACGGCAACCTCAATATACTTGTTACCTGATGAATCAATAATCACCCTTGATATTGTTTTGGCCTTCTTTTCTGATTTAGGCTTTGCTAGAACTAGTTGGCCAAAATCAAAATCAGTAGATGACACAACTTGCTTCTTCTTTGGCTTCTGAGACATTAACCAAGGGGGAAGAATGGATGATTCTTCTTCAGTTTCTATTGCTAGTGATTGTGGTGATGAGGTGACAGTAACAATGGGTCATGAGATCGATGGAATAGCAGGTGGAATGGAAGTGGTGGTGACAATTGGTGGTGTTTGAGTTAACACGATAGTAGGGATCACATTACTTGACACTTTGGGTGCAGAAGCTAACATGAACTTATCAAAGTCCAACTAAGTAGTAATGAACATATCAGTAGTTGGTGATGGCAAACTTGTTGGACTAGGCAAAGAAGAAAGAGAACCAAACATATGCTCCATATTTCCATGAGAAGGACTTTGAAACAATGAGTCACTCGTGGGTGATGAAGGAGATGAATGAATGGTTTGAACAGACACAGTAGGGGTAGAAGACACCACAGATGGAGATTGCACTACTAAAACCATAGGAGGTGAGGTAGGAGATATCACCTGACTCCAACTGAGAAGTGAGAGGAGGGACTTGTGATTCATATACAATAGGATTCTCTTCAACATCTACTTGAGTAGATGTTCCTTCTTTTTCTTTGCATTTGCCTTTCTCTCCTTTGTTCTTGAAAACAAATTTTAGCTTCTGTGAAGAACCAGAAGTATCTTCCTTGATCTTAGTCCTCAACTCCTCTTTCGTGCTAGAGGCTCCTTCAACATATTCCTCTTCTGACCTTGTTTTGAGTGGCCTTAGCTTTATTCCTTTCCTTTCCAACCAGACATTGGTGTGGGCAAGGGTGATTTGAAACCTATCCCTTATGGAAGTGGACTCCTTCAACGACCATTGATTTGGTGGAAGAGGGGTATCAGCAATTTTATTGCTATTATACGTAGGGTCCAATATATCATCATCATCTTGTATATCCTCAGGAATATCTGCAAGGTTAAAAAAAATTATTTTCTCTAAGGTAAGCTAACTGTAGTCTAGCTTCCTTACATCTTCTTCAGTCTTACACTCATCACAGATATCTTCAATTTTATGTATGTGAGTGTAGTTACCTTTGAGTTTATCTTTCATACCCTTGTAATCAAAATCATTTCATTTCTTCTGCCTCTCAAGGGTTATCCATTGCAACTCAGTTTCCATTGCCTTGGTCTTAGGGGTAGTTGATAATGTGTACCGACCAATGGTAATTGGAAACTTAAATCCAGACCTATGGGATTCTGCTTGTTTACCATGCACAATCATTATCTATCTGCATAACTCCATCAATATCAATTTATCTCTTGGATACCTTGGCAACATATAGGGTTGCCTATTGAAACACCCAACCCTGATATAGGTAAAGGTTGGAAATTGTAGAAATATGTAACCAAACCTCTTTACTTGCTCCCATGTAGCATCAGAAACTCTCTTCTTTCTAAGATCCTTTTCAAACATGCAAATGTACTTGTAGAAGAAGGCATCACTAACCCTTCTAAAATGTTTGAGACTCTCTTTCAGAGTCAATTGTGGATAGTATGAACACACACTGGTACTTGTCTTCTATCACCAACTGAAGACAAGCCAGGGAAAGCCCTCATGCATGCTGCAACATATACCAAATATGATGTCATGTAGAATTTTAGTGAAGTAGATACCTCTGAGAGCTGTTGGAAAATTGCATCACTAATTTGCTTACCCAGTATATATGTTGATTGTCCTTCTTGATGATGGCAATGTACTTGGACATCTAATCCTGAAAAATATTAGAAGTTGGAAATCCTTTGACTCTGCTTACAAGAGTAATCAAATCACCTATCTATTCATTGAACTCACTCTGATAGATGTTTTTAGGCCGCCTTGCTATAGTAGGTTTGGAGTCTTGAGCCACCAAGAGTTGATATTTATTTTGCACCCCTGACTATGATTTCAACAAAGGGTTTCACATATTAAAACTTAGGGTAAAACCTAGGTTTTGATTAAAAATGGAAAACAAACTTTGTAAACACTAAACAATATAAAGAGGAAATGTAACAACAAAACCAGAAAATCCTACCTGGGATTAGCAAATAGGAATCCATGAACGATGAGTTGCAAATCCATCGAGAAATGACGAAGATGACATGGTAGAGGAGTTCGAAGACAACGGGGAAAAATAGTAAAAGATAAATGGTAAAAATAAAAACTTAACATGGTAGAAAAATAGAAACCCCCATAATAAATTGATGTTAATGCCCAAATATGTTAGCTAGGATGCAGTTGTAGAAAAAATCTCTACAACTACATAACTTTCTTTCAAAAAGTGCATAGTCGCTAAAAAAATGTGACTTTGCATATTAGGCAAAAATGCAATGTCGCTAAAAAATTGCAACTTTGCATGCTAAAGAAAAATGCCAAGTATGAAAAAGCTGATTTTGCATTTTTAAAAATGGGGAAAACTAACGCCACTCAAAAGGACTTTTTGAGGCATTTTACTATTCATAAGGCCAATTCAATTTTGCCTCATTTTACGTGCATAGAGGTCATGGGCTACGAAACGGACAAGTTTTGTATGGGTTATCTCATGAATTGAGTCAGCGAAATTCAAAGATAACACTCTTGACCATCAATTCCTCAAGAAAATTCTTGACCATGGATTTCTAAGGGTAAATCTATAATGGACACATGTCCCCAAGAGGAAAGAAGCATTGGCAAGATTCCTAAGTTGAGACAAAACCCCATTCATTACTCTATCAAGTGAAATCTAAGTCATTAATTGACCAAAGTTAATCATGTTATGGTACCTATCCTCTAAGTGGGAATCTAAATGTTTCCCCTATAAAAAACTAGAATTGAAATTATGTTAAGTTAAAATTACAAGGACCATCACATCCGCTACAAGCTTCAAGAATAAATTTGTGTAATACCAACATGAGATCTCAAGTAAAATCAAATTTATAAATACCCACATCTATAGGAAATTTTAAATATAATGACATGTCAAGATTGAAATTGAGTGCTCTAATAAGTTAAAATTTATAAGGATGCTTGTGTCCATGGTATGCTACTATGCATAATGTCATAATACTTTTGGAATTGAGAGCCCAAGCATGTCAAAATTTATAAAGTTCCCACATTTATGGTAGGCACTAGTGGATTTTCTAACCATTGATGGCCCAATTGGATCTATATGGACACTAGACTGTAGCAGTTTGTATCTTCACATACATGTGTTGATAGATAGATGAGGGTTGGAAGCTAATCATTAGTAAGTTCAAACATGAGTGCACAAATTAGTCAAAGTTAGTATGCGCATTAGGTCTATGTAACTCTAGAGATAAATCCTTTGAGTTCCAAAACCAAGCTCTCCCAAATAAATTAGAATTGATAATATGTTTGTGCCTAAGACATTGAGAGTCAAGAAACCTAACAATTGGGTGCATGCCATGTCTTTGTATCAAAGTTAACCCTAGTAGATATGTGTTCTCTTTAGATAACTTTAGAATACAACCTTAGGATTCTAGAACCGACTTACAATTATGTCATCTTTAATATGACTCTCGCATCCACTAAGCCATCAAATCTAAGGCCATTAAATTTTTAGATCTAGACACCCGATTAAACCAAGTTGCATAAAATGCTTTCACATCCATAAGCATAATTAAAGTATATCAAAGATGCTTGGTATTTCATGAACATGAGAATGTACCAATTGGAGTTGGCCATGTGTTCCCGTACTGAGTGTTGAAATTTGATGCTTCAACCTAAACTAAATCTTGTCTTAAGGCCTATCTCTCAGTTGTAACCCTACATTAAGATAAAATAAGGACTTTTTTAGACCTAGACATGAATGCCTAAGCTCAATGTTATTATCTAACCCAAGAAGCCAAGTATGTCTATCTAGAAGAATTTTTGGGTGACTTTTCATAGGAATTTATTGATGTTGTAAGACCACATTCTTTTACATGGTTAAAAGGGCCTAATGAGCCATTAAGGATAAAATTTTAGGTTTAGTTTTCAGATTGATTAGGGATTGATCATGCAACTACTCTATTTATACAAGTAGTAAGAAAGCTAAAGTTCAAAAGTTAGTCTTTTGTAGTGTATCAATAGACAATAATTGTTATCATTGTGGTTTCACAAGTTTAACTTCGACCATGAGGAAGACAAAGAGAGAAGTCGACAAAAGAACCTCCTTTCATTATGCTTTGATGGATGTAAATACCTTGTTCGAAAACTTCCATTTTTAGCTTAGCAGGGAGGACGCTGGCAAAGGTTGTGGAATTTGAATTAACACCTGTCAATTGCATCTGCTTGGAATTTCTAAAATCTAATAAATCCAGTTTGTGCATATCCTGCAATCATTGCAGCCTATGAGACCATACTTCTTTTAGGCATTTTGTCAAACAGTTCACGCGCCTTGTCTACGATTCCAAGTTTTGCATAGAGGCCTACCAGGGCACTTGCAACTACTACATCTGACAAAAAAAAACCCTTTTCGATATGCCTTGATGGATGTCCACACCCTGTTCGAAAACCCCATTTTGGCAAAGGTTGTCGAATTTAACTTCATACTTGCCAATCGGCGTCACTTGAAATTTTCTAAAGCCTTTTCAACAAATCCATTTGTGCATGTCCTACGCTCATTAAAGTCTATGAAACCACACTTTGTTTAGGCATTTTGTCAAATAGTTCACGTGCCTTGTCTATGATGCCATATTTTGCATACAAGTCTACCAAGGCACTTGCAACTACTACATTTGACAAAAATCCCTCTTTTGTGTTGCATTGATGGATGTCCCTTCATTATTACTGGAGATTTGACACTGTCCTTTATTATCGTTAAAGCCTATTTTTCAGATTGCTTCATCTGGCATCACCAACAATCCCCACAAGAAAATTGTTCATATTTAAAATAATGAGAACGATTCACATCTCTGTCTACAATATCTCTTGCAACAATCTGGGAGATAAGCTAAGTTGTTGCACTGTGGAAATCAGCATGTACTTGAAGGCTCTTAGCAACTCTAATAGTTGTTCCTTGGTGTCATGTTTAACAAACCCAATGTAATTTTCACTATGGTGGTAGAGAAATATTTCTTCTTCCTATTCTTCCATAGCAAATTAAGTAAATATATTGAAGCTGGAAAATACCTTGCTTCCTTCATCTTCCAAGCCAATCTGTCTACTACACAAAAACATATACCATTTTATGCCCTTAAATCCAATCGCAGCCAGGGACTTCTAATCCTTTTACCTTTCCTAAATCTCTTTATCCAATTTGAACCTCACCACACTTGTCAACTTCTGCATAGATGTATGAGAGAACATAAGTTAACAGCATTTCTAGGACCCAAATAAAAAGCAGCATCACTGTAAATACTCATAAGCCTATATTCAGATGTTAATTGCAGCCACCAAGAAAACTCATCCATACAACCACCATAGATTTAACTGGTATCTCAGTGATTAAGTTTAGGGTGTCCTCGAGACAGCCAGCACAGGCAAGAAGGTCAACCATGCACACATAATGGTCAACTGTAGGTGTAATGCAATAGGGTTTGGAAGTTTTTAATAGTTAATTATTAAAATAATTACAGTGGAAAAAATATCTTTTTATAATATTTTAATATCTTAAATTGAACATCTTTTCTTTGAAGAATCTATTTAACCACGATTTAGGCAAAATACATCGGTAATCTTATTCTAAGATGATAAATGCTTGAGTAAGGATCGATATTTGGTGTAGTACATTAAATTTCAATTTGTGATAACTATGTAATTGAGAATTGTGATTTAAGAGTAGGTAGCATACTATTTTGGTGTCTTTTCACGAATGAAACCTAGTTATTATATGCATGGTAATCTATGTATTGTGACAACATCTTAATAATTTAATAATGACTTGGCAAGCTACATATCTTATTGCATGATTAAAATTGTGGGAAACCTATGTTGTGACCAAGGGTTATTTTGTTATGGTAGTAATATATTGTAATTATATTGTGCAAAACCATATATGAGAAAGTAAATTCTATGTAAACTTATTGGGTTAGTGTAAGACATGTTTAAGGATAATCCCATTATGATTAGGCAAAAAAATTATTTAGAATATTAACTATTTAATCCCAATCCTTAGTTTCAACAAGCATGCACAATGAGGTATGGAAGTTTCCAATAGTTTAACTATAAAAATATTTGCATTATAAAAGTTTTCATAATATTGGGTAAGTACTAAAGAGCATTTCTTGAACCATTAGTGATGGCTTTTTAAGTCAGTTATGAAGTGATATGGGATCAAATCTTAGGAGAAGAGACATATGAATTCTATGCTTTGTAAAATGAATGAGTGTTTTCTATAATTCTTATTATTGGTTTTAATTCTTCCTAATAGCGATGATTGAATAGATTGAGTCAAAATTAGGTCTCCCTAGTACACACTCACAATAACAACAAATGTTAATGAGAACCTTGACAAAGTTTTCATGTTATTGAATAGAATTCATGAAATCACAGCTTGTGGCATTCTTTCATTAGTTTTACTAGATTGATTATAATGGGAAAATTCATACAAGATTTAAAATGATCTTTAGTATCGAGTGAATTGTATAAGTTATTGTAAACATTGTCAATAGTTGTAATTACCTAATGTATTCTTTAGCAATGTTAGTGTGTGAGTTTCAAATGTAGTAAACCATAATTTCATCTTATGAAATTAGTCATACACTTATTTCATGTGACTTTTACGATGTTGGTTAGGGTTAGACTTTGGATGTTAACCATTCAACCATTATATTGCATAGTCTTTCTGATATTAGTGGTTAGTAATATATTTGATGGATAACTCCAAGGTTTGTGACTTCTTGTGCATTATGATATTTCTAGTTATGAACTTGAATGCATATGACTAATCAATTGAATGTAGGTTGTCGAATATTAGGGACCTAAACAGGAACAACTACGTACTCAACTATGATAAGAGCACTATGATAGTAACTCATTTAAGAAAATAACTTTATATACAATAATTAAATAGCTTTACGAATAATGTATGTGTATTGTCTTAGCTCAGTGTCATCTTTAAGAAGAAAGTGGAAATTACATTGAATATGTGAGTAGCTAAATAGATGAATGAAATATGTTGCTTTGATCACTATGAGGACTTGTAACAATATAATGGAATTGGGTATTTATTAGGTAATAATGCATGTTATGAGTAGAATTAAGATTATACATCTTTTAGTGTATTAAAGTTGGTAAATATAGATGATGATTTAAATAAAAAATTGTTTCAATAGTTTTTCTTAGCGGCTTGAATAGATCATTGTGTAGGACTAGTATAGATTGCGTTTTCTCCTTGAAGAAAATTGCGTTTATAACCTAGATTCTAGTCATGTGACAGTAGTAACCTCGGAGACCTTTACCTCCCTGAGTTCACTAAATGGAACTAGAGATGCAACTATGCTATAATTATTACAATTTAAAAATAATTAATCATCTTCTCTTCAGTAATTGATATATTTCTTAACACTTGAGGTTGAAGCTCATAGAAATTAGAAATCATAGAGTATTCACTTATGTGCCTAGGTTTATAATGTGACTTTAGGGTATTGAATTACTATGTGATCTTGCAAGTATCATTCCAAATAAGATTAGGGATATCGTGACTATATCTATTAAGAAACCTTTTGATGTAAGAATATACATGAATTTGGAGATAAACTTGCCTTAGGTAAACTTAATGCCTTGATTGGATACCTGATAGGGATTCCTCAAACACTAGGGTTGAACTAAAATCACTCCTTTTAGGTGGTTGGGATAGTGGACTTAATTTCGTGCTTGTTTCACATGAGTGGGTGGCAGTCAATGAAGAACTGTCTAGGGTGGGAAATCACCCTAGAAAGGGTTGCATACCCACTCATAGTTGCATCAAATATAGTGTAAGACAGAACTACATATTCACAAGCCCTAGTGTCAGTCATAATTTGGAGGGAGCCTTTGTAATGTCCCCATTTTCGTAAGCATTGAAGTTTAGAGGATTAGCCTATCATTTGACCCTTGTAGGCTAAGGCAGTGGTTAGAGGGTCCCTTTTGGCAGAGATTAGTGTGTTATTTTTCTCAAAGCTCAATTTATGTTCAGGTTTGGCCTTCATTGGATTCTATTTGGCTAACTTACTATTTATAGTAAGTTACTATTTCAAGAAGTTAGGGTTTCTATATATAACAGGGCACCTGGATAGGTCTTGATTGCAGTTTCGATCCCTTACTCAATTGGTTTGATCAGATAATGAGGGATTTACTATTTATAATGAATCAATGGTTGATAGAGAGGGATCCCTACTATTTTTGGTAAGGCAGTTGGATACACAAAGGGTATCATGGTGAACCTCCTTATTCAGATGGAATTGGAAAATCATAAGTATTTAAGGAGTTATTAATTTTTAAAGTGGCCTAAATGATATTTAATTAAAAAAGGTTTATTATAAAGTTAAATTATAAAGTAAAGTGTACTTTATAATCAATGGGTCCATGACCCTCAATTAAAAACAACTTAAAGTACATTTATATTTATTGAGTTGAGCGCCCATGTATAAGGAGATAATATAAAGTTTTTATTAAAAACCTAAAACTAGATTTGAAAGTGGATTTAAATGCTATTAAAGAGATTGAGGTTATAAAAGGACTCAAAAAGCAAATGCTTTTTCATTCTTGATGTTATTTGACTTGTGCTTTCTGATATGAGAGCTGAGTGTAGAAATACACAAGGGTTTCAGTCATCTTCAACCATTAGAGAATGAGAAACTCTTCAATGTTTATGCAATTCTGAGGCTATGCAATACCAGGTGATATTATTGCCAAAGTGTTTGCTTCATTCAGAGGTCCAAATTGTGCATAATTGAGAAGATTTAATTTAGGGTTTGAACTAGAATTTATTATCATCTATTGCAGCTAAGGGATTAAGTGATTAGTGGTAGATTTATATAATTTTGAAGGAGATTTTGGATCTGCAGTATTGTTAAAAGCATTTGTGAAGGTGGACAGGAGAAAGGACGTGAGGGTCTGGGGTATTTTCTAAGTCTGATATAAACTTGTATGCATATTCCAGTTTAGGCGTGTGACATATTGACATGGTCATTGCCTATTCTCATCTGCTTTACATTGCCTTGGTCTCACGTGAGATTTCTGAGCTTGTGTAGATCCTTTCTGGAGGTTGCAAGGGTGTCTAGAGGCTAGCCATGGGTGTTTCCTCAGCTTCTTCTCTTCATTGCAGTCACTACCATTCAAGTTCTCAGGTGGCACAATAACTTCTAGTTACTCTTCTAGTGGGCTACATGCATTCTACAGGGCTGCTATTGTTATTTCCAGCTATGGCTGCATATTACCAGACATGTAACTAATTGTGGAGGTACCTATCAGTCACATTTCAAATCTTCATCAAGCTATTATCAGCTCTAGTTTAGTGAAGTATCTGGGTATGTTATAATCTAAATCTTTAATTTAGGTTGATATTGTAATGGTTATAATAGTTTGATTATGTGCATATCAGACCATGGAATGATTGTGATCAAACCTGATTGGAATTGAATAAAAATTATCTCTTCAATAGTAGTTCATGGCTTCATGTTCATATGATACTCTCTTTCAATTCCATGCATTTCTATATCTTATTGGGCATTGAAACAAAGCATTAAACTCAAAACAAACAAGTCACAAAGAAAAATTAGACTTGCATGCCAACCATTTGACGAAATGTCAAATGTTCAAAACTAAGTTTTTGGATCAGAATAAGGCAGAAAATTTGTTTGGCTATATTCCATCTTGGTGGGATACTACAGTGGCATCAAAGTTTTTGTCTTGCTAGCCTGTTGGGTAGATTGGACATTAAATCAGCTAGTATATCATGGTTACTTCAAGTACCCAGAAGCAGTGGGACAAGAATATGGAGAAGCTTAAACAAAGTTTGAATAAGTTGGATGAAAACCAGAAAAGGATGAATGAATTAATTTCACACCTGGCAAACATAGACAAAGCAGCACAATATATGGCATCCATTTTTAAGGGGTCTACATCACAAGACAAAAAGAAGGAGCAATATGGTGTATCTACAAATGAAACATATAAGATTCTCTATGATGAATTTTTAGTAGTTAGTGACCAGCATATAGTTGATTCTATGGAGAGAAAAAATTAGACTTACCTAGAGAAAGATGTTGGGCACAAGACACTTCATGATGACTTCAAGAGTGAAGTAGAGCAAGTGATGGGTGAAGACAAACCAGTTACATTAGAGCATCTACATGAAGATAAGGTTTCTTGTGATGCTTCATTAGATGAGTCTAGCATTACTTCATCTTATCATGGAAAAGAATCAAATTGTGGTTCGATGAGTGTTATTCATACATATGAAATGTCATTGAGGGCCCAAGATATTAAGGTGGATGTGAAAGTTGGTCCTTTACTTAGTGGAGTAGCCACTAGTGTTCTGACTACACATGATGATGTTACAGGTACAGGTTACACAAATCTCCTGGTAGGTAATTTGGAGGTTATGATTGATGGATCTTATGAAAAGATGGATTCTTTTTATGGTTCTACATGTAATTCTAACACTATCCCAGTTGCTCTTCATGAGGAATTGAATTCACCATTTATTGATTTGGTTGGATTGGAGGATGGGGACAAAAAACATGATGAGCTCTCTTGTGACCAACTACTATCAGATAATGATTTTTAGTTTGGGTCTACAACTACCCCAGTTCCAAACCAGGATGATAGTTTAGCATCTATCATAGGGAATGACTCATGTGTGAGTGAAGTTGTTCAAGTTCATAATGATGATTCATCATGTGAGATTGATAAGCCAGAATGCTCACATACTTTCGAGAACCAACTCAAAGTTAGTGAAGATCAGATTGTGGTAGTCTTGTCTCACCTTGATGATACCCACAAGTTGATTGAAAAATAGATATGCAAGGATCATCTTGAAAAGAGACATCAAAGAATTGAGGGAGAATCATCTCTTGCAGATTTGTAGGTGCTCAAAGAAGCTTTGGTGGCAATGAAATCCAATTACCTGTAGTTACTTTCAGATAGGGATCATCTCCTTCAGTTGGGTAAGATTTACTTGGGAGCTCTTAGGGAGAAAGAAAATGAGGTTGATGAGCTCACCCATGAGCTTGAGGTGACTGTGGACTCATTGGTGAGTACCCATCTATAGCTCTTTAAGAGTCACAATCATGAGTCAAGGAGCTTACTGTGGAGTTGAGTTTGGCACAGTCTCAACTAGCTACAGTTATAGTACAGTTACATATAGTGGCAGTTGGTGATGATTTGATATCCATGAGTTGTAGTGAGGATGTGGTTACATCTATCATGAATTTAGATGCAGTAGTCTTAGTTGGGATGAGTACTTTGGGTGAGAGTAGGAGAGAACCACTTGTTGCATCAGGTTCTCCTGAGGTTAGTACTATGACAGATGATGCAGGTCAGATTGCTAATAGCTCTTGTGTGGTTGTGGTGGATTCTCTAGAGATTTGTGTGTTAGTACACGACGCTACTCCATCATCTTCACAAGACACTCGTAGAGTGTCATCTAGTTGGGAGTATGTCTCTCATGCTAATTTGTTTCCCTCTCCTAGAAGCAAATCTATTACTTCATCCCATGCAACTAATTTTGGATGCTAGCTTGTTGTGTCTCAGAGTCAGAGTGATCAACTGCAGGTTTTAGAGGATAAGCTTGACTCAACCTTATTTTATTTTTACCACGCCGATACATTTGTTGAGTACCTTCTTGAGAGTCTAAAGTTTCAGGAGGGTCCGTATGGGGTCACTAGGGATACTCTCACTCATGGTTCACGTGCTATTAGACATTTCGTGGGAGTTATTGTAGGTACTTTGACTACAATGTTTCCTCATAGAGATTTTGTGGTTGGGTTTGCAAAGTAGGTTGCCAGAGGCCCTACCCAAACAGTGATTTGGGATCAGAGATTGGAGGGTCATCTCTTGATTCCAATGCTACATGTGATGAGCCATTGACCAAGGTTGGAGCATTTTATTGCAACTACACAGTGAGGAGTGCTTATCATTTTTCTTTTGATCCACACATGGAGGATTTGATGATGCATCGGTGTGGATTGGCTCTAGGGTTTTATCATCCTTTGTGGGATGGATATTTGCCCTCTTCAGTAGATGGAGTTAGTGGTTGTGAGTACCCAAATCAGTTGTTTATGGGAGATTACTTGCAGGATCATAGGTTGGAGTACCATCATGCATATGAGTACCTGACAGAGTTTGCCACTTTTGGGTTTCTTTTGGAGATAAGGCTTCAGGGAGGTCATAGTGGTAGTGGGCATGATGGCTTAGTTTGTTATAACATCCATGGGACTTTTGCAGAGGTTGTAGAGAGATATTGCGTTGCGGATTCTTCCAGATATTCATGTCTTTTCATGGTGGATGGATGTGAGGTTCAGTTATTTTAGGAACCAAGTGGTGATAGATTTGGCACGGTGTATTGGGTGGATTCCAGTGAGTTGCTTCACCATTCTCAGCATGGTGGGGTTTTTATAAGAGTAGTGCAGTGGAGGTCAATGGGTGATACGCATAGCAAACTTCTGTTCTGGCTATGGGATCCAGGGATTGATTTGGCTGATGGATTGCTTCTTTCTTCTGTCGGGGTTGACCTTGTTACGGGGTACAGTGGTATCATGTTGACGCCACAAGACTTGGATAGGGCTTTCTACAGGATGATCTACGATCCTGGCATTTAGCTAAGCATTGACTATAGGGTTTGGGATCCTTTTGGTGCATCAAGATTCCAAACAAGGTTTATCGGTGATTTATGTGACATGTATAGTGTGTAGAGAGCCTATAGTTTCATCTTTGATTTGCTTGTATATGAGTAGTTAGTGATGCACAGTTTTAGTACACAGGGATTGGATAGTTGTTTTGGTGTTCATCTTTGCGTAGTTGTGGTTATGCTGATGTTGCGGTAGTTGTGCTTCAGTGTGGGGATATTTTGCATTTTTTCTTTGGACTTCCAGTGTAGTTGTGTTTCTTTGCAGTCGCGATTGCTTGGGGACAAGTAATCTTAGGGAGGGCAGACTGTAATATCCCCATTTTTGCAAGCATCAGAGTTTGGAGGATTAGCCTATCATTTGACCCTCGTAGGCTAAGGCAGTGGTTAGAGGGTCCCTTTTGGCAGAGATCAGTGTGTTATTTCTCTCGGAGCTCAGTTTATGTTCAGGTTTGGCCTTGATTGGATTCTATTTGGCTAACTTACTATTTATAGTAAGTTACTATTTCAAGAAGTCAGGGTTTCTATATATAGTAGGGCACCTAGACAAGTCTTGATTGCAGTGTTGATCCCTTACTCAATTGGTTTGATCAGATAATGAGGGATTTACTATTTATAGTGAATCAGTGGTTGATAGAGAGGGACCCCTGCTATTTTTGGTAAGGTGGTTGGATACACAGAGGGTATCATGGTGAACCTCCTTGTTTAGATGGAATTGGAAAATCATAAGTATTTAAGGAGTTATTAATTTTTAAAGTGGCCTAAATGATATTTAATTAAAAAAGGCTTATTATAAAGTAAAGTGTACTTTATAATCAATGGGGCCATGACCCTCAATTAAAAACAACTTCAAGTACATTTATATTTATTGAGTTGAGCGCCCATGTAAAAGGAGATAATATAAAGTTTTTATTAAAACCTAAAACTGGATTTGAAAGTGGATTTAAATGCAATTAAGGAGATTGAGGTTATAAAAGGACTCAAAAAAACAAATGCTTTTTCATTCTTGATGTTATTTGATTTGTGCTTTTTGATATAAGAGCCGAGTGTAGAAATACACAAGGGTTTCAGTCATCTTCAGCCATTAGAGAACGAAAAACTCTTCAATGTTTATCCAATTCTGAGGCTGTGCAATACCAGCTGATATTATTGCTAGAGTGTGGGCTTCATTAAGAGGTCCAAATTGTGCATAATTGAGGAGATTTAATTTAGGGTTTGAACTAGAATTTATTATCATCTATTACAGCTGAGGGATTAAGTGATTAGTGGCAGATTTATATCATTTTGAAGGAGATTTTGGATTTGCACTATTGTTAAAAGCATTTGTGAAGGTGGATAGGAGCAAGGATGTGAGGATCTGGGGTATTTTCCAAGTCTGATATAAACTTGTATGCATATTCCAGTTTAGGCATGTGACATATTGACATGGTCACTACCTATTCTCATCTGCTTTACCTTGCCTTGGTCTCATGTGAGATTCCTGAGCTTGTGTAGATCCTTTTTGGAGGTCATAGGGGTGTCTAGAGGCTAGCCATGGGTGTTTCCTAACCTTCTACTCTTCATTGCAGTCACTACCATTCTTTCTCAAGTGGCACAATAACTTCTAGTCACTCTTCTAGGGGGCTGCATGCATTCTACAAGGCTTCTATTGTTATTTCCAGGTATGGTTGCATATTACCACACCTGTAGTTGATCATGGAGGTACCTATCAGTCACATTTCAAATCTTCATCAAGCTATTATCATCTCTAGTTCAGTGGAGAAGTATCTGGGTATGTTATAATCCAAATCTTTAATTTGGGTTGATATTGTAATGGTTATAACAGTCTAATTATGTGCATATCAAACCATGGAATGATTGTGATCAGACCTGATTGGAATTGAATAAAAATTATCTCTTCAATAGTAGTTCATTGCTTCACATGTTCATATGATACTCTCTTTCAATTCCATGCATTTGTATATCTTATTGGGCATTGAAACAAAGCATTAAACTCAAAACAAACAAGTCACAAATAAAAATTAGACTTGCATTCCAACCATTTGATGAAATGTCGAATGTTCAAAACTAAGTTTTTGGATTAGAATAAGGCAAAAAATTTGTTTGGCTATATTCCACTTGGGTGGGATACTACAGCCTTGATCTAGTGGATACAGGGTATGCAGGCAGTCTGGAAGGTGAAAGATGTCCCCAATACTCAAGTCCCCCTGATATAGGGTGTTCTTTTATAATTAGCATCGTAATCCCAAAAACATAACAGAGAAAATAGATAATTAGAAGTCTCCAATACTTATGTTCAAAGGAATGGTGAAGCATTTGATTCTTAGCTTCTATAAATATTGTGACCGTAACTTTTTTGTATAATGATTCTGAACCAGGTTAATATAAGAATGTCTAGTTAGTTTTGTGCAGACGATAAGAATACAGTCGCTGGAGGAAAAACAAGTTGTCAGAAATGAATGCAGGATGTAATGAAGGACTTAAGGTATGTGTGATCAGTTGTTTTTATATGTTATCTTGTGTAATGCACTTTCTCTTGTAGTGTACTTTCTCTCTTCACTAGAATTAAGATTGGTGATCTTTTGAGGACTTGATGATTTTAGAAAACTAAGCTCTAGTTTGTCTAACCTCTATAACATTTATTGAGCATTTCTTTGAGTAAAATTTTATGAATCTGTATTTGTTGCATCTATTGATCAAAATTTTTATTTTCTCAATATTTTTTGATTCAGAATTAGTGTGATTTTGTTAAGAAGGAGTTGGGTCCCTACACCAGACAAGATTGAAAATGAAACTCATTGTCTGTACTAAAATGAGCCATGTGAAATGTTCTTCATATATAACTTCTAGTTTCCATACAAGATTTAGAATGAAACTCGGTGTCTGTACTAAAATGAGCCATGTGAAATGTTCTTCCCATGTAGCTTCTGGTTGTCGGACAAGATTGTAAATGAAACTCATTGTCTATACTAAAATGAGCCAGGTGAAATTTTCTTCTTATGTAACTTCTGGTTACCAGACAAGATTGAAAATAAAAATCATTGTTTGTACTAAAATGAGCCATGTGAAATGTTCTTCCTATGTAGCTTCTGGTTGCTAGACAAGATTGAAAATGAAACTTGTTGTTTGTACTAAAATGAGCCATGTGAAATGCTCTTCCTATGTAAATTCTAGTTGCCAAACAAGATTGAAAATGAAACTAGTTGTTTGTACTAAAATAAGCCATGTGAAATGTTCTTCATATGTAACTTTTGGTTGCCAAACAAGATTGAAAATGAAACTAGCTATCTGTACTAAAATGACCCATGTGAAATGTTCTTCCTATGTAACTTCTGGTTGTCAGACAAGATTAAAAATGAAACTAGCTATCTGTACAAAAATGAGCCATGTGAAATGTTCTTCCTATGTAACTTTTGGTTGCCAGACAAGATTGAAAATGAAACTAGTTGTCTGTACTAAAATGAGCCAGGTGAAATGTTTTTCCTGTGTAATTGCTGGTTGCCAGACAAGATTGAAAATGAAACTCCCTATCTGTACTAAAATGAGCCATGTGAAATGTTCTTCCTATGTAACTTTTGGTTGCCAAACAAGATTTAAAATGAAACTCCCTGTCTGTACTAAAATGGACCGTGTGAAATGTTCTTCCTATGTAGCTTCTGGTTGCCAGACAAGATTGAAAATGAAACTCGCTATCTGTACTAAAATGAACCAAGTGAAATGTTCTTCTTATGTAACTTCTAGTTGCCAGACAAGATTGAAAATGAAACTCGATGTCTGTACTAAAATGAGCCATGTGAAATGTTCTTCCTATGTAGCTTCTAGTTGCCAGACAAAATTGAAAATGAAACTCACTATGGGTACTAAAATGAGCCATGTGAAATGTTCTTCCTATGTAACTTATGGTTGCCAGACAAGATTGAAAATGAAACTAGTTGTCTGTACTAAAATGAGCCATGTGAAATGTTCTTCCTATGTAACTTCTGGATGCTAGACAAGAATGAAAATGAAACTAGCTGTCTATACTAAAATGAGCCATGTGAAATGTTCTTCCTATGTAACTTCTGTTTGCCAAACAAGATTGAAAATGAAACTAGTTGTCTGCACTAAAATGAGCCAAGTGAAATGTTCTTCCTATGTAACTTCTGGTTGCCAGACAAGATTGAAAATGAAACTCGTTGTCTATACTAAAATGAGCCATGTGAAATGTTCTTCCTATGTAACTATGGTTGCCAGATAAGATTGAAAATGAAACTTGTTGTCTGTACTAAAATGAGCCATGTGAAATGTTCTTCCTATGTAACTTCTAGTTGCCAAACAAGATTGAAAATGAAACTCGTTGTCTGTACTAGAATGAGCCATGTGAAATGTTCTCCCTGTGTAACTTCTAGTTGCCAGACAAGATTGAAAATGAAACTCGATGTCTATACTAATTGTAAATTATGTGGAATATTGTCGTGACTTTTAAACCTGCAAGTGTCCGCACCTTCGCCTAGACCTAGAGTGGTGGTTAGTCCACAAGATCAATTCTGCAACTTGGGGAAATTGAACCTAGGTTGAGGCTCTAATATCATTTATAGGATTGCCCTTACACCAAAACCTGCGAATGTTAGTAAACTTTCCAAACCTGCACATTCACCTAAACCCAGAGTGGCGGTTAGTCCATGACATCAATTTTCGGGGTGTGGTGGTTAGTCCAACCCATACAACTGTTATATACTGCTTATATGTCTCTCCATGAACATCAACTACCTATTTTATATGATTATTCTTAAACATTATCCATTTAAACAATTAAACGTCAAATGTTTCTTATTGTTTCGGTCCAATAGTCTATATTCAATGTTAAAAAAGAAAAGCAGCTCACCATTATGAAATCAAACATATTTGTCATTCACCGCCTCCCCACGTTCCCCCACGATTATTTTAAAGGCTATGACATCTTTATTCTTCAGAAACGTGGCACGAAAGTCCTTTTGCTGGTTATTTTATCTATAAGTCCTTTGGCTTTAAGAAATATGCCGATTGTCCAGTCTGTTCAGTTTCTGTTTTCACGTGACGTGATATAAATTTATTGTTTAGTTTATTTGCTGCAGTTTTCCAGTTTCCATTAAAAAGTCGTGTCTTGAAACTTCAAATAAGGGAGGCAATAAATCTGGTATCTATTGAGGGAATCCAGCTCTAATTAAAAGGATTTACAAGAAGGGATAAGCAAAAGCAACAGCAGGTGGATTATTTATGCTTTCAGATATGAAAAATTTGGAGTCCATGAATTATAAAGGTCAGTTGATTCTTTTACTTATCTTCACTACTTTTGTCTTTGTTACACTTTCGTCCAATGAGTTGCAATACCAGAATCAGATTGATGCACAAGCTTTGCTTCAATTAAAAAAGTCTGTAAAAACGGATCCAAGCCTTTCTTTGTCCAATTGGGTAAATGGAAATAATATTTGCAACTGGACCGGAATAACTTGCGATGGCAATCAAAGGGTTGTGAGTGTGGTTCTCAAATACAAGAGATTGGCTGGTACGATTCCCCCTCACATAGCCAATCTCTCCTTCCTTACAATGCTCGACCTCTCTAATAATCATTTTTCTGCCCTCATTCCCCAACAGCTTGGTAAATTAGAAAGGCTGCAGTACGTGAAGTTGTATGGAAACAACTTGCAAGGTTCAATTCCAGTTAGTCTATCTGCATGCACAAATCTTTTAGAACTCCGATTAAACAATAATTTGTTGAGCGGAAGCATTCCACCAGAGCTCAGTAACTTGCATAACTTGAAAAAACTCATCATCTCCTTCAATAGTTTAAGTGGTATTATCCCTCAAGACTTGGCAAATTGCACTGCGCTTAAAACCTTAAGTCTTGGGCATAATCTTTTAACTGGCACCATACCCAAGTCCATCAGTAACTGCACAAAATTGCGTTTCTTATCTCTGTCCAAGAACGCGCTTGAAGGACCAATTCCGTCTGAGATATTAACAACATTGACCAGATTACAATATCTGTATCTGGAATCTAACAAACTCAACGGTAGCATCTCCATGGAGATTGGCAAATTATGGAGACTGAGGAAGATTTTCCTTAGTAACAATAGTCTTACAGGTAGCATTCCCATGGCCCTGGCGAACTGTTCATCTCTGGAGAGTCTGGTTTTGTCTTCCAATTTCTTGTCTGGCACCGTTCCAGCAGAATTGTCTTCACTTACCCGACTGCAGGAACTCTGGTTCACTAATAATACCCTTGAAGGATCAATTTATTTTATCATGAACTATACTGAACTGAAGGAATTCTCGCTAGGGGTCAACAAGTTTGAAGGTACAATTCCAGAGGGTATAGGCTATAAGCTACCCAAATTGCAATTGATGGAATTGCCGTCTAATCGGTTAAGCGGCAGCATCCCAAAATCTCTAGCAAATTGTTCCGCGCTCTATTGGCTTTCAATATCAGATAACAAGTTGAGCGGAGCGATACCCCGAGAGTTGGGGATGCTGACTAGTCTACAAGTTCTTGGCCTGGCAGTCAACAGCTTCGAGGCAAATATTTTTCCTAATCTGCTAAACTGTACACAATTGCAATTTCTTGCTCTGGGACTCAACAGGTTTGTCGGTTCCATACCTGCAAATATTGGCCTGAAGTTCCCCAACTTACAAGTCTTAACTGTGGGACAAAATCAATTTGGTAGGGGTATCCCAAAGTCTTTGGGAAATTGTTCTCAGCTCTCAATGCTTGATCTCTCAGACAATCTGCTAAGTGGTGTGGTGCCTCAAGAATTGGGAATGCTAACTGCTCTGAGGATACTGGACCTTGAGTATAATATCCTGTCAAACAGACACTGTCCTACAATGTGTGTATTAGATGTACTTTTCAACTGCTCCGTTCTTGAATTTCTGGATCTAAGGGGAAACAATTTCAGTGGCACTTTGTCAAGGAGAATAGGAAACCTCTCTCCAAGGCTATCAACACTGGACTTGAGTAGCAACAACATCACTGGCCATATACCAGAAGAGATTGGCAACCTTACGGAGTTGACAAGTTTCTCTCTCAGTAACACCAGAGTAATAGGCCGGCTTCCGAGTGCATTAGGCCGTCTGAAGAATCTACAACGGTTGGATTTGAGATCCAACAATTTGCAAGACAACATTCCATCAGAGTTTAAGATGCTGGTAAACCTGGAATATCTATGGCTTTGGCTAAATCGTATTTCTGGAGACATTCCTTCATATTTGGGCAGTCTGCAACAGCTGAGGAAACTTGACTTCAGTCATAACGAGCTCACAGGAAGGATACCGAATGTCATTGGGCAATGTTTCCGCCTGGAGATGATTGACCTCTCATACAACAACCTCACAGGAAATATCCCTATGGAGATCTCAAGCCTCCATTCGTTGGTGTTCTATCTCAATTTTTCACACAATTCATTCACAGGAAAATTACCCTCACCGGGAGGAATGCAACATATTCAAGCCATAGATATCTCTGCTAATAAACTCTCAGGACACATCCCTGGCGATATTGGCAGTTGCGTGGAATTGCAATACCTGAGCCTTGCCAAAAACAAATTGGAGGGAATAGTGCCAATATCAATAGGGGAGCTTAAGAACCTTGAAAGCATTGACATATCTTTCAATGAGTTGTCTGGGCCAGTGCCAAGCTCTATTGCAAATCTCACTATGCTGCAGCATTTAAATTTCTCATACAACTACTTGAATGGATCAGTCCCAAATCAAGGAGCTTTCAGAAACCTAAGCGCAACATCATTTTTGGCAAATCCGGGATTATGTGCAGCCTCAGGCTGGTTGAATTTACCAAATTGCACAAGCTCTGCCAAAAATCATGATGCGTTGAACAGGAACATTGTCTTGGTTGCTTCAATTGGCACATTCTTCGGATTGTGCTGCATTTTGGGGACATTTTACATTTTCTACAAAAGAATTAAGAGGTTATCAATTACAAATAGTTTGTTGGGGCAAGGTTTCACGCAAATTTCTAGCCAGGAACTTCACACAGCAACCCAAGGATTTAGTGCTGCTAATTTACTAGGCAAGGGTAGCTTCGGGTCAGTTTATAAAGGGCTCTTGGCTGATAACAAGTTGGTGGCTGTTAAATTATTCGATCAGGACCCTCAAAATTCATACAAGAACTTCGTCAGGGAATGCAGAATACTGAGAAATATCAGGCACCGCAATCTTGTCAAAGTGTTGTCCTCTTGCTCCACTCCAGATTTGAGGGCTCTGGTACTGGAATTTATGTCAAAGGGGAGCCTAGAACAACACCTCCACACAGATGAAACACAATGTAGCTTGAGTTTGAAGGTGAGAGTGAACATTGCATTTGATGTGGCAGACGGGATGGCATATTTGCACCACGATTGTTCTCCCCCTGTTGTTCACTGCGACTTGAAGCCCTCAAATGTGTTAATGGACGAAACCATGACAGCCCATGTGGCTGATTTTGGAATTTCCCGTCTATTGACGTCCCCTGTTTCTGCAAGTAGCAGCACATCCAGACTAAAGGGAACAGTAGGCTACCTTGCTCCAGGTAAAAACCCAAGCCCGACATTTCTTTTCCAATTTCTATGTTTGTTTTGGCTTTTTTCCCCATGTATTAGTTTTCTTCTTAACAATGAAATCACTTTTTACTGTTGCAAGAATATGGATTGGGAGGACGAGTGAGTACCAAGGGAGATGTTTACAGCTTCGGGATGCTCATCCTCGAAATGGTGACTAAAAGGAGGCCTACTGACGATATATTTTCTGGAGATAACACTTTGCCTAGATGGGTGAGAAGAGCATTCCCTAAGGCAGTGGAGGAAGTGGTGGACAGAGAGCTGCTGGTTGATCAGTTAACTGTGGGCGGGTCCAGTAGTGCTACACCTAAAACCACTGCTGTAGAATTGGAATCCTCTGAGCATGGCAGTTGCCTGCTTAGTTTCATTGGAGTAGGACTGCAATGCACAAGGCAATATCCAGGGGACAGACCAACAATGAGAGAGGTGGAGGGTATGCTCGAAAAGATTGTGTATGGCAGGGCATATGGCAACTTAGAAGAACATGCATCCGTCCAGAATCTGTTGAGTGCAGGGAAAAGAGTACGCCATCCAGATAGCAGCACAGATCAAAGTGAGAGCAATTAAGTACAGACTACTAAAATTTAGTGAATTTCTTTCACCAGCAATTTTTTTTCCTACGTACATATGAAAACTGAAGTCCTTTCAGAGATCATATATATTTAAATAGATTTTATTTTTTAAGCACTTTAAAACTAAGGTTGTCTTTCAAAACTAATAGCATTCTGACTATAAACTGTTAAAAACTATTTAAGTGATTAAACAAAGAATGTGCTAAGCTCTTTCATCATGAATGTTTTTTTTTTTTTAAATAAATTATGTTATCATTTTTTTTTAAAATATGAAATATGAAAAACTATTAAAATCTTAAAATTATTTTTCATTATTATAGTTTATTATTAAAATTTAAGATTTATTTTCTTAAAAAGTTATTGTGTTTAATTATTAAAACAAAATCTAATGTATTATATCTTTATTAAAAAAGAATTGCTGTTATTTATACAGTTAATTGATTTATATTTATGCTTACCATTCTATTTTAGAAAGTCCATAAGATCTTTTATTTCTTTAGATACCCTTTTCATAAGTTTATCATGTTAATTGGACAATGTTTTAGGTGATTGGTTTTTATAAAAGTTAGATTAATGCACTAAAAAGTTTAGATTAGTGAAAAATTTGGAAATTTAAAAAAAAAAAAGAAAAAAATGGAAAACCATAAAAAAATGCATCTTGTGTACACTTTTGCCTTATTTAAGGATTGGTCAAAAGTGCATACTATGCACACTTTTGCATAAAATGTTTATTTTTCAAAAGATGAAGGAGAAAGGGACAAAGCACTAGAGTGTGATTAGCATGACCACACACCAATTGAATATAAAAAAGAGAGAGAGAGAGAAAAGGGCATACAAAGCATGCCTAGCATGCCCATAGGACCACATGATCGTGATGCCACTTTGGCTAAAGTGACAAAGGCATGTGCTAGGCATTTTATCACGACTTAAAATAATAAATAGAATGGGCATAAATGATATAGTATTAGTAACAAGTCGATTGAATAATTGATTACTAGACATGCCTTGAGTAACAATGAAACACCAAACAAGATGTTTGGAGAAATAGGAATACAAATTTTATTAAATGCAAAAAAGTTTCAGATTGTACAAACTATCCATACATAGATGGAGATTACAACCACAAATGCAAATACTCTTTGTTGTTTGAATCCAATGGGAATATGATTATGTTAAACCTTGTCAATAAATTGTATTAAAATTTGATGGGAAGATTGCATTTTCTAGGAAGGATACAACAAATTCAAGCCATAGATATCTTAGCCAATAAACTCTTAAGAACTATCCTTGGTGATATTGGTAGTTTCTTGGGATTACAATACCTAAACCTTGCCAAAAACAAACTGGAGGGAATGGTGCTGATATCAATAGGGCAAATTAAAAGCCTTGAAGGCATTGATATGTCTTTCAATGAGTTACCTAGGTTATTATATGTTATGATCCAAGATTTTGTATATGTTTAATATGTAGTAATGTTAAACTGTGTTGACTAATTATTTAATGTTGTTGGGTAGTTTTTAGATAATTGATTTATGAGTATTTGATAGTTACTCAAGTGGTTGAAAATAGATGGCTTTATAAGCCCATATTTGACATTATAAAATTGACTCGAATATAATATATTTATGTGTGTTCGTTTGTGCATGCCTTGCAAATATAAATTTGTATTATTATTTTATGTGTATTTGATCCTAGATGTAACGCCCCGCCATGAAACTCTAGAGAACAACACATTTATGCTATATGCAATAGGAATTTTTTTTTTTTTTTTAACAGATAGAAATAACAAAGTAATGTTAACACATCATTTAAACTAATGACTTGTCCTCTAAGATATCATGGTTGCATTACTTGACAAAACAATTAACGTAATCTAACACACATAATGAATTAGCATCAATAAATCATTGTAAACCTAATGCACTAAATCAATAAACATTTACATCTACATAACATCATATAAGTATTCATTAGGTTCAAGTACATAGTTGCAATTTCTCTCGACATATAAATACAACATTACATTGTCTGAATACATATGAATACATACATAAAGAATCATCTGATACATAGACCAGTACATGAGCATAATAATTGTCTCCATAACCAGGTACAAGATCTAATGTCTGATACACAAGCTATATCCTCTTCGCACATGAACCTCGACAAGGGAAAAACTAATGGAGATAACGCACATCCACCCAACCATGTGGAACCCTAAGGTCCACCCCCCGTGCTAGGAGATAACATAAGGTCCCAAACATCAAATAGTCAAGTAGACAATTAACTAACATGAACAAGGACTGAACATGACTCCATCACAACACATGACAACATCATAAGCAACTCAATATCACTTCCAGAGGCAACACACAACAAATGGGGAGAGTACAACTAGGGAATGCTAGGTTGTAGTAGGGAGAGTGTCATCGCATGGTCCTAGCATGGGTTACCCAGGCTATCTCTCACTAGAAATCGGCCCCCATCTATGGTTACCCTGGCAGCCTGTCTCTAGGCACCGGCCCCATAGGGTGACACATGTAGATCTGACACACCCTTTCATGGAGACAAGGAGGTCGAACTTGCCAACCAGGCCTTCTCAATCCCATCCTTAGTCTAAACAAGCACTACAGGCATAGGTGAGGAATCCAATTATCTTGTTTAATGTGAATTACTACCCAACCCTCTAATTCATTAATTAGGTTATCACTTGATTACTAACTTTCAATGGGTTACCCTGGCTAGCCACTTTGGGCGCCGGCCCCACATTGAAAGCCACTCCCCTACCTGCATCTAGAAACCCTAACCATCAAGCAAGACAATTACTAACATAATGATTAAGTATACATAAGCAATGCAAGGCATTTACCTTCTTGCATACAAAACATAATCACAACGACCAACCTTTACTTCATTATCCCAAAACTTTCAGTTGATCAATCGCAATACCCATAACAACACATATCCAGAGCAAGGTATGGATCATCTCGCTCTCAAATCTCGACTATGAACCAAAACAATTTCTCATTACAATTACAAGATCTCCCCATTACCATACTAAACACAAGCTCGATATCAACACATAAGAGAAGGAGATTTAAACCCATCATAATATATTCACAGCACAGTATGTACATCATCTCACATTATTGTTTACCAAGACCCACATACATAGATAAAAGACATCATGTTCTTACAACATCTTCATTTCAAGACACCTATGAACATGATACATGCCATCGAATCATATTACCTTATGCCTCTGGAATCTAAACTTGACAATTTACACATAAACCAACTCACATGAAAATTTTGCTTGCAATAAGCAATTTCAACTAATCAACTCATTGGCAACATAAATTTTTCTTACAAGAGCAACTGGATTCAAGTTATATCTCCACCAAGAATTTCATAAAACCTAGGTCTAGTTTAATTAATATTAATTCTATCTATTATAATAATCAATCATCAATTACATATAACCGTCAAGCTAAACAATGCATAGATAATATTAATTACAACTACGTATAAATTAAATGCTAATTACAACATTTATAATCCAAACCCATATATCATATTTCTACTAACAAAACCATTATAATTATGTTTAAGAAACCATCATTCAAAAACCAATAAATGCATAATTTATAAACATGCCTATCTTAATCGAAAGCCCAATTGATAGATGTTAGTAAGATATTCCACAATATGCATTTTATCTTTAACACACACACATAAACCCTTATTGTCACCTTACTAATGCATTAAAACATAAGGCCACACATTTTCCATACAAACGATAGGTTCACTGCTAACCCAAAATCAAGTAAAACATTACCTCGTTTCACTAGTTTTCTTATGTAATAATTTGTCTGATAAAGTTCTATTCCATTTACTTACATAAATAGTGAACAGGTAAGTAGATGGTTTGAGGTAGAATATTATTGCTAGGCAACTGCATAGGATCTGCCATATGATCATAACCAACTATGTTACACACATAAACCAAATCAATTAAATTACCAATTAATTCCAACCCCTTGGTATGGTTGAGGGCTCAAAAGTCACAATCTATGAATAATTGAATCTCTTAGTGCATCTCCTATAAAAGTTAGTAAAAGATCTAACAATGTCTCTAATATTGAACTAAACAGATCAAACGAGTCTACACCTACTACCCAACACAACACACACGCATGACCAATTTGATACAACAATATAATGGAAGAAAACTAGAAACCAACTGTGTGCATGCATAAACCATCAAGGCTAAACACTAATTAACTATTGATCAATAAGGATCATGTACACTAGGCAATAATCATAATAGAAGTCAGAGGGTCCATTTTGCATCACATAACCTCAATGTAATTATTCTTCTAAACATTAGCATAATGACCATGAAGCGACATCATAGATTAAAATCATTAAATCTCTAACACCTAAGAAGTTCAATACTAAAACCTATACCTTCAAACTTGTTTTCTATTTATTCTAAGACTCCATCATGATTGGTAAACCATTTCCATATAATATTAAATTAACGTTTAAGAGTATATACTTACCCCTAGATACTATTTATATCATCTCTAATTCACTATATGAAACCTAGATTCATTTTATTTCTCTATCTATAATATTTCTTGTTTGCAATAAAGAAGAATTACAATTTTAAATTCCAAATACTATATAAACATAGCTCATTGATTGACTAAAACAATTACGTAAATAGGATATATTTATAAGCACAAATTCATGACTTAATCAACTAATAAGGGTGAAAATATCTACTTGAATCTCTTAACCAACTTACAACATCATAAAAGGAACCCAGGTCTAGGGTATCACTATCTCACAAGATCTCACATCTAAATTTTATCCTAAGTGAAAGATACAAGCATAAAGACAAGGACATCCATCATAGCATAATGGCATACACACTTTATCATAAAATGGTGAACTACAGAGATAGATATCTTTTGCATTCTGGCTAAAGATTAAATTTTGCCTTTGCTAGTAATAAAGAAACAACCATAACACCATTTAGTGCTAGTGTAGGAGAAACAAAACTATCCACTAACAATATTCTACACTTGAGTTCCCCTCTTTCTCCAACATGTTCCATAGACATCCCCATGTCCATTCATGCCTCAACATCTACTATTAAGGTTTGCCTACTCCACTCCAAAATGTATACTGACCACAGGAGCTAAATCTAGTTACAACTTACAATGCTAATTTTAATAGCATAGCTTAATAGTTTCGCTATTGGGCCTTTTCTTTGAGCATGTCATAGTATATTCAATCTTTTTATGTTGACATGTCATTGTCCATCAAACCAGCAAATTATAAGAAAAGTCGTATGATAAGTTCTCAACTAAAATTGTTAAAACAGCTTATAGTCCTTCATTTATATGCATTTCTACTACAACTATAAACGTCGAGGCCTGACATGTAATTGCAACTAAAACAAATATCAGATAAAAATCTACGGGTGTGAGCAACTTGTCAATTTTTACAGCAGATTGGTAAAATGATTATACAACACAGGTTCTGCATGATCTAAGTGGTGGTGGTAGTTGTATACGATCTGGAATTATATACAGAACTTTGTAATTTTATGAATCATCTATTTAGGCTTAGCCTGACGGGACTTGGTAAATTTATGATTCCGATGCAGTTGAGAATCATGTGAATTACCTATCTTAACTATTAAGATAATAGATGCTATTTTGATTTCATAAGATGAACTTCATATTTAACCAGCTTCCTTCATTGATTTTGGAACCCTTAGAATTGTATACTATTGTCTACAAAATTGGCAACGGTGGGATAGTATATTATTTACCATATAGGGATGAAAATGTATGATATAACCCAGGCTATACAGTTTGCACATTACATACTCTGGTAGACATGAATGCAAGATGAGAAAGCACAACAAGGCATTCGATTTGTTTGATAGAATGCCTCAAAGAGATGTCATGAGAAGGTACATAATGACTGCAGGATATGCACGAATAGATATGTTGAAATTATTCTACAGAATGCCTCAATGAGACTCCATCTCATGAAATGCAATGTTAGTAGGATATGCATGAACTGGACTTGTTGAAAAGGCTTTAGAAACTTTTAAGTAAATGCAATTGGAAGGTGTAAAGAAAAATGTTAAAATCCTTTGCCAGCATTCTCCCTGTGTGTGACAAAATGGGATATTGGGAACCGGGTATGGACGTCCATCATAGCATATTGGACGCAGTTTTTGGTTAGATATCCTAGTGGAAATACTCTGGAAGACATGTACGCAAAATGTAGAAGTGTAGACAAGGCATGTGAACTGTTGGAAGAACACCTCAAAGAAGCGGGGTCTCATGGTGTGCCATAGTTGCAGGATATGCACAAAAGGGATTTGTTACTTTGTTCTAAAGTTTCCATGTTGGTGCAGGTTGAGAGAATCCTCCAAAGATACATTATCTCACAGAAAGAAATGATTGCAAGATATGTACAAAATGGATTTGTCGTGAAGGGTTTAGAAACTTTAAAGCAAATGTGCTTGACAGATGTAAAAGCTGTGATTCCACAACTTTTACCAACTTCCTCTTGGCCTGCAGAGAAATAGGAAACTCTGAATAAGGCGAAGACATCCATTAAAGCATCACTGAAAATGATTTCTCTCAGATATTGTAGCCGAGTGCCCTAATATATATGTATACATGATGTGGAAGCATAGACAAGGTGCAAGAGTGACTTTCGAAACTTTCAAGAAAATTCAACCAGCTATTATAAAGCTGTGTTCCACAACCTTTTGCTAGCATGTTTGTGGCCTGTGCCTGTGCCTGCATGGAACTTTATGACAGTGTATGGATATCCATAAAAACCTAAACAAAGGTCATTGCCAGATGTTATAGTTAGAGTGCACTGGTAGACGGGCTTGCAAAACGTGGGAGCATAGATGAAGCACGTGAACTGATTGACAGAATGCCTTGCGAATGATAAATGGTGCAGAGCGCTTGTACATGTATGCAAAATGTGGAAGCATAGACAAGGCATGTGAACTATTTGACCGAATACCTCGAAGAAATGTGGTCTAATGGTGTGCCATAGTTGTAGGATATGCACAAAATGGATTTGTTGGAAAGGCTTTAGAAACTTTTAAGTAATTCTATTGACTGGTGTGAAGCTATTTTTAAACAACGGGGTTTAACAAACCATATGAAATCACCTAGGGTTCACTATGGCGGCCAAGAAACAAATCTCAAAATATAGCTTTTGCAGATATTACAATGTATTTAGGATATGCATTGAAAAGGCATCATCAATGGTTAGATGAGGAGTCGAAGGCCGTAGGATGTCTCCAAGATTCAAGATAATGAAATGCATTAGGGTGCATGCCATGAAGTGAAAGAGAGTTCAATGGGAAAAGTCTATTTGCTGAGGGTTAACAAGCCAAATTCCATACCAAGCTTAGAATGAAAACCTAACAATGGCAGATAAACACAATAAAAAACAAACCCCAATAAATTTCCTTCACAAAAACAATAAGAACATTATCTAGCATAATGTATACAATGCTCACATATAGATATTCACAATAACTAAAGAATATTAAACTAAAATTTTCATAGAACGAAACATACCCAGATTTTCACCTCAAGTTCCTTCTTTACTTCCCTCTGAATTTCCCACAATAGCCTTCTGGATCCCCCCCTTTCATAGCAAAAATCTTTCCTTTATATTTGCAAGAGTAAAACCACAAAACGAGAAAACCAACTAACTCAACTAATTACAAAATATTAAATTTATTAAGCTCATAGTTTTAAAATAATTACCAATTACTCCATTCTAAATTTATTCACGTAAACAGGTAATTTATTTACCCCCACATTTACACATACAAACAATTAATTGTTTACCCAATTACATTCTATTTATACAACATATTATTATTATCATTAATAATAATAATTATTAAAATAATATTACACCACACATTAACAATAATTTATTTATATTTATTGGTTCACAAACAACTTATTAAATCTTAATAATGATATGATATAACCTTGTTAAATATTATAGTGGGTTAAATAATAATAATATACTATATGCTATAATAATTTATATTTCACCACAACAAAATCTAAGCATATATCATTAACCCACTGAGCAAGATAGATCTCGAATGCCAAATCAAACATGTTCACAAGCCAGGGCCAAACACGCACTTAACCAACAGGCTCCATCAAATATCAATCAGTTGCAAGACCTGACATACTGACAGAACTGATAGGTTGAACTAGACATGTCATGCATCCTGATCGAGGATGATGACTTGGGATGTGGGACCTTAAGTTATCTCCGGAACAACTTATCCATTGGGTTCAGGACACGCTCAGACCTGTTAATTCAGGTGGAGTCGATGCCAAATACCTGCATCCTGCAACAAATGACACAGTCAAGCATGTATAGACACACAAGCTGACACTAGGTGAAAAAGGAATCACAATATCGCAGGGCACTCACAAGCGAGTGATACGACATCGTCCTTTCCACATTATATCAATCTAGATTAGATAACACATAACCAAATCAAATCTACCTCATTATCTAAACAGAACCATACATTGAACATTTAGGTGCATGAATTTGAATAAGTCTTAGAAGTACCATCATGATGTTGTTTACCTTACCTTACCTTAATTATTCCCGTTATTTTACCTTCACATTCATGCACCTTGATCAGTTCACCTGTACATCCAAGGTGGTTGAAAATAGATGGCTTTATAAGCCCATATTTGACATTATAAAATTGACTCGAATATAATATATTTATGTGTGTTCATTTGTGCATGACTTGCAAATATAAATTTGTATTATTATTTTATGTGTATTTGATCCTAGAGCCTATAGTACCATATCAGAGATTCATGGTTAAAATGATGGAAGGCGACTGAAGTATAGTGATATTGGGTAAAATGATTCTTGGTCTTCATCAAAGCATCATCTAGGAAAGCAATTTATATTTATTATCATACACAATTTTAAAATTGCAATTTATTATCATGATCTATTTGTTTGAAGTGTGAGAAGATCTATTGGCAAAAAAGGCCAAATTTAGTCAAATACAAAATCACCAAGTTTGTGATCTATATTACAACATTGGGTGGGTTTCATGGGGAGAAAGGATTTATATTTTTGGCTATTGGTGTCTCATGGGTGGAGTTTGCATGTGCTTGACATACTTTACCACTAGTATAGGTGCTATTTTTAATCACTAGTAGCTTTTATATACTTTGTATGCTTGAACAATAGTCATCAAAGAACATGGATTATGTTTGATGAATCCACCAACATGCGAGTCATCATTCACTAATTTCTATTGTGGAACCTATTCAATTTTTTGATCAAAATGGAAGACCTTGGATCTAGATGATCATCTCTCAAAGAGGATTAGTCTTATAAGCTATGTATCTTAAATTATGAATTAAGATTTTATTATAAGAAGACATGAGCATGTGTTTTGGAGTGAAAAGGTTAAAGATATTTTTTCAATTTTATTGTAAGTGTGCATTATTGGTTTAAGTTGACATTTATTTTTCCCATATGAAGATGGCCACATACTTTGCTTGTGCTTTTGGAATAATTGAGAAGTGTAATGTTGTATCTAGATTCTAGAGCATAGGAATCACAATGGAGGTTGGAAGACCCACCAAGAGGTTGGAGGAACTTTTCCATCTCCAATTAGCTTATCACTTAAAGATTGGGCATATTGCTTTAGAGGCAATTTTGGTAGTATTGTTGTTGCATTTCAATTCTAGTTTGGTGTTTTTGTTATTTAGTATTTTATTTAATTTTAGTTTCCTTTTGTTGAGTGTTAATGAATAGTAATGATTTGGTAGAACTTTATGTTATTCTATTTACTACCTCTTGATTGATAAGGGAAAAGTAGGTCTTCATGATCCATTAGTGAGTGGTTTAATACCTCTAACAAGTTTTGCCTATACTAGAGAAGTAGGAGAAAAGTGGGGTCAATTGATATGTGGTCAAGTAGTTGATCATCAATTGAGGATGCACTTGAGGATTGTAGGTACAAGGAATCACCAAGACAATGGTCATTGTAGTTTGGCAATGAGAATCTATAATAACCACCCTTGGTTATATGATTTTTTTTACCAATTTAATTACACATTCAGAACCATCTTAGTTGACCAAGCAACTTCTATCTAAGTTATAAGAGCTAGTTTGATAATGTTACCAAACCATGTTAGGGGCAGTAGATCTATACCACAATTGTACAATCATGCACTAAAATACGATTTAATGCTCCCAATGTCAGGGTTATCCCTAGACCTAGACCTAAACCTTGAGGGTTCATTTGTGATGGCCTTAACTATGTATCCCTTCCTAGGGATTAGAGGCTCCATAGTTCATACACCAATAATATAGAGGATTCATCCTCTCCTTTTATATATGAGATCTATGATCTCACTTTTAAATCAAAGTCATTACTTAAGTTTATGCTTTTAGTTCAACCCATACACAATAGAATGATAGAAAATGTATTCCAATAAAATGTTAGTTAAGTGCCAAAATCAATGTACAAACACACATAAATCCCTATAATGACCATCTCATACACACATCACATTTACATAGTGATTAGCTCATGCATATGACACATGCACATAATGTGACTAACTCATGCTTACATCACATATACAAGTGTGACTAACTCCTAGATTCACCACATATACACAATGTGACTACCTCATTTATGCATCACATATACATAGTGTGACTAGCTCGAGTCAACAATACATGTACACCATCTGACTAGCTTATGCATGCATTATATACACATAGTGTTAATATCTCATGGATACAATACACATATACACATAGTGGTTGATTCACACATATATAGTGACCAACTAGTAATAGGAAGATGACGTGACCTATTGCGAACATCTTCCTATTACCTAGTTCATTATCACTTACCATTTAAGTATGTCCCAACTAGAAAAAAGGAATTTTGATACATCCCATACTACACCATGGGTCCCATCCTTTTTCCCAATTCATTGCTACCTATGACAAAAAGCAAGCATCCCATACTACTTGTTTTCATAACCAAAAAGGTGTAAGTGTAACACATACATCACGTGAGGCCATTAATAAGATTTCTATAGCCCACTAAGCATCTAAGTCATCTTATAACTAGATAAACATAATTAGGATGTCTTATGGTTTTACCTTGCCTAATACTAGTGCTTGTATTATCAATCACTTGGACTAATTTAACAACTGGAACTTGGAGAAGCATACATTAGATAGACACAACACAAGATGCACACACATTCCTTTTAATACCCAGCACTAATAATTAACTCTTGAGATAGGTGGATCCTAGAATCCATCACCTACATGCCACTAGTGAAAGATGGTTTAAACCCTAATAAATCAGGTAGCCCTTGGCATCTGTCACTTGCATGCTATTGGTGAAATCTTGCTAATCCTATCATATGGCTGAATACTTCTTTAGGAAGAGTACATTCCCTAACTCTTGTCATGTTGGAGCAATGATAAGTTTATCTGTAAGTGAGTCATGGGATTTCTAATTTTGGTGATTACCTTGGGATGAGTGAGACAATATATGCTAAGAGAAAAATTATCCTCTACCTATGCCCTCATAAAGTCCCTTTATCAACCTTAGTTGTGATGCCAAGAAGTTGGCTTCTGTATACTTTAATCTTGGTTCAACATTCTAACATTTATAAGGTACAAGAACATTGATCTAAAAAATTATTGTCCTAAGGGTTTACACCTTATACTAGTTAATCCAATACCATTACCACAAAGGGATCCATTATCCTATACAATGGTCCTATAGGTTTTGAGGTTAAAATTACCAATAAGTAAGTAACACATTAAACCCTACTAAGCTAGCTTCAATTCGGTCACATGTACATAAATAAATACAACTCATAAAGTAATTTTAGTGGCCATTGACTTCATTCTAAATTGTTAGTTGGAAACATAATATTTATTAGACAAAAATCAAACCTATAGTAGTAATATTAGACAATATTTTACTTCTGATGACATGCCATTTTTGTGTATTACCAATCATAAAGCTTAGCATACAATTATCTTTTGGAGATAGCTATAAAGAAAAAATGCCATACCATATTTGGTAATACTTACCATTAATTACCCATAGTTGGAAAAGGCAGTCATAAGAAACATTCTAAATTGAATATAGACTTGGACACATATTTAGAATAGGATGATCCTCCATAAAGATTAAGAGTTGTTCACACCATCAGATCATAATAGCTTAGTTTAGCATCATCATCCAATTCGAAGTTAGAAGGTTTCCTTAACTCATACATAGCCATGTCTTGACCAAGTTTATTGACTAGGTAATGTTCACACTTGCCACTTTACTAAAAATTCAATCACGAATCTCTTGAAGTTGTAACTACCATAATCTACCTGTATACATTAATGAAAAGGGCCATGAATCATATATACATATTTATATTCTAAAATCAATTAGGGATTCCCTACAAATCAATTTACTAAATTCGTCCTTTAAATAATAATGCTTATCAATATGTAGGGAAACCCAACTAAGCTCACAATTTAGAATTGCAATACTTCATTAATAAGGCCTTGAGAGAAAACATACAAGTAACCCATAACAACTCAAATGAGAGTATAAACAACTCATGTCAAACCAATAAATTCAACCTCAACTAGAGACAATGGTTCTAAGTACTCATAATAATAAATAAACAACAGTTAATAGATCTTGTACATGTAATAGTTAACATTCAAAGAATTCAAGAAAGTTTTCTACCACAAGTTGCGAGATTGGTTATAAATAACCTCAACAAATGACCATCCATTACTAGTATGCATTCCTGTGAAGGTAATGATTTAATACCTCACATATAGTCAAAATGTAGGTACATCCTACTAATGATAGAATAGAGTTTTATTTAGGTTCAGAACATTATCAAGATACTATTGACCATTTGATGTCCAAGACTAAGGATATTAAAAGTCACAAAGACCCTACAAGTTTCCTAAAAAAAGAGAGGTTAACATATTTCCGTTAAACAAAGCTATCATATAAATATTTACTTGTTATACTACAAATTATATACTAGATGGATCAACATATTATGAGTATCGAACAATGATAATACATATGTTCTGATAAATCATAGTCACATTTTCATTACCATTCTAGATAAACAATTAATGAACATATATATATATTCCCTTACATTATAAGGTGATTTAAGTCACATAATATATAAGATGATATCTTGCATAATTTATGCCCAATTAATATGAAATAGATCAAGAATTTCCAATAAGGTCCCAACCTATAAATAAAATTATCACACTTTAGTGAATTTCATAAATAATTAAGTATTCAAGAGCTAGCATGATACCATGTGAACTCATAATAGTTTGTCAATGAGCCTAATCAATGTAACCAAGGAAGGGAACATAGGTGTTGTGCGGTGCACACATGCCCCATTTTGCCAAATGGGGACCCCCTCTTTTTGCTTTGGCTTGGAGTCTCAACCTTTCCTCCTTATGATGAGAAAGTGAAATGGTGCTTAAAATGTAGGATTTGTTCCAAATTTGGGTATTTGGCATGTTTAAAGTTGTTTGATGCCTTTGGTGATTGATTTGGAGCAGTCCTAATTGATTTTGTACTTAATAAATAGACCTTTGTTGCCCTTTGTGCTAAAACTAGGTGTTACTGCAGTTTGCACTAAAATCCTGTGTCACTAGATGTAGTCTTTAAAACTACTACTGCAAGAGGTATCATATTCGGATTCCTATTTTTCATGCCTCAGAATTGTAAAATCATGTCAAGTTTCATAAAGTTTTACTAAGGGGTCCTTGTGCCTTCACCCTGACACATGTCTCTTAAGTCCTAAATGTGCCTAAGTCTGAAACCCTGAAATCGTAAAAAATTGGTTAAGTTTGAAATTTGATGGATCCTCCAAAATCTAGAATCTGCATGTTAAATCCTATAGATCTGGAACCTATCTCAAACATCCTAAGAGTATATTTCAAAATATTTAAAGTATAAGAAATTCTTATACTTAAATATAATTTTAAATATACTATCACCTAGGGCATTTCAAAATATAGCAGGATTTTTGACCCCTACTACAGTTTGTGCTAAAAAGTGACCCTACTACAGTTTGCGCTAATTTGACCTCCTACAGGATATATCATGTAGGACCTAAATCTCCTGCAATCGAGTAGAGACCAAATTCCCTGCTAGAAGACTTAGCTTTAAAATTAAGACCTACTAGATATGTTTGATAGCATGGAATTTCCCCACCATCCAATAGGGGCCCAAAAGCCCACTTATCTGGCACCCCCTAATTTCCTCTCTAGAAGACTTAGCACTAAAACAAAGGCCTATTGGATATGTCTAGTAGACCCAGAAAATCCCGCTTTTTCATATTTTGGGCTAGAATCTTGTTTCAAAGGTATGAATTTGGTTTGATTAGTGAATTGACCTTGAATTTTATTATGTCCACTTTCTTATCATGCTTGGGAAAACTTTAAATATCAATTTAGGCCCATTAATTATTGCATTATGCTGCTATATCCTGTGACTGCACAAAAACCTACTTTTAGCTCAATTTTATGACATAACTGCATCATTCCACTTATTCTTAAGGTTATATATCATGATGGATACAAAAATTGACATGTTTTGGTACTGCACATTAATATCTAGTGTTACTACACATTAATATTTGGGTAACCCCCAAAAATCTTGCTTTTTGCAAAAAAGGGTATAAAAATGTTAAATAAAAGTCTCCTGCTAGATCCAAATGGGCATAAGAACATCCCAAGTCACCACAAATACGAAAATGGGTAGTAAAAAATGATGAAAAACTCAAAAAATCATGGGAAAACACTAGATTTGTGAAGATGGTCATAACAACAAAATTAATATTGAGTTGTCCCAGCTTGATCCACAACTACAAATGGATGTATTTTGATCTATCTTGATGCAAAATGATTTGTTAAGATGAAATTGATGCTTGGCATTGTGGATTGCAGGTCTGAAAGGATGAAGCATGAAGCAACTGATGGAGATTGATTCTCATTGATGTCAAAAAGGTCTTGCAGGTTTGCAATGTGTTGGTTTGATTTGATCAAGATATCTTCAAAGTTGTCTCAAGATGGATTCTCATGTTTAGTGTGTATATTGGTTCATATTTGATCTTGTTTCTGACAAGATCTTGGGTTGATATTAGTGAACATTTGAAGGTCATTATTTAGGAGGTAAGTGCAAGAGGTTGATGCAAGTTGAGGTTATACTTCAAAAGATAAGGATTTGCTTCATATGTGTATTCATGCTTCATCAAGAGTTGTGTGAAGTTGTTGACAGGAGCATGAGTACATCATCTTGTGTGTTCTTTCTATTGTCATATCACAGCTTGTTTAGTATGGTAAATTATTTTTGTTTATCTTGTTATCATGTTGCAGCTTGGTCAGTGTGAATGCTTGTTTATCAAGGTTGGAACAAGGATAAGTTTATGACATCATATCAAGACAGAGCAATAAAGTAATCCTTGTTTGAAGTGGGTCATTATCATCATATGCAAGGTTGATTGATAAAGTGTGATGAGGTTACTTACTTGGTTCCCTGATTCTCATGGTATTGATATTTGAAATAATGATCAGGAGTTTGTTTCAGATATTTCATCATCAGGAGTTTGGCATCACAAATTTGGATGTTATTGTTGCAGGATGTTCATATTGATCCTTGGAGTTATCATTTTTGGTTTATGATGGTAATCATTAATCATCATCTTCTTTCATGATCACAGGACTTATTTGATCAGGTTGATCACATCAATTGTTGATCACATAAGATATTGATGCTAATTTGTTTGTGTTGATGGTTGAGGAAATTCCCATACTTTATGCTTCCAATAGTGAGCTCATCTTGCTTCAATCATTCATGCTAGATGATGGCTACATGTTATGATAGGATGCTTCAATGATCTTGCAAGATTGTTTGATAACTCAGAACTTGATGCTATTAGATCTTCTTCATGATACTCATTTTTATAGGAGTTCATACAGTGATATGAGTGCTACAAAGAGGTAGAATGTTGGTTTGATATTGGTGGCTTAAGATGGAGTTGATTAAAAGTTATCTAAAGTCCTAGTAATCTCTTCAATCATAAAATTTTCTTTTGAACTTAGATAGATCTAAGGGGTTGATTCATCTAGGGTTTTGTTTACTCAAACCTACATTATCTAAATCCCTAATCCTTGTTATTAAGTTATAACTCTAGCCCGTCAACTAAACATGCACTTTATGTTTTAAAACATAGGTGAATTGGGATATCGGGTTTATAACTTAAAAGTCACCGCTTGAAGGGTCCTTAAGACATGGTGGTGATCGGCCCTCTTCCAAGTGTGACTTATAGCATCGGTCTTCATCTTAATGCATTTGAGTGTATATGGCGCCAAATTGCTAATCAACGGTCACATTTGAAATGTCAATGGGCACAATTTTGGAAATTGATGGATAGAGTTTGAAATAAGAAATCAAGCTATGTGGTTGAAATTTGAAGTTCATTTAACCATCGAAACTACAGATAAAGGTTTTTTCTAAAGCTATTTTTAGCATTTTTAGTGGCAGTTAGTGGAGATCTAAAACTTAGATTTTAAGAAGGATTTTATTTCCTTCTATTCACTCCCGTGGTAGTTGAGATAATATAGGAGATTTTTATTTCTAAGAAGGCATTTTATTTAGTAAAGATTTAATTTTTTTTTGAAAGAATCTTAAGGTTTCACTTTTTTATTTTAATGAAGATAATGTCTTTTTGAGAAATGAATTTCGAATGGAGGAATTTTTTTTTTGGGCAGATTATTTTTTGAAGTCATTTACAGAGAATGAATTCTTGAAGAATATCAAAGTTTTTCAGATTGAAAGAGATTTGATTTTTTTTTTAAAGAAGAAAATGCAGAGATGGAAGAATATCAAAGTTTTTTTAAGATGAAGGTGCTCAGAGATTTTATTTTATTTACAGGGCATTGATTGATTTAATTGAAGATTCTTTATATGACCTTATTATTATTTTAGATGAATTATTTGTGTAGAGAACGTGAAAGTGTTTGAGATTTTTGAAGAAGATTTTCATGATTTATTTTTGCAGTTTGAAGGGATAATTTTGAAGACAAAAATTGTCCAAATTGAAATGTCAAAGAATATGAAAGGTCCAATTTTTATGCATAGTGAAATTAAAAAATTAGAGAAGATAAAGTATGTGAAAGGTCGGGAGAGGATATTTAATTTCTTGATTTTTATGTCATTAGATGTGCCTTGAAAAAGTGTGGAAAAAATGCAGATCAATGATGAAGATGAAGTAAGGATACAGTTGTAATGAATATGAATTTATATGAAGACAACTTGTATGACACTGTTTTGAAATTGAATGTGAAGAGATAATTGTTGATAACTAAGAGGGGGGGTGAATCAGTTATCTTAATTATTTCAGCTTTTTGAACTTTCTTGATAATTAGTGCAGCATTAATTCAAACAAGCAAACATAAGCATGAAATAGAAATACACATGACACAATATTTTTGACGTGGAAACCCTGTTAAGGGAGAAAACCACGAGGTGATTAACCCAAGATTGTATTCTCTGTTAGAAGAATGGAAGTACAAAATGGCACTTGCCAATTAGGGCTCACTGCCCGAGCACATTGCTCACAAGAGGCACACTGCCTACAAGAGACACACTATCTATAATTTATAAAGAGTGTAATACAATACTTGAACTGATAAGAAGCATCAACATATGCTAGAGTTCAGTTCCGGTTAGGCTCTGTATACTGATCTGCTGCACTTCATCTTTCCTCTTCTTTTATGTTGCTCTTCTTTCACATACTGGATCTTCCTTTCTTCTTTTATTCAGTTCTACTGCTTTTCTTCGCACATCACTGTCAACAAAAACACATCTCATAACTAAATCCATCTTGTATATATATCCGCACAAGTGATTTCATCACCTTTCTAGTTGGCACCCGGAATAGTCAATCTTTTCACAAACTCTGATCTGTCGGCTGAATTCTTGCACACCAAGTAATGTGGATCAAGGATATACTTGTGGAAATCATTAATCATGTCGGCCAAACATAATTCATGCCTTCATAACCTTTACCAACATCAGAAACACATTCGGAATAATGTCTGATGTTCTGCCAGTCAGTTCTTCCTCTGTTCACACTGTCACTTGGGAACCCGACACTCAAGCATTCATATCTCTTTATCCTTTTCACACCAGAGGCTCAAACCTTGGAATCTATCAGTCAAGATACTCCTCTTGACTTTCCCAAATCCACACTTCACTGAGATGCTTCTACTGAGAGATCCAGACCTGTCTGTCGAACCTTACTGACTGCTCTGTTCTTGCTTACCAGACCTCAACACTTCTTCAATATGACTTCCGATGAGGACTTCTCATGCATTACGGATGTGTGGGATAACCTTTGTTGCCATCAATGAAAACATTCATGAATCCATATAGTGTCTCTTGCCAACAATAATTGTTTACAGAGATTTGTAAGAGGAGATTGTTTGCAGAAGTGAGTAAAAGAAGATGGTATTGATTTGGAAATCAAATAGGAAGTATAAGGATGTATGATGAAACACAGAGAATACAATGGTGCAAATCAAATTGAGTGGGAATCATTTCTTGCACACTTTACAGATTGTTCTATATGTATTAGGGGTTGGTGCTCCTTGAAGTTGGTGCTTCTAAACATTGTAACTAGTGAGGTTTTTGATAAAGCCAATGAGGCAGTTTTGGAGTGGTTTTTCTACCCCTGGAGGGTTTTCCACTCATGCAAATCTTGTGTAATGATTTATATTGATCTTCTCTATGTGTGTATGATTTACTCATGAGGTGTTGTTTATATCCTCTTTTATCAGTAGTCTTATGTATATGTGTTTAACAATGTCTTCCTCTTTTGTCTTGTAAACAAAATTTGCAAAATGTTAAAATTTATACTACACTGATTCACCCCCCCTCTTAGTGTTGTCCTGGACTCCTACAGCAACTATTTAGAGCCACCATGAAGGATGAAAACCCATAGATACCCTGCTGACCCGTACATGAAGAAGCATCATCTTATCAACCAAACCACTGTTGTACCTGCAAAAGGAAATCATTATGATGTCAAAGGTGATGGAGATAAGCCCTAGGAGTTGGAGGACATAGGAGATCAGACCCACATCATTGTTGTTCCTACAAATCTTGTTTAATGTCCAGGACATGTTCACAGCCATCCCAATCATCTAGTGATCAAATGTCAATCTAGAAAGCATCTAGCTAGAAAATCTTCATCAAAAATATGCCACATACTCTTCTTGACTAGTCAACTCATTGGAAAAGTCATTTGTCCCATTAGACAACTCAAAAAGTTGTTATTTCATCTTGTTCTCATGAGCTAAAAAGTTGTAATTTCATCTTTTTCCTACAAGACAAAAGCAAGTCCCAGATTGTAACTACCCACTGACCAAAATTAAAGACTATCAAATCTAGACCCTTGGTGTTGGTTTAATCCTTGCCATCGATTAAAAAACTCCCTATGCTTGCCTATCTATATAAAGACAGCCTCTCTCATTGTAAAAGAGGAAGAAAGGACTGAAGAAAAAAATTGTTGAAACTCTGCCATTTTTCTAAATCAATACAAATAGAATTTCATTTTCTATTTCCATTTGAGTTCATTTTGTTGATTTGATATAGTTATCATGGTTCTTCTTCACCTTTTTGAGTAATTATTCAATTACATTTATGGTTAATTATTCAGATATTTGATGGATTTCCTATCCATACCATTAATGACTTGCTAATTGTATGTCATTGTGCATGGTTAGTCTGGACATATTTATATAAGAAAAGTTTGATTGTATAAATTCATTAAACTATGCCAGGAATTGGGTGTTGAATGAATCCTTCATAGTTTGAAAACTCTTGTGTTTCCTTAGAAGATTGCACGGTCTCTGTAGCATTGTGGGTTGTCTGGATAAGCAGAGATTTTCTTATTGTTGGGAATCTATCTATCTCTTTGTTGATCATTAGATGTCTATAGAATCTCTCTATCCCTTCATTTTATTTATTAGATGTTAATTAGGTTAGGTTTCATAAGTTTGCATAGTGCTATCATAGAATTCGTATTTAGTGAATGCAAGTTAGCAAATTGTTGGTTGCATGCTAAGATCACATATTTTGTAGCATTCTGAGCATAAATCAGTTTGTTTATGCATTGTCAAATTAGAAAACTGATCAAGGCCATGTGCAATCAAACCCTAATGCACTAAAGTTTGTCTGCATTGCATGTAAGTCTCCTTGGTTGGAACAATGAAGTACATGTCCACTAAGTTATCCTGCGAGCTAAGACCTAGTTGTATAAACCTTGGGGTAGTCCTATTTTGAAGGTTTGGGATAGGATTCCTTTCAAGAGAGGTGAGGTACCCTTATGTCTTACCTGCGTTGTTGCATACTAAAACCACCATCAACAAAATTGGCACTAGAAGGAGGGCTGAGCAAAGACATTGCTCCATTCATTTTTTGCCCTTCTCCTCCTAACAACAATCAACAGAATTAACGCTAGAAGGAGGGTGAGAAATTTTCAATCTAAGATTTCAAGGGTTTTAATGTTAAAAAGATGTGTATTATGTCATACCTACCTCAGGAGTCTCTCTATAAGATGTTTGAGCTTCCTAGTTATGTATATCACTTTGGAAGGAGGCAGTAGATAGAAACATAGAAAAATAGTGATCTCCACTGGCACTGTGTGATATAGCTTCATCCAGGGAATGCAGGATCCATGCTATAGATCAAAATATTGAGATCGATTGTCAAAATTTCATTCAAAGGGTGGATATGGCTCTACACGGTGAATTCCCTTACTCACTAAGTATACAAATCTGAAAAGAAACATTGGATGGAGGACATTGGAGGCCCATTGATCAAACCATCTCATGCAGATAGTAAGGAAAGAATGCCTCCTTAGCTATTTTTCTCCAAACAAAATCAACATGTTCATTTAGCTAAAGAATATACAATCCTAGATTGGTTAAGATTAGCTTCTCAGTCATTGGATCCCACAAGTCATTTGAAGTATATGCTATCCCATCTTGGTTAAAACTTAATATTTAGTCATAGGACAATGAACAAAGTAGTATACAGGGTCACATTTCTTCTACTGAGGATGTTGATTTTGTTTGGAGAAAAATAGCTAAGGAAGCATTCTTTCCTTACTATCTGTATGAGATGGTTCGATTAATGGGCCTCCAATGTCCTCCATCCAATGTTTCTTTTCAGATTTGTATACTTAGTAAGGGAATTCACTGTGTAGAGCCATATCCCAACAAGTCATTCGAAGTATATGCTATCCCAGCTTGGTTAAAACTTAATATTTAGTCACAGGACAATGAACAAAGTAGTATACAAGGTCACATTTCTACTACTGAGGATGTTGATAAGATAGATAATGAATCGGATCTGATGAGCAATCATTCTAAGGATGCAGATCCGCAACTAGATGCTTCACAAATATCAAGTTCTAAGCCTAAGATTGTTGTTGCAAGGGTGGAGAACAATAGTTCATTTCAGTTTGCTAGCAATTATGAGTTTGAAACCAAGTGTGAACAATAGCTTGAAAAAGAATAAATTAGTCCTCCAAATGAAGAAAATTTATTGACAACAATGAAGGAAGTTGTTTTGGTTGACATATCCAAGTTACAATCAGACTGTCTAAAGGAAAGCGATCAAGTTCTTGACTATATCAACTCAACATATCACAATGATTAGTCATATCAAGCTGATACAGTTACTCCAATGGAGACTCCAACTAAATTAGAGAGATAAAATTAGGATGATGCACCACTTCAAAGGAACATTGATATCATAAATCTAGTTATGCAAGAAGGAGACCCTATTGCTACTGCAGACAATGGATGGACAATCCAAATAGGAGGGTTGTTGATTGATACAGAGGAAGTTTTTTTAGAACATATGACTAATTTTGATAGAGTAGCTTCAAGTGTGTCACATATCTATCAGGTTGATCCATTTCATACTTTCAGTAGAGGAGGTTCTCACATGACTGATTTTGATCTACTGATAACAAATGAAAGTAGAAGTATGCAATCTGAGAATAAAAATCAAACAATTATGCAAAGTGATGGATTGGAAGTCTTTTCATGTCAACCACTTGATCACATCATTGAGTTGGTATCAAGAATGCACAAGGATATGCTACTGCATGGAAATTCACCACACATGATAGACTTTACTTTAACTAATTCATGCAAAATTCATCCAAATGATCTACATCCTGAACAAAGTTGTCTAGATTTTTTGTTTTCTTGGGAGATTACTGCAACATTTAGTGATCCTGAATTATCTGATGCATAGGATATGACCCACCATTAGATGAAATCTCCTGAAGATGAGAAAGTAGGTGGTATGATGTGCAATAAGGTGATAAACTTACATTTCTGACTGATGATTCTACAAATCAGGGTGTATATTCCCTCTTCTCATTTTGTTTTGATCAATTTGATTATGGTAACTTGGGTAAGACAACTTTCATCTGGATTTATCATGGCCCTAATAAACCACCCCAATTGCCAATCCTGCATAACTGGTGTCATGAATGTGAACCTAGCATGCCTATGCCTTCCTTTTCAGAATATAAAGATGAATTTTCCATACTTAGGACATTAACTTGCACCTTGTTACTTCTGCATATACTACGAAATTTATAAATTATGAGGAAGTTTAAATACTTGTTGTCCAAGGCCTTTGTACATAGTTTTGCTTGTTTTTAGTTAGGGTTTTGTTAGTTGTTAGTTGTTTTAGTTTAGTTTCTTCTTTCTATTTTTTCTTTTCTTTAGTTGATAGTCACTGGTTGTTGCTTTCACTACTCTCTTGCTTTAGGTTGTTAGTTTTCTTTAGGTTTTGGTTTCTTGTCTTTCTGTTTGCTTTGGGTTCTCCATTTTTTGGTGAGAGATAGGCTTGTTTGTGGTGCATGCAGTGTCACTTTTTGGACTATGCTTCTATGTCTTTCTTGGAGAAACTTTGGTCATTAGTCAGGGATCTATGGTGGGTCCCATTATTAGTGTTGGATGGCGTGATGCCAGTTCTTAGAAGATGAATTCATTGTTTAGCTTAACTTGAAGTTTTCTGAGATCATATACTTTTACACTTTAATGATCCTGAAGTTCTTGAGTAAGTCTTTGTATTCTTGGGTTAAGTGAAAAATCTTAAGATCTCACCTTTGTCGCCACTATGATTCCAAAACCAGTGAAATTGAACTAATGTTTGTAGCCCATGTGATATTTATCATGTGCTGCAAGGGTATGCGGTACTTTCTAGTACTCATATCAAAAGCTAAGTTAATTGAACATTCAAATAAGTAATTTACTCAAGGCGGTACTTCATAGTACTCTCATAATATCATTCAATTAGATGGAGGATTCAAGCATCTCTATTAGGGCTATAGATGCCTGGCTAGAAGTAGAGCAATGTTTGAGCAGAATCATAGAGACAACCTCATCGAGGCTATAGACACTTGACTAGCAGCAACACAATGTCCGAGGTAGTTCATGAGGTGAGTATCATTCATGTAGCTTAATGCAAGAGAACTTGGATGATCTTGGTTGCCAAGGGATGGGAATGCACTCATATGCACACACTTAGATCTTTGGGACATGGATGGTTTTGTTAAGTTTCTGATTCTTATCCTTTGATCTGGATTTTTGTGTAAATATTTAGCCTATTATGTTGGTAAGAAACTAGAGATTTTGGGTTCTTAACTGTTGTTTCTCCTTGAAATGCTTGAGAGCATTTCCCCAATACAATCGTCATTTTTTATGCCTTGCACATATGCCCCATTTTGCCAAATGGGGACCCCCTCTTTTTGCTTTGGCTTGAAGTCTCAACCTTTCCTCCTTACGATGATGAGAAAGTGAAATGGTGCTTAGAATGCAGGATTTATTCCAAATTTGGGTATTTTGCATGTTTGAAGTTGTTTGATGCCTTTGGTGATTGATTTAGAGGAGTCTTAATTGATTCTGTACTGAATAAATAGACCTTTGTTACCTTTTGCACTAAAACTGGGTGTTACTATAGTTTGCGCTAAAACCCTATGTCACTAGATATAGTCCTTAAAACTACTACTGCAAGAAGTATCATATTGGGATTCCTATTTTTCATGCCTCAAAATTACAAAATCATGTCAAATTTTGCAAAGTTTTACTAAGGGTTCCTTGTGCCTTCACCCTAACGCATGTCTCTGATGTCCTAACTTTACCTAAGTCTAAAACCCTGAAATCTTAAAAAATTGGTTAAGTTTGAAATCTGATGGATCCTCCAAAATCTAGAGTCTACATGTTAAATCCTATGGATCCGAAACCTATCTCAAACATCCTGACAGTATATTTCAAAATATTTAAAGTATAAATATCTAAACTTATACTTAAAATATATTTTTCAATATACTGTCACCCGGGGTATTTCAAAAGCGAGGGGGTTTTTTGACCCCTACTACAGTTTGCGCTAAAAAGTGACCCTACTGTAGTTTGTGCTAATTCAACCTCCTGCAAGATATATATCCTACAGGACCTAAATCTCCTACAATGAGGTAGAGGCCAATTTTCTTGCTAGAAGACTTAGCTCTAAAATGAAGACCTACTGGATATGTCTGGCAGCATGGAATTTCCCCACCATCCAGTAGGAGCCCAAAATCTTGCTTAATCGACACCCCCTAATTTCCCTACTAGAAGACTTAGTGCTAAAATGAAGACCTACTACATATGTCCTATAGGGAATGTCCAACAAGAAATGTCTAGCAGGAAATGTCTAGCAGACCCAGAAAACCCCACTTTTTCATATTTTGGGCTAGAAACTTGTTTCAAAGGCATGAATTTGGTTTGATTAGTGAACTAAACTTGAATTTTATTATGTCAACTTGCTTATCATGCTTGGGAAAACTTTGAATATCAATTTAGGCATTAATTATTGCATTATGCTGCTATATCCTATGACTGAACAAAAACCATCTTTTGAGGTTAAATGGTCAATTCAAGTAAAATTTTCATTTCATATGAGATAATTGCATCATTCCACTTATTCTTAAGGTTATCTATCATGATTGATGTAAAAATTGACAAGTTTTGGTACTACACATTAATATCTAGTGTTATTGCACATTAATATCTAGTAACGCTCAAAAATCCTACTTTTTACAAAAAAGGGTATAAAAACATGAAATAAAAGTCTACTGCTAGATCCAAATGGGTATAGAAACATCCTAGGTCACCATAGATGTGAAATGGGTAGTCAAAAATGATGAAAAACTCAAAAAATCACGGGAAAACACTAGATTTGTGAAGATGGTCATAACAACAAAATTAATATTGAGTTGTCCCAGATTGATCCACAACTGCAAATGGATGTATTTTGATCTATCTTAATGGAAAATGATTTGTTAAGATGAAATTGATGCTTGGCATTGTGCCTAGAAGAACCAGCTCCCAAAGTGCCTTATTTTGCCCCAAAAATCCATCAAATTTCCTAGTTTTTCTTTTGCAATCATAACCTTTCAGTTAGATCTAATCAAAGACATACTTTTAGGGGATTTATTCCAAAATATTCTAAGTAAAATGATTCCACTTGCGTTTGTTTTCTTCCTTGTGAAAAAATGGCTTATTTGGAGGCTTTATCGACAAATCGATGAAAGCACGAACTAGCGTACTAGTTCGTAAGTTCACGATTTCACCGATTCACCGATAAGACGACTGGGCGGGATGGATTTAGTGGAGATAAGGAAGAAAAAAGGGTGGCATGGAGAAAAGAAATAAAATAAAGGTCTTTATCAACAAAGTTGGAAGTTCATGAACTTCCAACTTCGCCGATGGAGAAAAGGTTGTGGCAAAAGGAAAGAAAAGAAAAAGAGCCAAGTCCTTTATTAGAAAAATTAGAGGTTTGCAAACCTCTAAGTTTGCCAACGGATGGTTCTTCCAACTGAGGATTCACTGACTAAAGATGACAGGGAGAAGGCCGCAACAAAAGGCGAAAGAAAAGTTCACCGCAGGGTATTTTCCCTGACAAAGGGAAAGAAGATGAAGAAGATAAGGCAGGTGTTGTCGGTGATGGGTTTGGTTCGTGAACTAAGAGGTTTGCTGAAAACCAAGTTTTCCACTAGGGAAATGTGCCGCCCAAGTAAAGGAGAAGCAAAGGTAGAAGGAAAGTAAGCGGGGAAAGAAAAGATGCAAGGAAGAGGAAAGTTCATCGACGAGGAAAGTTGTCGATAAAGAAGAAAAGGAGAGACAAGTCCAAAGTTCATCGATAGGAAAATTCACCAATAGAAAGGGAAAGGATAAAGCAAGTAAGAGATGGTGATAGAAAGAGTTTGAAAAAGGTGCAAGTTGCTAATATAGGGCAAAACAAGGCTGGTTTCTAAATGTTTAAAATCACTGACAAAGAAGAAGATAGAAAGAGAGAAAGAAATGGTTCGTAAAAGGTGAAAATTTCTTATAAAGGGCAAAAATGGTCTGGTTTGTGAAAGTCAAATTTCATTGACTAAAGGACAAGACATGCCAAGTTCACGTAAATGAAGATTTGCTGATAAGGCAAAAAGGAGGCTGAAAATGAAGATGAAGTGCCAAACAAAAAGGAATGTTTCCCACAATAGTGAATGTTTTTTGATAGAAAATAAAGGATGGGAAATGAAGAAGTTTGTGATAATGAAAAAAGGCCAATAAAGATAAGGAAGGCATGCCAATTGCAACAAGGTACAAGCAGATATGTACCCAGAAATTTATAATTTTGTAGAACAGTACCATTCTTTAAAACCTGGGTATATTTGAAGGAAGGACAACTTAGTAGATATGTAAGATGTTGCAGGTGTCAACATAAGGATTTGGCCTTCCTTCTTTATTGTTCTTGGTACACAAAGAGTGCAAGCAATCTTCTTCTGACATTTTCAGTATTGTCAGGGTGTGGGCTTTCTTTCCAAGCATGTAGATTTTCTAACATTGCCATGGGCCTAATTTTAATGCAGCATGGGTTGCTTGTTGACTAGTTTTCCAAAACCCAGGAGTTGCACAAGAACTAATTTCTATATATACATGTTTCAAATATGTTTTTTTGGTTGGTTACTAAACCAATTGCCTAGTCTGGAAGTGCCTAAGGAGCATTTTCTGGCATCAAATCATGATAGTTTAGTCTATAAGTGAAGGGATGTATTCAACATAGTGTAGGAAGGTTATGTAAAGCAGATATGAATGTAATAGAATGTATCCATAGGATTTTGTAATAATTTTGGCAAATGTATAATCGCAGTTATATTTTTCCCTTATGACATTTGTTGGTATGATTGTAACTAAAGTTTGGAGGTGTGTGATAGCATTCAAGTTAATACAATGCTTTGTATTTGTCATTCTTTTGTTGCATATAAATCATTGTAGTTCTCCTTTGGATTATTAAGTATCTGAATTGCATGAATATCTATTAGATTCATATATGTGAATATATGTCTAGTTCCATTGATCCTTTGCTACATATTTTCTTTCCTCCTTGCATTCCATGACTCTGTTTCCCAATAGAGTAGGCACCGGTCCATATTGGAGAGGGATCAATCACTTTTTAAAATAAACAAATCATTCACTTGTGGTTGAGGGGAAAAAACCATCTTTCCTGTACATGTACATTCACATAGTTGAATAAGCTATATAGGGGTTTTGTGATAGCTAGTCGTTCTTGACTTAGTGACAACTTTTGGGGTCAAGATGATGAGTTGGGTTTGGTTGTCCTGTTATTTTTAGTTGTTCATCTAGTTTTGATATTAATACCTACATACGTATACCCCTTGGAATATCCCTCTAGAGTTTAAGTTGAGCTTGAAGTGCAAAGGAGTCTACCCACTCTTGTTAGTTGGCCAAAATTGCCCTTAACTTGTTGATAAACCTCTTCCTATCACCTTGATGACAATCCTTGGCCTAGGTGATTTAGGAATGTTTTAGAGTTTTGGGTTGTAGTCATTTTGGGAACCAACACCCCCATTATCTGATCTTAGCATTTTAATTTTTTTATCACTTTCATTCTCAACTTGGTGTACAAACTCTTTGAAAACATCAAATGCTTCAAACTTGTTCTTCAAAAAATAAACCCAAACCTTTCAAGTGAAGTCATCGATGAATGACATGAAATATCAAGATTTTCCTATGAAAATTGTCTTCATAGGTCCACAAAGATCAGAATGAACTAACTCCAATTTCTTGGAGGCTCTCCAAGCTTTTCTAGAATCAATTTTTTTCTTTATGTTCTTTCCCCATAACACAGGCTTCACAAAAACACCTCTCTCTCTCTCTCTATATATATCTTAATCTTCCCCCTCTCTATCTTCATTTCTCTCTCACTCTCACTCTCTCCATCTCCCCCTCTCCCTCTACTTTCCTCCCTCTCCTTGCCTCTCTCTCCCCCTCTCTATCTCTCCCTCAGTCTCCCCCTCTATCCTTGTCCCTCTCCCCCTCTCTATCTCTCTATCTATTTATCTCTCTCTATTTGTTTTGTTTCTTTATTGAATATATGAAGTTATCATCAAGTATAAAATGCAATCATGTTATGAAACAAAATCACTTTATATATTGCACGATTGCATTATATAACATGATTACGCTATGGATTGGTATTTACCAATCCTAAATGTGATCATGTTATGAGTATTTAAACATAATGCAATCATGTTATTGTTAAAACTATTGGTTTGGCCACTTTTTTTATCCCTCAATTTGGTGCACTCAACCTAGAAATAACTATCCTTGGTGATCCTCAACCTTTCTAATATTACAAAATCTTGGAGGGGTTATACTATAAAATCAATCATTATCCCATTACCAAAAGTAGCTTTGAAATGGATAAATCTGTAACACCAAAACCAACAATATTTTCATCCTACATAATCGAAATGACCTCCCATCCACATCCAGAAAGCCACCTTCTAAATCTCATGTCAAGATCATTAATAAATGTTGTGGAGAGTATGAAAATAGATATTATTTCCATGTGGGTAAACTCCCCCTTTTGCCTAAAATTTTTGACAGTCCCAACATGAATAAGAAGATAACTTAGCTATCTCATCATTTTGGTACAACTTCTTTCATCAAATTGGGCTATCTTGCAGATGAGAAAATTAAAATCTCTAATAACTCTTGGCTATATAATGATGGTTTGGTAGCTTTCTTTTGAAGTAATGAATATTGTAGAGGAAACATGATATGCCAAGTCATTAACTACAAAGGAAAAGGATTAGGCCTTCATGAACAAGGAATCAAAGAACCTATACATGTTCATGAAAATCAAGGACATCATGGAATCAGATACAAAACCCTTAGTGATTAATATGAGGATGTTAGTGACACTTCCATGATCTTTGAGAAAGCTTCTTCTAGCATCAAGATAGGTTCCTCGCATAGTTTCTACAAAGATCTTAGGCCACCAACCTTTTCCATGACACCATTTCCCTTACCATTAACCTTAAATACCCTGTACTTATTGATTGGAACCAACAAGATCATGTACTGATGGATTTCTTTTAGAACAATGAAGTTATTGCAAACTTCATGGGGCTTTGAGATGGCACCCTACCAAGAGATCACCATATAACTTTTGAAATCAACCTTGATACATTAGCATATATCAATGAGCAAAGAAAGTTCCTTAATCAGAATAGATTCAAAAATTAAAATAAGTAAACAATAAAAGAATAAAAAATCCCCTTGTGAAAACCTCTCTGAGGCACTATCAAACCAAAAGAAAAAAATTAAAAATAAAAATTAGTCTATTCATGAAAATCTCTGGGTGTATGCATGGAGTTGTGGGACCAAAAAGTCGTCACATGACTTTTTGGTCCCATGCAAAGCAAAACACAAGCATATTATAATGCGCTCATGTTTTACTCTACATAAAAGTAAAAAAACATATTTCCTCATACCCGCGGCCAAAAATACAGTTTGGAGAGAAAAAACTAGTGGCATAGCATGAACGCATTCAAGGAAGGGTAAATCAAGAAAGTACAAAGAGAGATCGATATTTTCACGATGCCACCTTGCCAAACCTACTCCCAAAGACATCATGAAGCAAATTTAGAAGGTCTAGTAGTCAAACAAGGTAGGGTTTGATTAATTTTTGAGTTTGAAAATAATTTTTGACTTTTGCAATGTTTGATTAGTTTTTTATATTGAATTTATAGTTAATGAGGAAGGACAAAACAAAAATCAAACTGAGGGTCAAAACAACCTCGAAAACCCTCAAAACCCCCCACCTTCATGTCCTTGCCATGAAAGAGATACACAAGAAAACTATTTAGGGAAAATACAAGAAAATAAAAAACATCTTCAAACCCTAATTAAAATGTTTAACAATCCAAGTGCAAGCACCAATCATAGGAGAGCACTTGCGAAGTCATTAGAGATGAATGTTTCTCACACCGAATTGGTGACAAAACAAATCACCAAATTTCAAGACTATAGGGAGATGTGTTGGCAATACTATGCTAACAAATTGTCTTATGAACAAGTGAAGAATGAAAAAATTACAAAATCTGCATTATGTTCACACTTTATTAATCCTAAAACTAGCCAAAGACTATAAGAGCTTGCAAACGCTTCCCTATTCATTGGTGTAGGAATCAAGATATATCCCAAAACTTCTGGGATAGATGGTACATGGTGTTTGACGAGCATCCATGCAACAACAATGAGGTTCCACAATATTTCTTGAGGAAACTCCATTGCAAGTTCATCCTCAAGAAGATTCCTAATTATTTTGACATTTGAGAGTTCTAGGGTAGAGGTGGTGGCTTTGCCCAAGATAGAGAGGGGGCACAACAAGACCAAAACTGTGTACCTAGACCCCTATTGAGGCTAGAACGTGTGTCACTCCCTTCAACTTTGAAGGAGAGTGTTGAGGTGGAGACACTACATTCATTGAATGCTCTCACACAGTCTCTAGCATAGCACGGCAATGATCTCACCCATGATGATGAGGATGAGAGCAGCAGACATCATTTGTCCCCACATTTGTGCAGTTCATGTGGGAATATGTGCAATTATGGGATGCAGGACTCATGACAGGACTCTCGATAGGATGCTGCGACGTAGGGGCAACATTCAATGATGGACACATTCATATTGGATGATATTATTCTCATAGACATTGTCTTACAACGTACATTTGGTATTAACTCTCAGGTAATTTTTTACAAGTTTCATCTTGATTTAGTATATCTTATTTGAAATTTGTAATTAATTTTATATGAATACCTATATTATAAGTCAAAATTAATGTATGTAATTATTCGTGCAATGAAATTCTAGGGTTAGAGTCTTCATCATGCCTCTGTTAGTCATCTAGTGATAGGTTATAGGAGGAGGTTGAGTCAGCAAGTATGTAATTTATCACATGATCATAAATATAGTACATATATCAATGGTAATAAAATTTAGTGACAATTTGATGATTTCAACAGGGAGCTTCACCAGCACCTCCATGATTTCCTTCGTCCCCTGGACATAAAACCACTTATACGGAGGTAAATTTAACCATTTGTAATCATTATGAATTTAAATAATGTTATGTATCTATTTTAGTCGAATAACCTTGAACTCCATTTTCAAATGCTAAATATGGAGACTCATCTTCGTGAGTCAGTGTAGGTAGCCATTGTTGCAGCTATATTGTCTTCAAATCCTTTGACTGAGGTATGAGCCAATAGCATGGAAATGTCATTTTGTATTTCTTATTTTATCTCATGTCATTTGATGTACATAAATGATATTTATGTTTAGTCAATTTTGCTTGTTGATGCTTCTCACAGGAGGTCACAACTCCAACCCATCCAACTACGGACAAAGAGAGAGAAAAGATGATTGAGAGTGATCATCAAGTAGTGGTAAGTGATCGATTACATATGTGATGTTATATATTTCATGTTTTCTATATTAATGTGCATATTGTTTGATTGTATTAACAGATGGAGGTAAAAAAAGCTCCGTTGAGGAGGTCTACTTGACAGGAGAGAGAGGATGAGTCACTAATTGGCTCTCCATCTTCACAGCCAAGCAAGGGCCACCAATTATTTGATGAAATTCCATAGGAAACTAGATTTTGGAACTTTTTTATATGCCTAGATGGCTTTGTATACATACTTTTGTATGTTACCAATGTATATTTTTGTATATGCCTGTATGGCTTTGTTTGGACATGCCTATATGGCTTTATATATAGACTAGATGTTATGTTCATGACATTATGTATATGATAGTTTATATTAAATATTTAATATGATGATCAATTATCATTACAGGAATTTGGTTTTAGACATGCCAATTGTATTTTCTTGAAAGTTTATAAATCATTTTCAAATAATCCATTTTGTGCATATCTTGAAATCATTGCATTCCATGAGACTATGCATTTCTTTGAGGCATCATGTCAAACAGTTCACGCGCCTTGTCTATGCTTCCACACTTTCCATACATTTCTACAAGGGCAGTTGTAAATACAATATGTGACAAAATTCTTATATCCTTTATGCTTTGATGGTTGTCCACACCATGTTCCCCAGATCCCATTTTGGCATAGGCAAGGAGGATGTTGGATAAGGTTGTGCAATTTGGTTTTAGACATGCCAATTGTATTTGGTGGAAAGTTTCTTTTGTGTATTTGCTTTAAAGTTTCTAAAGCCTTATGAAAAATTCATTTTGTGCATATCTTGCAATCATTGCATTCCATGAGACAACAATTCTTTGAGGCATCATGCCAAACATCTCACGTTCCTCGTATATGCTTCCACACTTTGCATACATGTCTCTTAGGGTAGTTTCAACTACAACATTTGACAAAATTCCTATATCCTTTATGCTTTGATCTGGATGTCTATACCGTGTTCCAAAGATACCATTTCTAAGGTTTTAGAATTTGGCTTTACACCCACCAATTGTATTTGCTTGAAAGTTTCTAAAGCCTTATCAAAAATCCATTTTTTCCATATCTTGCAATCATTTCATTCCATAAGGTGACATTTCTTTGAGGCATCATGCCAAATAGTTCGCGTGCCTTGTCTATGCTTCCACACTTTGCATACATGTCTTCGAGGGCAGTTGCAACTACAACATCTAACAAAATTCCCATATCTTTTATCCTTTGATGGATATCCATTTTGGCATAGGAAAGGAGGATACTGGCCAAGGTTGTAGAATTTGGCTTTACACCCGCCAATTGTATTTTCCTAAAAGTTTATAAAGCCTTATCAAAAAAATCCATTTTTTGCATATCTTGCAATCATTGCATTCCATGAAATGACATTTCATTAAGGTGTCATGTCAAACAGTTCACATACCTTGTCTATGCTTCCACACTTTGCATACATGTCTACTAGGGTAGTTACAACTACAAGATCTGACAAAATTCCCATATCCTTTATGCTTTGAAGGATGTCCATACCATGCTCCAAAGATCCCATTTTGGCATATGAAGGGAGGATGTTGGCTTAGGTTGTGGAATTTGTCTTTACACCCATCAATTGCATTTGCTTGAAAGTTTCTAAAGCTTATCAAAAACTCCATTTTTTCATATCTTTCAATCATTGCATTCCATGTGATGACATTTCATTGAGGCATCATGTCAAACAGTTCATGTATCTTGTCTATGCTTCCAAACTTTGCATACATGTCTACTAGGGTAGTTGCAACTACAAGATCTGACAAAATTCCCATATCCTTTATGCTTTGATGGATGTCCATACCATGTTGCCAAAATAGGGAGGATGTTGGCTAAGGTTGTGGAATTTGTCTTAACACCCGCCAATTGCATTTGCTTGAAAGTTTCTAAATCCTTATCAAAAAATCCATTTTTCTCATATCTTGCAATTATTGCATTCCATGTGATGACATTTCTTTGAGGCATCATGCCAAACAATTCATGTGCGTTGTCTATGCTTCCATACTTTTCATACATGTGTCCATGGGTAGTTGCAACTACAACATCTAACAAAATTTCCATATCTTTTATGTTTTGATGGATGTCCATACTTGTGTTCCAAAGATCCCATTTTGGCATAGGCAAGGAGGATATTGGCTAAGGTTGTGGAATTTGGCTTTACACCCACCAATTGTATTTTCTTGAAATTTTATAAAGTGTTATCAAAAATATCCATTTTTTGCATATCTTGCAATCATTTCATTCCATGAGATGGCATTTCATTGAGGCATCACATGTCAAGTATCTTGTCTATGCTTCCACACTTTGCATACATGTCTACTAGGATAGTTACAACTACAAGATCTAACAAAATTCCCATATCCTTTATGCTTTGATGGATGTCCATACCATGTTCTAAAGATCGCATTTGGATTTACACCTCTCAATTGCATTTTCTTAAAAGTTTCTAAAGCCTTATTAACAAATCCATTTTGTGCATATCTTGCAATTATTGCAATCCATGAGATGGCACTCTTTGAGGTGTTCTATCAAACAATTTGCGTGCCTTGTCTATGCTTCCACACTATTCATACATGTCTACTAGGGTAGTTGCAACTACAATAGATTTGACAAAATTCCCATATTCATTATGCTTTGATGGATGTCCATACCATGTTCCGAAGATCCCATTTTGGCATAGGTAGGGAGGATGTTGGTTAAGGTTGGGGAATTTGGATTTACACTTTCCAATCACATTTGTTTGAAAGTTTGTATATCCTTATCAACAAATCCATTTTGTGCATATCTTGCAATTATTGCAACATATATACTATGAGCTTAATTATTGCAAAAGCATACACAATAAAAATTTCATAAATAAGGGTTTCCTTAAAAATCATTTTAGAGTTACAATAAAGCCATAGGTCTATCCTATAGCCCTTGCAAATATTTCAAATTCTTTTAAGGTAACATTTTTCTCATATGCACATACATAATTGTTATCCACATATTCAATCAAAGTAAAGCATTTTCACTTTGTTCTTAAGGGCTAATAACAATACATCTTATCAATGAGACTATACACATGGAACTAAAAATCACAACAATATTCAAGAGAAAACTAGTCATTTTAGAAGGCACTCTACTTTTTTCTTTACCATCATGTACAAATTCATTCCGAGCACATTAATAAAGGGTGTAGGGACAAGTTGATCCCACCATGAGGTTTGTAACCCAAGATTGGCATTTTATATTTCTATTCCAACGTTATACTCCACACGAGAGAGAGAACTTGAGTATAGGTATATTACACTGCACAAGCCTCTAGGGTTTGTAACTATGACTAACACAATGCCATTGACCTTCACCATAATGCTAATAAGATAAAGTTTAAATGTATAATACTTCTCAAGAAACCAAACCCTTTTCCACCATTCAAAATAAAACCGACATAATATTCATCATAGTCAACTTCACAAACACCTTCACAAAGCCTTATCACTATTGTAAAACACAATCAACCCAAAGAAGTGACACTTGAGAACCCACTTGAATCCAACCATGTAATAGGGTCATAGTAATCAAAGAGAAGAAACAACTAGAAGACTCAATATTACACAAAATTCACCACAACTAAGCCTTCACCATGAAGAATACAAGCCCTCAAACATATTCATGATAACTTCAAGTGAAGTATACACCAAGAATGAGTAGTAAGATAAGCCATAATGAAAGCCAAAAATCATGTGTTCTATCAAATAGTCCATGTGCCTTGTTTATTCTTCCACACTTTGCATACATATCTACTAGGGCAGCTGCAATTACAACATGTGACAAAATTCCTATATCCTTTATGCTTTAATGGTTGTCCATACACTATTCCAAAGATCCTATTTTGGTAGAGATAAGGAGGATAATGGAAAAGGTTGTGGAATTTGTCTTTACACATGTCAATTGTATTTTCTTCACAACAAAGAATAGACACAATTAATGAATTAAACCCTTTTATAACATGTGGCAACAATGTTAGGAGTTGGTTGCCTCAAGATAACTACATTTCTGCATTCAAGACTATTGTAACATTCTCCCTTTGATATAATATGTATGGGGTTTTCTTGACCTACTATTCATGTAAAATTACAACTCCTATTTTACCCATGATCACCCTAGATGGAATAGTGAATTCTTTGGGTTCCTAATGAGTTTTGTGATAATCTTAATAGGTTGTAACAGGAGGGGAATATGATAGTCCAGTCAAAGATAATGCCTTGCATATGAACAATTGATTGCCAATAATGACTCTAGATATGTGAATCATATGTGATGAACTTGTATACAACCCTGTAGACAATTCCTTGAATGCAATAAGACCTTGATCTCCATATCCATGCATCCCAAATAAGATCAAAATATCAGCCCTATTACATAAGTACAATGATAAAACGAGATTGTACTCATACAAATGAATCAAATCCAATCCATATCCATTATTTTATGCAAGTAGATCTAATTCCCAATTGAAATTCTTCATTTAAATCATACAAGATTTGGAAAAGATGAACATCCAACACCATGAGGGCCTCCAAACTCTTTCCACTACCATAAACTATCAAGCCCTAGGCTGAAAATGCTAATTCAGGCAAGGAATTTCTAATTTTTCTCTATAAGAATGCCTTCAATATGCAAAACAACTACATTTTGATCAAAGAAGAAAATGTTAAGACTTTGTATCTATACTAAGGCAAGTGTGGAGGGGCAAGCATATGAAATAGGTGTTGAAATTGGAAATTATAGGTGTAAACATGGTGATGACAACTACTTTTAAGGAAACAAATGCCACCTTTTGATAAAAGAAATTTGGTTTTTAAACTTGTCAAAGATTATCAAAAACCCCAACTGTACATTCCCACATGTGGACCCATAAGGAAGGTAGGTTGGTGCTCAAAATGCAAAAAAATCTCATTTTTCAATGCTCAAAACCCTCAAAAATTTGTCAAAAAGCTTATGACATTCAAAAAATCCATGCACAAGCTTATGAAGGGTAATTTGGCTACATTTATAAAGCAAATGGATAAAATATGTGTCTTCAACACCTTGTCCATACATGTGTATTGTAGTGGAAAGGTGCTAAGAGTCACATTTTGCATTCCATAGCTCATGGGGCCGAACCGACTGCGCCAATGCATTGGGGTGGGTGAGCAAATGCTAAGGGAGGTCTCATTTCATGTGCCAAGCATCCTAGTCATTCAAGGTAGCAGGCTACTGACAAAGTCCCTTAAGATCCCTAAGACCAAAAAACTGCCAAACTATGATGGAGCAATTCTCAGAATTCATTGCAGCTGGGAACATTTTGTTTGGACCTACATGTGTACATGGGGTCTGTCCATAATAACCTCTATCAATTTTGGTCAACTCCAGCCCATTTGACCATGCCGAAATCAAATGCATTCTTGCAAAATGCTTGAGTTTGGTGTAGTGGAAAGGTGCTAGGAGTGACATTTTGCATTCCATAGCTCATGGGGCCGAATCAAATGTGCCAACGCATCGAGGTGGGTGGGTAAATTCTAGGGGAGGTATCATTTCGTGTGCCAAGTGTCCCAGTCATTCAGGGTAGCAGGCTATTGGCAAAGTCTCTTAGGATCCCTAAGACCAAAAAACTACCAAACTATGACGGAGCAGTTCTCAAAATTCATGGTAGCTAGGAACGTTCTGTTTAGACATACAAGTGCATGTGGGGCCCATCCACAATAACCTCTCTCAGTTTTGGTCAACTCCAGTCTGTTTGACCGTGTTGAAATCAAATGCATTCTTGTAAAATGCTTCAGTTACTTTGTAGAATGTGTGTGATCATCACTAATATAAAAATGACATTCCCTCAAGATCTTCTTGTTTCCCTCTGTACTATCTTCTGCATGAATGAATACTATTTGTACAAATATAGCAACTTGTGTAGAGTTGTAATACCATGATTGCACCTCATTCTGTGGATGTAGTGTGTAGTTCTCTGCAAATTCAATAACTAAAATGATGATACCAAGTGGAAACGTGTCCTTGCATAACTTGAATTGCAAGTCCAACCATCAAGCTCTATGGGTATGCCTTGCATACTCGTAAGCTATATTATCTTAAAAAATTGTGTTTGAGTCACATCCAAAAAATACTTTGGATATGGCTCAACGTGATGATTGTTATGACAAACAAGCTAAGTATGGTGTACCCTTGTAAGCACTGAAAGTGTTGAATTATCACAATCAATCAATTGGCAATAAAGAAGACATTGAGTATGATGGCACACCTAGTCCAAATGATGAGCATGAGTTGAATAGTTTATATGTCACTATTGAGAGTGGAAATGAAGAGGGATTTTATGATTATGTTTGTCTAATAAATGACTCAAAACTTGTTGATTTTAACATGATTAGATTAGAAGTGAAATGTGTAATGACAATCTAGGCCTAGATGTTCTTGATGACATACATGAGCACATGTTGATTGTTGATCTCATATTCTACCATGATAAAACTCTTAAAGTTTTAGCTCTTTTGTGTAATCATAACTATGGTGCAATATTCAAAAGTTAGGAGAATGTCCTTGGTTTGACTAGCAATGATGTGACAATTGGTCTAAGTGGTAGGACACTAATCAAGACTCCTTGCCTTCAATAGATATGTTTGAAATGTTAAGAGACAAAATACTAACTAATATTAGAAACTATCTTTATGATGCAAGACTTAACAAAAATCATGCTGAACATGTAAAGAGCATCAATTATAGTTTGAATTAGCTATTCAAGATAGCCAATGGGTGAAGCCATCAAGAAAGGAGTAATTTTAAGGCTAATTACGATGACAGAGTTGTTGGTGATCTTTTGATTGAGTTTTATGATGACAAAAGACTAAAATATAGAGTTTATTGCAGCCTAACCAGTTTGATTTCTTGGAGAAACCTAGAGATGGCAGTCCAAAAAATTTAGAGGGTACTTGAAAACAACAAAGAACTTATCTAGTATAGGTCCATAAAATGAAACTCAAACTAATTTTTTAGAGGTAAATGGCCAAGAGGATGATAGTGACAACTCATTACTATATGAGAACCAAATATATCAGATTTGTAGCATCAATAGCACTATATTTTAAATGTTGATACAACTGGTTACATTAGAGGGTATGATACATTGTTATAGGGAGGTATCTATGCCATAGTTCAAATTCAAGATACAACAAATTCTATTAATGATTCAAGATACAAAAAATTCATGTATATATCATATTTTAATGGTTCTAATTCTATTAATGCACATAATGATGACTTTTTTAACTTAGATAGTTCCACTTTTAGTGATTGTGAGTGTTCTAAAGAACATAAAGTGAAGTAAATGAATACATAAAGAACATACATCAAAATTTGATATTCGAGTTGACCAATTCTCCAAAATTTGGCTTCAAAATCCTCAAATTGATCTTTTTGGCAATTTCCTTCCTATTGAATATTGAATTCTATTTAACTCTAGAATAGGATTAGTGAAATTTATGAAAAAAATCAAACATATATCATCAAACTCAATTTAAGTACATGAAAATTAACTTTGAAACAATATGAAACATGAAACTTTCAGTTTAAATAATCAAATTTTGTCCAAAAATATGAAAAACCAGTTCTTGTACTTTGAAAAAACAAAAAAAGGTGGTGGATTGATCAAACAATGATTCTTAAAATGTCAAACACCATGAAAAAATGTTTTCTTGTCCAATAGCATGCATGAAAATCATGGAATAACAAACATGTGGGGTCTAAATCAAGGATCCCGCATGTTTTTTCCTATTTTTTTCTTCCCAAAATGCGCTCACATTTTGGGAAGCATGAAACCTTTATGATTTCATGCATGCAAACAAGTATAAGTGTTTTCTCTCTATGTATAAGTATGTATCTATAAGTATATATCTATGTAAACCTTTATGTATAAGTATATATCTATCTCTCTATCTCCATATCTTTCTCTCTAAACCCCTAAACCCTAAATAATGCCCATAAACCCTAAACCATTACCTCCCTATCCCTCCCTCTCTAAACTCTTAACCCCTAAACCCTAAATCCAATCAACCCTAAACCCCTATCTCCCTGTCTCTATCATCCCTCTACCTCTCAATCTCTCTACCTATGTCTCTAGCCATGTCCCTCACCCTCTATCTCCCTATCTCTCCCCTCAGTCTCCTCTATATCTCCCTATCGGTCCTCTCTATATCTCCCTATCGGTCCTCTCTCTCTAAACCCCATCCTAAACCTCTAAACCTTAACCCCTAACCCCTAAACCATATACCCTAAACCCTAAATAATGCCTCTAAACCCTAACCACTAACCCCTAAACCCCTAAACCCCAAACCCCTAAACCATATTTACCCTAGAAGTAACCCTACACCTATATCTACTTGTCTCTCCCAATTTCTATTGGTCCCCTCTCTCTATATTCTCTAAGCCCTAAACCCTAACCCCTAAACCCTAAACCCGAGCAACCCTACACCTATATCTACTTGTCTCTCCCAATTTCTATCGGTCCCCTCTCTCTATATTCTCTAAGCCCTAAACCCTAACCCCTAAACCCTAAACCCGAGCAACCCTAAACCCTAAACCCTAAACTTGAGAAACCCTAAACCCCTAAACCCTAAATCCTAACCCCTAAACCCTAAACCCTAAACTCATAAACCTCAAATAATGCCCCTAATCCCTAAACCCTAAACTTAGGCAACTAGGCTAAACCCCTAAACCATAAATAATTCCCCTTTAACCCTAACTCATAAACCCCAAACTTGAGCAACCCTAAACTCATAAACCCAAAATAATGCCCCTAAATCTCTCTCTCTCTCTCTCTCTCTCTCTCTCTCTCTCTCTCTCTCTCTCTCTCTCTCTCTCTCTCTCTCTCTCTCTCTCTCTCTCTCTCTCTCTCTCTCTCTCTCTCTCTCTCTCTCTCTCTCTCTCTCTCTCTCTCTCTCTCTCTCTCTCTCTCTCTCTCTCTCTCTCTCTCTCTCTCTCTCTCTCTCTCTCTCTCTCTCTCTCTCTCTCTCTCTCTCTCTCTCTCTCTCTCTCTCTCTCTCTCTCTCTCTCTCTTATCGACAAAGAACACGAAAACAAGAAAACTAGGACATGCAAAGAGGGATGAGGATATAAATTGGGAGGATTAAATGGAAACAAGATAATTTATGAAAGTTCATTGGATGGGAAGAATGACAAGAAAAGGTAGAGAGGGGAGGGAAGTAGAGAGTGATAGAGAGGGTAGGAGGTAGAGAGGGGAGGGAAGTAGAGAGTGAGAGAGGGTAGGAGGTAGAGAGGGGAGGGAAGAAGAGAGTGAGAGAGAGAGTAGGAGGTAGAGAGGGGAGGGAAGTAGAGAGTGAGAGAGGGTAGGAGGTAGAGAGAGGAGGGAAGTAGAGAGTGAGAGAGAGTGTAGGAGGTAGAGAGGGGGAGAGAAGAAGAGAGTGAGAGTGAAGGTAGGAGGTAGAGAGGGGAGGGAAGAAGAGAGTGAGAAAAAGGGTAGGAGGTAGAGAGGGGAGGGAAGTAGAGAGTGGGAGAGAGGGTAGGAGATAAAGAGGGGAGGGAAGTAGAGAGTAAGAGAGGGTAGGAGGTAGAGAGGGGAGGGAAGAAGAGAGTGAGAGAGAGGGTAGGAGGTAGAGAGATGAGGGAAGTAGAGAGTAAGAGAGGGTAGGAGGTAGAGAGGGGAGAGAAGTAGAGAGTGAGAGAGAGGGTAGGAGGTAGAGAGGGGAGGGAAGAAGAGAGTGAGAGAGAAGGTAGGAGGTAGAGAGGGGAGGGAAGTAGAGACTCGGAGAGAGGGTAGGAGTTAGAGAGGAGAGGGAAAAAGAGAGTGAGAGACAGGGTAGGAGGTAGAGAGGGGAGGGAAGTAGAGAGTGAGAGTGAGGGTAGGAGGTAGAGAGGGGAGGGAAGAAGAGAGTGAGAGAGAGGGTAAGAGGTAGAGAGGGAAGGGAAGTAGAGAGTGAGAGAAGGTAGGAGGTAGAGAGGGGAGGGATGAAGAGAGTGAGAGAGAGGGTAGGAGGTAGAGAGGGGAGGGAAGTAGAGAGTGAGAGAGGGTAGGAGTTAGAGAGGGGAGAGAAGTAGCAAGTGAGAGATAGGGTAGGAGGCAAAGAGGGGAGGGAAGAAGAGAGTGAAAGAGAAGGTAGAAGGTAGAGAGGGGATGGAAGTAGAGACTCAGAGAGAGAGTATGAGGTAGAGAGGGGAGGGAAGTAGAGAGCGAGAGAGAGGGTAGGAGGTAGAGAGGGGAGGGAAGCAGAGAGTGAGAGAGGGTAGGAGGTAGAGAAGGGAGGGAAGTAGAGATTGAGAGATAGGGTAGAAGATAGAGAGGGGAGGGAAGAAGAGAGTGAGAGAGAAGGTAGGAGGTAAAGAGGGGAGGGAAGAAGAGAGGGTGAGAGAGAGAGGGTAGGAGGTAGAGAGGGAAGGGAAGTAGAGAGTGAGAGAGAGGGTAGGATGTAGAGAGGGGAGGGAAGTAGAGAGTGTGAGAGAGAGAGAGGAGGGGAGGGAGTGAGCATTTTAGTTTAGCATAACACAAGTGCATTATAACGCGCTCGTGTTATGTGAATGCACATAATGCGAATGTATTATAATGCGCTTGCATTATGCTTTGCCTTGGAAATTTCCAAGCCTTAGGCTTGGATTTTTCTTGGGCTTCCAACCCAAAGGCTTGGACTACGTTTAGGTCGTCCAAAGATGCATTTTTCTAGATTCTAACTAAATTCACATAATCTAGAGCATGCTCCCCATCAAGATTGCACTTTTTTCAATGAAAAGTCAAAAAAAATACCACCATAATCTTAAGCTCTCTATTAGCTATCTAACCATATAATTTTTTTCATGTTTTGATTATGTTAAGGGTTTCATCTTTAATTTATATTGTTAGTGTATCCATTTTTTTGTCAAAAATAGTGTTTGATATTTTTGACTTTTTTTAACCATTCATCAAAATAGAAGCCATGAGTTTTCCATAGTCCATGATAATAAGTTTGCATTTGCTTCTGGACTCCACTATGTATGTTTTTGAATAAAAATCTCAAATCAGTTACATTTTTAGAAACTAGAATCCATTCTACATGTATTAAAAAAAAATGATTTTTGATTAGTTTTCAAAAAATTTAGGGGGGAGCACACTCAATTTTTTATTTTTCAGGATGTGTCCACTTTGAAAATTAGTAAAAAATTAATTATTCATGAAAAAATTATTAGAAAAATTAGGGATAAACAACATGGTGTTAGCTAATTTCTCACTAAAGCGATTTTTGAAATACTAAAAAAATGTTAACATTTTAGGGGGAGCACACTATATGCTATGTTATGTTTTTTTGAGAAAAACAAAACCAATTTGTGTGCTCCCCCTTTTTGAACCTCTTACTCTCAACCATTTTTGAAAAACATTAGTAGTTTAGAAACTAGATTTGGAGCACTATGACTCTTGTTTTGGTTGTATCTTCAAATTTTGAGTGTAACTATCTTCAATTTCTCATCCAACATCAGTCTTTCCTGATTTTAGAAAAAAAAGTGGCATCTTAAGAGCCCCTTTTGGTCCCTCATCTTTGTGCATTTAGCCCTCTGAGATGATAATTGACAAGGAACTCAATCTTCCCACATAGTTATAGGATGGATTTTAATTTCTCATTGAGCATACAATTGGTGTTAACATTGGAATAGAAGAAAATCTCAAAATGATTAAGTTTGGGGCTACTCTTAGTCCTTTAGAATAGGAAACTTTTTTTGACAACTTGTAGGATCATTTTTAGCACATCAAATTTGAATACATTGCTCATGTAAATAATAAATATGGAGATGTTATGGATACCATTGGTTCTCTTCTTTAGATATAAAAGAATACCCACTAGTGTCAACTAATGATCCTAGCATATGATGCCATGAAATCTAAAATGGTGTATGAGATTGTTGTTCCTAGTTCCCTTTAGTATCATGCCATTTACATGTACCTTCATAATAACATCATCCCTCCTACTCTTTTATATAACCAACAAAAATCCTTCATCTAACATGCATCCCACTTCACCCTTCTTTGTGGCACCCAATTTCAAAGGAGCTCTAAAGGTACCTTGCTAAGATGTTCAAAGGAAACTAATTCACTAATCAAGTAATTTCATGATAGAATCTATAAAGAACATAGTAGGGGCATGGTCCTCATGTCATCATTTCCAAATTTAGGATAGGAGCATATAAGTTAGTCAGGTAAGATGTACAAGAACTTGAAAATCTTATTAACATTCTACATCTCAAATGCTTAAATCATACTAGAAGGATCTAATGCTACTATATCAATCAATAAATAATTACATAAGTAAAAAAATAGAAAAAAAAGTAAAGAGAAAAATTTCATCCATGGGTGAAAATTTCCATTCCTTTGACACCTTAGGCAAGTACCATGTAATGAAAACCAATTGTTTGTGTCATGTAATCTATTGTCTACAACTACCCTACACTTGGGGGTAGGCCCCATTCTATCCAATCCTCAATATTCTTGACTATCCTTGACATTATCCATTATGGTCAACCATTCTTCTCCCTACTTTTGACCTTGATAAGAACATGGAAAGTGTCTTGAGGCATGTTTTGGGAAAATCTTGGTACATCATATCTTCTTCATAGTGCTTTTCAACATAACATCAACATGACACATGGGAAAACCTGAACAAGTCCAAAAATAATAGAAAACTTGCACAAATCCAAAAAACATTAGAAAAATACAAATACAAAAACATTAGATAACAATCAAAATGTAGAACAAATAAAAAATTTATCTAGAGAAAATCTAAAAATTAAAAAAAGAAAAAGAAAAATCAAAATAAAAAAAAGAAGGAAAATTACAAAAATCCAAAAAAATGCAAAACTATTTGAAAAGTCCTTAGTTTTATTAAAATCCCTATTCAATTTTTTTAAAAATATTTTTATTGGGATACATCATTCCCAATCCAACCCCCTTGCATACATCATTACTTGGGGAAAATCAAGGCTATCATTATCATCAATCCATAATTTATCTTAATTTTTAACCTATTAAGGACAAGCAAAGCTAGATCAATTTTTTGTTCATATTCTTTTCTTTTGTTTATTTGTTTGTTTATTGCATATGTGTTAGTCCTTTTAGCATATCATATCAATGGCATCATGGTCTTTCATATCATGGTGCCATATGTGATAAGCCTACTTGTGACTTTTTTGGGTTAGCTCCACAACATCTGGCAATCATGTCGTCATGGTTTTTTTATATCATGGCATGTCTTGTTATATGCTATACTAAATCATGTTGCTCAAATATTTGAAATTTTGTGCAAGCTTTGTAGCATTCATCATCACATCATCTACACTCATACTCATCTTATTCTTAAATATCTCTTCTTAACTAAGTATTCATAACTAACATTCATTCTTTCTTTTTCCCACCACCTTTTATTTTAACCCATCCATTCTAGTCCAAGTTCTTCTATTTCATAACCCTCTTCTCATTTTGTGTGCCCATCTATATCTTCATCCTTGCATGTCCTCTCAAAGGGGCATTTTCATAGCCACATGCCACTTGGGGTATCCTCACGCACCTATTCTTTATCTTCTTCTTCTACCTTCTTTGAAAATCCACTTCTTTTTTTCACTTGTAGTTCCCTTTAAGAAATGAGCAAATGTAGACATCTAATTTTTTTTGCAATAATGTTGTCATCAATCTGTCACTCTAATAATACAAGATGTCAAAATCACCATGTTATTTCCTAATCACACCTTCCATAATTAATCCCATTTAAATCCCCCTTACATCACCCTATAATTAATTAATTGATTAATCATTATTAATTAATTAATTAGCTTCCTAATTAATCCATGCACATATATCTAATTAAAATAAATAAATAGTTCTAATTATCCTCACCCATATTCCACTCCATGTCAAATCAGTCAATCCCACATTCCACTCCATGTCAATTTAATTAACTCTAAATCAAATTAGTTGACTAAGCAATCAAGTCAATTGGCTAGTCAATCAAGCTAGTTGATTAGTCAACTAAGTTAATTGACTAGTTAATCAAGCTAGTTAACTAGTTAATTAGATTAGTTGACTAATCAATCAAAAAAGTTAACTAGTCAATCATGATAGTTGACTAATCAATCAATTGAGTTATTTACTAGTCAATCAAACCAGTTAACTCTAAATTAGTCTTTAGTCGAGCTAAATTTGATCAAATTGATCTTTGACCATTCATACTTTCACCCTTCAAATAAATAAATCAATCTCGTTGAACATCTTTGTAGATCTTGCAAGAGCTAACTATAATATTTGAATATCTTTAAAACTCTAAACTTATGAATCGAGTTATCAACATGCTGCTAGAAAGCTTACACATTCGTTTGAACACCTACATTCCATCGACAACATTAGAAAATCCAAACTAACATTCGATATGAGGTTTGTAAGTATTTTAGAGTTTGATTTTGATTATTGTGTTTTGATTTATTTTATATTCTTTAAATTACTGTTTACATAAACAAATTAATAAATATGAACATTAGGAATGCAAGGTTGAGGCACCTTTTCTCTGTTGTTATATGGAGCCTAATCAAACTCGGAGGTTAAATTTTTCCCACTTTTATCAACACGGTTTCCCCCCAAATTATTCCATGGGGGTTTGGGGGTAGCGCCCCTTGTGAGGTCTAGGGGCAGCGCCCCTAGTGTGTTCCCTGTCACGATACAAGACGGGGTCAAGGGGCAATGCCCTCGAAACCTCAAACGATTTTTATTATTTTATAAAGGTGTCAGGAGTTATTTTTATATTGGCTAACATAAAAAAAACCCTATTTTTGTAACTAACATAAGTCTTGATAAAAATGACTAAGGGTTAGGGTTTTCGTTGAGATATTGTATTGTAGCATTTGCAGTGGTATTGAGTTGCAAGGATTGCTGATTGTAATAAGTTTTGATTTAATGGATAATAATATTGGATTCTCTGTTGGTGGATGTAGCCCGAGTTTGGGTGAACCACATTAAAACTTGTCTCTCGCTATTATTATTTTCTGTGTATTTTCATTCCTCTATTTAATTTTTATTTGCATTTAATTGATATCTTCTGCATGCAATTCCTAACATTCCCAACATGAAGTTTGCATATTTTATTTCTTTGGTGGATTTGCATTTCAAGTTTTGTAAGTGACATAATCATTCATTCTAGACTGATTTTTTAATCAATCCACAAATTTCTAATTTCTAGAGAATTTGTTGTTCTAAAGATGAAGGCATAGAATGAGGCACTTTGGAACCAAACAATCTCCAAGATCAATTTAGCTAGCGCATCATTTTTAAGTTCTCGGTCTGACAACTTAAAATTAGTGAACCATTAGCTAAGAGCATCCACATCAGTAAGGTAGGCCCTTTGCTCGCATACATCAAAGTCAAAGAGCAAGTGATGTCAACTCAACCACATGACATAATTTCATGCCCTAAAGGACTTGTCAACCTAATAATTCTTTCCCATTGTACAATTAGTTAAAGATGTCCAGGCTATCATCTTGGTGGGCCCTTTTTTATCTTTTACAATTTCTAAAGGCTAATGAAAAGAAAGAAGCCAAAGGTTCTCATATGCTAGATGGCAGATTTTCTCATTCTAGAGAAGTTATTAGTTTGACAATAGATTACTATTGCATCATGGACTAGAAATAGACACAATGACATTGGTGGGTCCCTTCCCTTCATGGTCCCAAATAAATAAAGGTAGGTAGATATCTAAAACACTTTAGAACTTGTTGATGAATGTTTTTACACATGCACATCAGAGTTAAAATTCACAAAGGAACCTTAGCTGTCTTGGAAGATATGAAGAATTCACTGAGAATTCTTAATCTCAAGTTTCTGTATGGTCAGGTCTTAACTGTGTTGGATAGGTTAGTAGTTCATTGTGAAGCTGTTTGTTCAAGGGGCCTTATGTGACTTAAGTGTTATGTGATGACTGAACTTGTTCAATTTATGTAAATTACAACAAATTACACTCAAATGAGTGATCATTTGCATATATTTACCATTCTCTTACAAAGCTTCATATGAATTTCAATAAACATGCTCTGTTTTCCCAATTTCTATGAAAACTGCTAAAGATATTTGAAATTCACAATTATTTATCTAAATCAACAGCAATTTACTTATGATGACTGCATGTATGCCAATTATTTACTCTTTTGATAAAAAAATAGAAAAGATAAGGTTTAGAAACATGGTTAAACTACCATACAATTCTTTGTTACTCACGCGTATAAGCCTTCTTATCATGATCAATCCAAAAGTAGTTAAATTCTCATATGTAAATTTTGAGCAATTTCATAAATCAACATATAGAATTGCATTCCTCAAGGGAAAATACATTAAGAATACCTAAAGCAACTGACACTCTGGAATAGATGTAGAAAGTTGATGTTTGTATTCATTAATATATGCTAGCCATTTCAAATTTAAAATATCTTTATGACTTCAAAATCTCTTGAATGAATCAACAATAAAATCAACACTTATAGATGCTTTCTACAGATGTAGAAAGGAGACAGGATATTCCACATACTCCTCACTACAGACAATAGGGAAATTTCTTCTCTACAACTATGCTCAAAGCACTATTCTCTAGTAACTTCTCTTGCATACCCTATATAATTTTTATGCTTTCATGTATTCCTGTGTGTCTAAATACAAGTAGCATGGCTCATTATATAGATTTGAATCCCCCTTTGCTACGGTTATAACAAATACAACCAATGGCTCCCCTTCACTCTACAGAAATCAATGGTGAAAGAAAAAGCCCATCCAAAATATCTAAAAAGCATATTCCATTTATAGTGCAAAGAATGTTTTTAGAATCTTTTTGAAACCTCAAAATATCTCCTTAGTTAACATTTTCTTCCTTAGACTTTGTTTCCACCTCCGTGACCTCCTAATCCTGATGAGCAGCATCCTGATCTTGATTCGATTTAAATTCATAAGCCCTCCTTTGCCTCTGCAATTTCCTTTGTTCTCGCTTGGTCTATTTCCACGCATACCCCCTTATACCTGATACAATAACAAAAACATACAAAATGGAACCCATTAGTTCATGAAATGAAATGGAATTAATATTAGTTCCACCTTTGTATCCTCCTTCCCGCATATCATTTTCTTTGTATATCAGATACAACCCCATCATACATACAAATCTGGACCCAATTGGTTTATGAATTGAATTTGAAATTGTTATCGGTTCTAACTTTGTATATAACCCACTATATTACCTTTTGCATACCAGATACATACAAACTGCCATGCATAAAAAACATTTGACTTAGACTTTCATTTTTTTTGTTTATGTATCCAAGGCTTGATTTAACTCTACTTGACATCCAGGACTGCATTTTCCTTTATATACCTACTACATTCACTTTTGCATACATTCTTGTTATACCCATGCAGGCCCCAGCTATACTTCATAATGTTTGGATTCCTTGTGAAGTCCGGTTTTGTATCTTGTTAGTTTTGTATATTAAATACATGCAAAATATACATGCAAATACATATACAAAAATAACCCCTTATTCTGCTTTCTAGGTCTGATTTAATTTGTTTTCAGGGCTGGATATGTATACTATGGAAACGTATACGGTGAGAAATATTTTAGTTATACAAATGTATGTTTTACTTCGAATTGGATATTTCCCGACGTCCATGCATATATACTAGATTTGTATATCCTATACAAGTGTTTGTGAATTTCATCCTTTTATACACCATATCATAAAATGTTGTTAGGTCCAAGTATGTATATTTTGTTTTAACACTTAAGATACAAATGCAAAAGCGAGCAAAACCTCAATGTATATTAAGACCCAACAAACATAAAACCATGAATTTGATACACATGCCAACAAAATTATATATGAGAAACCACTCCACTCAACTATTGAATTCATCAAAAAATTTGTAATTCTCACAATACAAGGAATTTTCAAATGGTCCAAAAGGCAACATAATTCATTGACCTCACCCGCTCTTACCATGCACTATTCATTTTGACTTTCAAGCACCCAAGATATTTTTCCCATACTGCCAAACCAACAGAACCACACACAAGCCAAAAGCAACAGGGGGTCCTCATTTTACCTCCAGATAAAAAAATTGGGCGTGTTGTGAACATCACAACAGAACTATTCAATCTTCTTCAAGATCATCGGACCATGCATGATATTGAATTTGTGAGCCTAACAAATTCATATCATTGTGCTATTGGTTCCTAAAATCTACATAAGCATTCCAATGGCCCCACCACTCATCTATTAAAAAAATTAAAAATAAAAGGAAAAAACAAATATATATATATATATATGGCATGGTCAAATTTTAATATTAACTATTTTTTTACAGTTTCTAAAAAAATTTACATGTATTAACATACGGTAAAATATTTATTTTCATCATATTTTACGGTTAAAATCTTTAAATATAGGTATACGGCCATCAAATTTAAGCCCTACATGTAGGCTGTAAGCTGCTGAAGCAGCCAACAAGAAAAATGCTAAAAAAAGGATCTACAACAGAAAGAAGTCCCTGATAGAAAGTATAAGGGTTTGTTGCCTAATGCCAAAGGAAGAATCCAAGATAATAAGGCACAATCATGGGAGTTGGAAATCACTATTAGACAAGGAAGGAAACTATGAGTTTGTGAAAGATTAATAAAAGTTGAAGCCGCTATAAGTGGAAATCGCAACAGAAGACTGCAGGAAGAAAAGATAGAATCGTTTCCAAAGATAGTAAGGTAGACTTGCAGGCCTAAAAAGGAAATTGTGGTCAATTTGAAGATTGAAAGAAGGCCACAGTCTTTGAAGACAAGATTTTTTTTAATAGCGATTATCACTATAGAAAGGATCATCCAAATCTGAAGAACCTGCCGTAGCAAAAGATCAAATAAGTTGGAAGAAATTGAATTGGGGTTTTTTCAAAGAAAAATTACTAAGTTTAATGACATTGTAGAAGGATATTTTTGAAGGATTGAAGACACACGAAATCACGGAAAACAATGGCAATAATGCAATAGCAGAATAGTTTGTTACTGCAACAACACTAACTAAGAAAATTATTTCTAAATGGGAAAGGTTGGTAAAAGAACATAAAAAGAAAATGAAAATTTGATGGTTGAAAAGGATATTTCAAGGAAGACTAATGAAAGTTAAAAAGATTAATGTAGAATTGATAGAAAGGATAAAGCAGTTATGAAAAGGATATTTATGAAAATTTATGTAAAAAATGATATTCTGGAAAAAGAAGTGGTGAAGGTTCAAAAGAAAAATGAAGAGTTAGAAGAAAAGTTGAAGTTGTTTGAATATTTGGAAAAAAAAATAAAGAGATTAGAAAAAGAAAATATTACTCAAAAAATTGAAATATGGAAGTTGAAAGAAAGAATAAGTTAGATCAGTTATTTGTGGCATGCATATAGGAAAATGAATGTCTAAGGTTTAAAATTTTACTTTGTGATGTTTCATGTGATACAAATGATTTGTGTGATATAGCTGAAGTTTCTTTAGATAATGAGAGTAAAGTCAAAGATAACAAGGTGTTTGAATTTACAAATATTGCTAGTTGTGATGATAATGACAAAGGAAGTTCTCCAAAAAATGTTGATTCCAAGGTGATGAAAAAATAGGTTATGATAAAAAAAGTTTGGGAAAGTATGGACAATTAATTAGAAAGCCTATTGAACCTAGAATGAGGCCAAAGCATGAAGGTCTTGGATATAGAGGAAAATAAAATATAAATAATGTCATAGGTAATACATGTGCTAACAAATTAGTTCAAGAAAAACAAAATTTCCAATGTTCTCATTGTTATAGGTAAGAACATAGAAAGAAAATGTGTTGCGATATTCATCCTTGTAGTATTTGTGGATTGTAGTATCATTCTAAAAAAATGTGTTGGAATAGAGAGTGGAAGGAGGAATCTATGATAGATTGCATGCAGATGAATTGTGGATGCATTGATGGATCAAATTAGCAACAGGTTACAAGTATCTTCAAAAAATTATACATATATAAGTATTCACATGTCGAACAAAAAATGAATGTTTGAGCTGGGTGATAGATGATTACTTGTTTTGATTCAAAATAGGTCATTATATTATTATATGTGAAAGGTTTCATGTAATGGTGATTTTGCATGAAGAGTACTTCCCCACATTTCATCAAAGAGATAGTAACTAGTTTGGAGAAAGCTACTTGAAGATTGGTGGATTTGAAAATTGGTTGACAAAGATATTATGAAGATATATAGCTTGAGAATGTAGAAGCATTTATGGTCAAAATTAAGGGGGAGTGTTGGTGATTAATTTATCCCTAAAAGATTATTAATTATTGTATTTTGTAATTAAATGAAAAAGAAAAAAATGCAAAATTAGAGAAGTCTAAAAAAGAACTAGTAAGTTTCTAAGATAAGTCTAGATAAGGATGGCTCTAAAAAGAGGGGGCTTTGTTTAAAAGGTTTCTAGATAAGTAAACACAAGGTTTAAGAAATGTCTAGAAGGTAAAAATATTTAATGATGTATACTAGTATCATATTGGAAAGTCCTTTATAAAAGAGGCATGATGTAACAATTTTGGGTGCACATGTTTATGTGATCAAGTAATCTTGTGATCAAAGAATAGAAAGAGTTTGGTGAATGTTGTAGCATTGTAAGTCTGACCATTTGTGATGTTTGTATCAAGAAAGTGATCAATGAGAATCAATAGAAGTTGAAGGGTTTCACCATTTGCGTGTTTCTATAGATCAAGTAATCATGTGATCAAGGAATAGAAAGAGTTTGGTGAATGTTGTAGCATTGGAAGTTTGGCCATTTGTAATGTTTGTATCAAGAAAGTGATCAATGAGAATCAATAGAAGTTGAAGGGGTTCAACATTTGTGTGTTTCTATATTTATGTGTTCCTAAACATTTTGTGTTTGTGCATATTTTGCACCATCAGCTTCTTTGGTGCCTTTGCCATGGGCTAAAAAATCATCAAGTATATAGTTTTCTGTCGACTGGTTAAATTAATTTGATCTTGTCTTTTTTATCTATGTTATTCTATTGAATGGGATGAGTTAAATTGGTTAAATTATTAGTTTGTATTGTGGAGATGAAATTTTCTCTCTCTAAAAGGATATTTAACTTGGAATTTTAAGTTTTAAATTGTAATTTTAGATTGTTAATTTTTAATATGGATGTAATATCTAAGATTTCTAGATTGTAATTCTTGGTCTTCAATTATTAATTATTAGTGTGAATATCTAAATTGTTGTCTCATATATATTCATCTTAGGAGTTATGTTCATATGAGCCGGCATATTTGTAAACCATCTGAAATCAAAAAAATTTAATGTTATTCTGAGACTTTCTATGTGAAAGGAAGCAAAGATGCGGAACATTGCTTCCAACACTAATCTATGTGGGGGAGATGGAGAAAATTCATACAAATCATTAAACTGTTATAGTGAAAGAAACACATTCAAATACATGCATAAAAGAATAATACCATAACACACATATTTATGTGGGGAAAACCTTTCCAGGTAAAAAACCCCACACACCAAAAGCATAGTACTTTGTATTATCAGTAACAAACAATTACAATACAATATCAACACTAAGCTTCTCCAGGTGTTTACCAATCTTCAACAAAAATTTGGGATAATTTTGGCAGCATAATATTGTCTCAAAAGTTCTCAACTTTTTCTCTGCTCAAAACACTAAGGCATAGAATATTTAAGAATGATCAACAACCATAAAGAGATAACATCTAACATGAAATATTCAAAACGAACCCTAGTGTAAACTTGAGTTAAAAACAATGCATAGTAGCATAGACGACATTGTTTACTTCATGCAGATCCAAAACAATGCAACAACTGGTGGAGAAATAACTACCACTGCTCATGTGGCAAGTCTGCATTCATGTAAATGCATTGTATGTGAAAGGCCTTGATTATGCACTCAACAGTTATAGTCATCCACCGCTAACTGCATACGTGCAAAATGCATTGCATGTTAAAATCTCCATCATGCACTCAATAGTTTTAATTTACTCATGCTAGAAATAGGTTGAGACACACACTTATCTCAACATTATCCCACTTGTCGAAGACCTGTCATGAGTCATCTGCAATCAACTGCCCCAAGGCCCATGGAAACAACCACCATCTGAACTTCTTTGTGCTCACTAGCCTCGTCAGTGCATTTGCAACATTTCTCAAAGTGTCAACCTTCTCCAATATAACCTTTCCATCTTCTACCATATCATGAACAAAATGAAACTAAACATCAATGTGCTTTGTTCTAGCATGGAAAGTGGGATTCTTTGCTAAGAAAATGGCACTCTAACTATCGTAATAGATACTAATCTATCCTACATCAAAACTAATATCCAAACACAACCTCTTAAGCCAAATGGATTCCTTATAAGCATGAATAGCTGCCATGTACTCTGCTTCTGTCGTGGACAAAGCGACTATAGCTTGCCGCTTACTCATCCAACTTATAGCACCACCATTCATCATGAACACATATCCACTGGCGGATCTTCTGTTGTCAATGTCACCTACCCAATCTGAATCCACATATCCATGAATACTTACAAAATGCTGAGAACCAGTAGGATAACCATGATAACATAGGGAATATTCAGAAGTACCCTGTAGATATCTAACTCTTTTTACCATATCCCAATGTACCTATTTAGGATTAGCCATATATCGACTAAGGACTCACATTGCTTGGGCAATGTTTGGCCTCGTACAAACCATTGCATACATCAGACTGCCAAAAACACTCGCATATGGTACTCTGGTCATTTCCTCCATCTCAGTAGGAGATTTTGGACAATCCTCCATAGATAGCTTCGTCCCCTACATCACTAGAACAATTAACTACCTACAAGCTGCCATGCTGAATCTCTCCAATAGTGAATTCACATAGTTTCTTTGTCTTAACCAAAGCTTTCTTCTAGCTCTATCTCTTTTGATCTCTATCCCCAGAATATACCTTGCTGCACCTAGATCCTTCATCTCAAATTGTGCTGACAACTAAGACTTCAAATCTGAAATCAAACTCATACCATTCCCAAAAAATAACATATCATCTACGTACAATGCAATTTTGAGAATGAGACCATTATTAGATTTGTAATATACACAATGGTTAGACTTAGATCTCAGAAATCCCAAAGGCAACACAAAGGTGTCAAATTTCTGGTACCACATTCTAGGAGACTACTTAAGACCATATAAATACTTCTTCAACTTGCATACTAGATTTTCTTTACCTTTTATCACAAAATGCTCTAGCTATGACATATAGATGTCTTTCTCCAAATCACCATGAAGGAACATTGTCTTCATATCCATCTGTTCTACTTCTAGATCATACACTGGTGCAAGTGATAACATGAACCGAATAGGTGTCATCTTTGCAACAGGAGAGAATATCTCACCATAGTCAATTCCCTCCACCTGAGAATACCCCTTCATGACCAATCGTGCCTTGTGCTTTTCAACATTGCCATTAGGACCACATTTCTTCTTGAACACCCATTTACATCTAACAGGTTTCCATCCTTTAGGCAAAGGTACCAGATCCCATGTACTATTTTTCTTCAAAGTAGCCATTTCTTCATCCATGGCTTTCATCCAAGATCTGCATCACTCATACCCATATCTTGTCTAACAATCCTAGGCTCATCAGTGTTAGCAATCAAAGTAAAAAACATAACTAGAATCCAATAATGAATAACCAAATATTTCTGGTGAATAATCAAACCTCTCTGGTGGCTGCCTAACACATGTAGACCTCCTAAATTGCAGAGGTTGAGGTCCTTCTTCTTCAAAACTTTTAGATCTACTAGGGCTCTCCTCATCACCAGGTCCAACAGGAGTACATAGTTCACTTTTCATCAGAGCAAGTGGACTCTATACTACCCCCGTCCTCTGCTTCTCCTCTTTCTCTAGTTGTAGCTCAACTGTGGAAGGTTTCATCTCCTAAAATATTACAATTTTTTTGTGGAGAACATTCTCGGCCACTGGATCCCAAAGCTTGTACCCCTTCATGCATTGACACCATAGCTAATGAAGATACACTTAACTGCTTTGTTCTCCAACTTAGACCTCTTTACACTCAGAACATGAGCATAAGCTTTGCAACCAAAAACTCTGAGATGTCTCATCGAAGGCTTCTTACTAGACCATGCCTCCATGGGTGTCTTTTGAGCAAGAGTTGATGTAGGAGATTTGTTGATCAGAAAATATGCAATGACTACAACTTTGGCCCAAAACTTCTGCTTAAGACCAGCACCACTCAGCATACTCTTAGCCCTCTCCATTAGCGTCCTATTCATCCTCTCTGCAACTTCATTTTGTTGTGGGGTGTATGGAGTTGTCTTATGTCTCTCAATCCTATGCTTCTTACAAAACCTATCAACTTCTACCGAACAAAACTCATCACCGTTATCAGTCCTCAAACATTTAATCTTTCTATCAGTCTGATTTTCAACTAAAGCCTTAAACTCGTTAAACTAATTAAATACTTCAGATTTACTCCTGAGGAAATAAACAAATGTCCTAAACTACTATAGTCATCTATGAAAGACACAAAATATATAGATTTTCTTAACGAAGGAACATTCATAGGACCAAACACATATGCATGAATATAGTCCAAAACCTCATAAGGCTTATGAGAACTAGAATAAAAATAAACATGGTTTTTTTAAGCATATATGCAATGTTTGCAAAATTCAAACTCGAGATTACAATCATCAAGGCCTTCACCAAGGCTTTTATTTTTCAGGGCTCTAAGACCCTTTTAACCAATATGACTGAGCCTTTGGTGCCATAATATTGTCTTCTCTGCTGGAAGCTTCATCTCTAAAGCATTTGTACCCTTAGGTACCCAGAGAGCATGACCATCAGATGTACAAACAATAGACTTCTTCACTGCTAGATCTAATGGTGAGGATGAAGAATCCAAAGGCCTTTTCTTCGGCATATTAGAAGAACTATTGCACTGAATAGTGCATGCATCCAGCTTGTACAGAGTGCCAATCCAAACACCCTTATCCAACACCATAGGTCCTATAGTCATCTTACATCCTTCACTCGAGAAAACAACCTGCACACCCACATCAATCAACTTACTCATAGAAAGAAGGTTTTGTGCCAAACCTGGGATATGCAACACACCATCAATCCCCTTCGCTCTACCATTAGGGAATCTAATCTTGATTCTTCCATGGCCAACAATCTTCAGATGAGAGTCATCACCCAGATACACCTTCCTACCATCATATTCTTCATACTTTGAGAACCAACCCCTATGTGAGGTCATGTGGAAAGAAGCAACTGAGTCTATTGACTACACATCTTCTAATGCATATGTTGCCAAGGCTATGACAAAAGCATCTGCATCATCCTAAGAGGATTTAGTAGAGTCAGAATCAAAGAAGTTTTTTTTACCTTTCTTTTTCTTCTCCTCCTTACAATCTTTATGGAAATGACTAGATTTGCCACAGTTCCAGCATTTCACCTTGGACTTGCCAGGAGACTTAGATCTCCCCGAAGATTTTGATCTTGACTTCTTGTCCTTTTTATTGCCTTTCTCTTTAGGTTTACCATGAGCAGCAAGGGCTTACTTGGCCATCTCAGAAGATTTTCTCCACATCTCTTAAGATAATAGTGATGCAACCACCTCATCTATTTTGAAACTGGTGGTGGTACTTCTAATAGGCATAACCAGGTGATCCCATGAGTCTGGAAAAGAGCATAACAGAAGCATGCAATGATCCTCGTCTTCAATCTTGTCACCAATAGTACCCAATTGAGTAATCAACATGTTAAATGCACTCAGGTGATCTACAATGAACCCTCCATCTTCCATCTCCAGAGAATACAATTTATTTCACAGGAATAACTTGTTTACCAAGGATTTAGCTTGATAAACATCTCCAAGCTTCTTCCAAAGATATTTTGCAATCTTCTCTTCATGGACATTCAGGAGCACTGAATTAGCCAAATAGAGTCTAGCCAAACCCTTAGCTTTTTTAACCTTCAGATCCCACTCTTCTTGAGTCATATTGGTTCATTTTGTTTCAGATATTGCAACCCATAGATCTTTATCCACGAGCATACCCTCCATCTTCAACTTCCATAACTTGAAGTTTCTGCCATTAAACTTATCCATCCCGATTCTACTGGATGTGCCTACCATCTTTTTTTCTACAACAAGATTTTGAAATACTTCTGCAAAGACTCCCACTCAAACAAAGATCAGTACAAAAAACCTGCTACCCAACCATGGGACCAAAACTGGCCAGGCTTTGATACCAATTGAAAGGAAGCAGAGGTGCAAAACAATGCTTCCAACACTAATCTCTATGGGGGAGATAGTGAAAATTCATACAAATCATTAAACCATTACAGTGAAAGAAACACATTCAAATACATGCATAAAAGAATAATACCATAACACACATATTTACATGGGGAAAACCTTTCCATGTAAAAAAACCCACACACCAAAAGCACAATACTTTGTATTATCAGTAAGAAACAATTACAATACAATATTAGCATAAGCTTCTCCAGGTGTTCACCAATCTTCAACAAAAATCTGGGATAATTTTGGCAGCATAACGGTGTCTCAAAAATTCTCAACTTTTTTCTGCTCAAAACACTAAGGCATAGAATATATAAGAATGACCAACAGTCATGAAGAGATAACATCTAACATGCAATATTCAAAACAAACCCGAGTGTAAAGTTGAGTTAAAAACAATACATAGTAGCGTTGATGGGATTGTTTACTTCATGCAGATCCAAAACAATGCAGCAACTGGTGGAGAAATAACTACCACCGCTCATGTGGTAGGTCTACATGCATGTAAATGCATTGTATGTGAAAGGCCTCCATTATGCGCTCAACAGTCATAGTCATCCACCGCTAACTGGATACATGCAAAATGTGATGCATGTTAAAATCTCCATCATGCACTCAACAATTTTAGTTTACTCATGCTGGAAACAGGTTGAGACACACTTATCTCAACACTGTGTGGCTGCAGATAAAAATTAGGAAATTATGTTTTGAACAAAAATTTATAGAGTTGATACACTATATGTTTATTGATATCTTTATCATCCACAAAGTTTTTAATAGAGATTTTCATTTGCTTGGTGCCTTAGCCATTGCCCTAACCTATTTTTGTTGGAGATAGTTGCATATCTAACATTTAGATGTGTTAGTATGTTGTCATTAATTTAGAGAGTGATTGAATTAGACATATGTTAGATATAGCATAGATATACTACAGGTAATGCACTAATCTGAATATATATATATATATATATATATATATATATATATACACACACACACACACACACACACTAGTTTTCTATTGTATTCTATTTCTAGATGATAAGTTCTTTTAAGAAATAAGAATAAAATCTAAAAACCCTGTTGTGTATTTTCATATTTTTTTATAATCAAATTATGAAAATACACAAAGTTTATAATTGATTTACATTCTACAAATTTTTTGGGATGTCAAAATATAATTGTAAAAACTATCTAGTGGGCCATTAAATTTTCAATTTATGGACAAAGACATGCAAATTGTAGAAATGTAATAGTTAGCAAAGGAATGTCTAATTACTTACTCAGAAGTTCCTTTCATTAGCTAGCATTCATAAATGTTTTTTTCAACAGTTCTTAGTTCATGGCTTTATTTGTCACAAAAACACAATTTTATTATGCCAAGAGGCATTCTACAGTCATATCAAAGTGGAGATGAGAGCACTCATTTTTTCTATGTAAATATATAGCAAAAATAAACCAAAAAAGAAATCGGAATAAATAAAAATAAAAAACAAAAAACAAAAAACAAATTGGAAAAAATAAAAAATAAAACCAAAAAAGAAATTTGAAACCTTGAAGGAAAAAAGGTCAAAAAAAAATCACAAAAAACTATGGAACCAAAAGGAAAAAAGAAAAAAAGAAACTAGAAAGTTGAACAAAAAAAGTGGAGAAATTAAAAAAACTATGAAAACTCTAAAAATAGTACTAGTTAATATATGTTATATTTTCCCACTCAGTGGAACATTCTTTTAGTTTTTATAGATATCAGTACGTAATATTTGTGTAATATTTTCTTTTTATTTTTGGTGTACATATTTAAAAAAATGTTAATGTGTTAAGCATCAGAGTTAACACAATTCTATTTTGTTTTTAGTTTTATAATTAGTTTTTTGTTTTACATTCAGTTTTATGTTTATTTGACATTTCAACTAGAACATGCGTTGATAAACAAAGTTGATTGCTTTTGTAAGGTAGAGAAGTGTTGGTAGGTGGCGACTGATCAGGAAAGTACTGTACACTAGCCATGTATCTTCGCCGGGGTTCGAGGGCGGCAGCCCCCGAGAAATGGGGGTTCGGGGGCGGTAGCCCCTGAGAAAAAAAATTTTAGGGCCGACTTAAAAAATCCTATTTTTTATGACCGACATAAGAAAACCCTAATTTTTTTGTAACTGACAAAAAGGCTTGATAAAAAGCGGCCAAGGGTTAGGGTTTGAGTGTTGTGTTGTAGCATTTGCAGCGGTATTGAGTTGTAGGGATTGCTGATTGTAATCGGTTTGATTTACTAGATAATAATATTGAACTCTCTGTTTGGTGGATGTAGCCCGAGTTTGGGCGAACCACGTTAAATCTTGTCTCTCGCTATTATTAATTTTGTGTATTTCCATTTCTCTGTTTAATCTTTATATGCATTTAATTGATATCTTCTGCCGGCTAACCCTAACAAGTGGTATCAGAGCGGGTTGTGTTTGATTATCATCTGCAGGAAAGTCTCACGGTTGAGTGGGAGCAATGGCGGACGAGGGAAGATTGAAGGTCGATAAATTCAATGGGCAGAACTATCAGTTATGGAAGATGCAGATGGAGGATTACCTCTATCAAAAGGATTTATAGATGTCGTTGGAAGGAGTAGCCAAGAAACCGGCAACAATGTCTGATGAGGATTAGAATCTTCTTGACAGAAAGGCACTGGGAACCATTCGATTGTGCCTGGCACCGTCGGTGGCATTCAATATAACGGAAGCGAAAACAACAGATGGTCTAATGAAAGCTTTGGCAAAATTGTATGAAAAACCCTCAGCCTCAAATAAGGTATTTCTTATGAAGCGTTTGTTTAATCTGAAAATGGTTGAAGGTGGATCTATGACAGATCATTTAAATGAATTTAATACGATTGTCAGTCAATTGACTTCTGTAAATGTAAAATTTGATGAAGAAGTTAGAGCTCTCTTGATATTATGTTCATTGCCTGAAAGCTGGGATAGTTTGGTAATGGCGGTTAGTAACTCTGTTTCTGGTTCAAATACCCTGAAATTTGATGATGTTGTTGGTGTTATTCTGAGTGAGGAAATTCGTAAGAAAAGCTCAGGTGGATCCAAATCAGGCAGTGTTTTGAATGCAGAAAGCAGGGGCAGATCAAAGGAGAGAGGAAAAGGTTCTGGAGGTCATGGGAAGTCATGAGGAAAATCAAAGGACAAAAGATCCCAAACTAGAGGATAGAAGGATTGCTGGTACTGTGGAAAACCAGGTCATCTGAAGAAAGATTGCTGGTCTCAGAAAAATAAAGAAGGAGACAAACAAGAAGGTAATAAGGAAGCAAATGTGGTAAGTAATAAATCTGAAGATGACGCTTTGATTCTTTCCCTAGATAATGCTGATGATTCATGGGTTTTAGATTCAGGGGCCTCATTTCATGCTACGCCCCATAGAAGTTATTTTCTTGATTATGTCCAAGGGGATTTTGGGTTGGTTTATTTGGGAGATAACGAACCCTGTCAGATTGTTGGAAAGGGAAGAATCAAGATTAAGTTGCAGAATGGGAATCATTGGCTACTACAAGAGGTGAGGCATGTTCCAAGGCTCAGTAGGAATTTAATTTCAGAAGGGTAGCTAATTGAACAAAGTTGCACTATTACATTTACTAATAAAAATTGGAAGGTTTCAAAAGGTGCCTTAGTAGTAGCAAAAGGTGTGAAAGTAGGCACCTTATATCTTTGTACAGGTCATACTGTTCCTTCTACTTTAGATGTTATAGAGGAAAAACAAACAGGTTCAGGATCAGTTGTTGCAGGTTTGCAGGAAGAGACTGGAAAAGTTGCTGCAAGTTTTGAAACAACACTGTGGCATAACAGACTTGGGCATATGAGTGAAAAAGGTATGAAGGTACTTCATTCTAAGAAAGTTTTACCAGGTCTGAAATGTATTAATATGGATTTCTGTGAAAGTTGTGTGTATGGAAAACAAAAGAGAGTTAGTTTTCTCAGAGATGGGAAGCAAAAGAAAAATGAAAAGTTGGAGCTTGTGCATACAGATGTATGGGGACCAGCTCAGGTATCTTCTTTCGGTGGCTCTCGGTATTATGTTACATTCATAGATGATGCAACTAGGAAGGTCTGGATTTATTTCCTTAGACAGAAATCTGATGTATTTGAAACATTTAAGAAATGGAGAAGCTTGGTTGAAAATGAGACAGGTAAAAGATTAAAATATCTCAGATCTGATAATGGCAGTGAGTATTGCAGCAAAGAATTTGAAGATTATTATTCCTTTAATAGAATTCGTAGGTAGAAAATGGTTCCAGGGACTCCACAGGAAAATGGAGTGGCTGAACGCATGAATAGGACAATAATGGAGCGTGTAAGGACCATGAGATTGCATGCTGGACTGCCTTTAAACATGTGGGCAGAGGCTGTCAACACTGTTGTATATTTAATTAATAGAGGTCCTTCAGTTCCTTTGGGCTGTGGTATTCCAGAGGAAGCATGGACTGGCAAGAAGGTGAGTTATTCTTTTCTAAAAACCTTCGGCTGTGAAGCATTTGCACATATAAATTCTGAAAATAGAACCAAGCTAGATGCGAAATTAAAAAAATGTACCTTCGTTGGATATGGCATTGTTGAATTTGGTTATAGGCTTTGGGATTTTGAAAATCAGAAAATTGTGAGAAGCAGGGATGTTATATTCAATGAGAAGGTGTTGTACAAAGATCAGTTGCAGCAGCATGAGAAGAAAGAAAAGGATTATGTGGTGCTGGATGATACTCCAAATAGTGATGTTCCAGTGGCTCCTCATGCTTCGCAACAGCAACCAGAAATACCACAAACTCTAGTGAATGTTAGACGGTCAACAAGGATAAGTAGACCTCCTAAAAAGTTTTCTCCCTCTTTGTATTCTATTTTGTTAACAGATGCTGGTGAACCAGAAGGGTATGATGAAGCTATGTAGGTGAATACACAAGTTCAGTGGGAGCTTGCCATGCAAGAAGAAATGGACTCCTTGCTGAAAAATCAGACTTGGGAATTATGTAAGTTACCTGTAGGTAAAAAGGCTTTACCAAACAAATGGGTTTACAGGTTGAAAGAGGAAGATGGAGGTAAGAAACGATTTAAGGCCAGGTTAGTTGTAAAAGGATTTGCACAGAAACAGGGCATTGATTTTGATGAGATATTTTCTCCGGTTGTCAAGATGACTTCTATTCGTACTGTTTTAAGTATTGTGGCTGCTGAAGATTTGCATTTGGAACAGCTAGATGTGAAAACTGCCTTTCTCCATGGTGATTTGGATGAGGAGATATACATGGCACAACCACAGGGATTTGAGGTCAAAGGTAAGGAGAAACAAGTGTGCAGATTGAAGAAGAGCTTGTATGGCCTGAAACAAGCACCTCGGCAATGGTATTTGAAATTTGATAGTTTTATGGCTGAGCAAGGCTACAGTAGGTGTAATTCTGACCATTGTGTTTATTTTAAGAGGTTGGATAATGACAGCTACATTATTTTATGTTTATATGTTGATGACATGCTTGTAGCTGGGTCTAACATGGATCACATCAGAGAGTTAAAACATCAGTTATCACAGTCATTTGATATGAAGGATTTAGGGGTAGCAAAACAAATCCTTGGTATGAAAATTTGCAGAGATAGGAAGAATAGAAAATTGACTCTATCTCAGAGTGCTTATGTTGAAAAGGTGTTGCAGAGATTCCATATGGAGAATGCAAAAGCTGTCAGCACACCTTTGCCTAGTCATTTGAAATTGACTAAGGAGATGTGTCCAAAGACACAAGAGGAGGAAGAAAAAATGTCCAAGGTACCCTATGCTTCAGCTGTAGGAAGTTTAATGTATGCCATGGTATGCACAAGACCGGATATTGCACATGCTTTCGGAGTCGTTAGCAGGTATATGAGTCATCCTGGATTTGAGCATTAGAATGCGGTCAAATGGATTCTCTGATATTTGAGAGGTACATCTAATAAACACTTATGTTTTGGGGGCTCTAATACTGATTTAGCAGGTTATGTAGACTCAGATTTGGCAGGGGATATTGATACCAGGCGGAGTACTATAGGTTATGTCTTTATTGTAGGTGGAACATCGGTGAGTTGGATTTCTAGGTTGCAAAAGGTGGTTGCTTTATCCACCACAGAGGCAGAATATGTCGCTGCAACAGAGGCAAGCAAGGAGATGATATGGCTGCAATCTTTCATGGAAGAATTGGGTAAACAACAGGCTAACAGTTCTTTGTATACAGATAGTCAGAGTGCCATACATCTTGCAAAGAATTCTACCTTGCATTCAAAGACCAAACACATACAGTTGAGGTATCACTTTATTCGGTCGGTGTTGGATAATGGACAGTTAATGCTGGAAAAGATACATACAGATGAAAATCCAGTGGATATGTTTACAAAGGCAGTGACAAGGGAGAAGCTGAGCCCCTCTTCAGCTTCGATTGGTCTTCTAGACTCAACACAATAAAAATTGAACAGTAGAGTCCAGGGTGCTTATTTCCAGTGGGAGTTGCATGCGCAGCGGTGTCGTCCAGGATCAGTCTCCAAGTGGGAGATTGTTTGGTGTGGAGCCTGATCAGTCTCCAAGTGGGAGATTGTTGGTAGGTGGCGACTGATCAAGAAAGTATTGTACACTAGCCATGTATCCTCGCCGGGGTTCGGGGGCAGTAGCCCCCAAGAAAAAAAATTTTAGGGCCGACTTAAAAAATCCTATTTTTTATGACCGACATAAGAAAACCCTAATTTTTTGTAACCGACAAAAAGGCTTGATAAAAAGCGGCCAAGGGTTAGGGTTTGAGTGTTGTGTTGTAGCATTTGCAGCGGTATTGAGTTGCAGGGATTGCTGATTGTAATCGGTTTGATTTACTGGATAATAATATTGGACTCTCTGTTTGGTGGATGTAGCCCGAGTTTGGGTGAACCACGTTAAATCTTGTCTCTCGCTGTTATTAATTCTGTGTATTTCCATTTCTTTGTTTAATCTTTATTTGCATTTAATTGATATCTTCTGCCGGCTAACCCTAACAAGAAGTGGAGTGCATAGGCACGAGGACTCCTATCTATTTGATCAATGTTTTGAATTCTGCAATGATAGGGCTTAAATTTGATGGCTGTATACCTGTATTTAAATATTTTAATCATAAAATATGGTGAAAATAAATATTTGACTGTATGTTAATACATGTAAATATTTTTTGAAACTATAAAAAAATAATTAATATTAAAATTTGACCGTATATATATATCCCTTTTATTTTTAATTTTTTTAATAGAAACTTCTTATATAAAAAATTATATATGTGTTAAAAACAATACAAAATTTCAAATACATGTTGTTTACTTTTATTTCTAAATTTTTTAATAGAAACTTTTAAGAATTTCTATTATTTTAATGTTTTTTCTTAGATTTTTCAAAGATATTCTAAATATTCTTTGAGTTTTTTTATATATTTTATATTATAGTTTTTTTTGTAGAGTGAAATTTTCCAAATAGAAAATTTCAACAATTTCTATTATTTTAATTTTTTTTCTAGATTTTTGAAAGATATTCTAAATATTCTTTGAATTTTTTTATATTATTAACATGCAGATAATATTTTATATTATAATTTTTTTTTGTAGAGTGAAAATTCCTAGCACGCTCTCAATTTTTGTCTGAACCTCCTTAAGCGAAACGATTGGAGATTTGGATTGGATCTTTACCATGACTACATCAGTTTGTGGTATTGGTAAGTCTCTTTAAATTGACTATTTTTAATCTTTTTGTGTTTCTTTCTTATATTTTTTTAAATATAATTTTTGGTGGGATAAATTTGTTTGGTGCTTGCTTGCTATGGTAATAGCCACTTGAATGAAGTAGTGTTGACAAATTGGGATCTACATTTTACAAAATAGAGGTGTTTTCCTTATCTGTACTATATTTTATTTGGTTGAAAGTATTTTTGGATTCAACTATGTATATTTTTCAATAAATACTTCCAAAAACTCTTACCATATTGAACAAATAATATTGAAGAAATGGGTAATGATTTGGTCATTTTCTGATCATAAACAATGAACTATGAAACTACTACAAACTTTAAATTGTTAGGAGAATGTGTAAATTTAGATATTAAATTATTTTATTTATGATAAACTATTATAAATTAGATGAATTTGAACGAAATATCTAAATATTTTATTTTAAAAAAATATATAGGCACTACAATGAAAATGTCTCAGAGGAAAAAAGATATTAGGTACAAAGTGCTCTTAGAAAATTTGACTTGCATTAAAAAAAATTAATTGTCATGTGAAAGGCAATAATAAAGATGAAATCGTAGAAAAAAAATTTCTTGACAGGCAAGGTGGACCATCAAATTTAAGCTCTGAGATTCGATGATAATCACCCTTCATCTTAAGGTGAAACACCTTGGACTCACTAAATGTGGATGATGGTATAAGATATCCATCAAAAAGGCATAAAATGTTATCACAGATTTTTGTAAGCTCATGGAAGAATTTGGGACGGAACCCTTTGCAGACGGCACTGCACTGAGCAGTTTGAAGAATTTTTTTGTACGACATAGAGAGTGGTGCCCAATGTTCGGTGAGTTGTCTTTGGTGGCCATTTCTTCCAATTTTTGTTTCAACAGAAACAAAATCAGGTGACATGGGAAATTTTTGTCTTGCTTTTTCAATACGAGTTTAAGTAAGAAATAAATTTGAATCTGTAATTATGAACAATTTTTCACAATGAAATCTATTGTATCGATGATTGGTGAAATTTTAACTGGAAAAGACACATGGGTAGAAAGGTATAGAAAAATAGAAAATACACTTATTTTCAATGATTTGTGGTGTAATATTTGTGATGGAGATTTCCAACCTACAACATCAATTGTTGTTAAAGAGAAAGAACTATGACAATATAAAAATTCAAAATCCTTAACCTTGTTAAGGGTTTATGTCAATGGAGATGTGTTTTGACACATACAAGGGTGTAAATTTGCTTGAGATACCCTTTAAAATTTGTGAGATCTATATGATTCTCATTATGAATTAGAGTTCATTTAGTTATAATTGAAGTTATTTCACCTTGAATTGAAGAATGATGATGTCATGAGTTTGGCTTCTGAGATTCGAGCCATAAAACAAGATGTTGATACTATTGGTGCAAACGTTAATAAAGACACTTCTTCTAATACATTCAACTTATTTCGAGTCTCTTCATGCAAGTAATCAATTTAAGACCATCACATTCAGATCAACTGGTTGCAAAGTTGGTAGAATATGAGAAGGCTTTTTGGAGAAAAATCGATTACATTGGTGAAAATGTTTGTCTTGCTCAACAAAAAGGCAAGTCTCCTAATAAGAACTCTTCTATAGGTGGTTGCAATGATTGAGGAAAAGGTAGAGGTCAACAGAAGCATAAAGGTAGAGGAGGTGCAAATGGCAAAGGGCACTCCCAACATGACAACCAAAATGATAGACACCACTTGTATTGTAAACAATGTGGCTAAAAAGTTAGTCATGAATCCCATGAATGCAAACTCTCATGGGATAAAATAGAAAAAAATTTCAAACAAAAAAATAAAACACACTATGATGACAAACCATCAGGAGTAGCTCAATTTGCATGTGGTAGTGATAATGATGAATATGTGATTTCTATTTGAGATTTTGCCTATTGTAATTCAATTAATGCTTTATGGTGCTTGGGTCTTAGATACTAGAGCCATAAAACATATCATATTTCAACGTGATTATTTTGAAGAATTTCACGAAGGTGTTTGTGGTCCAATCTATTTCATAAGTAAATCAAGTCTCAAGCCTATTGGAAAAGGAACCATTCAGCTCGAGTTACCTAGTCTTCTAGATTTTGTACTTCATGATGTCTTGTATCTTCCTCAATTACAACCTAACTTGTTGTCACTAGTCCTAATTTGACAACAAGGCCACTCTACTTTTTTGGAAGATGGACAAGTGGTTGTTAGGAGGAAGTCAAATAATCAAGTTACATTTATTGGTTGTGAAGATGACAAGTTATTAAAACTCAATGGTGAAGAGGGTAATCTATATCCTAGTCTTTTATGGCATGCAAGATTTGGGCATGTTAATTATGATAGAATTCATATCATGCAAAATAATGGTGTTGCAAGTTTTCCCACATTGCCTAAGAAAACTTTGAAAAATAAGAAGCTTGTATTCTTGCAAAACAACATAGAGATTTGTTCTCTCGTTCCACTTGGTGAACACATCAAAAATTGCAAGTCATTCATTCTGATTTATGTGGACCTTTACCAGTAACTTCTATAGGGGATGTAAGTATTTTATGTTATTCATTGATGATTATAGTTACATGACTTGGATTTATTTCTTGAAGCAAAAGTTTGAAACTTTTGAAAATTTTAAAAAGTTTCATATTATGATTGAAAAACAAGCACAATCTCAAATTGGTACTCTTCAAATAGATAACGATGGACAATTTACTTCCATAGTTTTTGAGGATTATCTCTATCAAAATGGGATTCAACACCATCTCATTGTTCTAGATACTCCTCAACAAAATGGTGTTGTTGAAAGAATGAACTAAACTGTCATGAATATGGTTTGAGCAATGTTATATTTCAAAAGAATCTAATGGCATTTTTAGGTAGAAGCAGCAAGAACATCAGTTTATCTTCACAATAGATTTCCTTCATTTTCTCTTCACCAAGAAATTCAATATGAAGTTTGGTTTGGTTACCCTCCATCTGTTCAACATATTTGATTTTTTGGCTCCACTTTCTATGCGTTGATTCCCAATGAGAAAAGAAGTAATTTGCATCACCAAAGTTATAAATACATTTTTCTAGCTATTCTGAATCTTTAAGAGCATATAGGTTGTAGGATGTGGTTAACAAGAAATTTCTTCTTGCAAGAAATGTTATATTTTGTGAATCTTCCAAAAATGATGCCAATGTTGATTGTTAGTTAAAACAACTTGATAAATTTGCTAAGTATATTACTTGGAAAGAACATCCATGTGAGATTCATCAACATCGGGGGATAAGTCATTTGGAACCACCTTTGTTGGATCCACCTATAGAATCTCTAACCCAAGATGTTCAACCTCAAGATCTCTAAGAAGAAACCCCCTCTAATAATGACCTTCAACATTTATATGAGCCTGGGATTTCAAAATCATTAGACACTAATGGAGCATCTAGTTAGGAAATGGAAGCACCTTTGGTCCAGCCAAAATCTTCACACAAATGAAAAAAATAGGTCCATCATGTTAGATCTAGGGCACACAACTGAGAGGGGGGGTGAATCAGTTGTACAAAAACTTGCTTCTACTTGAAACACTCAATTCTTCTTTATTAGTTAACAGCATATCAATTAACCATTCATGAAAGCAGAAAGCATAAACACCGGAGCAGATAAACATTAACACATTACACACCAAGATTTTTGACATGGAAAACCCGGTTAAGGGAAAAACCACGGGGTGATTAACCCAAGGATTATTCTCTGTTAGAAGAATAAGATAAAATGAATGGCACATGTCAATTAGGGCTCACTGCCCGAGTACACTGCTCACAAGGAGGCACACTGCCTACAAAGAGACACACTATCTACAAGATCATAAGAATCACAACCTTGAACTAGAGAATGACATCTTCACCATGTCTGGATCAGTTCCATTTAAGCTTGAAACACTTCTGCTCTATCTTTCGCTCTTCCGCTATACCACACTCATCTGCACCACAACACCCACTTTGAAATGAACTCACAAACCTTTATTTATACAAGACATCGGCTTAGGAACAATTATCTAAGTCAGCAATCAACCATAAGAACATTCGCAGGATGAATAACACATCCGGTCGGCCACCACAAGAACATTTGCAAGATGAACAACTCATCCAATCGGCTAGTCTAAACAAGAACTTCATCCGGAAGAATATCTTCAATTTTGAGCTCTACCACTAATGCGGATCAACAACACAACCTCAACATGATCCAAGAACCTTCACAAGCCTGCCTAAATGACCAGGTACATCCGTACTTCCTCTACTCACTGGAATCTCTTCTCTTCCTCATCCGGAACTTCAAGAACACAGTCTATCACCACTGTCATACTGCCAGAGGTGCTTCCAGACCTCCAAACCACATACCAATCGAGATGACACATTACAAGGACCTCCCAAACACTCTGTCCAATCCACAAAATAGGACAATGCACTTCCGGATCTCACCAGACCTTTTTGTAACACTTTGTCACTCCGGAGCATCTCCCGGAACCGGTTCTACTTGATCGATCACAACTTCTTCACATCTTCATGTAGACCTCTGAAATCTTAACTGGATCATCTCAAGACTCATATCTACAAACCCTTTAATCCGCATCCTCTGAATCTCAACCTATTGAGTACTTTTGCCTTCTTCTCATCACTGTTCTTCACTATTCCTGATTGAGACTAATTTTCTCAATATCCTCAGCACACAGCTCATCCAATCCTTCTTGTCAATGCAATATGAGTATGTTGACATCAATGACAACACTAGTTCACCTCATACTTGCAACAATCTCCCCCTTTATCATTGATGGCAACATATGATGTGAAAAACCATCAAGTCAAGAACTTCTCCTTTCTATCACAGCTCCCCCTATCAACAACAACTCTTCACATGTCTTCTCTTCCTTTACTGCTCCCCCTTTGATTATCAACCACTTGTTTTTCACATGTCTTCTCTCCCCCTTTGATATCAATGGCAAAGGGCTCATACTTGCAATTCTAACACATCAGAATCATACCAGCTGCTCCCCCTTAGTAACAGCTCCCCATCATCAATCTGGATCACAAGATATGACTGTGATATCCACTGGACTGATGCACATCAGTGCATCCTAGTTCATCACCGGAGGGGCCATGACCCCTAACTTCTCCCAGAGATACTCAAAAGAGTTCTTGGGAAGAGGTTTAGTAAAGATATCTGCAATCTAATCCTTGGAGGGTACATACTCCAATCTGACTTCTTCCTTGTTCACTTGTTCTCTCAAAAAGTGAAACTTGATAGATATGTGCTTAGTCTTAGAATGCAATAACATATTCTTAGAAATATTAATTACACTTGAATTATCACAGAAAATTGTGATAGGCTCCTCATATTCAACTTTAATGTCTCTTAGCATCTGCTTCATCCATAAGATTTGAGTGCAACTACCTACTGCTGCAATGTATTCTGCTTCAGTTGTAGACAGAGATATTGCATCTTATTTCTTGCTTATCCAAGAAACCAATCTCTTTCCCAAAAAGAATGCTCCGCCACTGGTGCTCTTCCGGTCATCCACATCTCCTGCCCAATCTGCATCTGTGTAAGCATGAAGAGAGAAATCATGATCTCTAGGATACCACAAACCATACTCCATTGTCCCTTTTAGATATCTAAAAATTCTCTTGATTGCCATAACATGAGATTCTCTAGGATCAGCCTAAAATCTTGCCACAAGACCAACAGCCTACATTATATCTGGTCTAGTCTGAGTGAGATACAACAATCCACCAATCATTGATCTATACTTTGTCTGATCTGCCTTCGGAGAGTCATCATCTTTGCTCAACTTACATCCGGTTGCCATAGGAGTGTTCATTGGCTTTGAATCTTCCATACCAAATTTCTTCAACAATTCTTTCACATATTTGGTCTGAGAAATGAAGATCCCTTTCTTTGTTTGAGTAATTTGCAGACCCAAGAAGAAATTCATTTCACCAAGCATAGACATTTCAAACTCACTTTTCATCTGATTTGCAAAAGTTTTGCACATGCTATCTCTTCCTCCAAAAATGATATCATCCACAAACACTTCAACAATCAAAATGTTTTCATGATCAATTTTGAAATATAAGCTACTGTCAGCAGTACCTTTGTTGAATCCAATCTGCACAAGATGCTTATCCAACCTTTCCTACCATGCTCTTGGGGCTTGCTTCAATCCATACAATGCTTTCTTCAACTTGCAGACCATATCATCATTATCAGACAATTGAAATCCATCTAGTTGTTCTATGTAAACTTCTTCTTCTAGATCACCATTTAGGAAGGCAGATTTGACATCCATTTGATATACCTTGAAGTCTTTGAAGGCAGCAAATGCAAGAAATAATCTGACTGCTTCAATTCTTGCCACCAGAGCAAAGGTCTCTTCAAAATCAATTCCTTCTATTTGAGAGTAGCCTTTGCAAACCAATCTAGCTTTGTTTCTGATTACTTCACCAACTTCATTCAGTTTGTTCCGGAAGACCCATTTGGTTCCAATCATATTCTTGTCTCTAGGTCTAGGAACAAGATCCCAAGTATGATTTTTCTCAATTTGCATCAATTCTTCCTCCATTGCTTTGGTCTAGTTTTCATCATTGCAAGCTTCATTAATTTTCTTAGGTTCAATCTTTGAAATCAGACAGTATTCATTTGAATCTTGAGCAATTCTTCTCCTTGTTTGTACCCCTTTACTTTTGTCACCTATGATCTGATCTTCAGAGTGATTTAGAGTTACATACCTTGGAACTTTGGGAGTTTCTTGCACTACTAATTATTGATCAGGCTCATTCAGACAAACTTCTTCTTCCTGATTTACCGGATTAGTCTGGATCTGAATTTCAGAGGAGGATGGAGCTCCTTGCACCAGAGGATCATTCTAATCATCTTCATCACATTCATAGAATCTTGAGGGCTTCTCCATTCCTTCATCAACCTTCACATTTGTACTTTCTATCATCTTTCTCAATCTCTTATTGTAACACCGGTATGCTTTGCTTTGAGTGGAGTAACCCAAGAAAATTCCTTCATCACTTCTAGCATCAAACTTTCCCAAATCTTCATCTCTTTTGATATAAGATTTGCTACCAAATACTTTGAAGTATCTCATAGTAGGAGTTACACCAAACCAAAGTTCATAAGGAGTCTTACCAGTATTGCTTCTGATTTGAACTTGGTTAAGAGTGTAGACTACAGTGCTGATAGCTTCTCTCCAAAACATCTGAGGAACATTTGCTTCCATCATCATTGTCCTGGAAGCTTCCTGGATGGTCCGGTTCTTTCTCTCAACTACTCCATTCTGATGTGGAGTCCTAGGAGCAGACAACTGTCTCTTTATGCCATGCTTCTCACAAAAGTCTATGAATTCACCGGATGTGAATTCACCACCTCTATCAGACCTTAGACACTTCAGTTTCAATCCGGTTTGATTCTCTACCATAGCTTTGAAGATTTTGAACTTCTCAGGGCTTCTGATTTCTCTTTTAGGAAGGTAACCCACATCATCTGGGAATGGTCATCAATTAGCAACATGAAATATCTATCACCTTGCATAATTTTGATTCTTGTCGGACCACAGAGATTAGTATGTACTAATTCCAACAATCCGGTAGTGGACTAATCCTTGCTTTTGAAAGAGACTCTGCTCTGTTTGCCTAGCTGACATTCTTTGCATAAACTATTTGTAGGTTTCACCAATTTAGGAAGATCTCTTACAGCCTGAGTATTGCTTATCTTGATGATGTTATCAAAATTCACATGGCACATCCTTCTATGCCATAACCAACTCTGATCAACTTGAACAAACAGACAACTTTTATTAGAACCAACTAGATGGAAGATATTACCTTTTGTTTGAGTACCGGATGCAATTTTAGTTCTGGAGCTTGTAAAGATTCTGCATTTTCTATTCTTGAACTGGAGATCATAGCCTTTGTCCACTAACTGACCAACACTGAGAAGATTGTGCTTCAATCCTTCAACATATAGTACATTACCTGTTTTGCTCTTTCCATCAAAAGAAATAGTTCCCCTACCTCTGATTCTGCCAGCAGAATTGTCACCAAACTTTACCATTCCTCCTTCATACTTTTCCAAATCTAAGAACTTGTTCTTGTCACCAGTCATATGGTGAGAGCATCCACTGCCAATAACCCAATCATCCTTTTCTTCAATTTGGGCAGCCAAAGCTCTTTCTACAACCTTATGATTGACAGATTCAGAGGATATTGAATCTTCTTCCTTAATGGCAATAAACACCCATTCATTTTTGGATTTGCTTCCTATTTCTAATTCATCATCTGTTACTCCTTCATTATCATCTTCATGAACATAATAGCAGTTCTTTTGAAACCTTTGTCTGTTAGTATTTGACCTTGCAGATCTTTCCAGACATCTTGAAGCAAAATGACCAATCTTATTGCAGTTGAAGCACTTCAAGGGTAGTTTTCCTTCATACTTACCAGATCCTCTTGGCAATCTCTTTGCAATGAGGGCTTCAAGTTGAGCTGTTTCTGCTTCTTACTCTTCCATGTCTTTCCTAGCTTGATCATACCATGACAGCTTCCTTGAAGAGTTCTCTCCCAGATCAAATCTTTGTTTGCCTTTCACATAGGCACTGGCTTTGAATGCAGATTCAGTCTTGGGGGGATCATCTCCAAACTCAGTCATTTCAAATGCAGCCAGTTTGCCAGCCAGTTGCTCTCTTGTGACAGTTGTATGGGCTCTGAATTCATCAATGGCAGCAACCTTGATTTTGTAGGCAGCAGGAAGGGATCTAAGAATTTTGCAAACAATTTCATTTTCATCCAGAACTCCACCAACATTCCTGATTCCATATACTAGCTCATTCACTCTTGGCATAAAGGTAGTGATATTTTCATCATCTCTCATCTTCAATCTTTCAAATTTCCCTTTCAAACTTTGCAACCTTGCACTCTTGACAAACTCATCTCCTTCATACTGAAGTTCTAGTTTAGTCCAGATCTCATATGCAGTTGGTAGGTCAATAACATTTGAGAGATTTGAGTCATTCAATGCGCTTAGAAGAGCTTCCTTGGTCCGCAAATTGTTTTCAGCATCTGTGATTTTATTCAGAGTTGTTGGACTACCTTGTGGAGGAACATATGGTTTTGAGACCATGGTCAAGTATGCTTTTGCCATACACTCCAAATGACATTTCATGTGACCTTTCCAGAGAGTGAAGTTGGTTCCATCGAACTTCGGACTATCCTTCTTGTATGACGACATCCTGGATCTCCTCAAGCGGTTAAACTCCTTTCAGAGGAACTTAGCTCTGATACCAATTGTTAGATCTAGGGCACACAACTAAGAGGGGGGGTGAATCAATTGTACAAAAACTTGCTTCTACTTGAAACACTTGATTCTTCTTTATTAGTTAACAGCATATCAATTAACCATTCATGAAAGCAAAAAGCATAAACATCGGAGCAGATAAACATCAACACATTACACACCAAGATTTTTGACGTGGAAAACCTAGTTAAGGGAAAAACCACGGGGTGATTAACCCAAGGATTATTCTCTGTTAGAAGAATAAGATAAAATGAATGGCACATGTCAATTAGGGCTCACTACCCGAGCACACTGCTCACAAGGAGGCACACTGCCTACAAAGAGACACACTATCTACAAGATCATAAGAATCACAACCTTGAACTAGAGAATGACATCTTCACCATGTCTGGATCAGTTCCATTTAAGTCTGAAACACTTCTGCTCTATCTTTTGCTCTTCCGCTATACCACACTCATCTGCACCACAACACCCACTTTGAAATGAACTCACAAACCTTTATTTATACAAGACATCAGCTTAGGAACAATCATCTAAGTCAGCAATCAACCATAAGAACATTCGCAGGATGAATAACACATTCAGTCGGCCACCACAAGAACATTTGCAAGATGAACAACTCATCCAGTCGGCTAGTCTGAACAAGAACTTCATCCGGAAGAATATCTTCAATTTCGAGCTCTACCACCAATGCGGATCAACAACACAACCTCAACACGATCCAAGAACCTTCACAAGCCTGCCTAAATGACCAGGTACATCCGTACTTCCTCTACTCACTGGAATCTCTTCTCTTCCTCATCTGGAACTTCAAGAACATAGTCTATCGCCACTGTCATACTGCCAGAGGTGCTTCCAGACCTTCAAACCACACACCAATCAAGATGATACATTACAAGGACCTCCCAAACACTCTGTCCAATCCATAGAATAGGACAATGCCCTTTCGGATCTCACCGGACCTTTTTGTAACACTCTGTCACTCCAGAGCATCTCCCGGAACCGGTTCTACTTGATCGATCACAACTTCTTCACATCTTCATGCGGACCTCTGAAATCTTAATTGGATCATCTCAAGACTCATATCTACAAACCCTTTAATCCGCATCCTCTGGATCTCAACCTATTGAGTACTTTTGCCTTCTTCTCATCACTGTTCTTCACTATTCCTGATTGAGACTAATTTTCTCAATATCCTCAGCACACAGCTCATCCAATTCTTCTTGTCAATGCAATATGAGTATGTTGACATCAATGACAACACTGGTTCACCTCATACTTGCAACACATCAAACTTTGAAAGATTTGAGACCTGAAAATTTTGTAAGATGGGAACAAGAAGTTCTTACAAAGTCAAGCAATAGGTTCAATCTAGTAATAAAGGTACATTGGAGTCTATTGATGAGATCAACATCACAATGGACTTAGAACCAACTTATAAAGAAGATAAAAATATTGTTGTGTGGAGGCAAGCTACGCAAAATAGGTATGTTGCTCTTCTAAAAAATGACACTTAGGAGTTAGTTGATCCCCCAATAGGTTGTAAACCTATTGGTTGCTAGTGGATCTTTCTAAACAAATATGCAGTAGATGGTGCACTTGACAAACATAAAGCCCGAATTGTTGCAAAAGGTTATGCTCAAAAATAGGGCATTGATTATGATGAAACTTTTGCACCTACCATGAAGTGGACTACCATTCATTCTTTGTGCACTCTTTTGGCACAAAATGGGTGGAAAGTTAGTCAAATGGATGTCAAAACTGCATTCTTAAATAGTGATCTCAAAGAAACAGTATATATGACTCAACCAAAAGGATATGCATTCAATGTTCAAGAACACTAGATATGCAAGCTAATTAAATCATTGTATGGTTTAAAGCAAGCCCTCCAAGCCTAGTATGAAAAACACACCGAGCACCTCTTGAAGTTGAATTTCAAGCACTTTGAATTTGATGGTGCAACATTTTTTGTCAAAAAGGTTGATAACACTGTTGTATATCTTGTTGATTATGTAGATGATTTATTTTTAACTTGTAACAATGAGGGTTATAATCAAACTGTGAAAGACAAGTTGAAGCAAGGGTTTGAAATGACTGAATTGGGACATCTCCGTTACTATTTGGTAAGTTTGACTGCAAACCACTTAGTACTCCTATGGAGCAAAATTTGAAGCTCATATCAAATGACTCTGTAATAATAGTTGATGTAATTACATACAAACAACTTGTTGGTAGTTTGATTTATGCAACAACTGCCCACCCAAATATTTATTTTGTTGTTGGAGTTCTCTCTAGATTCATGAAACAACCTAGAGAACATCATTGGTTAGATGTCAAAAGAGTTCTTTAGTATCTGAAAGGAACTCAAAACTATGGGCTCAAATATTCCAAGGAAACACATTTCTCTTTGGTTGGATATTCATATTCTGATTATGCAAGTGACTTTGAAGATGGAACATCTACTTCTGATTTCCTAATGTATATAGGGTCAGAAGTCATTTCTTGGAAATCTAAGAAGCAACCAATGCCAACTCTATCATCTGTAGAAGCTAAGTATATGATAACTTTTGAGCCAACTAGGGAAATCTTATGGATTCAAAGAATTCTTGAAGATTTATAGAAACAATAGGGTTCATCCACACCTCTCCTTGTTGACAATCAATCTACAATCAAAATGGTCAAAAATCTAGTCTTTCATGATCGAACCAAACACATCAACACAAAGTTTCATTTGACTTGACACCATGTGAAAGATGGCACTGTAGAACTCAAATATTATCCCACTGTAGATCAAATTGTAAATATTCTTACCAAAGTGCTTGGATAAAAGAAGTTTGAGAAATTATGAGGAATGCTTGGTATAACTCCTTCAGATTAAGGGGGATGTTAATGTGTTAATTATCAGGGTTAACACAATTCTATTTTGTTTTTAGTTTTGTAATTAGTTTTCTGTATTTTTTTTAAAGAAAAAGGTGATGAATCACCCATACCATTGATAAAAGAGTTTATACAAAAAGAAAATGGAACACCAAAAAATGGTGTATCCATCAAAAAGGTTACAGTGAAAAGGCCCTAAACTGGCCAAACAAAACAAATACAAAAAGGAACACAAATAAACTAACACCTTAATAGGCCGACCACCCTAAATAAAGTCACCTATGAACTGAAAAAAAAGTACCCACCCAAATGAACAAACCACCTCCCTGTCAGCCAACATTTAAATCCTTGTCATTGGGGAGACACCCACCAAAATAAACACCACCATAGCCTACAATCTGCAACATAGCCCTCGACGAAAACTACTTCCTCATGTGACCAAAGGCATTAAGCTGTAGGACTAGCAGTGAGGAGAGGAGCATACTTTTGAGGTGCTACATTTGATCCATCATCTCCCTAATCCTCTTCGTCACCTTCCTCAAGATTGTCAAAGGCATCCTTGGGTATGTGAGACGCAAGATCTGGGGGATGAACTCTGAGAAACCCTACTCCTGTGAAGACATCCTTGATACATCGTGCATTCTTCTTAAAGAAGAGGAAGTTGTAGGCATTGAGTTCTCTATCGAGCTCATTGTTGCTCAGTGATTTAAGACTAGATTGCATAGCCCTGTAGACTGCCTGATGAGGAGATGAGGTTCTCAGAATTTGAAGATTGAAGAGCCCTCCAATTAGGGCATCACCATGGTCCATATCATAACCCTTAACCATTGTAGCCCATCTATCCACTATGTAAATATTGTTGTAGAAGAGACCAGAGGCTAGAGCATGAATGTATTCATCATCTTGTACCAAGTCCATTATATTTGAAAGGATTTGGGAAAAAATGTCTGAATAGTTGAGGATTTGGCCAACATAACCTTTCATCCATCTGTGCCATGCAATGCATCTCACCAAAAACTGCATCATCGTGTAGTCCCAGTCTATCAGTGTCATCAAGTCTGAGACCTTGACCTTTCATCTCACCTCTGGCTCCCAATCTAGATAGGGGACGAAGAGCCTTTGGTTAAGCTGTGTTTCTGCCATGTGAACCTATGGAAGAGTTAGGAAGCTGTTGCAAAAAATAAAAATAAAAGATCTTGAGAAAAGGTTTAGAAAATAATAAGCTACTAAACCGACATGAGGTCATCCACATGATTGGAGGTGGGAATGTCATCCTTGTTCAATCCCAAGGAAATCTTATTTGTGTGAAGAGGTAGGCACTGTACGGTAAGCCTCAAGTAAGTCATAAACCAAAAATAAAAAGACCTCCAAGCCCATCCTTTCCATTAATGAACATTGTACTTCAAGAGTGACGTGTAAAGAAAAGATGGTCCCCAAAAATAGCAATAAAAACTTGCCATCTTTGCTTAAGATCGAGCCTTATTTGAAATCAAGTATGCTACCGCTTTGAGATCTTGAAATGATGTCTTCATAAAGAAGCCTGAATCTTGAGATATAGCCACCCGTTATCGATTTGACAAGGTAGCTGTTATACTCCCCAACCAACTGAAGGAGATCTGAAGTAAGCTCACTCCCCTCGTGCCAGCCTGAATAGCCTTAAAATCACAACCACCAGAGTATAAAGGACTCATACCATAGCCGTTGGGAATGGTATGACAGTCAGGAGGAAAGATCCATTCTATCAGAGGGCAGGTTAATTGGCATGCGGTATATCCAGGTCATCATTTAATAAAGAGATTAACTTACATGGTAGGCACAGGTGCTCAGGGAGGAACACTGAACTTCTTCCGTGTCTTGGTCTATTGCCATGTTGGCTAGTCCATCTGCCACCTTGTTTCCTTCTCTATTTGTATGAGAAATAAGGAAGTTATCAAACTCATTTAACAAGGAAATTCCCTGTTGAAGGATATAATTAATTTTCTAAGTAGCTAATCCTTTAACCTTTAGAGCATTGATAATAATTTGACATTCACCTTCTATCCAAATATCCTTAATGTCCAGGCTAACCACCAATTGGAGTCCATGAACCAAAGCCCAATCTTTCGCTTCATTGTTCGACCCCCTGGGGATCTTAGTTGCTTTAGCCGCCATCAGAGAGCCATCTCGTCCCTTATCACACACTCAGTCCCAGACACCTTGAGATTCCCTCTACATGCTCCATCAAAGTTCAGCTTGCAGAAAGGTTATGTGGGATGGATCCATCTGACGTGTTCTCTCCTAAAGCTTGATTTTGGACAGTTAAATCCAGAATGCCTGTCCCACCTACAGATTTTAGTTTACAAATTATATCCCATGCCATGAGATGAATTTTCTTCTCCTGGGAGGTACCTTGACACATAAATTGCTTACAAATCCTCTCGATCTTGATATTTACCTCTTGTGAAATTTAAAAGATTGACATCATATAGATTGGTACTATAGCTAAGACAACTTTGATCATTACAATTCAATTCTGTATGCCAGTGAAAGCTAATGCCCCTTCCATGTGGCCATCTTGGAGTGCAAGTTATGAATGACATTAGTCCAAAGGTTATTCTTGTGTCTACCACTGAAAAGAGGTAAGCCTACATATCTTCCTGGGAGAGCTTCAATTTTGAAGTTAAAAATCTTACTGATCTCTGCTTGAACAGCTGGAGGGACGTTGAAGAAATAGACCACTGATTTGGAGCAATTAATGAGTTGGCTTGAAATAAAGCAATAATTATCCACTATTTTCTTAATTATACTGGCTTCCTTCACTGTGGCTTGACCGAATAAGATTGTGTCATCTGCGAAAAGGGCATGCATGTAGAAGTCCTGTATGTCTTTAAACCTAATTCCTTGCCAATTAGATCTTCTATTTGCTTCTTTAACAGCCCATGTGAGAGCTTCTGACATGAGGATAAAAAGATAGGGAGATATAGGATCTCCTTGCTGCAGTCCTCTAGAAAGTTCAAAGTCTCAGATTCTCTTCCATTCACATTCACTTTTCTATTTATTTGGCAGTTCAACCATTTCTGACTGCCTATAAAGAAGCTCTGGCCAAGCGGCTAAATATCAACCTTTGACAAGTTCAAGTTTGGTTCCAAAACAGAAGGATAAGGTAATAATTCTCTCGTACAGTAATTTATTTCATCACATAATATAAAATTATGAGAGTTGAAAATCAATTTATTTCAATAAAATTTACAGGACCAAGTTGAAGGAAAAAGAAATGGTCGGTAAAGCGGGGAAGAGATGTTACAGGCCGTTAAGCAGGGAGAACGAAAGACTGCAGAAAGAGTTAGCAAAAATGAAGGATCTGAAACAGGCAGAAGAAACACCATCTGCATCGTACATGGGATTTCCTGAAGCACCTCAACTCATGTGTCCTTTCTGTCAAGGAGTTGTCAGCGCTGTTAACACAACACAATTTACTACTTCTGTATCAAAACAACACTGCTATATTTGTCCTCCTAAGGATTTTTAGTCAACGTTTTGATGAAAATAGTATTAATATTACAGTGATAGTTTATATTTCAGAAATCTCTTCCTGGCTAGTCTTGGCATTCATTGAGGAGCGCCTGCAGCCCTTGAAGAAGTGTAAGATGACTTCTGGTCAATTAGATGTTTTTGGGCATTTCTAAATGTAATAAATACTATTTTCCATGGATCAGAAATGACTCCTTTTTGTAACCCAGATTTTATTAGGTTTTTTATTGAGTTCTGGTGAGACTCATTTTCTCCAACAATAAAGGTTGTATAAAAAATTCTGATAAATCATCTCACATGGAGAGCGTTCTTTTCTTTTTTGATTCATTATGCACTTGGTTGGGTTGCATAGTTTTTTCTCCTAAGAAAAATGTCTCAGTTTGCAACAATGAGATACAGCTTGCAAAAATGTCTCATTTCTTGTCTGCATTACTTTGGCGTTATGTTCGACGGTTGTAAATGGCCACCTTAGCTCAACATATTACACTACATCGTGTCCAAATCTATTGTCGACTGCTAAGTCTGCAGTGAAACAGGCCATCGCCAACATGAAACGGATGGGGGCATCGCTTCTGCGTCTTCACCTCCATGACTGTTTTTTTAATGTACGAATTTCCAGCACTTTGTTTTCAACTTTTATGTTTTTTATATTGTATATATGGTTCTTTGAACTGTTAAAAAGTTAGTCAATTTGGGGGTGTAAAAGAAGTTACTTCTCAAGAGGTTTGTCTCTATAAATATCTCCATAGCAATTTTAAGCTTTGTTGAGATTGTTCTCAAAGGTTAGATGTATTTTAGATGGTAGATGGGGAATTAGTCTTTGGAATTGGGAAAATGTATTTCCAAAATGTGAGTTTTTGTCAAAATATTAAGCTAAGGTGTTTATTAAGGTCTTATGTGGTTATTAGTAATAGTCCGAAGGATTCTGAGGGATCCATCTATCTTAAATGGGTAGATGTAAAGTTAACCATTGCCTATTATATAAGCAATGTGATTTTAATTGAGACCAAATACTTGTGAAATGTGTCCTTGAAAAAGCACCAAGCTAGGGTGTTCTATAAGGTAACTTATATTCATTGACAATAGTTTAGAGGGCCCCAAGGGACTTGCTCTTGTTAGAGAGTAGATGGAGAATTGACCATTGTCTATCGTGTATATTGTGTTACTAGAAGTATAGACCAAGTATTTGTGAAATGTGAGTCATTGCCAAAACATCAAACAAGTGTGTTTGGTAAGGCACTTCATGTTCATTGTCAATAGTCTAGAGGGCCCCAATTGACCCACCCTCTTAAGGGTAGAGGATGAATTAACCACCACCTATTGTATAAAATGTGTAACTCTAACTAGAGACTAGGCACTTACGAAATGTAAGCTTTTGCCAAAACACCTTAATTCAGTATTGAAGATTGTGGGTGTATTTGACATAATTGAGAAGTCCCATGATCCAATTTGACAAGGAGGAAGTTATCTTAATCTTTGTTAAGAGGTAGTAGAATTCTATAAAGTTATCTTAATCTTTGTTAAGAGGTAGTAAAATTCTATATTAATTATTGCAAAACAAGTGATCCCTATTCAAAATCATTGTTCTATATCAAATTCCCTACAAAACACAAACATTAAAAAAATTTACTATTACCTCACACTATTCTTTGAAGCCTCAATATTAGCATTTATATGAAAATTCTATATAAGGTTAAATAAGATATGTTACAAACAAAATTCTATATAACAACTCATGTTTGATTTATTTATTTTATTAATTTAATAGTGGTATTTTTTGAATAGTTAATTTAAATTTCATTTATTTATTTTATTAATTTAATAGTGGTATTTTTTGAATAGTTAATTTAAATTTTATGGGATATATTACAAATGAAATTCTACATATTACTCCCATAATTACTTGATGATAGAGCCTAACTTAGTTGACCAACTCAATGAAGTGAAACAACATAGTCTTGAATGATGGCATTCACAAATTTATAAGTGTCACACATATTTTGTAACTTGTCTTCATATTTCTATAGATTTGTATGTGGCAACAACATAGGTGTCTTTATACATGCTAGTTTATTGTTTTGTATTAAATGTTGTGATTTTGTAAGAAGTTGAGCAAGTGAGTTGCAAGATATTTTTAATGGAGCTTGATGCCATCGGAATGTTTTATCCTTATTCCCACTTTGTCTAATGATCTAATTAAAAACACAAGGTAATCCATTTAGTATTTTAAGCATAAATAAATGTTCCATTTTGAAATTTACATCCTATCATTTGCTTACATATCCTTGAAAATGTTTCTATCACCATGATATTGAAAATGTTTCTATCACTATTTTCATGGTGATAAAGGAGAAATATCTGCCACAAATATGTGGAAGTTTGATCTCATATTTTTTGTTTAGTGTTAAGGATTGAGAAGCTTCAATAACCCTAAATTCCCTAAAGTGTGATTCCAACCTCATCTCCATTTTTTATTGGTTTTATACAACCAAGAAAACTTTATAGTTAATTGATTGTAATTTATTTTTATTGATATCCTTCACATAATTTTTTAATAGAGGTTTTCATATTCTTAATGCCTCAATAAATTGTTTGATCTTTCATTCCCCTTAAATTGTTTGATCTTTCATTCCCTTCAAAGATTTGAAGGAGCTTGGTATATTTAGGCCACAAAATATCTCTTAGTTTATGTTAGCTTTCTTTTTGTTTTAGTATTTTTAAAAACTATAGAGATCTCTGTAGACAACTACCTATAATTTGTTTTAAATTTAAAGATTAGGTTTTAACATTAATTATAGGAATTATTTGTTATCTAATGATTTAGAAACATTGAAAAGTAAAGAATTTTACTTCACTTTTAATTTAGGGGTGATTAGGATAGGTAATGTAACTAGTCATACTCATACCATGTACTGAAAATTATTTGCATGATCTTTTAATAGTCTCTAAACTAGCAATTGCATGGAATTTATGTGCAACGAAGTAATCGATAGGGTGAAATGTTACATAAGTTTATTTTAAATAAGAATAAAAGTATGATCATGCTACAATAATGGGGTTTTGGTTTTTCTCTGGTTAATGATCCACATTCAAATAACTAAGGAAAATTCATTAGAAACATAAAGTCAGACACAGAAGCATGAAAAGATAGTGCATAGCATCGCCTCAATTCATACAATTTTATAACTATGTATTGATTATAAGATTTTTTTTAATATTTTTATGTTGTATATCAGTTTGATAAATCTATAATTTGATTTAAACTATTTGTTTCTTTTTTAAAACTACTTGCATCAAAGACTATAAACACTATTGATAGAATGCTTTGATTTTAAAACTACTTGCATTAGTTAAAACACCAATGCTTTATTAAACTTCACAGTTGTATCTCTTATCGATCCCCACCCACGCCAGGATGAGTATAACAATCGATTTAGAATTAGTGAGGGCAACATGAACCAATTCCATTTTGAGTTTTGGTTAAGGTTGAGCATTGTGGATATGGATTTGACATATCACTTTCATCGATTGCATTGGTTTTTAATTTTTTGGTGTACACATTATGATGATTTTCACAAGGCTTATAAGAAAAAGTGAAGGTCAAGCAGTAGGAATTATTCTCATTGATTTAATTATTCTCTTAATTTAAGTACCATATTTAGGAATTGCAATGCAGCGTACACCTTGAAGATTTTGGTGCATCTAAAAATTGAATTTCAAGGATACATGAACAAATGGATGAATTTTTCTACATTTTAAATAGGCTCTTAGAAAGGGCATGGTGATTACTAATTTTGTAATAGGATGTCTCAGGTTTGATTAGCATGGATTCAAGTGCCCTTTTTAATGTGTTTCTTGCATTGAGTTGGATGCTAGCATAAAAAAATGAAATTATAGGTGGTTAGCAGTGGCAACTGGTTCCAGTTGTCGCTGCTCTTTTAAAAAAAAATTGCATTGTTTTTATCTATGTCACAAGGTTTGAGTTCGTGTTCGAGTTCTCCAACAATAAAACTTAGATTAAGTTCATAAAAACGTAAAAAATAAAAAATTCGTAATTACATTCGACTAATATAAATTTGTAATTTTTTTAAATATAAAGATAAATCCATAAAATTATAAAAATAAATAAACGTTAGTAAATATATTAAATATATTAATAATTAAAGATATAAATTAAATATTTTAAAATATTAAATTTTAATGCATTAAATTTTATAAAATACTAATAAACTATTTTAGTATACTATGAGAAAAGAATTTAAACAAAGTATTGGGAATGAGAAGATAATTAATATAAGTTAATTAATATTATATTTATATATACCACAGTTAACTATATATTAATTAATATTAAAATAATCTATAATTCAACATAAAAATATAGTTTTGATATCAAATAATAATTAAGTATTCGTAGTTAATTAAAATAAATACATTAAATATCAATAAATTAAAGTCAATCTAAAAATTAATTTATATTAATATTCGATGTATAATTAATTATTATATTATAAACAATATATATTAATATATATAGTAATAACTTTAATAGTATATAATCACAAATATCAATTTTATTTAGATAAGAAAAGAAGAGTAAACCTCTCAAGCAATTTTTTGTGATGGTCATCTATTTGAAATTGCATTTCAAATATTAAATCCTATCTATTTTAGGAAAAATATATAGACTAAAAATATATATAAGAATTTATACAATCTTCCTAAAATTTTAATTGTATTTTACCACTAAAATGACTAAATATGGCCATACCACCATCAAATTTATGTTGGATGTGATTAATTTCTACCACCTCTCCAGTCAATAAACATTTATTTCAAAAGCTTCATCCATTTAATGTAGAACTTTCTGCCAACGCTCTCCACCAACCTACAGACAATTTCCAAACATGTGCGTTGAATGTTTAAGCATGTGGTTTTGAATGTTTTCCAGAGATTTCTAAGACCTCTATAAAAGGAGGTGAATGTAAATGTTTAAGACAAGCAATAAAAATTGGTTTTTCTATATTTTGCCTCTGCCCATCATAGTGGTATCAGAGCAGGTAGATCTGGGAAGATTGTGCAAATTTATCAAAGATAGGGTAATGAGCGTGGTCAAGAGAATTACGGTTATCAATTTATTTGATTGTTTGTGTTTGTAGAGTTGAAATCTGGAGAAAAAGGTAGAAGCCAAAACGAGGAGCCACAGCTCTTGAGGAAGTGAATTCTAGTTTTCTGTTGAACTTCTAATTTAAGGGTGATGCTAAGAAAAGAGTTCGAAGGTCTTCAAAAGAGCGTCATTTGAAATATTGTTAAGCCACTGCTAAGGAGACCACCAGTTTGAGTTTTGCAAGAATCGTTGCAGATCAAAGACTAAGGCACAGATCTGGAGATTGCATCCACTGAAGTGTCTGAAGAAAGTCGCTATAGGAAGAAAGGAGGCTGATTTGGAGGTTAACAAAGAAGTTGTCATTTGCAAGTAAGGTGTTATTCTGAAAGAAGATCTAATTGTTTTGTATTGAAAAGATATCATAAGTTATGGCATTAAGTATAAATCAACCTATAATACTAATATTTTCTGGCAAAAATTATGATACTTGGGCTTTTAGAATGAAATTGGCATTTGATTCATATGAATTATCAAACATAGTTATAAATGGTTCTATTGAGCCACAAGATGAGTCTACCTTAGGTCCAGATGATAAGAATATTCTTAAAGAAAATAAGAAAAAGAATAAGAGGGCTTTGCAAATCATTGCACAAGGATTGGATGAGTTAGTTGTTGGAAGGATTAAGCGAGCTACTATAGCCAAGAAAGCATGGGACATCTTAGAGATGACATATCAAGGTACTAGTAAGGTAAAAATTGCCATATTACAAGCAATTAGAAAAGAATTTAAAAATTTGCAAATGAAAGATTCTGAATCAATAGATCAATTCACATATCGTGTTACAAATTTGGTTAATCAAATAAGGTAGATTGGTGATGAACTAACAGATCAAAAGATTGTAGAAAAAGTTTTAAGATGTTTGCCTAAAAAATTTGATGCCATTGTTGTGGTAATTGAGGAATCCAAGGATTTGACTGAATATTCTATAGATGAGTTGGTTGGTTCTTTGAAGAATTATGAAGACGGGATAAACAAGAATGATAATACCTCATTAGAGCATGCACTCAAAACACAAATGGCATTTGGCAAAGGCAGAGAAAGAGGAAATCCAAGATTCAGAGGAAGAGGAAGAGGAAGAAATAATTTTTAAAGAGAGGAAAGAAAGAGTCCAGATCTAGGAGGAAGAAGAAATCAAAATTTCAGCTCAAGGGGACACAATAATGATCAAGTATCACAAAGGTATGAAAAATCAAATGTGCAATGTTATTACTGCAAGAAGTATTGTCACTTTGCTAATGTATGTCGAAAGAAACAAGCTAATATGAGCAAGCAAAATGCAAACTTTTCTGAAAGTAATTCAAGGTCTTTAGTTATTACATGTCATGTAGCTCAGGAAAGTTCTAGTAACATTTGGTTTCTAGATAGTGGTTGTAGTAATCACATGACTAGAAACAAAGAGTTGTTTGAGAATTTAGATACTTCAGTTAAATCAGAAATCAAATTGGTAATGATAACATAGTTGAAGTAATGGGAAAAGGTGCAATTAATGTAATAACAAAACTTAGTAAGAAGACTATTCCCGATGTTTATTTTGTACTTAGTTTAAAGCATAATCTCATAAGTGTGGGAAAACTTATTAAAAATGGTTATAGAGTTGCTTTTGAGGATAATGTTTGCACTATATTTGATATTTCCCCAAGTAACATGGTGATTGCAAAAGTTGAAATGACAAATAACAGAATGTTCCCACTTCGCATGAAAAGTGAAATGATAGAGGAGATTGGAGCAAGTTTCAAGGCATCAAGTCAAGATCAAACATGGGTATGGAATTTGAGGTATGGTCATCTAAACTTCAAAGGATTGTGTTTGTTGCAAAGAAAGGAAATGGTAAGAGGTTTACCCCCCGTTGAAGCACCATTGAGTTCATGTGAAAGTTGTATTTTGGCTAAGCAACATAGAGAGAGTTTTCCAAAAGAAATGTCATATAGAGCTTGGGCACCTTTAGAAATTGTGCATACAGATATATGTGGTCCAATGGAAGCACCATCATTAGGGGGAGCATTTATTTTCTAAAATTTATTGATGATCATAGTAGGAAAATATGGGTTTATTTTCTCAAATATAAAATGAGGTTTTTGGAAAATTCAAGAAGTTCAAAGCATTGGTTGAGAAACAAAGTGGCCTATCCATCAAGGTATTGAGATCAGATAAAGGAGGAGAATACAAGTCAAATGAGTTTTTGAATTATTGCAAGTATCATGGAATAAAGAAGCAGTTCACTACAAGTTACATATCTTAACAGAATGGTGTTGCAGAAAGGAAGAATTATACAATAATGGAGATGGCAAGGAGCATATTGAAAGACAAGAATCTATTTCATGAATATTGGATTGAAACAATAGCTTATCCAGTTTATATATTGAATAGAAGTCCAACAAAGATTGTGAGGGACATGATTCCACAACAAGCATGGAGTGTTAAGCATCATAATGTTTCTCATTTTAGAGTATTTGGTTGTATTGCATATGCACATGTGCCTAAAGAAACAAGGAGTAAATTAGATGATAAAAGTGAAAAATATATTTTTATTGATTATGATGAACAATCTAAGGCATATAAGTTGTTTAATCCTATAACCAAGAAAGTCATTGTAAGTAGAGATGTATTCAAAGAGGAAGAATCTTGGAATGGAAATATAGACAAGACAATTATAGGTACAGTAGCAATACCATATGAAGAACAAGAAGAAAAGGTCAAGGAGAACAAGGAGAACAATCAAATGAGCAAAGAGGAACACCATCAAGAAGTCCACAGGGAGAAAACTTACAAAGGCACGTTGAGCAAGGAGAATCATCAAGTCCACAAGTAAGTAATGACTCAAATACTACACTTGCATCATTGAGACCAAGACTAAGAGGCAAAAAGACTAGAAGCTTGCAAGAAATATATGATTAAGAAGATAGGATAGATTTGCAATCTAATTTTGCTTTATTTGCCCAAGATCCTATATATTTTGAAGATGCAATTAAGGAAGAACATTGGATTAATGCAATGAATGATGAAATAGAATCTATTGAAAAAAATGATACATGGGATCTAGTTGATTTACCTAAGCATAAAGAATACATAGGTGTGAAATGGGTTTATAAAACTAAATATAAGGCAAATGGAGAAGTTGACAAATATAAGGCAAGATTAGTAGCTAAGGGATTTGCACAAGAATATGGAGTTGATTACAATGAAACATTTGCATCCGTAGCAAGACTTGACACAATTAGGATGGTACTAGCTATTGCAGCTCAAAACAATTGGAAAGTATATCAAATGGATGTCAAATCAGCTTTCTTGAATGGATATTTGAAAGAAGTTTATGTGCAATAGCCACTAGGGTATGAAAAAAGGATATGAAGACAAGGTTTACAGGTTGAAGAAGGCACTCTATGGATTGAAGCAAGCACCAAGAGCTTGGTACAACAGGATTGATTCATACATGATAAATAATGGATTCAGCGTCTACACTATACACCAAGGTCAATGAACAAGGTCAGATTTTGATTGTTTGCTTATATGTTGATGATTGATCTTTGCAGGAAATCTTTCTATAAACATATTTAAATATGCAATGAAGAAAGAATTTGAGATGACAGACATGGGTTTGATGAAATATTTTCTTGGCATTGAAGTTACACAAAATGATAAAGGTATTTTTATTTGTCAAAGTAAATATGCAAAAGATGTTTTGAGAAGGTTTAAAATGATAAATTGCAGTCCAGTGTCTACACCTGTGGCAATATGCACAAAACTAAGTAGAGAAGATAATGAGACAGATTTTGATTCAACTATATTCAAAAAATTGGTGGGTAGTTTGATGTATCTTACAGCAACTAGGCTGGATATAATGTATGGAGTTAGTTTGATTTCTAGATTCATGGATTCACCAAAGAACTTGCATTGACAAGTAGGAAAAAAGTTATTGAGGTATATTGCAGGAACTATGAATTATAGCATAATGTATTCTACTTCAAATGATTTTTAGTTGATTGGATATATAGATATTGACTTTGCAGGAAGTATAGGTGATAGAAAGAGCACATCTGGATATGCATTTCATCTTGGAACAAGTATTGTAGCATGGGCATCAAAGAAACAACCAATAGTGACAATCTCATCAGTAGAAGTAGAGTATGTAGCAGGTACATCAGCAGCATGTCAAACAATTTGGATGCGAAGAATCTTGAAGGATCTAATGCATGAGCAAGAGGAGCCTACTACAATCTATTGTGACAACAAGTCCACCATTGCACTATCAAAGAATCATGTTTTTCACAAGAGGACAAAGCACATTGACACTAGATATCACTTCATTCCAGAATTGGTCAACAATGGAGAACTTATCCTATAGCATTGTAGATCAAAGGAGCAACTTGCAGACATATTCACAAAAGCTTTAACACAAGACCAATTTGAGGATTTGAGAGAAATTTTGGGCATTGTAAATATTGATGTAATTAGCTGCTGATAGTAGAAATTAAGGGGGGGTGTTGGATATGATTAATTTCTACCACCTCTCCAGTCAATAAACATTTATTTCAGAAGCTTCGTCCATCTAATGTAGAACTTTCTCCCAATGCTCTCCACCGACTTGCAGACAATTTCCAAACATGCGCGTTGAATGTTTAAGCATGTGGTTTTGAATGTTTTCCAAGATTTCTATGACCTCTATTAAAGGAGGTGAATGTAAACGTTTAAGGCAAGCAATAAAAATTGGTTTTTCTGTATTTTACCTCTGCCCATCAATTTAAATCCTGGTTAAGAGCAAAAGCAAAAGAAAAAACCAACACTACAAAGCATTACATAAATTCCTTTGTGTCCGCTTGAAAATTAAACATACTTTTCGTGCGCTCTAATTTACTCAAAAATTCCACATGCCAGTCGCGAACAGATCATTAAAAAAACAATTTTTTTTCTTCTGGCTAAACTATGGGTGATAAGGACGTATAGATTTCAATGGCTATAAGCATCGAGGCAAAATAGGTGCAATTAATGATTTTTAACTCTACGTTTACTCTAGCGAAACAAAAATTAAAAAATTAAAACACAATCAATGATTTACTCTGGCCAGAAGATTAAAAAAACTGACAGATCGATGCGTGTGAATGATAATAATTGTAGTTCTGATTTGTTGTGCCTGTAAAATGAAAGATTGATGCGTATGAATGATAATAATATTTTAATATTAAAATTAATTTAACATTACTATAGCAAACGGGAGGCCCATATTGCTCTTTCTTTTCCCCCACCTGCTAATAATTACAGCTAAAAGACCCATATCAAGCACTTTTGGTGCTGATTGGGGGATGACAACACAAGCCATCACCATGGTTAGAAGAAACAAAATCAAAAAATTATGAGCGCAGGACGAAATTGTGGAGATGAGGTTTGGCTATAGCGGCCAGCTTGTCAATTGGCATACCTCTCAAGACAATGCTCTCAGGAACAAAAAACAATTAAAATCTCTGGCTTCTAAGACAAGGAATGGATATGGGTTTGAGTCTCGTTAGTGATCACAAATGGTTTGATCCTCGATTAGATTCTCTGTAGCTCAAAACCAAGGTCAAGAGGCTCCATATGCCCAGGAGTTATAATAATTTCAGCTTAGAGACTTCTCTGCAAATATATGCAGCAGAGGCCTGGAATCCTTTTCGAATAATCCCTTGGAGCAATGTCGTTCGTTGGTAGTATACAAGGCCTTCTGTAAATCCTCCAAATTTAGAGGCTTTACAATCGCGGGATCATTTCTGCTGAATAGGCTGAGAATGTACTCAAGCAGCAGCTCATCACAAGGAATGCACAGCTCTGATCACAAACCTCGTACAGTGTTTGCCCACTTAGACTAGCAGGGGGTCAGTGTGCACGTCAGCAGGGACGCCATATCGTGGGTTTGAATCTTTTCCTAGACCATATTCTTCGTCGGAGATGGAAGAAAATATGCAGAAGACAACAAATGCCCTGACACACGACGGAGGAAGGCAAACAAAACAGCAGAAAAATGACCAAACAACACAAAAAAATGGCAGAATTTACCGGGGACAGCAGGATGACACATTTCGGGGAACAAAAGCTCCCACTAGTAGGCCTTTCGGCTAAATATGGCATGACCATTAGCTGATCAATTGTCATAGCAGACTATATTTTGAATTCATTTTTCCAAACTCCTTTTCCACTTTCATCAAATTCTTTTACAAAATAAAGATTATTTGTCTTTTCTATAAGTCTACATGGTCTACATCTTTCCATTTAATACACTAAAGTTGAGAACTGATTTAAAAAAAATTATTTTTGGTTTCATTTTCATGAAATTCACTCCTAAATTCTTCGGTTCTTGGTATCCTTCAATTGTTGCTTCACATATATTAGATACTTACTTCAATGGTTTATTGTGGCTATGAGATATACTTAGCTCAATATATTCTACTTTTAATTCTCTACAAAACCCAGCAATCTATAAGAAAAATTATTATGGGACTCTTCACTTTTATTTTTCCCTAATATTAATGACACTTCAGTCTTTAGCTTAATCAATTAGACAATTATCTAGTTTGAGCTTTGCAATAACAATACACTTTTTAGACTTGACAAATACACAATAATTATTCTTAGCTCTCAAAGTCATTAGCCCTTTACATGTAACACAGTACAAGTACAATTACCCTCATGAGTGTATAGAATTGGAAAATGGAATGTGATCACCATCAAAATTTATAATGTTATTTATTATGACTAGGACAACTACATACTCATTGGACACTAGTTACACTATTACCTAATGTATTTAATATTTTATTGCATCTAGTATGCACACATTACCCACTAAAATCATTGTTAATTATGTATTTAACTTTAATATAGCAATTAATAAATATTGATATTAAATGCATATGCTTAGACCTCAATTACATTACATAATACTCTAGAATGTGTGGCTTTCCTCAATTGCATTATGCAAGACTATGAAATCTATAGCATTATGTAATACATGTGCAACTTTACACAAGGATCCCTAGCCTTACATAATGGTCCTTAACTTTAGGCAATGGTCTATAGACTTATGTAGGGCACCATATTTTAAAGCTTTACTAGTTGTCTAACACTTGTCAATTTATTACATAATTTGAGAATTAAAAAAACAATTTATTCTATAGATTTCAATAACTCAATTTTTGAAGTGCTCATTGTTCACTATATTTAAACATAAGAAGCATGTTATAGGGGATATCCAAAATCAAAGTGAAATAGCAAGATCCTTAATTATCCATCAATGATCAATAATGCTCCATATACTGCATCAAATTTTTTTACATTCAATACTTGCATGAAAGACAATCAATTGTACTATAATAATAGACTCACCCACAAATGTGGCCTAAAATATAAAGCAATCTCCTAAAACACTATACTGTTAATAGATAACTTTATGTAAATTATATCATTTTCCATTTATACTTCTTAATAGGTGCTACTATTGTCAAGATGAAATGCACCCTTTGGAGAGTGGTGTACTGACTCTCCTTTTAACTGACAAAATTGAAACAAATCTTAGGCTATGGGTAACCTAATGGTTGGAGTGAATCTCTAAAGAGGGTTGGTTCCCCTAATGTAACACCTAAAACTAGGTCTACTCTACTACTGTAAAAAGGAAAAAGGATAGAAATTAAGCACAAAACTGAACTTAAAAACTTGAATATGAGGTGATACAGCAAAATGTTTAATGACTTGTATTTGCCTAAGCATACACAATATGATTAAAAAGACCAACACACCATACACAATGAGCATAGTTTGACATACTTTTGCATAAGTGTTTCATAGAGGAGTTTGGGGTTTATGACAGTATTCAAAAGGAGCAACAAATGGTTTTCTAGAAGCTCAAATGGTGAAATCTCATAGCTAAATCTTGCATGAACCTAATAAAACACAGATTATGACCTGCAAATGAATGTATTTTTGCATAAAGGTAAGGAAATGAGACTACAAATCAAGGAAAATAGTTTCATTAAAAGATAAGATAAATCATTCATCATATTACACAATATAACAGTAGAGGTAAAAAATGGCTTCATTTATTAATAAAAAAAAAGATACATACAGTTGATACATGTCTCTTACAATGCTTTTTCTCTTTGAAACTTAGAGAAATTACTCAAAAAATTAGAATAGATACTATAAAACCTAGAGAATGATACTTGAATAATGTGTTGCAAGGTGTCCTTTTTCTGATCCAACAACTTCATGGAATACAATAACATGCTTTACAAGAAATAATACAATCCATGTCTTAAAAAACTAAATCAAACCTCCTTTTGGGAATTGGGGAATTGGTTTCCTTATTTTTTTCCTTCAAAATCTCCACGAAGGCATTGAGGGAAGACGTCCTTGTTGTTCTTCAACTCTATCAACTGAAAATGCTCCTTGTAAAGCTCTCACATCAACCTCTACTCTCCTAGATAGGTGGATGATGGTCAAACTATCTCCAATGCTTTCATAACTGCTCATACTAGCCTTCATCCCTTCCAACTGTCATTTGTATGAAGATAAGAAATGTTTTCCATGAGTTTCAACTATTTGGGACTCCTTGAGGGCGAGGAGTAGATGTCTAATCCCCTTAGAAATTCAAAGTTGTATTACGATTGCTCCTTGAATGGTCATTTATTCTGACATACTACCTATGTAATCAACTTATTGTGCATTAAGGACTCCTATAGGTGCTTTGACATATCTTAAGAATGCAACCAGGGCTTTAAAAAGAACAAATGTGCTTTTGGAGTGGTGAGGAAGTCTCTTTATTCCTACCAATCTGAGAAGGATAACCCACAATGTGTATTTCAACCAGGTTGAAATGTATAGATGGCTTTAAAGGCTCATATCTCAAATGTTCATGATAATGCTCTCATTGCTTTAGATGACCTCACTCTTCAATGATTTCAATACCTTGTCAATGTAATACCCTATCAACACCCTTTTATTCTACCCTGCCACTGTCTTCTAGTCTCTTTGTCTTGAACTTTTGCAATGATTTCTACTATATTGTTCTTTATGTATCTTTCTTATGAATATAATAGTGTCCCTTCATGACTGACAAAGGCTCCTTATAGGGTTTCATGACTAACAATGTGTTAACAGGTTCTTGCTCATGTTTAGGATGAAAAATGAAGAGGATTGTTAAGGGTTGATTTTGATTTTTTGTGTTGATCCTCCTTTCACCACTAAACATTCAAGCACATTCAACTGAGTAGAAAGTCTACTATAGATCTCCTGTCACTAGGAACATATAGGGAAGATTGGAATTATGTGATTTTGTTGTTCAATTAAGTCCAATTATGCTCAAAACCCTAATTACATGAATTCGTGAACAAACAGACAAATTACAGAAAATGATCACACACAAAGATATCAAATGACAATCAAATGCATACCAGATTTCAAAGTTTGGAAAATAGAAAAGTCAAGGATTAATGAGTGGGTGCCCTAGTCCAGTGCCATAATTTTTGTTGAGATATGGGAACCTTGTTTGCAAACTGTTCCTGTTGTTTCAGAGATTTTTCAGTTGTGGGATCTAGAGGACTAATGAGTGGGCACCCGAGTCTAGGTCCCTATTTCCTTCTTTGATCTACAACTCTGACAGTCTGTACTACTCTCCTACAACTCCACTTTCTCTGCTTTCACAACCCGTAACCTGCAATCATGGAAAAATGGGTTGGGGGTGTTAGTGTTTAGAGGCTTGCCTCAGTCAAGCCCTAGAGAGACATTCAAGTCTTCCGAACACCCTTGTCAAATAAAGAGTGCATATCCCTGCGGGATAGAGGCAAAATCCAAATGATAAATGATAAAAAACACAATTGATATCACCTTATAGTGAAGATATCATGGAAGGAAGATGATCTTCATGCCATGAGGAGATGGATGCCAATTCTGCAAATACAAACAAAAGAACAACACAAATTCTGCTCTGCAACACAATGAATTCCTTGAATCACTTTCACATAAGATTTTCAATCAAAAAGTCCATCTAGTTTACAAATGAATCACTAATCATTCTTATATATGCAACTACAAACATTCCTGCTAAGAATTTTGTAATTCAAACTTACCGTGTCAGCATAGGACCTAAATAATGGTCATAAACTGACACTTTGAAATTAGTCCTGATCTAAAATAGGGCAGGACTATGGTGTGGGCGCCCAAGTCCTCCCCCCTATTTTAGGTAGGATTTATGTTAAGTACATCCCCTGAGTCCTATTTTCCATGAAACCGCAGGGTTTTCTCATCAAGAGTCATCAAAATCATGCAAGATGCCCTAAATGCATTCTAAAGCACTCGGGAGCTAAACCTTAAGAGGAAAAAGCCCCCAAGGTTACTTTTTATGACATAACATTTAGCCCTCACTTTAATATATGTATAAATGCAAGGCCAATACATGCATTAAAGTATGATCAACAAACATGCCAAGCACGAAGAATACACGCCAATCACAATGAAGATAGTAACAGGAATGCAAAACACAGAGAAGATAGTTACAGTCACGTAAAACACGGAGAAGACAACATTGAAGACATGCAAAACACAGTGAATATAGTGAATGCAGTGATTATTTTCTTTTTAATTTTCATATATAAGAAATGTAGATGCAAGTACAAGAAAAGTAAACACACCACCTATAATGCAGGAGGGACTCATTACCACCAGTTTTTAAACTATATATGGGGCAACAGACATGCAATACAAATCAAGCATGCCATACAAATCAAGCATGCCATACAAATCAAGCACACCATACAAATCCCAAAGCATAGGAGGGACTCATCACCACCAGTCTTTAGACTATGCTTGGGAACAAACACGCAATACACACACACTTAGATGACACAGAGAAAACATGGTAGACAAGCGATGGAGTGTTCCTATTTCTAGGTTCATCGCCATCTTAAGCACATTATAGCCACACATCGACGATTGGGCTTCACCACAACAATCACCAAAGACACACTTAAGAGTTGAGTTAGTCACAGAACCACTCCCCGCCTCTATAGAAGGCTTAAGATAAAAAAAGATATACGTGATATCCCACCTCCACGGAGGGCTTAAATGATTGCAAGTTGATTTCAAACAAATCTCAAAGTGCAGGAGGGACTCATCGCCACTAGTCTTTAAGACTACACCTGAGAACAAGCACAGTTTGCTAGCATCTAAAACAAATAGCTTACCTTATATATACCCCCACCTTAAGGTGGTTGATATCGTGTACCAATATCAAGCACATTAAGGTAGGTAGAAAATACACAAGGGAACACAGACTCTTGCAAATCCTATGCCCTCCGAAGGTGACATGTAATTTACAATCACCAAATGTTCCCACAAACACATTCCTGCAAGAAAAGTGTTAGCATCCATATAATCATGATAAACAATAATGCATATGATTATTGACATAAATAATCGAGGAATGCAAGATTCAAGATAGATAAAGTGCACGAAGCAGAAATATTGTTATGTTTTGTAAGTGTTATAAGACAACATCAAGATCACATAGAGTGATTCTACTAGCCAAGCGTTAGATAATATATATCAACCCCATCATCATGTATGGACTAGATCTATTTTTTGATTAATCACTAAAGGGACACTAGGTCTACATCAGTATAAAATATTTTCCATCATCTGCCTGCTAGATAGAAACACTAGAGAAAGGGAAACAATAAATCAAGAGAGGAGAAACAAGTGCCTTAGGGGCAGTCATGTAAGAGGGTGTTGTTATATGGAGCCTAATTAGACTCGAAGGTTAAATTTTTCCCACTTTTATCGGCACAATTTTCCCCCAAATTATTTAATGAGGTTTGGGAATAGTGCCCCCAAGATGGGGTCAAGGGCAGTGCCCCTTGCAGGGTCTAGAAAAAAGGTATTGATTTTGATGAGATTTTTTCTCTGGTGGTTAAGATGACTTCTATTCATACTATTCTAAGTATTGTGGCTGCTAAAGTTTGCATTTGGAATAGCTAGATGTGAAAACTACCTTTCTCCATGGTGATTTGGAGGAGGAGATATATATGGAACAACCACAGGGATTTAAGGTCAAAGGTAAGGAGAAATTGGTGTGTATATTGAAGAAGAGTTTATATGGCTTGAAACAAGAACCTTAGCAATGGTATTTGAAATTTGATAGTTTTATGGTTGAGCAAGGCTACAGCCGATGTAATTCTGACCATTATGTTTATTTTAAGAGGTTGGATAATGACAACTACATTATTTTATGTTTATATGTTGATGACATGCTTATAGCACGGTCTAACATGGATCACATAAGAGAGTTAAAACAGTAGTTGGAACAATCATTTTCTATGAAGGATTTGGGGGCAGCAAAACAAATCCTTAGAATAAATATTTGTAAAGATAGGAAGAATAGAAAATTGACTCTATCTCAGGCTGATTATGTTGAAAAGGTGTTGCAGAGATTCCATATGGGGAATGCAAAAGATGTCAGCACACCTTTGCCTAGTCATTTTAAATTGACTAAAGAGATATGTCCTAAGACACAAAAGGAGGAAGAAAAAATGTCTAAGATACCATATGCTTCAGCTGTAGGAAATTTAATGTATGCCATGGTATGCATGAGACCAGATATTGCACATGCTAGGAGTCGTAAGTAGGTATATGAGTAATCCCATATTAGAGCATTGAAATGCTGTAAAATGGATTCTCAAATATTTGAGAGGTACATCCAATAAATATCTATGTTTTGGGGGCTCTAATACTGATTTAGTAGGCTCTGTGGACTTAGATTTGGTAGGGGCTATTAATACCAGGTGGAGTACTAAAAGTTATGTCTTTACTGTAGGTGGGACAGTGGTGAGTTGGATCTTCAAGTTGCAAAAGGTGGTTACTTTATCCACCACGGAGGCAGAGTATGTACCTGCAATAGAGGTAAGCAAGGAGATGATTTGGCTGTAATCTTTCATGGAAGAATTAAGAAAAGAATAGGCTAATAGTTAATTGTTTACTGATAGTCAGAGTACCATACATCTTGCAAAAAATTATGCCTTGCATTCAAAGACCAAACACATATAGCTAAGCTATCACTTCATCCGGTCAGTGTTGGATGATGGACAGTTACGACTGGAAAAGATACATATAGATGAAAATCTAGTAGATATGTTTATAAAGGCGGTGACATGGAAGAAGTTGAACTCCTCTTCAGCTTCGGTTGGTCTTCAAGACTAAAAACAATAAAATCATAACAGTAGGGTCCAGAGTGTGTATTTATAGTGGGAGTTACAGGGTCAGTGGTATTATGATCAGTCTCCAAGTGGGAGATTTAATATGTTGTGGAGTCTGATCAGTCTCCAAGTGGCAGATTGTTTTTATATGGAGCCTAATCATACTCAGAGGTTAAATTTTCCCCACTTTTATCAGTGTTGTTTCCCCCCAAATTATTTAAAGGGGGTTTGGAAACAACACCCCCAAGATGGGGTCAAGGGGCAGCGCCCCTTGCGGTGTCCAGGGGTAGACCTCAAACAAATTTTATTATTTTATAAAGGCATCGGGAGTTATTTTTTCTATTGGCCGACATAAAAAACCCTATTTTGTAATTGGCATAAGTCTTGATAAAAACAACTAAGGGTTAGGGTTTTCATTGATATTGTATTGTAGCATTTGCAACAGTATTGAGTTGCAAGAATTGCTGGTTCTAATCAGTTTGATTTGCTAGATAATAATATTGGACTCTCTATTGGTGGATGTAGCCCAAGTTTGGTTGAGCCAGGTTAAAAATTCTCTCGCTGTTATTATTTCTGTGTATTTTTTATTCCTATGTTTAATCTTTATTTGCATTTAATTGATATGTTTTGCATGGAATTCCTAACAAGTGGTATCAGATCGGGTTGTGTTTGATTATCATCTGTAGGAAGGTCTCACGGTTGAGTTGGAGTCTCACGGTTAAGTGGGAGCAATGACAGATGAAGGTAAATTGAATGTAGATAAATACAATGGGTAGAACTATCTGTTATGGAAGATGCAGATGGAGGATTATCTCTATCAGAAAGATTTATGGAGGTCATTGTAAGGAATAGCCAAGAAATCAATAGTAATGACTGATGAGAATTGGGAACTTCTAGACAGAAAGGCACTGGGAACCATTCGGTTGTGTCTGGCACCATCTATGGCATTCAATATAACATAAGCGAAAATAAAAAATGAACTAAAGAAAGCTTTGGCTAAATTGTATGAAAAATCCTCAGCCTCAAATAATGTATTTGTCATGAAGTGTTTGTTTAATCAGAAAATGATTGAAGGTGGATCTTTGATAGATCATTTAAATGAGTTTAATACGATTACCAGTCGGTTAACTTTTGTAAAAGTGAAATTTGATGAAGAGGTGAGGGCTCTCTTAGTTTTATGTTCTTTGCCAAAAACCTGGAATAGCTTGGTAATGGCTGTAAGTAATTCTATCTCTGGTTCAAATACTTTGAAATTTGATGATGTTGTTGGTGTTATCCTTAGTGAGGAAATGCGACAGAAAAGCTCAGGAGGGTCCACATCAGGTAGTGTTTTGAATGCAGAAAATAGGGGTAGATCAAAGGAGAGAGGAAAAGGTTCTGGGGGTCATGGGAAGTCATGAGGAAAATTAAAGGACAAGAGGTCCCAATCCAAAGGACAGAAGGATTGGTGGTACTATGGGAAACTAGGTCAACTGAAGAAAGATTGTTGGTCTCGGAAGAATAAAAGAGACAAACAAGAAGGCAATAAGGAGGCAAATGTGATAAGTAATAAATCTGAAGATGATGCTTTGATTATTTTCCTAGATAATGCTGATAATTCATGGGTTTTAGATTCAGGGGCCTCATTTCGCTATGCCCCATAGAAGTTATTTTCTTGATTATGTCCAAGGGGATTTTGGGCTAGTTTATTTGGGAGATAACGAACCCTGTCAGATTGTTGGAAAGGAAAGAATTAAGATTAAGTTGCAGAATGGGAATCATTGGCTACTACAAGAGGTAAGGCATATTCCAAGGCTAAGTAAGAATTTAATTTCAGCAGGGCAGCTAGGTGATGAAGGTTGTACAATTAATTTTAATAATAAAAATTGGAAGGTTTCAAGAGGTGCCTTAATAGTAGAAAAATGTGTGAAAGTAGGTACCTTATATCTTTGTACAAATCATATTGTTCCTTCTACTTTAGCTATTGTATAGAAAAAATAAACAGGCTTAGGAATAGTTGCTGTGGGTTTGCAGGAAGAGACTGAAACAATTGATGCAGGTTCTGAGACAACACTATGGCATACCACACTTGGGCATATGAGTGAAAAGGGTATGAAGGTACTTCATTCTAAGAAAGTTTTACTAGGTCTGAAATGTATTAATATAGATTTCTATGAAAGTTGTGTTTATGGCAAACAAAAGAGAGTTTTCTTAAAGATGGGAATCAAAAAAAAGCTAAAAAGTTGAAGCTTGTGCATACATATGTATGGGGATCGGCTCAGATATCTTCTCTTGGTGGCTCTCAATATTATGTTACAATCATATATTATGCAAATAGGAAGGTTTGGATTTATTTCTTTAGGCAGAAATCTGGTGTATTTGAAACATTTAAGAAACGGAGAAGCTTGGTTGAGAATGAAATGGGTAAAAGATTAAAATGTCTTAGATATGATAATGGTGGTGAGTATTGCAGCAAAGAATTTGAGTATTATTGTTGCTTTAATGGAATTTGTAGCCAAAAAATGGTTCCAAGGACTCCACAAGAAAATGGAATGGCTGAGCGCATGAATAGGACAATAATGGAGCATGCAAGGAGCATGAGATTGCATGTTGGGCTGCCTTTAAACATGTTGGAAGAGGTTGTCAATACCATTGTATATTTAATTAATAGAGGTCCTTCAGTTCCTTTGGGCTGTGGTATTCCAAAGGAAGCATAGACAAATAAGAAAGTGAGTTATTCTTTTCTCAAAACCTTCAGATGTGAAGCATTTGCACATGTTGATTCTAAAAATAAAATCAAGCTAGATGTAAAATTAAAAAGGTGTATCTTCATTGGATATGGCATTGATGAATTTGGTTATAGGCTTTAGGATGTTGAAAATCTAAAAATTGTGAGAAGCAGGGATGTTTTATTCAATGAGAAGGTGTTGTACAAAGATCAGTTGTAGCAGCATGAGAAGAAAGAAAAAGATTATGTGGTGCTGGATGATACTCTAGATAGTGATGTTCTAGTGGTTCCTAATGTTCTACAATAGTAACAGGAAATACCACAAATTCCATTGAATGTTAGACAATCAATAAGGCTAAGTAGACCTCCGTAAAGGTTTTCTCCCTCTTTGTATTCTATTTTTTTAACAAATGTTGGTGAGTCGGAAGGGTATGATGAAGCTATGCAGGTGGATACAAAGGTTCAGTGGGAGCTTGCAATGAAAGAAGAAATGGACTCCTTGCTGAAAAATTAGACTTGGAAATTATGTAAGTTATCTGCAAGTAAAAAGGCTTTACCAAACAAATGGGTTTATAGGCTGAAAAAAGAAAATGGAGGTAAGAAAATATTTAAAGCCAGGTTAGTTGTAAAAGGATTTGTATAGAAAAAAGGTATTGATTTTGATGAGATTTTTTCTCCGGTGCTTAAGATGACTTCTATTCGTACTGTTTTAAGTATTATGGCTACTGAAGATTTGCATTTGGAACAGCTAGATGTGAAAACTGTCTTTCTCCATGGTGATTTAGAGGAGGAAATATATACGGAACAACCACAGGGATTTGAGGTCAAAGGTAAGGAAAAATTGGTGTTCAAATTGAAGAAGAGTTTATATGGCTTGAAACAAGCACCTCAGCAATGGTATTTGAAATTTGATAGTTTTATGGATGAACAAGGCTACAGCCAGTGTAATTCTGACCATTGTGTTTATTTTAAAAGGTTGGATTATGATAGCTACATTATTTTATGTTTATATGTTGATGGCATGCTTGTAGCAGGGTCTAACATGGATCACATAAGAGAGTTAAAATAGTAGTTAGCACAATTATTTGCTATGAAGTATTTGGGGGGAGCAAAATAAATCGTTGGTATGAAAATTTGCAAAGTAAGGAAGAGAAGAAAATTGACTCTATCTCAGGTTGATTATGTTGAAAAGGTGTTGCCGAGATTCCATATGGAGAATGCAAAAGTTGTCAGTGCACCTTTGCCTAGTCATTTGAAATTGACTAAGGAGATGTGTCCTAAGACACAAGAGGAGGAAGAAAAAATGTCTAAGGTACAATATGCTTCAGTTGTAGGAAGTTTAATGTACACTATGGTATGCACGAGACCAGATATTGCACATGTTGTAGGAGTCATAAGTAGGTATATGAGAAATCCTGGATTGGAACATTGGAATGCGATAAAATAGATTCTCAAATATTTGAGAGGTACATCCAATAAACATTTATGTTTTGAGGGCTCTAATACTGATTTAGTAGGCTATGCGTACTTAGATTTGGTAGGGGATATTGATACCAGACGGAGTACTACAGGTAATGTCTTTACTGTAGGTGGGGCAGCTGTGAGTTGGATCTCCAGGTTGCAAAAGGTGGTTTCTTTATCCACCATGGAGGTAGAGTATGTTGCTGCAATAGAGGCAAGCAAGGAAATGATCTGGCTATAATCTTTCAAGGAAGAATTGGGAAAATAACAGGCTAACAGTTATTTGTTTACAGACAGTCAGAGTACCATACATCTTGTAAAGAATTCTACCTTGCATTCAAAGACCAAACACATATAGCTAAACTATCACTTCATCCGTCCAGTGTTGGATGATGGATAATTATGGCTGAAAAAGATACATATAGATGAAAATCTAGCAGATATGTTTACGAAGGCAGTGACACAAGAGAAGCTGAGCTCCTCTCCAGCTTTGGTTGGTCTTCAAGATTAAAAATAATAAAATCAGAACAATAGGATCCAGGGTGTTTATTTCTAGTGGGAGCTACAAGGTCAGCAGTGTTATGATTAGTCTGCAAGTGGGAGATGATATGTTGTAGAGTCTGATTAGTCTCCAAATAGGAAATTGTTGTTATATGGAGCCTAATCAAACTCAGAGGTTAAATTTTCCCTACTTTTATCAGCGTGGTTTCTCGCCAAATTATTTAATGGGGGTTTGGGGGCAGCGCTCCAAAGATGGGGTCAAGGGGCAGCACCCCTTGTGGGGTCCATGGGTAGACCTCAAATGAATTTTATTATTTTATAAAGGCATTAGGAGTTATTTTTCTATTGGCTGACATAAAAAAACTTATTTTGTAACCAACATAAGTCTTGGTAAAAATAGCTAAGGGTTAGGGTTTATGTTGATATTGTATTATAGCATTTGCAGTGGTATTAAGTTGTAAGAATTGATGGTTGTAATCTATTTGATTTTCTGGATAATAATATTGGACTCTTTGTTGGTGGATGTAGTCTGAGTTTGGGTGAAGCACGTTAAAAATTGCCTCTCGCTGTTATTATTTCTGTGTATTTTTCATTCATCTATTTAATCTTTATTTGTATTTAATTGATATCTTCTACATGCAGTTCCTAACAAGTGGTATCAAAGCAGGTTGTGTTTGATTATCATCTACAGGAAGGTCTCATGGTTGAGTTGGAGTCTCACGGTTAAGTGGGAGCAATGGCGGACAAGGGTAAATTGAATGTAGATAAATTTAATGGGTAGAACTATTTGTTATGGAAGATGCAGATGGAGGATTATCTCTATCAGAAGTATTTATGGAGGCCATTGCAAGGATTTGCATTGATATCTTCTACATGCAATTCCTAACAGGTGCTCCCAAGTCACCAACCGCAACGCTACGTCCATAAGACACACAACACAACAATGAAAATAGAGGAGAGGCAATATAGAAGAATGATGATACAAATAGAAGAAGGGACATAATAGATGCAATCTCTTGGTATCCTAGACCTTACAAGAGAATCAAGGGTCATCCCAGGAGGCCTAAACAATGCATAACACATCACGGGGGAAACACATCACAAGAGATAAAGAATTAGAAATACTTACCTGTAAGGACAAGCCAATCTAGAATTTGGAACTTGTAAGCATCTTGGAGAGATGCTCTATAAAGTTTTGTGTGAAGCTTGAGTGGTTCTTATGAAAGTCTTTTTTATTGTTAAAAAATCCATGCGATGCTTGTTTTTGAAATCCTTGTGTATGTGAGACCTTTTGTTTTTTGTGAGGAGGAGAACCACTATTATTTGCAACTGATGATAATCATCTTACTCTTTTCTAATTTTTAGCTAGTTTTCTTTGTTGAGTTCATCTATCATAGTAACAAGGACTATCTTGTAATATATCAATCTTTTCTTGTGTTATAATCTCTTGTTTTGGTTGTGTTGTTTGTCTTTCTGATGCATTTTGGTTATCTCCAGATCCTTGTAAAGATAACTGAGGAGGAACCTCAGCATAAATTCATTTTCTACGTGGAGGTTGGTTATGCAATTTTTCCTTATCCACTTCTATTATACCCACGATGTTATTGTTACCAATTTTCACTCCCAGCTCAAATTGGTAGAGCTGGTGCATTACAGTTCATTATTTTAAAGTGAAAATTCATAGCATTTTTGGTGCAATCAGTTGTATAAGTTATCATAACAGATTGGTTTAGTTTTATCAGCTATTGTTATACAGAAGAAAGTGCAAATCAGCTAACATTCATTGCTTGTTTCAGTGCTTATCATTGATTAAAAGATGTCTCATAATACATTGCAGTGTTTTATTCATATCATCAAATGAGATACAGAAGATGGAATGACATTGCATTGAATAAAGAACAGGAGAGAGCAATTATTTGTCCCACACAAGCCATGGGAGTAGTTGAACTAGAATATCAAATACAATATACTATGCAACTATGAAAGGAATGAACTGACAAAGCATATGAATAAAAGGATGTCAATCATTGCCTGAGTTCGGAGCTAGTTTGATCCCGCTGCAGCTGCTTCCTGGTTGCTGAGCTCCGAAGAGACATGAACATGCATTGGAGGAGAGAGAAGAAGGAGTTAGAACTCATGACATGCTCTCATTCATACACTACATCAGTCAAAACAAAATGCATAATAGACTGTATGTGATAGACATGATCAAAAGGTATAGGACAAATCATGTTACTATTTGGAGACATTTCAGCATGTGGTGCAAATGGGCTCCCACAAGGGTACAGCTCAGCATGTTGTCCCAAAGTTTTAAGGGGAATGGAAACAGAGTATTCATTTATACTGTGCAAAGAAGAATATGATGAAGTGAAATAATGCTATATCAAATCAGCTTATAGAGCTTCAAGCTCAATGTCCACCTATGACTACCATTCAAGGTAAGTTGAAGTGATAATCATCTATGAACATTGAACTTTTCATGAGGCTGTCAATGAGGTATGAAATTAAACATCAAAGTTGCAATGTCATGTATTGTTCATATACATTTTTTTTTAAATCATGATATTGACTAAATAGTCAATTAATAACCATGAAATATCAAGTTACTGTTCAAGTGAAATGGAACAGCATGTATGGTAGTTTATGCCATAATTTTCATAAATATATAGATAAAGATAAGCCAAATCTGCTGCCAAAATTTTGAGTTTATTTCAAGTCCTCATTATATTTTACATATATAGTTCTAATGCTCAGATAAGGATAATATTTAGAAGAGTAATGGACATATTGCTTCAGCCACATGAATAGAAGCAGTTATAGGAAATGAGCATCCTCATCATGAAAGAGAAATCAAACTAATGCTATAACATAGATGGACAACTGTACACATGATGCCATACACAAAATGAATAGCCATAATCATTAGATACAATATGTATGAAAGTACATTTTGGTGCAATATAAATAAGAGGTACATTGAGCCCAACTGAAGACAATCAATTCCATGTCAAAAGATATGTTATGCACCATTCAAATGTCTGCAAAGTGAATGAATCGTCATCTAAGAGGCTATTTAATAACAAGAATCAGGTATTGCTCATCTGATTAGATAAGAAATCATGTTTCAAGGTATGACAGTCATAAGAATAGCTATGAAGGGGACAACATCTGTATGCCATATACAGCTACAGGAAATACAAATGAAGCAACAATTATAAAATGAGCATCATTATCATACATTGTAATGAATAGAAATTACCACCTCCTATTGTGGATCAGGTGTAAGATCATTCCCAAATGCATACACAGTCATTAGAAACAAGCACAGGACTGTGTATAAATAAAATCCAAATGCAGTGAAAGAACAATATTCAAAAAATGATGATAAAGGGACAGCCACAACTATGCTATAGTTACAAATTTGTACACAGGAGCTTCCACCATTCAATGTAGATTGTAAGTGCATTTGATGGATTGTAGATTATTTTTCACATGTTATAGATTGAATACAAACATGTCAAGTATGCACAGAGATCAAATAAAGGTGCCACAATTATCTGGTGCAACAGAGGTTTCGAGTCATCAGTGAACCAAGTTGAAACAACAAAGTATCATGGAGAAGCAAATTCTTCTTTTTCATAAGCTTTAACCTACTTAAGGTTTCATATGAAAATCTTAGATACAGTAAAGAAAGAATGTCTTAAAACTCATATGAACAAGTGCTCATAAAATACATATGGCTTCAACATATAATCATTCAGAAATGATTAGTGAATCTATGTATAGCTGCGGGTTCATAGTGAGGTATGTTCAACCCACTTGGTTGTTTCAAATAACAAGCTCATGTACAAATAAAAGGATGGTTTTGGATCTATACAAGCAAAGAGCTATTCGAAGAATAAGGAAAATGAGTATATATTTAGCCACAACTCTCATTGAAGAAAGCCCATTTATCCAGAATGATACTCAGAAAAGAATAAGGAACCAAATGTTATGGTCGCAGCCTTCTCAGTAATGAAACTTTGTTTTTTATTAGACCCAACAAGAGACATAGTAATGTCTTGTAAATACAGTGAGTTCAAGATATTCTTTGTAGGATGCAAGAGGAAAATAGTAGGGTTTTGAGTTATATCATCATGGAAACCTCTTAGAAATAGAAAAGAAGGATGGATGAATCAAATGATTTTGCTCTAAGCCCTAACTCCCATGACGGCCCAGCAAATCCTCCTCATCGAAGGTGTAAAGGACAGATGATGCAAAACAAATGAAATGGCTCAAATACATGAAAAATCATGGAGGACATGCTTGATATGCAGTGTAAGAAAGATTCATATTTTTAGGAGATGGAGGCAGCTTACCTAATTTAGGCTCAGAGAAAAATCTGCACAAGTCTCTCCACGGCAAGGCTTGATGGTAGCTTAAAAGAAGAAGCTCCACCCAAATTTTCACAGAGTTTGGGCAAACCATCCAGTGGAAACCTCATGCAGAGAGGAGAGCAACAAGGTAAATTAGAAAAAAAGAATTTCATGGCCATGGCCTGTGGGGCCAAATTGCTTCAAAAATATGAAGAAAATGTCATATTCAAGATTTATAATGATTTACCTTTGCCTCTTCTCACAAAAATGCATAAAGAACATGCTCAGAAGCAGAGAAAGTCGAGCTTTCAGGGGTCCAAACACTAGCAATGATGGTTGGAGTAGAGAACTTGTCTCCAAAAGTGGCCACTGTTGAATGAACCCGCTAAATTCGGGCAAAAATTGTTTTGAGTCTAGGGTTTCCTCATTTTGCCCTAATTCGGAATGGCATTTTTATCACATAGAATTAAAATTTAGTAAGCCTTGACTAATACCCCAAGGGTATCTTTGTCCCTTGCATGTTTATATGCCTTGGTCTTACAACTTTAGTGCCCTTTGCCACATTTGAAAACATGCATATATCATTTGCCTTAGCATTTTTTGTGAAATCCATATAGAAGGCATTGAGCCTTAAAGCCCATGTAGTCCCTTTTGAAGATAGGTCTTTATGCCTTAGGCTTTTGCCCCTATATTTTGGAGTTCTTTCATTCACTTTGAAAGATGAAACATAGGTCATATGCCCTTAGAGATTTCATGCACAGCCAAATAGAAGATAAGCCTCATAGGCTTTATTTTTGCAAAAAACCCCATATTGTGCCTTGATATTTTTATTATTTTTTATAGAAAATCAATTGCTATGTAATACATATACTTGGCGAAATTATAAGCCATGTATTATTATTTTTTTGTAAAAATCAAATCGAATAATGATGTGTAATAAAAATGCAAACATTGTAAAGCTTTGTTTTAAAGCAATGTTTTATAAATTGCTTTAAAATAAATGCTATTTTTATGCAGTTTAAAGAAAAGTAAATCTAGATAACAACATATCTTTTAGATTTACTTTCTTTTGGGGCAGAAATAGACAAAATAGGATCTTTTGGAGCACACAAAGTAGATTTTCCATTGGTTACAGCTTGGAGGGCTTTTTGACAATTTTGGCAACCTGATTGGAGGTGATTTGGTTACTTTTTTTGAATCTTTTTTGTGAAGCTCAAAAATAGATTTCTACATCTATTTTTAGTATCTTTTTTGGAGAGATCTTTTGGTAGGCATTTATAGGAGAAAAAGTTAGTTTTTTCTTAGTCAGTTGATACCATTTGTTTCTACTCTCTTGAGCACACAGAGAGTTTGTATACAGGCAATTGACTCGGTTAGTTTTTTTTGCATTGTACTCCTTCCAATTCAATATAACAGGTTTCCCTATTCCATCTATTGGTCTATTTTGTAGTTTTGATATGATGTCTCATTGTGGCATTGTCATGTCTTTTGTTATGTCTCTTTATTGTGAAATTACATGTTGATCCTGGTTGTAGTTTGTGTTCAATCTGAACCTTATTATAAATTATTTTTGGATCAAATCTCATAGGAGGGGTTGTGGAAGTTTAAGCTTGAAGGATTCTTTGTGGATAAAAACATTTTGTTGGTTTAAGATTTAGAGTTTAGTGTTTCATTCCAGTTCTTCTTCTTCCTTTTCCCCTAGAAATCTATTAGATTAGAAAGATCATTAGGAGAGCCATCTCACTCTAGAGATTCACTCTCAACACAGATCACCCACAATCTGAGAGTGTTTACATGTGTCAACATATAGCTAATTCTTCCATAAGCTTAGCATAGGTTGCATATCTGATTGATAACAGTTATCATATTCTAAATAATCCTCATTGTCTACTTCCACTATGCTCTGTTCCATCATATTGTTATTAGTATGCTTAGGGAAAGGATTAGTAAAGATTTGTAAATTTTGATTTGGTGGAGCAACCGACTTATTTCCATTGTCATTCAAACTAGATACCTGTATAACATTCGAGTTGATGAGGTCTTGTATTTGATGTTTAAGATGCATACATTGTTCAGTATCATGCCCATGTTGTCAATCATAATGACAAAAGGCATTAGCATCAAAATAAGGTCCTTGAGTTTTATTAGGATCCAAAGGCTTAATTGAGGGAAGCTTCATAAGATTATTACTCATAGCTTGATTCATGATAGAATGATAGGACTCAGATATCAGAGTAAACTTTCTTTGTTGATACGGTGCCTTCTTCGGATTAGTGATAGCAGACATTTGAGCAAAAGTTATTCGAATTTGGTCCATTAACCTTAATGAAACTCCTATTATTCCTCTTAAATTTATTTTGTGATGGTCCACCCATGGATTGACCAACTTTAGCTGATGAGTTTTGTTTTTCATACTGACTAGATGAAAGTTGATAATCACAAAGGGCGGTACATAAATGTTGAAAGGAGTTATACTTTATCAAGAGAATCTTATCACAGATGTTAGGTTGTAGATTTGTAATAAGCACCTTCTAAACATCCTCATCCTTCATCTGATATTGAATTTGTGCATAGAAACATTGATACTGACTAATAAACATAGTTAACTTCTCTTTTGGACCTTGCTTGCAATGAACTAAATCAATCAAAGAAACTTGAGGTCCAATATTTGCTTGAAAAATGTTATAAAAATTCATCAACTAATTGTGAAAAATAAGAGTATTGAATTTAGAAGTAAAGAGCAAAACCACTCTAAAGCAATATCTTCGAGAGATCGTGGGAAGAGTTTTGCTAACAAGTCCTCTTCAAAGTAGAAATCACTACACATAGCCGTGAATGCTGCCACATGAGTATTAGGATCACCTTTTCCACCATATTTTTCAAAGTGAGGGGTCTCAAACCTCTGAGGCATAGGAGTTCTCAAAATTTCATAAGATAGGGGAGTATGGGTATGATAATTCGGTATATTAGGTTGTGAACAATTTGTCAAGTTTGTCACTTTTTGTTGTAAAGAAGTCATGCCTTGCAAATTTTGGTTTAAGATGGTATCATTGGGAGATGTGGTTTGATGTGAGGAATTAGAACAAAAGTGAGGAGGTGAATAAGCCTAAGTTGTGATAAGATGAGGTTGTGAATAGTTCAACGATGGTTGGACATAGTGATAGGTTGAAGGTGGTCGTGAATAATTGTATGTAACAGGCAGTTGAGAATAAGTATTCATAGAAGAGGTCCCCTTAATAACCAAGTTCTGATAATTAAATCCCACAGAGCTTTGTAATTTTGTGAACTAGTTCCATTAGATACTCCAATACCAGTGGTAGCATTACTACAAGTATTTACATTAGTTGTTAAAATTGTCAATGTAAATGTAGACATTCCAGTGGTTGGTATAAGTATCGATACTTGCATATGGGACGAAGACAACATGTTTTTGATACCATTTGCACATTCAGTCACCATCATGACATTATTGTGTACAATATGTGTTAAACTTTGAATAACATTAATACCATCTTGTCCTTCTTTTATCAGTTCTCTTATGTGGTGGATCACAGGGACAACTTCTTCCACTATCATTTCATTTCCAACAAATTCTTGAAAATTGGCTAAGTATTTATCAAGTTTGTTTATTTTCTCATTAGGCACACATGTGACCACCTCAATAGTGTCCTCAACATCATGAAATACTTGATCTTCCATAGTGGTTGTAGGAGGTATAGTATCCTGCAAAATTTTTGTCTCTCCTTTTTTAAAGAAGGTATTCAATGGATTTTCAAAGGTAGGAATGTCAAATTCTTCAAAAGCACTAGATCCTATGAGTCTTATACTTCTTCTTAAAGGGATATTTCTATTAGGGTAGTGGGTTATAATACTCATGCAAAAGAATGCAACACTCAATGTGCAAACTAATAGAACAAACCCTAGGAGGAAGAGATGTTTAAGATCCAAAATGCTTAGTTTTTCAAAAAATTTCAATGCAAATAAGTGAAAGAAAAGGTGTTGTAAGGAAAATGATGAAGTGAAGAAAGTAAGATGTCTAATATCAGTCTAATAAAGCAATAATATCCTTCACAACACACTTTTGATGCAAACCTAGAGTGATGACAAATCAAAACCTAGTGAAAATACACTATAATATGCAATTTTTCACAACTATTCAATGAAAAGACCCAATGGAAAGGGTGTTGTAAATAATTTTAGGAGGTATGGTAGATTATAACAATACTATCAATCACCTAAAGCCATAAAATCCATCACAACACACTTGGAGTGCAAATCTAAGTCAAACCCTAGTGAATATATAACCAAAATATGCAATTTTTTGCCAATTTTCAATGCAAAAGCCTAATACGAAGGGTGTTGTAAATAATTTGAGAAGAGAAAGAATATAATAACCCTGATAAAATCTAATTAATACAAAAATATTCTTCACAACACGCCTATGGTGCAAATCTGTAGAGACGATAAGGCCAAAATCTAGTGAAAAAGCAAGGTTTTCAAACCCTAGGTATGAAATTTTGCAAGAAAACCACTATGATACAACACTAAATTTAGAAATCAATCATAATGAGTGTTTTAAAATGGTAGTAAAATTTGAAACAAGATTTTGACTACAAACCCTAGCTAATACAAAACTAGGTTATATGAAAAAATGCACAATTTCAAGCAATCTTTATCAATTTGAGCATGAAAATGCAATCTAAATGAATGATGAATGAAAATTTTCTATATTTTAAATCAGATCTGATGATAATGATATAAATTTGTTGAAATTAAATGCAAACTACTTCAAATTATTAGAAAATGCAAGCTAAAAATGCCAATTTTTTAAAATTTCTTAAAATTTTCAATTTTTTTATAATTTTTCAAATGAAATAAGATGAACAATGATATGAATGAATGAAATGAATATAAATCTAAAGCACAACACTCAAAAAGGTGTAAAAAATTAAAAAACAAAGGTTCACCAAAATGTTTAGGATGAAAAATGAAGAGGATTATTTAGGGTTGATTTTGATGGTTTGTGTTGATCCTCCTTTCACCACCAAACATTCAAGGACATTCAACCTAGGAAAAAAGTATACTATAGATCTCCTATCACTTGTAACATAGGGTAAAATTAGAATTGTTTGATATTGTTGTTCAATTAAGTCTAATTATGTTGAAAACCCTAATTACATGAATTCGTGAACAAACAGACAAATTACGGAAAATGATCACACATAGAGATATCAAAAGACAATCAAATGTGTACCATATTTTAAAGTTTGGAAAATAGAAAAGTCAGGGACTAATGAACGAGTGCCCTAGTCCAGTGCCACAGTTTTTGTCGAGATCTGGGAACCTTGTCTGCAACCTGTTCCTATTGTTCTGGAGATTTTTTAGTTGTGGGATCTAGAGGACTAATGAGTGGGTGCCTGAGTCCAGGTCCCTATTTTCTTCTTTTATCTACAATTTCAATAGTCTATACTACTCTCCTACAACTCCACTTTCTCTATTTTTGCAACTTGTAACCTACACTCATGGAAAAATGGGTTGGGGGTTGTGGTGTTTAGAGGCTTACCTTAGTCAAGCCCCGGAGAGACATTAAAGTCTTCCGAACACCCTTGTTAGATAAAGAGTACATATCCCTGCGGGATAGAGGCAAAATCCAAATGATAAATGATAGAAAACACAATTGATATCACATTGTAGTGAATATCTCATGGAAGGAAAATGCTCTTCATGTCATGAGGAGATGGATGCCAAATCAGTAAATACAAACACAAGAACAACACAAATTCTACTCTGCAACACAATAAATGCCTTGAACCACTTTCACATAAGCTTGTCAATCAAAATGTCTATTTAGTTTACAAATGAATCACTAATCATGCTTATATATGCAACTACAAACATTCCCGCTAAGAATTTCATAATTCAAACTTACCGTGTCAGCATAGGACCTAAATAATGATCATAAACCAACACTTTGAAATTGGTCCTGACCTAAAATAGGGCAGCACTAGGACATAGGCACCCAAGTCCTCCCTCCTATTTTAGGAAAGATTTATGTTAAGTGCATCCCCTGAGTCCTATTTGCCATGAAACCTCAGGGTTTTCTCATCAGGAGTCATCAAAATCATGCAAGATGCTCTAAATGCATTCTAAAGGACCCAGGAGCTAAACCTTAAGAGGAAAAAGCTCCCAATGTTACCTTTTCTGACATAACAAATCATTACCATGGATCTTTTGTTTTTGAATATCCTGAAGGAGTCTTGTAGGCATTTAGTCTAGCACCTACTTTGTATGAACCTTATGTTTTCAATCCTCTATTTTTCTTCATTAAACCTTGATAGAGCTCATTACAATATCTTGATCTTAACATTGTCATCATGTTTTTTGTAGCAATGTTTATGAGAACCTATACCCTTATCTTCAAGCTTCTTTCTCTTAGAAAAATAGATCATCATGCATTGTTGATAGGTTCTTTTGAACATCTTAGTGACCTTTGAGTCATATCAATCTACATATTATTTCCTAACCTTTCACAGGGTCTGTATTTGTGTTTATTCAACTTCAAAAGCCCTATAAGCTTTTAGATATTTTCATGCTTCACAACTACTTTTTGTGCTTTGTCTTCTCCCATGTACATATTAGTGTTTATAACTAAAAATAAACCCTTGGCAGGCCTTTTACATTGATCATACATAGTGGTACATTCATAAAGAGTAAGTATCCTCTACCTCATATAGATGATCTCTTTGATCAAATGCGAGGAGGAACTATATTTTATAAGATTGACTTGAGATTAGGTTATCATCAGCTAAGACTAAAAGAGGAAGACATTCATTAAATTACTTTTAGGCTATGGTATGGCCACTATGAGTTCACGGTCTTACATTTTGGGTTAACCAATGTCCCAGAAGCTTTCATGAGTTTAATGAATAGTTTCTTCAGAGATTGTTTAGAAAAATTTGTTTTGGTGTTTTTAGATGATATTCTTATCTATTCTCATAATGAGGAAGAGCATTTACAACATTTGCAGATAGTTTTGCAACGGCTCAGAGAGCACAAATTATATGGAAAGCTATCCAAATGCACTTTCATCTAGAAAGAAGTGTAGTATTTAGGCTACATTATTTCTACAGAGGTAATTGCAGTAGACCACTCAAAGATAAAGGTTATTTTAGAATGGTCTGCACCTAAAAATGTGCATGAAGTGTGTAGTTTTATGGGATTGGCAGGATACTATAGAAAGTTCGTATTGAACTTTTCTAAATTTCTCATCCCATCACTTCCTTGCAAGAGAAGGGAAAATGATTTGAATGATTAGATAAGTGTGAAGAGCCCTTCAATATCCTCAAGGATAAATTGACTTAGACACCAATTATTAGAATACCAGACCCATGTAGGTTCATTTTGTTGTTGTGACTGACACTTTAGGAGAAGGTTTGGGTGGAGTGCTAATGCGGGAAGGTCAAGTTATGGCCTATGAATCAAGGAAGTTGCAATCCTATGAGCAGAATTATGCTTCCCATGATCTGGATTTAGCAGCAATTATACATGCTCTCCAGGTATGGAGGCATTACTTGTTGGGAAAATGATTTGAACTAAAATCTTACAATTAAGGTTTGAAGTACATCTTCACACAACCAAACCTTAATGCCTAGCAGAAAAGATGGTTAGAGCTTATTGTTGAGTATGATTTTGAGATTAATTATATAAAGGGTAAAGAAAATCAAGTGGTTGATGTCTTAAGCTGTAGAAGGCATATTGCAGTAATGGTGACAATGCACTCTAATTTTTGAGCTCAAGTACTAAAGAATTCAGCCAGAGATGAATATTATGAGCAAATTCTGAAAGCTCTATCAGAAAATCCTCAAGATGCAAGATATGAGGGGATTTATTTTGCACCTGACAGATTGTTAAGATATGACAACAAAATTTATGTTCCAAATCAGAGAGATTTGAGAAACATCGTGTGGAAAGAAGCACATTCTACACCATATTCGGGTCACCTTGGAGTGACAAAATTGTTGGTTGTTGTGAAGCCATTGTATTTTTGGAATGGAATGAAGAATGATGCTACAAGATTCATGGAAGGATGTTTAGGATGTCAGCAACTTAAGGATGAACATTACTATCCAGTAGGACTCTTGTATCCTCATGACATCCTTGAATGGAAATGGCAGGTAATCAGTATGGATTTTGTTCAAAACACTCGATGCACCTATACTATTAGGCCATCAGAAAGGTTTACATGAATATAATGCAATCTTAAGTGTAGAAGAGTCTAGGCCCCAGTGTTGAACCCAATATGCTCTAATACCATATGTAATATCCACTCTATTTAATTAGAATAAAATAATATTATTACAATAAATTAAAGCGAAAAATGGGAATGATTTAAAAAAAAATCCCATATAATACAAACCAAGAAATAATTATCTTTCATCAATTTATATAATTAAAGAATTACATCATCTAGTCAAATAGCTTACAAATAGGACTAAGTCCCTTACAACATCTAGCCATAAAAGATTACAACAAAAGAATGTCATACCATACAATGTCCTCAATACCATACCATATCTTTGACACTAAACATGATGGAGAGAGAGCATCATTAAGGTGATTTACTGCCTAGCCACATGGCTCATGCCTCCCTGGTCTTACTCCTGAATGGATAAGCTCAACCCTTTGCGGGGGGTCTAGAAAACTAAATCCAACATGCATGAAGGAATCTGGTCGTGAACTTCTGGTGCTTAGAGTGTTGTCATTGCAACATAATCTATCCATAAATCAACAAGTGGTGGAAATCCATTCTCCTCAAACTCTCTACGACAAAGATCTTCTGCTTATGATTTATAGACTCAAATCCTCTTCCAAGAGTCCTCCTACCCCCTCAAAGAATGCACACTTTAAAAAAAATTGAAAAGGCAATAAAGTTCAATAACTCCACTTTCTAAGAAACTATCCAATTTTAAACTCTCTAAGATTCTCTCATTAAATTTGTAACTGCCTCTTGTGGCCAAAATCAAATAAAGAATATTTTTCAAAGTTATTTCAAATATCAAAATATTAAATTAGGATATTGCAAGCAATTTACAATTAACTCTATTGCAACTAATTATTAGATTAATTATGCAAAAATAATGCAATTATTTAATCTATAAGAAATCTATGTGGTGTGTGCAGAGATCCCTTAGCCACATTTCACCTTTGGTCAGCTAAGCTCCCTCTACCTCGATGACAGTCTCTCTCAAATCGAGAGTGTCCCTAAATCAAACATAGTCGAAAAGAGTTGACAATCAATTAAATAATATTAATAACAATATTATTTATATCTGTAATTTAATATGAGAAAATAAGGATTGTGACAATTTATTTGATGTGGCATGTGAAATGCATTATTACACATATATATGTGCACATGTATTGGTTCCTTATTAAATTTTTTGTAATATTTGTACACGTGTGTTGGTTCTTTTCATAGATTTAATTGGGGGTAAGGTGCACTACAAGTGGGCAGCTATTGGTACTTGGGAAGCTAGTGGGTATTCTCTTGTATATAGAATTACATTTGCAATTTATCTCATTCAACTTAAATTCACTATTCAAAAAATAGTAATATTAAATTAATTTAAAAAAAAAATCAAACTTGAGAGCTGTTACATAGAATTATGTTTGTAATATATCTCATTTAAACTTATATCTTATATGGAATTCATGTAAATGATATTTGAAGCTTGAAAGAATAGTGTGTGATAAAGAGTAAATTGTCTAAATGTTTTTGTTTTGTAGGAAATCTCATAAAGAAAAAATGTTAAAGAGGGGTCGTTTGTGTTTTACAACAATTCATATAGAGTTCTATTGCCTTTTAACAAAGATAACAATAATTCATTCCTTGTCGAATTGGACCATGGGATTTCTTAATTCTATGAAATGCATTTGCAATTTTTAATATCAAGTTAATATGTTTTGTAGAAACTTACATTTTGTAAGTATTTGGTTTTTAGTTTGAGTTACAAAATTTATACAATAGGTGGTGGTTAATTCACCCTTCTATACTTTAAGAGGGGTGGGTTTCATGGGGCTCTTTGGACTAATCACAATGAATATGAAGTGGCTTACCAAACAACGAACGAAGTTCATATTTTGCAAATATTTGGTCTGTACTTCTAGTAACACAATATACATAATAGAGAGTGGTTAATTCCCCATCTACTCTTTAATAGGGGCATGTCCCTTGTAGGCCTCTAGACTATTGTCAATGAACATGAAGTATTTTATGGAACATCCTAGTTTGGTCCTTTTTCAAGGATGCATTTCACAAGTACTTAGTCTCAATTAAAATCACATAGCCTACATAATAGGCACTAATTAATTCCACATCTATCATCTAACAGTGGGAATCCTTTAGGGCCCTTTAGACTATTATTGGTGATTGTGTTAGTGCCTTAATAAATACCCTAGTTTAGTGTTTTGACAAGGACTCACATTTTGTAAGTACTTTTTCTCTAGTTTGGGTGGTTAATTCCCCATCTACCATCTAAGAGGGATGAGTTTGTTGAGGCAATCTAAAGTGTTGTCTATGAACATGAAATAACCTAAGTCAATAGAATACCTTTGAATCTAAACCAAGGTGATGAACAATAAAGATTGTAGATTAAATCAATAAAACACCCAATCGAAAAAAAAGTCAAAATCATTATTTACCAATTAAAAATGAGATACAATAAAACAATTTATTTATAATATTTCATATATTTTATTTACAAAGTAAATTCATTAACAAATATTTAAAAATGTTTTTATTAAATAAATTATCTTACTTTAATAACAATAAAATATTGAAAAGTGTCATTAATGTTATAATTAATTAGGAAGAAAATAGAAAAAATTATATATAAAAATACTCTGCACGTGACATGATTTATCTGAGTTTTTTCCTATAATCTTCGTGGTTGGAGAAAATGAGTCTCACAACAACTCAATAAAATGTCTCGCAATTTGCAAAGAAAAAAGAAAACACTGTTATGCATTAATCAGTCACCAGTCGTACCACTAAAAATAGGGTTTAAAAAACTCCAAAAAGTACTGCGCTAAATTCAGTAACAAAACTTCTGAGAATAACATCGACTACTCTATAAAAACTGATTAAAACCTCCTAAATTATGATTCCTAATACTAGTTGTTTGAACAGCCGTAGCTGTGTTCAAACTTCAAACTGTTCGTTCAAAATCCAGCGAACTAATTGCACAGAAACTTATTGAAGATTCCAACTATTTCTGCTGTCTTTTGTTCTCCTCTTTTAACGACCTGTAAAATCATTTCTCCACTTTACAGCCCATTTCTTTATTGCTTCGACTTGGTCCTGCAAATTTTATTGTAATGAATTTGATTTTCAAGTACTGATAATTAGTTTATCAGTGATGAAATGAATTACTATATGAGGCGATTATTACCTTGCTCTCCTATTTTGGAACCAAACGTAAACTTGTCTAGGGGTCATATTTAGCTGCTTAGCCAGCTCTTCTTTTTCGGTCTGTACACCAAAAATATAAACAAAATATTACAGACATTACGTACTGATATCAATGAAAACAGAAATAATGTTCCACTCGGTGGGAAAATATAACATATAAGATCATTGTGTTCTTGTGACAAATAAAACTATTAACTGAAAAACTGTTGAAAAAACATTTATGAATGCTAGGTAATAAAAAGGAACTGTTGAAAAAAAATTACAGTTAGTTGTCTGTAGATTTCTGGGTAGTTTTGAATTTGATCAAGTAAGACGGAAGTTTTAAATTAAGGCAGAGCCAACGTAAACCAAGATAAATTTTCGTGGCCTAAATATACTTTTAACAGCTTGTAGATCTTTGATGGGGAACGAAAGATAAAACAAGTTATGGCAATGGCTAAGGAATTAAGCAAATGAAAACCTTTATTAAAATTTATTGTGGCTGATAAAGATAAAAGATAAAGTATGGTCTATCAGCTCTACAGATTTTTGTTATTTTTTTTAAGTTCAACAATATAATGGTTATCATGAACAAATTTAGGGGTATCGTAGCCCCTTAATTCATCACAGCAAATAGATACACCTAGGTATTAGTGCATAGTATGTATAAATGTACATATATATATACCACAAGAAATTGTACTGACTTTTATATATATATACACACGAAGAGGAGGGATAAAACCAAAAAAAACAAAAAAAACCATAATTTCTAATTCTCCTCTCCAAACCTAAAATTCCAAGTTAAAATATCCCTTTCCAGATATAAATTTGCATCTCCACAATAAAATTTCAATACTTTAACCAATTTAACTCGGCCCCTTGAATAGGATAACATAAATCAAAAGTCAAAATCAAATTAATCTTACCAGTAAACATTGAATACGATAACATAAATCAAAAGTCAAAGTCAAATTAATCTAACCAGTAAACAGAAAACTATTTACTTGATGATTTTACATCTCCATAATAAAACCCAATATTTTAACCAATTTAAATCAACTCTGTAAATAAAATAACATAAATCAAAAAGTTAAAAATCAAAAACTATTTCCTTGATCAGTTTTGAGCCCATGGCAATGGCAGCAAAGAAGAGGAAGTATGATGCAGTGGTTCCTGGGGAAACAGATTTAACAGATGTGGAGGAGGAGGAGGAGTAGGTTCGCCATTAAGGTGGAACTCCTCTAAACCAATACCCGTTGCTTGCCCCAGCCCTTTATCACAATCCACATTACCTACTTCCATTGCTCTTACTTAAGCAGAAAAAAGGACTCACTGAATGATAGTATAAGACAGTCAGAGGAAAGCTAGAAGAGAGATGGAATTTGTAGTGGAGTGAGGCCAGGAGTTCACCTGTTTTTTAAAGTTAAATAAATAAAAAATATATTTTTATTTTATTTTATTTTATGTATTTTATTTTATTTCCATCCAACATTAAGAATATGGAAAGTGAAATTGATAACACATACACAAAATTCGAGATTATCCATCAGCCTCGCCCAGCTGGCACCGGGATTCGCGAATCCTTCTGTATTAACTTTTAACCGCCGTCAAAACTTAAATTCTTTATACAATTAATGGTTGTGTGCCCCACGAATTTGACGTTCTGTGACCGTTTTTCAACCCAAAATTGTAGGTGGTATAATTTGACTTAACTTCGAATTTTTCGCAGACCATAAAAATATATTATATTAAGAAGAGTAAAACTAATTTCTTTTACCAACATTCTGAGTATAAACTGTTCAAAACTATTTAAGTGATTAAACAAAGAATGTGCTAAGCTTTTTCATCGTGAATGCTTTTTTCTTTTAAGTGATTAAACATACAAGTATATATATGTATTCATATACAAGAATATACAAGAATAAAAACTCTCCTCTTCGTGATGATGGATCATTGAGTATGATCGAAACATCAATGTAAAAACATACATATCCGAAACATCGATGCAAAAACATACACAGTTAAAATGTTTTTTTTCTTTTTTAAATAAATTATGTTATTATTTTTTTTAATATGAATTATGAAAAACCATTAAAATCTTGAAATTATTTTTCATTATTATAGTTTATAATTAAAATTTAAGATTTATTTGTTGAGGAAGTTATTGTGTTTGATTATTAAAAATAAAATAATGTATCATATCTTTATTTAAAAAATAATTAGAGTTATTTGATTTATATTTATGCTTACCATTCTATTTTAGATAGTCTTTAGGAGTCTATTATTTCTTTAGATACCCTTTTCATGAGTTTATCATCTTAATTGGACAATGTTTTGGGTGATTGGTTTTTATAAAAGTTAGATTAATGTACTAACAAGTTTAAATTAGTGAAAAATTGGGAAAATCTAAGAAAAAAATGGAAAACCAAAAAAAAAAACTTGTATACACTTTTGTCTTATTTAAGGATTGGTCAAAAGTGCATGCTATGCACACTTTTGTCTACAAGACACTAGAGTGTGCTTACATGACCGCACACCCATTAAATATAAAAAAGAGAGAGAAAAGGGCATACAAAGCATGCCTAGCATGCCCATGGGACCACATGATCGTGATGTCACTTTAGGTAAAGTGACAAAGGCATGTTCTAGGCATTTTATCACAACTTAAAATAAATAAATACAATGGGCATAAATGATATAATATGAGTAACTAGTTGGCTAAATAAGAGCTTCATGGTTAAAATCATGGAAGGTGACTAAAGTATAGTGATATTGGCCCATTGGGTAAAGTGATTCTTGTTCTTCATGAAAGAGTCATCTAGGAAAGCAAGGCATATCTGTTATCATGCACAATTTTAAAATTGGGTGCTACCACAATAGTGTGTCCCACTTATGGGACATCCTGATTTTTTTCTAAAATCACATATTTTTTAGAAAAATTAATGATTTAAGCCTTGAGGGGTTCCATCTAAAGGGGTTTAATTGAAGGGGGTTAGATCAAACCCCCTTCGAAATAACCCCCTAGTCTTAAATCAAACCCTCGATGGAGTCTCCTTCGCATCTATCATAATGCTGACAAAAAAATAACTTTGCTTCACCTTTTGGGGATCAAATAAAGTCATTTAGAAATTCTATTTTGTAAGTATGTATCCCTTAGTATAAGCTTTCCAAAAAGTATGATTTTGAATATATTTCATTTGATTATTATATTTATTTTCTATTTTCTAGTGAATGTAGGTTTTTCACCGAACATGAAGGTCTATATTCCACACAAGTAGAAAAATTTAAAAAATAGAGAAAAAAATTCTAAAAATATATGCACACTAGGTTTTTATGTCCTTGTTTGAGGGAAAGAAGAAGAAGTTAATTTGGATACATACATAAAAAGTTATGTTGTATGGTATAAACCTGTCTGAATTATAATTAATCTCACTTCAAAAATTAATAAAAAAAATGCAACAAGAAATTATGTAAAGAAATTATGTAAAAATATATGCGCACTAGAAATTGGTGTTACAAATCTATATTTAAAAATTTATAATTTATCCTTTCTATAAAAAAATTATGTTGTATGGTATAAATGTCACTTTTTAAAAATGCTATTAACTATAAAAAATAAGTTACTAAAAGTCACATTAAAAAAATCTCAAATTATTTCTTAAATTTTAAAAAAAAATTATTTAGAATCTACACACAAAATCTCAAAAATCACTAGTTCGCATCATCTTCAAATTCTTAATGAATTAGTTTCTATACATGTCACAAAGTGAAAATTTGGTTAAAATATCGATTTCAATGTCCCACTTTGGCCAAAAAGTGGGAGATGATATTGTGGGATCACCCAATTGCAAGTTGATAAAGAGATGACATACTTATTTGTTTTTTTATATTTGTTTAAAGTGTGAGAAGATCTATTGGCAAAAAAGGCCATATTGAGTCAAATATAGAACCACCATGCTTGTGATCTATATTACAACATTGGGTGGGTTTCATGGGGAGAAAGGATTTATATTTTGTGGTTGTTGATGTCTCATGAGTGGAGGTTACAAGTGCTTGACATACTTTACCATTGGTATTGGTGCTATTTTTATTCACTAGGATCTTTTATATACTTTACATATTCTTGAACAATAGTGATCAAAAAATATAGATTGTGTTTGTTGAATCCACCACATCATGTGAGTCATCATTCACTATTTGCTATTGTGGAACCTATTCAATTTTTTTATCAAAATGGAAGACCTTGGATCTATATGAAAGCAAAATTTCATGTTTCTTCCTTGTTTTCTTTAGTGGAGAGGACCTAATAGTTGAGCACCCTAACTTCACACCTCTCAAAATTATACGTGGCAATTTTGAATCACTGCAAAATTTTTACAGCAACTTATTTGGGAAGGTGATAGCACAGTTCCTTAATTCTACACTTTGATACCAATCAGTTGCATGACAACACTAATACTTTTCTAACCTTCTAGCAAGATGGTGGTAGGAACTATAAAGCTCAATGCACTTCTTTAATGACAAGAAGATAGTAAATTTAATTACAGTTCTAATATGCTACCAGAATCTGCCATCATGGTGACAGGGACTATTATAACACATGAGACAGGAATAAACAACTTTCTGAGTAGCGATAAGGGCTCATTTAAAACAGATAAAAAGTATGAATTAACATGAATAGCTACAAGGCATCAATAGCATACAATCTTGGCTTTATTCATTTCATATTAATGTTTACATTATTAATATCTATTTCCAGATTGCTAGTTCTGAACTACCTACATTCATTCTATCTTCCTTTATCTACTACAACCTACATGGGGTCTTTCCTCTACATAAAAGATTATTTTCTTCTCATGGCAATCCTCCACTATTTGATCGGCCCTAGATCTTCATCCTCTATCCCTAAGATGGTTGTCTGCCCTAATTCCTTCAGTCAGCCTTTTCTTTCTTCTCTTCTGCCATAGACCTCCTCCAGATCAGACTCCTCTAGATTGGCCTCCTTTTAATGACCTGCACTCTTGATCTCTTCGGCCTTTTTCTCACTATCCATTGGTAACTTCTTCTTTTGTTTCATCCTTGATTATTTTGGCCCCTCCTTATTTGTGCATCAGCCTTCACCTTTTCCCCCTTCCTCTCTTCACAACAACCATATTCTTTTATTCTTTCCTATAACTCTTCAACTGTCGTTACAAAATGATGTCACTCTGTCTTCCAGCTGATGTGCTGTCATTGCTGAACATTTCATGCCACATCCACTATCATTCGATCATTACACTTCCACAAAACTATCCTCCAAATCCACCATGTTCAACCATTCATCTTCCTTAAAAACTGTAACTGTCAGTGAAATCAAGACTATCGGGTTAGAGAATAACTAAAACTCTTTTACAAATTAGCGACATGAATAATCTTAGCTACTCACGACAGGACTGAAATGAGCCACCACCGGTGTCATCACTGACAAAAAATTGAAGACCACAAGAAAATAAAAATCAAATACGATGCCCCTGCATCAGACTCCCCAGGGGACAAAGATCATGTGCTCTTGCATATGTGGTTCCTCTGTAACTTATTTAATCTTTTCTTCTACTTCTTCCATAATTGTTCTGGAACTACTTCCATTCTTTTCCAACATTGCTACTCACCACTCTGCTCTATTCCTTTAAATTTGTATCCTCGTACAACTTCATCAAAATTATTCACAACCTTAGAGAAATCTGCACATACCATTTCATGTTCTTTTCCACATTCAACAATTTCACCAATCATTTGTTTCGACTGCTCTCTTTCCAAGGTCAACATCATCTCATCTTGTAATCCACCATTCACATCACAATTTACAATATTCTTATTAAAATTTGCATATATCATTTCATACTTTTGTCCATACTGTTCAACATTTAGCAAGTCAAATGAAAAGAAAACATTCTCCAACAACTTTACCTCATCAATGTCATCAACATTTGTTCAACAGTTGCACATAAATCAGCACCTCCTAATTCGTTTCCATATCCTACATTTTTGTCCATCAACATTTCCAACCACTCTTTCTCAATAGTCAACTGTTGTAGCAATAGATCATTCTTAGCTTCATTATTCATATCACGACTCTCAACAACATTCCCCACATTTGTCTTCATTTCTACAATAACTTCGCCATCATTACCTGCAATCTTCCTTTCCACATCCTGTACTGTCCCATTGGTCTGTATACCTTCAACCTTTGCTATCCATTCTTGCTCTATCACTGCAAATTGTGTCCATAAATCATTCTCATTGTTATTATTTGCTTTCTCTTTCTTCAAATCTACACTTCTAATTCTTCTTCTTTTCTAGATCCCTCATAAACCAAAAGATTTCCACCATTCCAAGTACTTTCATTCCTTATTTCCTCAACCTTTGTGATAGTTGCAATCTCACTCTTTACCTCTTCATAGTTTTTATCATTCCATGCTACTACTGTCCTGTTTTGCTTCTCACTACTCTTATTCAGATTCTCCTCTAAGTTCTTACCACACTTATGTTTGTTCATCGTGGACTTGCCAATCTGATTTTGTTTGTTTTCCTCCTTGTTGTATCTTCTTCTCCTCATATCTTTCTCATCTACTAGCCTCCACAACTCCATTTCCCACTCATACATTTCATCATCATTGTCCATTTCTACATTCTTTTCATCTTCTACCATCAAACTCTTTTCTTCAACTAATTCATTTAAAAATTCAAAATCCTCACTCTTTAATTCATCTAAAGCAATTTGCTTACCTTTCATGTAGTACCCCTCCATTCCCACCTGGGATGTGCAGGTGAACTGATCAAGGCGCATGAATATGAAGGTATAATAACAGGAATAATTAAGGTAAGGTAAACAATTGATGTTGTACAATATAGATAGATGTTTCATCAATGTGTGGTTTCATATGATAGTTAATGTGTTTTATTGATAATCTCCATTGTGACACTGATAATGTAGGCTTTGACATTGTTTTGCATTCCAATGATTAAGATGTCGATCTTACTACAATTGTTATATGTTAGAATGGATCTCATGGACTGATTCTGTTAGATTTATTTGCTATGATGGTACTTCTGAGACTTATTCAATTTCATGCACCTATATGTTCAATGTATGGTTCTGTTCAGATAACGAGGTAGATTTGATTTGGTTACAATTATGTGTTATCTAATCTAGATTAATATGATGTGGAAAGGATGATGTCGCATCACTCGCTTGCGAGTGCCCTGCGATGTTGTGATTCCTTTTTTCACCTAGTGTCACGTTTTGTGCATCTATACATGCTTGACTGTGTCATTTGTTGCAGGATGCAGGTATCTGGCATCGACTCCACCTAAATTAACAGGTCGGAGCGTGCCCTAAACCCAATGGATAAGTTGTTTCAGAGATAACTTAAGGTCCCACATCCCAAGTCATCATCCTCGATTAGGATGCATGACATGTCTAGTTCAACCTGTCAATTCTGTCAGTATGTCAGGTCTTGCAATTTGATGGACTTGTTGGTTAAGTGTGTTTTGGCCTGGCTTGTGAACATGTTGATTTGGCTTTTAACGGCTGTCCTACTCAGTGGGTTAGGTTGTATGCCTAGATTTCATTATATAGTCATACTAATATTTGATCCACTATAATATTTAATAAGGTTATATAATATTCTCATTATTATTATTAATATTTAATAAGAATAAATTGGTAATTGATAATTACCTAGTTCAAAATAATTATTTAAAGTTGTTTGAATATGAATTATTTTATTACTATTATTAAATTGATTTAATTGAGGGTATTTATAAATTTAAATAAAGTGCATAGTATTATGATTCAAGGTTATAAAATCCAGGCATGGTAGTTGAGGCGGTTGCTGGCAGATTGGATAGAAAACTGGCGGTAAGGGAAGCATGAGGGGGGGAGAACAGAGGAGAAGGTTCGGGGAGAAGTTTGGACTTACAACATTTGAATCTGATTTCATTTTTTCAGTGAGCTTGATACTGTAACCAAGTTCCACTATGTCTTTAACCTCTTTCTCTGATTCTTAAATCTACCTGTGATGAAGTTGGATGATTCATTATTTTCAAATGGAATGTTTTGTTGAATATTTGATGTAGGATTGAGTCCATTTCATATTTAATTTGTGATCATAGTTTTTCCTTCACCGATGCATAGTGCTTGTGGCCATTGATGCGATCTGATATCCATCAAATATGCAAAGAATTCCTTTTTTTTCCTTTGCGTGTAATTTGCCTCCTCTTTGGCTAGCAAATACAATTGTATGGCCGTACACCCATCCGCACCCAGGGATCATTTTAATTCCTCTATCATTCATCAGATTCCTGGCTGTTTAAACCTCACCACTCATGTCATTTCTACGTAGGAGTTTGAGAGAAGAACTGAGGTTCTAAAATATATTCAAGATTCAAGCTAAAATAGCGTCGTTGTAAAAATATGTATGACTGATGTGCCATAGAAATGGTGATGCATTTGGAATTGAGATTGTGTTATAGCTACTTAAATTTCATAGACTACATATGCTATAGTATGAAGGTTATAATCTATCATAATTGGTGCTAGGGTTAGGTTTAGTAAAGTATGTTTTATTTGCAATAAGTGGCTCTATAGTAGGTAGCGATAGGCATGCTATCTCTGCAATGCAATGGCATTATAAGTCCTTGATAATATCATGTTCAATCTGCAAATGGAGATTCAGATTCATGACAAGTAGATCATAGACACTCTAATTACAATTATAAATGTCTTTAGTTTTCATTAATTAATCTCACTACACTTTGTTAAAAGGACCAGATGAAGAAGGAGATGCACCTATTGATTACTACGCACAGCCACGGGAAGCTCCTCTACATAATATCCAATTATTGTGGGCCAACAGTGTCAGGGCGCCCTTTAAGAGGGAATTTAGTCCGCTCCTTCATTGTTCATAGGCGATTTGAATTTGTTAAACACTCAAATCTGCTAATCGTTGTAACACACTCAAGCTTATATTCGTATATCATCTCCAGTCCCCTAGAAAATGCCTCCTTTTAGCTAGCACAGCTTTACTAGGTATTTTAATGATAAAGTCAAAACGGCCCCAAGATAGCCAGTGGTCAAACTCAAATTCCAGAGGCTAGAAGTTGTGACTATGGCATCTGACAAAACTCCTCTATCCTTTTTGCATTGATGGATGCCCATACCCGTTCTAAAACTCCCATTTTGTCACACGTAGGGAGGATGCTTGCAAAGTTAGTCAAATTTGGCTTTACACCTGCCAGTTGCATTGCTTCAATTGCATTGCTTAAAAATTTCTAAAGTTTTTTTAACAAATCCATTTTGGTGTAAATCCTGCAACCATCACAGATTCAACCGGTTTCTCAATGATAAAGTTTAGGGTGTCCACTAGACGGCCAGCGCGGCTAAGAAGGTCATCCTTACTCACATAATGATCACCTGTAGGTGTAATGTAATATAGGTTACAAATGTGATTGAAGTATGTACAGCTCTCATTCAGCAAGTCTGCATGGCGCGCACCCCAGATCTGGTTTTTACCTGTCAATCGTCCCTGCGGAAAAAGTTATCTAAGACGTCACTCGTAGTTTTATCTGATAATTATTTCTAGCTGCCTTTAGATATCATGCCTCGATGTCTAGTAGAAGCACTTATAAATGAAGTATTATAAGTTGATTTAACAATTTCATTCGAGAACTTATCAAACTAACTTCCTTATAATTTGTTGTTCGATGGGCAATGAAGTGAACAATTTAAAAGGATTGCTTATACTAGTGTGCATGACTAAAGTTGACATTAAAGATGGTCACTACTACTTGAAAGTTTATAAATCCTTTTAAACAAATCCATTTTGTACACACCCTACAATCATTTCTTGGGACATCGTCTCTTTGAGGTGCTCTATTGAACTATTGCATGACTTGTTTATGTTTAACAATTGCTTTTGTTTTGAAAGTTTCTAAAGCCTTTTCATCAAATCCGCTTAGGCAGTTATGTTATCAGTATCTAAACAAATTATTCTAGTTTTGTGTCGGCCATGTATCTATCATAATCCATATTCTTAAACCTCTCATGACTGCAATGAGGATTGCATTCCAATTATGCGTTTTATGATAGGGTAAGTTAAAGCACATCAATGCCATTGTTATATTTACTGTAGGGAATGAATATAAAGTATATCTATGTGGGCTATTTTTCACTTTCAAATGAATAGCCTCATATAAAATGTTCAAAATTAGGTTTGTCAGACAATAAAATCCTCCAAACCCTACTACAGAAAGTTATTACAATTGATAGAAAATTCTTCTAGTATTAGTTAATTTTGTAATTTAGAATGTAAATAATAGTTACATATTTACTTGTCATTGGTTGAAAAATATTTACTATCCAATGATCCATGGTATTTATTATTATTATTATTATTATTATTATTATTATTATTTGAACGTTATAGTTGTCGTCCCCAAGCCATTCAAAAAATGTATGGATGAGAGTCTAACCCTAGGTTTCATAACTCAACTAATTTTTAAAATATCTATTGAAAGACCATTATTCATGCTCTAAGTTGTATTAAGTGTAATATATGCAGAGAATTGTATTAATTTATTTCAAATAGAATTGTCCTTGTCAATTCGTTAAGGGAATAGATTGTGTGCTTTAAGACGTACTTGATTATAGGTTAAATAAATTAGAAATTAGATAGAGGGAAAAGAAAATTATATATGAAGCAAATATATTTAAGGTACGCAATTTATTTAGATGAGTTTATTGGAATATAATTAGATTATTAGATTAGGAAATAAAAGAAAGGTAGTTGTTATAAATTAAATGTTATGAAACTAAACCATATGGTTATATATTTACTACAATTTGGCATTGAATTTTATTATAATGGTTTTATTAGTAAAAATTTGATAAATGGGTTTGGATTTATAAATATTGTAATTAGTGTTTATAAGCATTTGTAATTGATATCACCTACGCATTTGTTTAGCTTGATGGTTATATTTATATGTGATTAAAGATTGATTAATATAATAGATAGAATTAATATTAATTAAACTAGACCTAGGTTTTATGAAATTCCTGGTGGAGATATAACTTGAATCCAGTTGCTAATTTGATTAAATGTAAATGGATATGACAAAATAATTAGTGTAGATGAAATTTAATCTAGTTTGATTTGGTTTGTATAGATCTTTTATAATGATTTTGTTAAGTTGCAATTGGATTTAAAGTTTGGAATTAGGTCAAACAATAATGTACTTGAAAATTTAGCCTTATAAGTAAAACTTATAGATAACAGGATAACTAAGAGATTGAATTCCTCCAGTAAGAAGAATTTATGTGTCAATGAGTTGATTAGTTGAAATCTCTTATTGCAAGAAAAATTTTCATGTGAGTTGGCCTATGTGTAAACTGTCAAGTTTAGGTTCCAGAGGCATAAGGTAATATGATTTGGTTGTATGTATTCTGTTCATAGATATCTTGAAATGAAGATGTTGTAAGAACATGATTTCTCTTGTCTATGTATGTGGGTCTTGGTGAACAATAATGTGTGATGATGTACATACGGTGTTGTGAATATATTATGATGGTTTTAAATCTCCTTCAAGGAAGTGTTGATATCGAGATTGTGTGTAGTATTGTAATGGGGAGATCTTGGAAATCGTATTGAGAAACTATTTTGTTCATGATTGAGATTTGCGAGCAAGATGACCCATACCTTGCTCTGGATATGTGTTGTTATGATTATTGCGATTGATCAACTAAAAGTTTTGGGACAATGAAGTATAGGTTGGGCCTTGTGATTATGTTTAATAAGCGAGGTAAATGTCTTGCATTGTTTATGTTTACTTATCATTAAGATAGTAATTGTCTTGCTTGATGGTTAGGGTTTCTAGATGCAGGTAGGGGAGTGGCTTTCAATGTGGGGCCGGCGCCCAAAGTGGTTGTCAGGATAACCCATTGGAAGTTATTAATTAAGTGAAAACCTAAAAATGAACTGGGGGGAAAAGGGTAAATTACACATTAACAAGATAATTGGATTTCCTCTCCCATGCCTGTAGTGCTTGTTTAGACTAAGAATGGGTAGAGAAGGCTTGGTTGGCAAGATCAACTTCCTTGTCCTCACGAAAGGAAGGTTGATTCCGCATGAGTCACCCTATGGGGCTGGCGCCTAGTGAGAGGCTGTCAAGATAACCATAGATGGGGGCCGATGCCTAGTGAGAGGCTGTCAGGATAACCCATGTCAGGACCATGTGATGACACTCTTCCTACTGTAGCCTAGCATTCCCTAGTTGTACTCTCCCCATTCGTCGTGTGTTGCCTCTGGACGTGATAGTGAGTTGCTTGTGATGTTGTCTTGTGTTGTGATGGAGTCATGTTGAGTCCTTGTTCCTGTTAGGCAATTGTCTACCTGACTGTATGATGTTTTGGGACTTTATGTTATCTCCTAGCACGGGGGGTGGACCTTAGGGTTCCACATGGTCGGGTGGATGTGCCTTATCTCCATTAGTTTTTCCTTTCCTTTGTTCATGTGCAAGAAGCTTGTAACTCCTGTAGTAGATTCAGACCTTGTACCAGTCTATAAAGATAGTTATTTATGCTCATGTACTATCCTGTGTATCAGATTATTCATAATGTATGTATTCATATGTATTCAGAAGATGATAATGTAACAATGTAATGTTGTATTTATATGTCGAGAGAAATTGTAACTATGTACTAGATTCTGATGAATACTTATATGATGTTATGTAAATGTAAATGTTTATTGATTTAGTGCATTAGGTTTACAATGATTTACTAATGTTAATTCATGATGTGTGTTAGATTATGTTAATTGTTTTGTCAAGTAATGCAACCATGTTATCTTAGAGGACAAGTCATTAGTTTAAATGATGTGTTAATATTACTTTGTTATTTCTATCTTTTAAAAAAAAAAAAAAATTATCCTGTTGCATATAGCATAAATGTGTTGTTCTCTAGAGTTTCATGGCGGAGTGTTACATTTCATCTTGCATGTCTCCTCCTCTGGCTTCCTCCAAGATGCTCCATGCTCTTCTGTCATTGGTATGACACTAGTCAATGCTTTTTTTTCCTCATCCTCTCCACTCTACTGTTATGATTCCCTTGCATGCTCCATACCTTCATTTTCCTTTCCAACTTCATGACGTGACAAGGTTCCTTCTCTTTTCTTGAACTCTTCTTTTCCAGCTTGTTGTCTTTGACCATCTTGCTGCAAACTTAATTCTTCCTTCTCAATCCTATTCTCTTCTTCATGGTTTCTATCCTCTTGAGAGATTTTCTTCTCACCATAGCTTGTTGCACCAACTTCCTTTATTGTTGTCCTAGACTTCACCATCCAGACTTTATTTCCTGTGACTTTAGATTGATGCCCTTTTATTTCTATACTTATCCTCCATGATCCACGATCTGATTTATGCCTTAAAACCTCTTCTTGGTGCTTCCTTTCTTGCCAACTTGTCCTCTCATCTTGTCTCCTCTTGCATTCAATCATGCCTCTCATGCTTGGTGTTTGTTTTCTATTACAAACCACATCATAGCCATCTTCTTGTTTACACTTTTCATGCTGCTCCTTAAGCCAATGTGGTACTATATAACCATTATCTTCTTTCTTTTCTCTATCAAATTGCATAACCACATTCCTAATTACACTTTTATGACAAAAATCAACATTTGTACTCACATGTATCTCTTCTTTGGTCTGCTATCGAGATTGGCTTTCGTTCTTGTCTTCATCACTTGACAAATCTTTCTTCTTGTATACTTCTTTCCCTTCATTGGCAATATCTTCCCAAGCATCATAAAATTCTAAGGCATCTTCAACTTCTCCTTCACCTTGCCAAAAGGCTTCACCACCTTTCTCTTCTTCATTCTCAAATTCTTTGGATGGCATCTCTGCTGCCCACTGTTTCATTATTTCTTCTTGGCATATTGTTGCAACTTGTCTCTTCTCTCTTTCATCTCCATGATTAGATAAGGGCACTTTCCTTGCCCCTTCTCTCATCATCTTCAAGGCCTCATTCTTGACCCTCATCAACACATTCTTCATACCTCCACACAAACTTGCAAACATAATATTAGCACACAAAATAAGAGACCACAATGTCTCAATTAATGCCCTTTTCATGGACATTCTTCCCTCCTCATCACTTTCTTCTTTAAGTGCTCTCTATCCCACTATCTTCTCTTCCTCTCTTTCTTTCTTATCTTCCCTCATGTTCTCTTCAATGAGAACTACCTCCATCACTTTTGAGGTATGTTGTTCATCTGGCAACCTCTTGTTGTCCCAACCTCTGTGGGTACTCTTTCCTCTTCTCAAGGCATCCGTCCTCTGCCTTTTTCTTCTTTCCATAATCACCTTCACAAGCCACTTTACTTTCTTTTCCATTGACCATACCCAAAAATATTCCTGGTTTTCTTCTTCCAACCTTTCCTACCTTGCAATCAGGTATTATGCCAAATCTTTTCTTAATTCTGCCAGCTCTCTTTTAAAATCTGCATCTTGCTTCTGCATTTTTCTTTCTTCCTTCATCTTTGGGACACCTCTCCTAGGGCTTCTTTCTTTCCCACTCTGCCCAGTCTTTCAGTGCCTCAACCTACGTATCTGTCCAACTATTTTTGAGTATGCTCATTGCCTAGATCTTTTAGAATTCAGGGTCTGCATGACCTAACAATCTACAACACATTTCTTAAACATCTATAAATATCCAAACAACAATACCTATCAAAAATCAAGAACACACTTAGTGTCACCTACCCAGATTTTTTAGGGCTCTGATACCACTTGATAGCATGGTTCCTTAATTCTACACTTTGATACCAATCAGTTGCATGACAACACTCATACTTTTCTAACCTTCTGGCAAGACAGTGGCAGGAACTCTAAAGCTCAATGCACTTCTTTGATGACAGGAAGACAATAAATTTAATCACAGTTCTAATATGCTACTAGAATCTGCCATCGTGGAAACAGGGACTATTATAACACATGAGACAGGAATAAACAACTTTCTGAGTAGCAATAAGGGCTCATTTAAAATAGATTAAAAGTATGAATTAACATGAATAGCTACAAGGCATCAATAGCATACAATCTTGGCTTTATTCATTTCATATTAATGTTTACATTATTAATATCTATTTCCAAATTGCTAGTTCTGAACTACCTACATTCATTCTATCTTCCTCTATCTACTACAACCTACATGGGGTCTTTCCTCTGCATAAAAGATTATTTTCTTCTCACGGCAATTCTCCACTATTCGATCAGCCCTATCTTCATCCTCTATCTGTAAGGTGGCCATCTACCCTAATTTCTTCAGTCGGCCTTTTCTTTCTTCTCTTCTACCATCGACCTCCTCTAGATTGGCCTCCTTTTAACGTCATGCACTCTTGATCTCTTCAGCCTTTTTCTCACTATCCATTGGTAACTTCTTCTATTTTGGCCTTGATTATTTTGGCCCCTCCTTATTTCTGCATCAACCTTCACCTTCTCCCTCTTCCTCTCTTCACAGCAACCATATTCTTTTATTCTTTCCTCTAACTCTTCAGCTGTCATTACAAAATGAAGTCGCTCTATCTTCCAACTGTTGTGCTGCCATTGCTGAGAATTTCACACCACCTCCACTGTCATCTGATCATTTCTCTTCCATAAAACCATCCTCCAAATCCACCACGTTTGACCATTCATCTTCCTCAAAAATTGTAACTGCCGGTGAAATCAAGATTGTCGATTTAGAGAATAACTGAAACTCTTTTACAAATTGGCGATGTGAATAATCTTAGCTACTGGAAACAGGGCTGAAATGAGCCACCACCAATGTCATCACTGACAAAAATTTAAAAACCACAAGAAAATAAAAATCAAATATGATGCCCCTGCATCACAAGGCCCCTACTTATAACTAAGGTTTCAGGTCCACATCATCAAATATGATGCAACATTAGCAAGCTTTTTTTAGGTGTCCAAAAAGTCCCAAAAAAAGGTGGACCAATAGTTGTGCATTAAGTCATGTTTTGTTGGTGCACTAATGTGGCATCACATGATTGGTTGCTTTTTAGATCTAAAGATCACATTTCATTCAATTATAAGTACTTGTAGTCATCACTAACAACCTTAAAGTTACAAATACTATTGCTAAAATTTTAAAAATATTGGGCCTTAAATCCACAAATACTATCACATCTATTGGAACATGGTCAACAATTGGGTCCTCTCCCCTACCACATAAAAGTCTACAAGAATAGGAAAGTTATTATTTGATGAATGGTTTGTATGGAGAGTTATGTGTTTCTTGGTTTGATATTTTTTTTCTTTAACCCATCTCTTAAAGAGGATTAGTCTTATAAGATACATATCTTTTATGAATTAAGATTTTATTATAAGAAGACATAAGCATGTGTTTTGGAGTGAAAAGGTTAAAGATATTTTTTCAATTTTATTGTAAGGATGCATTATTGGTTTAAATTGACATTCATTTTTCCCATATGAAGATGGCCACATACTATGCTTGTGCTTTTGGAATCATTGAGAAGTGTAATGTTGTATCTAGATGCTAGATCTTAGGAATCACAATGGAGGTTGGAAGACCCACCAAAAGGCTAGAGGAACATTTCCATATCCAATTAGCTTATCGCTCAAAGAATGGGTATATTGCTTGAGAGGTGATTTTGGTAGGAGTAGTGTTGTTGCATATTCAATTCTAGTTTGGTGTTTTTGTTATTCAGCATTGTGTTCAATTTTAGTTTCCTTTTGTTGAGTGTTGATGAGGAGTAGTGGTCTAGTAGAATTATGTTATTATATTTCCTACCTCTTGACTGATGCAGGGAATAGGTCTTCATGATCAGTCAGTGAGTGATTTATACCTCTAACAAGTTTTGTCTATATTAGAGAAGTAGAGGAAAAGTGGGGTCAACTGATATGTGGTCAAGTAGTTGATCTTCAATTGAGGATACGCTTGAGGGTTGTAGGTACAAGGAATCACCAGGATAGTGGTCATTATAGTTCAGAAATGAGAATCTATAATAACCACCCTTGGTTATACCAGTTTTTTACCAATTTCATTACATATTCAGAACCATATTTTTTGACCAAGCAACTTCTATCCAAGTTAGAAGAAATAGTTTTATAACATTACCAAACCATAGCAGGGGTAGTAGCTTTATGCCACAATGGTACAATCATGCACTAAACTATGATTTAAGCTCCCAATGTTATGGTTATTCCTAGACCCAAACCTAAACCTTGAGGGTTCATTCATGGTGGCCTTAACTACATATCCCTTCCTAAGAATCAATGGCTCCATAGTTTGTACACCAATAATAGAGAGGCTTCATCCTCTCCTTTGATATGAGATATTTTATCTCACATTTAAATCAAAGCCATTGCTTAACTTTATGATTTCAATTCAACCCATACACAATAGACTAATTGCAAATGCATTCTAATTAAATGTTAGTTAAATGCCAAAATTAATGTATGAACACACATAAATCCCTATAATGACCATCTCGTGCATACATCACATTTACACATCAATGATGCTCTTATTTGCAAATAATGTAGACAAATGTGAAAGACTTAATTCCTTTTAGTTATACAAGTTATTTGCATCCAAATGTTCTTTTATTCGTTTATTTGATACTTTGTTCTCTTCTTTTAAGAAGTCGTATAATGCCTTGGTTACCTCCTCCATTACCTCCATGTCTTTGGTGCTTTCTGTTTTAGATATCAAATTGTCAAAACAAAATCCTCCATTGGGATCCACTACAAGTAACAAGGTAAATTATTGAAGGTGGAGCGCCTCCTCAAGAGATGCATTACTATGGGATTGATCAATCAGGGGTTTGCAATTGGTGTCCACCCAATTTCTTAAACACCTTTTGCATGAAGACTTCTCATCTCTCTGCCATGAATGAATATTGGAATCCATACTACCTCAAATTCCACCCTATTTTCTATTGGCTTCTTTTAACTCCCAAAATATATCCCATTTTGCATGTTCAAACAAATGACTTTTTTCTCACAAACTTCCACTATGCTTTGATGAGAGAAGCAAATAAGGTAATTTTGACATAATTTTCAGAATACAACTCAAACCAATGATATAACAACTGATTTGGATACCCATTAATCCCTTATATAACATATATTGAAATGGAGTATGGTTACTTTTGAAAGAAAGGTTCAAAAACAAGATTGTTTCTGTGCAAACCCCAAGACTGTTACAAAACTGATTTCACCAAAAATGGAATAACTCACTCAAAACATAATGAAATCACATGAAACTAAAATAATTGTAAACTATAAACCCATATTGTTCCATCCATATATTATATTCTTCAATATGGCACCATACCAGGCTGTACCATGCGTGTTTTTGGACTATATTTTAAGAAAATTAAACTTTACACACCCACCCTCAATAAAAATGCCATAACTTATTCAAATCTCCATGAAAATTGATACAACAAAAATAAAAATGAAGTAGATTCACATTACCACATTTTACAACCATTTTCAAGACCATACCTATCCATATCAGTCTGTACCATGTGAATTATAGTCGTTGTTTATAGAAAAACATTCATTTGAAGATGCAAAATGGGGTATATTTTATTCCAACTTCTCTCCAACATTCTCCAACCCTTGTGTTCATGTTTACATGATATATTTATGCTATTACACCCATTACCATCACCCAAAACTACTTCCTAACTTCCCAAACCAACTTTGCAACTTTTTGACAACTTTTACATTTTTTGCAACTTTTGACTCTAAAACATTATATAATGGATTTAAATGACTTGAAATGACTTCAAATGGTCTTACATGACCTTACTGAAATTACTCAAACATAACATAAAGCTAATATTTACAAAGTGGCCTCATGGAGGCATAAAGTCCATCAAGTGCTCTTGCACCACTTCTCTTGCAACATGTTTTTGAGCTTCTCATACACATAATTGAAAGATGATCTTTCTTCTTCAATGTCACAAAGTCAAGACACTAAGAGGAAAACAAATTTCCCTTCTAGTTGTTCGATATCCATCTGACTTGTCCTAGTAACAAGGGAGTTTATTTCTTTTGTGAGCAACAATGATTGACGTATTTTGATATTGTTATGCTAAGGGGTGTTTGTAAGTTCCTTTACATGCAAGTATTAGGTTCTTGGAACTTCCATTGTCATGGTCTGTAAGCTATTGTTTGTAATACCCAGCTAGGTAGAAAAGGATTTATGGTTTCCTCTGCATCTTATATTTTCTCACAACTAGCTTGTAGATCATCAAGTATTTTACCCAACACTTGAAGATTTTCCTTCTAATAACTATGGTAGAAAATAACAAGGGAGTTTATTTCTTTTGTGAGCAACAATGCTTGAAGTATTTCAATATTGCTATGCTAAGGGTTGTTTGTAAGTTCCTTTACATTCAGGTATTAGGTTCTTGGAACTTCCATTGTCATGGTTCGTAAGCTATTATTTGTAATACCTAGCTAGGTAGAAAAGGCTTTATGGTTTGCTCTGCATCTTATATTTTCTCACAACTAGCTTGTAGATCATCAAGTATTTTACCCAACACTTGTAGATTTTCCTTCTGATAACTATGGTAGAAAATAACATCTATGGTTGTGCCTTTCTCAAGACTAGAGAGATATAATAGTCACCCATTCACATCATAGCAGGTCATCTTGTGGAAATGTTTGGGGAGGGACATAAGGTGTCTACAACCACTCAAGTTGAAGCTTTTCAGATCACTTAGTAGTTCCATTTTAAAATCTTCTGGAAATGACTTCAAACTGATGCAATCCACTAAATGATTTCCTTAACATAAGCCTTGATAACATTGATGAATCCTTTTGATAATTCATTTTTACTGAGCTGAGCAAATGGTGGTATATAGGAGGTGTTGGGTGAGTGCAAGAGGATGAGTCCACTTTTGGCCAAAAAGTGGAAGTGTTTTTCCCATTTTTAAAATTTTGTCATCCTTGGAGTTAAACTTTCAAGCACTTACACACAGAATATTAATATGATGTAAAAATATGAAATGTAGGATTTTCTTTCTAGTTTTCAAATATGTTATTTTTTCTAATACACAGATGATAAAAGTTGGTTTTCTATAGGATATACAAAAAGTGGCTTTTAAAAGTCTCCTATTTTTACCAAAGCATGCATGTGTACGACCAACATAATTTGGCCTAAATGAAGGTATTTTTCTAATTTTTTTTAGAAAGATGCACATGATGTTGAAGTTTGGTCATGATATTTTTTGTAATTTTTAGATAAATATTTTTTTATTAATTTTTTTGGCCCTAATTAGTGTTTTTTAAAACACCTCGTGTACGACCAACATAATTTGAGTTAAACTAATCATAACACTATTTTTTTTCATGATGTAGATAATGATGTCTAGATTGGTCAGACATAAATTTTTTTCAAGAAACTTTCAAAATCAAAAGTTATTAAGAAAATAGTAATGTATGTTATTTCAAGATTATGAGTCTCTTTGTTTAAAAAATAATTAATAAATAGAAAATTATGTCCAATAGTAAAAAAATTGCATATTTGAAAACTAGACTTTGTGATCTGTAATGAGTTTTAATTTCATCAAAAAATTATGAAAAAGGCCATTAGCCATATTGGTGAAATCAATTTTTGCTCTTGGTGTTTACATGGCCTTGAACTAATAGTAATAGTATTAAAATTAATATGACTAATTACAACCAAGGCATTCCCACAATGAATTGGACCAAGCTATTTTGAGATTTCAATGGGTGTGGGCTTACTAGAGCGATGCAATGCGATTCAAATAATCATGCCATAAAGTCAATTTGCTAGGGTTTTGACTGAGGAGAACTTGATCCTTACAATTCAATAAATTCTCAAATGTGTTTGTAAACACCAACTATCTTTACAAGTTTTCAAATACTAAAGATTAGGATGAGCAAAGTTCAAAAGTATGTGAATTGTGAAATTATTCTTGCAAGTACAAGTTTAATTCTATGCACATGGTTCATTTTTGCACTCATGACTATGATTGGTTCATTTCTACACTCATATATTTGATCTAGCCAAATTCTAAGGACAACTATATTTATATTATGTCATTCGTCTTTTAACACATCTAAGAAGTTAGAATTCTGGGTTATAGTTCAAAAATTATGGTTGAAACAATAATAATTATCTATCAACCATCAAAAATAACTAAGTGTTTTATTTGTATTTATTTCCAAAACTCTAAATTTTGTTATATGATTTGTCATAACTCTAAATTAGGTTAATTGGAGTACATTGCTTGTATTCATTAACTTGATTTTTAGTAAATAAAATTATTTTATTTTATTTACATTTTAGTGAACTCAATTTCCTTACACAACTCAACCTAGGTTTCCACCTTAGGTTCTATCCTTCCACATTAGAGTCATTATTTATATTTTTTGATTGTATACTTTTCATTTTAAATTTGTTTGGGGTTTGAATCTAACTTTATTTGTTCTTCATTGTGTTATCTTGATTAGTGTTTGGGCTATTGTTGTTTGTTATCTCTTTGGTCCTTATCCTATGCACCCTCCTTTATGCACTTTCACTATTAGATTTTTATCATGGATGTCTTCTCCCCCTTCCTTACCAACCTCATTTTGAATGTCATTGTGCTTTATGATTCCACATCTTTTGTAGCCTATGATAGTGACTTAGCTACTACTTCATCCTTATATGCACTTGATACATCTAGGGATCTTGATTCATGTGATGTTGTGTCTAACAAATATTCCTTTTCCACCTAATGACAACTTATTGTTTTCATCTATGGATTCCCCTCCAAGTGCCTCTCTTGATGGTGCACCCTCTCCCAGATGTAGTGTTATACTTGTTCCATGTGGAAAGAAGAAAACATTATTTTGCATACGGAAATTTTCAAAGTATACATAGTTTGTAAAATTGAGTTGCTAAGAGCAATAAATAGGGGACATATTTTGAAATATATAGTGGCAGTTACTAGACAATTATAGTATTTATATCCTTAATTTTAAATATTCTTCTAATATAATATAATACTATATATAATATAAAATATATTATAGTTATAAATTTTTAATATTATATTATAGTATAATATATTTATTTTTGGTTATATTTATCTTATATATAATATTAAATATAATCATAGCTATTATTATATTCTATATTTTATATAGTGTAAATTATTAAATATATTTTAAATATACTATTATATTATGAAATCATATACATATATTAAATGTATTATATATTCAAGATCTATGTGTATTTGTTATTAAATTAAAATATTATTTTATCTATAGAATATTTATTATAGTTATATTTATTATTTTATATTATATTCTTTATAGTTTATATTATTAAATATAAATAGAATATAATAGTTAAGTAATACATATATGATATTGTAATGTATGAAAAAGGAGAAGGGGGTTTGTTGGTGATAGTTTAATTAGATCCTCCTTTCACTACATACATTCAAGGACATTAAATCGAGTTGAATCACAACTTTTGCAAGAGGACTCAGCTATAGGTTTAGTGTCACTTGGAATGACAGAAATTTAGAATTTGTTAATTTCTTGTTAAAACCCTAGTCCAATTAGGCCTAAAACCCTAATTATGCAAAATTGTAAGCAAACAGACGAATCCCCACAAATGCTCACACAGGAAGGCACTAAATATAGAATATAAACATACCAGGATTTGAATTTTAGAAAGTAGAAACTTCAAGGATGAAAGAGCGGGCACTAGTGTCCAAGGTGGTACCTTTCCTGAGGGTTTGGAACTGAAATGTGCTTTAGACTATAACCTGCCCAGAGATTTCTGACAATACTAAACTGGAGGACAAAAGAGCAGGTGCCCTTGTCCAATTAAGGATATTTCCTATCGTTTTCTTTAGATTTGGAATCTTTATGCTTTTCTCTATTCTCTTACAACTCCTCTCCGCAAGATCTAACACCTGTCACTTGCAATCACAAGAGAGGGGTTGGGGATTGTGGTCTTTAGGAGCTTGCCTTAGTCAAGCCTCAAAATGGCATTCAAGCCTTCCAACACCATTGTTAGATAGAGAGTGCATGTCGTTGGTGGATAGAGGCAAAAGCAATGATAAATTAATTAGATTGAATCATAAATAGCTATCACCTCAGAGGTGTAGCTCTCAAGGAGATGAAGATATATCACACCATGAGAAGATGAAGCAAAATCTACAACAACACAATTTTGCTCTACAACATAATGAATGCCTTGAATGCTCAATGATCATAAGTCACCTTAATCTCAAAATCATCTTCTAGTTTAAAATGAAGTCCTAAACATGTTTATATATGCATTCTCACTAAAATTTCTTAATTCAAACTTAAGATGTCGACAAGGGAAACCTTTTTAATGGTCACAAGTTGACATTCAAATTTGGGACCCTGACAAAATAGGATTGGACTAGGGTGTAGGCACCCAAGTCCAAGGGCCTATTTTGGGTCCATATTAAGCTTAAGATACACTCCTAGGCCCCATTTGTCATGGGTTTCAGGGGATTTTGCTTCGGGATGAGTTTAAGTCATGCATAAGTAAAATGAGGGGACCTAGGAGCTAAACTAGGAGGTAAAAGTCTTAAAGGGACATTTTATGACATAACAACTATATATATTTTAAACCTAATACTATTTACATTTTTCAAAGTAAAAGTGAAACGAAAAAATTTACTAAAATAATAACTGGTGGCTTTTCAAAGTAAAATAAAAATTTACATAGTAAAATAGTTTTCAAATAAAAACAAAGTAAACAATATATTATTAATAAAATAAAAATAGCATAGATATCTTAAATACATCAATCTTGAGGTGTTGAGAGATATTAATTTGGAGGTACCTAAAGAGAGGAGAAGATATATAAAGATATATATCAAGACAGAGTTAGAGAGAGGGGGGAGAGAGACAGATAAAGACAGAAGAAGAAGAAGAAGAAGCAACTATATAGAGAGACATGTAGATGGAGAGAGAGATATAGAGAGGGAGATTGATAGAGAGAGAGGAATAGATAGATAGATTACCTTGTAGTGAATCAACACATTATAGTGGCAGACGTGTTGTATTTGTAGATTTTAGAGAATAACATGTAACAAAGAGAAACCGACATGTTTCACAGCTAAAATATACATTCAAATTATCCTAGACTGCACAACAAAAGAAATTTAATAAATCAAAGGGAGATTGCATAAGCTTGTATTTTATACTTTTGTTTTACATTATTTTTAATATATTGTAAATATATAAAGTTGTATGTTTCAATTTTGATTTTGTGTACCAACTTACTTCTAACTTCAATCTCATGACCCAATCTATAAACTAGGTCACAAAACATGACATAATCCACCTCATCCAATATCCTAATGTTGTTATCCTATTGAGCCACACACTAAAATTTTATTAGTAAAACATATAGAAGTTAAGTGTTGATAAAAATTATTCTTAAGATATATACAAAATTTTAGACATTTTAAAGTTGAAGTCTATATTTAGGCACAACATCAGTACATTCAACTTCTTGCATCTACATTGTTTGTGTGACATGTTTTTGAAAGTGTAAATCAACTTTTTAAGAGATTGGCTATAACTAAGACAACTTAAGGTCTTCACCTCTAACATCAAAAGCAAGCCCAATTATGATTTTCAACACAAAACCTTTTTTATAATAGATTAGGGCGTACACATTAATATCAAACCAAATCACAATAAAAATTCTAATCCAAATATCACTCAATTTAAGACTAGATCACATGGCACATCCTCATCCATGACAACACATTTTTCCTAAACAAATTACTACAATCATTTGACCATTTATTCATCACATTATTTCATATTTTTATTACTTGATACACATATGAACATATGGTGTTGTAAAAATCAAGATTGCATATCATTGTAAACCCTCATTTTCATTCTCAGCCAACTTATTCTCATTGACCATCCCCCTTCCATTGTTTCACATATGGTTTACCGAAAATTCCAAATAATAGGGATCTGATATATATTTATAAAATCCTAAGGATACTACAATCCATATGTACGTCTGTGGATTTATGATTGTTTAGGGCATTGAGCTCAACACTTTGTCATTTTAAATGACATAAAATAAAAATAAATTGTGTGTGGGTGCATTGAGAGTTATGTTTTCACGAGGATAAGGGATACCAAGTAGTAATGTTAATGTTTTCACAAATTAACATTATTGAAGGTCATATCACATATTAAGCATACGAGAATATAACCTTACTAGAAGACCAGATTGATTTATTTTTGCTTTTATATTAATTTAATATTATTTGACTTTTTAAATAGGTAAAATAAATTATTGGTTTTTATATATAGATTATTAAATTTTAATGTAATATGACACATATTTAATATATATTTATATATAATACTATTTAAAATAATATATATTATATATTTAATATTTATTTATGGTTGTTATTTAATTATATATTTACTTTATTAAAGAAATCTACATTTTAATTATATCTATTTTTATCTATTGTATTCTATATAATATATATTTCTACACAATACTATTTAAATTGACCTCATTTTATGTTTTTGATTAAGAGAATAACATAAAGAGTGACACAAAGATATATGGATAGAGATATAGAGACATAATTAGATAGAGAGGGAGAGAGATAGAGAAAGATAGAGAAAGATAGAGGGGGAGGGGGGAGAGGGATATATACATATACATATATATAACCCTAGAATTTCAGGTGTGGGGTGCGTAATAAGAAATGAAAAATGAGAGATTCTATGGGCTATCTCCAAAAAACTACCATGTGAACCAACAATGAGGCAAAATTTCAAGCACTACTAGCTAGATTGAACCTCTACAAGGACAAGAATCTAAGTAACATTGATGTGGAGGGAGACTCACAAATTTGCATCAATATGATTAGGACTCAAAAGATCACTAATTGGAAATGCAGTAACATAGTCTCATCCATATGGGCAGTTGTGGATAGCCTAAAAATATTTCTTTCAAATGTATTGCTATAGAGAAACCAATACCATTGCTGATCAACTAGCAAACAATGCATGTGACCAAGAGGAAACAAAAATTATCTCAAATGATATAAAAATATGGAGGAATATATCTAAATCTAAAGGTAGTATCAATTGCAAATCTATGTTTTAGCATAAGGCAGATTCCCATAGAGATTCTGGTAGTGTTATGAATCCCTTGGAGAGTGAGAAATGGGACTTGCTTATGGCTAACTACCAGATTAAGGGATAGGATTCCTTCGAAGCTTCCAACACTATCGTCCCTAGAGTCTATGGCTAATATCACAGATCTAAACTCAAAAGCTTATATGAAGACACTCCTACAGCTATGCTTCCACAATGGAGGTTGATGCTGGGTGTGACTGTCAACAAGAAGATACGCAGACACAAATCAAATGCCTCTTCAATACTGAAAAAAATAGGTGATTGGGATGAAACAATTTGAATATGGCCATGTACATGATGACAAGTTGTATGAGGAATTTCTTTCCTTTGCAATCCTAATCCTAGGAAAGAAAGGAAGAGGGAGTAAATTTCTTGAGACCTTCATAAAGAAGGCAAAAAAAGTGTTGTGAACAAAGCGATCACCATCTTTGATGAAAATCCCGAGGAAGGCTTGATTGGAGGAGTATTTGAAGTGAAACCTATCAAGAAGAAGAAAATTGTACCCGAAGCTCTGAAGTTATTCCTGTGAAAATTCTATTGCAGCTACTGATTATTAATCTCCTATCGTAAATAGATTATTTTACTGCCAAAAATTAATTCACAGCAAATATTGAAAATAATACAACCGCAACTTCACAAATAATCACGGAGATAGAAAAAATAAAATATGCAAACTAAACACAATAGTTTTGGACAAATTGTCCCTAGAAAAACCCTGAAGGGAAAACTAGTACTGCATATGAGGAATTTTATTAAATCAAATCAAGAGATACATAAACTGCTTGCCTCTTACTGGCAGAGCTCCGGCAATATTCTCCTCCAGAAATTCTTCTCCCAATTTCTCCTGTTGAAATTCCACTGCTACTGTCTCCAACGCTATCATTGCACCCTTGCTCTCACTGCAAATCAATTTGCTATTGCTGCAAATTTATTTATTTGCTATTTCTCGGATGTGTCCTCTGCAAATGCCCATTGATCCTCTTTTATAATCCTCTCATTGAAAACCAATGGCCATGATTTAATTTCAATCAATGGCTAAGATTAATTAGACTCTAACAAACCCTAATGTCTAGAAGTCTCTCAAGAAATTAATTTTCTAGGTATGGAGATAACTATTCCAGTTATGTTTCCAGCCTCGTAATCACCACTCGAGACTAGAACACTTGTCCAAGCTACATTAAAATTAACACTCTGCATAACACCCAACTTATCTCTGAAGAAGATGAATTTTGCCTTCCCCAATGCCTTTGTCAAAATGTCTGCTACCTGTTGATCTGTAGGTATATACTGTAGCTGAACAATCCTCTGTTGTACACAATCCCTGATGAAATGATGCCTGATGTCTATATGCTTAGACCTATCATGAAACACTGGATTCTCAAATAATCTGATGCAACTCTGATTATCACAGTGTATCACCGTAGTCTCAACCCTCTGACCAAACAAGGCTACCAGCAACTTTCGAAGCCATATAGCCTCACATGTTGCCATGCTAGCTGCTATGTATTCTGCTTCTGTAGAACTCAGAGCCATGGACTTTTGCTTCCTGCTGTACCAAGAGACAACTCCTAATCCCAAACTAAAGCAACACCCTGAAGTGCTTTTCCTGTCCACTGTACTACTTGCCCAATCTGCATCAGTATAGCCTATCAACTTAATACCATCACCTCGAGCATATTTGATCCCATACTCAATTTTACCACACAAATACCGCAACACATGTTTTGTCGCTGTCCAATGCACTCTCTTCGGTTCAACCATGAACTGACTAAGAGAGTTTACTGCAAAGGATATATCTAGCCTAGTGTTGACCAAATACATGAGAGATCCAATCAACTTCCTATATAAGGTGGGGTCTACATCCTTTTCCTTGGATGAGTCTACCTTCTTCCAATCCGTGATCATAGGTGTAGACATGGCTCTGCAATCTTGCATCTCAAACCTCTTCAAGATTTCAATGCAGTATTTCCCTTGTCCAAGGAAAATCTCTCCATCTGTCTACCACACTTCCATGCCTAGAAAGTAGTGCATAAGCCCCAAATCCTTCATCTCAAACTCTGCTGCAAGGTCCCTCTTGCACTCCTCTATGAGACCCAGTGAACCTGTTAAAAACAAGTCGTCCACATATAGAACAAAAATGAGAACTTCACCCTCAACCACCAAGTAGTAGAGGTTAGCATCTGCCTCACTCTTCACAAAGCCTATTCCCTGCAAGTATCTATCAATGTGTTCATACCACACCCTGGGAGCCTGCTTGAGTCCATACAAAGCTCTCTTCAATCTACACACGTGGGTTTCGCTGCTGTGTGCTACAAAGCCCTCTGGTTGTTCTATGTATACCTCCTGTACCAATTCACCATTAAGAAATGTCATCTTGACATCCATTTGATGGATCTGCCATCCCATATGTGCTGCAAGTGAGATTACAGCTCGTATAGAAGTATACCTAGCCACTGGAGCGAATGTCTCCTCATAGTCTATTCCCTCCTTCTAAGAGAACCCCTTGGCCATGAACCTTGCCTTGTATTTCTCGATGCTACCATCTGCACCATGCTTAATCTTATAGATCCAACATGATCCAACCACTGCCCTATCTATTGGTCTAGGCACAACCTCCCACACATCGTTTTGCATTATTGAGGTATATTCCTCAACCATCGCATCTTGCCACACCTATTGTTGTGTAGCCTCCTGATAGCTAGAAGGCTCGCTATCTACCAACTGACTAACCAATGCCACATAGTTATTATACCTGGCTGGTTGTTTCCACTGTCTACTACTCGTCCTAGGAGCTCCTACAAACTCCTGAGTATCCCTATGTGTCTGTTGAACCTCACGGTTCCTCCTGTCAACTATAGAGGATGAAATATCAAACTCCATATCTTCTTGATGCATCTCAAGGATTTGTTGTATCTGTTGCTCCATACTCTATGAACTCTCAACACCTAAGCCTATGCCTTTACTAGTAACTGTACTCGTGCTTCGCTGCCCCTATTCTGGTTGAACAATCCTTAGAGCTTCTATTGGCTGCTCATTCTAATCATCTGCTGGCAAATCTTTGGACCTCCTCTATGCCTTGTCCTCCATGAATTTGACATCATGCCTGACTATAAGCCTCCTGGTCCCTAGAATAAATATCTAATATGCCTTTGAGTTTTCACTGTACCCCACAAAGTACCCTCTCTCTGCAGTCTGATCTAACTTGGAATGTGTAGGCCCTGGAATGTGACAAAACGCCAAACTCCCAAGTATCCTGAAGTGACTGACATCTGGCTTCTTCCCTGAGAATGCCCCCTCTGGTGTCATCTTACCCAATACCTTATGTGGAACCCTATTCTGTATGTATACTACTATACTGCATGCCTCTGCCCATAAGTAACGTGGCATATCTTGGTCATACAACATAGCCCTTACTGCCTCTGATATAGAATAATTCTTCCTCTCAACAACCCCATTCTGCTACGGGTTGTAAGGAATGATCCACTCTCTCTTGATTCCTTCCCTGGTATAGAACTCCTGGAACTCTTTCCCTTTGTACTCGCCTCCATTATCTGTCTGAAGAACCTTTACCTTCCTGCCTGTCGAATTCTCCACAAGAGCTTTGAACTCCTGGAAGTGACTGAAGACCTCATCCTTGGTCTTCAAGAAGTATATCTAGGTCTTTTTGGAGAAATCATCAATAAAAGTAACAAAGTACTCATATCCTCTGAGAGACTTCGTTGACATTGGTCCACATATATCTGAATGTACTAGATCAAGAACCCCCTTGGATCTGGTGTCACTCCTTGGAAAAGCTACTTTCACAAACTTCCCCAACACACATCCCTTACATACATCATCATGCTCTGTGCTCACCTCTGGAACACTTGTCACTGTCTCACGAAGCAATTTAAGTGCTCCATGATGTATATGGCCCATCCTCCTATCCATAGCTCTCCTTGATCTCTAGGATTACTGTTGCTCACTAGTGCCTTAGGAGTATCAAACTGCAACCTATAAAGTCAGCCGCTCCTAACTCCAATAGCTATGGGTGATTTCCAATCCTTATGCTTGATTAAAACATGCACCCCTCTAAATAATACATTGTAGCCTTTATCCTAAAGGACAGATACAAAAATTAGATTCATGCCCAAGCATGGCACATGCAACACATCATGAATGGAAATAGGCTTGCCATTCTCCCTCTGAAATAGAACAGTCCCTCTCCCAACTGGATTACACTTGGACTTGTTCCCCATTTGAATCTGGAATCTGATGTCCTCCTCCTTGTAGCTGGAGAAGTACTCCCTAACTCCTGTCATATGAAATGACGCTCCACTGTCTATATACCAAACACCCTGTGAGGTTGAGCTAGTTAGGCAAGCTATGAGTGCAAACTCATCCTCCATTCTACTAGAAAGCTCATCTACGCTTGCTGAAGCTGACGTATGCTTCTTGCCTTTCTTTTCACTTTTCTTCCTTTGTGGGCAATCGCTAACATAGTGGCTGAACTCGTGACAGCCATAGCATTTGATCTTAGACAAGTCCTTCTTCTTCTCACTTTTTGGATTTGATCCTTTGCCAGACCCCTTCTTCACTTTCCCTTTTCCTGCTAGGGCAATGTTTTCCTGTTCCAACTCATTTTTCTGACGATTACTGCTGGTTCCATTGACAAGACTTAGTCTAAGCTCCTCCTGAGTGAAGTCACTCCATAGTCGATCCCAACTTGGTAAGGTGTCTCATCCATTAATAACTTGAATAAAGACATCCCACTGCTTAGTAAACCCATTCAGGGCTATTCGTACTAGCTCTTCATCATTTGGTTTGTCTCCAACAGCTGCCAACTCATCCTTAACAAGTCTAATCCTGGTGAGGTAACTTGTAATGTCTTCTCCCTTGTTCATTCAGGTATTCCTCAACTTTTCTCTGAGAATCAGCTTTCGGTTAGTGGTAGCATTCTGGTACAGATTCATAATGGCATCCCACATCTTCTTTGTTGTATCTAACTCTGCAATATGTGGAACAATATGATCCTTAACACCATCAAGAATCAACCTCCTCGCCTTGGCATCTTCCTTCTTATATGCTAAGAGCTATGTTGCATCTGTAGGTACAGGTACAACAGTGGTCACATAATCCTTGATACCATTCTCTTCCAGTAATAAAGAAATTCTGGCTTTCCAGACACCAAAATTTGAGGCTCCATCCAATCTTTCCTGATCTCTTAAACCTGTTGAGGCCATCTCAAAAGAAAATAATAATAATAACTTTGAAGAGGTCAAACTGGGTTTTATAAACCCTAGATTTTAAGTTATTATTTTTTTCTTTCTCCCTATGCCTCTTCTGCCCTCATATCTGCTCTGATACCATGTGAAAATTCTATTGCAGCTACTGATTATTAATCTCCTATCGTAAATAGATTATTTTACTGCCAAAAATTAATTCACAGCAAATATTGAAAATAATACAGCCGCAACTTCACAAATAATCACGGAGATAGAAAAAATAAAATATGCAAACTAAACACAATAGTTTTGGACAAATTGTCCCTGGAAAAACCCTGAAGGGAAAACCAGTACTGCAGATGAGGAATTTTATTAAATCAAATCAAGAGATACATAAACTACTTGCCTCTTACTGGCAGAGCTCTGGCAATATTCTCCTCCAGAAATTCTTCTCCCAATTTCTCCTGCTGAAATTCCACTACTGCTGTCTCCAACGCTATCACTGCGCCCTTGCTCTCACTGCAAATCAATTTGCTATTGCTGCAAATTTATTTATTTGCTATCGCTGCAAATATTTCTCGGATGTGTCCTCTACAAATGCCCATTGATCCTCTTTTATAATCCTCTCATTGAAAATTAATGGCCATGATTTAATTTCAATCAATGGCTAAGATTAATTAGACTCTAACAAACCCTAATGTCTAGATAACTATTCTAGTTGTGTTTCCAGCCTTGTAATCACCACCCGAGACTAGAACTCTTGTCCAAGCTACATTAAAATTAACAATTCCATGAGGGTCTGCGAAGGAACAACATGGAAACATTTAATTCTACCTCAGCAACTATGTTGACCTCTTGTCATTGGAGCATGTAGAGCATGAAAGTGAAGTCACTCAAGGACTTCATTTCCTCAGGCACATTAAATAGCTTATTGGTCTCAGAAATTGATATGTATGCTCTTATAAAGAGCCTTGCTAAATGTACCTACCCTATTTTGATATTAATATATAGAGTTGTCATATAGGCAGTGGCTTAATTATATATATACACACACATAGAGAAAGACAAGGAATAAGAGGGGGCGCAATGAAGACAATTAGAAAGAGAGGGACACATAGATAGAGATATAGAGATAATACATCTTTCTCTCCTATTTCTTACTCTTTCTCGCTTTCTCCTTCTCTTAGGCTCTCTATCTCTCTTTGTATATATATGTATATATGTATATATATATGTATATATATATATATATATATATATATCTGTGTGTGTTAAATTATTTCAAAAATTTTAAATATTAGAAATTAGTCATAGTCTCCATTTGTGAAGTATATGTGATGTAACTAAATATTTAGAGAAAATAATTGTAAGGGAATAACATCTCTTTTATATAATTTTAGGTTAACTTAATAAATGCAAGCAACAAAAGTATACGTTATTTAGGTTTAACCAATAATTTATTTGGGAATTGATAACGGTAATAAATGAATTTTCAAAAATTAAGAAACTAAGATCAGGCAATTAGCTTTTCAAATAATGATGAAGAATAATTTTATGTTACATAGAATTTGGTTGTTTTAGTATAAAAATAGATGTTCTTGATCTACTTGTTGTCTCAAGAATGTAATAGTCAACGGATTTCATGCATGTCAGATCTACATTGTCTGTGTTTGATCCCACATTTCAAAAAAAACATCCTAACATGTGTGGAACCATTCTACTATCTATTGGATTGATCTACTAAACTATCTACCTACACGACTTGACTCACTCTTGTCTTCAATGTCTATCAATGTGCAAGGACTAGAAATATTGAAAAATACCTTGGGGAGATCACCAAATGACAAGAGTTGTGCTCTCCTAGGTTGGCCCACTCGATTACACCAACTTCATAATTGTTGAAGAATATTCAAGACAACAAGCTCAAGCATGAAAGTGTCTTAGATGATTTCATGCAAATTTGACTTGTTCTTCAATATAATTTTTTGAAGGAAAAGTAAAGTGGTGGCATTTTGAGAAACAGAGAGATAGAGAGAGAGTTGCAATAACACATATCGGTACATTCTTTCTGAAAATGTCAATCAAGATCTACAAACAAGAATCAAGATAAACTTCTACAAAGCATGAGCACAAAAAATCCAAATGTGATATTCAATAGATAATGAAAAAGTACAAATAGCCTTGCATATGTAGGCAAGGAGAGGGAGGTGAGAAGGAAAGAACTAACTATGACTAACCCTCAATGTGATGAACACATGTGTGCATATGTGGAGTGTGATGGAAAAATGTCTCCAACCTCCCATAAGGTGAGGAGAGAATATCTCCAACCTCTAATGAGATGAAATGTCAAAATGACTAACCTCATGTGTGCACATGTGGTGAGACAAAAAATGACTAACCTCAAAAGTGAACTTAACCTTTAATGTCAAGGTTAAGATAGACTTAGCCACTAAGTGTGACTTAAGCCTAGGTGTGGGTTAGGATAAACTCTGTACACTAACACCTCCCCTGAAGTTATACTTAGGGAGTAGCAAAACAAAGATGATGATGGGTCCCAGCTACTAGGCCATGATAGGTACCCATGGACAAATTTCTCATAAGCGGAGAAAAAAGAGAAAATCTAGTGGGAACAAAACTCCTCTCCAAAAGAGAAATGATGCAAGAAATAAATGTACAAGTGAAAGAAGAAGAAAGATAGGACAACTCATGACCCCCCAAGAACTACTTCTATCACAAAAGTACATGAAATATTCCCCCCATAGGAGAGAAAGAGAGAGGCTAGAGAGCCCCCCATAAGATGATGGATCCTATAGTGTTGAGTGATGCTTGATGAAGAACACTGAAAGTGATCTTGAAATGTCAAACAACATGTCTTCCTTGTGGAACAAAGAAAACTATAGAAAGGTGCATAATATCTTCCCAAGTGAGAAGAACATAAGTCTCTAAATGTTGCACATAATTCAGTGACTGCAATGAAATCTCTTGAAGCTATAGGTGAAACCACTGGTGGAATCAAAATAGAATCAAGAGATGGAGGAACAACATCCCCTAAGGTGATAATAGTGTCTACCAACTCTATAAAATGGGACACACTAAAGAAGTTTGATATGCCTTCCAAGTAGTCATCCCAATCAACTACATTAGTAACACATATGTGTCGATCTATTGTCTTGAATCATGAGAAACCAAAGATGATGGAAAAATCAAAGCTAAAGAAGCAAGAGATGAAGGAGAGAGAATATCAGTAGGTGTAGGAACCAATGAGGAGGATAGAACTCCAAGGTGCAAGTAACCAAATTGAGTCTCCTTCTGAAGTCTGAGGGTATCAGTGTCATCTATACTCAAACCATTATCAAAGTTGGTAGAGCCAAAGCAAGATAAAGAATATACTCTAGAACCATGATCAGCATGTCTTGTAGCAATGATGTCTCTACTTTGCAAATCTCTGATAATCACTCAAGTGGATGTGAAGTAGACTATTTTCCCTGTGCCACTGTGTGATCTGGTAAATGGAAAGTTGATTGGTGGACAAAGAGGAAACATAAAGTACATCATTAAATGTCCCTTCACCAATATCAATAGATCATTTCCCATAAGCAGTCATATATGTGTTATTCCCCATAAGAATTGGAGGGAATGAACATGGCTCATAGGTAGAAAACAACTCCTCTGAGGCAACTATATGGTGTGATGCCCCTGAATCAAGAAGCCACTTATGTGATGTAGGATTTGCTGAAGCACGAAGTGCCATACCCTTGTTCTTTCCTTTATCTGAATCTGTGGATGATGTTGATGCAAAATTAGAAGAACCACTCGCCTTAAGTTTGGACAATTCAAGTTGAGTTTGTTTAGTTGGCAAGAGACACTACTCTGATGAATGTTGAATGTTGTCATTGATGGCAACAAGGCTAAGGGTTTCCACCAGTATGGCAAAGAGACTTTACTTCGGAAATAAATGACTAAGTATGGGTAGTATACAATATACTAAGGAAGTAATAGTATTTGAGATGGTATGCATCCGCAGTTAAATACACTTGTATGAGGTTCAGGTATGTTGTTCATAGCTATGTACTAATCACATGTTCCAATGTTCAAGTCCTCAATTCCTCCGGAAGTTATATGGTAAAGTGTCTAAGTCCAGGTGAACAGAGTTAAGACAGGAACAGTGCACAGTACCAGAGTAAAAGGGTCCGCATTCCTCAACTGTGGCATATTTTGGCTTACATTTCTGAAAGTATGCTAAGAGGTCAATGATGAATGTTGGATATGAGTTTTAGAGTCTCATATGGTCCATAGTAAAAGTTATATTGTGACAGTTAAATTGGTCAAGTGTGTTCTTAAGGAACAAGCCGATAGGCATGTTAGATCCATATGCGGAGAAGATATATTGTTTGAATAATTAAACTAAGTGGTTGAATGATTGTTGCCAACCTATATGAAGATTATTGTATATTTGTTTGGGTCCGCATTGCTACTTGTGCACTAGGTCAAGCCGACAAGGTATAACATTTGTATACGCATTTATGTTTGGCTTGCTAACCTAATTGTGAGATAAATCTTATTGCGGATATATATATTGGATGGATTTTAGTGTTGAAAGTGTGTGGATGTGCGGAAGTAGTGCAAATTCAATGTGTGAATGATTTTAAGTAGTTTTCAGAGCAGAAAAGGATAACAAGGGCAGGAAAATAGAGTATATGTAGTAGAGCGAATAGCAGGGCAGAACTAATGAAGACCTTTGAATCTGTGTATTGAGCCTTCAACGAAACTATGATCCAGCATGTAGTAGATGCATTTACAACAATTCATCATTGGCAGTGAGCCTTATGTAATCTAGTATTTTTATCATAACATATTGTGAGCTATCACTCACCATGGTTTTTCCCTTTTTGGGTTTTCCACATAAAAGTCTTGGTGTCTATTTGTTATGTCTCTATGGTTGTTGTTCTCATGTTTATTCTACTTTCATGTTATTAATTTTGGTAATTAGATTAATAAAGTATTGAGGAAGTGGTTTTGCGAAATACTGATTCACCCCCCTCTCAGTATTCCTTATATTCAACAATTGGTATCAGAGCCTAGTTCCTTGGAAGAGATCTAATAGCTTAAGGAAGATCTGGGATAGTACACTCATGGAAGTAGGAAGATTTGGAAATTGCTCATATGAGAGTAATGTTGAACTGGAAGCAGCTCTTATTGATCTTGAAAAATCTGAAGCAGAAATTAGGGATCTAAAGGCTAATGTTCAAGAAGCTGATGAATGCATCCTAAAGCTAATGGAAAAAGTCCAGAGGTTTAAAGAGAAAAGTAAGGAGCTAAATGATCAATTGGATGAAGCACATGAAATCCTAAATAGTTTAACATTGGAAGTTGAAAAGAAAGAAGAAATTGAAAGGCATCTGAATCAAGTTGTAAAAGATAAGTGTGAGGAATGTGAAAAGCTAGGAAAAGAGTGTTACTTTTGAAATATGATTTGGAAGTAGCAAATAGATATAAAGAAAAATTCAAAATAAGCTCTACAAATCTTGAGGAATTTATTAAAATTCAGAAGAGTCCAGATGACAAGCAAGGATTGGGATTTGAAAAAGTAGAAAGTTCAAAATCAAGCCAAGCAAACACTGATTTTAAGCAAATCAAAGGAAACCAATTCCAGAATAAGAGAATAAGACCTAGAAGACCTCCAGTCAGGCAGCCAAATGCTCAAAGCTACCCATCTTTCAATGGTCATTGTTTTAGTTGCTATAAGTTTGGTCATAAGGCTACTTAGTGTAGAAGTAAAATGAATCAGAATGTTCCATCATTCCCTGGTCAATGTTTCAATTGCAAGAAAATTGGTCATAAATCAAATGAATGTAGAAGTATGGTAAGGAATAGTTTTTACAATGCAAGGAATACTCAATCCTTCAATGGGAAGTATTTTGCATGCAATAGATATGGACATATGGCTAATCAATGCAGATCAAGAATAACTCAATCAATAGAAGGAATTGGGGATAAAGGAATGTGGTATGCTACAATTGCGATAAATTTGGACATATTGCAAGATTCTGCAAAAGAAAGAATGAGAAGCGAAACTATCCTACAGAGAAGAGGACAATAGAGTAGAGAGAAGATAAAGGCAAGAACAAGATTGATCTAGTGGAAATCAAGAAGGAAATGACCAAAGTCTGGATTAAGAAGGATGTTGATAATATCAGGGATGGATTCGTACCACTCTCTGGTGAAGATACTTCATCTGGGAAGTAAATTGGGAGCTTTGGCTCAGGGAGAGCTCTATTAAAAATCCAAATCCCTAGCTAGATAATCAGCACTGGGATCTGGCACGAAGATATGATGAAAAGATTCATATGGCAAATATTCAGAAAGTAATTCCAGAAGAAAAGGATTAAATGCGAAACATTATCGATTGTATCCTATAGAGATGTGCTTGACAGCCTTTTAAAAGGGACATTTATGGTGATCAGGTCAAGATAGATAAAGGATTAAAAAGGAGCTCATTCGACGAACAATTCATTTTAAATTCAAGCTCTCAAGTGTCTAAAGCAAACCAAAGTGAAGTTACAAGCGACTAGAGTAATTTTCAAATCAATTCAAGGCAAGATCAAGTCAAACCCTAATTCGACTAAAGAGGTATTCTTCTGATTCAAAACCCTACTATGAATTTCTTTTGAATCTTTGCGAAAATGGCAACACCACATGTGATTGATATAATTGAAAGAGCCTGGCCAAAATTCAAGAAGCATCCATTCAAATTAACAGAGGTCGATCCAAATGGTGCATTTTTAGAGATTCTATTTGGTGTGATGCATGTGGAAGATGTTAGGATTTATATTCATGTGGCCCTAGAGGAACATGAAGGTAGTCAACTCATAGACCTATATCTAAAACATCTAAGTAGTGACACATTTGACCTGAAAGAAGAATACAAGGCATGTTGGAGGAAAAGAAACTCATTCAGTATATATAGATTTTCTAGTCTTTGCAGAAGATGAATGGTCTGGTATGTCTTAAGCCGAATTCATGATGAGTTTATGTGGCTTAAATCTACATTCAAGATCACCAAAGATGCCATAAGGGCGGTCACAAAACTAAACTCTACTGGTACAGTGCCTATATTAAAGGCTGTGAAAAATGATGCAGTAATGAAATCCATCAGAGCTAAATTTGACAAAAGGGCATTGACAATCAGTGATATTGAAGATCATGCAGTTACATTTGTATCCATTGTGATCAGCTACACCTGTGTACTTCACAAACTGTGAGAACTCAGTCTTTGGTACTACCATTTATACTGCCTATCAAATGGTTAAGAAAAATGCAGATTATGACCTGTGTGAATTGTTCCGACAGTAGTTAATGGGGAATTTGAAGAAGACAAAAGAAAGCAAATATCCTTTCAAGTTTGGTACTTTAATTATATGCTTGTTCTATTTTATGTGAGAGTTACCTAGTATGAAAAATCTATTTTGGATTGGATACAAACCTATTGCGGTACAAATCAGAAATCATTTTGTAACATCCACGTTCTAAAAACATAGTAAAATTGGAAAATTTACCATAAAGTAATTTAACAAGGTAAAAAATGAGATAGAGAAAAAAATTCTTTTATTCAACATATAATCAAGTAACTACAATTACAAGATTTCTCATTACAAAATACAATAAACCATATTGTCTTTCTCAAGTACAATGTTTACAAAAGTAAATCAATTACAAATATCTGCATTAAATAATGTTTTACATAGTCTCAATAAACACAAGTCTCAGAGATATACTACATCCGGAAATCTGACATCTTTATCACAAGCCTCAGCATGTCTTCTGCTAGAGAGAGAGTATCTTTCTAGTGATTTACCTCCAACCATAGACTAGCGGTCTCCCACACATCTTCCACATAGGAAGTGACCCTACCCTTCATGAGGACTATAGACCAAAGGTGACCAGTGGTAATTTGCCTTCTCGAGTACATAGTGTTGTATCCTACACAACTCTATCAATCATACAACCCTAGATAGCCTCTAGCTAAGTATGATTTTTGATAGGTTGTACAATCCAGATACAGTGAACTGACAATGCATGCAGAGACATATGCATTACTATGGTCATAGTTTCAATATAAATTGATGTTTGCAATGAACATTGTCGTAATGTTCACCCACCCCAACTTGACTTGGATATTATCATATTCCTACAGTTTGACTTGGTCAACTACGTTTAACTTATGAAGTCATGACAATTTCAATAATTTAGTCTTCTCGACCCATACATGTTTTATTTCACTGTCTATAATCCATAGACCTAATCAACTACCTTTCTTTACGATGATTCTCATTGCATCATTGCAATACCCAAAATCCAAGACTTATCAACTCATAAGGATTTTTAATCGATTTACAACAACAAAGATGGTTACCTTACCCAAGATAAGCATCATAGTCTAGGAAACTATTTCCTTTCTTACAAGTAAGAATAAATATACATAGTTAGGGTACTTGTCCCTTCAATCACGATCTGTATCTACGATTTAATATAAATAATTGCCATAGCTAGGTTAAGTTAAGGTTTAACCAAAGAGCTTTGTCTAACTCAAATGTAGCCATTCTAACTTAGGTGGATTTACAAAACTTTGTCTTTCTCCATAGACCTTATGGAATGACTATCTATTCTTAGGTATCTCTTTGCATCTTTACAATCATTTGAGATTCATCACTTATCAACAAGTAATAGCTAAGAGAAGTTGTGACCAATTAAGGTATAATAAACTTTATGGTTGACTAACCATTAATAGTACCTCTTGCATGCTTGCAAAACCTGAGGCTTATGACTTATATCTCAAGTCGACTTGTAGTCCAACAAATAGTTTTCTCTACCTAAGGTTAAACATTGTCGACTAATAACAAATCTCTTTCCAATAAGATAAATATGAACATTTACTAATTTAGGGTTCTCGACCCTTTTATGTCTACCCACATAAAATAATTATAAATAGTTTATAACCATAAAGGTATCATCAAATAATCTTTAACCCTTATGGGTTAAACTTGGGTTTTATTTTACCCTTGAATAATCAAAATAATCCTATCTCATAACTTCAAGACTAAGGTTTATAAACGACCTTTGGTTTAACTCAACCATGGTTTATGAATACTAAGGTTAGATAATAACTCCTATACAAAAGGGATATGAATACTTTCAATTACCCTCACGAGATGTCATTGACCATCACTTCTTATATTCTCATATATGATTCTATACAAAGTCATTTCTAGCTAGACTTAGTCTATTCCATCGTAATGGTTTACTATAACACTATACTCATCAAGAACAATGGAATAGACATTAAAGATGGTCCTACGACATTTATCCCATTTTCCAATCTATCTCTAGTCCTTCTACCATTCAATACATTTTACCATAGTTATCATAGATCATCGAGAATCTAAGTTCTTTTGATAAGGAAATGTTTTTGACAAAAGTATAGAAATTAAACCAAGAATGGTTTCGAAATGAGTCAAGATTATTATCTAAAATTTGATATGATATCATAATGTTCACAGACTACTCAAGTTGTTGTCAACCTAGTTTTTAATGTCTATAATGTGTTCCACATAACCAAAAATTTACATGTCTAATGAAGCATAATACACTTTTAAAATTGAATGTCTTTAGCTTAGTTATTAGCTATAATATCTTTGGTTATTCTTAAATACACACGGCAATATATATCACCAAATCATGGTGACTAAAACAAGTTAAGAGACTCATGATACCTATAATAAAGAATCATCATAAAAGAATCCATAATCAGGCATACATCTGCGGTGACCTAACTGCTACTACAAAGTAGTCTAACATATAATAGCATAGATGATAATGTATTAACTATTTTGGAACAAAGTCCTCTATAGTTTAGGCTTAAATAGCAAAAGAATGAATTTACAACAATTTCAAAGAGATTCCATCTAAGCTATTGAACTTTCCTAACTATCAAAATATCCGACGTAGGAAATACTATCTATTCAAATAGCTATAAATCTTAACAAGAAAGATAGCAATACTCATCTACATATCAAAACAACTATATGGATTCGGCCTTACTGACTTAGGCATTAGCTTACAAGACATCTACAGTGATTGTCTTTTAATAGTAATCTAGAATACTATTGGAATCAGCATGATTATAACGTTGCAAGCTATACAAAGGAAAAGAACCTGGTAAGTGGCAACTGTAAGGGACAGACTGAGCTTGTTAGCTGAGAGCTCCACAAGTTGCCAATGGCCCAAGTTTCCTTTCTAAAAAAAACTATGCTCTTCTGCATGTTGCCCACCGAGAAAAACCCAAACTAACAAATTAAACAAGCTTCCGAGAAGAATCGTTCCTCATGACCAAAGGATGCCATCCCTCTCCACTCTACACGACTCCCTTTTATGAGTCATTCCCCCATTTCATCCATGACCATTATCATAATGGACCACTATCATTTATTAATACCTTATCCCTTTTGGATAATGGGTTCTTCTTATATGTTAACAACATAATAAGACTCCACTACATGCCATTTCCCCATCTCTCAATCCACTCGACCTCTCATTAAGATTGCATTAAAATTTGTTGAACAACTTCCTTTTTAACTGTGGGTAACTCCTAGTATAAGGCCTCTATTTGCTCACAGCACGAGCATGTAGATTTAAGGGGTACGTGATTATTAGTATCACTTAACAAACCAACTACGACTCACTTAATGGCCTTCAGTGATGTTGAGTTAGTTATGAAGGAAAACTTCTTCATAAAAGGAGGTAGTTAACTTCTTGAAAACCCTCTTGGCCACTCTCTAATGTTTAAAAGAAACATCCATAATGTGGTCTTCTCCAATGGATAGACATAAATGATTAAGAGGACAATGAGGGTAGTAATTGCCTCATAGGTGTTTAAAAGATTCCCTCTTCAATACATCCCTAGAGATGAATAAATAGACATGATAATAACAATAATAGTCCTTGTCCATATTTTATCTTTAATCAAAATATGATAATCATAATAATAATAAGTTGAAAAGCTTACGAGTAATGTGATAGGGTCGAGGTTGTCTCCCCTTCACAAACTCTTGTTAAATCACGTCGACTTGACTTGATAAAATCATCATCTGAATTTGATGAGATGTTACTCAAAAACCATGTCACTTAGAAATATTACGTCTAAGTCAATGCAATCACATAGAGTCCCTCTACAATAACCTCTCTCAGTTTTTTATATCTATGAGGCGTTTGCCCGTGGTGAAAGGTTTTTTGCTACCTCAAAAATTATCAAGAGGTAGAGTAAAGTTGCAAAGGGGTGTAACTTTCATCTTGCTCCTAATGTGACCAAACTGACTATTCCAACACATCTGGATGGGTACATTTACCCTAGGCATGGTCTTATTTTTTACCCAAACATGTCGAAACAGTCTGAGCTACATTGTACCGATGATATCCCTGAAGAGTCTAAAGTGCAAAAAGAAAGCAATATTTGACAAGATGTTACTCAAAAACCATGTCACTTAGAAACATTTCATCTAAGGGAACGCGATCATGTAGGGTTCCTCTACAATAGCCTCTCTTAGTTTTTTATATCTCTGAGGCGTTTGCCAGTGGTGAAAGGTTTTCTACTGCCCCAAAAATCATCAGAAGGAGGTAGTGTAAAGTTGTAAAGGGGTGTAACTTTCGTCCTGCTCCTGATGCAACTAAACTGACTATTCCAATGCATCTAGATGGGTAGATTTATGCTACACATGGTCCTATTTTCACCCAAACATGCCGAAACAGTCCAAGCTACATTGTACCGACGATATCCCTGAAGAGTCCAAAGTGCAAAAAGGCAGCAATCTTTGATGAGATATTACTCAAAAACCATGTCACTTAGAAACATTTCATCTAAGGTAACGTGATCACATAAAGTCCCTCTACAATAACCTCTCTCAGTTTTTTATATCTCTGAGGTGTTTGCCCGTGGTGAAAGGTTTTTTGTTGCCCCAAAAATTGTCAAAAGGAGGTAGTGTAAAGTTGCAAAGGGGTGTAACTTTCGTCCTACTCCTGATGCAAACAAACTAACTATTCCAACACATCTAGATGGGTACATTTACACTAGGCATGGTCTTTTTTTCACCCAAACATGTCGAAATAGTCCAAGCTACATTGTACTGATGATATCCCTGAAGAGTCCAAAGTGCAAAAAGGTAGCAATCTTTGACGAGATGTTACTCGAAAACTGTCACTTAGAAACATTATGTCTGAGGCAACGTGATCACGTAGAGTCCCTCTACAATAACCTCTCTCAGTTTTGTGTATCTCTGAGGCGTTTGCCCATGGCGAAAGGTTTTTTGGTACCCAAAAAATCGTTAGAAGGAGGCAGTGTAAAGTTGCAAAGGGGTGTAACTTTCGTCTTGCTCCTGATGTGACCAAACTGACAGTTCCAATGCATTGGGATGGGTACGTTTAGGCTAGGCATGGTTTGTTTTACATCCAAACATGCCGAAACAGTCCAAGCTACATTGTACCAGTGATATCCCTGAAGAGTCCAAAGTGCAAAAAGGCAGCAATCTTTGACGAGCTGTTACTCAAAATCCTTGTCAATTAGATACATTTCGTCTAAGGCAATGCGATCACGTAGGGTCCCTCTACAATAATTTCTCTCAATTTTTTATATCTCTAAGACGTTTGCCCATGGTGAAAGGTTTTCTTCTACCCCAAAAATTGTCAGAAGGAGGCAATGTAAAATTGCAAAGGGGTGTAACTTTTGTCCTGCTCTTGATGTGACCAAACTGACAGTTCCAACGCATTAGAATGGGTACATTTAGGCTAGGCATGGTCCTATTTTGCACCCAAACATGCTGAAACAGTCCGAGCTACATTGTACCAGCGATATCCCTAAAGAGTCCAAAGTGCAAAAAGGCAGCAATCTTTTATGAGTTGTTACTCAGAAACCGTGTCACCTAGATACATTTTTTCTGAGGCAACGTGATCACGTAGGGTTCCTCTACAATAACCTCTCTCTTTTTTATATCTTTGAGGCATTTTCCCGTGGTGAAAGGTTTTCTGCTACCCCAAAAATTGTCAGAAGGAGGCAGTGTAAAGTTGCAAACGGGTGTAACTTTTGTTCTTCTCCTTGTGTGGCCAAACTGATAGTTTCAACATGTCTAGATGGGTACATTTAGGCCAGGCATGGTCCTTTTTTGCACCCAAAACATGCTGAAATAGTTTGAGCTACATTGTACCAGCGATATCCCTGAAGAGTCTAAAGTGCAAAAAGGCAACAATCTTTGATGAGATGTTACTCAGAAACCATGTCACTTAGATACATTCTGTCTCAGGCAACATGATCACTTAGGCCCCTCTACAATAACCTCTCTCAATTTTTTATATCTCTAAGGCGTTTCCCCGTGGTGAAAGATTTTTTGCTGCCCCAAAAATCGTCAAAAGGAGGCAGTGTAAAGTTGTAAAAGGGTGTAACTTTTGTTCTTCTCCCCGTGCAGCCAAACTGACAATTCCAACGTGTCTGGATGGGTACGTTTAGGCTAGGCATGGTCCTACTTCGCACCCAAACATGCAGAAACAATCTGAGCTACAAACACTAACTACTCTGCAATCTTCAAACACTACAAATACCATGATATCATGCATAAAGCTATCTTTTAGCCTTTTATAAAGGCATGCCCATCAAATTCAACCACATAGTGATGATTGTTTGTATTCCAAATTCCTTTTAAATACTAACCTTCCAATCCTTTTTCCCACCCTCATATCAATTAAATATGACCTTCAATTATGATATGGCGCTCGAGCTTATGAGAGTTTACCAGAGATGTTGGTTCAATTAGGTTGAAGGGCCAATGAACTAATAACTTAAAGACCCTTTAGTAGGTTGATTTAAGAGATAGTAACTTCTAATTATAAATCAATATTAAATTAAAACAAAAGTGCACTTTACACATGACAGGTAATTGAGGGTTTTAAAGTCTTAAGAAAAGTAGATTCTTTTTAGGGTTTAATGCCTAATATGCAAACCCTAACTATCAATAAGATTATGATTATGAAAGCTTGTGTCTTCTCTAACTTCTTATTGCATGAACAAAACCACATCCATCATGAATATGAACCTTGCATCATATCAACCTTCCAAGATAGACCTTATCATGAAAACCATATTCACAACAAAACCTTGCATGAAAAAAACTACATCCACCATGAACATGAACCTTGCATCATATGAACCATGTTTGTCTTGTGTAGCATCAACATGAATTGAGAGACGTTATCATGAAAACCATATTCACAACATCATGCACCTCATGACCATCACCTACCTTGAATCACTGTATCACCTTATCAACATCATGGCATCAACCTTGACATCAATGACAAACAACCTTGACCCTTTGACTTCAATGACCACCTTGAACCTTGATTGTTGATGACTTATGGAAGCCTATAGCCCCAATGTTATGTTGCATACTAAAATTAGGTAAGACTCAATGTAATCTCATAACCTCACCTTAAATGCAAGAGGAATTACATTTAATAACCACAATGGTCATCAAGTACTCATAAGCATATGATTTTGACTATCTTATTGAAAACAACAAACATACTCTTTGCATCCCAATATGGTATAATAACAAGAAATTAAGAAATATTTTCAATATAACAACTCATAAAGAATATGGATCAGCATACTCATTTGAATATTTTCAATTGAGCAACTCATAAAGAATATGAATATTTTCTATTTAACATGATGATTCATTTTTATTTTAAATACAACTTTTATCATTTAGTTCCAGAATGAGGTTTAGGTGATACTTGAATAACAATAGCTAGCTTATTGGATCAATAAACATCCTATGTAATACATTTGGACTCTAAATATTTGAAGTAACCATCTACAAATATCCATTCAAATGTGGATTTATAATCCAAATATGGACGCCATCAATAAAAAAGATTTGTATTAACCAAATATCCATATAGGCATACATCAATATCTGTTAATATAAGTATAACATATATACAAAATAGCCATATAGGCATACAATGTCTCCTATATGCAATACAAAATATATATCCATAAATGCTATATAGGCATACAACAAAGGACCCCAATAAGTATTCATTCCCCTCTATTCGGTGAAGGGAATAGATCACGAGAAGCCTTTGATCTTTGGGAGGATGGAGACGTGTATGAGGGTGGTCTACTACAAACCTAAGGGCTACTCCTATTTAGTTCTTCGTGTACCTGTAGTTGTTACAATAAAAAGTATAGACATTAATATATAGAAATTACATGTTATAAAAAATGAAATCACTTACCGCTACCATATAATCTGCCTCCTCATTTGTCTTAGTAGTAGGATTAGGCTGTGGTGATGTCATGTCCTATAGAAACCATCCAGATAGAAATTAATCTTAAAATCAATAATCATTTGATTTTTCAAAAATAAACAACTATAACAATGAATGTAAATTGAAATTTACTAATCTACCTAATACCCTCGTCAATGGCATGGAGCTATGAATCACAGTGGACACACCATGCTTCATTGCCCTATGAACTTCAGGAGGTGTCTCCACAGCCTGCATCATCTGAAAATAAAACAACATTATTCAATTATGAAACTAGAATAGTGATGCAAGTCATGGTTCCTAACATACACACATGTTCACCTAAACATGGAAGTACAGATAATAAAGCACACTATGATACAACTAGTCACATAATACACATAATCACAGTGAAGATTTTGCTCTCTTGGTGATATACCATAACTCTTTCTTATAGACAAAGGGATGGAAGAAATTGAGCCAATAGGATTGACATAAGTTTGTAGGGGAAAGGGTTAGTGTAGATTTGAAGATTTTGGTTAGGGGTGACTTGTTGCCCCCATAATTAATTCCTAAAACCTAGATGATGTTCGAGTCAATCATATGCTATATAAGATGTCATAGCTTGATGCCCCTCTCTGGTGTCATGTCTTGGGGTCTAATTGGTGGTAATTGGATGAGCTTATTAGAGAGAATTTGTCAAAGAATAGTGTGGAGGGGATCAACAAGCTTTGGTAGACATGTATGGAAAATGTGGTAGCATAGACAAGGCAGTGAGCTATTTGAAAAGATGACCCAAAGAAAATTGGTCTCATGGTGATGTCCTTTTCTATGCATCTTCTTCTCATGGCATTCCATGAGAGCACATTTCTTTGAGCCATTTTTTCAAATTTAACTATATTATAATTGAAATTTTGTCATCTATCAACATCTAGCTATTAGTTATGCAATGTTTAATAATGCTTTGAGTTTGAAAGATGTGCAATGCAATGTAATCAATGATATGAATATAAAATACAAAAATCTAATAAGTACAATTTATTAGTTAAACTATTTATTTTATTACCTCAGTGAAGCTTTGAACTACACCACCACTAGCAGGTGTTGCCGTGAAATCTCTAAGATTAACCTATTCAACATCCAAAATTACATATTAGAATATCATTCATATAACAATGCTATTCACATGTAATATTTATAATTGTTTACTAGTTACATACCCCGGCAGTAGATGTCGTAGTGTAAAATGCAGGTGGAGTATTGCTGAGAACTATATCAATGCTATGACCCTGAAATTTCATCAAAATCATCAAACTAAATTAGTTAATCTTGCATTTCAAAAATGAAATTTAATAAATTCAATTCAATGAACTTGCTAATATTTACCTGAGTATCAAGGCCGAAAGTCTCACTCAGGAGGGTATCTGTCATCACCGTTTGCTCAGCTACAGATGTAGCTTGTGCACCTACATCCTGACTATCCATGGGGTCATAACCACAGGCTGACCCGCAAGTCTGACAAGTATGGGGTGGGACCCTACTCCTCGCACTATCTCCTAACCCACGCTGTGTTGCAAGACTGGCATGCTCTATGATGCTTTGGGTCAAGGCACTAATGGATTGAAGTGTATCGACCACAACACTCTCCTTCACAATGGAAGGGATAGACACATGCTCATGGGCTGGTCTACTGATTACTTGTCTCACTGGCTGCTGTGGGTCAACACGTGCCCTTGGTCTATCTTGTGCTGACCCCCCACCTCTACCCTAGAAGTCTCGCATCCCAAAATAGTTTGGCATTTTATTGAGGACAAACTCGCAGTAGAGTTTCCTCAAAAAGTATTGCGGGACCTCATTATTATTACATGGAGGATGGTCAAAAACCATCCACCACCTCTACCTAAAATTGTCCCTTATCGCTTGGTTGTTGCACCAATGGATAGGGAACCTCTTGCATGTAATGGGTGGAGGTTGATATGTTTGTGGGTTTGTGAAAATGGAACATAAGTCCAATTTTGTAATTTGTAACTTTTTCACATCTTCATATGATAGCTTGTCTGCATAATACTCTCTAAACTCTCTCCTCTTATTCGACCAGCTAGATATTTGCTTGCTAATTAAATCTACATTTGATAACATAGATTCAAGAGATTGAGCAAGCGTGGACCTATGCAAGGTTGAAGTTGAAGGATCTTTCAACCTTGCAATTATGTCTTCAATTGCTTTTTTATTGTTTTCAATTTTCCCCATTAGATTTTCTTGTGTTCCAGGGGCATGTCGAGGAATGGATGGAGGAGTTTGTTGTTCAGGTTGTTTTTCGGTAGGTATTTCCTCTTTAGGATTTTATGGATTTTGAGGAGGAGGAGGTGCATTAACATTTCCTGACAATTAAAGAAATTTACATCAAAAATCAACTCAAACCTACCTATTTAGAAACAAATTCAAACAAAAAAACAAATAAAACTCACTCCTTTGGCCTGCTCAACGTCGTGGCGGCATTTTGGTGATGAATCGGTGAGATTTTGGTGTCAAATTGGGTCTTCAAAAATGTGAGTGCACTCCTTAGGGTTTGCAGGCCATGGGTGTAGAGAAAAAAAAATCAAATGAGCAAAAATGCTCTTATATATATATATATATATATATATATATATATATATATATATATATATATATATATATATATATATATATATATATATATATATATATATATATATATATAAAATTAAACATAACGCGCTCACGTTATAACGCGAGCGCGTTATGGTTTGGTTTTGCCAAGCCTTAGGCTCGTCATTACCAAACCATAACGCGAGCGTGTTATGTCTTTTTTTTTTGAAAAAAATTTGGCCACTTTTTGGCCCCACAACTTTTTGCACTTACCCTTTCAGGAAACCCTTAGACTGATTAAGTCTTTTAGAGAAGCGTCTAGCTCTAATACCACTTGTTAAAGTGGTATGGATACTAAGAGGGGGGCTGAATTAGTGTCTATTGTACCTTATCTTTTCTCAAAAATTAAACAAACATATGTTTCCAATATTTCACTGATTAAAATATTCATAAACTAAATGCAATCATAAAACTAAAATGAGAATCATTCAAGTAAATGCACATACCAAGAAATAAGACAATAACACAATTTTGTCCTGAGTGGAAACCCTCTAGGGCATAAAACCACTCAAAAAATTGCCTCATTGGCTTATCAAAAAGAATCCCATTGATTACAGGCCTCACTGGCTTACAACATTTAGAAGCATCAACTTCAAGGAGCACCAACCCCTAACACAGCCTTGCAGGAGCACCCACTCTCTGCATACAGAAAGATAAATACAAATACAGAGTGTTACTATGTTTCTCTTTGTACCAGACTAATATAACATCAACAATGCATGTACACACTCTTGCACATTCATCATTCATATTATATCAGGTTTTATACAATGTATTACATTATGTCCAAGTCATTCTTTCTCTCTACAGACAGTTAGAGAGTCATAACTGTAAACAAAAACTGATTAGTAGTTCTCAACTGACCAGAAAGTTATGTCAATGAACTTGTTTTAACTGCTTCCTTAATCATAATATAATATTCAAAACCTTTCCTTGTTAAACAATACTTGAGTATAACTGAACAGGTAATCACAGTCAACTAAATGTTTCAACTGTTTATAACTATTTCCACCAGAATCTCAAAAGCCCAGAAAAGAAAAAATATGTATTGTGCCTTTATCATTGCATATGTTATAAAAGTAAATGATCTCTTTGATAGTGTTCCATCAAGATGTTATAGACCCACAAGAGAACCTGAAAAACTCTTTGCCATTTTATCTTTTCAAACAATAAGTCCTCAAAATAAAATGCCATAAAAAATGTTTCAAACCCCAAGTAGTTGGAAACCATTTTTATGTCCACAGAAAATAAAAAGACCCTTTAAATAGTTTCAATGCTGAAATCAACCAAAGAAACTTCAAAGACTTTTATGTATTTCAATTCAAAACAAAAACTGGAGAGAAGGCACTTGATAGCTGATAGGAGAAACTGAAAGAATACAAGAGTGCTAATGGTCAACAGAAATTACTGAAGTCCAACCAGCTTTGTCACCTCAGAAGATACCTCAGACGACTTCTTTCAAAGATTCATGTGGCCACTTTCATGTTCTTTCATGATTACATCAAACTGAAATGAAACCCTAAGAAAGCTTCATGTTCAAAGCTCAAACTTTGCATAATGAGTGCCGAAAACTTTCTTTTGCCCAGATTTAACTTATGCAACCGGTGTTACAAGTAAACCCTAACAAGACCAGTGACTAATGAAGAAGAAACTCATTCAATTTGCCTTGTTAAATTTGTACTGACATGTTCGAGAGGTAAACCACTAAAGCATGTCGATGAGAAATAAGTTTGTGATATTTACAACATTGAATATGCCCACTAGGAGATCAAATAAAAATATATCGTGGTCAACACTTGAAACCAACATAACAAAAATTACATGCCTTAGTCCTCAAAAAAAAAATTACATGTATTTAAATGCCTTTACCACAATACTTATGACATCAAACATTTGTTCCAACAGAGAGAACAAGATTATAATATCTTGTCATATGAGCTCATCATCACCAAGAAAGAAAGAATACCATATCATTATGTAACCAAACTAAACATGATCAAAATATGCCAAATCATGTCAACATGAACAAGAAGACCAATGCCAATGAAGCCACATGAGGTGCCAAATTGAACATGTGCCAACCAACCACAGAACTGATTACAAGGTCAATATACCTACTAACATAATGTCATAGTGCCAAAGACCAATCTATCTGTTAGGAAACTATCACAACTGAATGAGCCATATGTACCAAGTTGTGTTTTGGTCATCAGGGACAACAAATGAGGGTAGGTCAATAGTAAGTGGGCATATTTTGGCAACTAATAAACCAGTTTTCATGGCACCGACATGTGACAAAAGTGCCAACTAAAAAACCTATGCCCCATTTTGATGGATCACAACTATTTAATAATATACATGCCAAAACATTATGAGAAAATGTTAAATAAAAATAAATAAACTTTAGAATTGTTAAGGACAAGACACCTTAATTCCCAATAGTTTCTTCCTCTACATATAATATAATGTCATTCAAATCTACCCTCATGGGTAGGTTATTCTCTTTTGCTTCAATATCCAAATCTTCTACCATCTACGTCATGTTTGCACATGTAGACTTGACTTCCCTTATGTTCTTTCTAAGCACATATATGTCCCTCCTTACTTTATCAATGGGAGACTCTTGCTATCTAGATGAACTTGAAGCATTAGAAGCCATTTTTGACTAGGTACTTTCATTTTACAAGCTGAGAATAAATAACTCCACTACTAGAATGTTTGTCGAATTATATATGTGATGCTTGCTTGACATGCTCTTGACTATTTGTGATTTATATCAGCTATAAATTCTTCTTTGTCATATAATGAGGTTGGAACTGAACCTAAAGGAATTTAGGGTTACTGAAGCCTCTCAGCATTTACTAAATGAAAAAATTTGAGACCAACTTTCCACGTATTTGTGGAGATTTGTCTGTTTTTATCATCGTGGAAATTTTGATGGAAACATTTTAAAGGATATGCAAGAAAGTGAGATGGTGCAGATTTCAGAATGAAACATTTCAATTCTTAAAATACTAAATGGCTTCCCTTGTGTTTTTAATTAGATCATTAGATGAAAGGGGTTTAAGGAGAAAAGATTCCAATGGCGTTAAACTCCATTAAAAAACTCTTGCAACTCACTTGCTCAACTTCTTACAGGTAAAAGTACAAACCTGTGTCACACTTTATAAAGGAATCGACCAATATCAAAAAAAAATCTCAACTTCGACCACATAAAAGTGGTCTTTATGTTTTAAATTTCAAAATGATGTAAACTAAGAAAATGTAGATCTTTTGTTAAAGTTTATTCCTATAATTCTTGAGATTTTTTAAAAAAAATTGTTTTGATATTTTTTTATCAATTTAAGAGCAAATTTTGTAATGCTGAAAATTTGAAGAAAAAGTGACGTTCAGTTGACGTCAAGAAACAAATTAAAAAAAACTACATTTTCTTCTGATTTTTTTCCCAAATAGGTGACTTGAATATCTAGGGCATGGAAAAAAATGATTTTTTGATCTATATTTTTCTCGTAATAACATTTTAAAGTCAAACTTACCCGAATTTGAAAGTTTTCAGTTGAGATCAACTATTTTTTTTTTTTTTCATTTTCAAAAAACAAATTATACCCTTTTGAAGAGGATTCTCTCCTCTAGGGCATCATATATTTTTCAATTTTTTTATCATGTTTTACTATTTTTTTAATTTCAAATCAGCCTCTTTTTGAACTTGAACAACCTACTTACATTATTTTCAAATATTTATATCCTAAAATTATTCAAAATATAAAAAATATATATTTCCGGATTCAGCACTGCGAGCTCTACAAAAAGGTTTTTTTTTTTAAATAATTTTGATTGCAGAAATATTTAGCAGAAGTTGGAAGTTTCAAAAAAATTGAAAAAATGGTGACATGGCTGCCAAGTAGGATGCCACCTAGATAGTTTCAACTGAATGGGATTCGGCCGAATCCCATTTGGTTGAAACTATTTGAGTGCTTTTTTTTTAAGAATTTGTGGCTTTTTTACTTTTTTTTAAATTATTGAATTACAATAAATTTAGAGAAAAAAAAGAGACTGATTTTGACAGGGCAGACTCATATTCAAAAACATCATGATCTAAAACATATTCATTGTTTTTTAATGCCTTTTTTGGCTTTTTTTTGCTTTTTTGGTTTTTTTTAATTAGTAAATTATAGAAATTTGGAGAAAAAAGAAACATTGATTTCAATAGGGGCAAAGTTGTATTCTTAGGTACCATGATCTAAAAAATATTCATTATTTTTTAATGCCTTTTTTTGTTTTTTTTGTTTTTTTTTGCTTTTTAGCTTTTTTAATTATTAAATTATAGAAATTTGGAGAAAAAAGAAACACTGATTTCAACAAGGGCAGAGTTGTATTCTTAGGTACCATGATCTAAAATGAGTAATTGATTAAATCATTGATTTGTTGAATGTAGACCTAGATCTTCAAAAATAGAGGTTAAAGTATTTGTATGTGTTATTTTTGTATGCAGGTGAATTCAAATTTGAGCAATTTGTGATGGGCAATATAAAGACAAGAAAAAGGTTGTATGATCGAGATACTACAAATGTTAATGAAGGAACATCTACTCAAGAACAACCCATGGAAATTGTTGATGACCAAGGAGTATAGGTACCGGAACAAATTGAAGGTGATGATAGAAATTTTTTCCTTGGTATGGAAAATCTGATGGAGATGGATGAGGAGTCTCTTTTCAATAATATTTCATCTAAAGATATGTTATCTAAAAGCACAATAAAATTACACTCTAAAAAAATATGGGACGAATTTTTTGAAAATAAGTCTATCATTGGAAGAGCACAATTATTTGCAAAGTTATTTAGGAGGAAAGAGATGGCCCCTATTTTGGAGTTGTTAGGGGTTGATAATAAGAAAAAGTCATCAGGTTCATTAAAGCAAACAATAGTTAAAAACTTACAAGAAGCATTGAATTCTATTGAAAGCAAGAGTCGAGCTGTTGATTTAAGTGATGCACATAGAGCATTGATGACTGTAATTTCTAGTAATAAATTATCACATAGAAGACAAGTTCAAGCAATTTACCAATTATTGAATGTTTCTAGGAGAACTATTCAAATATATATTACAAAGAGAAATAGATTGGATGGAAATATTGAGAATAATTGGGTCAATATTTGCAAGGTTCCCTAAAAAGATAGAATCTCAGAAGATGTAAAGAAATAGGTGATTGAATATTAGACCAGCCACTCTCGTGTTTCTTCCAATAGAAGGGACACTATACAAATAAAAGGTGAAGATGGTACAAAATTTTCATATCCAAAACATTTTACAGATACAACACAAAGTGAACTTTTTGAAGCATTCAAGCAAGAATTTTCAGATGTGAAGATTTGTTAAAGGATGTTTGAGAGACTATGACCAAGTTTTGTATGTATAATAAGGTACGTGAGACTTGTTATTGTCAAAATCATGTCAAATTTCATCTAAACCTACAGTCATATAAAAAATCTATAGTAGTAATTAAACCAAATATAGTCATCCCCGGAAGTACAACACAATTTGTGAAGTCTCTTCTATGTAAAAAATCAGAAGATTCAGATGAATTCAAAGTGCAATGTATAAAAAAATATATGTAATGATTGTGGAAATTTGAAGAATCTTGTACAGGTTGACAATATTGATAATTCAATGCAAGTTATGTGGAAGAGATTTGAATATGAGAAGTACTTAACAAAGTCAGGAGTTGAGAGCAGAAAAATTGTTCTCAAAGAGAGTGCATTGTCTTACAATGAGTTTATGAATAAATTTTGCAATATCATATATCTACATATTGAATATTGTCGTGGTGCTAGATGACAAGCTAAGCAATTTCATGACTTAAAGAATTGCTTTCCACCAGGTTGTATTCTGTCTATTGTTGATTTCTCTGAGAACTATACATTTAGTCCTCAAAGTGAGATTCAAAGTCAATATTACCATTCAGAGCAAGTTGCAATATTTGTACAAGTATGTTATAGGCATGCCGAAGAACATGTGGATGGTGTACAAAGTAGTAAACATGAATGAATATCATCAAAGAGGTTCACTTTTATATCAATGATGATACAGGTCATGATAGAAACTATGTAGCCCATTATTTTGCAATATTTTTTGAAGACCTAAGATGACGTCAAATAGATGCTTCACAACATTGGATATGGTCTAATGGATGTGCTGGCAAGTTTTGATTTAATTTTTTAAAAAAATTATATATATCTATATTTGTGTAATTAACCTATAGACTTGAATTGTTTAGTTACTTAAATTTTGTAGGTATGTATATAGTTTTTTTTAAAATATTTTGGTTTTAAATTTGTTCAATCATTTGTAACTTCACAGGACAATTTAAGTCTGCAAAAGCTTTTAATTGGTTAAGCCAACAACATATTAAACGGAACATAAAATTTATGTGGAATTTCTATGAGAGTGGACATGGAAAAGGAGAGCATGATGGAGCTAGAGCATGTATGAAGCATGCACTTTGACAACATGAACTTATAAGTAACTGTAACATCCACGTTCTAGAAACATAGTAAAAACCAAAAATTCACTATAAAGTAAATTTACAAGGTAAAAATGAGACAGAGAAAATTTTTCTTTTATTCAACATATAGTTGAGTAACTACAATTACAAGATATCTCTTTACAAATACAATCAACCTTATTGTCTTTCTCAAGTACAATGTTTACAAAAATAAACCAATTATAAATACCTGAATCAGATAATGTTTTACTTAATCTCAATCAACACAAGTCTCAAAGATATACTGCATCTAGAAATCTGACATCTTTATCACAAGCCTCGGCATGTCTTCTGCTAGAGAGAGAGAGTATCTTTCCAGTGATTTACCTCCAACCACAGACCGTCGGTCTCCCGCACTCCTTCCTAACCGGAAGTGGCCCTTCCCTTCACGAGAAGTATAGACCAAGGTGACTAGTGGTAATTTGCTTTTCCGAGTACATAGTGTTGTATCTTACACAAACCTATCTATCATACAACCCTAGATACCCTCTAGCTAAGTATGATTCCCGATAGGATATGCAATCCAGATACAGTGAACCGACAATGCATGCAGAGACATATGCATTACTATGGCCATAGTTTTCAATATATATTGACGTTCGCAATGAACAATGTCGTACTGTTCACCCACTCCAACTCGACTTGGATACTATCATATTCCTACAGTTTGACTTGGTCATCTATGTTTAACTTAAGAGGTTATGACATTTGAACAATTGAGTCTTCCTGACCCATACATGTTTTCTTACACTGTCTATAATCCATAAACCTGTTCAACTTTCTTTCTTTATGAGGACTCTCATTGCTTCATCGCAATTCCTGAGGTCCACAACTTATTGTCTCATAATAAATATAGATAGACTAATTACGACTAAGATGATAACCTTACCTAGGTTAAGCAATATAGTCTTGGAAACTAATTTCCCTTCTTGCCAGTAAGACGCATTACACATAGTCAAGGCACAAGACCCTTCAATCACGATCTAAATAATGATTTCAATATCTTAATATATTAATTACCATATCCAGGTAAGTTAAGGTTTAACTAAAGAGTTTCATTTAACTCAAAACTAGTCTTCTTGACTTAGACAGATTCTCAAGTCACCTTCATTGTTCCCAAAGATCTTAAGAAATGACTTTCTATACTTGGGTATCTCCTTGCATCCTTGCATCATCTGAGATCCATAACTTATCGACATTTAAAACTTAAGTCGAATTGTAAACAATCAAATTGGTTTAAACACCAAAAATAAATGAACAAATTTAGGGTTCTTACCCCATTATCATTGATTCATAAAGTAGTCATAAAAGTATATTAAATAATATTACCCTACTAGGTCAACCTAGGGTTTGTCTTTCCTTTTCCATGAAAATGGATTATCAAACAATCAATTCTAGGAAGAATAGTTTTTGTTAAATAAACAACTTTCCTTCAGTCTTCTTTCGACTTAAAGGTTGTTTCAAAACTTCAAAACAAATCTACTTTAACTTATAAGAGGAATCCTCAACAACAATAACGTCAAACAATTCGACTCCAAGTCTAAGAGTCTCCCAAGTTTAGTTTGATTCTAACTGGTTGATAGTCTAACCCCCTTTGGTTATCCATTGAAAACATGTTTAAAGTTCTTCTCCTTTTTCATATTGAACTAAATAGAGTCAAATATTCTCCTAATGACATTATGTCACCACGGTTTCTATTTTGAAAGATAGTGCTTAATTGCTTCCAAAAGGAAGAACACATCTATGGCTCTATCAAGGATATTTACTTACAACTTAAACAATCCTTGACAAGTTTAAGTCTACAATAAAACTATAAACCCTCTAGGTCTTCTCTAGTCATCTGACTTACGCTTAAGAAGATAAAATAACCAAGTTTAACCTCCTTGGGTTATCATGATAATACTAATCACTATTGCTGAATCAACCAGTGATATTACATCACTAATCAAATGGTTCTTCATGATAGCAATATCATTCTACATAAATGAATATATCAATTCCAAAATATTAAATCCCAATACATTAAGCTTTTACCATGTAATCATTTACATGTAAAATAATATACTTGACCTAACGGTTTCTTTTCTTACCCCCTCTCTAGCTATAGAAAAGATAAAAACTCATGTTCAATAAAAAAAATAAACCTATCTTTGAGTTATGGTTTAACTACTATGACTACATCATATTGTCGCTCGCATATAGAAGAGTAAAAGAAATGGTCTACTTGTAAGGTCCACATTAACGATAAACCAAATCATTTAGTCAACAGCGTCTATCAAAAAAGATTCCCGTATTCTTATAAAGAGTTATAGTCTATAAGGTAATACTACATGTATTAACGTATGTTTACAAATAGGTAAGCTCTTCAAACATTCATTCTAGAAATGAAATTGAGCTATCTTATATTTCGTGTTCAAAAGGAAAATTTTAAAATAAAGGATTATAAAAAGGAAAACTGTTATGTAACAAAGCATAGGGCTCAATCGTCCTTACCTTAAAATAGTTGACAATGAAAAAAATAAGAATCCCTCTAGAGCTCGAGCACTTCGAAGATTTTTCAATCTGATATCTTGACTTCAAGAGAATAGTTTACTTTGCATAAGCTCAACAAAAATTGGTGGATTTTGAACTTAGAACATCATGTTCAAGATTGAGCTTTTGTAATGCTACATAATAGTGCTACCATTCTTCTTATATCAATGCACACAAGAAGATATCTAAAGAAGGTAATATTTACCCTCCCCAAAACACAGACCGTGTGGGTCTTTATATTTGAAGAATATGTTGTTCTCACACGTTACAAATAGCTCTGTGCGAAAACTAATATAAGTCTCTCCATCTATATATCTAGATTACTGCTTCTTTTGAGCTATAAGACACAGAAAAACCCTGTTTGAAGTAGGTCTTCTATAATACTAATACCCCTTTGCCCACACTAATCTGCAGAGATAGAAAAATATGGTCTTTCCTAACAAAAGAATACAGGTTCGCCTAAGCTTATCTGTCCTCCTTTTCTTCAAAACTTAGCTATAACCAAATCTAAATTCCCCACTGGATTGTCCCTCAAACTCTAACTATGCTTCTTCCTGCTCCCTTTCAGTGTCTACTACACTTACTACCTCTACGAGCCGTGCACAGCGAAGCAGTCAAAAAATGGTCTTTCTCTCTGCGGTTTTCCATTTCTCAAACAACAGTCAAGAACTAACAATCCCCCTTCCTCCACGACGATGGAATGCATGCCCTTTAACTCGCCGTTTTCCATATCTAAAACCCCCGCATCACTCTACCTCCCTCGCCCATGATGGAGTAAACCATATCTTTCTAACGGTTACACTTAAGCCTCAACCGAATAACCTCCTGCGCGACCACAGCGAGGAAGATTTCCTGGTCTCTTTCTCTGCGGTTTTAGTTTCTTAAACAACCACCGCACTCCTCCTTTCTCCCCACGACGTAGGAGAAAAGTATTGAACTCATCGTTCCACTTTATCCTCCATAGCGAGGAAGATCCCTCTCTCCACTCTTCGCAACCCTCTTTAAGAGTCCCTCCATTCATTTTATCCAACCGCTCATCATTAAGGACCACTACCGTTAAAGGAATACCCTGCCTATCGGATCACAGTTTCCTCTTAATCTGTTAACAACTTATTCAGACTCCAGTCTCATCGGTTGAGTGAATTTCTCCTCCTCTATATAAATGATCACAACAATTTAAGACACCCCTTAATGTCGCTCCTCCCAAACGGTCTTCACGACTCCCTCTTCCGAGCCGTTCCTGCCCATGCATATATGTTATAAACTCTCCATTCTCTGCACGATGAGGGATTAATGCCTCTCCTCGGCCGTCCATCCTAAACAAAAGGTGATCTATTTTTTTTGCATGCCACCTGACTCCCTATCTTACAACGACCACTACAAGATGGAGGTTCTTTTATGGCGACGTGGCAGCTATGGCACAACAACCCCATCCACTTGCTCAAGCAACATGGCTTTTAAACCTCCAAGATTGCACTAATAACCGAATGCTCATACAAGGTGGTGAATAATAAATACATAGAGTGTCTCCAAGGTCGAAAAAGAGATAAAGGATCAAGACCAACTAGAGAAAGAAAGTGTGGGTTCGATTTAAGATAACTCAAGTCATAAACTCAAAGAGAAAAAGCGCATTCAAAAGGAAAACGTCCAAAACAGTTATAGCATGAATCGACTTCACATTCGACTTCTATCGATTTACAAAAGGAAATAAATTCACAACACATGATCAACGAGTTTTGATGGCAATCATGATGGATTGGGCGTAACGCCACACAAGTTTTCTAAATCGTTTGACACACAAAATGACTTATCGCATCTTTCGACTATGAGACGTGATCCACAATCCGCCACAATAGGTTCATCTGTTGACGTTAAACGTCGACAATATTAGCGTCATCTAACTTGATGGGAATGTCTTGACATTTAAGAGGTGACAATAAAACCTCAAGCGACACAAGAAGAATAATGCAACCGTTTTACGGCTCTGACGTTGTTAACTTTACAAACGACTATGTCGACTCACCATCGACTTGACTAGATGATAATCAAGATATTGACTACCCGTCGAATTAGATTCAAAAGTAACTAGCAAGGCAAGACTTACCTCATACGACTCATTAGTTCACATTATCATTTAACACTAGACTCGTTTGGCAAATTGACCACTCGTACTCCAAGGTCTATCTCTCTCTTCTGGAAAGATATACTCTCTCTCTTCTCTGAGAGTCGTTAACCTGTAATCCTGCTTTCACTTGTCATCAGACAATAAGAGATCAGTGCATCATTATTCAATAAATTCAACTAGTAAATCAAATCTCATAATACAATTATTAGATCGACCATAACATAATCATTTCCATGATTTCATAATTGATATTCAATAGAATTCCATGTCATATCCTGTTGTAAGTCTATAACATCACAACAAATTTACTTATGCTCAAGTAAAAAGTAAAAGCATAGCAAGTCAGAAATTGGGATGTAACAGTAACACTATACGGACTAGAAATTTAAATTCTTATATTTTAAATGAACTTAAACCTATTAGGAAAAAGGTGTCTCAATATATTACATGTGTTGAGAAGTGGAAGCTTACCATGATATGCAATAGTGGTTTTGATAGATATCCAATGTTGTAGATTTTTAATAAAAAATCTAATTATGTTTTTTGAGATCGTCTTTTCCTTTCAACTAGAAAACCTCTTAACCTGACATTTTACCAACATGATCTTGCAGGTAATGCCATAAGGAATGCAAATGAAATTGTTGAATGGTGCAAAAGTCATTTTGTCATCCGTGACTCAATATACAACACACGCTATTTTTAGGAAGTTAAAGGTACATAAATAATTTTTTTTTTGAATTTCAATGTGTGTACATGAATTGAATTTTCAATTTTATACAATTTTTAACTGGATGATTGAAATTTGCAGATATTGATCGATCAACTCTTACTAATTGTCAAACAATTAGTGGTATTAGAAGTTTGCATCAAATCATGACAGTAGGACATAGAAGGCCTCCTATAATTCAAGTGAGAGAAAAATCATGTTTTTGTGTTGATTGCATTGAGAACAATGCAAATACTCTACAATGTGAGAATATTAGAGATGGGTATGTTTCAGAATGGGAAATAAAACAATTGGTGGCCATGTCAGACACTTTTAAAGATAATGACATTGTAGATGTCTATGATTCTTTGTATTCAGCTAATTATGAATGTGTATCAGATTTAGTCGTTACAGGTAAATTTAAATTTTTAAATTGAATTTTAACTTATACAATTGATTTATATTCTATGTAAGTTGAGCATGGCTTACTACATGGTGTGTGTATAGGAGATATTTTTGTTGTTCTTGCAGATCCTGACAATACAGAAGGTGTAGATTACTATCTACTAAAATGTACGCAACCAAAATACAAATTGTCAGAATCAATAACAGATAGTGATGGACAAGAGTATCCTATTGGACCAGTGGTTGTTGAAGGCACATACTATCAAGAAAAAAAGATAGATACAAATGGTATTATATTTATTGATTATATGCCAGGTCAAAAGGTTCTACATTATAGTCACTTAGTTATAGCAACACGAACAAATCTTGAAACTTTACCAAAAAGAGGATGTGCCAAAGAAAGGTGGAGGTTGCCTATTGAAGATCATGAAAAGATTTTAGAGATAATAAAAAATAGAGAGGATCCAGATTATATGTACCAAGAACTTTAAGCTATTTTTGTACATGTATATATTTTCTAATATAACAATATATATACATGTAACATTTGGACCTAAATTTGAAAATCTTTTTATTTTATGTTGAATTCAAATAATTTTATTCAATGTGGTGTTACATTACTTTTTTAAATTCTATTTTTCAGCAGGGTTATATTCTGCTCATTCACACTTATTCCCATATATTTGTCATCTTCATATCATTTGAATTACACCTATGTTTACACCTATCCCCATACATGTTTACTCAATGTCTTGAGATTTGCACTTTTATGCTAAGGGTCATTCTTGAGCCACTTATTTAAGATGTAGGAGCATCCTCAACATATAAGAGTTGTGTCATTTATTTAAGATTAGTGTCAATAGTTAATCCAACATATAAGAAAATTTTCATCAAACAAAAACTTCCTTTATGTTTATTTGTGTTGTGCTTAGTTCTTTATACTTGCTAAATATACTAGGTTTCCATCCCTATAAGTTCAACTAATAACATCTAAAATAAAGTAAACCTAAATTGGAATAAATCATAATTGAAGTTAAGATGTGTTAGAGTAGCAATGACACATGAGAATAGTGGAAGGAGTGGTTATGTTAAAGCAAAAACATGAGAAATACATTCCATGGTTATGTTGATTTTGGCATAATTTTGAAAGAAATCCATAATCTTTCTCTATTGTTAGTGGCTAGAAGTTTAGTCATGGATTATAGAACATATTAATTTAACAATTGAGGTAGAAGGTGTTTCAAACACTAAGCCCCAAATTTCTTCTCTATGACCAACCAAAATTCTTCATCCTTTTCCTTTGGAGACACAAAAATGGTTCTAGGGTTTGAGTCACTTGATTACCATATTCCAAATGATTGTGTTAATGTAATTTCTAATAATTTTTGGCTATTTATCTAATTAGTTCTATTTAAGATTACAATTTTATGTAGCACCATAACCCTTGGTTCTTAGGAAAGGTCGAACTAGTCATGGCCTTGTGGTCAACCTTCTTCAACCCCATAGCTGCTATAATAAATAAAGTTCTAATTTGGTTGTGCCTATATAATCTTTCTTTGGTTATAAGAGACTTTGAACTTATTTAAAGATTGATACATTAGGATGGGTGAGTTTGTGAAGTTGGACTCAAAACAAGTAGATTCAAAAAGCAAGTTTGTTAGGGTTCATACCATGATTGATATCTCCAAGCCTATTATCCATACCTTCAAGAGCCTATTTTTAAACTTTAAACGGGAGCCTTTAAAGTGTATGGTTTAATGAATATGCAACAAGTTATCATGAGATGGCTTAAATGTCCCATATCAACTAATGGAGGTCTATGAGTTGTGTCATTTATTTAAGATTTGTGGACCAATTTAGTTAATCCAACATATAAGAAATTGTTCATCAAACAAAAACTTCCTTTATGTTTATTTGTGTTGTGCTTAGTTCTTTAGTAGTCATTTTGGTTGATTGCAATTAGATTTTATAACTATACAAGTATTAGTTTAAATGAGGCTAGACCAATATTATAGAATCAATTGTATGGTAGTGCATATGCAACAAGCTATCATGAGATTTTATCTAGAAAACCATCAAAGTATTTAGAGCATGTTCACTCAAGTCTATTAAATTGTATTTCATGTTATATCATATATGACATGGCTTTGTCCCATATTGACTAACGGAGGTCTATGAGTTACATGTCATTTATTTAAGATTTAAGGACCAATAGTTAATTTAAGATTTGTGTCATTTACTAATCATAAGCATTGACATCATGTACATCAAATGCAAAAAACTAGTAAAAGAGCAATATAACTCCTAAACATAATGTAAACTGTACAACATCATATTAAATTGTAAACATTAAATTAACTCAATTTTTTATATAGAATTAAAGCACGAGCAAGAATATTATTTAGATTCCCAACTCAAAACCCTAATTAGCTTCAAGAATTTCTATATTTCTATATTAAGTTGTATCTAAAAAATGAGACAAAAAATGTTATATATTTTAATTCTAGAGAGATCATTAAAGAAATCATATTCAAACCATGATACATGACAAATCACCATTTAAGAACCATAATACATGAAACCATAATGTAAAATTGTTGGGTGAATATTTTGTCGTTAACTCGCTAACGGCAAAATGGGTATATCAGCCACAACTATGATGAGACAAAGTCTCTCCTCTCAGCAAGGGGAGGTTCCCTCTAATTACTTGACTTTTGCAAACCAAACAACTTATAAAATTTATGTACACTAAAAACTATGTTTATGGTGGGTCCATCTCATCTCATTCTCTTTTTTCAGAATAGATGTTTATACTTCAAACTCTTGATAAAGAACTTATTAATTATCACAAAATCACAGAAACACAAAGTTTTTTGTTACCTCACTTACTACTTGCAAACGGAACTATTTGAAGTAGAATGCAACCCAAAGTCTTCACTCCTCTTCAAGATGATAAAAGTAAATCGAATATAACAACTTGCAGCACAAAGTCTCCAAACTATTGTATTCTCACAAACATGAACATATAACCCACAACTGATTTGATAACACAAAGTCTATCATAATCAAATTTACGGGCGCTCTTCAATCACTTGAAACAAACTCCACACTTCAATTATCATCAAATAAGATTATGATAGCAAGACGTAAGAACAAAACTATCACAACACAAATAATCCCAAGACAAAGATTGGAATTGAACTTGCTTTCTTGTATTGATAAATATTTGAATATTGATTTTCACAAAAAGCACAAAGTCTTGATTTGCTTCTCAATTCACTAGAGTTTTCTTGCAATAGACAAAAGATAATATTTACAAAAGATGCCCCCTTTATTTATAGGGAAAGACCTTGAGAAAATTTAGGAAATCTACAACTACTTTGACTTATTCAACAAGAGAGTCCTATTTGACTTATGACTTCTCTTGTTTCACATGTAATTACATTTTGGAAAATTACATGTGTAGATGTCCAAAAAAAAATTCAATTTACATAACATCTAAGAAAAACAAGCTAAGGCACTAGCTTCCTCCATCTTTTTTCCTCAGGAAGTTCTGGTACATAGTTTGAACGACTGACATCTTGCATGCATCTGGTTTCACTGTGTTTTCAGAAATGGTGTGAGCTTAGAGAATTGAATCTTTCACCACCTTTACCGCCTTTTCATACTTGTCTAAATTATCCTTCAAGTTCTCCAGAGTCGAATGTTGATCATACAGGCTATCCATTGAGAGCACTGAGGGAGCTTCCTCTTCAAATTTCTTTTGTACCATTTCTTCAAAAGAACTTATCATTTCCTGTGCTGTGAGGAAACTATGATCTTCCCTTGTCAAGGTGCAAGGAAGTTCTTCTAGCCGGTGTAGGAGTGTGACATCACTATCTTCACTGGCTTCTCGAGCTTGGCACAGATCTTCAAGTAGACTCTTTATTATGAAAATATGATGAGCTAGAGTCTCCTTAGTCTTGAGATATGATTCCCTGTTGGTGATGACCCCAATGGTGATCAGGTTCTTTATTTTGATCTTCTTCATGTCTATCCACTCTTCTAGGCTTTCTTCCTGATCTTGCAGCTCTTGTGAAAGTAGATCTACCAAATTGTCCAACTCAGCTTTAGCTTTGTCCATTTTCTCTTTCTTTTCCACAACGATTTTTAGCAGAACTCGTCCTTGAGCCAACAACCACTCCACTACATCCCCCGCTATCTTGCCTCTGGCTTGGGCTTTTTCAACCTTCTGTATCAGGGGATCTTCCACTGTCACTGCCATTGGTTCTACTATTTCTGATGACTTCACTATTTTCTGAAGGACAGTAGCCAGTTGTTCTACTTTTTCTTTGTACTGCTCCTTCTCCTTCTTGGCTTAATCATACTTTTCAAGTAGGGTACTGGCAGTGGTCTGGAAATCTGCCTTAACACCTTCATGAGTCACTTTACCCAATTCAACCCTTGAGATGACATAATTACTCATGTCAAAAGTGTCAACCGTGGCATCTTCAGGAGGTTTGGCAATTTCGGCATATCTGATTCCCTTTTGAGTGACCAGCCTAGAAACAGTCTTAGGCTTCTTTTTCTGGTTCTTTGCTTTCACAGGCAACAGCTTTTCAATGTCAATCTCATCAGGTGAGATGGCTTGCTTCTTCCTCTTTGGAGTATAGGCAGATAGCCATGGAGGAAGTACAGATGTGTCAATAGCTGGAGGGGGATCCACTACTTGCTTGGTTGTATCTATATTCGTGCCAGTGATAGTGACAATTGGACTTGTGTTGGTAAACACAACACCTGTTTCAACAACCTTTTGTGATGCATCCAGAAGGTTCTCTAAAACAGTTTGTTCCCCAATATCAAAAGAAGGGGAAGATAAGCTTGGAATGGAACTAGAAGAATCAAAAACAGTTCCAAAGCTAGCTTTCATGGATGGAGGAGTATTGTCAGAAGAAACAACAAAAATGGGAGAAAGAGGAACATTTGAAATTGCTGGCAAACCATCAGAAACTAGAACATGAGGAAGAGGTGTAAGAACTTGTGTCTTGGAAGGAAGATCTTTCACAGGAGTCTGAGGGGAACCATCAAGTCACTCTACCTCTGTATCTTCATCTTCACCTTGTTCAACTTCATCAGATACCTTTGTCTTAGACCTTTGAACATTTTGTTCTTCAGTCTCAACATCTTCAATTTCCATCTGATCATCATTAGTATCTTCAACATCTGACTTAGTGGCATCAGAAGCCTCTGTGGTTTCCTTCTTCTTTCCTCCCTTAGATACAAATTTGATCTTTGGTTTGTGTATCTTGGAGGAGGAAGGGGTGTCACTCCTATTTTTAGTTTGGTTCTCTACCTTCTTACCTGTTTGCTCATGTGTTTCTTCTTCAGACCCTGTAAGGAACTCTTTCAACTTAATTCCCTTACTTTCCAACCACAAGTTGGTGTTTGCCAGTATTGGTTGGAATCTTTTCCTGATAGATGTCTCCTCCTTGACTGACCATTTCACCTCTGGGAGAGGTGAAGCCTCAACATTTCCTGCCTCATATTTGTGATCTAGGACATCCCCATCATCCTCCAGTCCATCTGGAATATCAGTGAGTCCTAGTTCCTCAATTTGACTTAGGTGAAGCCTGCATAAATCCAATTTTCTAATCTTATTTTGAGTCATGAGATCCGCCCATATGTCTTCGACCATTGGCACATGAAAAGTTGACTTCCTCTTGATTTTATCTTGAACCCTTCTGAAGTAAAAATGATTTCTTTTCTTGTAGGTCTTCATGGTGACCAACTGCAACTCGAAGTCAATTATCTTTTCTTTGTTGGCAGATTGAACCGAGTACCTCCCAATTTCAATGGGAAACTTTATCCCTGACTTCTTAAGCTCCATCTATTTGTTATGCACCACAATCAGTTGTCTGCAAAGCTCCATAAGAACAATGCGATCACTGGGATACCGTGGCAACATGTAAGGGTAACTAGGATAGTATCCTACCCAAAGATATGTGAAGGTGGGAAATTGCAAGAACAAGCAACCAAAAGAATTTACAACCTACCAGGCTTCATCTGAGACCCTGTTCTGAACTAGTTCACCATCCCACAAACACATGAAAACTGAGAAGAAAGCATCATTGACTCTTCTAAAATGATGAATTGACCCCTTCAGAGTGATTTGGGGGTAGTATTCATACACTGGGACCAATCTCCTATCTCCTACTTGGGTTTAACCTGGAAAGTTCCTCATGCTTGCAGCAGCATAGACAAGATAAGAGGTCATGTAAAATTTGAAGGTGGTGTTGAACCTTATCAGTTGCTCATGCAAAGCATTGCTGATCTGTTCACCCCAGAATATCTTCTGATTACCCCGTAGAATCACCTTGATGTAAGTGTACATCCAGTCCTGGAATTTGGAAGCGGAAGGGAGTCCTCTGATGCGACTCAAGAGAGTAATCAAATCACACACTTCCTCCACAAAATCACTCTTGTGAAGGTCTTTTGGCCATCTGGTCAAAGTTACCCTAGGAATCTTAAACCATTTGTTGTTTATATACCCCCTAGCAGATTCCACGTCATTATCATAGTCTTGTTGACCCTGAGCAAAGTCAATCCGCCCAACATTTTCAATTGGTGGACACATGAAGATTTTGTCCATGAATTCTGCATTTTAATCTCATGATTACATTTCCCTGTGAGTCCGTCACAACTCTAGTATCCCTGTTGTAATGATTGGCCACTTGTAGAACAAATTCAGGATTGTGTGCACTAACTGGAAATGACGCAACCAAATGAATACTGTTGTCAATGATTTTCTGCATAGGCTTGGAGGGATTTGCTTGTTTAGTTCTATCTACGAACTCGGCCAAGTCCACATGCCCAATTTCTATGTCTCTGATTTCATCAATGTTTGACTGCACTGCCATTACCAGAAAGACACCCTGGTACTTGTACTTCATGGCTCTGGACTTTGACGGAGATGATTCTAACATGAGCTCTGGAGAGAATTGTGAATTTGAACACCACAAATGCTGATTAAGAACTACAAAAAGGCCATGATCTCGTAGTTAGGAGAAAAATTGGATAAACTGGGTCAACTGCATTTTGACGATCATGGACAGGAAAGCATGCGTTTAAAGGGCTTGAGTGCACAAATCAAGGTGAAGGCAAAAGTAGTCTTTTGGTTTTGAAAAGTGAATTTTCCAGTGTTGGGAAAAATTAGGAAAATGTGCTTGAGCGGGTGATTTGGCCGCCATTGCAGGTTGGGAGAGTTGTCAGGTGTAAGAGCAGATGAAAACGCCGCTACCGCATGTATCTGGGAGTTTTGGTTTAACATGCACGAGCGGTTAATATTACCACTATTACATGTAACTTAGCAAAAACCTCAAGTGCTCAAGCGGTGGTATCGGCCGCTTATGCATATAATGGGTTTCGTTGCCAACAAAAGGCGGGTGTATCGGCCGCTCCGGTAGGGAAGTGCAAACAAGTTTTGTAGGGGCGGGTGTATCGGCCGCTATTACATGTGAATCAAAACTTGAAGTTGAAGATACTAGAGCGGTGATTTCCACCGACACCGCATGTGGGATTAACACTTGTCTTTGTAGTGTTTGGTCGGTGAAAAACGCCGACACTACATAGGGTATTTCGGAGTATTCTGTGTAAGGGCAGAAAAATCCGTCAACATTGCACATAACGGAAATTGCAAAGTTAGTAGAGTCAGGAAACTTCGCCGATGTCACACAATGGTTTATGGCAAAGGTTTTGTGGGCCTAAGTGGTAACCCTAGGACACCTCTAGCGTATGGGTGAAAACAAGTCCGACGCATATCACAAACAAACCTTACTCAACAAGAAAACGCAATCACGAAAATAACAAAAACAACAAAAACCTAGCAAAAATCTTAAACCAAATATACAAACAAACAATGAGTAAGGGGGAAAGGAAACAAAAAGAACCTTACCCGTAAAATCGACCGAAAACCCTAAGTGCCAATCTGTAACTCGAAATCCGCTAGCACGCGATTAAGTGGTCGAAGATGGTATGAGCGAATAGGCTAAATGGTTTTTTGTTTTGAAATAACAAAATGAGGAGAGACCACGGGTTTAATAACACCTTAAAGGTTGAAAAAAAAACTTAAATGCATGGCACGAGTGGCCATTAATGGCACTCAATGCCCAAAATCCCAGAGATCTTGCTTGAGCGGCGGTTTCGGTCGCCGATGCACAAACACAAACAAACCTGAGACGGCGGTGAAAATTACCGCTATTACAAGGAAAATAAAGAAAAACATGTAATGGCGGCGAAATCCGCCGCCTTTACATGTTAAATATAAAAACATATGCACAAGTGGCAATAAACGCCACCTTTACATATGGAATAAAAACAAGATAAGAGATATGTAGGAGCGGCATTTTAGCCGCTCTTGCATATCAAGACTCAAAAACTTACTAACTTCTAAAAATGACCTAAATCACCATTTTTACCGATTTATGACTTGAACGATCTTCACACATATCGAGAAAATGATTCAAAGAGATATCATAAACCAGCCTAGGATGTCAAACAACTTCATACGAGATCAAGAGGATCTTTTCTCGATCCACGAGCTTAGAGTGTAGATTCACAAAACGGACAAGTTTCGTGGGGGGTTGTCTACAAAACGAGCGTAGCTGATTTTGAGAACAACATAAATGTATATATTGAATTTGTGGTCATTGGAAGAGGAACAGTGAATTTTGCCTACTAGATCAAGTCCCCATTGACAGAAGGGCCAGGGTGTTGTTAAAAGTTGTAACTCTTGAGCAGGTGCATGTATCAGATTACCATGAATCTGGGATTTCTTACACCATTTGACAAAATGATAGGAATTTGTTTCCATGCTCGGCCAGTAATATCCTAAACGTGTGAGTTTCTTCACCAAAGTAGGACCACTAGAATGCATCCCACATATTCCTTCATGAACCTCACTTAGATCAGTCTGATATTCATCACTATCCAAACACCTAAGGAGAGTACCATCTAAACCTCGTCTATACAAGGTATCGGCAATAATGGTATATCTGCAGGATTGGCATATGAATGTACATCTTTGGTTGTTTGACAGGTCGAGAGGTAGGATATTCTCTTTAAGATAGGTTGTAAACCTTGCCATTTAAAGGAGAATCAGCTCCTACAATGTGGTAACTGGTGTTATTGTCTGGGCTTTCATAGGCTGGGTGAGAGGCTGGCTCTACCAAAAACTCATAATGTGATTGATTTTTAGGGATATCTAGAAGGCATGCAATAGTGGCCATTGCATCTACTACTTTGTTTTCCAACCTTGGTATTTGCTCGAAGAAGATCACAATGAAATATTCCTTGAAGTCATCCACCATACGCTTGTATGGTGTCAGCTTCTCATCCTTTGTTTGGTATTAGCTTCTCATCCTTTGTTTGGTATTTGTCATTTATTTGATTAATGACAAGTTGTGAGTCCCCATACACATGAAGTTCTTTGACCTTCCACTCGACTGTCATCTTTATGTTGATAACTAGAACTTCATAGTCGGCCACATTGTTGGTGCATGGAAACAGAAGTCTGTAAGATTTAGGAATTGTATCCCCATGTGGTGTTTCTAGAAAGATACCTGCTCTAGATCCATGTTGTGTGTATGACCCATCAAAGTAGAGCTTCCAAGTTGTTGTTGTGATGTTGAATATAGATTCATCAGGAAACTCAAAACTTAATGGGTTGTTATCAATCAAAGGTGCATCTGCTAGCTGATCTACGATGACCTATCCTTTTATGGCTCTTCTGTCCACATACTCAATGTCAAATTCACTATCATAACCCATTTGGATATTCTACCTGTTAGGGTAGCTTTGTTGAGTAGATACTTTAGTGGGTCAATCTTTGCTACCAGCTTTATGGAGTGAGAGAGCATGTAGTGTCTCCACTTTTGTGAAGTGAAGATGACGGCAAGGCATGCCCTTTCAATTGGTGTGTATTGAAGCTCATAACCTACTAATGTAGTAGATTGCCTACTCCTTTCCTTCGTGGTTTTCTTGTGCTAGCAGTGCTCCCAAAGTTGTGGGTGTAGTTGATATATATAATAGTAGAGGTTTGCCTTGAATTGGCGGCATTAGGATAGGTGGATTCATCAAATATTCTTTTAGGTGTTGAAATACTTGCTCGTAATTATCATCTCATTTTAAAGGAACATTTTTATGCAGTAGGTGTGAGAATGGGTGACACTTGTCTGCCAGTTGGGAGATGAACCTTCTAATTGACTATAATTTTCCCTGTAGAGACCATAGATGACTCAGATTCTTTGGTGGCGGCATTTCCATAATTGATTTGACCTTCACCGGGTCCACCTCTATTCAATTTGCTGATACGATGTACCCAAGTAGTTTTCTAGATGTTACTTTGAAAACATACTTTTTAGGATTCAAACATACATTAAACTGCTCTAGTCTTTAAATATTTTGTCCAAGACTTCAAGATTTTCCTAGGATATCATCAACGTAATCTTCCATGATGGTATGCATCATGTCATGAAAGATTGTTGTTATTGCTCATTGATATGTTGCCCCTGCATTCTTGAGACCGAATGGCATAACGCACCAACAATAGGTGCCCCATGGACAAGTGAAGGCGGTTTTATGTTGATCCTCTAGTGCTATCTGGATTTGGTTATATTGGGAGAAACCATCCATTAAGGACAACATGGTGTGACTTGCTGTGAGATCAACAATGATATCAATGTTTGGTAAAATAAAATCATCTTTCAAACAAGCCTTATTTAAATCTCTAAAGTCATTGCATATTCTGATTCTCTTGTCAAGCTTTGAAACAGGTACAATATTATAGACCCACTCTAGGTAGTCAATGGCTCTAATGAATCCCACATCTAGTAACTTCTTGAGCTCTTCTTTTACCATTAAAGCTATGTGGGGGTGCATTTTCCTCAGCTTCTGTTTAACTGGCTTAGCTCCTAAAGCTAGTGACAGATGGTGCATGATTAGATTAGGGTCAATACCTGGCATGTCGGTGTAAGACCAAGCAAAATTTATCTACTTTCTTCTGTAGAACTCAACAAACTCTATTCTTTCTTGTGCATATAATGCCTCTGCTTGATAAAGGAGTCTTGGATGTGCCTTTGTGCTGATGTTGACCGGTTCTGCTGGTTCAATCAATACTGAGGATCTTTCTAGATGTGCATAAAGGAGGAGAGGGTCAAGCCTTTCATCCATTGGCACCTCAGTGAGGTTTTCACCTTCAAATACATCTTTTCTTTTTTCTTTTTCATGATCTAACACTATCGTAGAGTGGTTTTCACCTTTAGATCGTATTTTTATTTTGACATTTTTACGACTGAAAGGATTGGCACTCTCTCTAAAGTATGCCCTATCATTAAGGTTGATGGTGAAGCCATCCTTATGGTCTCCTATTGGTAAGTGTTCTCTAAGCTCTAGATAGTCGATGATGGCATCATCATTTTCAAGGGTGTCAAGCTCAGGTGATGTTTCAGATAGATCCCAATACATTAATTCAGGGTGAACTAGAGGTAAGGGATCATCTGTTTGATCAAACTCAAGGGTATTTATGGTTAGGACAAAGGATTCATTTGAATGGGATGAGGTATTTACGAGGTCTATTACAGTACTCTCCTCAAGTTGGTTCATCGAGCTTGATATCATACTCTCTTTGTAAGGTTCATTCTCGTCATGTTGCGGTTTGTCCACTCTAGCAATCTAGCTCTAGAGCTTTGTCCCTCATGCATTGTTAGAGTATTGCTATACCATTGGACCACATCGATATCTTTGTCTTCACAAGACATCTCAGAGAGGCTATCCCACTCATACTCATTTGAATCAGTTTCACTAGCCTCTTGCAAACGGTGAATTTGTTCCACTAAGTTAGTGGTAGCTGCTGGTCTATCTTCAACCTTTTGTTTACCTTTGCCTTTGTTCTTTTTTTGACCTTGGTATCCTAACCTAGTAGTGTCTCAGGTTGTTTAAGCAGTGGGTCTGATAGGTTATATGATACCATCCTTTCTTAGTCCTATGGGACGATGACCATTATATCCCATCCTTTGTAACATGGAAAAACCTTGACCATATTGTTATGTAGGAAGTTTAGGTTGTTGGACCTCTGGTATGGTTTGACTATCTTCATCTTTGAAAAGCCATTGTAATACATCTTTTTCATCACTCTCATCGAATAGGCTTCCCCATTTAAGAAAGGACTAATAGAAGTCTTTGGTGGCTTAGCTTTGTTCTTGGATGGTCTCCCATAAGACTTTGGTGAGAGTGGCAATTGTGCTAGAGAGAAAGATTGTTCAATAACATACTCCCCAATGCCCTTGTCATTGACTTTGATTTTAAGCTTTGATGTTTTTGAGGTGGAAGCCAAAGAACTTGGATCCACTTGGTTGGAGGAAGAAGAAGCTGCTCTATTGGTGGGCATCACAACTTCTAGTTTAGACTGTATGGTATTGCAATACTGAAATGGATTGGGGTCCCCTTGTATGGTTATTTCTTGACCATTATGCAAGAACTTGATACATTGGTGATATGTTGATGGGACAACCTTCATCACGTGGATCCAAGGTTTACATAGAAGAATGTTATATGCAAGCTCCATGTCGAGAACTTGGCACACTACATCTCTTTCTATCGGTCCAACTCGTATTAGCAAAACCATCATCCCTTTGGAGGTCCTTTCTTCCTCATCATATGCCTTGATGGTTATCTTTTTCTTGGGATCAACAAAATTTTTAGAAAACCCCAATGCAAGGATTAACTTTAGTGTACAAATATTCAAACCAGCCCCTCCATCTATTAGGACCCTTTTTATTCTGTGATTATGTATTTGGGCCTCAATATGTAGGGATGCATTGTGTGGTTGATTTATTGACATGTCATACTTCTCAATGAAGGATAGGAAGTGCGGTGTGGTGAGATGACCTACCATAGCCTGGAATTGATCTTGGGCAAGGTTTGTAGGAACCATTGTTTCCAAGAGAGCTTTTTCTAAAATGGCTTTATGGGATGATGACAAACGCAATAACTCCAAGATGGTTATGTGTGCGGGTGTTTTGTGAAGTTGGTCGATGATACTGTACTGATTTGACATGGAGGGTGACTTGGATGTGGAAGATGGCTTCAACTGAGCTCCTTGCAAAGTTATGTTTCCATGATGTGTGGTCGCATTACAGTCAAGCTGATTATTGATGGTGATCACATTGATTTGTGAATCCCATTGGGATATATGATTGACAGTGTAGTCAAAAGAAGCATTGTTATAGCTTACTTTATTAGCACCGTTATTGTTTTGGTTTGAAGAACCTCCTTTCTTGTAATGAGGAAGAGGATTCTTGAATGCTATATGTTCATCGTTGGTAGTATGTCCTTCATTGATGGATACACATTTTTGGTCAAGGAGGTCTTGAACGGCATGCTTGAGTTTCATACAATCATTGGTTTTATGACCTTTGCTCCTATGGTATTCACAAAAGTCATTGTCATTCCACCAAGAAGGTTTGAAGTTGGGTTCATATTCACGCACCGGTGGAAGTGTGATGAGGTTTCCCCCAATTAACTTTCTAAGTGCGGATTCAAGTGACTCACCAAGTGGTGTGAACTTTCTTCTAGGAGGGAAGTTATTTTGTTTTTGTTTAATGCCTTGAGGCTTGGTAGATGGTGTATTGTTCTGCGGATTGGATAGGTTGAAAATAGGTTGCTTTCATACCGCATGCTTTGCATCTACCACACCATCATTCACTATGGGTTTGTTTTTGGTCCAAAATCATGACTTATCCACATTGTTGTTAGAGCTTGGGGTGTCTTTGTATGTCTTTACTTGCCCCTTCTCTATCAAGGCTTTCTCAATGAGAAGCCCAATCTCAATGACCTTACTAAAAGTTGATGGACATTAAATTTGTATTTGATAGCTTAGCTCATGTTAGTGAACAGATTTGTCCTTCAAAAACAAATGCAGAAAATGACTCAAGAAGCCTAAGAAGAAGAACAAACAGTACTAACAATTGGAGAAGTTTCCATTGGATTGACAACCTTCCTCTAAATTTTAGAGGTACAGCTCCCTCTTAAGATATGCGATGAATAAAAATATAGGGTGTGTTTTTAACTAGAAAGCAGAAAAGGTATATTAACATCTACCCATCACCATGAAATAGATGCGCATGATTGATTTTAGAAAGAAGTGAATGTAGATAAATGATACACAGCCCAGCTATCCAACACTCACAAACAAGGATAGATTGATTAAAAGATATAGCTATATTCTTCCTTAACACATACCAACATAATAGAAGCAATATTGAAGACAGATTACAAATTGACACAAGAACAATTGCAATCATAGAAGATACTAGGAGACACAAAGTTCTGTAAGTAATTCTTCATTTCTTCAATATAACAAAACTCAAAGTTTCTGCAATGCCTCTATACATAAGTTGAGCTAAGAAAAATATAACTGGAAACAGAATAAACTTGCTCCCCTTCCCCTGTTCATAGACAGTCAGAAAAAGATGCTCTTCCCTTTGAAAGTCCTTCCCTTTATAGTTTTTCAAAACCTCCCCAAAAATTGTAACTGTTCCAAACGGTCTTTTTTTTTGTAACCGCTATCAATAAAGTGACCTTAAAATAGAAATAGTTACGTTACATCAAAATTGTGATTACCATTGCTAATTACAAAAGAACTTCATGAATGCAAGACAAGTGGCATTAGACTGCCCCCAATTCCAGGGGTATTTCCATAAAAAGTTGGCACAACTCAACACGTTCTTCTTCTTCCTCCAGGACGGAAGTTACCCTACGGTATTCAGCATAACTAGTTTTCTCCTTCCAAGCAACTATGCACAACTAAGAGATGATATTGATCTATTCCTCCTCAAGCCAATGTAAATCAGGTTGTAGGACAGGCATAGGCTCATCATTCCAAATTTCATTATTCGCAGGAAGTCCCATTCTGAAAGATGACTTGATCGATAAGCAAGATTAAACTCAGAGAGCACCGTCGCCTTTCTCTACAGTCAGGTTTATTTAATTATGCCCACAAGTAATGATGGTTTCTATACTTGATAATGTTGTGCTGCCACCTTAGTGAGCTCCATTACACTTGTCATTTAAGAGGTAATTAATGCATCATTGATTTTGTACCTTAAGAAATGAGTCTTAAGATTGAGCTCACATTTCATAACTCCTAAAAAGACATTCTCATTACATACCACACAAGTAATCAGATGAGCTGGCAATATCTTGAAAACTGGGAAACACAACCATCAAATCAAAATGCACGAACATTGTGAAGGCACTGATTAGTCAGGAGTCAGGATAGATTCAAAACCTTGAACTTTAAAGAGGAATTCACAAGATTTGAAAACTCCTGACAATGAGTGAGGTTGGGGCGTTGGAGCTCTTATGATTCTTCAAACTGTTGGAGCGACACTCAAAAACTTTGAACCTCCCTGACACAAAGGAGAAGTCAGGAAGTCGGCCATTTCTTGAACTTAAGAACATAAGTCGAGGACACAAAGGATTCATGAACTTGAAAAACACCTGACGATAAAGAATCTTAAAAATATCCCTAAGACTTCAAAACTTTTGAAAATGACCAGATTGGGGCAAGGCGATGATTATACCTTTAAGAAGATTGTGCATAGTCCCTATGCACTAAAATTTAGAAATTTTTGGGTTTAAAATTTGGGGCAATAGCTCAGTGGACAGATTATGCACAAACATTTATATCATCTATTTTTCAGGTATGTGATAGGGACACTTGCTTGCAAGTTTTCTCCACCTTTGTAAGAAAGAAGTAAATGATTCTCCTACCTTTTGTTTGTTATCGCTAAGGTCTAGCATGGATACTTCATGTTCTATGTTATAAGAGAAATGTGTGACAAACTTGTTCACTAATTCATCAAACGTGTGAATGCTGGGAGCTAGACGTGAAAACCACTCCATAGCTTGTCCTCCTAGGCTTCTATGGAATAGTCGCATTAGATAAGTTTCATTGTGAGTGAATTCAAGACAAGCGGCACTGAATTCCCTGATATGATCTCTAGGATCTCCTTTTCCTCTATACTTGTCAAATTTTGGCACCTCAAATCTTATAGGAAAAGGTATCATGTTCAAGGATTTGTCGAAGGGATAAAGTGAGATATCTTCAAGGGAACAATGTTTCATTGTGGTTTCGCTTTGGATATCTACCAATTATTGTTGTAAGGCTTGGATAAGGGTTGTCAATGCATCTAAGGGATTTATTGTATCCTGAGCCTTTTCTATTTTTGGAGCCTCCTTATCAGTTTTGGAGCCATCTTTCAATGACTCAGCTTCATTTGAGGCATTATTCTCCTGTAGATTAGAGATATCAAAGTTTGGGGGCAATTTTGCTCCTTGTTGAGCAAGCATGAGGAAATACTTTTGAGGATCTGTAGCAACAACTCTATCCATTATCCTTTGGAATTTGGGATCTTGGAGGTGTTGGAGTATTTCTTCTTGAGTGACCTCTTCCTCATCCGGATCAAGTATTGTATTGTTAAGGTTGTCCATATTTTGCTTTTGTTTTGATTGAGATCTAGTTTGCACCATGCAAGATTTTTAGGATGGGATAAAGTTGGATTGCGAGAAATGTTGGATTTGATTTTGATTGGCGATATGATATGGTAGAAGGTGAGTTTGATTGAAATGGATTTTGCTAAGGTTTTCGTTGATTCTACGTTTGTCTCAAACAAGGTAATTCTTGAGCTATAATGCTTGATAGCTATCGAAGTGTCAATACAAGGGAAAGTCTAAATAGGGATAGATTGATATCACTATTTGATGAAAACTATTCTCTTGTCAAGATCATACTAGTATAGTTTTTGTTGGGAAGGATGTTTTGAAATCTTGTTATAAAAAACTAACTAGCTCTTGTTTGGATTGGTAGAGTATCAACTAGGTCCTAGAAGCAAGTTGTGGTTTGATTTTGTGGTGTTTTGTTAGCAAGGTAATGATGTGAAAGGAAGATGTTTGTGAAAATGATATGAAAAGGTGATTGCAAGGTACAACTAATTTTCTAGGGTGAAACTATAGCAAAAAGGGTACCTAAAATTGGTAATGTTTTCATCCCAAACCGTACGGAATATCTCTCTATTTTGGAGAACATCTTCAAAAGCACATGATAAATGGTCAAATGTGTAGCTCTGTGGGTCAAATGCATAGATCTAGTTGAATTTGAATGCACGACACTATGTTTTATATGCACCGCTCTGTGTGTTAAAAGTACAGAAAGATTATCTGTGCAGCATAGCAGTTCAGATGTGCAACAGAATGGGTTAAATGCACAGCAGGATTAAATGAGTAGCAAAACTGGTTATATGCGCAGTAGAATGTTTTAAAAGCACAAAATTACATGTATTTGATTTTTTGTTTCAGTTTGACTTGTTTGGAATGTTTTCCTAAGTTAATGTAAGGTTTTACAATGTTGATTTTGGTTCAAGTTATTGCTAGAAAACATAGAGAACAAAAGGTTTCCATGATTACTTTAACAAAATCAAAAACAAACAATTACAGTCCTAGGGATGGCAAAGACAATATTCGATGAGTTCCAACTTGGGTTTCCCCAGCCACTTGCATAAAGGTGTGACAGATAGTAACTTGATAGCACCGACTCCTCTCCACAGCACTCGCTTCTCATGCATATCAAGTACAGTTCTTCCGAAGAGTTGAACTTTCTATCTCCGCACTAGATGAGTTTATGACATTAGACGGCTTCAAAGGTCCGACCTCCTACATCACTAAATAGGTGTTTTTGGCTTACTAGAACAAATGGGTTTTAGTCAAGGCATATATTTAGGTGGTTACATGTGTGACCATTCGCTCCGATAAGGAGGCTTCCCATCCTGTAGAGGTTATGCTCCATAGGGTTTTGGGGGAAACATTGGTCGGTGTAACACAATAGCACCCGTTATTTGCAACTTTCATCACAAACACAATTTATTTTAAGTGACTTGGAGGTGGCTTGGCTTTAGCCTGTTATCACTTGAGGTCATCCCTCTTAGAAGGACAAAATTCCAAGGGCAGGCCTCTTCTAAAGGTGACAAAGATAAAATGATAAGTTTGGCATTTTGGTCACCCAGTTAAGGGGAGAGCATAGGCCTATTATCATTTTTCAAGCACAGAAAATAGTGGTTATTTATCCTCCTAGTTAAAATAAAAATAACTAAATGTGATAATTCTATCAAGCAAAGAAATTCATAACGAGATAGCAATTACTTGGAAAAGATTGTTGTTCATTTTAATCTTCTAACAAGTCTAGGGTAGATTGTTGCTTGAAGAAATAAACAAGTATTACTTTCCCTTATTAAGCTATGTGATAGATTGTAGTGCAAGATAGTAAAAACATAAAGAAATTGTTCAGTTTTAACCCCTAGGTTGGGACTAGATGCAAGTTGTGATGCAACAAAATGACTTACTTTCCTCCTAGTTATGGCTATGTGATAATTTGCACGAACATATTAAGTTACTCTCTCTCCTAATTAGATCTAGATGGCTTAATAATGCAACTAAAATGTCTAAATCTAGCTCTTAACACCTGCAAATGGAAGTTAGTATGGAAAATCTCATAAAAACATTACAACTCTTTGTGACAGATTAAATGCCTAGGACTGCGGGTCATATGCACAGTACTGCATAGTAAATGCGCAAATTCGCAAATGAGCAGTAATAATAATCAAATGCGCAGGACTGCGTCGTATATGCCCAAAATAGTCAAAAGTGTAGGAAAATGACTCATATGCGCAGCAATACAAGTTGGATGCACCGAAAGGTAAAAGCGCAGTAGAAAGTGTTGAATGCGTAGAACTAGAAGTTGTATGTGCAGAAATGACCTGTCGTGATAGAACCTTCACAAAACACTCAGATGGAAGTTAAAAATAGAGCAAGGCCCCACAGTGGGCACCAAAAATGTTAGAGGAAATATTGTTAACAGTATTAAACTACTAATAATCCAATAATCACAATGAAATATGATGCAAATCAAATAAACAAAGCAATCTTACCTTAAAGACCGATTTTACCTCGAAGCTTCCATTGTCGCCTATCTTGTATTGATCTTGTTGATGAATATAGCTCTCAAAAGTTGCACTTCCTCGTTGTTTGAAGATGACAATACTTGAATGACTATATGTTAGATAAATGCAATGGAGATTACCTACAATGCAACTCTTATGAAGATGAGAGATGGATGATTGAAGCCATGATTGTATGGATATGAGGATAATGGATATAATGCAATGAACAATATGGATGCTTTGCCAAAGGCACACTGGTATTTCTGTAGAGTAACTTTTCTATAGCTTGTGGATTGTTGAAATGAGGGAATGAGCTTCCTTTTATAGGCCAAGGAGGGGCCAAATCCATGTGTCACAAGATCAATGGTGGAGACTTAGTCATGAGAGGTGTACGGTGAGGATTGAGTTGGTTGAGATGAGGAAGAGAAAGAGAAAAAATGTTCCTCTCATCTTACATGGAGGAGAGAAAGGTGTGACATGAGTCCACATGTCACAAGGCTCACAATGACCCAAGAAAGAAGGTCAAACAAGGAGACATGATTATAGGGAGGTTGGATAGATTCTAGGGACTATGGAACAAGTGTCACAAAGTGTCCCTTTGACCATGGTGACATGGAGAGACCACATCCATGTGAATAGGGATGGTTGGAGGAATAATAGGCCATGTGGGTGAGGGAAAATAGAATAATTAAATATTAAAATATTTAATTACATGTGCAACAAGGTGAGGTGGATGTGTTGACGTGGAATTTATGGACTTAGAACTTTAGAATAGAATGATTTGGGATTAAATAATTTGATTATTATTTAATTAAGGGATGACATTAGAAGAATAGGTTTAACTGACTTAATTAAATAAATTGATATTTATTTAATATCTGGACTATTAATGATGAACGTGAATCAAATAGATAAATTAATGAATTTATTAAATGATAGAAGAATGGGAATTAAATAACTAATAAATATTTATTTAATTTGTTTTTGCCATTTTTAGGTGTATACAGTACCTTACACACCTCTTTCCTCTAGCATCCGAGATTGGGAAGAGGATGATCTGCTTGATGACAACCCTTAGTTTGGTTGTCCCTTTAGGTAAGTATTTCTAACCCTTTACCTCTGTGATGTGTTATATGTTGTTTAGGCCTCCTAGGATGACCCTTGATAGTCTCATAAGGTCAAGGATATTGGGAGACCACCTTTGTTGTGACCCTTCTATTTGAATCATCATTTTTCTATATTTCTTCTCATCTATTTTCATTATTGTGTGTTGAGTCTTATGGACATAGTGTTGCGGTTGGTGACTTGGGGGCACCCTCCTATGTGATTATCCCTAAGGCACTTGTTTCTCCTCTCTTGATTTATTGTTTCCCTTCTTCTAATGGTTCTATCTAGCTTGCGGATGATGAAAAATATATTATACTGATGCGAACCTAGTGTCCCTTTATCGAGTAATCAAAAAATGGACCTAGTCCATGACGATGGGGTTGATATATATTATCCAACGCTTGGCTAGTAGAATCACTCCATGTGATCTTGATGATGTCTTATTGCACTTACAAAATGTAACAATATTGATGCTCCATGCACTTTGTCTATCTTGAATCTAGCCATGCATTGTTTATTATCATGATTATAGGGATGCTAACACCTTTTCTTGCAAGGAATTATGTGTTTGTGGGAGCATTTGGCAATCGTAAAGTACATGTCACCTCCGGGGGGCATGAGCTTTGCGAGAGCTCATGTTCCCTTGTGTGTTTTCTTCCTACCTTAACATGCTTGATATTGGTACATGACATCAACCACCTTAAGATGGGGGCATATATAAGGTAAGTTGTCTGATGTAGATGCTAGCAAAGTGTGTTTTTAAAACTTGAATCTATTACAACCATCTAAGCCCTCTACAGAGGTGGGATATCGCGTATATCATTTTATCTCAAGCCCTCTGTGGAGGTGGGGATGGTGTACTTCTCGAGAAGATTGCACATCCTATCATTTTCTAAAAGTCCTTTACGGAGGTGGGGAGCAGATCTGAGACTATCTTAACCCTTAAGCATGTCTTCGGCGATTGTTGTGGTGAAGCCCAATCATCAATGTGTGCATGTAATGTGCTTGAGATGGCTGGGAACCTAACAATAGGTTTCTTCCATCGCTTGTCTATCATGTTTCTCCGTGTCTTCTATGTGTGTGTATGGCATGTTTGTTCCCAAGCATAGCCTTAAAGACTGGTGGCGATGAGTCCCTCCTATGCTTTGGGGTTTGTATGGCATTCTTGATTTGTATGGCATGTTTGTTCTCAAGTGTAGTCTTAAAGACCGGTGGCAATGAGTCCCTCCTACATTTTGGGTTGTGTGTTTACTTTCCTTATACTTGCATCTACATTTCATAAATGAGAAAAAGAAAAGAAAATAATCACTACATTCACTATATTCACTATGTTTTGCATGTCTTCAATGTTGTCTTCTCTATGTTTTGCATGACTATAACTATCTTCTTTGTGTTTTGCATGCGTGTTACTATCTTCAATGTGTTTGGCGTGTCTTCATCGTGCTTGGCATGTTTGTTGTGTTTGTTGACCGTACTTTAATGCATGTATTGGCCTTGCATTTATACATACATTAAAGTGGGGACTAAATGTTATATCAAAAAATGTTCCCTTGGGGGCTTTTCCCTCTTAAGTTTTAGCTCCTGGGTCTTTAAATTGCATTTAGAGCATCTTGTGTGATATTTTTGACTCTTGATGAGAAAACTTTGAAGTCTTATGGTAAATAGGACCTAGGGGGTGCTATTTTGATGATCACTGAACAAAAATAGTAGGGTGGACTTGGGCGCTAGTGCCCTAGTCCTACCCTATTTTAAGTCTACCCTAAATTCAAATGTCAGTTTTATGATCGTTATTTAGGTCCTATGCCAACATCTCAAGTTTAAATTACAAAATTCTTAGTGGGAATCTTTGTAGTTGCATATATAAGCATGATTAGGTTTCATTAGAAAACTAGATGGACATTAGATAGAAATTAGATGAGCATTGTGATTTTGTGAAAGTGATTCAAGGCATTCATTGTGTTGCAGAGCAGAGCATTATTATTGTGTTTGTGTTTGCAAATTTGGCATCCATCTTCTCATGGCATTAAGAGCATCTTCCTTCCATGAAATCTACACTTCAAGCTACTATCTATTGTGTTTTCAATCATTTATCATTTAGATTTTTGTCTCTATCCCACTAGGATACGCACTCTTATCTGACAATGGTGTTTGGAAGACTTGAATATCTCTCTAAAGCTTGACTGAGGCAAGCCTCTAAACACCACAACCCCCTCCCACACTCCTTTGTGATTGCAGGTTATGGGTACCGAGTTTTACAAAGTGGAGTTGCAGAAAGGGAATGGAAGACATTTAAGATTTAGGATCTAAGAAGCAAGGGACTCTAGTGAACATTCTTGGACTAGGGCACTAGTCCCTATGTCCTCTAGTTTTCTTGAGGGAGAAATAGGAGTTGTAGTGCAAATTAGTGTCAAAAGAAGTTCCAGATTTTGTGACGAAAGTGTACCTTGGACTTGGGTGCTAGTCCTTGTGTCCTCGACTTTTCTACTTTCCAGATTTCAAAAAATAGTGAGTTAAATATCTTTGTCCTTCACCTTAGTCTGAAAGGATTTTTCGTAATTCAATAATTTGTGTATTGTTTTTCATATTTAGGGTTTTAAGTGAAGTTAAGAATTAAATTGAGATATTGTTTGACACATCTAAGCTTCTACATCATCCCAAGTGGCAGCCCAACCTGATACGTGAATCCTCTTGCACAAATTGGAGGTTCAACTTGGTTAATATGCCCTTAGAATGTTTTGTATGAAAGGAGGATTCCGCATAAACCCTTGAAACTCAACAAATCAAAAAATCCCCCCTTTTCATATAAAACACCAACCATACCCACCCTTGGATCTACCACTTTCAAAGTTGATATACCACTAATATTTCTAATTTTTTAATCTAAAAGTGCTTGTTTGAGAGCTTTATTTTCCTATCATTTTTTTATGCCACAACCTTACTTGCAATCCTAATCTTCCATTGAGGAGTGCTCATTTCAACAATAATATGGCCACACAATCCAATTCAAATGAGGTTTATTTTTATGCTCCTATCAATAACAACAAAGAGGACAGCCAAGATTAAGATAATGATGCTTATGTGGCTAATTAAGACTTTACAAATGAGGTTGCTAGATTGGATAATGATAAAAATCTAACATAACTAACCAATATGATTCATAATGTGTTCATCAATAATCCATTTGGATTAAATGTCTTGCAAGAAGCTAATGCTAAAATTTCTTTATTTACTACATGACTAGTGCATCTACTATCTCTCCCATTTCTTCCATTAATCCATCTTCTATCATTACTTCTTCCAACACTACTACGAACCCCCATAGTACCATCCATACTTATACTATCTTGCCACATAGTACAATCCTAAATCCACCTATCCTTCACTCTATGTCTTAGCTCCTAGCTATACTCCCTTCAATAGTCACCCACATTTTAACATGTCATACCTCTATGCCTATTTCACCCACTACCACCCAACCTAACACTACCCTACTTAGTCATGCCACTTCCATGTCTACCACTACCTCTCATGCTTTAAATGTCCTTAAGTACCTTTCTTCTTCTATGTAATTGTCCCAAGATATCACCTCATCCACTCTCTCACCTCCCATACTCATTCCTATGCACATGATAGTGGTCCACAACCTTCACTTATTACCCTTTAATATTCCACCCTAGATGCATTAAACCACAAGATAGATCAAGTAGGAAAGAGAGTAGACGCTAAATCAAATGGATAAGATAGTAATGAATTTAGTGATGCCAGACATACACCACTATCAGTTATGCACCCTCTCCCAATGGGCTTTATAGCAACAAGATTTTCATTTTTTGATGGAAAAGGTGATCTAAATATACATTTGAGATCCTTTATATTTTATGTTTAGACTTCTTGTTTAAGGTTAAGCTACTAACAAATTTATTTCCATGGACCCTAAAGATTATGTTGTTGAGTGGTTCTTGTCACATTCTCAAGGGTCTATTCATGCATTTATTAATTTGACTAAGGTGTTCTTAAAACAATTCAAAGTTAACATGGGTCATAGAGTTACAAATTCTAATTTATTTGAGTGTGCCTAAAACACATTAGTGTTAATGTTATACAATTATATTAGTCCTTATGGTCTAATATGATTACTCTTTTGCATGATTTTGAATTAAAAAACATCTTTACCAAGGGGTTACTTAAACTAATTTAGGACAAAGTGTACCTAAATAGCTTTGTATCTATCATGGATTTGTGTGCACATGTAGAAACTATTGAGTCCAAATTATTAGTAAGAAATGTCTTCAATTATGGATCCTCAAGTCAAATGCTTCATACCCTTCAAAGTATTAAAAGTCAAATGTCATGCCCACATTTCCCATCTAGTCACAACACATAACACACATGTCATGTCCACATTCACCATGTGGTCATGACATGAAACATAAAAAAATTCCCACCTAACTCCAAAAACCCCCTCACATGCAACATGCACGCTCGGAGACAAACGCATGAAGGCGAAGACCTTAGTCAAAGTTAGGGTAATGCGAAGTCCTTTCGCGTCCCTTGCGATATGATAGTCTACTAAGGGGATTATGTGACGCAAGGAGCATCGCCATTAGGGTTAGATTCAATTTTGAGTCCAACCCTAGGTTTCCTAAGTGAAGTGAAATGATTTCAACATGTGTCGAAATCAAACCCTAGGAACTCGAAATAAATAATTAAATTAAAAACATCTAGATCGTGCTTAAATCTATTGATAATTTAAATGTGATAAAATGGATAGAAAAATAAATCACTAAGTTACCCAAATTACTCTAGGCAAATTTCGGCAACATAACGCCTCTAGAGCATTCATGGAAAAATAATTAAAAGAAAACTCCCACTAAACCTTTCAAATAAAAATTAATTAATATTAAATACGCCCTTAAAAACAATCATTTCTACATTAACATTTTCAGCCAAGTATTTAGATTAAATAAAATTAGTTAGATTGAGCTACACAATTAAAGGCATTAAATTAATATAGTATAATCTAACTCCTAAAAAAACTTCCAAATGCAATTACTAAAATCTCCATTAAAATCCCCTAGAATGTTTAATTAACATGGCCTAGGTTTTTTTTTTTAATATAAGCCCACCAAAATAAATTAAGCACAAACATTAAAAACTAAGGCCAAATTCAAAATGAATCCACAAGTCAAAAGCCTATAGATTAAAATTTCCCTTCAACAAAAAGAAAAGAGGAGAGGGCAAGTAATAAATCTGTGCACCCAAAAAAAAACAATTCCCATTTTTAAAAAAATCCATAACAACCCTAATATGCATTCCCACTAATAAAATATTCCTCTCAACTCAAAAACCCTAATCTCATTCATTATTCTCTATTATCCCTCTCAACTCTCTAAACCCTATTCATTTATCTTCCTTGTTTTTCCTTTCTCTCTTATTTTTATTTTTTTTGTTTGCAGGTTCAAGATGTGGGCAGCCATGGAGGCCATTAAACAGGAGGTATATACACAGATAATGTATTTTCCATTTTGTTTATATATATATATATATATATATATATATATATATATATTTGTTTAAGAGCAAATCTGGGAAGAACCTAGAGGTAAATATCTATATGTAGGTTAAGGCATAGTCCGCGATGTAACCCATGGCATTGGGCACCAAAAGAAAGTTGGTGGGCGGCCTTCCCGCCCACCCTCCACCGAACGGTGGGGGGTGGACTAGGGGACCATCCCCCCCCCTTTTTTTCAGAGAAAGTTTCCATAGCGGCGACCAAGGCCACCGCCCATCCCAAACAAAAGTTTGGACCATTCGGCCCAGCTGTTAAGGTTTCGACCCAACAGCAAAAAAAAAAATTTAAATCTTTTTTTTTTAATTTACTATCTCTGCTGTGAATAAAACACACACAGCCAATAACACCTATTTTATTGCTATTTATTTACAATATATATATATTACAATAACTCTTTGTTGCTAAATATAAAAATTTCCTACCATATAAATAACCAGCAAGGATGAAGTTTACAACCAGACATAATAACTACATTTCTATCTAATTTACATTACATGTTCATTAGTTCGTCATTGTATATATATTTTTTTTGCAAAGTTACACAATAACCAAATTTTCACAGCAACTATTAAAAACCTTCCTTCTTTTTTTTTTATTGAAAATAAAATAGAGATAACACTTCCAACAAAAAGGTAAACTAAGTAATATTTTCTTTCTTTTTGAATCTATGAGATATATCTAATTCCTTCATTTTCTCAACAATACAGTACTATTTTTTTTTTAAAAACTAAAACAAAATTTTAAGTGCATTCTTTTTTTAGCTAAACAAGTCCAACAGCAATTATATATCTTCCTTTGAACAACCAAAATGTAAAACAGCAACACATAATATTTGCAACAACAATAAGGGTAATGGTACAATATTTTCCTTCTCATAGAAAACCCATTGCATTACAAATAGCAACTTCACATTGCAATATAACATGGATACATAAAGGAAATTACAGTTACAATAAGAACAAGAGAGCTCACTCTCATAATAAACTTTTACAACAAGGCCTCTTGGTCATGGCTTCAAAAAGCCATACAAATACAAAACACAAAAACATAAATGAAGAATTCTTTCTCCAAGCTCCATTTTCTCAAACCTGCAATAAAACAAAGGGAAACTTTCCCATGCACACAAATGCTCTCCACCCTACCATAGACCTAAAAAAGTATCACCCCCGAGCTATGAGATCATCCTCACCCGGTTCCACACCACAAACACATTGACTAAACACTCACAAGCAAGAAGAACACCCAACCATAGTTTTACACACAACTAGTGGACGGCTCTCTACTCAAGAGGTGCACTCCTAAAACCCAAATTCTCATAATGCTCAAATACAAGGCCTCAACCCTTAAACACCACAATAATGGTATAACATCTCCAAGGCATTCATGCCTTCTCAAGTAAACTCATAGGCACTCATGCCTTATCAAAATAAACTCCATACTTCTCCAAACGCTCTCAAAGCCTTCAAAATGTCACATAGATCAAGAGGGTGACCTCAAGGAGGTTCACTCCTCTCCCACCCCATAGAAGATGTGCTCTCCAAAAATGAGAGCCTCATCCATACACCCACAATAAACCCAACACAAAAAGATTCAAACACATAGAACTTACAACCACACAATGAAAGTAAAATACAAGAGAAAGGCTTCATGCCTTGAAGATTACCTATTCAAGCCCAATAATGGAAGAAATTTGATGAAGAGCTTCCCAACCTTCTCCAAGCTCTTGCCTCCAAGTATCCAAATCTAGCTAACTCTCCCCAAATCCATTATCAAAATAAAACAAGTGAAAATAAGAACCCTCTCCCTCTTTCAAAGAGGGAGTATTATAGGCTCCTCTCAAGAGCCTTGAGGAATGAGAAGGTGACACATGTCACCTTCTCCTTCCTCCTCACAACCCACTTGCAAGCTCCATGGGATGTGGAGGTGACACATGTCACTCTCCCATCCCACCAAGCCTCACTCTCTCCACATGTGTGAGAGCAAAGGTGGAGAGAAGGAAACTCACAAGGTGGACTCCAAGAGGATAAGATATGACACTTGTCATAGTCCTATTCTTCGAAGAAATCACATTCACTCCAAGATGCTCTCACACATGTATGAGAGCATTAGAGATGGGTTTCACACACTTGGGAGTCTTGAAGACTCCACAAGTCTTCAAGGAAAGGGAACCAAAGCCTTGGAAGGAGGAGTGAGTCATGATTGAATGCTTGACCCATCCACCACTCCTTCGAAAATTTGAATTTCGTCACTTTACTTCAGGGTGAAGTTAAAGTGACTAGATGGAGGTTACCCTAGTGTTTAGCATGCTCAAATGGGCCCTAGACCCTAGGGGTATAACCTAGGATCAAAATTCACCCAAAATAAACACCTTAGGTAGCATAAAATTGCAAAAAAAAGGCCATAAAAATAAATAGCACTAAAATGTGTCAAATCAAACATTACATTTCACAACACCATAATTAAATCAATTAGAAAAGAGTAGACCTAATCGAAAGGACATAAAAAGCAAATATCACGAGAAATCATCATGCAATATACATATGACCTTGGTCCCTCTTGGGACTAGGTCGGTTTACACGAAATTCACATAGGGGTGTGGGATGATCTCTGATTTTCCATGGGCATGGAAAATCATCTGTACACTTACAAAAACAAATTAGTAACATATGTATATCATAGCTGAAGTGAAAGAAAGCATACAAACACAATGTCGCACAATCATCATATCCTCAATAATCAACACATAACATCATTAATAAGAGTTACTATCTACTGCATTTCTAATCATCAACTCAATTTCAGGATTGTATAATAATTCATTCATTACCTATTCACTAACATTTAAATTTCATCAAAATCAAATAACGCATAACATTATAATTTCAAAAGAAATCTAACATGTAAACCATAATCAATATCATAGCATAGTCCATCTAATCCAATCATAGCATAAGAAATAAATTTTGAAGGTCTGCAAAACAGGATCAACAGTCCCAAAATCCATATATCATCAAAATGTAAATGTGATGTAAGCAAAATATAGGAGTGATATAAATAGGCCTCACATCCTCCCCCCTAAGACTAAACTTTTTTCCTGGAAGTCATCAAAGAGGTGAGGATAAAGTGTCCTCAATCTAGCTACATCCTCCCATGTAGTCGTGACCTCGTCATATTTGTCCCACTGAACCCTAACATGGTCCATCTCTCGACCTCAACGGCCCAGCATCCAATGAGCCAATATGTGAATTGGCTCCAAAGACAACTATTTGTCAGCCTCTATCTATAAAGCACTCCAGTCCAAGACATGAGATACATCAGATATACATCATCGTAAAACAGACACAGAACACATCGTGGATGTGTGATAGACTAGGTGGCAAGGCTAGATGGTAGGCTACAAGTCTTATCCACTCCAAAATCTCAAAAGGCCCAACGAACCTCGGTGCAAACATAGAGCCCTTTCCATAACGGATTGGACTCTTATGTGGCTGCACTCTCAAGAAAACTCTATCACTGACTGAGAAGCTCATATCCAATCTCTTGGCATCAGCATACTTCTTATGTCAATCATGTGCCTCATGTAGTCTCTGTTTGATCAAGGTCACTTATTTCTCCATAACCTACACCAACTCTGGCCCAATAGCAACCATGTCCTCTATGTGATCCCAACTCAGTGGTGTCCTACAAGGTCTGCCATACAAGGCCTGATAGGGAGGCATACCTAACGAGTTGTGATGCCCATTATTGTAGGCAAACTCAACCAAATACAGATACTCCTCCCATCTAGACTAGTGGTCCATACATGCGGAGCACATCCTCTAACACCTGGTTCACCCTCTCTGTCTAGCAATCTATCTCAGGGTGATAGGTTGAACTAAAGTTGAGCTGAGTGTCCAACGCCTGTTGTAATGTCCTCCAAAAGGCTAATGTGAAAATTGAGTCCCTGTTAGATATAATACAGTGAGGAACCCCATGTAATCTCACAATATCATCCACGAATACCCTCACCACTACATGTGCATTGTACGTTGTACGTACCAATGGGAAGTGTGCCACCTTGGTCAACTTGTCAACCATCACCATGATGGCGTCATGGCGATGAGATGACATAGGTAGACCAACTATAAAATCCATGGAAATGGTGTCCCATTTCCACTCTGATATCTCATGAGGGTACAAAAGCCCTGAGGGATGCTAATGCTCAGCTTTGACCCTCTAGTACTCAAGGCATCAAGCAACAAACTCTGCAATATCCCGTCTCATACCTACCCAATGATATAACTGTCGCAAATCAGTATGCATCTTCTTCACCCTCAGGTGTACTGCATAAGGTGCTCTATGAGCCTATGATAAAACTACTGTACATAGATCACCTGCACGAGGAACATAGATGCGTTGTTGATGTCTAAGGATCCCATCTGCCTCTAGAGAATAACCTGTAAACTTTCCCACAAGGGCCCTCTGTGACTGGATCTCCTATTGTACCTCAAGAAACCACTCATCCTCTGGCAGATGTTGTAATATGCATCCTCTCAAGTCTACACCCAATGTCAAGGTTAGGATCTTGTGGTGCCTCTAACTCAATGCATTGGCAACCACATTTTCCTTCCCTTTGATATAATGAACATCAAAGTCATACTCACAAAGGAACTCCATCCAATGTTATTGTCAAGTGTTTAGATTTGGCTACATGAAGATAGATTGTAGACTATAATGGTCTGAGTGTAGCTTGAAACGACGTCCCAAAAGAAAATTTATCTATCAAACAAGAGCGTGAACTACCACTGCGAGCTCCAAGTCATGTGTGGGGTAGTTCAACTCATGGGTCTTGAGCTTTGGTGACTCATACACGATCGCTCAACCATCTTGCATAAGTACAGCTCCTAATCCCTCCAATGAACCATCTATGCAAACCATGAAACCAATTGTTGGATTAGGTACTGCTAAGATAGGAGCGCTCATAAGATGCTCCTTGAGGACCCCAAAGGCCCTCTCACACTACTCTATCCATGTGAAATTCTTCCCTTTCCACTAAAGGGAAGTGATGGGGTGTGCTATCCTGGAGAAGCCCACAACAAATCTACGATAATACCTAGCTAGCCCCATGAAACTCCTGACCTCTGCAACATTGGTGGGTGCTGGTCAATCCCAAATAGCCCTAATCTTCAATGGATCTACAAAGATACCATCACTAGATAGGATGTGCCCCAAGTACTGTACCTCTGATCTAAAAAAGGCACACTTCACCAAGTTACCATATAGATGTTGCTCTCTCAAACACTACAAAACCTGGCATAAGTTCTCCTCGTGCTCCTACTCAGTCCGTTAATAAATCAATATATCATCTAAGAATATAATCATGAACCGATCCAAATAAGTGTGGAACACCCCATTTATGAGACTCATGAACATTGCAAGGGTGTTCGTCAATCTGAAGGGCACTACGGTGAACTCATAGTGACCGTAGTGAGTTTGAAAGGTGGTCTTATGGATATCCACCTTTGTATTGCACAACTGGTGATATCTGGACTTTAGGTCAATCTTAGAGAACACCCTGGCTCCCTACATCTGATAAAAAAGATTGTCTATCTGAGGCAAAGGATAACGGTTCTTCACCAACACCTTATTAAGTTGCCTATAGTCCATGCAAAGATGAAGAGACCCATCATTCTTCTTCATGAAGATGATCGGTGCACCCCAAGGTGAGAGGCTAGGTCGGATGTGCCCCTTCTCGAGCAACTCCTCCAAATGTAGCTTGAGCTCCATGAGCTCATGGGTAGTCATCCTGTAAGGTGCACGAGACACTAGCTCGGCACTTGGTACAAGGTCAATGTGAAAGTCAACCTCTCTGTGAGGTGGCATCCCTAGCAATTCAGGTGGGAATATATCAACAAACTCTCTCAAAATGGGATGATCATCTAATGATGCCTCTAGCTCATCCTCTGACCTATCACTAATAATAATGGTGAACATCTGGCAACCCTTCCACATGCAGTGCTTAAGCTGTTGAGCAGAGATCATGTGAACTACTGTGGGCTTCTGAATGCCCAAAATCCCTACTACCGTGCCATGGTCGTCTAAGCAACCTATCACCTTCCAGCGACAATCCAGCTTGGTTCTATGAGCCACAAGTCAATCCATGCCTAACACCACACCATAAGACCTTAAGGGCATAACCCTAACGTCCGCTACTGTAGTGAAGACTCCCAGAGCTATCTCACAATCATGCACCACTGCATCTACTGCCATCTTGGCCCCTGTGGCCAACTTGACCTCACACCTATCATCCTGCCTAGAGGCCACCAGCCTGCAATGCTCCACTAATGATGGAGAGATAAAGGAATCTGTAGCACCAAAGTCAAACAAAATAGCAATGGGGGAATCCCCAATTATACCTGTGGTCTCAATCATAGAGGCCTAAAAGTTAGCTTAGCAGTTATCAACCGTTGCAAACACGCGGTGGGATCTACCCACATCCCCAACTATCTGCTTAGATCCTCTGGCATGAGGTTGTCCCCCTACTATATAACCCTGTGGGCACACTCTGGCTAAGTGACCCACACCACCACACACATAACATGGTCCCTGAGCCTGAACCTGTCATGTTTGTGTCCTGCTAGACTGTTGTTGTCTAGGTCAGCCTGTGGAACTCTGTGATCCTCTAAAGGACTAATGTAACCTAGCTGGCCCCATAGATGGTGCCTACTATTGCTGATCTCTACGTGGACCCTCCTATTGCCATCCGCAACTATGACCCCCATGTGCCTTTGTTGTGGCCTAGACCTCTGCTGATGCTACTGTTGTTGTGGGGGTCTAGGAAGTAGAGGTGTAGAATTGAAACCGCCCCTATGAGGTGGTTGGGGCCTACGAAATCCCTAATCCTAATGATGGTTGCAATCCTGGAACTACGGTTGTGATCCGTGACTCCATCCATAAACCTCCTCTACAATCAGAGCCTTCTTGGGGGCCTTGCTCATGGTATGTGGGTCTAACATGTGAATAGGTCCTGTGATACTAGGATTAAGCCCTCTAATAAAATGACTAACCAGGAGATTCTCATCCTGTAAGTACTTAGCATAATGCGATAGCTCCACAAACTTGCACTCATACTGTGCAACTGTAGAGCCCCTACAGATCATGAAACTCATCAATCATGTGTTGTCTAAAATGCTCAGAGAGGTATTGAGTCTTGTAGTGCTCAAGGAATGTGTCCCAAGTGAGTGTGTCTAAGGAGAGGTAGTACTTGTGCTCCTTAGTGCGCCACCATGTCACTGCTACATCACACAGTAAGTGAACTACAACTCATGCCTTCGTGTTGCTCCCATAGGGATGCAATGCGAAGCACCTATCAAGACTAATGAGCCAGGCCTCAGCCTCAACTCTCTCTATTGTCCTAGTAAAAGTGGGTGGATTCAGTCTGAGTAAATCCCTGATAGGGTCCCCATGGTCTTTGTGTCCTCTGAATGGTGCATCCACCTCATCTCGTCGTCCATAATCAAAAGGGTCGTCGTAGATCTGCTCTATCCTCACTCCATTCTCACGCATCGCATGACGTGGATGACTCCTATTGCGAGCTCTATGCACTGTAGTGACCTCCTCTATTGTAGTGGCTGGTGTTGATGGTGGTTTTAGCACACAGCAACGCAGGTGTGATTGCTGATTTCACACCTCTCTTGAAAAGTATCTTACCCTAGGTAAGACTACTCCAAGGATAATACAGCTAGGTCTTAGCTTGCTTGGAATCTCTCAATGGTTATGTTCTAGCTGTACCTACAAGGGGGTCTTACATGCAATCTACAAATCTTCAGGTTTGGGGCAGCAAATACATATAAACCCTATGATGATCTTCAGCTGATAGACAAGATAAGATGCTGCTGAAACTCTTAGTCTAATAGCTAACAGTGATTTTAAAAGAAAATGCAAAAGGTGTAGGGTTTAGAAGGATCCTAAGCGACATTCACAATGTTAAGGTTATATTTTAGTAGACAAACATTCTAAAACTCTGAACCAGCTTCCTAAGTTACCAAACTAAAATGCGTGTTACAGTGCTGCAAAAAACGGTGCTATCTTCAATGGAGGTCAACAGATTTTCAGATTGCATACATTTGTTAAATACCCAATGATTAGCGCAACTTGTGAAATGCAATTAAACTTTAGCACAAATATTCAGCCTAGACTAACTTTACACAACTATTTACCGTCAGCAAACAACTAAAAGTATGGACTTAGAATGTTCATCAAATACTTCAGCAAACCATTAACATTATGAAAGCACAACTAATCTAACTATGGGAGAGCAAGAAGCAAACCATGAAAACCACAATGAATCAACACAAGACACAAATTCTCAGAATTACTGCAGAAACTTGCTTTGTATTACTTCAAATGGCATAGAGTCAACAATTTGGCATCAAAATCTCTCTTAAAATTGTGGAAATGGCAGCCCTTTATATAGAAAGCAGCATACCCTAGCTCTTCAAACGAATGGTGGAGATTAGCTCAACACCAACGTTCCAGATTAACTCAATAACAACCCACATCAATTCTTGGATTACATTTTGTCTTTTATGAAAAAGATGAAAGAATAGTCCTAGATACATCGAATCTAGTCAATTTGACTAGCCAACTCAGTACACTAATGGAAAAGCTCATTTTAGAAGCAAGAAAAGACAAAATTGAGTCACATGCTGCCCAAATATATCAAGTTTACAATTGTGACGGGATTGAATCACTAGAATATTCAAAATGGCATTAAGATTCCTTATCCAAATCGATGCTATCCTCACCGGCCAGCTTATTTCGATAGGTCACCCATGCCTCAAGTGCTGGATTGATCTCAGATGGGTCTGGATCCTTCAAATGATGTATCTTGTAGTCAAATATCTCCAGTTCCTAACTGAATCTGCCATATATCCTTTCAATTTCCGCTTCTACCTTGTGGAATGCCCTGAATTTAGCCCTAAGGTCACTTGCTTTATCCAGCCGTTCTTCTGTGCTTAGTGTAGTGTCTTCAAATAGCATCGCATGCAACTTATTTTTACATTTCTCGGCCTCAAAAGGAGCATAGTCATCGAAGGACTCTTCTCTACAGTTCCTCAAGGAATAGTTGATATCATATATAACGGATCTCAATTCCTCATTGGCTGGTTTGTACGCCTCTTTTGACTATTCAAAGGTTTCTTTTCTCAAAAGTAACTGTTGATACCATTCAATAGCCTTTGGGAGCCTATCCCCAGTCAAAATATTCTCTGTAACCAAGGTCTGAGCTGGCAATTCTCTACTACCCTTGATTCGGGGATACATGTGAGAGTAATATTCATCAAAAGAATCACATTCATCTCACAAATCCTTCCACTTTTTATGCAAGTCCACCATTCGTTGGTGGGCTTGAGCAGAGGCACTTACGGCTTCACATCCTGCTTCAAAAACCCCTATCAACCAATTCTCTGCGCCTTGGGACTTTGATCTTACCTCGCTCAATTTTGCCATCTCGTCAATAGATAGGAAAGTAGGCACCATCCTTATATCACCTCCTGCATCCACTGGTTTTATCAAAAACTGAAGGCATGCCCGTAGCTCTTCATTCTACCATTTTAACTCTTTTTTAGACATTTCGTCCTTATCCAATTGCTCCAAAATTGACGTAACTGATCCCTTGAAATCATCCACCCTTTGAGTGCGGGTGGTTGGACCTAAATCAATTGTGGATATTACATAATCTTCCGCCCTGACCTGATCTCTTGATACGTCAGCCGGCGGGACTGCTACTTCTGCTACCCTTGAGCCTGATTCGCTCTTGTAGATCCTTGATTGGATCTTAGCTCTTTTCTGTTTCTGAGGCTTTTGAGCCTGCGATAGGATGGTGCTTAAGTCAAACTGCATTACTTCGATTTGAGGTTCCAGATATGCCATCCTACTCTGCAGCCATTCAGGGGCGGAAGATTTATTCAACTCAGTAGTTCCATCCTTAGCAGACATAGTCAATTCTTTAGAAGGCTCTTGCTCTAGTTCTGGACTCTTCTCTTTTTCTCTTTGGGCTAATTCTTTCAGATTTTCAATCACGTTCTCCCGTGCGATCCTCAAAACTTCCTCCGTCGGATCCTTGCTCAGGGGACTATCAGATATATTGATTATTTCCACACCGACTGAAGTTTCAAGGAGGCCTTCATTGTCTACTTCAGCCAACAACCCCTTTTCCTTTTCAACTGTTGCCTCAGATTCCTTCAACCCCAATTCTGCACATACCTTCTCAATCCTAGGCAATAGCGGCACTTCTAGTGAATCAGCTGGCATCTGTGAAATGGGGACAGCAGAAGAGATAGTTAAGGCAGGTGAACTAACCTGTGTAAGGTTAGCCAGGGCTGGTGATAGGAGGGAGGAAATGGTAAGAGATGAAGAAAAGGTCAGGGAAGGCAAGGAAAGCGGGGGTGATAGGATGGTCGAGATGGGAGGCAATGGTAAGGGAGAAGAAGGTGTAGATGCGGTAGAGGGGTATGAAATGGCAAGAGTGGGAGAAATAGGGTTACTTGAATCACTAGAGGAGATTGCCAGTGAGCAAGAAGTGGTAGTGATACCAGAGGCAAGAGAGGTGGAGGGAGATGATTCCTGCACTATGACAGCTGAAGTGGTGGGGGAGGTGGATGAAACAGAGGAAGGAGGAGGGATGGAAGAAGAAAGAGTAGAAACTGAGACAGTAGCTCTGGTATCCAGTACGAGAGGTTAGGCAGTTGGAAGAGTTGGATCATCTTTGGTTGCAACAGCATCCTTGTCAGCTTCTTTTGCTTTTACCTTCTTGGCCCTAGAGGCCTCCCCAGCACTACTCGGCATATCTTTTCTTTTAGAAGCTCTAGCCCTAGTAGAACGAGGTTGTTCTTTCTTCCAAGGAGACCTTACGGGAGGTTTCCTCATTTTTCCCGCCCTTGTTGCCAGGGGGCATGTTCCTCAATGTCTGAATTTCTCTCCCCAGCTGATTCTGGATCATCGACTACCAGTATGGGTTCATCCTTCTCTCCACTGGAATCTTTGTCTGATTCCATTGCGGTGTAGGTCAACTGTACTCCTTGCCCCCTCAGAACAGCCACTTGCGCTCTGACCCATGCCTTACGTAATCTAATTGGTTCTTTCATAATCACATCCAAGGAGCTTTCTTCAGCGTTAGCCCAATTGGGTAATGGAATAGGCTAGTGGTATTGCGCCTCCCATGGACCCCTGACCATAACATTCTCATTGTCCTGCAACTGATCAGGCACTGCCATTATATGGAATTTCTTAATGAAATCTAGGGACAGTCTCGCATGTGCCTTTTTCATGACCTCGTAGTCATCAGGATAGTTAGCCCAAAAATCTTCAATATGGACCTTATGAAACTGCTTTTTGCTTACAAATTTTTCCATTACTTTACTGGGGTCAAAGTGACTCCTGGCATTGTAATAGTGCAAATTTAGGAGTTGGAGCTCTTTATCTGAATACTCAGCTGATGCGAGAGAGGGACATGCGTAGAGTCCTTTGCCAAACTTAATAGGGAATTGGACATTTGTTCCGTGTAGGTGCTTGAGCTTTCTCGCGCATGGTACTAGTTGCCTAGACAGTTCTAGGAGCACTGTCCTATCATCTGGGTATCGCGGCAATCTGTACGCCACTCCAGTGAAGCCTTGTACTCTAATATATGTGAATTTCTCAAATTAGATATACCACCTACCATATTGGATTATTTTGTTCATGGCCTCGGCAGAAATCCTTAAGGTTGTATTACCTTGCAACTTCCTTGCTATATACATTGTGAATGCATCGTTGACCCTCTTGAAATGTATCAAGGATTGAGACAAGGTCAACTGAGGGTAGCATTCGTATACCTTAACCTACGCGTTTTCATCGTTTCCAATTTCTCCAACCTTGGACAATCCGTCGTAGTGATTCATTCTTGCCAGTGCATAGACGACGTAGGATGTCCACCTGAAATACTTGTTCTCACTGAAGTTGCTGAAAGCTTCATGGATGTTGTCACTGAGGATTTGTGACCAATGGAACTTGGTTCCCTTCAGTATCTCTAAAATTACGATGAACATCTAGTCCTCGAAGGTGGAAGCAGTTGGTAAACCGTATATTCTGCTCAAAAAGGTTACAATATCCCCAATCTCATCGTGAAAATCACTTCTGTATAGTACTATGGGGAGCTTGACAAGAGCAAACTTCTTGCTCTTGACCCAATGGTCGTTTATGTGTTTCCTGCACCCTTCCACATCTTTATTGTATGCTTCCTTGGACACTTGTTTGTCAGGCATAGTCATGGTTTTGTGCCATGGGATGTCCAGCATCTCTGTCAAAGTAGGCAGGGTCAAGTCAGCTAGGACTTCTCCATTAGCTATCTGTATTTGTCTAGATATAACATCATATTTGTCTGCACAACTACCCATCAATTCTGCACATTGGACTAAGGTTGGAAAGGCAGCTGCTTGCCCAAGCCCACTATCTCTTAGTATCTTGGCCCTAGGATTTGGAGTGGGTCCAAAGATTCTGAGTCTGAAGTCGTCTAGGTCTATATGACCTAGATCTGTGTCTCCCACATTGCTCCACCTGGAGTGGATTTTGGTCTCTGGAGGAATCCCTTTGAACTCGTACTTCATAGCTTGAGCCCGTGTCGTCATCTAGTTTGCACAACCGGACCTTATAAGTTTGATACTAGGAAAGTCTCCTAACATACTCCTAGGATTAGACAAACCAATATAAATCTGTCATTCATTACAAGCATGCATTTGAAGGAAAACTAAGTCAAATTGAAAAGACACTACATGCAAGTAGGCATCAAATGTTGCAAGAGATTTCATCAAAACATCATTAGTACTAAATCACAACATCAATTTCATTATTATGAACAACCTTCTCTATGGAAATTTCAACAAATTCGGTCATTTAGAGGGTTTTGCACTAATTTGAGGGTTGTCTGACCCTCAGTAAGAAAAGCGCTAAAATGGAGGCTATCCGACCTCAACGGGGAAATCAGATAGGTCCAACCTCGAGTTTGGGCCTCCTTTTCGCGTTCTTTGAATTTTGCGTCGTTTTCGGGGACGTCTGACTTGCGCAGAATTTGGAGGTCTCCGACCTCGGATGGTTTGCAAGTCGGTTGGTTGGCAATTTGGCGCAAAACAGCGTAGATGCGGATGCGGCTGCTTCTTGCGCAGAAATTAGGTCAGTCTGACCTGCACGAGTTTCGATGGGATCCAACCAGGTCGGATGAGGGGTAATGTAGTACAGGTCAGACAAGGCATTTTTTAGTGCTGAGTTCGCAACAAACTTCCGGTGGGGTTTTCAGGCAACACCGACTTTGCGGGGAATGTTCATCATCCGACTAAGTCAGAGACTGGATATTCTAATGCAAGGTTGGGCCAAGCTATTTTTAGCGCGGAAGGAGTTTATGAGTTTATGGGGCTTTTGAAACTGTTTGACCCGGTTGAAAAAAGGTGTCTCGGCTATGTGGGACAGATGATGTTGATTTTAGAGCAACTGGGCGCCAGGCATTTGGCACGAAATTCCAGAGTGTCGGACCAAGGTATTTTGTTTTGCAGGTTGGTTGGAGCTCGATCTAGCGCCAACCCATTACGTAGGTTCTACAGGGTGAAATCCCTATGTTTTCGAAGTTGCTTAAGGCCATGATGGCTCCACTCCTTCTCCTAGGTTTTAGACTAGGGCTACAAACTAAGAGACTCAAATTTTACCAAACCCTAGCCCCAAAACCCACGTTCAAATGATCATCCCCTTAAAACCCTAACGGCAAAATACTGGAATTCAACTGCTCGAGAACCAAAAAACTTGAAATGACAAAGTTTAAGACCCTACCTGCAACAATGGCGGCACGGATTCGAATGGCAGGGGAGGTCGCGGGTTAGAGTTCGAGTGAGGTTGACAGGGAAGAACGGAGCTTCGAAATTGGCCGTCGAAATGCGATTAAAATGAGTAAAAGCCTATTAATTCTCTATTTAAACTATGGCCAATTTGCCATTAATACGCAGGAGTATAGATCGCCAGTTTGAGATCTTGTGCGGATTTCCTTGGGGTCAGACCTGGCAAAGAATTCAGGTACGTCAGACCTGGTCAGACGGGGCAACCTTTAGCGTAAAGCCTAGAAGTTTAGTTTACACTATTTCGCGGGGCTTTCCGACTCATCTGACCTGTAGAGCTTTTGGGGGGATCTGACTAAGTCGGAGGTCGATGTTTTGAGCGCAGGTTGGATGAGGCTAATTTTAGCGTGAAGGTCTGACAGCGAGGAAATCAGCGCAAAGGTCGGAGCGATAAGGTTTTAGCACAAAGGTCAGACAAAGCACTTTTTAGCGCTAGGTCTGACAGACATGAAATCAATGCAAAGGTCGGACAAAGCTAAATGTAGCGCAAAATACCAATTCAAGGGCCTGAAAGGGAAAGTAACAACCTACCCTAGCAGATTTTGAAGTGATTTTTCAATGTCATCCTTCTATCTAGGTCAAAATGCACTTGTGACCACACAATAACTTTAGTAGACCAAATGACTCTCTAGCCAAATCAAAAAAAAAAGGGGGAAGGGGGTCTCCATTTATAGAATGGGGCGTGTGTGCAAAGCAGAACAAATGGCGACTCTGCTGGGAAATGCTTCTGAGCATTTCGACGATAAACGGTTAGTTTGAACCCAGAATCTATGTGTTCCCTACTTATTAAACAAAAGGGGCAAGGTATTATATCAAAGACCCCAAGATTACTGACCAGTGCAACCATCCACATCCTAAAAACCTGAGTGTGTGCAATTGTATTCATTCCATCCTTCTGGAACTAAGTTCGCCTGGAATCCCCTGAGACAAGTGAGAAAGCTGAGATCATTCTACTACCAGAAAACACTCAAAATTTTGGAAAATGTTGAGCTTTGAAATGGATTAATGACCAGTAATGTTTTCTAAAATGGTGACATTTTGATGCTAATCATTTATGGACAGTACCTTTTGTAAATATTTGTAATCTGGTAGTTTCTTTATTTGCACTCGTAATGGGTCTGGTGTTGAGAAACACCTTTTCTTTTTACCCAATGCAAGCTAGTAACACTTAGTGTCACCTTTCTTCTTTCTTAATTGATGGTGCCTGTGGTAGGAGAGGAAATCAGCCTGTTTCACTTGAAACAAGATCACCTAGACTTGCCTAGCTGCTTCAGGATTATTTAGAGTGTAGAAGATACATGGTTAGAAAATACTTCAGGCGCACCGATTAATAATTTGTTTTCAATGAATAGACACCATATCTCTTAGCCTAATAGCGGAAACCACCGTGAAGACCAGGTAGAAACCTTAGCTTCTCGAAGAAAGACTCAAGATCATTTACCCACCGAAGAAGCATTTGCAGGTCTGCACGACTGCCACCACATCAGAAACAAAGACCCCGCGACAAAGCAAGCGCAGCGAACAAAAGCAAAAGGACAACTAAACTAAACAAGGCCCCCAACCCAAAGGAGAGCAAAAAGTGGGAAAGCAGAAATAGGAAAGCGAACTAAACTAACAGCAACCTAAACTAACCAAAGCAAACAAACCTCTAACTATATACACTAAAACAAGGCATAAATGCCTCTCAGGCCTGGAAGTAGTGCTTCAGGAACTGGCCATTGACAGGCAAATGGCAGCTCCTCACTAGTAAGGCTCTTGAGTCGATATGGACTGTCTCCCAGGATCTCATAGATTTGATAGGGACCCAACCAAAGTTTGTCAAACTTACCGTGTTCTCCCTTCTTCTCATCGGCCTTGTCCCAATATAGGACCAGATCGGAAATGCGAAAGGTTTTGATCTTGGCTCTCTTATCGAACCATCATTTTACTACTCCCTGATGTTTGGCAAAGTTTTCTATGGCTGCATCGCGTTTTTCTTTAAGGTGCAGCAATTGGGCCAGTCGTGAGGACAGTTGATTATCGGCTTCGAGATACTCTTGCATAAATTGAAGTACCGGGATTCTCAAATGGATGGGGAAGATGGGTTCAATCCCATAAACCAGGTGATAAGGGAAGGTGTTCAGAGCGGCTTTGTGTCAGATTCTATCAGCCCATAAAGTGAACCTGAGCTGAGTATGCCAGTCTCTAGGGTTTTTGTCCAAAAGTTTCTTAATGACCTCAAGCAAGTTCTTGTTTGTTGATTCAACTACCCCATTCCCTTATGGATAGTAATTAGATGAGAACTTGAGAGTGATCCCATAATCAAATGCCCAGTTAGAGAAATGCAATGATGAATAGGCAGGGCCATTATCACAAACTATAGCAAATGGACAACCAAATCTAGTGATAATATGCTTTTCAATAAATTTGATAACTACCTCTGTGGTGCATTGCTTACAAGCTATTGCCTCAAACCATCGAGTACAGTAATCAGTAGCGGTCAGAATATACCTGTGGCCTGCAAAAGAAGGCAGATTGATCATACCGATAAAGTCAAGGCCCCACTAAGCAAATGGTCGTACCTCCACCACTGGTTGCAACGGCATGGCCACGTGGTGTTCTCTGTGTGCAGCGGTTTGGCATATATGACAAGTTCTCACATGTGAATGCGCATCTTTAAACAATGTTGGCCAGTAATACCCGGCCCGAAGAACCTGATTAGCTGTTGAATGCACTGATCCATGACCTGTCCTGAACCTTTCGTGAAAACTGGTTAGCACCTGATCAACCTCTGATTTGTCCAAACACCTTAGATAAATACCCTCGTGATTCTTCTTGTAGAGGACAGATCCTTTTATCATGTAACTGCTACTTTTGAGCTTGAGAGCTCTTCTTTGCACTGAATTTAGTTACTGTGGACAACGTTGATTAAGCAAATAAAATATTATATCTCCATACCATTCATCTTTTGAAACATCCTCCAATAGGTACTACTGAGAAACCAGGTCAGGTCCCACCTCAGTCATCATTTTAGTTAAGGCTTGGCCTCTTACCAACTTCATTGGTTGAATATCTCTGTCAAATTCCTACAATATGGTGACCCATTTCCCTCTTCTTTCTCCTAATTCACTTTGCATCAGCAATGCCTTAACTGCTGCGTCTGGGACTATAGCGATCACTTGACTTCTCATGATATAGTGACGAAATTTCTTGACTACTTTGACCAGAGCATATGCCTATTTTTCTACATTTGGATACCTTAGTTCTGCGTCTTTTAATGGAGTACTCATGAAAGCAATGGGCCTTTCATCGTCAACGGACCTCTTATGTGTCAACATTGCTCTACAAGTATGTTCCGAGGCAAATGAGTATATGTGAAATGGCAAAGTATAATCGGGGCTGACCAAAATAGGTGCGTTGGATATAGCTTGCTTAATTTCTGCAAAGGCGGCCTTGGCTTCTGGGGTCCAGTCCATTTTAGCGTCTTTCTTTAGCATGGCATTGAGAGGTTGAACTATCTCAGCAAATCCTGTGATGAACTTGCATACAAAGTTGATCTTACCAAAATATGACTTAAGTTCCTTCTTACTGGCCGGGGGGGTATCTTGAGTATTACTTGGATCCTATCTGGGTCAATGGATATTCCTCGTTCAGATATCACATGCCCCAATAGCTTCCCTTCAGTTACTCCAAAAATGCACTTCTTGGCGTTAAGTGATATGCCATAATCCTTGCATCGCTACAACACCTTTCTCAGATCTGCTACATGGTCTTCTCACCTTTTTGAGAATACTGTCAAGTCATCCATGTAAATGATTATACATTTTCCAACTAACCCTTTGAAAGTGACATCCATCGCACGCTGAAAAGTTGTGCCAGCGTCAAACCAAATGGCAACCGCCGGTACGCATAGATGCCCCATTTGCAGGTGAAGGATATTTTCAATCTGTCTTCATATTCCACCATTACCTGGTTATAACCAGAATATCTGTCCAGGAACAACATCATCTGGGACCCATTAACGATCTGTAATACTTCGTCCAGTGAGGGTAGCGGGTAATTGTCCTTTTTAGAGGCTCTATTTAGATTACGAAAATCAACACAGAGTCTGATTTCCCCATTTTTCTTTCAGACAGGAACTAAGTTTGCCACCCATGTAGAATGTCTGACTGGAAATATTATCCTGGCTGACAGCAGCTTTTGAACTTCCTTAAAAATTAGTGGCTCTAGCAGAGCATTAACTGGCCTCTGCCTTTGTCTAAAAGGCTTTGCTCCTAGCTTTAGCAGGATTGTGTGCATGATAATCGAGGTGTCATAAGTCTTTAGATCTTCATAACTCCAGGCTATCACCTCATGATAATCTCTTAATGCATGTATGATTCCTGTCTTTTCCTTTTCAGAACTAGCCTTTCCAATGAACACGTTCTTCACTTTTTCTCCTGTCCCTAAGTTAAATGGGTCACACTTTCCTCCTGGGGATTCCCCTTCTTTCCTTTGAGTCCCTAGATTATCTGCATCAAACAGTCTTTCCAATTCTACCATTCCTCGTGGGATCGTATTTGTCTTCAAGTTCAGTACTCCTTCCAAATCCATTTCAGTAGGCTCCATCTCTTCTTCATCTATTATTTGAGCAGTGAATACATCTGACGAAGAAAGGAAATTGATTATGTGTTGGTCGTCCTCAAAAACTTGGAAATTGGTAACATTATCGGGTATAGATGGAGTGGCCACAAACTCAATAGTAAACTTCTTCAACCCTGCCATGGAAGTGGGTTCCAACGTACTTGTTGTCTGGGCCAAAGCATTTGCAACATGATTCTGTCTTCTGGGAATGACTTGGATGTTAAAACTGTCAAAGCATTCGATCAAATCCCAAACTCTATTCCTATACCTATTCAACCTCTTATCATTACACAAGTACTGTTTTCTCACTTGTCTCACCACTAACTCAGAATCAGCAAACACCTGGACAATTCTAACCTTTTTCTGTAGTGCTAGCAGCAATCCTTGCACCAATGCTTCATATTTGGTGACGTTGTTTGTACATGGAAACTGCAGCCTTTGTGATGTTAAAAATGAACTCCCAGTGGAGCTAATCAACTTGACTCCAGCACTGGACCCTTGTCTGCATATTGAACCGTCAAATCTCAAGGTCCATAAGCGAAAATCCCTGCTGCCATCTCTCTGTTTCCCAGACTTCTCCTGATCAAACAGAGGTTCAAATTCTTCCTTCTTTTCAACAGTTGGTTCTATCTCCTTTTCAACAATATGTTCCTTCTTTGGGATTATGGGAATCTTTAGCTGCCTTTGCACTTGTTTAATCGCCTCTTGACACAGTTGGCAAGTAAATTTAGAATGAGATGTATCGTGTATGTGACACCAGTTGGGCAATAATAATTCTTCCATTTGAACCTGCCTTCCAACAGCAGTTTGGTCTTGTACAAATTTGGCCACAAAATCATGAAATCCTTCAAATACTTCGGGCTCGTCCTCCTCTGAGGATTCCTCATCATCTGACTGAACGTATGCCGCTGTACTTTCCGGTCTTTCTATCAGAGGTTTGGGAGGTCTTAAGCAACTCAGCATAAGGATTTCTTCTGGCTGATTGATGCGTGGAAGGTAGACGCCCAAATCAACCTCTGAAAATAGAATTTCGTTGGGCTGATTAAACTCTGTGATCATATGCTTCATCTTGGGTTCTCTTTCAATACGTATCTGATTAGCTAACCCCTTCCATGGCAACCACATATGAGAGAAGTCTATTGCCATATGCCCATTCAAGGTCCTGGACCAATCTCTACTTAAAAGCATACCGTATTGATCTGGAATATCCACCACTTGAATATCGATATACTGCTGCACCCTAGGATCAAAAGCCAATTGCATGTGTATCCGATTCAATTCACCAACCACATTCACCTCAGTTTTGTCTAACTGTGTCACCTTCCTGGAGGACTTGGCTGGAGTGAGCCCAAGCGCCTTGCAGACAGACAATGGCATTACATTTGTGGAAGCACCGGAATCTACCAAACAATTATGAAGGTTCTTGTTGAAAATCCTGAGCGTTAAGAGGAAAGGTAGACTTTCTCTCTTATCTTTATACAGCGTCATTTTTTGTTCCACGTCAGTTACATGTATCCTTTCTTTCCCCTTATCAATGTTATCCTTGGCGACGTTTTCTCTTGGCATATGATCAATCTTAGCTCCAGCACCTATGTCCTAAAAGAAAGATGTTCTAACCTCAGGTATCTTGAGCAACTCATACACAGAAAGACTGACCTTCATCTTCTTAAGCTCATCAGCGACATATTGCCCCATTTTCACTATATCAGAGCGTTGAAATTTTTCTGTAGTAGCAATAGTACCATGATGTACGGTTTGATGAGGGACTTTCAGAGGTTCAGGATTATTGGTAGCCTGTGGATCATGCGGGATTTGATAATTATTTGGGGGAATGGAAGTGGTGAAAGGGCCTTTTGGCTTGCTACTTCTCAGGTTGTAAGGAGTCTTGTTGTACTGCTGATATACATTAACTTCCTCAGACTCTTCTTCTTCAGGCTGATTGTCATCTTGAAATGGAAACATATAACTATCAAGAACCAGGGCAGCATCATACCTTTGAGAGGGAACAATCTCATACCCAGTCGGCGGAGTCCCCTAATTTTTAGCATTTTGAATCTCCATTTGGAAGATAATGGAAGCAATCTGGAATTCTGGGCAATCCAGCCCATAGTGGGCATTAGTGTTGTACAACCTGCACCAAGTGGACAAGGCAGCTTCAGCCAACATTATGTGACCTGGGGGTCTGGTGTCGCTGTTTTGATTCTCCAAGGGTGAAGGCACTCCCCCATTGTTTGGTCTAGTGTTCCAAGATTGATTTGACTGCTGCTAAAAGTTTTGATTTTGATTTGAAAACTGGTTCTGGCTTTGATTCTGTGAGTGTTGCTGGTTCTGGAAATGTTGTTGATTCTGTCCCCTCTACTGCAAATAAGCATTCTGGTTTTTGAGGTGAGTAACTTCAGCAGTGAGTTTCTTCATCTGTTCAACCAGTTCTTTGATGTCATCTCTGTCTTCCTTGGTCTTTGCCTCTTCCAAAGACTGTAGGAAAGGCATTTGTGCTGGAGGCATTTCAGCTACTGGGTTACCTGGATGGATTACTAAGGCTTGTGTGGCAGCTGGGTTCGGGACTGGGTTCATTATAGGGGTACGATTGGCTAATGCATGGCAACAGGCCCTATATGATTCAGTGGGCCAGCGGTTGTTTGTCCTAGCTGGGTACTTACATCGACAATAGCAGAATATGCTTGGGCTAGACTAGCTGGTATCAGGTCATCCCTCCTTGCAAACATGGAGGTAAGTTTATCTAGGGCAACATAGTAGATGGGTAGGGCAGCAGCCTAATCTATAGCGTAAGGGGCTTACAAATGACTATAAGCTTTCTGGAACCTATTGTTGAAGGAGCTGATCATCTCACCTTCCTCCTGCTGAACCTCCACAAAAGAATGGTAAAGATCAGACGGGGTGGTAGGCATACGAAACCTATTCAGAAAAGTAGTCTTCAGGTTTGGCCATGAAGTTATGGATGCCATTGGGAGGTTGGCAAACCAGTAGTAAGCTTCTTCCTGCAAAGAATAGGGGAATAGCTGGCATATCACATCCTCGTGTTGCACCTGCAACATGAACATATTAGCCTCAAAGATCTTAATGTGTTCGTCCGCAGTCCTATCTGGGTCATGTACTCTGAACTTCAAGCAGAACTTGTCTAGGTTCTTAGGCATGTCATGGTAATTATTGAACTAAAAAGGGGACTGGTTATTTCCTGCAAAGTAAGCCATGATGGGAGGATTAATGGCAATTGCAGTAGTATTTCTGGGGACTGACTGAGCTCGAGGCGCCCTAGGTATTCCTTCGTCCCTTCTTGTTCTTTTGAATTCTGCTAGAGACAATAGCCCTTCTCCAATTGAGCTGGATCTAGTGTGTCTCTGTCTAGTCCCCAGACTTGTTAATTTTTAGCAACAAAAAAAAAGGTGCCCTCCTTCTAGCTCCAATTCTGTTGATGGTGGTTTTAGCACACAGCAACACAGGTGTGATTGCTGATTTCACACCTCTCTTGAAAAGTATCTTACCCTAGGTAAGACTACTCCAAGGATAATACAGCTAGGTCTTAGCTTGCTTGGAATCTCTCAATGGTTATGTTCTAGTTGTACCTACAAGGGGTCTTACATGCAATCTGCAAATCTTCAGGTTTGGGGCAGCAAATACATATAAACCCTATGATGATCTTCAGCTGATAGACAAGATAAGATGCTGCTGAAACTCTTAATCTAATAGCTAACAGTGATTTTAAAAGAAAATGCAAAAGGTGTAGGGTTTAGAAGGATCCTAAGTGACATTCACAATGTTAAGGTTATATTTTAGTAGACAAACATTCCAAAACTTTGAACCAGCTTCCTGAGTTACCAAACTAAAATGGGTGTTACAGTGCTATAGAAAATGGTGCTATCTTCAATGGAGGTCAATAGATTTTCAAATTACATACATTTGTTAAATACCCAATGATCAACGCAACTTAACTTGTGAAATGCAATTGAACTTTAGCACAAATATTCAGCCCAGACTAACTTTACACAGCTATTTACCGTCAGCAAACAACTAAAAGTATGGACTTAGAATGTTCATCAAATACTTTAGCAAACCATTAACATTATGAAAGCACAACTAATCTAACTATGGGAGAGCAAGAAGCAAACCATGAAAACCACAATGAATCAACACAAGACACAAATTCTCAGAATTACTGCAGAAACTTGCTTTGTATTACTTCAAATGGCATAGAGTCAACAATTTGGCGTCAAAATCTCTCTTACAAATAGTGGAAATGGTAGCCCTTTATATAGAAAGCAGCATACCCTAGCTCTTCAAACGAATGGTGGAGATTAGCTCAAAACCAACGTTCCAGATTAACTCAATATCAACCCATATCAATTCCCAGATTACATTTTGTCTTTTATGAAAAAGACAAAAGAACAGTCCCAGATACATCGAATCTAGTCAATTTGACTAGCCAACTCAGTACACTAATGGAAAAGCTCATTTTAGAAGCAAGAAAAGACAAAATTGAGTCACATGCTGCCCAAATATATCAAGTTTACAATTGTGACAGGATTGAATCACTAGAATATTCAAAATGGCATTAAGATTCCTTATCCAAATTGATGTTATCCTCGCCGGCCAGCTTATTTCAATAGGTCACCCATGCCTCAAGTGCTGGATTGATCTCAGATGGGTCTGGATCCTTCAAATGATGTATCCTGTAGTCAAATACCTCCAGTTCCTGACTGAATCTGCCATATATCCTTTCAATTTCCACTTCTGCCTTGTGGAATGCCCTGAATTCAGCCCTAAGGTCACTTGCTTTATCCAGCCATTCTTCTGTGCTTAGTGCAGTGTCTTCAAATAGCATTGCATGCAACTTATTTTTGCATTTCTCGGCCCCAAAAGGAGCATAGTCATCGAAGGACTCTTCTCTACAGTTCCTCAAGGAATCGCTGATATCATATATAACGGATCTCAATTCCTCCTCGGCTGGTTTGTACGCCTCTTTTGCCTATTCAAAGGTTTCTTTTCTCAAAAGTAACTGTTGATACCATTCAACAGCCTTTGGGAGCCTATCCCCAATCAAAATATTCTCTGTAACCAAGGTCTGAGCTGGCAATTCTCTACTACCCTTGATTCGGGGATACATGTGAGAGTAATATTCATCAAAAGAATCACATTCATCCCGCAAATCCTTCCACTTTTTATGCAAGTCCACCATTCGTTGGTGGGCTTGAGCATAGGCACTTACGGCTTCACATCCTACTTCAAAAACCCCTATCAACCAATTCTATGCGCCTTGGGACTTTGATCTTACCTCGCTCAATTTCGCCATCTCGTCGATAGATAGGAAAGTAGGCACTGTCCTTATATCACCTCTTGCATCCACTGGTTTTATCAAAAACTAAAGGCATGCCTATAGCTCTTCATTCTGTCGTTTTAACTCTTTTTTAGACACTTCGTCCTTATCCAATTGCTCCAAAATTGACGTAACTGATCCCTTGAAATCATCCACCCTTTGAGTGCGGGTGGTTGGACCTAAATCAATTGTGGATATTACATAATCTTCCGCCCTGACCTGATCTCTTGATACGTCAGCCGGTGGTACTGCTACTTCTACTACCCTTGAGCCTGATTCGCTCTTGTAGATCCTTGATTGGATCTTAGCTCTTTTCTGTTTCTGAGGCTTTTGAGCCTGTGATAGGATGGTGCTTAAGTCAAGCTGCATTACTTCGACCTGAGGTTCTAGATACGCCATCCTACTCTGCAGCCATTCAGGGGCGGAAGATTTATTCAACTTAGTAGTTCCATCCTTAGCAGACACAGTCAATTCTTTAGAAGGCTCTTGCTCCGGTTCTGGACTCTTCTCTTTTTCTCCTTTGGCCAATTCTTTCAGATTTTCAATCACGTTCTCCTGTGAGATCCTCAAAACTTCCTCCATCGGATCCTTGCTCGGGGGACTATCAGATATATCGATTATTTCCACACCGGCTGAAGTTTCAAGGAGGCCTTCATTGTCTACTTCAGCTAACAACCTCTTTTCCTTTACAACTGTTGCTTCAGATTCCTTCAACCCCAATTCTGCACATACCGTCTCAATCCCAGGCAGTAGCGGCACTTCTAGTGAATCAGTTGGCATCTGTGAAATGGGGACAACAGAAGAGATAGTAAAGGCAGGTGAACTAACCTGTGTAAGGTTAGCCAGGGCTAGTGATAGGAGGGAGGAAATGGTAAGAGATGAAGAAAAGGTCAGGGAAGGCAAGGAAAGCGGGGGTGATAGGATGGTCGAGATGGGAGGCAATGGTAAGGGAGAAGAAGGTGTAGATGCGGTAGAGGGGTATGAAATGGCAAGAGTGGGAGAAATAGGGTTACTAGAATCACTGGAGGAGATTGCCAGTGAGCAAGAAGTGGTAGTGATACCAGAGGCAGGAGAGGTGGAGCGAGATGATTCCTACACTATGACAGCTGAAGTGGTGGGGGAGGTGGATGAAATAGAGGAAGGAGGAGGGATTGAAGTAGAAAGAGTAGAAATTGAGACAGTAGCTCTGGTATCCAGTACGAGAGGTTGGGCAGTTGGAAGAGTTGGATCATCTTTGGTTGCAGCAGCATCCTTGCTAGCTTCTTTTGCTTTTACCTTCTTGGCCCTGGAGGCCTCCCCAGCACTACTTGGCGTATCTTTTCTTTTAGAAGCTCTAGCCCTAGTAGAAGGAGGTTGTTCTTTCTTCTGAGGAGACCTTACTGGAGGCTTCCTCATTTTCCCCGCCCTTGTTGCCAGGGGGCATGTTCCTCACTGTTTGAATTTCTCTCCCCAGCTGGTTCTGGATCATCGACTACCAATATGGGTTCATCCTCCTCTCCACCGGAATCTTTGTCTAATTCCACTGCGGTGTAGGTCAACTGTACTCCTTGCCCCCTCAGAACAGCCACTTACACTCTGACCCATGCCTTACATAATCTAATTGGTTCTTTCATAATCACATCCAGGGAGCTTTCTTCAACGTTAGCCCAATTGGGTAATGGAATAGGTTAGTGGTATTGCGCCTCCCATGGACCCCTAACCATAACATTCTCATCGTCCTGCAACTGATGAGGCACTGCCATTATATGGAATTTCTTAATGAAATCTATGGACAGTCTCGCATGTGCCTTTTTCATGACCTCATAGTCATTAGGACAGTTAGCCCAAAAATCTTCAATATGGACCTTATGAAACAGCTTTTTGCTTACAAATTTTTCCATTACTTTACTGGGGTCAAAGTGACTCCTGGCATTGTAATAGTGCAAATTTAGGAGTTGGAGCTCTTTATCCGAATACTCAGCTGATGCGAGAGAGGGACATGCGTAGAGTCCTTTGCCAAACTTAATAGGGAATTGGACATTTGTTCTATGCAGGTGCTTGAGCTTTCCCGCGCATGGTACTAGTTGCCTAGACAGTTCTAGGAGCACTGTCTTATCATCTGGGTATCGCGGCAATCTGTACGCCATTCCAGTGAAGCCTTGTACTCTAATATATGTGAATTTCTCAAATTGGATATACCACCTACCGTATTAGATTATTTCGTTCATGGCCTCAGCAGAAATCCTTAAGGTTGTATTACCTTGCAACTTCCTTGCTATATACAGGGTGAATGCATCGTTGACCCTCTTGAAATGTATCAAGGATTGAGACGAGGTCAGCTGAGGGTAGCATTCGTATACCTTAACCTGGGTCTTTTCATCATTTCTAATTTCTCCAACCTTGGACAATCTGTCGTAGTGATTCATTCTTACCATTACATAGATGACGTAGGATGTCCACCTGAAATACTTGTTCTCACTGAAGTTGCTGAAAGCTTCATGGATGTTGTCACTGAGGATTTGTGACCAATAGAACTTGGTTCCCTTCAGTATCTCTAAAATTACGATGAACATCCAGTCCTCAAAGGTGGAAGCAGTTGGTAAATCGTATATTCTGCTCAAAAAGGTTACAATATCCCCAATCTCATCATGAAAATCACTTCTGTGTAGTACTATGGGGAGCTTGACGAGAGCAGACTTCTTGCTTTTGACCCAATGGTCGTTTATGTGTTTCCTGCACCCTTCCACATCTTTATTGTATGCTTCCTTGGACACTTGTTTGTCAGGCATAGTCATGGTTTTGTGCAATGGGATGTCCAGCATCTCTGCCAAAGCAGGTGGGGTCAAGTCAGCTAGGACTTCTCCATTAGCTGTCTGGATATAACATCGTATTTGTCTACACAACTACCCATCAATTTTGCACATTGGACTGAGGTTGGAAAGGCAGCTGCTTGCCCAAGCCCTCTATCTCTTAGTATCTTGGCCCTAGGAGTTGGAGTGGGTCCAAAGATTCTGAGTCTAAAGTCATCTAGGTCTATATGACCTAGATCTGTGTCTCCCACATTGCTCCACCCGGAGTGGATTTTGGTCTCTGGAAGAATCCCTTTGAACTTGTACTTCATAGCTTGAGCCCATGCCATCATCTAGTCTGCACAACCGGACCTTATAAGTTTGATATCAGGAAAGTCTCCTAACATACTCCTAGGATTAGACAAACCAATATAAATCTGTCATTCATTACAAGCATGCATTTGAAGGAAAACTAAGTCAAATTGAAAAGACACTACATGTAAGTAGGTATCAAATGTTGCAAGAGATTTCATCAAAACATCATTATTACTAAATCACAACATCAATTTCATTATTCTGAACAACCTTCTCTATGGAAATTTCAACAAATTTGGTCATTTAGAGGGTTGTCCGACCCTCAGTAAGAAAAGCGCTAAAATGGAGGCTATCCGACCTCAGCGGGGAAATCGGATAGGTCTGACCTCGAGTTTGGGCCTTCTTTTCACATTCTTTAAATTTTTCGTCATTTTCAGGGACGTCCGACTTGCACGGAATTTGGAGGTCTCTGACCTCGGATGGTTTGCAAGTCGGTCGGTTGGCAATTTGGCGCAAAACAGTGTAGATGTGGATGCGGCTGCTTCGTGCACGGAAATTAGGTCAGTCTGACCTGCACGGATTTTGATGGGATGCGACCAAGTCGGATGAGGGGTAGTGTAGCGCAGGTCAAACAAGGCATTTTTTAGCGTTGAGTTCGCGGCAAACTTCCGGCGGGGTTTTCGGGCAGCACCAACTTTGTGGGGAATGTTCATCATCCGACTAAGTCAGAGACTGGATATTCTAATGCAAGGTCAGGCCAAGCTATTTTTAGCGCGGAAGGAGTTTATGAGTTTGCAGGGCTTTTGAAACCATCCGACCCAGTTGAAAAAAGGTGTCTCGGTTGCGTGGGTCGGATGATGTTGATTTTAGCGCAACTGGGCGCCAGGCATTTGGCGCGAAATTCCAGAGTGTCAGACCAAGGTATTTTGTTTTGCAGGTTGGTTGGAGCTAGATCTAGTGCTGACCTGTTACGCGAGTTCTACAGGGTGAAATCCCTAAGTTTTTGAAGTTACTTAAGGCCATGATGGCTCCACTCCTTCTCCTAGGTTTTAGACTAGGGCTACAGACTAGGAGACTTAAATTTTACCAAACCCTAGCCCCAAAACCCACGTTCAAATGATCATCCCCTTAAAACCCTAACGGCAAAATACTGGAATTCAACTACTCGAGAACCAAAAAACTTGAAATGACGAAGTTTAAGACCCTACCTGCAACAATGGCGGCGCGGATTTGAATGGCAGGAGAGGTTGCGGGTTCGAGATCGGGTGAGGTCGACAGGGAAGAACGGAGCTCTGAAATTGGCAGTCGAAATGTGATTAAAATGAGTAAAAACCCGTTAATTCTCTATTTAAACTATGGCCAATCCGCCATTAATACGCAGGAGTATGGACTGCCAGTTTGAGATCTTGTGCGGATTTCCTTGGTGTCGGACCTGGCGAAGAATTCAGGTACGTCAGACCTGGTCAGACGGGGCAACCTTCAGCGTGAAGCCTAGAAGTTCAGTTTGCACTATTTCGCAGGGCTTTCCGACTCATCTGACCTGCGGAGCTTTTGGGGGGATCTGACTAAGTCGGAGGTCGATGTTTTGAGCGCAGGTTAGATGAGGCCAATTTTAGCACGAAGGTCTGACAGTGAGGAAATCAGTGCAAAGGTCGGAGTGATAAGGTTTTAGTGCAAAGGTCGGACAAAGCACTTTTCAGCGCTAGGTCTGACAGACATGAAGCTCAGCGCAAAGGTCGGACAAAGCTAAATGTAGCGCAAAATACCAATTCAAGGGCCTGAAAGGGAAAGTAACAACCTACCCTAGTAGATTTTGAAGTGATTTTTCAATGTCATCCTTCTATCTAGGTCAAAATGCACTTGTGACCACACAATCGCTTTAGTAGACCAAAAGACCAAATGACTCTCTAGCCAAATCAAAAAAAAAAGGGCGAAGGGGGTCTCCATTTATAGAATGGGGTGTGTGTGCAAAGCACAACAGCTGGTATCTCTACATGTGGTTTGACATGTGGCTCAACACATAGCTCAACACGTGGCTCAACTGTAGCCGGTGGTAATCTCTCTAGAACTGCCTGTAGTGCCTAAAGAATTTGCAGTCCTAAGTTAGGTGCCTGCGGTGCCTATGATGCCGGCGAACCCTGTCCCTCAGCTGATGAATCACTACATATCTCAACAAACTCACTTACACGTGAGCGCACTCGTCTTGATCTAGGAGGCATCCTACACGAACAAGGTATTTACAAATTAATTGAAATTGCGGACTAAATAATGTGCCCAAACAAGCCCAATGTTTAAACTCGGGCTCTGATACCAAATGTCATGCCCACCTTTCCCATGTGGTCACAACACATAACACACGTGTCATGTCCATATTCTCCATGTGGTCATAACATGAAACATCAAAAATGTTTCCCACCCGACTCCAGAAACTCCCTTGGGCGCAACATGCGCGCTCGGAGACAAACACACAAAGGCGAAGACCTCAGTTAAAGTTAGGGTAATGCAAAGTCCTTTTGTATCCCTTGCGATATGATAGTCTACTAAGGGGGTTATGCGATGTGAGGAGCATCGCCATTAGGGTTAGATTCAATTTTGAGTCCAACCCTAAGTTTCCTAAGTGAAGTGAAATGATTTCGACATGTGTCGAAATCAAACCCTAGGAACTCGAAATAAATAATTAAATTAAAAACATCTAGATCATGCTTAAATCTATTGATAATTTAAATGCGATAAAGCGGATAGGAAAATAAATCACTAAGTTACCCAAATTACTCTAGGCAAATTTTGGCAGCATAATGCCTCTAGAGCATTCATGGAAAAATAATTAAAAGAAAACTCCACTAAGCCTTTCAAATAAAAATTAATTAATATTAAATACGCCCTTAAAAACAATCATTTCAAAATTAACATTTTCAGCCAAGTATTTAGATTAAATAAAATTAATTAGATTGAGCTACACAATTAAAGGCATTAAATTAATATAGTATAATCTAACTCCTAAAAAAAACTTCCAAATGCAATTACTAAAATCTCCATTAAAATCCCCTAGAATATTTAATTAACATGGCCTAGGTTTTTTCTTTTAAATATAAGCCCACCATAATAAATTAAGCACAAACATTAAAAATTAAGGCCAAATTCAAAATGGAGCCACAAGTCAAAAGCTTATAGATTAAAATTTCCCTTCAACAAGTAAAAGACAAAAAGAAAAGAGGAGAGGGCAAGTAATAAATCTGTGTATCCCAAAAAAAAAACAATTCCCATTTTAGAAAAAATCCCCAACAACCCTAATATGCATTCCCACTAATAAAATATTCCTCTCAACTCAAAAACCCTAATCTCATTCATTATTCTCTATTATCCCTCTCAACTCTCCAAACCCTATTCTTTTCTCTTCCTTGTTTTTCCTTTCTCTCTTATTTTTTTGTTTTGTTTGTAGGTTCAAGATGTGGGTAGCCATGGAGACCATTAAACAAGAGGTATATACAGTGATAATGTATTTTCTATTTTGTTTACTTATTTTGGATCACGTGTTGAGCCGCATGTTGAGTCGCGTGTTGAGCCATTCCAAACTAGCATATATATATACATATATATATATATATACATATATATATACACATATATATATGTATATGTATATGTATATGTATATGTATATGTATAGGTATATATATACATATACATATACATATACATATATATACATATACATATATATATAGATATATATATACATATATATACATATAGATACATATACATATATGTACATATACATATATATACGTATATACATATATATATATATATCACATTAAATAAATGTTGCAGGTTAAATATAATACAAGTTGCAGGTTAAAGATTCAGACGATGGATGAAGGCTGAAACGCAGGTTAAGGTACAGTCTGCGGTGTAACCCATGGCGTTGGGCGTCAAAAGAAAGTGAAAGCACAGGGGGTCCCGCCCACCCTCCACCGAATGGTGCGAGGTGGACGAGAGGACCATCCCCCCCCCCCTTACTTTTTTTCAAAGAAAGTCTCCATGGTGGCAGCCAAGGCCGCCGCCCATCCCAAACAAAAGCTTGGACCATTCGGCCTAGCCGTTAGGGTTTTGACCCAACAACAAAAAAAAACATTTTTTAATTTTTTTATTTATTTACTATCTCTGTTGTGAATAAAACACACATAACCAATAACACCTATTATATATATAAACACACACACACACACACACACACACACACACACACACACACACACACACACACACACACACACACACACATATATATACTCTCAATTATATATAAATGCAATTGTCAACTGCTCAACAATATATTGGTATATATATATATCCATTTTACAATAACTCTTTGCTGCTAAATATAAAAATTTCCTACCATATAAATAACCAACAAGGATGAAGTTTACAACCAGATATAATAACTACATTTCTATCTAATTTACATTAATTGTTCATTAGTTCATCATTGTATCTTTTTTTTTTTGCAAAGTTACACAGTAACCAAATTTTCACAGCAATTATTAAAAACCTTCCTTTTTTTTGACAATAAAACAGAGATAACACTTCCAACAATAAGGTAAACTAAGTATTATTTTCTTTCTTTTTGAATCTATGAGATATATCTAATTCCTTCATTTTCTCAACAATGCAGTACTATTTTTTTTTTGAAAAACTAAAATAGAATTTTAAGTGCATTCTTTTTTTTAGCTAAACAAGTCCAACAACAATTATATATCTTCCTTTGAACAACCAAAATGTAAAACAACAACATATAATATTTGCAACAACAATAAGGGTAATGGTACAATATTTTCCTTCTCATAGAAATCCCATTGCATTACAAACAACAACTTCACATTGTAATATAACATGGATACATAAAGGAAATTACAGTTACAATAAGAACAAGAGAGCTCACTCTCATAATAAAGTTTTACAACAATGCCTCTTGGCCATGGCTTCAAAAAGCCATACAAATACAAAACACAAAACATAAGTAAAGAATTCTGCCTCTAAGCTCCATTTTCTCAAACCTGCAATAAAACAAAGGGGAACTTTTCCATGCCCACAAATGCTCTCCACCCTACCATAGACCTGAAAAGGGATCACCCCTGAGCTAGGAGATCATCCTCACCCAGTTCCACACCACAAACACATTGACTAAAAACTCACAAACAAGAAGAACACCCAACCATAGTTTTACACACAACAAAATCCATGGAGAATGGATTTAGGGGGTAGGAGAGTGGACAACTCTCTACTCAAGAGGTGCACTCCTAAAACCCAAATTCTCATAATGCTCAAATACAAGGCCTCAAGCCTTAAACACCACAATAATGATATAACATCTCCAAGGCACTCATGCCTTCTCAAGTAAACTCATAGGCACTCATGCCTTATCAAAATAAACTCCATACTTCTCCAAATGCTCTCAAAGCCATTAAAATGTCACATAGATCAAGAGGGTGACCTCAAGGAGGTTCACTCCTCTCCCACCCCATACAAGATGTGCTCTCCAAAAATGGGAGCCTCATCCATACAACCACAATAAACCCCACAACACAAAAAGATTCAAACACATAGAACTTAAACCACACAATGAAAGTAAAATACAAGAGAAAGGCTTCATGCCTTGAAGCTTACGTATTCAAGCCCAATAATGGAAGAAATTTGATGAAGAGCTTCCCAACTTTCTCCAAGCTCTTGACTCCAAGTCTCCAAATCTAGCTAACTCTCCCCAAATCCATTATCAAAAGAAAACAAGTGAAAAACAAGAACCCTCTCCCTCTCTTCAAGAGGGAGTATTATAGGCTCCTCTCAAGAGCCTTGCGGAATGAGAAGGTGACACATGTCACCTTCTCCTTCCTCCTCACAACCCACTTGCAAGCTCCATGGGATGTGGAGGTGACACATGTCACTCCCATCCCACCAAGCCTCACTCTCTCCACATGTGCTCTCACACATGTGTGAGAGCAAAGGTGGAGAGAAGGAATCTCACAAGGTGGACTCCAAGAGGATAAGCTATGACACTTGTCATAGTCCTATTCTTCAAAGAAATCCCATTCACTCCAAGATGCTCTCACACATGTGTGAGAGCATTGGAGATGGGTTTCACACACTTGGGAGTCTTGAAGACTCCCCAAGTCTTCAAGGCAAGGGAACCAAAGCCTTGGAAGGAGGAGTGAGTCATGATTGAATGCTTGACCCATTCACCACTCCTTCCAAAATTTGAATTTCGTCACTTTACTTCAAGGTGAAGTTAAAGTGACTAGATGGAGGTTACCCTAGGGTTTAGCATGCTCAAATGGGCTCTAGACCCTAGGGGTATAACCTAGGATCAAAATTAACCCAAAATAAACACCTTATGTAGCATAAAATCACATAAAAAGGCCATAAAAATAATTAGCACTAAAATGTGCCAAATCAAACATTACATTTCACAACACCATAATTAAATCAATTAGAAAGGGGTAGACCTAATTGAAAGGACATCAAAAGCATATATCACAAGAAATTATCATGCAATACACATATGACCTTGGTCCCTCTTGGGACTAGGTCGATTTACACATAATTCACATAGGGGTGTGGGATGATCTCCGATTTTCCATGGGCATGGAAAATCATCTGCACACTTATGAAAACAAATTAGTAACACATGTATATCATAGCTGAAGTGAAAGAAAGCACACACATAATGTCACACAATCATCATATCCTCAATAATCAACACATAACATCATTGATAAGAGTTACTATCTACTACATTTCTAATCATCAACTCAATTTCAGGATTGCATAATAATTCATTCATTACCTATCCACTAACATTTAAATTTCATCAAAATCAAATAATGCATAACATTATAATTTTAAAATAAATCTAACATGTAAACTATAATCAACATCATAGCATAGTCCATCTAATCCAATCATAGCATAAGAAATAAATCCTGAAGGTCTGCAAAATGAGATCAACAGTCCCAAAGTCCATATGTCATCAAAATGTAAATGTGATGTAAGAAAAATATTGGAGTGATATAAATAGGCCTCACATCAAACAACTTTCCCAGGACTAATGATGTGAAGGAAAATGTGCATTAGGTTACTAATATTTCAATTTTTCATCCATTCAAACCAAATGCACCTAGGTAGTTTACTAAGCTTAAAAAATCTATAGATGACATTCTTCAAATCTTGTTGAGTGTTAATTTATTGCACTCCCTCTAATTCATCCACTATATTCTAATAAACCATTTCCTAGGACATGCAATGATCAAATATTTTGTAATTTTAAATGAGTTAAAGGCTATTATACTCAATCTTGCATTGCCCTTAAAAACAAGATACAAGATCTCATTGGCAACAACATTATCAAAGTTGAATGCATTAATGACAATATAAATCCATTAGTTGCACCTCCCAATAGTAAATTTCAAACAAAAATCCTTTTCCATTCCATTCAAACAATGTTGAGGGACACAACACATATGAGGTTGATGATGAACAAGCTTTTGTGGGAGCTATTGAAGCTAATGCTACATCTTCCTCTCCTCCTACTTTGCATTGATTGCTTTTTTTGATAAGGAGATCACACAAAATAATAACTATGGTCCATTATACATACCTATCAATTTCAAATAATCATCTCCTATTGAATTTCTTATTGATCTAGTATAATATTGACAATGAAGAAGCATTGCTCAATACTCACATTAGGTATCAAGAATATGCACTTTCTGGGATTTCATTAAAGATGACTAATAGAATGTTAATCAACATATTGGGATACATTATCCTATAGTTAAGAGTTGGACCTAAAGAGATACCTTTTTTATGCCATGCGATACTATCCTCCAACAAATTTGGTGTATTTCTTGGGTGACCATGGATTGAACAATCTAAAGTAGTCCCTTCCATTTTGTATCGATGTGATAAATTTGTACACAAAAGAAGTATGGTAAAGATTGGAAAGTATTATTGCAAGCCAATGTCTAATGCTAGCAACTTACATTGGGTACATTTGTGAAGACACAAGAGGATGTACCTTATGAAAGGCATAATACTATGCATGATTTATAAAAGATATATTTTGATGAATTACAAAGAATTCAAAAGAGGTTGGATAAAGACTTTCTAAAACCAAAGGAGCCTCAAATTGTACAACCTATACTTAACAAGCATAAGGGCCTTGATAAATGTATGCCTTCTAATGATCCTTATGAAGAGAAAGTTACTCATGTCGGCTTATTTCCTAATCCATGCTTGTCATACATTCCATGTTTACTATGATTTGATTATGCTATTTGTGATTATTCACACATGTTATCATGCTTTAATGATTATGATATTTAGCATTCTATGATGTGTTCCCATTGCCTATTTATTACTTGCTACAATCCTATAGTGCTATTCCTTGCTTTTAGAGCTTACACATTCAACCCACATTATTATTTCACACTCTTAGAGTTACCCTACTATTGGGGGTTAACTTGTGTGAACCCCATTACATATTATTCTTTTATGGACACATCCTTACTATTAGGGCCATCATGCCTTCCCCCACATCATTAGTACTTACATTGATATATCATACTTTTTACCATACTAGTTGGGGGTATCATGCCTTCCTCTATTCCATTTTTATCTAGATTGTTTTATTTTCCTACTAGAGCCATATCTCCTTTTGAGTGAGGGCATCCTACCTTAAACCCCCCTCTTGTCTTATGGCATCATTACTTATCATCTTTACATTAGTGGGGCATCACACCTTCCCACACCACTATTACCTCATGACATCACTTACATTACCACTAGGGACCATCACCACTATGTACTCATGCTACCATATTAGAGGCATATACCTTTTCTATTGCTCTATACACTTACATGGGTGTCCTGGACATTAAGGATCACATCACCATTCATACTTGTCGATGTTGGGTGCAACCTTATACCATGAGATTCATCTCCAACTTGTATGATTTCCTTGCTTTGTCATTCTATATATTTTACCCCTTGGTACACAATTAGAGTTACAAATTTACATGATTTATACATTCACACATTTATCCTTAGATTACATTTATATTTTATGTACCATTTTCCCCCTCTCCTACAATTCCTTACTCCCTGTGAATACAACCAATTATAGGGGCATATAATATCACTAACATTCTAATGATCAAGTTTTCAATATCATCCCATCACAACCAAGTAAAGTAGAATTGCATCATTTTTTGAGCAAGTGTGGAATTCTCCAACTTCACTCATTTCTTGTCTTTCCTATTTCTTAGATAGTCAAGCAAGCTCATATTTTGTACCTAGTTTTCACTTGTGAGACAAAAGCTATTCAGTCCATACTTTTATTTTATCTTGCAAGTTCCCATGGAGAGCATATGTTGAATGAAGGACTTACACAATTAAATTCAATAGGGTCCATTACTTTATATGGACTTGTGAAATGTTCTTTTAAGTCTAAATATTTACTTATATGCATGTTTGTGAATGCTACATACTTGAGATACGTGATCATTCTAGGATTCACATGCACCTCAAAGTGGGGGCAAGATATAATGGTGAAATTTGCATACTTGTCCTATTACCCATTTAATTTTCTACCCATTTTAGGAGAATGTGTTAATATAACTACATATCAACAAATGGTGTTGTAACGTCAGAAAATGTCCCCTTGGGGGCTTTTCCCTCATAAGGTTTAGCTCCCGGGTCTTTTGCATGCATTTAGGACATCTTAGTTCATAATTTGGCATCACGATGGAATGAGCCATAGGTAACATGACAAATGGGACCTAGGAGAGCCCCTTGAGTTGTACCCTACCCAAAATAGGGGGGAGGACTTGGGCGTCTGCGCCCTAGTCCTGCCCTATTTTGGGGCAACCCCAATTTCTGGGTATTAGTTTATGATCGTTATTTGGGTCCTTTGCCAACACGGTAAGTTTGAATTACAAAAATCTTGGCGGGAGTGTTTGTAGTTGCATATAAAAACATGTTTAGGCATTCATTTGTAAACTAGAGCATTACTAGATGATCATTGTGAACTTTAGTCATTCTCAAGGTGATTTAAGGCTTTCATTGTGTTGCAAGATCATAATTGCGTTGTCTATGTGTTTGTGTTTGCAGATTTGAGCATCCATTCATCATGGAATGAAGAGCATCTTCCTCCCATGATATCTTCACTACAAGGTGACATTATATTGTGTTTTCATCATCATTTCCTTTGGTTTTTTCCTCTGCCTCACAAGGGCATGCACTCTCTATCTGACAACGGTGTTCAAAGACTTAAGTGTCCTCTAGGGCTTAACTGAGGCAAGCCTCTAACACCACAACCCCCTACCAAATTCTTGTGATTGCAGGTTACAGGTGTTGCATTTAGAAAAAGTGAAGTTGCAGGAAGGATTGATAGACATCAAGGATTTAGGATTTGAAAAGAAGCAGGACACCAGGGCATTTCTAGGACTTGGGTGCTCACTCTAGTGTCCTCCGCAGCTGAATTTCTAGAAATAGGAGTTACAGTGCTAATTAGTGTCGAAAGGAGGTCCAGATCCCGCAAAGAAATTGGTACCTTGGACTAGGGCGCCCGCACCAGTGTCCCTGACTATTCCACCTTGGAACCCTGAAAATAGGTACTCTATGATTTGCTATTTTACTTCTGTCTGCAAGAGCTTTTTCCGTTATTCGTTAGTTTATTGTCGTATTTGCATAATTAGGGTTTTAATGGTTAATTGAGCATAAGAGAAGATAAATTGGTGATTAAATTCCCTAATCCAAGTCTCCCTACATCTCACAGTGATCTAGGGTATGATAGTGAATTGCCACTCGACCCTAGATCCTTGAATGTAAAGTGGAAAGGCAGATTCAAACATCAAAACACTAAAACATTAACAAATCCAGTTTTCCACTAAACATTTTGGTGAACCCATGTTTTTGGACTTAAATTGCAACTTGATGACTGTGTGTCTTCAGATTTGGATTGATTTCATTCATTCATATAGTCTTTCATTTTATTACATTGAGAAAAATTAAAAAAAAATGAAAATTTTGGAAAATTCAAAAAATTATATTGTTTGGCTTACTAAATTGCATCAATTCTTTCTAAATTTTCCTAATTCATGATTTTTGCATCAGATATGATATAAACTATAGAAAAACACAAAAATAAAATCATTTGCATTGCATTTTCATCATTAATTTGCTAGGCTTTTGTAGAAATTTTAACAATTTTCATTAAACTTAGTAATTCCAAAATCTAGGGTTAGTAGGAAAAATCTTATTTCAGATTTTTCTACTAATTTTAGAGGCTCATTCAAATTTTTATTTGTCTGTAGTCTTTTATTTTAGTGTAAATTTGCATTTAGATTTAAAATATTTGCTTTTTGTATTGAAAATTTCAACAAAAACTAGCAATTTTTATGCATTTTCATTAGATTTGCATTGGCATTTTGCATATTAAAGCTTGAAAATAATTTTTAGATTTGAGATTAATTTATTTTTATCATAAATCAGACTTCAAAACATTCACATAGCATTTTGTCCCAAGATCTCAAACCTAGGGCTTCAAAAACAACGATTTTCACTAAAATTGACCCTATCGGCTCTATAAACTTGCACCATAGGCGTGTTGTGAAAATTATTTTGCACTAATTGGATGTTATCAGGGTAATCATTTTCTTTCCCTCATAAAAATTTTCACAACACCCTTTTAACGGGCTCTTGTATTTAAAATTCGGTGAAAAACTACACATTTTGACTATTTTTGCCCTAGGGTTTGACCTAGTTTGCACTCCAAGCGTGTTGTGATCAATTTTATGGATTGATGTGGCTGATATCATTGATATTATTTGTTGTACCTCCTGATATTTATTATAACACCTCCTTTGCTAGGTCTTGGAATTGAAAAATCGTGAAAAATTGCATATTTTGCTATATTTTCACTAGGGTTTTACCTTAAGTGGCACGAAAAGCGTGTTGTGTTGGGTATTTTGGAACAAAATGGCTTTTATTACTGATATTATTTTATTTCCATCATAATTTTCCTCACAACACCCTTTGTCATGCTCTTTTGCATTGAGTTTTGGTGAAAAAAGTGCCTATTTTGACATATTTTCACTACATTTTGACTTGGCATTATCTTGTATTTGCATCAAGAGTGTGTTGAGAGTGATCATATTGATATTTTGGACTAATATCAAACATATAATTTTCTTCCCTTCATCAAAATCCTTACAACACCTTTATTTCATTCATTTGCATTGAAAAAGGTACAAAAAACCAAGCATTTTGGCCTTTAATCATATCTTTCTATTAGGATTTGTTCTCTCAATTTGTGTGTTGTGTGTTGTATGCTTTTGTATAAGATTTATGACACATTGTCCTAAAAACAATATCCCTTTGAGAAAAATTAAAAGGTTAATGGGATCTAGTGCTCTTGAAAACGACATTCTTACCTCTAATAATCATTTGAGCACCTTCTTTACAAAGGGAGAAACTCAAATTGTGCAAGATATTATACATCCTCTAACCACAATGGAAGAACAAACTTTTCATGATGTTGATAATACTATTGAGGCAACAGGATATGTATCTGATGAGCAAATAGAAAAATTGGATAAAGAGCTAGCTGAATTTCAATCATTTATGGAAAATGAGAGAATAGCTGAAGAAGTTGTCCCTACAATTCATAATATAAGAGAATTGATAAAAGAGGGACAAGATGGTGTAAATGCAATTTGTGGTCTAGCACATATTGTACAAACCAATATCATGTTGGTGACCAAATGTGCACAAGCAATAAATAACACTTCATCACCATCTCATACTTAAGTATCCATACCTATACCATCTACGGGAATATCAACTTTTACATCAACAATCTTAACAACTGATGCAAATGCTTGTAGTAATGCTACCACTAGTATTGGAGTATCTAATGGCACTAATTACAAAGTTGTGGGATTTGATTATCAAAATTTGATTCCTAAAGGGACCTCCTCTATGCATAATTGTTCTCATCCACCTATCTATTCCACTCATTTCCAACCACCTATTACATACTCACAACCATATTCCACCTATCACTACGTCCGACCACCGTTAACATATTCTCAACCTCCGCCTATCATATCTCAAGCTCATTCATCTCCTCACTTTGGTTCCAATTCCTCACAACAAACCACATCTCCCAATGAAGCCATCCTAAACCAACTTTTATAGGGCATGACTGCCTTGCAACAAAAGGTAACAAACTTGACAAATTCGTCACAGCCTAGTCTACCAACATACCATGCCCGTAATCCCCTTTCCTATGCAATCTTGAGAACTCCTATGCCTAAGAGGTTTGAAACTCCCCGCTTTGAAAAATATGGTGGAAAAGGTAATCATAATATCCATGTGGCAGCATTTACAGCTATGTGTAGTAATTTTTATTTTGAAGAGGATTTCTTGGCAAAACTTTTCCTGCGATCTCTCAAAGATACTGCTTTAGAATGGTTTTGCTCTTTGCCTCTGAATTCAATACACTCCTTTTCACAATTGATTAATCAATTTTTACAACATTTTCAAGCAAATATCAGACCCCAAGTCACTCTTATTGACTTGGTTCATTGTAAACAAAGTCCGAAAGAGAAGTTGACTGAGTTCATTAGTCAGTATCAAGGACTTTATGCATAGATTCAGTATCAAATGAAAGATGAATATGTTCAAAAGATATTCGTTACAAATTTACAACCTAATATTCATGATAAAATCCTCTTGATGAAATATAACTCCTTTCAACATTTATGCATTGCCCTTCGTGATTATCAACTTTCGTCTAGTCAGTATGAAAACCAAAACTCATTGGCTCAAATTGGTCAATCCTCAGGTGGATCATCACAAAACAACTTTAAGAGGAATAACAATAATAGGGGTTTCATCAAGTTCAATGGACCAAATATGAATGTGTCTGCTATAAATAATCCAAAGAAAGCATCATATCAACCAAGAAAGTTTACTCCGATATCTGAGTCCTATCATTCTATCATGAACCAAGCTATGAGTAATAACATTCTGAAGCTTCCCCTGATCAAGCCTGTTGATCCTAGTAAACAAGGACCTTACTTCGATGCTAATGCCTTTTGTCATTATCATCAAAAACAAGGACATGACACTAAGTGATGTATGCGTCTTAAACATGAGATACAGGACCTTATTGATTCAAATGTCATCTAGGTATCAGGTGTGAATGATAATGGAAACAAGTTGGTTGCTCTGCCAAATCAGAACTTACAAATCTTCACTAATCCTTTCCCTAAGCATACTGAAAACAATATGGTGGAACAAGGTTTAGTGGAAGTAGATGAGGATGATTACTTGGACTATGATAGCATTGTGGGAATGATTGAAGTCGATAAGAAACAAGGGGATAATCCACCTCGTCCGCGAAGAAATGGAATTTATGCCGAGGTTCCTCCTCCATTATCCTTATATGGATCAGGATATAATCAAAATGTATCAGAAAAGCAAGAACAACAACTGATACAGATGAGTAAGATGTACAGGATGATTCCTTTTACCGTTCTAGAAAGATTCAACAAAGAAAACTCGCTAAAAATTAGAAAAGAGTAAAATGACAATCAACAGTCATAAATAATAGTGGTTTTTCCCCTCATAAGCAACAAAAAGTCTCATTTAAACAAGGATTTAAGGAAAAAGCATCATATGATAACAAACAAGACTTTCATAAGAACCACTCAAATTTTGCATTAAATATGATCGAATACCTCTCCAAGAGGTTCGCGAGCTCTAAGATATAATACGAAGACCCTACAGGTAAGTATCTCTAACCCTTTATCTCTCTCGTGATGTACTTCTCTCGTGATGTGTTATGTGTTGTTTAGGCCTCCTGGGATGACCTGTGATTCTCTTGTAAGATTCAAGATACCAGGAGACCACCTCTGTTGTGACCTTCTTCTATTTGTATCATCATTCTTCTAAATTGCTCTCTCTCTCATTTCACTGTTGTGTGTTGTGTCTTACGGACATAATGTCGCAGTTGGTGACACTGGGGGCACCCTCCTACGTGACTGTCCCTAAGACACTTGTTTCTCCTCTCTTATTTATTGTTTCCCTTCCTCTAGTGTTTCTATCTAGCAGGCGGATGATGACAAAAATTTATACTGATGCGAACCTAGGGTCCCTTTCGAGAGTAATCAAAAATTAGACTTAGTTCCTAATATGACGATGGGGTTGTACATCTTATCTGACGCTTGGCTAGTGGAAGCACTCATGCTTTCTGCATAGTGAATTTAATGATGTTTCTATCACATTTACAAACCTTAACAATACTATTGCTTCGTGCACCTTTTGTTTGTCTTTGAATCTAGCCTTGGTGGTACTCAATTCAGAGAGCTTCGTGATATGGCCCCATGGTTATCCTCAAACTCCAAATTCATTATATAACCTTGGCTCTTTGTGTGGTTAATCATATACATTGATGTTGTTGTTTATCATGATCTTGTAGACACTAACATGTTTCTTGCAAGGATGTGTTTGTGGGAACAGTTGACGATTGTAAAGTACATGTCACCTCTAGGGGGCATGGGCTTTGTGAAAGTCGATGTTTCCTTGTGTGTTTTATTCCTACCTTAACGTGCTTGATATCGATAACTGATATCAACCACCTTAAGGTGGGGGCATATATAAGGTAAGATGTCTGTTATAGATGTTAACAGTGTGTTTGACCTCAGGTGCAAAGACCTGCGCGATGAGTGCATCATGCATCCTGAGTTTGTTTGCAATCAATCAATCAATCATGTAAGCCCTCTGCGGAGGTGGGATATCAAGCATATCCTTTTTCTTAAGCCCTCTGAGGAAGCAGGAATTATGTATTTCTCGAAGCAAATTGCACATCCTATCATTTTCAAAAGTCCTCTGCGGAGGCGAGGAGTGGTTCTGTGACTAACTCAACCCTTAAGCATGTCTTTGGTGATTGTTGTGGCGAAGCCCAATCATCGGTGTGTGCCTGTAATGTGCCTAAGATGGTGATGAGCCTAGAAATAGGGAACACACCATCACTTGTCTGCCGTGTTTTCTCTGTGTCTTCAAGTGTGTGTGTTTTGGTGTGCTTGTTTTGTGTGGCATGTTTGCTGCCCCATATGCAAAATAAAGACCAACGCCTTCAGGTTGTGCTTCTTGCATTTTAGGAGGTTTTGCATGTCTTGCATGTGTGTTGCCCCATATATATAAAGACCTGCGTGATGAGTGCATCATGCATTATGGGAGGTTTGTTTACCTTCTAGTACTTGCATCTGTATTTCATATATATGAAAGAAAAAGAAAAAGAAAAGAAATCATGCTTGTCTTCCATGCATTAATGTGTCTTCTATGCATCGACTGTCTTCTCCATGTTCTGCGTGACTGTAACTGTCTTCTCCGTGTTTTGCATGCCTGTTACTATTTTCAATGTGATTGGTGTGTCGTCTCCATGCTTGATGTGTTTGTTGTGTTTGTGACCTTACTTTAATGCATGTATTGGCCTCGTGTTTATACATACATTAAAGTGGGGGCTAAATGTAACGTTGGAAAATGTCCCCTTGGGGGCTTTTCCCTCATAAGCTTTAGCTCCCGGGTCTTTTGCATGCATTTAGGACATCTTAGTTCATAATTTGGCATCCCGATGGAATGAGCCCTAGGTAACATGACAAATGGGACCTAGGAGGACCCCTTGAGCTATACCCTACCCAAAATACAGGGGGAGGACTTGGGCGCCCGCGCCCTAGTCCTGCCCTATTTTGGGGCAGCCCTAATTTTTAGGTGTCAGTTTATGACTATTATTTGGGTCCTTTGCTGACATGGTAAGTTTGAATTACAAAAATCTTGGTGGGAGTGTTTATAGTTGCATATAAAAGCATGTTTAGGCATTCATTTGTAAACTAGAGCATTACTAGATGATCATTGCAAACTTTAGGAATTCTCAAGGTGATTCAAGACTTTCATTGTACTGCAAGAGCAGAATTATGTTGTCTATGTGTTTGTGTTTGCAGATTTGAGCATCCATTCATCATGGAATGAAGAGCATCTTCTTCCCATGATATCTTCACTACAAGGTGACATTATATTGTGTTTTCATCATCATTTCCTTTAGTTTTTGCCTCTTCCTCACAAGGGCACGCACTCTCTATCTGACAAAGGTGTTTAGAGACTTAAGTATCTTTCAAGGCTTAACTGAGGCAAGCCTCTAAACACCACAACCCCCTCCCAAAGTCTTATGATTGCAGGTTACGGGTGTCACATTTGGAGAAAGTGAAGTTGCAAGAAGGATTGGCAGACATCAAGGATTTAGGATCCAAAGAGAAGTAGGACACCAGAATATTTCTAGGACTTGGGCACTTGCTCTAGTGTCCTCTGTAGCTAAATTTCTAGAAACAGGAGTTACAGTGCTGATCAGTGACAGAAGGAGGTCTAGATCCCGCAAAGAAACTGGTACCTTGGACTAGGGCACCCGCACCAGTGTCCCTGACTATTTCACCTCGAAACCCTGAATATAGGTACCCTGTGATTTGCTATTTTACTTCTGTCTACAAGAGCTTTTTCTGTTATTTGTTAGTTTATTATTGTATTTGCATAATTAGGGTTTTAATGGTCAATTGAGCATAAGAGAAGATAAATTGGTGATTAAATTTCCTAATCTAAGTTTCCCTACATCTCATAGTGATCTATGGTATGATAGTGAATTGTCACTTGACCCTAGATCCTTGAATGTAAAGTGGAAAGGTGGATCCAAACATCAAAACACTAAAACATTAACAAATCCAATTTTCCACTAAATAGGTGTGATCTTGTGCAAAGTTGGGCTCATTGCCCTAGCCTTCCCCTATCCTCATGTACACACATTCCTACACATTTATCCATATATTGTCCACTCCTACACATCTCCAATACATACCACATTTACTGCATCTACCTTGACCAAACATTCATTCCTTGTACAAACTCTACAGTTCCGTCATCTTGAGTCATTTTCATGAGTGCAAGGTTGGCCTTGTGTTCACAAGTTTGACCCCCAACTTTTCAAAAATCAAATTCAAATTTGGCTGACTCTTGCCCATTCCATGAATTGTTATGAATCGACTAGACACATGTTTTTGTGATTTGATGCTATGTTCTTGTATTTAAAAGCATTAATTTGTGTTCATTTTATATCCTCTTGCATTCAATCACCCTCTCTCATCTTATAACCATTTAAGGAGCAATTAATAGTGGAACACTTCAATTTGGTGAACTCAAATAAATTTGCATATTCATTCTAGGGAATTAATTGTTATATACTAATCTTTTGTACATTTTTCTAGGGGTTGACCTAGGAGACTTCTGACATATTGACAATCCTCTAAACATATTTCTAAATACTACAAGTCTTCAGAGAAGAGCAAAAGATAGAGCAAACATAAAGTGAACTAGGTGAATTAGAGAGGACTGCAAAACTATAGAGATTAGATTTATGCGACAACAAAATGAATTTGTAGACCAGAAAAAAAAACCTGAGGTGTAGACTTGACCCTAGATAGAACTCACATCTTGCATAAAATCTAATGCATTACACAAACATATAGACATCATTTACCAGTTCAATCATAGTCAAATCCAAAATCTACATCATAGAATTTAATCTACATTCACTTACAATTAGTTATTAACCTTTACACTTACATAATTTTCTTACATATAATTTTAAAAAACCAATTATTAACATTTTTATTAATTGTCCCCTTACTGTCAATAATAATCTTCATTTCAATTGATATACATAATAAATAAATATGTGCATTGGAATATGCAATGAGAATATTGCAATTAATTATTTCTAACAATGATTATGTAAATTATCAATTGCACAGCTCACATTTACCATATAAATGATACTGGTTGTATCATGAAATAGTATTTAGGGCTCTATCCTAGCGGTGCACTAAGATTTAGGTCCACAGTAAATAGTAGAGTGCCTTCATAATTCTTTGTCCTTTCTTCAAAGATAAAAATATTCTATGTTGAGAGAGACATGCTTTCATAAAAAATAAAGCTACGCCTCATCTTAAAGATAAAAGTCATATAGAAATTATTAAATTTGGGAATGAAGGTTTTATTAAAAAAAATTTACTTATATAGTGTACTTGTCATCTACATAATGGCTTGGATTTGGGCCTAAAATATGTGCCCATATTTAGATGCTCTTTAGAGATGCCAATTATCATGTGGTGGTTAATAAAGTTTTATCAAACTCCTTTCCCCTATAGAGTTCTATCAAGCAATGCTATCCTTTATCTCCCTTCCTATGTGTTCTTACTATTGATACCTTGGCATATATGTTACAAAAAGCTAATCAGCTTGGTCTCATTTGAGGTGTCTCCATTCCTCAAACCAAGGTGGTAATTAACTCTCATTTTTTTTATGACAACCTTCTTTTTCTACAAAATTTTGAATCTAGATTGAATAACACTATGGATATTTTGAACCTTTATTGCTTGGTTTTGGGATCTCAACTTGCTCATCATAAAACAAATTTCTTAATAACTCAAATTGACCATGTTCCTCACTAGATCCCCAATAATTGGAAAGAAATTAGACATGGGAAAATTACCTGCTATTTGGATATGTCAAGACTCTCAACTATCACAAAAGTAAAATAAAGTAAATAATCCATTTAAATTACAACATCACAAGTAACGAAAGTAAACTGAAGTAATTAATCCAGTTAATTACAAATTTACAAGTAAAAGATAAATCTCATAAATATAAATCAATAAAAGTCATTAAATCTTACAATAAGTTTCGTGCTCAATCCAGGTGATAGCGCTATAAAATAATGTACAAAGTCCATTGGCATTCATGCCATATTACATCCAATTACAAGTTACAATAATCATGTACAAGTATAAATAAATCAATATACTCCCTAGTCGCCACAAACCAAATGGTTCTCCTGCAAGCTGAGAGACGGAAACATAGCTCAGGTGCTTTTCCACCCAACCATGAACCAATTACATTTCCTTGGATCCCTTCATGACACGAAGGAAACCCAGCCCTACAAGAAACGTCTAGCAACCTGGAACAACTAGCAGGTGGGAACACCTGATGGAACTTGATGTCTAATGTGCAATTCTAAATAATGAAATGCAGATTGTCTCACAACAAGATGCGGCAAAGATATATATCAATAATTTTGCTAGACAAAATATTCATCTTTTTCAATGATAGCTCATTTAGATCTAAACCTTTGAAACATAGTAACCGGTCAATTCCTAAAAAGAGGAAAAGCCATCTCTGATAATCCACATTCGACATCCTAGCCCAAAAGTAACCCAATAACATTCGTAGATAAAATCTACTTTCTTTCCCCAAGAAACAAGTAAATAAACAATAAAATAAAATAGTCAAAGTTCTCCTATAATTCATCTCTAAATCCCTTTTCCCAAAACATCAATCATGAAAACACACTTTCAGCAAATAATTCATCATTTGTTCATACAATTACATCTATAAGGCTATTAAATTGGTTTTATAACCTAGCTCATATTTCATTCAATTTACATAATATATTAAGTTTTCTAATTTATTCAAATCAAGAATACCAATTCTCTTCAAGAAGCTCAATGACATTTACATCTCAAAATTTACTTCATCATAGTAACATATAAGGAAAAGATAGTTTTTAACTTATATTCTATTCATTCAAAAAATTGTAAAATAATAGGTTTTCTAAATAATTTAACAACCTTACTGTCATTGTTGTGACAGGAAGCTGAGAAAACTCATAAACATGCTTACTATTTGATATAGAGCAAGGGTAAACAATTAGACTCTTGATACCATATTTCACAACAATGGGTTCATTCATCTCTCAAAGTTTAAAGACAACCATGTAAGGGCAGACTTCTTCACAAGGGTAGACTTCTTCACAAGGGTAACCACAACCCACAATCACCCACAAGGACCATTTGGTCTCAATCTAACAAACACACTCACACAACCACTTACAAGGGTTCTCACACATCAATCAATGACCTTTCCTACACAAATTGCTCCTTACCCTGGTAGCCTTCCGAAACTGGTTATTTAGACATAACTTACAGAATAAACTTGACCTTCAAAATGTAAAGACATTTTCATATACCCTTTTGGGCATTCTAACACATGCCAAGAATTCAGGTAGGGTTCCTTTGGAATGACAGGGCCAAAAATTGACTGTCCCACTTGCAGCTGGGCCAAACTGCCTGAACAAACTTGGTAGCAACAAATTAGGTTTTTCGGCCATAATTTTTAGTGAAAACATGATATCAAGAATGTAAACATAGTTTTAGACACTCATTTGGACCTTATACAACATATCTCAGAATCAAGGTAGGTTACTTTGTACGAAAACCTTCAAAAATTGATTTGTTTGCTCACTATTACCCTAACTAGGGTTTCAAACCTGTTTGTAGTAAAATGGGCATAACTTTCTTGAAACACAATGAAATTGGATGAAATAAAAAGAATAAGTAATTAGACTCAATTATATTTCATTTCCAATTGGTCTCATGCCACAAAATGACCGTACAGGTCCATACCATTCACCAAAAGAGAGAAAAATGTTGCAAAATGTAGAAAACAGAAAATGTTTTATTACTCCAACTTCAATATTTTCAATAACCACCATCTCCCCCCTTGGATTTGACCCTCCAAGGCTTATTTAAACATGTACCAATGGTTTTCAACTACTTTTTGAGTTACAACTATCCAACTTCCCTCATTTACAACTTATGACTTCATATTCCATGTTTTTGCAACTTTTTCCATATTGACAACATTTTGCAAAATTGACAACTTTAAGCAACTTGACCCACCAACACTCCTAAAGACCTAATATGAACTCTAACACACCCAACATGGTCTTAGATGACCTTATTACATAAAACCAATAGAAGAAAACCAAAATTACAACTTGCACTTAACCTACTGAACCTAAGGTACTCCTGCACCATACTCCCAGGCAAAGAAAAGATTCAAGCTCTACTTGAATAGAAGGTAGCAACTTGAGAATCAAGTTTGAAATCCCTTGCATGATCTACATAGACCCCCGCTTATGACCTTCTTTGAAACAATGCCATAGTGGCTTCATCTTCACTTGAGATTTCTTGAACATGTGGCATAGGTAGGTGAACTTGCAAAGTAAACAACTGTTGAGAACTTGGAACAAAACATATAACAACCTTGATTACCCTACTTCTTACACTCTTTTGGTGACCTTCTCAACATAGTAACATCTATCGCTTGCTTGCATTTGTCATCTCCAACCTATAATTGCTTCCTTTCTTAATGATAGATTGCATGCATTTCAATAGCACCCTGCTCTCCCTCCATGGCTTGTTTCAATTTAACTTTAGGTTTCTCACCCATTGAGTTTGCAATCTCAACAAGAAAATTAGTTTCACTGCCCTCTATTACAAGAAAAAAATCATATCTAACTTTCAATATTCCCTTGTGAAATACTTGCAAAGAAAGTATGGATTGAAAATCAACACTACAACTCTTATCACCCAAACCTACCATATCCCATGTTGCTTTCTTCTTGAAGTCTACACAATCAATAGACCTTTCCTTTGCTAAGTTTATTTAAGTTTGCAAAATAGAAAATGGATCCTTTTGTTTGCAGTCAAACCTCTCAACTATATCTTGTATAGGGGTACCCTCCCCAAACTGCCTAAACAATGCAAAAATACAGTGGGCTCCATCCTCACATCTCATCTTCCAATGTTGAATGTCTACAAACACATTGAAGGTTTTGCCTTCCCATCTTAGAAGCCTTGGAGTGTTATTTATCATCAAATTAGCATGCCCTTGCAACAAGTCTTAAAACTCTAATGGCAATCAAGATCAATCCTAGTTGCTGTCATAACAGTCATAGGTATATTTATACCAGCAAAGCCCTTATCTCCCTTTCCTATGGCTTGTACATACTCCTTCTCCCTTATCAACATAACACTAGATCCCAATTGTGACTCTTGGTTGTCATCTTGCAATGGTGTAAGGGTATATGAAACTCCATCCTTCACTATGGTATAGATGTTCTTTCTCCCATCATGTTTTGCTTGTCTATCATACTGCCAAGGTCTCCCTAGAAGCAAATGGCACATATCCATGGGTATTATATCACATAAAACCTTATCTTTGTAACTTCTTATGTGGAACTCCACCCAACTTTGTTCATTTACCACTAATTGTTGCCCTTTATTAATTCATGAAACTGTATATGGAGTGGTATGAGGGATTCTTTCCAACTTAAGCTTTTCAACCATCTCAACAAAGACCAAGTTATCTGTACTTCCTAAATCAATGACAACTTTGCAAACTATACCTTGGCACTTACAAGTTATTATGAAGAGAGACTTCCTTTGTGGTGGCTCCTTCTCCTTTGGCCCTTTGATCAGAGTTCTCCTCACCATGAGAGACTCACCAACTTCTGGAGTAGCCTGTTGTGATGAAGAATGCACACTTTCACAATCATCTCCTTGTACAAGCTGAGTTCTTCTTTCTCCTCTAAATGAAGTAGTGGTCTGATTTTTAGTGCATTGCCATGCTTGGTGACCTGCAAACTTATTACATTTATAACATTTGCCTATGAAGCCACTTGAACCTCCTCTTTGGCTTCCAAATCTGCCCCTTGAATCTGATCTACCTCCTCTAAAGCCGCCTCTTGAATCTGCAACCTGCTCTTGATTGTTGCTTGCTTCTCCTTAAGGTTTTGTGGACTGCCCTCTATCATTAAATGTGTCTCTTCCTCTAAAACTTCTGCCTCTACCCCTGCTTTGCTTCTCTTGCCTTCGTTTCAATTTATCTTCAGCCTTGATGGCCAATTGGTAGCATTCTTCCACCATTCTTGGAGTGGTGAGGCTTAATTCATCTTGGAGGTTGTATCTCAACCCATTCATATATCTTGCTACTATTTCTTCATCATCTTCTATATGACCTGCCCTTATGCTCAATTTATAAAATTCCTCTGTATGGGTTTTCACATCCATCTCCTTTTGTTTGAGATTTTGAAGCCTCTTAAACAATTGAATATTGTAATCAGCAAGTAGGAACTTACCTTTTATTTTAGCCACCATCCTATCCCAAGAGGTGATTCTAGACTTTCCCTTCTTCCTCCTTTCACTTTGTACATAATCCCACCAAAGCAAAGCACGGCCCTTCAATTTTGTCTTGGCCAACTTCACCTTTTTATCCTCTAGCACATCTTCATAGTCAAAATAGTTATCCATTGCTCCTATCCAATCTAGGAGCTCTTTACTATTCATCTTTCCTCCATACATAGGTAAATCCATTTTGATCTTGTGCTCATGTCCCTTGACTATTTTTAGGAGTTTTGCCATCCTCAAGTCATCAGGATCCATCTCTTCCTCGGACCCTTGGGAACTTTCCTTTTCCCCTTCTTCTTGGTCACTCAAGTCTCTTGTGACCATACCTCTCTTCTGACTTGTTTTTAGGGCAGCAAGCCTCTCCCTCAACTCTCTCGTCTCTTTCTCATCTTTAGCTTGTTTCTCCTTCAACTCAATCAATTCTCTAGGAATGGCATTTTCTTTTGGAGGCATTTTGTTCTTCTTTCAACACAACTTCTCTTCTTCAAATCAAACCTGGGCTCTGATACAAATTTGATGTAGAGCAAGAGTAAATAATTAGACTCTTGATACCATATTTCACAACAATGGGTTCATTCATCTCTCAAAGTTCAAAGACAACCATGTTAGGGCATAATTCTTCACAAGGGTAACCACAACCCACAATCACCCACAAGAACCATTTGGTCTTCAATCTAATAAACACAATCAGACAACCACTTACAAGGGTTCTCACACATCAATCAATGACCTTTCCTACACAAACTACTCCTTACCCTAGTAGCCTTTCGCAACTGGTTATTTAGACATAGCTTGCAGAATAAACTTGACCTTCAAAATGTAAAGACATTTTTAGATACCCTTTTGGGCCTTCTAAAACATACCAAGAATTCAGGTAGGGTTCCTTTGGAATGATAGGGCCAAAAATTGACTGTCCCACTTGCAGCTAGGCCTAATTGTTTGAACAAACTTAGTAGCAGCAAATTGGGTTTTTCGGCCATACTTTTCAATGCAGACATGATATCAAGAATGTAAACATAGTTTTAGACACCCATTTGGACCTTATACAACATATATTAGAATCAAGGCAAGTTACTTTGTACATAAACCTTCAAAAATTGATTTGTTTGCTCACTATTACCCTAACTAGGGTTTCAAACTTGTTTGTAGTAAAATGGGCATAACTTTCTTGAAACACAATGAAATTGGATGCAATAAAAAGCATAAGGAATTAGACTCAATTATATTTTATTTCCAATTGTTCTCATTCCATGAAACAACTATATAGGTCTATACCATTCACTAGAACAAAGAAAAATGTTGTAAAATGTAGAAAATAGAAAATGTTTTATTACTCCAACTTCAAGATTTTCAATAACCACCATCTCCCACCTTGGCTTTGACCCTCCAAGGCTTATTTAAACATGTACCAATGGTTTTCAACTACTTTTCTAGTTACAACTGTCCAACTTCCCTCATTTACAACTTATGACTCTTCATATTCCATGTTTTTGCAACTTTTTCCACATTGACAACATTTTGCAAAATTGACAACTTAAGCAACTTGACCCACCAACACTCCTAACAACCTAATATGGACTCTAACACACCCAACATGGTCTTAGATGACCTTATTACATAAAACTAATATTACAACTTGCACTTAACCTACTGAACCTAAGGTACTCCTGCACCACTATCGCACTGGTGACAAGAACTATGGAAGTCAAAACAGGTTGTTGTCACTCCTATGACAGGAACTGTAGTAAAGAAAAAGAAACAAGATTAACAAAATTCATAACTGACTTACTGTCACTCAAATGACAGTGATTTAAATAGATCTTTGAATAGAAAATAAATAGATGAATATGTCTATATGAATCTAGTACTATCATCTAAGTTTTAAGAATTTATTTGCACATTGTTTGATTAATAAGTAGAGGTCAGTTACTAGCCAAAAGATTGTTTTCTAACAGCAACAAGAAAATAATAGCCATAAGATTTTATGTTTTCCTAAGAGTAATTTATCAGTGTCTGGAAATTTGATTAACTATGGTTTCAATGGTTATAACAAGATCAAGAAAAGAAGGCATTTTACTTAGCATAATACCAGGAATACCAAGAAAGCAAAGGATAAGAATAGCAGGTCGATCCCATATCAACGCTATGATTTAAGAAGACAGGTGGAAGGAATGAAAATAGAGATAGGTTGCTCAATTTTAAGGAGCTAAAATACTTCCAAATAGTAGGTCGATGCCAGGTAAACAGATGAATAAATAGCAAACAAGAAGCAAAATGCAGGCCTAGGTCTACTACTCAGCAGCTAGAGAATAGGTAGGTCAATGCTAGAAAGAGGGAGTTAATCCCACAAATCACAGGCCATAAAAATAATAGTTTCACAGGCTGATTTAATCTATGTTTTAACAGTTTTAAACCACCATATTTATTGCAATGAAAAACTAGGAAAAATACCTAGATTTGCTTGCCAAGAAAAGGCATTCTATTCCTTGCTACAATCGCTAACCAAGCTTTTCTCTTGTCACTGCCAAAATAGAACCCACGTCCTTCTCTCTGTTGCCAAAAATGTGCCTTTCTCGACTACAATTCATGGTGGTTTTCTCTGCCAACCCTTTCTTCTTTTATTCCCCGTCTCTTCTTATTTTTGGAGTTCCAAATTTAGGTTTTGAAGATTGGAGTTTATTTTTAGTTTGCATAGTTTTTGCATTTAGAAAAGCTCTCCAATTTCAATTTAGTTGAATAAAATAACTTATTATCTTTTTGTCGCATGCATAATAGTAACTTATTTTAAATTCTCTTTATTTAAAATTATAAATATAATATTGATATTATTAATATAATTTTAACTATTTTTAATAAAACACAATTACTTTAGTCAATCAAGAAGTATTTATAATAATAAAATTATATATATATATATATTGTAATTAAATATTATTGTTTAAGTCTAATTTAGATAATGTCTTCCAAACATCTATATTTATATAAATAGGAAACATTTATTATTTATTATTAAATAAAATAAAATACACCATTTAAAATATAAATCAAAAAGACATTAATATTCATGACTAAATCAAGCATTCGAAACAAACATATTGTAGCAATTAAAAACACAATATTTTCTAAGTATCTAACCAGCAATCACATTTATTATCCATACTATAATGCATAATAAACCATTCAAAAATATGCAATATGAGACTACATGAGTGTGTGAGTGCATCAGGGTTAACCATCCCAAACAGTTCTTGCCAAGCTGCTAGAACATCTCTACCTCAACCATGTTCTTGCCTTTGACGAGTACCTGCATTCATTTGCACTCAACTCGACGTCAATAGGTTAGTTCCCCTAAACATAGCTGAAGCAAAACATTATCATCGCGTCGATAATATTTAATATTTAAATCAACTTTCCAATTTATGCAAATATAACATCACAATAATTACCTTCACACACTTGTAATTTACTCAAAGTAAAACAATCATAGTAAATGTTCACTAATTTAAAATAATTATATAGTCCATGAAAAAGAAGACGTGATGGGGCATCCCTTTTGAGATTGGGTTATCTCTTGCTGATATGTGGACTTGGTATCTTAATAGACTGAAAATCAAAATATCCAATTGGGGCAATAAATTTTTGTCTCTGGCTGGAAAAGTTCAAATTGCCAATAAAAATTTTATTGCTACTCATGTATATATTTCATGTTGGATGCCATCCAAAAGAGGTTATGAATACCTTCATAAGATCATCTTATAGTTTTTATGGTCCACCTGGGAAGACAAGGCTAGTTATAGATCTACTTCTTGGCTTCATTGCATTCAGCCCAAATGCAAAGGAGGGCTTGGTCTTATTGATCCTAAAACTCAAGGCTCATGCCTAGTTACAAAATAGATCATTAGAGTTACTCAAGGTGATGAACCTTGGAAAATATTGTTAAGGAATAGATTTGTTATTGCCGATGTGAAAGGAAAATGATAGAAGGTTCATTGGCTTGAAAAAATACTCTTTGCCCCTTATTTTTATATCAAAGCCTCTTTTCCAATGTAGTCAATTTGGAAGGCTTGGTAGAGGGTGTGTCATTTTCTTACTTGGAGATATTCTTTACAACATGGATTTAGCTTTTCATCATCCTCCATCTAGTGAAATAGGCATGTGCAATATCAAGGGAAACCTTTGGTTGTCTCGTTTCCTAAACCTACCATCTACTTATTTATGAAAGACATTAGACAATTCAAGGATTTATGGGTTTTTTCTTTGATGTAGTGGCATTCATGGACAACTCTTAAAGATTAGTTTGGTCTGAGTGACAAATATCAATATTTCTTGGCCCACTCAATCCCTTGTGTCTCCTAACCTTGCCATCAAACTCTCTCCTCTATCTTGCAATTTTTTCAAGGATTGGTGTTGGTTATCCACTCATCACTTCTCTTTCTTTCCCCTGAAGAAAGTATATTGACATCTTCTTCCTACTCTAAATCTTTCATCCTGCCTCAAGATTAAATGGAAGTGTAGATTTACTAATAAACTTTAGACAAAATTAAGTGCTCAAATTTGGAAATCTAAAGCAAATGTTAATGATCAAATGCTTTCTTGGAAATTATTGCATTTTAAGCTACAAGTTGGGGAGAGAATCCAATTTTTACCTATACAACCTATCAAATTCCTTGCTTGTCATGCCACTAAAAATATTAAACACATTTTTGGGACTGCACTATTGCTAAAAAGCTCAGGAATGTTGTGTTCATCAATGTTCTGGCTATTTTTTATCACCATCTGAATTGGAAAGAAGCTCTTCTTATCTTTGGTATTGTGAAAAAAGTTGTGGTAGATTCCATGAGACATGTCATCCTCTTGCACATTTTGAAAATTAGATGCAATGATGTTTTTACTAAGCTTAACACTCACCCGACAATTGAAATTGCTAAACTTTACTCTGACATTTCTTTGCAAATTTTTGTGATATGTTCCTAGCTGTAGAGTGTGTTAAGCAACTCTGGTGTCACTTTCTGGTTGGATCAAATTAAAGATCAACTCAAGAGTCCTCAGCATTATCCATCCAACATACCTAAGGGTTAAGTTTTCCACTACTCAGGACTGGTAAAGCTCAAATCCTACTCAAGATGTGGTTTGTGTCAGTACATAATGCTTATGTTTTTGAGCAAGAGCATGGGAAAATACAACTCTATGAACAGTTGCCAAGCCTTTATCACATTTCTATGAACTATGATTTTATTGTGGGTATGCTAATTATTCCATTTATTTCAACTTCATCTCTTTGTTTTAGTGGCTTCACAAGTTTGAAGACCTCTTTATTCTAGGAATCTATCTACTTGTAGGGCAGTACTATTTGGGTACAATCATGTAGGTCTATTGGGCGATGATTGGCATTGTTTCCTTTCCATCATGTCACTATACTTCTATGGTTGATCTTCTTACGCATGTTGGGCACCTGGATCAAGCCATGGAATTTATAGACAACATACCTTTGAAACCACATGCTTTTGTCTAGGGTGCTCTGTTTGGTGCCTACCCATTCTTATATTGTTCTAGATAAACATACTGTAGATCATCCTTTGCATCTAGAGCCTCAAATTTTTATAGTATATGTTAGTTGGCATATATGTTTGCATTAGCTGTAAGGGTGGAGGTTGAAGCAAATGTGAGAAGAATGTGTAATTTCCTAAGTTCTTTGTTGCTTCTTCTCTAACAACAGGTTGCTTGTTCTTTGATGGTGCTTTACCTTTTTATTTTGATTGGTCTAGAGTTTTGTTTTTGGAAACCAACTCTTCTATTTGGTGATGGTGTCCTTGCTAGTCACTTGAAGTCTTCTTTAACTATTCATTTTTTGGCTTTGTAACTAGGTTATTCCCATTCTCATGACCGTGCTTGGAAGGTTGTTTATTCTTTGTAATTTCTACTTTTTACAATATTAAAAAAATAAGTATATAATTAGTGCCACTTAATATATATATCAATTAGTAGTAAATTTAGCACTTGTAATATTTTTAATACAAGTAATTATGTATAGTAATTTATATACAATGTTTTTTAATTGATAAAACTAGTTTTAGGGAGTCATACCCATGTATAACAGTCAAAACCAAAAAGGAACATTATCATGGCTAGTCCATTTGAGTGTCGAGTTAGTATGCCTTGAATATTTCTATACTTTATAAAATGTTGTATTACAACTTCTTTTAACACCTATATAGATTATATGTTCATGACAACATACTCCAAACTTATTGTTGAACCTAGGTGACCAAAGTTCCATCTTCATTTTCTCCATCATCATAAAATCTAAACTCCCAAACTCCAACATGAAAGACCAATCCACCTTTGATGCAAAAGAAATCCATGAAATAGATTTGAGGAATTTGATGCCCCATTTGACTCAGTTCCTACACACATTCTCATTTTCTCCAACGACCCTAATAATAAAAGACACCCATTGTCTAGAATATGATGAGTTGATACTTGGCCAATCTCACAGGTTTGGATGGAAGCCCAACACCAAAACCATGTCATCCACTATTTTCTTTAACCCACATCACCATCAGAGCTTGATGAGTGTTTATGCAACTGCTTGGATTACTTCTTTAGATTCCCCTACATCTAACAAGTTCTCTAAGAACATTGATGACACATTAGTGTTCACACAATAGCTATGTGCCATGGAGAGAAAAGTTTCCCCCAACACCATTTTAATTGCATGAGGCATCACCACTGATCTTATTCTTAAAAATTTCTTCAACCTGAAATTCATTACCATCGCCAAAAATGCAATTTGTTGTTTCTTAGCTTTAAGGCATACTGTCGTGTCCATGCTTTGAATTTTGTATTTCAAACAATGCTAGGATCTTCCCTGGTAGCTAAAGTGTTGGATTCATAATTGTGACTTCCCTCTCACAATAATTTATTTTATACTAATCCTAACAAGGAAGCAAACCAAGAACCACATATTACCTTCCCATTATGATTTTCATTTATATCAACCGAGTTGTTAGGGATGGAAGATTGGGAGCCAAATCTTGTCACGCGCTTGGGGAGCTATCGTAATAATAGTCACCCAACATATCAACTATCATGTTGGCTATTATATTAGCCATGCCATTCACCTCCCAAAAAAATTGTCCTAATTTGAACTCCTTGAATGTTTTCATCAACTCTCAACATTGAGATAAAATATTATTGAGTTTCCAGTTTAGAGCCCTTCATTTTCAGAGGGCATTAATTGTGATTCAAGGGAGTCTCCTTCGATTTGAAATTTTTGCAAACTGATTTTTTGTAAGTTTGAAGTCCTAGTAGGGTGGCTTCAAATTTGGCTTCATTATTTGTTCCGAAGCTTTTTTACCACCACCCCAATCATTACTCCTTTGTGGTTTCTAATTATTCATCCTACTACTGATTATCCTTGATTTCCTCGTGACGCTCCGTCAAAGCTTAGTTTATGTTATCCCTCATTTGGCGGAACCCATCTTGTATCTACTCTTGTATTAGATGATAGATGAACCTGACAAACCCCATGAATAGAGGGGACAACAAGGCCCTACCAAGATTTTTGAATCTCTCCATCCCATGTTGTGAAGGAATTATCCTTAAGTGCTTGATTTTTGACAACATTATTGACCACCTCTACTATGGCATTCTCTAGCTTCCTAAAGAAGACATCACAAGTCATTTCCTTTTCCTAAAAAATCCTTTTGTTTCTTCTTTCCATAGTTCCTAGGTTATAAGTGAAGGGTAAGTGATCCAAATGCTCAAAAAAACTACCTTTCTATGGATGATTGGCGAAGAATTGAGAAGCGATAAAATGTCCTGTGGGAGTGGATTGTGTCAATTCAATTTTCCCACCACCTTTTTTCAACATGTTTCTTCATATTTACACCTTAGTAGAAGGTGGTCTATAGTCTCCTCTTCTTTACATAAAACACATCTTGTTGGGCCACTAAAGCCTAATTTTTGCAATCTATCTCTTGTTAATATCTTGTTCTATAAAGCAACAGGCTCTTGCCTTTGGTAAGCATTGTTTCTATCAACATAGATGGGTGGGCCAATCTTGTTTTTTTATTATAGCCTCCTCTATTGTGTATCCAATCTTAACACTATAGCTTCCCACTTTTGAGCCACACCATTTTATTATTTCTTCCTCAAAATGAAGATCATTTTGTTTGCAAATATATCTTCTAACCAAACCTACTGACCTTCAAGTATACCTAAACCCTTAAGAGATCTCCATTTCCATTCTTTCACACCCTCTGTTTCTATTGGGATTACATAATCTCTCACGTGGATTCCTCAAATATTAACCGAGACCCCCTCAGCTACCTCCAAATCTGGTAAGCCTTTTAGGGACTAAAATCTATTCCATGAATCCTCCCAAAACAATGTCTTTTTCCCATTTTTGATTTCCCATGTGATGTTCTTAGTTATAAGGTTTCTACTTGAGATTAGAAAGTTCTAGATTGCTAATCCACCAAGAGGATTTGTTGTAGTGAGTATTCTACTAGGATTTTTAGAGTCTATATATTTATTCTAGAGTATTTTTTCCCATTTTAGATGTGGATTGGACTGCATGTTCCAAACTAGCTTGGCCCCTAGAAATGTATTTGATAATTGGCCACTATCGTAGACCTACCTCACCTACCTCTTGGGGTGAAAAATCTTGTCCCATGTGTTAGTGGAAGTTTCTTGTTCTTTGTAGTTCCTTTCCAAAAAAAAGGTCTACATTTTCTACTCTATGATTTGGCATGTCTTCTTTAGCATTTTGAGGTAGGACATTATGTAAATGGGAATGACAGAAATTATTGATTTTAACATAAGGATTCTACCTGCAGAGGACAACCATTTGCCCTTCTAAGAGGCCAGTTTTGAGTTGTAGTTTGAAATAAGAGGTTCCTAGAGAATGGACCTACTAGCCCCTACAAACAAGGGGATTCCAAGATACTTACTTGGTAGCTAGCTAACTTTGAAACTGAAGATATGAGCAATCTCTTTCTATTGTCTTAGGTTTGTATTGAAGAAGAAAACCTTTGATTTCCTCCAGTTGATGTGTTGACCTGAAGCTTGATAATATTTGTCCTGAGCTACCTTCATTACCTTTGCGTTCTTCTTTCTTGCCACCCTTAATAGAATTGTGTCATCGACACATTGTTGATGTGTGACTACATTCACATTTGGTGATATCTTTATTCCTTTCCACTTGTCCCTACTTCCTTTTTTTGTATGAATCTCCCTAGTGCCTCCATGATTATTATGAACAAAAATGGCGATAATGGGACACCTTGTTTGAGTCCTCTCAAAGATGAAAAGAATTCATGGTCTCCCATTAATCAATATTGAGAATCTAGGTGAAGATATATAGCTTCAGATCCAGTTGATCCATTCTTTGCAAAATCCAAACTTGTCCATTACCTCCAGTAAGAATTATTTATTTACTTGATCATAATCTTTCCCGATATCAAGTTTGATGATCACCCTTTCTACTTTGATTCTTCTTATTATGTGTATTGCTTCATGTGCTATAATAATTCCATTTGCAATAGATCTTCCTGGTGTGAAGCTACTCTATCTCTTTGCTATTATTTTAGGTGGTAGCATCTTAATTATATTGGCTATTGCTTTTGAAATAATATTATAGATTGTATTGCATAGTGATATTGAGTGAAAGTCATCCATTGTTTCCATAGGGATCTTTTTGGGAATAAGTGCTATGAAGGTGTTGTGCATGTCCTTAAGCATGGTGGATTTCTTTCTGGATTCCTCCACAACAGATACTAGATCTTTGCTAATTATGTTCCAGTATGCCTAGAAAAAGCTAACTACGAGGCCATCAAGTTCGGGGGCCTTATCTAGGGCCAACTAAATGGTTGCTACTTTTACTTCCTCTTTAGAGAATGAGCACTTCAGAAACTCATTCTATTATAGACCTATCAAGCATGGGATTTTGTTCAAGACTTCATCTTTGATTTGGTTGTTTATGGGTGATGCATTATTCATTAGTTATTTGAAGAAATTTTCTACCACCACACAAATGTCATTTGACTTCTTTGTAGGAATAGCCAAGGATACTCTACAACACTTTCTATTCATCTCATAATATGAAAATCGACAAATAGAGATAAGAAATCAATGATATTGATGAACCTAATTTGAGCATAAACATATATTAATCTCACTTGATAATTTACATAAGAATGCCTTATTATATAGGCATGGATGAGGCAATCCACCTTGCATGTGGATTGACAAGTGCCCCGTGATGTGGCACATGCATGTAGACAAGTGTTCTATATGTGTCAACCTTTGGATCATTTAGAATGTGCAAACCAACAACCTTTTGACCAAGTCATCAACCTTGGTGACAAGTGTTGAATGACTACAAAAGTGACCTTTGAGGTGAGATGGAAAGTCTGCCAACCTCAAAAGGTATGCACATGAGGTTTACCAAACAACTAGGTAACCTCTAAGGTTTAAAAAGGTTGCACATTCAATTAAACAAGATGTTTTTTATCCTCATCAACCTAAGTACACTTGAGCTATAGTTAATTGATAAATTATTCACTCTAACACCCCCCCCCTTAAGTGAAGCTTGGGGAGATCACAAAAGTGCAAGTGATACATAAATATGGGTCTTGGCTACTAGTCCATATTAGCTACCCATGTACAAAGTTTCTCATAAAGTAGAGTAAACGAGAAAACCCTGAGGAAACAAAACTCATCTCCAAAAGGAGAAACAAAATGCATGAAAAAGAAAAACAAGTGAAGAAGGAGGACTTAAATCATGACCCGTAGGACAACTTCTATCACATGTGTACAATAAATTTCCCCAAAATAGGATACAAAGAGAGACTTGGAAGCCACCCATAAGATATGCTACAGTGCTTGTAGATGCTCAATGAAGTATGTTGAAGTTGCTCCATGAATTTTGAACAATGCTTCTCCCCTTAGGAAGAAAGAGAACTACAAATAGGTGGCAATGAATCTTCACATGGAAGAAGAATATGATAAGTCTTTGGATGTTGCACAAAATCCAAAGATAAGTATAAATCCTTCACAAAGTGATGATGGGCCTCTACAATAGTATTGAAATCCTTTGAAACTTGCTCCATAAGAACTGATGCCAAGGAGGAAGATAGATGCATAATAGCATCTAGATGGTTGTCATCAAAAGTGTCTACCAAATATGCATAGTGAGAATCATCAAACAAACATGAAATGTTTGTCAAGTACTCATCCCAAAAACCTAGTGCTGGAAGACCGATGGAAGTAGCCTGCTGATTGAAAATGCAAGTTCACAAGGAGATGTGATCTCAGGAAGAACTAATGTGGAGGAAACAACTCCAAGGTTCAAATATCCATATTGAATCTCCTTGTCCAAGTGTAATTCATGAAGATCTTCATGCAATTCTTCAATATGTGAAGGACTAAAGCAATAGAAAGAGTATAAGTGAGACCCATGATCTAGTTTTCCCATTGCAACAATGTCTCTACTCTGTAACTCTCTTATGATCACTGAATTAGGTGTGAATTTAATTATTTTCCCTATCCCACTATGAGTGATTTGATAAATGGAAAGGAGATTATTGGGTAAAGAAGGGACATACAAAACATCGTTGAGAATGCCTTCACCAATTTCTATAGTGCCTTTTCCAAATGCTGTCATGTAGGCATTATTTCCCATGAGAATAGGTGGATATGGACCTGGTTCATAGGTGGAAAACATATCTTTTGAATTTTCCATGTGATGGGAAGCCCCTAAATATAGAAGCCACTTAGGTGATGCAATATTAGTAGAGGCAACCAATGCCATTCCTTTGTTATTATTCACATTTGAAGATGATGGAGAGGAACAGCCACCTGAGGAGTTGATTTGATTCTTTTTAGTAAGAAGTTCTAACTCATCTATTTGAAGTTTGAGGTTATCTCTTTCCTTTTCAAAACAACAGTGCTCTTCATGCCCAATTTTGTTACAATAAATACAAGTGGGCCTTTCCTTAGAATTTTTCCCTTTAGATGGGGTAGTTTCTTCAATTTGAGGTTTTGATTTTGATCCCTTAGATAGGTCCTTGTTTGCTTTCTTCACCTTAGGAGTTGAATCCTTTTCACCACTAGTAGCAAGAGAATGAGTTGATGAAGACTTTAATGTTCCTATTTTAATTAATTTATCTTTCTCTTGTGTTAGAGAAACAAAAAACTCGGCAAGTGAAGGCATAGTGAAGTGCCTTCCTAATGAGTGTTGTGTGGCATGAAAAGTAGAAACAAACACTAAATAATCTAGGCCTAACTTTGATAAGACACTTAGGATTAATTGATCATCTTCTTTGTTAATCTTACATATATTCAATTGGGACCTTAATGAGTTTAACTTGGTGAAGAAATCTTGAATTGTCACAAAATTTCTAGGATTGAGACTTATTAATTCATTCTCCAAATGATGACCCCTCATTATATCTTGCTTTCCAAACAATGTTTCTAATGTTTTTAAGACTTTATCATGTGTTTTAGCATCATTAACATGAAATATAGGTCTGTCTCAAAATGGCCATACAAATAGTGCCATAGGCTTCATCAAGTCTATTAAACCACTTCCTCTTTTTAGAAGCTGTGGTAGGTTGAGGTTCCAATCCTGTAGCTACTCTGTAAATATTTTTGCTTAAGTTGTAAATCCATTGCATGTTTCCATGAATGGTAATTAAAAGGAGTTAATATGTTAGCCATTTCAAGAAAGTAGAAGAAGACAACTCCCTCGAACTATGAGATTTCCCCCCCTGATTAGGTGACCCCCCCAAATTTTGGCACATTATAACTTAGTGTGATTTATAATAAAATTAAGTCCAATGCATGGGAAATCTAAAAACATTAACTTTTGCAAATAAAAGGTGCTCAATTTCTAGCTACCGATCAAAAGTTATGACAAAAACAATTTCCCGTAAAACAAGCCTATTTTAATACACTTGCCCTAGAAATAAGAAAAAAATCCCTATGGAGAGATAAATATTGCCTTCCAACTACTCAGTGGAATCGGCATGGAATGAAGATTACAATGATTTTATTTGTGAGGGGGAATTGGCCTCCTGCCAACCCGGGCCTCACCCTTCCTCTTTGTCAGGCAAAGATACAAGTGTTTTAAAACCATTAATTCTTCAAATGAAAAAATTGTCCTTTGAATTTGCCTCATAATTTACAATAAACCCCTAAAATTATACATTTATAGTTTTTTAATAAACATAATTTAAATTCTTATTAAAAACAAAATTGTAAATACTATTTTGATGAGCAAAAAAAGGACAAAAATGGGTGGATTACGGCAAAAAGAGCCCAAAAAACTGTAGGGGCAACCAAATTTCAGCTCTATAGGCTAAATTTCTTCTCTCAGGTCAGTTTTAGGCAGCTGCAATTCCAAAAATGTCTTGCACATCAAAAAAACACCTTGCCCAGGTCAAATAATGCCTTTAATATAAAAAAAAATGCCTTGTAAACCATGAATGGTGACCATCAATCAAAACGCCTTGCAAAGGCACAAAAAGGCACCCAAGCTCACCACAAAACCAAAGAAAAGACAAGAAACCCAAATCAATCGCGCTTTCTCACGAAAAATGACCTCTTCTATGCTTCAAAATTGGCATTCACAACACGTCATGCCTCAAATTTATGTGCATAGCCTTCAATTCCACCCAACCCTTCAAATGCCTACAAATCTTCAATTTATAAAATGTTGGTGTCATCCACCTCCCAAGAGCACAACTTGCAGATAAATACCTCCACAATATGAGAGAAGCAAAGCTATTTCACCAGAAGATGAAAAATATTAATGAGTTATGAGACGCAAAATAATGTACAGAACCTTGCTTATAAATGCAAGGATAAAGTCAGTAAATATAACTGACAACTACCAAAACTATAAATGCACCTAATTAATGAATTATGTTGCCTAAGTAAACTTAAGCAAGGTAAATAGGTAAAAACCCATTTACTCCAACACCCCCCTTAAGTGTAACTTAGGGAGATTATTATGCAATATGAGTCTCGGCTACACAACCATGTTAGGTACCCATTTACAATGCAAATGCTATGAAATGCAATCTCTCACAAGCGAAGAAAAGGAGAAAACCCAGTGGGACAAAACTCCTCTCCAAAAGAGAAGAAAAACAAAATGATGCATGGAGGACTAACTAATACTCCCTAAGGACCACATACATCATGTATATACAATCAATGATCCCCCCATAAGAAGGAAAAAGAGAGACATTATATCCCCCCCTATAATGAAGAAGCTGAAATGCTGATAAAGTATGTTTGAAAACAAAAGATGATCGAATGCCTACAAGAAACACCTCTCCCCTTAGAAAGAAACAAGTCCACTAAATGATGAAGAAGCCACTCCATGTCCAATTGAAAGAAGGAGGAAGGAAGTCTCCAAATAGAAATCTCTAAAGAGTGAGGAGTCTCCAAGCATGAATAATCCACCACATAATCATGATAAAAAACAACCAAGAAATGTGACAAATCAAGTGAAAGAGAAAACTCATCAATGTCAATCTCCAAATGAGTTGTAAATGTATCAACAACCATGTTGGAACTGTCATCAAAGATGAGAGAAATCTGCTCAAATATGTCTCCCAAATTTTCAAGATGAGACTCCACAAACAAATACAAAATACCTACCAAATACTCAACCAATAAAGCAAGATCTGAAAAACTATGATCAACCTGCTCAAGAGAAGAACTCAAATTTGAAGAAGTAGGAGGAGTAGGAGGAGAAATTTCAACATTAGTTTCTAGAACACCAAGATTCAAATGACCAAACTTATTCTCAAAAACATGATTCACCCTTGATGGAAGGGTATGAACATCAGTCAAAGAAATATCATCATCAGGAGCAAAATGAGAAAAAAAGAATACAAGCGAGATGCATGATCTACAACCCATGTAGCAATGATCTCTCTAGTCTCTATGTCTCTAATGTACACATGATAAGGAGTGAACTCAACTATTTTACCTTGCACACCATGAGTAATTTGATAAACTAAAAGGAGATTAGTGGTCAAGAAGGGTACACAAAGAACATCATTAGAACATCCTTCATCCATATCAATGGAACCTTTCCCACAAACCTTCATGTATGTATTGTTACCCATCAAAATATTAGATGAACTACAAAGCTCAAAGGAAGAGAACATATCCTTAGAATATGCCATATGATGAGATGCTTTTAAATCAAGAAGTCATCTCCCATTTTTAGGAATAGTGGAAGCCAAGAGTGCTTTACCTTTCATCCCATTAGCAAATCCTGCATTCCCTGACTGTGTAGATGAAGATGCTACCGATTGTGAAACAGAAGAAGAAGGAGACTCTAATGAGGGTAGCTGGATGTTGTTCTTCTAAAGAAGGTGAGTAAGCTCATCAATCTTCTTAGTATAACACATATGCTCATCATGTCCAGATCTCTTACAATAAGCACATTTGATCTTCTTCTTTTGTGATGATTCCTCTTTAGAAGAGGTCTTGGTCTTAGGATTAGGCTGTGAAGGAGGATCCTTAACTTTCTCTTTAGACTTAGAATCCTTATTCTGCTTCTTGTCCTTTCCACTTGAAGCCTTAGGATCTTTTGCAAGAAGTTCTTGAGTCTTTGTAAGTGTCAATGTGCCCATTTGTGCCAACCTTGCTTGTTCCCTTGTGAGTTGCACTGCAAAACCATCAAGAGAAGGCATTTTGTGTGCACTACCTAGAGCATCCATGGTAACATAAAATGCAAAAACAAATATAGACTGTATACACCTAAAATTGGCTCATGCCGAATTAAGTAAATATTTTAATATTTATCTTAACTCTTATTTTCTTCTGTCAATTAAATAAATATTCTAAATTTATTTGATTGGTTTATTATCCCATAACTAAATAAAATCAATTTATTTAATTAAATTCCCTAAATTCTTCTAATGTCTCACATAAATTAAATAATCCTACATTATTTAATTAATCCTAAATCCCTCTATCCTAAGTCCTAATCTCATAATTCCACCTCATCTTTCCACCTCACCTTTTCCACCTCACCATGTTGCACATGTAATTAAATATTTTAAATATTTAATTAGCTAATATTCCCTCACCCACATGTCCTATTTATTCTCCAGTCAAAATTAGTTAACTCATTAATCAAGTATGTTAACTAATTAATCATTCGAGTTCACTGATCAATCAATTCGGTCAACTCCCCAATCAATTCACTTAACTGATTGGTCTATTCTGTTAACTCTTCAATCTATTCAGTTAACTCCCCTATTACATGATGGAGCTTAGACACTTGTCCTCTTTCTATTCATGCACATTCCTCAACCATTCTCAACCTTTGATCTTCTCATTTCTTCTCAACCGTTGATCTCTTCTCTCTTGAGTCTATAAATTGAACCTTATTCCTCCATCTCTATCATCCAAGCTTTAAGTAGAATTACTTTGTCAAATTACTAGCGCGCCTTTGGCACCCCATTAGTATCCATTTTGCTTGAGATCACCCCATTGCTTTGAAGCTCATCTTCATAGCACATTCATATCACAGCCATTCTATTCTTGTCATCTTCAACAAGCAAGGGAGTATACACTTCTGAGGGCTTCATTACAATCAAGATCAAGAACAGATAGGTGAACAATGGAAGCCTCAGGATAACAAGGTTTGTGAGGTTTGTGCTTTATTTGTTCAATCTTGTTATTTGCATATTTCATTGTGTTATTAGGTTTGATATGCTTATTTATTTCATCCAATTTTCCTGATAACATTCTGGCACCCACCGTGATCTAACCCAACTTATTTGTGAGTGTTTGTTTTAGAAGTTTTTGGTTGCAGATTCAAGTGTGTTTTAGGTAAACTTTGGGAATCAGCTTTCACAAATAGCCTCCTATGCACAAACTGAGCTCACCGTTGAGTCCGGAAGGTCTCGGAGGAAGGTCGGATTTTCACAAATTTATAGTCGTTGGAAAGGTGATTTGACAAACTTCGCAGCAGTGAAGGTATTTTTAGCCTATTTGATCAATTTCATTAGGTATAATCAGTCAAACCTCTCATTTGCGTTGCAACTTCAAATGGCCATAACTTTTGCCTTTTTTATCAAATTTTCATGAAATTTTTTTTAAAATAGCATAGAATTTCGTGTAAATTCTGATTTTCATATCTATTTTTTCTGTCTAAAATCATATTTTCATAAAATTTTTTAGATTATGTGTTTTTCACCTAATCATTTGATGTACAAAATTCTTGATTCAATTTTTGTTTTTATGGACTACAGGTGGATATCAGGAGACTACTAATCTAGTTTGGTGCAAAACGTCAACTAAAGACAATCATTTTTCACTAAGTGTTGAATAGGATTGATTTAGGCATTCTCATGCAACTTGCATACAATTCTCATCTAGTTCTAATTAGGAAGGAGTAACTCATTGTTCATACAACTTACATACAATTCTCATCTAGTTTTAATTAGGAAGTAGTAACCCATTGTTCATGCAACTTGCATACAATTTTCATCTAGTTCTAATTAGGAAGGAGTAACCCATTGTTCATGCAACTTGCACACAATTTTAATCTAACTCTAATTAGGAAAGTAAAATGCATACATGCAAATTTCACGTAGTCCATAACTAGGTAGAGAGTAATTGAATCATTGCTATATCTGCATATTGCTATCTTCTTTAGTTAGATCAATGTTATCTTACAAACAGGAATGAACATTGCTATCTTTTTAACCACTTCAAAGTTAACAATCACGTGAGTGCACAAGTAGAATAGCCCATTTAGTTTTTCTACTTTTAACTAGGTTTGGATTAATCAGTGTCTTCTGTGTTTATCGAATGACAATAGGCTTATGCTCTCCCCTTTACTGGGTGACCAAAATGCCAGACTTGTTATTCCAATTATTTAACCTTTAGAGGGGCCTGCCCTTGGATGCACACCTGTCTAAGTGGGAATGACCCTGAGTGGAAACAGGCTAAATCCAAGCCCTACCAATCCACTTAAAATAAATGTGCTTGAGGTGAAAACCTCCTGCAACGAGTGTTGCAGTGTTACATCGACAGCCAACCTCCCGCAAAACCCTCTAAGGCGTAACCCTTTGAGGATGGGAGACTCCATAACGGAGAGTAGTGCCGCCGCACGTGTAACCACTCAAACGGTTTCCTTGACTATGAACCAATTGTTTAGTAAGCCAAAAACCCCTATATGTTGATGCAAAGGGCAGAGCCCTTGAAGTGGCCTCGATTCATGTGATTCTTAGTAGAGGTAGTAGGGACAATCCTATGGTTCGGTCGGGGTACGAGCCTAAGGAAACCTGGATCTGGTATGCATGAGAAGTGAGTGCCGTGGAGGGGAGCCGGTGCTACCAGATCCTAGAGCTACACGCTTTGAATTTGCACAGCTAGAGGATTCAACATATATTGTCCTATCCAGCTTAGGGTGTACTTGTTTTTGAGTCAAAATAGTCCAAAAATACAAAAAAAATAATAAAAGATAAAAATCATGAAAACTTCTATGTGTTTGTTGTGTCTTTGCCATAATTAAAAATCAATTCTCAACAACACTGAGTCTTCAAACCAAAAATAGGAGAATCTCGAAAAACATTCCAAAATTCTACAAAAATTCTGAGAAACCAAACTGAAAGCCAGAGTTGCACATTTGCCACAACCTGTGGCGCATTTGATCTGACTTATAGTGCATTTAAACTCTGTTGCGGCACTTTTGAAAAACCACATAATTTGTTCTGACTTTTAGAGCATTTGAACTCTGTCGTAATGCATTTATAGTTGCGCATCCATTCCAGAGAGTAAATCAATACCTTCCAAAGAGCAAATTTTTCAACTTTTCAAAAACCATTTCAAACTGTCTTAGTTTTTCAAAACCTTATTAAGATCTTACAAATCCATACCTTAACTGCTTTTTCCACATTGCATCCAAAGTCTCGTAAAATTCTTCCTTGCTCTAGGAACTCCACTAGTGGCTTGTGCAAGACTAGTCCCATCAAGTAAACGGGTTTCTATCATCCTTACTTTGACTATCATTTTGTACACCCTACTTTGTTTGACACCAACTAGATCTAAAAGAACCTTGCTCATAATCTTGTCCCATTCTAACACATTGCTCAAAGACTTTCTCACTCCATACCATCTCTCGTCACCTTTTGCATGGTCCTAACACGGTTACAAAAATAAAAACAGATTGAAATGGCTGAGAAAAGTGTTCCAAATGGTCACAATAGTGATGAAGAAATTTCTATGGAAGAAATCCTTCAAACGCAACATAACCCACAATTTCAACGTCTACTAGAAAAGGTACTTGCCCAAGACCCTACCAAATTCTTTTTACATCTAGCAAATCTAGGAGTCAAGCTACCCAAAGATTATGACGTAGAGGCTCTAAAAGAAACTGAGGAAGAAAGAAACCCTGAGGGAAGTAGACAGGAGGAAGTACCCACAGAAAAAAGCAAAGAAACCACTGATTCCATGGATGCCCTAAGTCTAATGAACCAGAAGATTCAATCTTTAGAACAACTATTCATAGACATGAAAACAGGAGCATCGACCAAACATTACACCCTAGAGGATATTTCACCATATCCTTTTGATAGGACCTTGACCATGATACCTTTCCCCTCTAGATTTGAGGTGCCAAAATTTGATAAATATCAAGGAAAGGGTGACCCAAGGGACCACATCAAGGAATTCAATGCTGCTTGTCTTGAGGTTGCACACAATGAAACTTACCTTATGTGACTGTTTCCGAGAAGCTTGGGAGGACAAGCCATGGAGTGGTTTTCTAGATTACCACCTGGCATTAAAACATTCAACGAACTTGTAGACAAATTTGTCACCCACTTCTCTTACAATATTGAGCACGACACCTCAATATTGGATCTTTGTAACACCAAACAAAAAGGTGGGGAATCTTTTGCTACCTTTCTACAAAGATGGAGACAGTTAGCAAGTAAATGTCCACACCAAATGCCCGAAAAGCAAAAGCTAGAAATGTTTGTGCACAACTTACAAACTGACCTAAGCTATCAGATTCAAATCCAATGTCCTACTTCCTTTAGCAAGGTCATTGAGATGGGTCTCATCATTGAAAAAGCTCTAATTGCCAAAGGTCAAATCAAGCTATATAAAGACACTCCTAGTACCAACATCAGCAATGATAAACCAAGATTCTGGACAAAAAACAAAAACATTGTGAATGATGGGGTGGTGGATGCCAAGAATGCGGCACCCAAACAACTGATCTTAAATTTATTAGCTCCTCAAAGCAACCCCCCACAAAACAAACCAAGGAACACTGAATCACGGTTTACCAACTTTCAACCTAGGAGAAAGTTCACACCTTTGGGAGAATCATTGGAAACTGCCCTACGGAAGCTAATCACAAACAAGATCATAGCACTTCCAACTTCATGGGAATATGAACCAAAGGTCAAACCTCATTGGTGGAATGACAACGACTTCTGTGAGTTTCATTGAAATAGGGGGCACAAAACCAATGATTGCATTGCCCTAAAACACACTATCCAAGATTTGATAGAGAAAAATAAGATATCTATTAACGGACATACCTCTAACAGTGATCATCAGGCATTCAAGGATCCTCTTCCCAACTACGAGCAGGGAGGACCTTCCAACCGACATAACAGTGGAAATAACAACGCCAATTACACAAACATCGCCTTTGACTATGTTGTTAACCACATATCGGAGAGTGAGCCACATATCAATGTGATCACTATAAACAAGGATCCGGATTGTAATGTTACCACCCACAATAATAAAGTCACTCTTAGAGGAGCCTCCACCTCGTCGGCTAGTCAGTACAGTATCTTGGACCAACTACATAAGACATCTGCACATATCTCCATCCTGGAACTTCTGCGTCTATCCCCGTCTCATAGGGCCATTCTTGACAAAGCTTTAGCAGAAGCCTCCGTCCCTACAAACCTTGCCGAAGAAAAGTTCCAAACCATGGTAGGTCACATTACCTCACCTCACTCCCTATCATTCACTAAAAAGGATGATATGTCAATCACTCAACCCCATAACGCCTCCCTTCATATCGAAGCTTTCATTCACAAACACAAGATAAAGAGAGTCCTAATCGATGGAGGAGCTGGTTTGAATATTTGCACCTTGAAGCTAATCCTTACATTGGGGTTTTCGGAGAAAGCTATAGATCCAAAAAAGATCACTATCAAAGCCTATGATGAAGAGGAGAGAACTTCCAAGGGAATTGTTACTTTACCAATCAGAGTGGGACCTATAGTAAAAGATGTGGCTTGCCAAGTCCTTGATATGGAGCTAGCATATAACATCCTTCTTGGGAGACCATGGATACATGCTCTGAAAGCAGTTCCATCAACATACCATCAGTGTATCAAATTCCCTCACGAAGGTCAAGAGATCACCATCCAAGGTGACCCCAATCCATATCAGTACTGCAACTCCATTCACTTTAAACCTAAAGTGGTGATTCCTAACAATCATGCCTCTGCTTCGTCTTCATCTCGTGTTGACCCGGCTTCACTTGCTTCCTCTTCAGGAGCGTCTCAACCTAAACTTCAACTCAAGGATAAGGGCTTGGGTGAATACTCAATTTCACAATCCCTTTGTTTGGCACAACTCCCCCTATCTCCCAAATCTCACGGGAGACCTATCCTGAGCAAGCCCACAACAGAGAAAACTACCAAAGGACCTTTCATCAAATGGGGAAGCCTCGAAGAGGAGAATGATGAAAAAGATATCCTGCAATGGCTATATAAGGATGAAGGCAATTCATCAACACAACACAACCATCCCACTATACCAACTGCAAAGTATGGTCAAGGTTTCCAAATGCTACAAAGAATGGGGTATGAAGGACACGGTCCACTCAGTTCAAGAAAGGATGGTATCACTGAACCCATCCAACCTCTAACCTTGACAGCCCGAGACACTACAGGGCTAGGATATACTAGAGCATCAAGAAACAATAGGGAAAATAAGAACAAAGGCAAGCAACAAGAAAGATCTACTAGCAATCTGGTTGAGCAAATTCAACAAATGCAACTGGGGAGTGAGACTGATTCTAATGAGTATGAATGGGATAGCCTCTCTGAGCTATCTTGTGATGAAAAAGACATAGACGTTGTCCACGAGTATGACCTAACCCATGATAATGAGGAACGAGGTCCAAGGGCTAGACCGCTAGAGTCTGACCCGCATAGTAATAATAGTGAAAGTCGTGAGGAAAGAATGATACCCCCTTAATGGATCCACTAATAGAGAGTACCATTGCAGACCTTGTCCGTGCTTTTAACAACTCTATCCTAACCATCAACACCGTCGAAACTAAGCAACCCAATGATCCCTTACCGTTGGTACACCCTGAACTTATAGACTGGGACCTAGAAGGTACTACACCTGAGCTTGATACCTTTGAAAATGATGAAGCCATCATAGATTTCCTTGAGCTTAGAGATCATATACCCACAAGGGACCACAACACTGGCTATGTTATAGAACTCAACAAGAAGGCCTATTTTGGAGAGAGTGCCAAGCCTTTCAGTCTCAAAAATGTAAAAATGAAAGAACGATCTAATGGTGAAAACCGCTTTGCGACAGTGTTAGATCATGAAAAAAGTAAAACTAAAGACATATCCAACGGTGAAAACCTCTCTGAGGCACCGAAGGATGGAAGGCTTGACCCTCTACCCAATCTTACACATCAAGAGAGAATGTCAATCTTGATAGAACCAGTAGAGCCAATCAATGTTAGCACAGGTGATAATCCCAGAATGATCCACATGGCAAAGGCTCTAACTGAACAAGAGAAACCCACATTCATAGACTTCTTCAAAAGAAAACAAATCAACTTTGCATGGACATATGCCGACATGCCAAGGCTAGACCCGAATCTCATAATGCATCATCTATCTTTAGCTCCAGAAGCTAAACCAATAAAGCAGAAACTCAGAAAGATGCACCCACATGTGGCTCTCATGGTGAAAGAAGAGCTAAAGAAACTGTTAAATGTCGGGTTCATTAGACCAATAGACTATCCTGAGTGGATTTCAAACATAGTACCAGTGGCTAAACCGGATGGCAGAGTCCGACTATGTAATGACTTCAGGGACCTGAACAAAGCTTGTCTGAAAGATGACTTACCCCTGCCAAACATTGACATGATTATAGATCTCACGGTAGGGCACACCATGCTGTCACTAATGGACAGTTTTTTCGGATATAACCAGATAAAAATTGCACCTGAAGACCAACACAAGACTGCATTTTTATGTCTTTGGGGCACCTACTATTGGTGTGTCATGTCGTTTGGTTTGAAAAATGCCGGTGCAACATATCAGAGAGCTATGACCACAATCTTCCATGACATGATGCACACCTTAATGGAAGATTATGTTGATGACATTCTGGCAAAATCACTTACAAGAGAAGGACACCTAGCAGTATTGGACAAAATCTTCACAAGACTAGAACAGTTCAATGTGTGCCTGAATCCAAAGAAGTGTGTATTTGGAGTTACCTCAGGTAAGCTGCTAGGATACATAGTGTCTACAAATGGAATTGAAGTTGACCCAGCTAAAGTGAAAGCCATCATGGAAATGTCACCTCCCAAGAATCTCACTCAGCTAAGGTCCCTACAGGGAAAACTGTAATCTATCAGAAGGTTCATTTCTCAGTTGGTAGACAAGTGCCACCCATTCTCCCACCTTCTACATAAGAATGTCCCTTTCAGATGGAATGAGTCATGTGAGCAAGCATTTCAGCAATTAAAAGAATATCTGATGACACCACCTATGTTGGTGCCACCAATTCAAGGTAAGCCTCTACTATTGTATATCTCAGCTACACCAACAGCTCTAGGAGCTTTTCTTGCACAACAAAACCATGAAGGGAAAGAACAGGCAATATACTATATAAGTCAAACACTTGTTGGGTATGAGCTACAATACACACCCATTGAAAGAGCATGCCTCGCTATGATCTTCGCCTCACGAAAATGGAGACATTACATGTTGTCACATTCTGTCAAGCTAGTAGCAAAGATCTATCCACTCAAATACTTACTCAACAAGGCAGCATTAATAGGTAGATTATCCAAATGGGTCATGCTTCTCAGCGAGTTTAATATCGAATATGTAGACAGAAAAGCAATAAAAGGTCAAGTGCTTGCAGATCAATTGGCAGATGCACCTCTCACAGATGACACCCCTTTGAGATTTGAATTTCCAGACGAATCTATCTTTCATATCACTACAACAATTTGGAAAATGTACCTCGACGAATCTTACACTCAACATGGATCGGGGGCAGGTATCTTGTTGGTTACCCCTAGTGGCGACACTATTCCAAAGTCATACAAACTACTCTTTCCCTACACTAACAACATGGTGGAGTACGAAGCCCTAGTCATCGGTGTCAAGCTAGCAATAGAATGGAATATCAAAGAACTACAGGTGTATGGTGATTCACAGCTAGTCATAAATCAAGTAAATGATGACTACCAAACAAAAGATGAGAAATTGATCCCTTACAAATGAATGGTAGATGACTTCAAAGAATACTTTGACCAGATCTCTTTTGAGCAGATACCACGGATAAAGAACAAAGTTGCAGACGCAATGGCAACGATTGCATCTCTCCTTGATATTCCTGCTAATCAAGCACGTTATGAGTTCTTGGTAGAGCCAGTGATCTGTCCTGCATACGACACCCCTGAATCCCATATCATTTGCCACATTGTCAGTGTTGATTCCCCCCTATATGGAAAAATATTTTCCTACCTTAAAGAGAATACCCTCCCACTTGACCTTTCTAAAAACCAAAAATGAACTTTCATCCGTCAAGCATCCCGGTATGCCATTGTCGCCAATACCCTATATCGCAGAGGTCTCGATGGTACTCTCCTTAGATGTCTCGATAGTGAGGAATATCAAACTGCCCTGAGCGAAGTGCACAATGGTATATTTTGGACCCACTCTAGTGGCCCTACCCTAGTCAATAAACTCATACGCATGGGATACTACTGGCCAACTATGGAACAAGATGCTTATCATTTTGTAAAGAAGTGCAAAAAGTGCCAAGTCCATGGGAACCTGATACATGCACCAGTACAGGAGCTACAACCATTAACGACTCCTTGGCCTTTCTGTCAGTGGGGACTCAACTTAGTGGGCAAGATTCACCCTCCTTCATCCAACGGACATAAATTCATAATCACTGCCACTGAGCACTTCACGAAGTGGATTGAAGCCATGCCCTTAGCCAACATCATAGGCAAGCAAATTGCCTCTTTTATCTTGAACTATATCATGTCGCTATGGTGTCCCTTCGTCCATTATCACGGATAATGGACGACCCTTCAAAAATCAAGATGTCAGGGAACTATGCGACAAATTACATATCCAGCACCACTTTTCAACCCTATACTACCCGTAAGGCAATGGTCAGGCAGAGGCATCAAATAAAACCATACTAAAAATCCTAAAGAAGACAGTCAATGATGCCGGTCGCAATTGGCATGTCCAGCTAAATCTTGCACTGTGGGCCTACTGCACAAGCATCCGCACACCCACAGGTGCAACACCATACTCCCTGGTCTACGGATCTGAAGCTATCTTGCCCATTGAAGTCGAGATCCCATCCTTGCGAGTTTTGTTAAAAGGCCTCATATCTGATGAAGAATACAGAGTGACCAGACTTCAAGAGTTGGAGTTGCTCGAAGAGAGAAGGCAACAAGCCTTTAACCATCTAAAAGCATATCAGCAACGAATGTCCAGAAGCTACAATCATAGGGTAAAGCCCCCGAGTTTTCCAAGTTGGTGATCTCGTCCTTAGAGAGAACCCCAGAAATCAACAAGATAGAGAAAAGAAAGGAAAGTTTGAACCCAACTGGTTAGGTCCCTATGTCGTCATTGCAGCTTATGTCTCAGGAGCATATCAACTGGCTACATCTGATGGTGAACTATTTGATGATCCTATCAATAGCATGCATCTCCGAAAGTTCTACACCTAAACCCCAATGCAAGGGAGTCCTGAAAAAATTCAAAAAAATAAAAAAATGATCAAAAGTAAAAATTCAAGAAAAAATTTAAAAAAAAAGGAAAAATAGCAAAAAAAATCATCCTATGGTGAAAACCTAGCAAACAGGCGCCTAGGATAGGTACCATGGTGAAAACCTAGCAAACAGGTGTCATGTGTACTTTTAGCTTCCGTGCAAATAAAAGAAAGTGGTGAAAACCTGGTAAACAGGCGCTATTCTGCTACAAATCATTTCCTCCATCTGTTGTGACTTCATGTCTCTTGTATCTTCCATATCGTTCATCTTGAACCGGTCATTCGAACCGTTGTCGAACTACGTTGCCTCTGCGTCGTCATGTAGGCAAGGCCATTTAGCAATGAGCCCCCGAGGCACTAGGTCAGTCCCTTAGGGTCCGTCTCTCCATATTTGTTCATCCTATCACCCAAAATAAGTCAATCCTTGTCTAAACTGGGGGCAACTCCTCGACCTAGTTACGGATTTGGATTCTTCAATGCTGCATGTTCTAAGAGGATACCAATAAAGGATTGTGATACTTTCACTAGACAAACAAGCGCAGCAAAAAACAAGCTTCCCAAAGAAAAAATTCTTGACACAAAGACATCAACCTGTCCAAAGCAGAGCACCATACCGAAACACTCAAACTAATTCTATATCAATTATGGCAAAAAGACACATCTAATGCAAGAATGTTTTGCGAATAGGTTAACTTACAAAGTCTTGGATTTTTGCCATTATGTCTTCCTATGCTACTCAAGGATGCCAAAAGCTAGAGATGCTATGATGGGGGCATAATCTTTTCTTTGCCTGCTGCTTGTGGATTAAACTTTAGTAATGTAATGACTTTTGTCTAACGACATGATCAGCAAAAAGATCATCGATGACTCCGAGGTCTGAAACATGAAAAAGGGCAATCCTTGTCTGTTGAAACGCAAGAAGTACTCAGGTCATCTAGATTCAAGTTTGACTAGATGCTTGTATCGACTTGCTATATCAAAATCCATGTAAGGAATACTTAGGTCATCTCGGTTTAATTATACTTAGATGCTTGTATTCCCTTACAATATTTCAAAAAAGGAAAAGTACCAAAAAGTGCCCAATGATGAAAGCAAAGTACTGCGCTCTAATGATGACAAATATCCATATCCATAACGTATCCAATTGCATTTCGTATCCATATCCATATCCATATCCCATGCAATAAAATTCTATGTAGCGTATCAATGTTTACAAAGAAAAGCTTGTGATTTCTTCTGTCGAGTCATTCTTCTATCAATCAAATTTCTATCTATCATCATATCTTTCCTCCTTGTCTAGTCAATCAAACAATGATCCAAATGCAAGTCTATCCTTAATCCATACCAATCAAATCGAAGTCAATCTTGCCAAATTATCCAAGTGCCCTCAGTGGTCTTGATCCTTGTCTGGTCGTAAATCAACTCTATCAATTATAATCAAACATTTGTCTTATACAGGATGTAACATTGTCGAAATCAGACCAATACACGCGTCTTACATGACATGTTTCATTTCCTGAAACCAGACATTATCCTTCGTGTTACTCTAGGGAATATCATTCCCTACCATGACAACACTGTCGTATATCGTTATCAATCAATCATGCGGTTTACAGCTTGACAGGGGCAATACCTTGTTTGTTCTTGTGTCATTTGTGTATACTTGCTAACTTGCTTGTGTGTGTTATCATTTTATCTTGCTTCACATATCATTTGGCTCTTTCTTCACCCATTTTCTTCAAACCTAACCTTCTTCTTTGTGAGATTGTCTGTCTCACGCCCTTCTGCCTTCTTCCCATCCAATCTCCCGAGGGGGCATCCTGTCGTCAAACTTGTACCAGGGGCAAACTGGGGCATGTATCATTGTCAGAAAAAATTTTATTCTTTGAAACAACATGATAAAACACATTGCTTCAAAGAGGGGCAAAATGTATACACCTAAAATTGGCTCATGCCGAATTAAGTAAATATTTTAATATTTATCTTAATTCTTATTTTCTTCTGTCAATTAAATAAATATTCTAAGTTTATTTGACTAGATCATTATCCCATAATTAAATAAAATCAATTTATTTAATTAAATTCCCTAAATTCTTCTAATGTCTCACATAAATTAAATAATCCTACATTATTTAATTAATCCTAAATCCCTCTATCCTAAGTCCTAATCTCATAATTCCACCTCATCAATCCACCTCATCTTTCCACCTCACCTTTTCCACCTCACCATGTTGCACATGTAATTAAATATTTTAAATATTTAATTATCTAATATTCCCTCACCCACATGTCCTATTTATTCTCCAGTCAAAATTAGTTAACTCATTAATCAAGTCTGTTAACTAATTAATCATTCGAGTTCACTGATCAATCAATTCAGTCAACTCCCTAATCAATTCACTTAACTGATTGGTCTATTCTGTTAACTCTTCAATCTATTCAGTTAACTCCCCTGTTACATGATGGAGCTTGGACACTTGTCCTCTTTCTATTCGCGCACATTCCTCAACCATTCTCAACCTTCGATCTTCTCATTTCTTCTCAACCGTTGATCTCTTCTCTTCTGAGTCTATAAATTGAACCTTATTCCTCCATCTCTATCATCCAAGCTTTAAGTAGAATTACTCTGTCAAATTACTTGCACGCCTTTGGCACCCCATTACTATCCATTTTGCTTGAGATCACCCCATTGCTTTGAAGCTCATCTTCAAAGCACATTCATATCATAGCCATTCTATTCTTGTCATCTTCAACAAGCAAGGGAGTATACACTTCTGAGGGATTCATTACCATCAAGATCAAGAACAGATAGGTGAACAATGGAAGCCGCAAGATAACAAGGTTTGTGAGGTTTGTGCTTTATTTGTTCAATCTTGTTATTTGCATATTTCATTGTGTTATTGGGTTTAATATGCTTATTTATTTCATCCAATTTTCCTGATAACATAGACTAATCAGGACCTAACTTAGAGAGTTCATAGACAGAATCAACTGCTCATCTTGCTCATCTTCCTTTTTAACCCCACATTTAGACAACTATAATTTGAGAGAATTAAGCTTGGTAAAGAAGTCCTAGATATTATCAAAATGTATAGGATCTAGATTCATTAGTTCATTCTCCAAATGAAATTTCCTAATCTTATCTGGCTTACCAAAAGGATTTTCTAAGGAAGTCCAAATATCATTAGGATGCTTGCAAGATAACACATAATATCTCAAATCAAGAGAAATGGACATAATGATAGTACCAAGAGCTTTATCTCTTCGTTCAATCCATTTCCTTTTTTCTACAACACTAGTGGGTTCAGGATCTTGGCCAAAAGTAATCCTTTGCAACTTCAACTTTAACAACAAAATCACCATATTGGTTTTCTATTTTAGATAATTTATTGTAGTTAGAAGTTCTACTTTAGGCAAATCCAAGATGAAACAAGAGAATGCAACCATTATTCTTCACAATATACACAACCAAATCCTTTTTTCACAAGAAATGAAGCAAAACCAAGATCATACTTCGATGGGAAGAAATGAGCATCAAACAACAAAATATCTAAAAATTACCTCAACCACTACAAAGTTGATGAAAGGAGCTTTCCGTCGATATCTGGAACTGGAAAATTGGCCTCCATTTGCAAAGTTATGCAAAAATAAAAAAAGGCCTATAAAGGCACTTTCAAAGCACCAACAAACACCTGGTCACACCATATGACCACCACGATAATAGGGGCTAGAAATTTAGGCCTCTAAGGCCAAGTGGATCTTGATATTTGAAGTGTGGTGGGTGCCCGCACGATATGAACTCCAAGTCACTAGGATAGCAAGCCAAATTACCAAGTCAGTGAGCACATTCACCAAACTCCACGTGCAAGAGACAACCACAACCATGCGTGGGTGTGAGGATTTTCCAAGCGCTCACAATGAAATGAATGAGCATTGGGGCATATAAATGCCAAAAAACAACTTTACACTAGTAATACGTGACTAAAGTCCTGATCCATGTCCAACAAAGAACGGCACATGACCACCAACAGCACTGCGGATCTTTGATTTAAAACCCTAAACAAATATTTGTTTGAAACTTTAGAAAGGTATAAATTCTACAACAAAATATGTTGAATCCGCCAATCAATGAAAGGTTGCAAAATGCCTCCAATCACCTCTCTTTGGTTATTAATAATGTTGTTCTAAGTATTAAACTTGTTAACTGTCATCACAATAGCTCCATATCCTGAATCCTGCCTGTCCACAAGGTGCACACCAAATTCTCTCTTTAACAAAGAAAACTTGTCTTGGATATTAAATGTGAGAGAGATGCACCAGAAGCATGACTTCTATGATCCCTAGCATTTCGTCAAATCCTATTTATTTGATCTTATGAGAAATAGGGCATCGACTAGTACGAAGATATAGGGAAGAAGAAAATGGGAGCGACGTAGGGGTGGCTGGAGGTGTGGTTGTTCCACCTTTTCAAATATACAAAGTCTAATGATGATATATATAAGCCAGCCACAAGAGAGATAGAAGACTCCTTCTATTCAGATCCCAACTACCTTGAATGAATTCCTTCACTTTCACAGGCATCCTTTGTCTTCCAAATCTCCATAGATCAAATCTTCTTTCCAAAATCTCAATTCACTGATGAAAACTCTCCAAACAAAAGGAAATGCAGATAGTCGGCTCTAATACCATGTTGGTGTCATCCACCTCCCAGGAGAACAACCTATAGATAAACACCTCCACAATACGAGAGAAGCAAAGCTATTTCACTAGAAGATGAAAAATATTAATCAGATATGAGATGTAAAATAATGTACAAAACCTTGCTTATAAATGCAAGGAGAAAGCCAGTAAATATAACTGACAACTACCAAAACTATAAATGTTCCTAATTAATGAATTATGTTTCCTAAGTAAACTTAAGCAAGGTAAATAGGTAAAAACCCATTTACTCAAACACAAAATAAATATTGCATTTTGAAATAAAAAATTTCACAAAATTACACAGCAAAAATAATTTTTCTAAAAAAAATTGCTTTTTCAATTTTGCTCGTGAGATCGATTTCGCTCCAGGATGCACTGATTTTTGCCTTGCCCCCTAATCCCCTCATAATGGAGAGCATGTCTGCAGCATGGCTCTGATACCATGTAGGAATAGCCAAGGATACTCTGCAACACTTGATATTCACTCTCACAATATGGAAATCCACAAAAAAAGATAGGAAATCAATGATATTGATGAATCTAATTTGAGCATAAACATTTATTAATCTCACTTGATAGTTTACATAAGAATGCCTTATTATATAGGCATGGATGAGGCAATCCACCTTGCATGTGGATTGACAAGTGCCCCATGATGTGGCACATGCATGTAGACAAGTGTCCTATAGGTGTCAACCTTTGGATCACTTGGAATGTGTAAACCAACAATCTTTTGACCAAGTCATCAACCTTGGTGACAAGTGTTGAATGACTGCAAAAGTGACCTTTGAGGTGAGATGGAAAGTCTTCCAACCTCAAAAGGTATGCACATGAGGTTTACCAACAACCAGGTAACCTCTGAGGTTAAAAAGGTTGCACATTCAGTTAAACAAGATGTTGTCTAACCTCATCAACCTAAGTACACTTAAGCTATAGTGAATTGATAAATTATTCACTCTAACATTCTCAACCACGCAACCGTCACTATTTTTATGCTTGTTATTTTATTCATTCTTCTCTTAATCTTTGTGGTGTTGTGGAAGAACTTTATATTTCTATTGCCCTCTTTGAGCCAACATTCTCTTAATTTTTGCCTACAAAAAACCTCTTCTCTAGCTAAAATTTTTGCATATTCATTTTAGTTCTTTCTCCATTACAAAATGAACTTTGATCCATCCCCTCTTAATTAATGACCTCATTAAGAGAAATCAATTCCACCTCCACTTTCTCTTTTTCTTCAAAAATATTCTTAAAGTTTTTTTTTTTTCCATTCTTAAATCTGCCCTTTGATGAAGCTAAGTTTCTTGTATAACTTGAATAGTTTGGTTCCTCTAAGCTTTGGGACCTTTGAACACCATTTTGCTATCTTATTTGTCAATTTTGGGTCTCATAGCCACATATTTTTGAACTTGAAGGGGCATCTTGAGGGTGTGGATTTCGCAGAGAATTGGAGCAGGAGATGGAAATAATCTAATCTAGTATAGGGGAGGATAGAGGCATCATATAACAATGGTATAGTGGTCCAATTCCCACTTATGAGGAATCTGTCCAATCGTTCAAAAATATTTGTGAAGCCTTGCTGCCTATTAGTCCAAGTATAACTTCCATTTTGGGGGATTATATCCTAGAAGTGGTTGCTATTGAAGAACTCCTAGAAGTCCATTTGTGTTTATGTAAGCTTTTTTATGCCTCCACATTTTTCCAATGCATCCAAAGTTGCATTGAAGTCTCGTCCCATAATTATACTTCCATTGTTTAGTGTTTGCACCATAGTAGATATTTCGTCCCATACTTATTTTTTCTTTGAATTTCCCATAGGTTCATAGGCATTAATTAAAATGAAGCTACAATTCATGGGAATAAATTTGATTCTACATTCCTGCTAGTTTTGTCTTGTTTGTAATTCTTCCATTGATACCTTGTTTGGGTTCCAAATCATGCCCATACCGCTAGAAGCACCTTCAACAGCTACAAACCTTCCCTACCATTGCTTACATTTTGCCATTAGGGTTTTTGCTTTCACCATCTTCATTTTTGTTTCTTGGATTAATAATATGTCAATTTTTTACATATCTATCTGATGCTTGATTAAATATCTTTTGTTAGGGGCACTGATGCCCCTTACATTCCATGTTATGAGCCTCATGGATCCTCAAGAAGGGTAATCCCCTTCTTTGATCTTAGTTTCATTTTCCCTTTATCCCTTCTAGCCAATTCCAGTTTTTCTCTATTAGATTTTCTACCCCTTAAGATTTTCTCCCCTAGCCTTGGTTTTTTAAGTTTTGATTCTATCTAACTCACCATCCCCTCCAACAAATCCACATCATCATCTAAAAATTCACTTTCAATTTATAAGTCTCTACTAGGTTCTTCCTCCATGTTGTTTATTTCTGGTTGTACATTTTCTTTGTTATCAAATTCTTTAGCACATCCAAATAAGTCAAGAGTAGAACTTTCAAAAATAGACTTTCCATTTTGTGTCTTCCCCATTGCCTTTGTCCATGGGATATTTGCCTCTTCTTCTTAGATGGGGGGATTATCTTCCTTGATCTCTTCCTCCCATGAGGGTGATTTTCTTTCCTATACCTGCATCATCTCTCACATTCTCCTTGTCTATATTAGAAGCCACCTGGATCCTATCTTCTCCTTTAGGTTCGTAGCACCTCGATCTGCATTCCTCAATTGTATGGCTGATATGATGACATTTCTTCACTAGGGTTTTTTCAATCTCAATTTTTTGTTGCCAAATCCCAAACTCTGATCTTATCTCAACTTCCTGTGGGAGTGGCATTTTAGATTAATTGTAATTCAAATTCTTAAATACATACCATATTCTTCATCCTCTATGTGTTCATCTACCTTAATAAATGTTCCAATCTCTTTGCCTATCATCTTCAGAATACTTGGATCCTAGTATTTAGTTGGTAGATTACAGAGTCTTATCCACATCAGAGTATTTGTAATCTCATGTTTAATCGGGTTAAAGTTTGGCTCCCAATCCTTCATATAGGAACCCACTCCATCCATCAAATACAGGCCCTGGCTCATAATGTCTTCCTTTTTCTGTCTTGAAGGACATTCATGTTGGAAATATATTTCATCTATAGTATATTGGTTAACATAAATAAATAAATATTATTATATTAAATAAATAATGGGTGTGTTGGTTAATAGTTAGTTGTCAAGAATAATTTTTCGTTAGGAAGTTAAACTCTTGTATGGGGAAATTAGAAGGCTTTATAAAGCTAATGTATTGAAATGTAAAATCATCAAAAATCAATTAGATATAATATTTCATATTATTCTATGAAACAATGGTGCAAATTTGTGTATGGAAACTGCTCATTGCATTCTAAAAATCTATTTTGGTATCAGAGCACTCAATGATCTTGCCATTGTGAAAAGAAACATAACATGGAGAAATGTTGATTTAACACCTATGAAGTGTCATCCCTTAATGTGCAGAAAATGAATTTAAAGCATGAGAGATAGCACTGGAGACTACATTCAAACGGTATGGTAATGTGTTGGTGAATAAGATCAAATTGCTGCCAATTCTAATTTTAAATCATTGCTTCTAATTTTAAATCATTGTCATGTTCCTATTTATGCATGGAATAATATATCTTGGTGAAGAAGAATATAATTTTTACCCAAATTGTCTTCCTTTTCTATCAGTGGGGTATGAATGAGAATGGTGAGTGATGTCATCATCTAAAGAGTAGATGAATGTTGGGCGTGGAAATTCCAAACATGGAATACAAAGGCATTTGAAGAATGTGATGAACCTTAGTTCATGTCCCAAACATTCATCTAAAAACTATGATATTTTTTATAAATATAACCAAGTACAAATACTTCATAATGGGACAAGCATAGTTTTTAAGATTTAAGTTTTCTTTACATAAGATTCAAATGCCATAGCACTAAATAAAACAAGAACTTGAATTTACTTTCCTCAAGTTAGACAATTTTCTCCAAGCGTGCCAAATTTTATTAAATTTACAAATCCAAATTAATAAATAAATCATCATCATCTATTTAGCTATAAAATAATTTTAAAGATAGATAATACAATGAAATATTAGTCTATTACATTTTTACATCAAACTATCACAAATCATCAATCACAAGTATTATGCTTTGTACAATTTACAAATCGTATAATCCAATGTCTCAACATGTACAAAAGTGTCTCCGAGTACTGATCTTGTGGTGTACTATATTGTTGCATGGAGGGAGAGCATCAATTGGGTGCTTTACCTCTATCCACAAACCGGTGGTCCCCCATACACCTGCCTACTGGAAGTGGCCCTATCCTTCGTGAGGGTGGCAAATAGAGAGATATGTGAATGTAGCATGCCGATCGAGAACTAAGTGTAAAGTATCGACTCTATCACATGAAATCTACCATACAACCCTAGATGCCCTATAGCTAAGTATGATGACTAATTGACATGCAACCAGTGTTGCAGGGAGACACATCTCTAGGTCAGGGACATGTTTCCCATCCTGGAGTCTCATGCAACAACATCCCTCACAGGAGGAGACACCACCCGATGTCTCCTGGAAGTCTTCTACCCATCTCCTGTTGACTGCGCCTCAAAAATGAAATCTTCATTTGTTTTTTTGCATTTTATCTTTTCCCATGTCCCATCCATCCAAAATGCGACACAAAGAAGACGTTTGGCAAGGTAGGGAAGAGGTTTCACGAGGCAGATAAGCGTTTGGAGATTTTGTGATGACAGTTGAAGATTTTTTAAGGTAGGGCATGTCGTTTGAAGTTTTATGTTCATTTTTTGAAGATATTTGTTCATTTTTTTAAAGTAGGACATGTTTTGATTCATGAATCACTAAATAGTAAATACAGTAATACTCTACCTTTGTATATATGTCTACCTGGTGATGGATAAAACTATGGATCGGGACTTGGGATCAAATTGCTATAAAAGTTTTACATTGTTATTTCCTCAGTTTGTTACTAAAATGTCAATTTGGGGATCGTAGACTTATGAAAGGTATTGTCGCTATTTGCTAAAGGGATGAAGATAGTGAGCTGAGTGGAGATGAAATGCAGCTAGAAAAATCAACCTATGAACATAAATCTATTGCAAATCAAAACAAATCCCGTGGCAGGAACTATCACTTCCTGGTGATAGGAACAACAACAACAACAGTAATAATGATAATAATAACAACAATCCACAACGAAAGAAATAGTTTATTAGTAGAAATGAAAGAACACAAAATTAATAATATTGAAATCAAACACTCTGAAATCTGCTTCAAACACTCTGATCAGAAACATTAATCTAAAATGTAACATAAACACATTAATAGAAAATAGAACAGAAATAAATAGATATCACCGTGCTTCACCAAAGAGTGGGCCCTTGCTCCATGGTTTGCATGATGGAAAGAATAAACACTTTCTTACATTGGCTTTATCAGAAGGAACTCTATTTCATTTATCAGAGAAGTAATACAAAAATTCTACGTACAAAAATCTACACACAGTAGTTTGCATATATAATAATCTCTTCCTATTAAACTAATATTACAGACCATATATATAGTGGTCGAGTCTCTAACAAATGATATCTATGTAGCCCAAAATAGAACAATCTATATTGGAGATTATAGGCTCACGTCAATTCATGTTTACAAGCTATAACAGCTATGCTAAATAATAAACAATTGGTTTAGGCACACAACCAACAAACTGGAGACTAATGTTTTATGTGAAAATAGACTTTGTTGCAACTGCAACTAGAAATGGAAAAGGATAGAATTTTGATTGTCTTTACATAGAAGCTAAAATACAAAATGACATAGTGGCATGTTTCTCCTCCATACGTGATTTGGGAATGCATCTCAACCATGAGCTTCTTTCATTTAGTTCTTTATACCAACTGCATGTTCCATTCCCATGTACAAGCAACATATGATATGGTGGTGGTGAAGCGGCTTGTTGAAAGGTGTATAGTGAGTTGGTGAAGAGATTGGAGACCCCACGAGTAGGAGCTAATTTGCCAAAGATAGCAAAAACCACCATCAAATGTCAACATGAATAGATCCATCTACTGTTGTGCCAAGAATGCAGGTTGGAATCCAGCTAAAATATCACCTCATAGAAGAGGAAATTGTAATGATGGACACAAGCTGTATTTGTGTGAAGAAAGGGATAGGAAGGCACCTGTCAAAAAGGTGACAAGAAGCTCAAAATAACAACATTTATTAGTAAAAACAATCAATAATTATTTTCCATATTTTAATCTTAAAACTATATTAAATATGACTTATATATATTGAATCATATGCAGTGTAAAATGGTGAAATGATATGAAAATGGAATGGAAATAGAATGTAAAAATGGTTATGAAGGTGTATGAAAAGGCATAAAATATGAAATAAAATGAAGCATAATTGGCTCTCATCACCTGGGTCACTGCAACTACCTTTTAAAGACATACAACCAAGAAAACAATTAAAAAGATAGATTTTGAGATCCAGTTAGAAGCATATCCAGCAAAAAGTATAAAATTTCTCAGAAGTTTAGGTTGAAACTATAGAGGTTGAGACAACAATTAAGAAGAAAAAGAAAAAAAATTAAAATAGAGGTCTTCAATTTGAGTCTCTAACCTAAAAAAAGAGGTCTTCAATCTGTGTTACAGACACAAAACTAATAAATAAATAACAAATATAATAGATAACCAAAAACAAAAAACTTAAACATAGCATTGTCAAATTTACCAACAATCAAGCCTATCTTTCTGGAGGTTGTCTAGGAAGCAACAACACAAAAACTTGTAGCTAATTTCCACTTTCAAAACCAAGACAAAAGTGCATGCTTCCAATATTAGACATAACATTGTTATTCTGGAGAAGTCTCTACTTAGTAGAATGTAGAACAACAAATTCTCCTCTACCAGAAGTACTCCACAATCTAAACAGTTGAGCAATTTTTCCCCTCCATATTGGTCTTGAGCCAATATAGAGTATAGTCCTTGCACCTCCATTAGAGCATTTCCAAAGAGTCTTATACCAGTTTTGCGTTCTCTTAGCTCTATTTTTACAACAATATTTAAGTATTATAACAATTTTTTTTATGGTTTTAATTTTAAATTTAAATGATTGACTGTCTTTCTCATTTTGTTGCAAGCTGAGATATGTCAGGTGGGGGAAAACAAGGCTTGTACCCACTGTGGAAGTATTGCGATCACATTCCAGCACTGAAGGGGTCGGGTGAAATAGCCACCATAAAATGTAAGCTTTGTGATATTAAGCCATTTCAAGGTACTTACACAAGGGTGAGGGCTCATTTCCTTCACATACCTGGAAAAGGTGTTGATCCTTATACAAATGATGTAGAATGACATGACACTATTAGGGATCAAGAAAGGATTGATGGGAAAGTGTCTCTTTTAAGCTCTCATGCTTCAACAATAGGGGCAACTGGTGCAAGTCAATATCAGAATAGAGAGTCAGAGGTGGATGTGTCTTCTCGAGATGTGACAACAGAATATTTAGCAAGGGAATATGATCACAAGAGATCACACATTGGTAGCTCAAACCCCATTGGTTCATATTATTTGATGTGCAAGGTTGAGATGCAGTTGATGAAGCGATTGCATGCTTCTTTTATGCAAATGGAATACCATTTAATGTTGCCCGCTCACCTTTCTACACTAAAATGGTCCAAGCCATCAACAATGGACCAGCTAGATATAAACCACCTGGGTATGAAAAGCTTCACACTACTCTAATTGATAAATAAAAAACTTGATTAGAGAGACAAACCACACCATTGAAAAGAGTGTGGTCTGTAGAAGGATGCAGTATTATGATGGATGGGTGGATAGATTCTAGAAATCATCCACTACTTAATATCATGGTAACATGTAGCAAAGGGCCTTATTTTTTGAAGGCAACAGATTGTTTGGGGCAAGAAAAAAATGCAGAGTTCCTTCATACCCAGTTGTGTGAGGGCATTGAGGAGGTGGGGGCATCAAATGTAGTCCAATTTGTTACAGATGATGTCCCTATTTGTAAGGTAGCAGGCATGTTGGTGCAGAAAATGTATAGGCATATATTTTGGACACCATGTTGTGTGCATTCGTTGAATAAGGCACTCAGATATTGGCAAGTTCTAGTGGATCTCAGATCACATTGAAAATGGTAGAAAAATACAGATGTTCATATGTAACCATCATCACACACAAGCCATTTATCAAAAATTTGCCAAAGAGGAACTTCTCAAACCTGTTGATATGCAGTTTGCTTCTTATTTTATTCTTCTTGAGCTTCTCCAAGAAGTCAAAGGAGTTTTGTGTGCCAAAGTAGTTAGTGATGCATGGGTAGCTTGGAGACCATCTACATCAGATATTGTAGTTGAGGTGAGAGGTATGGTCCTTGATGAGCATTTTTGGGCTGATGTTAGATTTGTTATAGACTTTATTAAGCCCGTATGTGAGGTGATCAAATTTGATGTTTTAGACAAGCCATGTTTGGGAGAAATTTATGAAGAAATAGATTCCATGTGTGAAAGAATTAAGAAAATAACAGATGCAAGAGATCTTTCTCTATATCCCTTGCTAGAATAAAAGATACATGGAAGATGGAACAAACTTAACACACCCCTTCATTGTGCTACCTATGCCTTGAATCCTAAATGGTATGATCTACAAGTGACCAATAAGAGGGCTCCATATGAGGATAGAGAGGTAATGAAGGGATTTTGGGTAGCAATAAAAAAGATTTATGGCCAAGGTGAGGATGCTTCAATTATGAGCACTTAATGGAATACGTTTTCACATGGGCTTGGTGACTTTTCTTCCATGGAATTCATATATGATATGCATGCAAAGAGAGACCCTATAGAGTGGTGGTGGAACCATGGAGGTGAAACCCCTGAATTGCAATCATTTGCAATAAGATTTCTCTCACAAGTAGCCAGCTCTTCATCTTGAGAGGAATTAGAGTACTTATGGTTATATTCATTCATAGAAGAGGAACCAATTAGGGTCAAAGAAAGCGGAGAACCTAGTGTACATTCATATCTCACTTCACCTTCTCTCTTGTGTAGAACCTAGGTATAAGGAGGGCCCTTCAGTAAAATGGGACCAAATTTCAGCTGATGGAGAAGCTGCAGCCTTGGTTGATGAAGCGGTTGAAGCAGGTGGCCTCATTGATTTACCCCTAATTCTACTACCATCAGAGGAACCTGAGCTTGAGAGTGATGAGTATTTGGAGAGCATCATAGCTAAGGACCTAGAGATGGATGACATAAAATGATGACATAGATTTCTGATTTCTAATTTTTGTTTTCTATATGCATATCAACCTACTAGGCTATCAACATTTTTGAATTTCAATATGTAATATCAATATGTAGTATGAACTCTTTAACATTTGTGTGTTTAAACTTCAAAGTTAATGTTAAACTTTACTAGTTCTCTTGTTTTGAAAGTTCAATGTCATGATATTTTCAATTTTAATGTTAGCATATTAATATATTTTTTAAATTATTAAATTATATTAAAAAAATGTCATCTCCAAGTACCCCTATCTCCTATTTTTCAAAAATAGACGTACTGGTACCAGTACCAGTACCAGTACTAGTCTCCGTGCAACCTTGCATGCAACCCTATCAAATATTGTGGCCCAACAATGCACACAAAAAAATACATTACTTTGGCCAAAGCATTTTAATACAATATCATATTCTAAAGAAAAAATATAGGTCATTTATCCACACACTCCTATCTTAGCTTGAATCGACACAAAACAAGTCAAAATCAACTTTTCTTACACAAAACTTATATAATTAGACCGATGTGATAGCAAGACCACACATATAGGTTCAACCAATTCAGGAAAGCAAAAGTTTTTCTTGACTTTAGACCAATAGATCATATGGAGTCTAGAATGAATTAAATCTAACATGCATCCTTATCTACACTTCGAAAGCGGTAAATAGGATAAGTTTTTCTGACATAAAATTCAGTCTCTTACTAGAGAAAGTCTAAAGCATTATAAATCAGATATTTAGGTCTTCTTTATACTATCTCAATTGAGAGTAATTCATAAATATGCCTATTGTTTACATTTCTAAAACTCATACTTACAAATATATATAGGTGTGTACATGGAAATCCTTATATATTTTTGAAATCATTTAAACTGAAATATAGCTACTATTAAATCTTAGATCTAATTGTACTCAATTTATCAAATATTGTGGCCCAACAATGCACACAAAAAAATACATTACTTTGGCCAAAGCATTTTAATACAATATCATATTCTAAAGAAAAAATATAGGTCATTTATCCACACACTCCTATCTTAGCTTGAATCGACACAAAACAAGTCAAAATCAACTTTTCTTACACAAAACTTAGATAATTAGACCGATGTGATAGCAAGACCACACATATAGGTTCAACCAATTCAGGAAAGCAAAAGTTTTTCTTGACTTTAGACCAATAGATCATATGGAGTCTAGAATGAATTAAATCTAACATGCACCCTTATCTACACTTCGAAAGCGGTAAATAGGATAAGTTTTTCTGACATAAAATTTAGTCTCTTACTAGAGAAAGTCTAAAGCATTATAAATTAGATATTTAGGTCTTCTTTATACTATCTCAATTGAGAGTAATTCATAAATATGCCTATTGTTTACATTTCTGAAACTCATACTTACAAATATATATAGGTGTGTACATGGAAATCCTTATATATTTTTGAAATCATTTAAACTGAAATATAGCTACTATTAAATCTTAGATCTAATTGTACTCAATTTATCACATATGGATATTTATAAAGTATCAATTTTTTTCTCAAATTAACTTACATAGTATGCTTACTTGGATGGATTGAATCTATCCTAAATATTTTAAGATCACACAAACAACACTCTTAACTTCAGAGTAATCTCTAGATATTCATCTATGATGCACATACTTATGAGTATGTTTGTGGGTTGAGAAGCTCTTGAGATTCCAACTCATAACCATACCCATATGTCTTCTTCTTTGTTCTATCCTGAATTACAAACATTTAGACAACTATTTTTATGTAACCTATAATGTAATAATTTTTAATACAAGAATGCACAGCCAATTGTGATTGAAACTATAATAAAATGATTAAATAATAATAATTATTATTGCTTCAATTTTTATAAAGACCATTAAGTAACAATGTTGTTCTACAATTATTAAAATACAAATATAGCAATGTAATATAGATATAATTATGTCACTTATCTGTAAAATATTGAGATGCTGTAATATGGCACTTGAGAGGAATAAACACAGATCCTAACTATTCCCGGCAAATAAACACCCCCAAAGGAACCAGTTCTTACATAGAACCAACTGTGCCTTGTGACACAAATAACACAGCCCTAACCAAGACACTCCCAAGTGTACATTGTACTCTGAGTTGGACACACTCTGTGTGCCCCTTCTCCAAATGTTTCAATGCCCAGCCAATGATCCAAATCTTCCCTCCTTTGTACCTTTGATATATATATTTTTTGTACCTCTTTTCTTCTCTTCCTTACAATCTAATTTTTTATTTAGGGGTTTAAATAACAACCCAAAGGGTGGTTGCAATGTTCACACCCTTTCATAACCATAATACAATGATCTTTAATTACAACTTCCTATTTAATACATTCTCTTTATTTATTTTTTAACTTTCAAGTAAATTATTTTCTTATTTTATTTACATACTTCAGGAATAAGTCACGTAACAATTGCCCCCCTATGATTTAGCTGTTGTCCTTAGTAGCACAAGGAGTTTTTGTACCAGAAAAAACACATGAAACAACATTAGTTAAACAAATGTGGATATTGAGCTTTAATAAAATCAGCTTTTTCCCAGCCCTCGAAGTTTATCTCAAGTGGTGTGACTGTCTGCTCTAAGTGTGTGGTAGTTTGCCCACCCGAGTTTAAATCTCAAATCACCCAGCCACGCACGCCATGGGGCAGGCGATGGGATATCGCGTTGGCCTAGAGGGCTAGTTTTGACTTGCCTAGACTGACTTGGCAACAAGGTCACGGTCGGTGAGCCAGAGACACCTCTGAGATGTAAAAAAAATTAGTTTTTTCCCAAGTAGCACTATCAATACCACAATGACTCCATTTGACTCTAACTTCATCTATAATTCTATTTCTTAAGGTCCTAGATCTTCTTTCAAATATTATTTATGGTTCAATTTTAAATTCACAAGTAGGCTCAATAGAAATATTTTTCCAATCAATAACATGATCTACACTATAAAGATTTTTCTCAAGTAATCTGACATGAAACACATTATGAAGTTGTAATTGAGATGGCAAAGCTAGTCTATAGGCAACATCACCTATTTTTTCTAAAATTTCAAAAGGTCCACAAAAATGAGGAGCTATTTTAGAATATTTACCATTTTAATGAACTCCTTTTGGGTTTGACTCTAAGGAAGACTTGATCTCCAAGATCAAAATGTTGAATAGATCTTTTGGAATCAGCCCAGCTTTTATATCGGTCTTCGACAACCTTCATGTTTTGTTTGGCTTTGTTAATAATGCTTCCATTTCTAAGAGGTTTTCATTCTCATATCAAATCTTATGGACAGGGTCAGACTAAGAGAAAGGTGTATTACAGTTTCGACCATACACGACTTCAAAAGGTGACATCTTAATGGTGGAATGATAACACTGATTGTATGCAAACTTGACTAAGTACAAATAGTCTTCCCATGACTCAGGTTTATCCATAGTATACATTCGTAATATATCTTCTAAGATTCTATTAATTCATTTAGTTTTTCCATCAGATTCAGGGTGATATGTAGTACTAAAACTTAAATTAGTACCAAGTTAAAAAAAAAAAGAGATTTCCAAAAAGCTGATGTGAATCTAGGGTGTCGATCTGAAACAATGTTCTTTGAAAGACCATGTAATCTAACAATCTCTTTCATAAAAATATGAGCAATGTCAGAAGCAAAAGACTTTATTTTGATGGGTAGAAAATGTGTCATTTTGATTAATCTGTCTACTACTACGAAGATAGCATCATGACCTTTTCATGTTCAAGGAAAACCAGTGATAAAGTTCATACTAATTGACTCCCATTTCCAATTTGGAATTAACAATGGTTGTAAGAGTCCAGGGGGTTTACATTGTTCTACTTTTACCTTGTGACAAGTTAAACATTGTTGGACATAGGTATGGATCTCAAACTTCATTTGCAAAAGTAGTTTCTCTTGATTGAGAGATAGGTTTTCTGGAATCCAGGGTGTCCTACTATCGGTATATCATGAGAATCCTTCAATATTTGTGATTTAAGGTTAGGTATATTGGGAATACATAATCTTCCTTTGTAATAGAGGAGATTATTGCTACTTAGAAAATAGTGTTCTAGTCGATCTTTCACATGGACATTAGGAGATTCATTTTGGAGACCTTCATAAATGGGTTGGAAATAATCATTGATAGGTAACTTGGATTTGATATCTTGTTCAAATTGGCTTCTCTCTAGGGTCAATGCATTAATGCATAATTGTTTTTGACTTAAAGCATCTACCACTACATTTTCTTTTCCTGGGACATACTGGATGGTGAAATCATATTCAGTTAGAAGTTCCATCCATATTCGTTGTCTCATATTAAGTTGAGGCTGAGTGAAAATATGTTGTAGACTACAATGGTAGGTTTTTAGTATAAATTTGTTTCCTAACAAATAGTGGTGTCAGACCTTTAGAGCATGGATAATGCCTAATAATTCAAGATCATGAATAGGGTAATTTCTTTTAGCAAGTAGTTACTTTCTTGATTCATATAATACCACTCGATTATCCTGCATTAGAACACCACCTAACCTGTACCATAGGCATCGGTAATCAAAACAAAGGGTTTACTAAAATTTAGAATGCAAAGAATAGGTGCAATTGTTAACAATTTTTTTAATGTTTCAAAGGCCTTATCACATTCATGGGTCCAATTGTAATTGTGTTCTTTCCTAGTTAAATCGGTTAAAGGTACATCAATTCTTGAATAGTTTCTAACAAATCGATGATAGAAACCAGATAATCCTAAGAAACTTTTGATTTCGTGAGCATCCTTGGGGATAGACCAATCTTGAATTGCCTTAATTTTTGTAAGATCAGGTGAAATACCCTTTTCTGAAACAACGTGGCCTAAATAAGATACTTTAGATTTAAAAAATTCACACTTGTTGAGTTTGGCATATAGTTTATGTTTTCGTAAGGTTTCAAGTACCATCCTAAGGTGTTGTTCATGTTCTTCCTCATTTTTTGAGTATATTAAGATGTCATCTAAAAAAAGATCACAAATACATCTAAAAATGGTTGAAAAACATCATGCATCAAAGTCATAAATGTTGTAGGTGGATTGGTTAAATCAAAAGGCATTACCACAAATTCATAATGGCCATATCGTGTTCAAAAGCTATTTTGGCAATGTCTAATTTCTTAATACGAATTTGATGATATCCTGGTCGTAAATCAATTTTGGAAAAACATTTGGCACCATGTAACTGATCTAGAAGATCATCGATTCGAGGTAAAGGGTACTTATTTTTATGGTTAATTTATTGAGTTGTCGGTAGTCTATGCATAACCTCATGGTTCCATCTTTCTTTTTGACAAACAATATTGGCGCACCCCAAGGGGAAATGCTTGGCCTTATCTTTCCCTCATTAAGTAACTGTGTTAATTGAATTTTTAGCTCAGTTTGTTCAGGGATTGACTGACGATAGGGAGCTTTGGAGACAGGTTCTGCCCCAAGAACTAGATCAATTGCATGTTCTACAAATCGTTTAGGGGGTAAACTATCTAATTCCTCAGGGAAAACATATTTGAATTCTTTCAGTACAGGTTTAATATTAATGTCTAGTTTAAATTTATCACCTGTTTGGAATAACATAGCACAAAATATTTTGCAATTCTTTCTTGCACTACACTTGAGTTGCATGGCTGAAATAGTTTTAATGTGGAGAGGTCTTTTCTCCCCCTATAAAATGTGACATGTCCGCATGTTATAATTTAACATAAATTGTTTGTTTTCACAACCAAGGAGGGCATTATTTCTTTCTAACCAACTCATACCTAGGATAGCATCATACTTGCTAAGGTTTAATATATGAAAATGATCATGTGTTACAAAGTTATCTAACTCAAATTCTAGGTTTTCAATAATTTTACCAATTTGTTTAACTATCCTCCCATCATCCATTTCAACACCTAAAGCTTCAATCAACTTAGATGCAATTTTAAATTTAGAAACAACTTTAGGAGAAATAAAGTTATGACTACTTCCTGAATCAACAAGAAAAATAATGGGGTGACCATTTATAGAACCCTTAATTTCAATTAGTGAAGGTTGGAAATGTACGAAACCTATATCTACAGCGGCATAAATCTTCATGTTAGGTTGTGAAGGAGTAATAGTATTGTTATCTTTGTTTTGATGTTGTTGGGGTTTGCACGTGCTATCATGTTTGCGGTGGTTCTTGCCACATTTTTCATAGTAAGGATGCATACGAGGACAATATCGCTGAAGATGATTCTCACCACAAGTCCAACATTGAATTCTTGGTGTAGGTTTGTCTTTTTTGGAGTGGAATATTTTGGTAGATCGACATTGAAATGTATTCTGATTGGAATAGTGTCTACCTTGTTTGAACATTTTCCTGTAAGATCCCTCCCTATTTCTTTTGTGATTTTCCCTTTTTTGTCTTGCAATTTGATGATAAGTTTAAAAATTTTCGACGATTTGTGTGGCTTCATCTACTGAAATTGGCTTACCACACCATACTTGAGCTTGATATTCATGCCTTAAACCATTAATAAATCTAACCACATGGTCTTGTCCTTCAATGAATGGTACAAACCTGTTAAGTCTTTCAAAGTTTTGTTTGTATTCGTTTACTATTTGTAATCTTTGTTTTAATTCAAAGAACTCATTCTTCTTTTCTTGTAAAAAGTAATCAGAAAGGTATTTCTTTTGAAATAATTGCTTAAATTGTGACCATTTTGTTTTGTCGGCTCACAATTTCAAAGATCGGACAGTATCTTGCCACTAATTTAATGCACTACTTTTTAACTGATAGGTGGCAATGATTTTTAGATTTTCTTGTAAAAATTAATCAAAAAGGTATTTCTTTTGAAATAATTGCTTAAATTGTGACCATTTTGTTTTGGCGGCTCATAGTTTCAAAGATCAGTGTCATGTCTCATACTTTTCATACTTGATCGAATGGTTAAATGCAATAATTACATTGTTGGTTAGATTTGATCGCTTCGTCTATTTCGATTGCTTTGGCTATATTGAGACTAACTTATTGATGGTTCTATGAGTGTTAGTTTTGTATTCTTGTCGAAGACAAGGATATGGTTTAGGTAGGGGGGTCCTAGCTTTGTGGCAACACGTGCCAGGCTTTATCTGGTGTTTTCACACACATATTCATGTAGACTGCATGTGTTTCGATGAGTGATGCTTTGCATGTTTAATTCAATGAGTGTGTTTTGCATGATTATTGGATGGATGTTGATGCTTTCGTCTTGTTGAATATCAATGAACGTCTTTGATTGTCATTATTCAAGTTCGATACCTGTTGGGAAATAAAGATAAAAAGTTAGTTGAGTTATTGTTAAAAAAAATTACTGTGGATTGTTGACCATTGAAGTGGATGATATCTAAATGAGGTGGAAAGATCTAAATCCTTTTTAACAAATTCCTTTACATTCAGACTAGTTTATTTCTAAGGAAAATAACATGACTGAACTAATAAATCGACTAAATATTTATACAAAAAGAAAATCTTACAATCACAGGTAGAAGCGATAAGTAGCATTAATGATTATATATATTTGTACGTGGATCACTTATAAAATCAGAGCTAGATTAACTTTCTACATTTTAATAGACATTAACTTACAAGTATTTCCAACACGAAGACAGTCAGGTAGAAAACCTTCTTATCCTTTATCAATGCAAAAATCATTGTTTTAAACTCTAAGTCTTCATAGAGGCAATTAATGACTTTTGGACTCGAATAAACTGCCGAAATTATCCTTAAATGAATCAATTTTTCTCTTGTACTTCTATTTGCTCAGAATAGAGCTTATTTTGTTGTCTTTCTTCTCATTGAAATTGTGTCATGAAAAAGGAAATGGATGAAATCTCTTCATTGTCTTCTTTATAAGTTTCTGTCAAAATGATGATTACTATGCTTGGAGGGAGATTGTTTTCTTTGATTTTATTTACCTTCATCTCTAAGTTAGAGTATTGGGAAGGATTGCCTTCCGGGACAGGTGTCGAATATGGCTTATCAAGGGAGTGAGTTTTCTTTTTCAAAACTTACATACCGTTACATCGGTTTAATGCTTTGGCCAAAGCGATTGGAGTGTTGAAACAGACACATACACCATTGAAATAGATGGGTAATTGCCTAGCTATTATGTTATATTTTCCCTACCATATCCTATTGATGTGATTATGCATTCATGATAGTAGTGCATGTAGATCGATAAGCACACACCAAATTCCACCCTGCACTTGTTTACAGGTTGCTAGGCCCTTTGAGCAGGGTTGGGTATTCCTCAGTTTGAGGGATTTCAAGGAAGCACAATGCTTCGTGGTTGGGCAGAAAAGTGCTTGAATCATGTTCTCGTCCTTCGACGCAGCAGATAGCCGGTTGGTCAATGGCGGTCGAGGACTATTCTTTGGATTGATATGATATTGATCAACTTGTACTTCTATTGTTTAAAGATTTGTAAGGCTTGATGCCATCATTGAAATTTGTAATATTGTTTAATGACATACTCTGTAATCAACTTCAGATGTATCTATATGTGTTGTAATCATGATTCCACTTTTAACTTATGAATATAACTATTGTTTTATCTCTAGAAATATCAAATTTACTTTTCTACTGAATGGAAATAGAAGTTAGTTTACTTTACTTTGATTTACTGCAGTAATTATGTTTAGCTCTAGTTATGAGTGCTTGTTATAAAAATCAGTACTGTACTACTTTTTAACTGATAGGTGGAAATCCTTGTTCTAACATAGCTACTAGTATTTTGCAGGTCAAAATATCTTTCTAGGTTGGTCAACCATTACTCAACTTCCTCTCCTGTACCAGTATCGCCACTATATTTGAGTAAATTAATTTTATGAGCAAAATTATCTAATTCTCGTTGTGTTTTTTTACTTGATGTGTTCCTTGAGGATTCAGATTCAAAGGTGTTAGAACTGTTTGATTTGGAAGTTGTACTTTCTTCAGATGATACCTTTCATTTCTTACTTTTTGATTTGTGTTTTTCCTTTCTCTTGTGGATTGATCAGGAGCTTTGCTTGCTTTCTGAATTTTCTATCTCTTTTTGTTTGTTTCGTTCTATGGATTCTTGCTTAAGTTGTTTGATTTGAGCTGCTAGTTCAATGACTTCATTTAACAAAGCATGATTGGTTCTCTCTAGGGCCTCGTAAGATGTTTGGTCATTTTTAGATGTCATTGTTATAAGTCAATCTATGTTCAATAAAAGAATTCAATCATAATGTGATTGATGACGAGTTGCTCCTTAGGTACGTTGATTTAGACACACAATTATTTTGGGCAATTTTTACTAAAAACAAAAAATGTATAACTCTCTTGTGAATGTTTGTTTTAAGGACTTATCTAATAAAGATTTGCTAGTTTTCTTCTTCTTCTTCCTCTTTTCTGTTATTAGTTTAAATCATAAGATAAAAAGTGGGCTAGTGGTGTGATTCTTGTGTAGAGCATAAAAGGTCTTGTGTGCAAGTCTCAATATGGTGTTTTGTAAGTAGATGGTAATTTATTTTATTTTTTTGAAATAAAATATACTCTAATTTTTTTTAATCACTTTTCACTAAAACAAAATTTTACTATTATGTATGGTATTGAAAAAAATAAAAAATCAAAACTTAAGTAGACTTAATTAATTCAAAATTATAATAACTCAACTTTAGCAAAAAAAATGAAATGTTAAAAAAATTATGCATGTAATTTAAAAATAAACATATATTTCCGGCACTATGCAATAGATTAAAATCAAAATTTTTAAAAAATAGAATTATAAGAAATTAAAATTTACCCAATTTATCACTCTTCCTAAGTTTAATAGCTTTTAAGGAAAAATAGTGGTGTTTATCACTTTTCACTAAAACAAAATTTTACTATTATGTATGGTATTGAAAAAAATTAAAAATCAAAACTTAAGTAGACTTAAATAATTCAAAATTATAATAACTCAACTTTAGCAAAAAAATGAAATGTTAAAAAAATTATTCATGTAATTTAAAAATAAACATATATTTCCAACACTATGTAATAGATTAAAATGAAAATTTAAAGAATCAGAAGTTATATTATAGAATAATAAGGTAGAGCGAAAATGTGAGAAAAAGCAGGCAATCAGCAACAAAGCATAGCTTTTAAGTTTGCCAGGAATGAAACTAAACAAATTCACCCTGGCAGCATTTTACAGGGGAAAGAGAAGGTGATCTACGGGGGCAGGGCTCCCCCTCCGCATCATCTTGACGAACAGGGATGGCAAATGGTGAAGAGTAGAAGGCAGTAGAGGGGAGTTAGGGCAAAGGCAACATCAAGAGGAATAGCTCAAGCTAGAGTGCCAGGAATTTGGGCTATCCCAATTACTGCAATTACCCCAGCATTTGCAACGGGAGCAAACTGCACCACTCTAGGCCGGGAAAGAAGATGCATTGCTTGACAACCCCCTGTTGTCTCCTACCCTTCCAATCCAAGACAAGGATTTCCAAAGGGTTTTTCAAAACTGGCCCCCAGAATCACCAGCGCGAAGGCAAATCCCCATTCAGGCAGTAGGGCGAACCTCAAGGCTCCCTACCAAGGGCAAATCCCTAAAAAACCTAAATTTGGTAATTTGGCCCCTAACACTCTTGGGAAGGGCAAGGATCAGGTAACAATCCGAGAATAGGCAAACCGTAGAACCCCGTGGTCGAGGCCACAAACAAGTTCAAAGTATTATCAGACATCGGTGGCAAAGGAAAAGAAAGCCGTAATAGATTTCAAAAATATCTACACTAATGGTTTGGGGATGCACTATAAAACCCATGGCCTCTATATTCGATGGCGTCGGATAAGGCAACCAGTGAAGGATATAGCGGAGTGGTTCCAAGGCCTCTACAAAGATCAGGTAAGTATCACTATCACTTCTGAAGATTTCATATTCATTGCTTGCAAAAGTCCAAACCTAAAAAAAGAAATCTTAAACAACAGAAGTTTGTTTTATAAGGGTCATAGTTTCGAGTACCTAGACTGGCTACCTAATTTTAATCCCAGTAAACTAAAACTTAAAATAGCTAGGTGGATCAAGTTACCAAATTTACCAGTTGAGCTCATCCATAGTAAAATCTTAAGGGATATTGGGAACCACTTGGGAGAGTTCATGGGTTTGGAGGAGGACTTCGTGTCTCACCTAGATGTGCTCCTACTAGTCAAAATGGATATATAGATACTAAAGACCCGGAACCCCTGGAAATAAATACCAATCTGGCCAATTACTGCATCAAGCCAGCCTTCCACCAGGGACCTCCCCATATAAACACTAACAACAGAGCTCCAAAAATGTCTGCTAAGATGAAATCCACTCCCCAGTCTGGGGGGGTAAACATCAGATTCAATGAGAATAAAGGCAGTTTTATTGTAGATTATCAAAGGACTAACTTCCCTCCCCTCAAGAAGCACCCCAAAGCTAATAAGGATTTGTTTGGACAAGATCGGGCCCTGAGTGTGGTATTAGCTCAGCCTAAGAAATGCCCTAAACCTAAAGGGGACACCTAGAACCACAATGTTAAGGCAACTACACAGAATATGAACCTTGCACAGGTTAGATCAGGCAAAGAAATTATCACTGTGGTTAGGCCTCTACACTAGATTAATGAAACATAGTTAGATAAAGAGAAAATGGAATTAGAGGAAGGGGAAGTGCCTTTAGAAGATGGTAGAGGTAATAACCCCACAGTTGTAAAAGAAAGTGTAAACCCATAGGCTTTAGAGACACCAGAGTGGGTTCCAAACACTTTTGAACTAGAAGAAGACCATAAAGGCACTGAGAATCAAAATAAATCCACAGATAAGCTCAGCCATATGGATCTAGAAGAGATTTGCAATGAGATCCTAGATAAGACAATAGAGGAAGTGGTAATTAAGGAAGTTAACAAAGAAAAAGAAAAGCTCATTTTCAAGATTCTAGAAATTGAAGAATAGGAGAAAAGGTAGGACAGAAAGAAAGAGGACCCAAAAGATTAGGAAGAGAGAGTGGTAGATGAAGCAGATCTGTGGTTGGGAATTGCCATAACTGACTTCAGTAGGGATACCCCAGACTGTGCCAAAAGCAACAAGAAAAGTGGGAGGAAATCACTATTGGAGCTAAGAGAGAAAGCAGGTGAGGCTACTGATCAGACCAAGATCACCACAATGCTCTATGCAGGGAAGGGGAAGTGCCTTCCCAAGTCGCCATGAGAGTATATACTTGGAATGTTAGGGGTCTCAACGCCCCTAACAAACAGCGTATCATAAAACGCTATATAACCAACACAAAACTAGATATACTAATTCTCCAAGAAACCAAACTAAATAAAGATGAGATAGACACTCTAAATAGGAAGCTGGGAATATGGGAAGTAGCAGGAGTCCCAGCAGAGGGTGCCTCGAGGGACCTTGGGGTAATTTGGGACCCTAGAATGGTTTCATTTTCAGTAACAAGTTGTAAAAAGAACTGGATGGTGGGGATTGTTAGAAGCATCAGAAGCAATCTACACTTCTTTCTTATTAACATCTATAGTCCCTCCCAGAACCAGGACAAGAGACTAGTCTGGACTGAAATAGAACAATTCTTGGGTACTTTACAAGATCAGGTTTGTATTCTGGGTGGAGATTTCAATGTGATCCTAGACCCTAAAGAAAAGTTGGGAGGATCTGTCAGGTTATCCACAGCAGCAATTGACTTCAAGGATTGGGTTCTTAAGAACAACTTACTAAAAATCAAAACTACACATGAAGGTTTTACATGGAACAACAGAAGGAAGGGCTTCAACAATATTGCAGAAAAATTGGATAGATTCTTGATCAGGGGCAACTGGGCACAACTCCCGTCTATTTTGAAGGCTGAGATCTTACCATACTCAAGCTCCGATCACTACCCAGTCTAGCTAAGTTTATCAGAAGATTGCCAACCCAAACGATGCCCCTTCAAATTTGAACAAATGTGGGTCAAAGATAATAACCTTTTAACCTTAAGTGAGCAATGGTGGAAAGAAACTAGAGTTTCTAGATCTAAGCTTTTCTGTTTAGTATCCAAATTAAAAACTATTAAGTGCAAGCTTCTTAGTTGGAATAAGACTAACTTTGGTAATATATTCGAAATCAAATCTAAGTTAGAAGAGGAACTTGAAAACCTTAATAGAAGTGTGATAACTAAAGGCATGGATGCAGAATCATATGCAAAAGAAAAACAACTGAAAACAAAATATGAAGATATCCTAGCCAAAGAGGAAATCTTTTGGCAACAAAAGTCTAGAGAGATGTGGCTAGAAGTGGGTGATAAGAACACCAAGTTCTTCCACAACAACATGAGAGCACGCAGAAATGTAAACAGGATCTTTAAAATTAAAGGTGCGAATAATGCCTGGATCGAAGATCCTCAACAAATTGCATATGAAACGGTTAGGTACTTTGAGGATATTCTTAACAATAAGGAAGGATCTAACTGGCTACACCAACAAGCCATACTAAAAGACATTCCTAGGATTATCTCAGAGGATCAAAACAAAGACCTCAATGGCAAATTTACTAAAACTAAGGTTGAACTGGCGGTCTCTCTAATGCAACTGGACAAAGCTCCGGGACCAGATGGCTTCCCAACATTCTTCTTCCAGAAATGCTGGCACTTCATAGGAGATGAAATAGTCGATGCTTTAGAAGGGGTAAGGAGTTCGGGCAGCCTTCTAAAAGAAGTAAATAATACTTTTCTCTCTCTCATACCAAAAAAAGAGAAGCCAGAAAATTTGGGGGATCTGCAGCCTATTTCTCTTTGTAGTACCATATATAAGATACTCACTAAAACATTAGCTAACAGGATTCAGATAGTTCTACCAGTCATCATAAGTGATGAGCAAACAGGTTTTGTCCCCGGAAGATCCATATTTGACGGAATTATTATAGCCCAAGAAGCCATTCACTCCATACAACAAAATAAAAAGCCTAGTATGTTAATTAAATTAGATATCAGTAAAGCCTACAACAAGGTTGACTGGCGTTTCCTCTGCAAAACTGTAGAATCCTTTGGATTTTCTAAACAATGGATAAACCTCATTTATGCATGCATTTCTAACCCCAAGTTTTCAGTTTTAGTCAATGGAACACCTAAAGGTTTTTTTAGTATTTCAAGAGGATTGAGACAAGGGGACCCTATCTCCCCTTTTCTCTTTATTATAATGGCAGAAGTTCTAGGGAGAATGATCACCAAGGCAAGGGTAGAAGGGAAGGTTCAAGGCATCAAAATCACTTCAGGTGTAGATCGTACAACTCATCAATAGTTTGTTGATGATACAATGCTCTTTGGTATGGGAAGCATCGAAGAAGCTAAGGTGTTCAAAGATATCTTCGACTCTTACTGTATGGCCTTTGGACAAGAGGTTAATGCTGATAAATCAACAATTTATTTTTTCAATACAGAGTTGGAAACTGAAAGGGAAATTTGCATAATTCTGTCTTTTAAAAGAGGGGAGATGCCCTGTAAATATTTAGGTATACCTTTGAGTAAAAGCAACAAGACTATTGCTCTCTAGGACCATATCACTTCTAAGATTACGAAAAAAGTTGAATCTTGGAAAGGCAAGTGGCTATCTTTAGCAGGCAAAGTTACAATGCTAAATTCGGTTCTCTCAGCTATCCTAGTATACCAATTATCTTGTATGAATTTGCTAGCAGAAAAATGTGAAGAAATCAACAAAACTTTAAGAACTTTCCTATGGCAGGGTTTGGAGAAAAAGAAGAAAATGGCACTTGTTGCTTGGGATAAAGTCTGTAGACCAAAAGAGGAAGGTGGCTTGGGTTTGAAGAACTTCAAGGAGCAGAACAAGGCATTAGGTGCTAAACTCGTATGGAAAATGTATCAACAGCCTAACTTAAAGTGGGTTAAAATCCTTAGATATAAATACCTTAGAGGTGAGGAACCGACCTTCCTATTTAGAATGGCCAATCCCCCTAAAGGCTCTCACCTTTGGAATTTCATGATGGATTGCAGAAAGCTCATTATGGACAAACTGACCTGGAGTCTTGGTGATGGAAATCAAGCACTTTTTTGGGATGACTCTTGGGGAGGGTTCGAGACGATAAGTAGTATGGGTAACCTAGAAAATGCCAAAAGAATCCTAGAAGCCTGATGGGGAAAGCTAGTAAAAGATTACATAGATTTCCCCAATAATGGGGAGAGCTAGGGTTGGAATTGGAAATCTCTAGAAAATATGAACCTACCGAATAATGAAAAGAGAGATTGATAGACATCCTTAACAACAGGAAGGTATCCCTCAAAGGAAGGTCAGATAGACTGGTTTGGGATGGGGCCAAATCAGGAAACTATAAAACTAAGGATGGTTATAAAATTTTACTCAAACAACAGCTCAGACCAAAATTAGAGATCCCATTGAGACTGTGTTGGGATAAGAACTATCTTCCAAAAGCTGGGATGTTTGCATGGTTGGCCTTACAGAAGAAAATATTAACAGCAGATAGGTTCACGAACATGGGTTTTGAAGGGCCTAACAGATGTCCCCTTTGTGAAAATGAGCAAGAAACAATAGCTCACATTCTTCTCGACTGTCAATTTTCTAATAAATGCTAGTACTGGCTAAGCAATAAGATGGGATGGATTACAACCCTTCCCAATAAGATATTAAACCTATTCCAGTGTTGGCCTGATACGCACAAACAAAGCATTTACCATATGTTATGGACAATTACCCCTTCAATTATGATATGGTAAATTTGGAAAGAAAGGAATAGAAGGATATTCAAAGAAAGAAAATTGTCTTTTGAACAGCTTATTAGTAAAATTGAAGCCGTTATCATAGAAATTGTCAATAGCAGGGTGCTTAGTAACCCTAAAAAAGATACCTCAATGTCTCATTGGGATGAAAAGATGCACGAGAAGTGGATAGGATTAAAATTGCCCTCCTTTGTGGGACCAGGTAGCCTTAACACCACCAACAAGAGACAGGAATGTAAGTGGCAACCTCCTAAAGAAGGTTGGTTTAAGCTTAATTTTGACGGGGCATCTAGGGGCAACCCGGGAGCAGCAGGTATAGGATGTATAATTCATGACTCTGAGGAGAGAGTAATTGCAACCTTAGCTGAACCTCTAGGAGAAGCATCAAACAATATAGCAGAACTGACTGCTCTGATTGAAGGTCTGAAAATCTGCAAAGACCTGAAAATTGAAAAAGTTGAAGTTGAAGGAGACTCAACAATTATCATTAATGCCTTACGTAAAGGGAGCATGCCTAATTGGAGACTAAATTCCCTTCTGACTATTGCCCTAGACCTCACTACTTCTTTCAGAAGGTGCACATTCAACCATATATACAGGGAAGGTAATAGTTAAGCTGACGCCTTGGCCAATAAAGGGGTTGATGGCATGTCTTTCTACTAAAGGCTAACCATAAAGAAGGATTTTTTAAACTCCTAAAAATCTGTAGGAGGGATGTTCACTTGGCTATTTAATATTGCTTACAGTCTCATTAGATGCGTATACCTTTATGTAACCATTAAGTTTTCCACTAGTTTAAACACATATTCATACTGATACTGAGTCCCCATAGAGTCCGAGTCTTAGGATAGCATTGGAGAAGGTAAGAATGACGGAGATGTAATTAGATTCCTTTTATCAGATGTAGATCACCTCAAATTAAAGAGATGAACACATACCATGTTATACAAACCCTCTCTTTATACTTGTTCTTCGGCTTGTATATTGAAATATACAAAGCATCTTGTATATCAGCTTGTAAATTGAAATATACAAAGCATCTTATATACTGGTATGCACTTCGAAGATATACATTATTTTTTACACAAGTATTTATTTCGGCTTGTTTATCAAAGATTTATTGACTATGCAAATGGGAAGCCCACATTGCTATTTATACAAGCCTGATATATCATCTTGTATATCGGCTTGTATATCAAAGAGATACATTGTTATTTATACAAGCATCTTGTATTATCAGCATGTATAATGAAGACATACATTGTTTGTTACACTTGTCAATACACAAAGTTTCCTGTTTATCAGCTTGTATATCGCAAATATTGTATATCGTAAAGATACATTGCTATGTATACAAGCCCGATATGCATGGTATGTTTATTGAAATGTATATACAATGCATGAATCAACAATAATAAAACCTCATTTCTTAATATCTTTGGTTCTGCGATGTGCATATAGCAGTATGCATCTTATCCCTCTCTTATTCATGAAATATACAAAGTTTTTTGTTTATCGGTTTGTATAGTGATATATACAGAGCATCTTATATATCAGCTTATAGCATCTTTTATATCGGCTATTATATACAATGTTTTGCTACACATGTCAATATACAAAGGTTCTTGTATATTGGCCTACTTATCATAGATATACATTGCTATTTATACAAGCCCGATATGCATTGTATGTTTATTGAAATGTATATACAATGCTCGAACCAAACAACATATACAGAGCATCTTGTATATCGGCCTGTATATACATTGTTTTGTTATATACAAAGTTTCTTGTATATTGGCTTGTATATACATTGTTTTGTTACATAGGTCAATATACAAAGTCTCTTGTATATCGGCTTGTATACCGTAGCTTGTTATTTATACAAGCTCGATATGCATTGTATTTATCAGCTTGTATATTGAAATACATAGAGCATCTTGTATATTGGCTTGTATAATTAGCATCCTATATATCGGCTTGTATATACATTGTTTTGGACTGGTATATCGAAGATGTACATTCTTATGTTATACTTTTCATTAAACATAGCATCTTGTATATCAGCTTGTTTATACATTGTTTTAGGCTGGTATATCGAAGATGTACATTGTTATGTTGTACTTTTCAACATACAAAGCATCTTGTATATCGGCTTGTATATTGAAGTTGTATAGGGTTATGTTAGACATTTCAACATACAAATAATCTTGTATATCGGCTTGTATATCAAAATTGTATATGGTTGTTATACATTTCAACATACAAAGCTTCTTGTATATCGGCTTGTATGTAGAAGTTGTACATTTCAATATACAAAGCATCATGGTACATTCCCTTTGATATACATTCTTATGTTATACTTTTCAACATACAAAGCTTCTTATATCGGATTGTATATTGAAATTGTATATGGTTAGGTTACACATTTCAAATACAAAGCATCTTGTATATCGGCTAGTATATAGAAGTTGTACTTTTCAATATACAAAGAGTCATGTTACATTCCCGATGTATTTGCATCTTCATTAACTAAAATTCAACCTTTCCTGAGTTCCATGGTATGTATATTGAAATGTATAAAACATATATACAATGCACGATATATACAACAATAAATCCTCTTTTCATATTCCCTTCGACTCCACTGGATGCTCAGTGAGAGTTCGACTACCTTCTCCTTCAGCTGGACTTTCCTCATTGCTGTGTGATTAAATTTTTTTTACCGATAGTCTTCAGTTTCATCGATCAGCGTGACTGGTAGATCTCTCACCGACGAAAGGCCATTGGTCTCATTTTTCTGATCATACAAGCACCCTGATCATACAAAGACTTTTCAGGGTTTAACTTTCTTTTTGAATCCTGTTTGTATCTCTTATTTGCTTATTGGCTTGGATATCATTTTTTATACGAGCTTGGTAGCCATTCGGTGGAGCCCACATCATTTTAACATACAAGCACCTCGATCATGCAAAGACTTTTCAGGATGTAACTTCCTTTTCGAATTCGATCTGTATCTCTTATTTGCATATCGGCTTGTATATCGTTATAGGTATTCAGTGGAGCCCACATCTTTTCTATCGGCAAGATACATACTATCGGCAAGTTCAAACTCTATTATATCGATATGCCGTTATGCATCAATGGTTGTATATGCAAGACATGACTTGCTATCATCGGTTCTCCTTACCACTTCTACCAGTCACTCCTTGTATGCGGCGCTTGTATATTCTCAATGTACATTCACAATATACATTCTCAATGTGCATTCCAAAGATGCATTCTCAACATGCATTCAAGATATGCATTTGGTGGGACCGACCACTGACCTTCTTGGTATGCCGATACACTATCGGCCAGACTTCCAATATCGGAAGCTTTCAATCTTCTCTCTCCGACACCTCCAATCTTCCCGATGTATCTTCTCAATGTATATCCACAACATACAACCGCGACATACGATTGCAAGATACACACAAAATATGCTTAGATACACCTGCGATATACACACACAATGTTCACAACATACAATTGCAGTATACTCATAAAATGCATATTCAAATTTGATGCCGATAACCTCCTTTGCGACTCTTGTACCGAACAAATGTCACAAAAACCTCCAAAATCTACAGAATAGAAAGATAATCTACTCCTAAAGAAATCATTCCACTGATTTCGCAGAAATCTCCATCAATGGAATGCTTCCGATCTACATTACACCCAAACAGAAATTCTTTATTTCTTCTTCTCCAAAATATACATACAATCTTCTGTCTCTCTATTCCTCTCTGTCTATTTTCAATGAACACAGACCCAACTATTTAAAGACTCTTGCTGGCAGTTACATACGGTGGAAGGCGAACCACCTCTGCTGTTCAATTACAACTCTTTATCAATTCGGTTACAATTCTTTTAATGACACATATGTCACTTGGACAAAACCAAAATGCCTAGAATCCTCCAGATTCTCAATGTCTCGAGGTGCTTCTGCACCACTTGTGCAGTGGATCAGCCAACCAAAATGGGATGTCCCACATAATTTGGATTTTAGTTAATACTGAAACAAATATGTTTGTTTAATTTTGATAAGCTTGCCAACAATCAAGCATTTTTCTCTTCTCAAGCAAAGATTTTTTAAGAACTAACAGATGTTTGCAGAAGAATGAATGTTATGATTTTTGTATAGCTAACATGCAAAGAGAAGTGGTAGCTTTATGTGGTTTCAGGTTAGACAGGAGCAAGATAGAAGATGCCCCTTTAATGTTATAAGCTATGGAGGTCTTCCCAGGAGTCAAAGTGCCTAAAGACATACAGAAAGAGGATATCAAAAGAAAGGCCATGTATAAGGGTGATATCTGTATTTGTATCTCAACAATTGTATAAGAAAATATGTTTCCTTGATGGGCTTGACCCCGTATAAATAAATAGTATGTACTAGACTGCTAAAGTCCCAGGCTAGACTGGAGGTTTTCTTCGCTCTGTTCTTTCCTACCAGTGCCCGCACTGAACAGAGCTCATTTTTCTAACTGATTTTATATATTAATGGCTTTGGCCTTTTACCAATAAAAAAAATCAAAATTTTAAAAAAATAGAATTATAAGAAATTGAAATTTACCCAATTTATCACTCTTCCTAAGTTTAATAGCTTTTAAGGAAAAATAGTGGTGTTTAATTACTTATTCTCCTCCCCACAATTTATTCAAACATTAAGCATATTTAATCTAAACTCTGCTAATCCTTCGTTGTTTTTTTCTTTTTTCCTTCGTAATTCACTCTTTATATCATTTGCATTTTCTTTACACAATCATTTTTTTATGTGACTATAGTGCGTAAAGGTATTTAATTACTCTACCTTCGAGAAATTGGCAATAACTTCATTTCACTATGGATTTAGTATTTAAACTGGCTGATTTGGTGTCTCCAAGCAAAACTTCAACGAGTTAGAGGCACCAATTAGTCCTGTATTCTTCACTGGTGAATGTATCAAACAAAGGTATAATGGATATGTGTATGGTGCATATCACATGCACATTGACACTACTACTATGGTGTTGGATTGCATTAAAAACAGAAACCACACTTACAATTTGACACTCATAAAGAAGACGCCTATACTCAAAGTTGTCTAGAGATCAAACGGGAAAAAATGTTTGAAAAGAAATCAAATATTATGGTTTTTAAGTTTTTTTTTGGGGGCAACAAATATTGGGCACACAAAATTAAACTCAGACTTTAAGTCCAGAAAATATATTGGAAGCAACGAAGATTAAAGTTTTATTTATTACATTATTTTACTATTTCAATATATTTAATGCACAAACATTTGGTTGTGATCGGTATAGGCTTTGATACCAATTATAAGGTAACAATTTTTAATACAAGAATGCACAACCAATTGTAATTGAAACTATAATAAAATGATTAAATAATTATTACTATTGCTTCAATTTTTATAGACCATTAAATAACAATGTTGTTCTACAATTATTAAAATACAAATACCGCAATGAAATATAGATATAAATATATCACTTATTTGTAAAATATTGAGATGCTATAATATGGCACTCAGGAGGAATAAACACGGATCCCAACTGTTCCCCACAGAGAAACACCCTTGGAGGAACCGGTTCTTACATAGAACCAACCCTGCCTTGCAGCACAAACAACATAGCCCTGGCCAGGACACTCCCAGGTGTACGCTATACCCCGAGTTGGACACACTTTGTGTGCCCCTTCTCCAAATGTTTCAATGCCCAACCAATGATCCAAATCTTCCCTCCTTTGTGCCTCTGATTTTATTTTATTTTATTTTTCTGTATCTCTTTTCTTCTCTTCTTTACATTCTAATTTTTTATTTACGGATTTAAATAACAACCCAAAGGGTGGTTGCAATGTTCACACCCTTTGGTAACGATAATACAATGATCTTTAATTACAACTTCCTGTTTAATACATTCTCTTTATTTATTTTTTTAACTTTCAAGTAAATTATTTTCTTATTTTATTTACATCCTTCGGGAGTAAGTGACCTAGCATAACCAATGATTGAATTTTTGTTTCATGCTCCCAAGGTATAAAGTTGTTTATAAAAGACTGAGTATCTAATCTATTTACAATATCTCCAAAACTAGCCTTTGGCTGCATTATTTTTGTACCAACAAACTTCCATCGCCTTTGCTCTATTTTAGCATAATGACTACTTCCAATTCTATGTTCTGTGAAGCCATAATCACTAGTTATCTACTTGTTTGATATCGTAAAAACTATTATTTTCTATTGCGAATTGAGCTTCTAACAATTGATTTTCTATATGCAGGGTGACTCTATAAGCAAAGTGAATTTAACTAGAAGTAAACTCCTTCATTTGTTCCAAAATAAAATGCTATACTACCTCTTAAGGTGTTCAATGATCAAGAGTAAAATGTTGTTAAAGAAAAACTATGGTGGTCTGTCATTGTTTGGCCAAATTGACTCAAATACAAGGTCTTATTATGTTGTTCCAATTAATTTCTAGCTTGCTATGAATCAACCTTTGTTATGCATTCAAACCTATATGTTTCAGTGGTGTTTACACAACATATCTACTATCTAGAAGAGTTTTCTATTTACCCAGAAACACAACGACTAGTTTTACTTCTATTCCAAAAATGCATTCATTATCTACATATATTTATCCATATAATTGTATATGTATTAACCAAATAGTTTTGTACACATATACACATATATGAGCAAATACATAATCAAATTTGCATGATGAAAACATTCCAATACACAAAGAAATTGGTTACCCAGTCAAATCAACTCTAAATAAAGTTTGTCTATGATGTTTACAGTTTCAAGGTAATTTTGGTGTTGTAATGATTCAACTTGATTTTGGGTGTTCCTCAAATGTCATGTGATATTTAAGTAGAAGTTTATTTACTATGTCGAAATAAAACAAAAAAATATTTGTGATTAACACCAGGGCATATTGTTTGGAAAAGTGCTTCCTAAACATCCACCTATTTGTAAGAAATCAAACTAGTAATGACCATGGAGGAATGCACATACCTGGCCATGACTACACTCCTATTCTTTGCTTCAAATCTCTCCTCTTCCTTGCACACCCTACCTCCTGCTCTTTTCCCACCCTTCTCTTCTTTTCTCTACCAAAAACCCAACGTCCAAACTCAATGCATTCTCCTCTTTTCATCGTAGTTCAGTGCCCTCTCTTCTCTCTTCTTTTGCTAGCACATTGCATGAAAAATCCTTCCATTACTTCCCACTCTAGTTTGTTGGAGAGACTAGAGAAAATGGGGTAGGAGAGGCGGCCATTTTGGGCCAGCACACTCTAGTTTTAATTTCCCACTTCCTTAACAAAAATCATCTTAAATTTGTCATGCCCTCCATTTTTTTTAAAACAAAAAGAACAAATTTAATAAATTTTACTAAAAATAGGGCTAATTTGGCTTATATCCTTATTAATAAAATTTTGATTTTTGAACCTTAAACTTTACATATGCATTGATCAAACAAAGCATAAAAAAATGATTCCTTCAACACTTATGCAGGAGAGACCTCTAAATCGATGCCAAGTACACTTAAGGATTAGTACTATTCTGGGGTGATGGTAAGGCAATTTGACACTGATGATAATGCAATCACAAGACTAAAGAAGATGAATACCCATAAATGCATTGTGACATAGTGTGACCAAGTCCTTATGACTAACCAACAAAAGACGTAATGTTCAAACCAATGGTGGTGTGTGTAAATAAGTTCTTAGCTCATGGTATGAAATGCCCATTCTTCTACATTTGTGATCCTCTCCCTGATGATACTCTCCCTCCTCAATTGGGAGGGGGATGAACTTTAACTTGCGGTCACCTTGTTTCAACAGTAAGGTAGTTAGTTTGACATAATATATCAATAAATTTTAAATAATAATATCTGCAAAACATTCATAGCATTACTTCAAATGAATTTTAGCAAAAAAATAATAATGAAACTTTATAATCCTTTAGCCTTTCTAAAATGCCATCAACCAACATTTCCAAAAAGAGGTTAAGATTCACACATACTTGTCAATCAAGCAGATATTTTTTAATTTTTACGAACACAAGAATGTTTAATTTATCAAAACACCTTATCACCAAATCAAACTATTCATTCATAAATTAAGTGTTCTCCAGGTGTTAAACAACATCTAGCTATCAAAGTATCACTAACAATATCTAGCTATCAAAGTATCACTAGAATATTTAAACAAAACTTAAAATTCATTCAACATACAAGAGTTTCCAAAACGAGGTGTGACAAAGATTTTGTTTGTTTGGAAGTTGTTTGAAGAAAGGCATTGAAATCTAGAGAAGTCATATCCACCATATTTGCCAGCATCCCTCCAAATTGTGGTGAAGTGTTGTATTGTTTAAATTCATATTGTTGTTATTCCTGCTATAAATTTTGTCCAAAGTAAGGTGCTCACAGATGAAATAAAGGTGGTCCATTGCGCCATTGGTAGAAATCTTTTGTATGTTGTCCTATCTAAAGATACATTACAAAGTATGCACTATCATCAAGCCCTTGGCCTCTTTGTCACCATATAACAACAAAGCTAATGTCAATTTATATTAAATGATAGAATATAAATTAGAGATTTGGCATTGGTAGGAGGTTAGTTGTGATGATAAATCTATTTTTGTGTTATGGTTAAGTATCTAAATGCATTTGTTTAAGGCACTGGAAGAGTTTTTTTAAGAAGAGAAGTCATTTTCATATCTTTGTTTGAACTTCAAAGTATGAACCATTGTACGGAGATTGTGAGTTTAGACTTGTTTCATGAATTCTTTGGAGTAAAAACATTATTAAGTCATTAAAGATTTTTTGAGTCTTTGAGATATTGAAAAGTGGAGTGGTGATGGGGAGCCATAACTCTGTCATATAAACTGATCGGCAAGAGGGTGGTCCATGTCTTGGCGATCTTCTCTTTATCAGCCAAACATTCCCTGTTGGCCACCTTGCTTTTTTATCTCCCTGACGTTCAACTCTTTCCGATGTATGTCTTCACTTGATGTACATTCAGGATATGCATTTGCGATATACAATTGCAATATACATTCGAACCTCACTCGTCGGCGGGACTCCTTGCATCGGTCAACCCAAAGTCTCTCCTGCCGATACCCTAAGTCTGTCCGATGACATGTATTCTCAGTGTGACCTTCCTCGTCGGTGAGTGCTCTGTATGTGCTCTCGATACACCGATAAAACAGCTTGTATATACTTTCACCGACTTGCGATCACCGGACTCCTTTAGCGTCACTGCCGGTCACCCCAATGTATGTGTGCAATGTATACTCTCAATATACATTCAGAAGACACATTCAAAACATGTATTCAGAATATGCATTCAATGAAGCCGGCCGTTGACTTTCCTTGTATCATATGAAATGCACTTTCACCACATGCAGCCACAACATGTACTTGCGAGATACACACGAACATTCAATTGCGATATACACATGAATTGTCCCCGACATACATTAGCGATATACACACAGAATGTATATCCGGTGAAACAACACAAATCTTTGCCGATCTGAACCTTTGCAAACCTTGTAACTTCACAGATCCTTTTCTCCGACAACCACACAGATCTTAGACTTCACCAACCTAGCACATGAGGATGCTAGGATCTATCAGAGCATATTGCACGTGATCCCGCAAACACAAATGAACAAAACGAAAAAAAACACCAAAACAAACTGTACAGCCATTCCACTGATTTCAAAGAAATCTAACTAGTGGAATGGATTAAGAATCCATCTCGGCCACAAAATGGCAGTTCAATTTATACAAAGAGAACCTAAAGAATTTGAAAGTTAGAAAGATACACAGAACATAACTTTATTTATTAAGCCTTTCAGAAATGTGCATACAGATGCTCTGTTTCTTAATTACAAATCACACTGATCTCTATTACAACTCCACTAAACTGAACTGAACTGATTACATTTGATCTGCTCTAGGTATTTATCTACTTGCCCTCAGTAGTACTGAATTGACTCCAAGCAACTGGGAAACCAATCCAAGCAGCTAGGAGATCTAACAACCTCCAACTGCCTAACAACCTTTGTGATTACAGATCGACAAGTGTCCTTGCGACTCTCAACATAAACCTAGATACAAACTAGAATGACATGCATTGGTCAAACAGGCCTTATTACATGGATGGTCTTATAGGACCTTATTAGAAACAACAAGATGAACATCCAACAGTTGAATGCCTCATGGAGGCCACTGTGGATTAGGTGCTCCTGCACCAAGTGGTAAGTGATAAGATTAACTTTATTTGAATGGAGAAATCAATTACTATTGCTAAATTTGAGGGGCACAATTTTCATACATGGTAAATAAAGATGTAGTTGCTTCTAATTGAAAAAGATTTATGGGATATTGTGATTGGAAACACAAAAGGCCCCATGATATATATGAAACAACAAAATGGATAGCTAAAGATTGTAAATCAACAACATTTATTGGTCTTGGATTATCAGATGCATACTTGCATCACATTGATCTTTCAAAAATGTTAAAACAAATTTGGGAAGGTCTTAGCACATTATTTGGTTCTCAAGCTTCTAGCACTAAGATGTCAATCAAAAAGAAAATCTTCGACCTAAAGATGAATGAAAAGGAAAGTGTTGTTCTACACATTAGTACGTTTAGATCTTTTCTAAATCAACTTGCTGGTACAACTTCTAAGATTGAAGATGACACTAAAGGAATTTTATTGAATAGTATGCCTTCAAGTTTTGATCATGTTGTATTTACATTAAAAAAATTAATTCCATTGACGAAACTATGATTTCTTCCTTGATTGATGAAGAAAGTAGAATTAATAAAAATCATTTGATTACTGAGGAAATTTCTTTGCTTGTTAAGAAGTCTAACATTTCAACAGGGAAAAATAAATACTTCAAATGCTACTATTACTAGAAAAATGGACACATGATCCAAATAAATTTTTATTTAACATGCAAAGGATCTCATTGATGGGAAGTTGAAGACAAATAAAGGTCTCATTGCAACATAAAGTGAGATAGAAGATTATGGTTTTGCAATACATAAGGAAGACTCCCCCCACCATGATAGTGAGGAGGAATATATTTTTTAAGATAGTGTAATCTTTGAAATAGGGTGGGATTAGTGTATCTACATTGGTTTAGTTCCTTTTGTACATGGGAGGAGGGATTTGGTTCTCATAGCATTGGAGGAGGGATATTGACACTTTCAGAGGAAAGTGGACTCTTGTCCAGGAGAGTTGTTCTCTCGTACACAAACACTAGAGGAGGGATTTTGACACACTAAAAGGAGTGATGGATTCTCAAAGGAGAGTTGTTATTTCATTGTGCACAGAGGATGGAATATTATTCTCTCGTGTGGTACAAAGGATTTGCAAGTTTGATAGTTAGGACATCCACAATTGGATTCAGTTTTGTGTGCCTTGGGTGAGCAAGGAGATTTGGTGGAGGTGCTTGATCAAGTTTCTAGATGGGCTATTGTGTTTAGTCGATGTAGTGTTCTATCATTTGTTCAGATTGATGTAATAAGGGGGAATGTTGAAAATATATTACATCTATAGTATATAAGTTAATATAAATAAATAAATATTGTTATATTAATAAATAATGGGTGTGTTAGTTAATAGTTAGTTTGAAAGTTAGTTTTTGAGAATAGTTTCCCGTAGGGAAGTTAAACTCTTGTATGGAAAAATTAAAGGCTTTATAAAGCTAATGTATTGAAATGTAAAATCATAAAAAATCAATTAGATTTAATATTTCATATTATTCTGTGAAACAATGGGGTAAATTTGTGTATGGATTGCTCATTGCATTCTAAAAATCTATTTATTCTACCATATAAAAACCCCTAGGCAATGATTTTCCTTTAATTTCTTTTCCCCATTGACCCCTACACCCATTTTATATTTTGGTCCTTGACGGTCATGCCTCCACCCATTTGATAAAAAAAGGCACATGTGCTCAGTCGATCTACTGAATTAACCAACTCAACACTTTTTAATGTGAATGAAATACAATTCACTAGAGGTTTTGGGGTTAATGGAGTCTTGTTCGCCCCTGTGGCCAACAATTGCCCTTTTGGTAGCCAAATCTTTTTGCCCTCCTTCTTCCATAGCACGTGATTCTAGTCATTGCTAATAATTTGTTTAGAGTCTTTCTTGCTCCTATTGTTACTTTTGTATCTCCTGGAGTTCTTTTAGCCAGCCCTTCGCCCATATCCATGAAAGTTCCACCCCCCATTTTGATGATCTTGCTCCTCTTTGTTATGCCTTTGAAAATCCCAACAGGGCTCATCATACTTTTCCACAAATCTTTTGATCATGGTTTCTACCTTCATTAATTGATTTTCCTTTCTTCGCTCCATTTTTTGCTCCTTTGCCATTCTGCCACAACCCCTTCAATGAAATTTGATTGCGAGCCATCTCTAACTTGTTATTATTTATATACAATGTTTTATTTATATGTTAAAGACAATGAATTCTATAATCTTCATAGACATCGTTAAAGAATATATTAGATATTTTCTTTGCATTATCATAAGTACAAAAATATATAAAATACTTTGAAATGCAAGCAATTTTTACAATAAACTAGGACAATATATTTCAAGAAGTCAATGCTACAAACAATATAGTCCACAACATCAAATAATCAATCTACAAAGGTGATCAATTCTTCTTATAATTAAATAACTAAATTCTACCACACTATTCTAGCCTCTCCATATTTTCTTTATCCTCTTATTATTTTAGCCCTATATTTTCTTTAATCTTGGATAAATATAATTGTATTATAGCAGTATATATATCTTAAATACATTTAGCTATTCTATTTACTTAAGTTATTTTATTTTACAAGAATTATTTTATTTTATGTACCATCACAATATTAAACTCCTTAATATTACTAAAACATTAATAAATAACTATGAATAATTTAAATTATCTTTCATTTAAAAAAAAAAACAAATTACAAAAGCAAGTATTATCTACTAAGTGGCACTTATTTTAAATTGATTTGTCCTAAATTGTAAATATTGCATTTCATTAACCTCTGCTAAACTTAGGGAAAGTTTACTTCCTTTTTTCACTTAACTATCTATAATTTTTTTTAATATCTTTAATCCTTCCATGTGGTAAGTGACCATAAAATATGGCCCGAGAGGATACTCGCTAGCACTTGCAGTCATAGAAGGTTCAAAGAATACGCGGATAGGAACAACCGACAGAGTTTAGAAAATTTCCCGGCGTGAATTAAAAACGAGCATTATAATGCTCACATATAAAAGCCTATCGGCTAATTAATCATATCTAAAGTTTTTTTTTTTCCCGAAAATTGGCTAAGCTTGGAACCCTAGCGACCTATTAAAAGAATTAAAAAAATCGCAAATTTTTATAGTGCCCACTGGTTCTTAAAAGACCTGCAACGTTTTATAAATATTTTTAAAGAATTATAACCGGGGAACCATTAGCGAGAGGATGGAACTCATTTTTTTGCTTTTTATTTTTTGAAATTGAGAGAAGTGAAGGGGTGCATCAAAACCCTAGCAGCTACAGGTGACACATTAGGTATGGAGATTTTGACAAACTTTTACATATCTTCTGGCATTCTGCTCGTCAAACTCGATTTTATGTAGTTTTTATTATATTTTTCTTTGGTGTTCAATCAATAGATTTTGTCTTGTACATATACACTGCGAGGATTCGGCGCCTGAGTTTTTGCAGGGTTTATGGTAGTGAAAATATTTTTAAATGTAATTTTTGCCTGTTTCTATAAGTTGAAAGCAAGATTTGTCCAAAAGCAAATTCTAATTCTATGGCAATGTCACTTTTTCATTGGGAACCTTATTTTAGAGCCCAAACACACAGCAATTTCATCATTCGAAGCAACCTTGAAGCTAATAATTTGTAATTCAAAATATGCTTTTTGCTACTGTTATGTAATTGTTACCATAGACAGACATTTCGGTGAAATCTTTGCATTATTTTTGCTCCTTCTTACTCCTTTTCGAGAACTGTCATTTTATAAGTGGCTGTATTCGGTTCTTTCTCTGTCACATAATCAGCAGGAGACTCTAAGATAGAAATGAGAACCCGTTCCTGAAGCCATATCTTCTGGTGACTATATTTCTACTGTTTATAATTATTCGGTTTTGTTGATTCCTTCAGAACCATTTTTTTAAAGCTTTGAAAGTCATATAATCTTGATGCTTGTTCTGCCAACATAACCAATTGTTGGTTTGAAAAGGTTTTTTTTTGGTTTTCCGTTCCAAACTGCCCTTTTGTTGAAGCTTTTTCTGGCTGCAAGTATGAACTTTTGCCAGGAACAATGTGAGCATCCAAATCATTTGTAGGTGAAGGTGATGCTCTAGGTATTCAAGCTAAGCAACCCGCACAAAATTCTTGGCTCTTCCCATTTTAAACCCAGACAAAAAGCATTTTTTCAAAAATGAAATATGGTCCTTTTAATGTGAATGGGTGCTAGGTATGTGATCTTTTAATTGTTTATTTCTTGTCTTTAGAATATTTATTATTCCATCAGTTTGTTTTGCTTTTATATTGTGGATTGTATTTCTAATTAACAATTGTGTTGGTGGAGCTATTTTAACTTACAAATAAAATTTTAAAATTATTGTACTTACTTCCAATGGAGGACTAATATTTTTTTCCAGTACCATCAAGGCCTATATAGGATAAGGTGAATTAAATAATCTAAAAAAGAGGGGTTTTGTATGATGGAGTTTGTTACGTTAGCTTGGGACATGATGTTTGTTGCTAATCCTAACTCTGGTTTGGAGCCAAACAGAAGTTACGGTGAATACATTATGAATGGTGACCATATGAAGACCTTCAAACAAAGACACAAGCTTAGTGTTGATAATGTTCAAGATCAGCAATCCTTAGTTTTGAATTACGTCCAGAAGGCAGACTATTACACTGATTCTTCCCAAAGCGAGGAAAATGAGAGGTATGGATATACTCTTTTATGATTAATATTTCAAAATATTGAAGATAGTATATAGTGTGAATTCGCTGTGTCTCTTACTAATTTCTTTTGTCATCCCTTCCTTAAAAGCCTGCCTATGCAGTTACAAAAATGTTTAAAAAAATATTCTTCACTTTATTCCTCTCTAACCATATGGCCCAATATAATATAGCTGAGGCCGTCTGCCACAGAGTCCTAACTGTCTCTAAGATTGATTTTATTGTCATAGAAACTTCCTCTGTGACTGTGAAAAATGTTTAAGAAACTTTTCTCTGTGACTGAATTTTTTTTTTAAAGAAACTTTTCTCATAGAAATATCTTAAGACAATTTCTTCTATTGAAGTTATATGATGCATTCTTTTGGGGGTTTGGGATTCTTGCTTGCTTTCCTTCCCAGGGTATGTTTATGGTGGTTGGCATAGAAATATGTAGGCAAATTTGGAATTCCCGTTCCAGAATAGATTACTTGGACGTTCTCAAGGTGCCACCATGACATGTTAACCCTATGGTAGGATTTTAAAGAGATGAAGATCTTTCCTTATATTCTTCTCTATCCCATACCTACTTATTTACTATAGTCCAACCCTACAACATGGTATATATGTGGAAGATCCTTGAGTATGAAGAAGTTATTAAGTAAAATCCCACAGTTCAAAAAGGGGCTAAGGCATGTCCGAAGGAAAGGGCATCAGATGAAGGCTTGGTAGAGCATTGAGAGAGCATCGTAGCAGTCTTAAGTTGTTTTTATGTTGCACATGTGAACAAATTCTCTTCTCTAGCTCTTCAATTGTCATGAACCCCATCAAAATTTTGGAAATATTACTGAAGATATACTACAGCAGAAAATGAGATATCTACATATGATATGAGAAACAATGCTAACAGAAGCCTGATTTCTTGCAGCAGCAAGCTGGTTTTTCAATAACAATGTGTAGGTTTTTCTTGAAGAATCAAATCTACTTAAAATAGCAGAAATAATATGATAACAACAACAGATTTAGATATACTATCAGTGGATTTAGCAATAACAGTGGTGGGTTTGTCTATTCTGCTATTAAATAGTAATTCTAGCAATAACATTAGGAATTGAATGATTCTTGGTTTAACAGAAAAGAGCCTCAGAAAGGCAAAAATAGTGCTAAGACGAATAACATATAACATGGAAAATTAACAAATAGGAGTAGTAAACCTTTCCTGATAAGGTATGGAATCCAACTTGGACCAAGCATAACCAAGGCCAGCATATACCCTGTGCCTGAAAACCAAGAGTTTTCTCAGAGACTTTCGTAAAAAAACATTCAACAATATGCACTCTGACTTGGATGATTAGGAACCCATTTATAGCTAACATTTAGTTTCAGCTATTATCTCTTTAATGTGGGAATAACTAGACTCTAGATAAAACTCCCTTAACTAATAGAAAAGTACAAATGTTCGACACAAACTTGAAATTGGGTTATTACTAATTAACAGGAAATATAAGTTATATTGAAAATTCCTAATCACGTACATGATTTCCCAATAACTGATACTGAAACAGGTCTTTTTTGGAGATTTTAAGTTATCCCATACACATCCATCAGTCGGACACAATGAGTAATTCTTGTAATGGATTATGAAATGAAGAAAAAATGGGGAAACACAATTCCAAAATCTGAACCCAAAGGGGCTGGGTGATCATGTTGCTAGATATTTCTTTTGCCTCATGTTTTTCATTTTATTTTCACTTCCTGTTTGGTGCTCTGCCTCAAACTCCCATTCTCATGATCATTGCAGTTTCTGTTTTCCTATTTTTGAGGATATTGTGGCCAAAGAAACCACTATTGCTATGCTTGATGAAAAAAACCGGGAACATAACTAAAAATAATGTTGATCCTGCATGCATGGAATTCCATTTTTGTAGAACAAACATTGTAGATAGTGCTTCTAAGGCGGGAGAATACATTGTTGATATCACAAACAAGAGGTTAAAAATTTAAAATATAAAATGTGAACATTGAATACATAGTATTGAACCCTCAAACTTGCACCTGTCATCTCATTAAAACTGAAAGGATATACACTGCACTGGAATGAATTTTATGAAAGAGACTCTATATGCATCAATGCATCATAATTAAAATCAGAATATGTGCCCTTTAAATTGAGTGCAAGCTGATCTCAAATCTTAGCGATCTTTATGAGGTAAATGACCATTGTATTTGTATCACTCGTGTGTGGCATTGAGCTTGTTTTTTAACATCATCTTGCGGGAAATGTTCACTCTCAAATAGAGTGATCAAGGCATCTTACATCTTCTTCGCTATCTTCTTCTCTATGATGTGAGGGATCAAATGGCCCATCAAATCTAGGATGATTTGCTTTGTCTTGGCTGATTTTTTCTTATGTTTGGCAAACTAAAGAGGGTTGGTAGGAGCTGCAACCTTTGTCTCCACAAAACTCCAAAGATCAACCTCCTCTAGTAGCATCTGCAATATACACTTCCAAGCTGTAAAGTTAGAAGTGCTCTCTAGATGGTCACACACTCTGAGATTGAGACTAATCATACTTGTGGCTCTTGGAACATGCTAAAACCAAACAAATGAGCTGGAAATAACATAGATCAGGAGCCTATTGCAGGTGCATAATGACACTCCAATCATTGAAGCACTTAGGGCATTCCATCCAACAACCTCTCATAGTTCTAGATTGCTTCAATCACTGAAGCAAGGGCATCACACCTGCTGAAATAAATCAGCCCCCTATCTCAGGTTAAAAACAATCTTCCAATTACTGGAAGATCCTAGGCATCATGGCCAACAACCTACCACAGGTTGTTGTGCCTCTTATAGGCACGGAGTGACTTCAATTATTGAAGCTCAGGGATCACCCACTGAAACCCTCCGACAACTCCCTCTCACAGGTAGCAACCCTATCCAATTATGGAAACTTTGGAAGATTTTAGACTCTTTGCTCTAATACCATGTTAATTTTCAGACCATGGTAAACAGATTCTACACTAAGAAAATTCAGTCCTAAAACTAGGTAGCTTAAAATAAGAAAACTTCAATTAAAACAATAATCTCTGACTATGCTAAGCTGCAAACGCATACTGCTGAAAAATGTGAACAGCGAATACACAGGATTGAATTCTCAAGCCTGCAACTGTCTTCTCATTAAATCTGAAAATAAATACACTGCATTGGAATGAAATTTATAAAGAAGACTATATGCATCATAATTAAAAATAGAATATTTGTCCTTTAAAAAGACAAGTGCACTAAGAATTTAACTTAGATAAACTAGATGAGGTGTCATGTAAACCTCCAAGTTAAGCTTACAACTCACTGGAGTGATACCAAGATTGATTGATCAATCAACTAGTCTGACTAATCAATCAATCTAGTTTAACAACTAATACCTTCCAATCAAAGTAGTTGAGACTAAGTTATATCCACAAATCATGAAAGTCTCAAATAGTTAACTGGATGCTAATCTCAAGAGAATCCCTATATATCTGGACCTTATTCTCCTACATAACTACGTCCTTTCCATACTGACCTCTCAGCTGCACACAGGTCTGGATCTGCTGCTGTCACTCCTATGCCATCATTGACCAAGCAACTGTCACAACCTTGTTGAATGCTGGAGTGTAAAACTAGGATTGAAATGGGTAAATAGTGGGAGCTCCTGACTTTTAAGATTTAAAACACAAATTGTTTTAAATACTGTCACAGACATGTATAATCTGCAACTTGTGAGATTACAATTAAAGGCTTGCAGTTTTCTCTTTTGGAAATTGCTCCCCTCTTAACAATTCTGGAAACTTGTTCCCTTGTACCGTCTTCCCATATCTGTTTAACTTTGGGTAGTGTAGAAAATATTTGCATGTTCTTTTTCAAATTTTACATGATGAGGTCCTGGCAGATTTTTTTTTGCTCTCAACCCCCCACTAAATCTGGCAGAGTTTTATTGAATTTTGGATATTGTGGAAAATATTTGCACATTCTTTTTTGTATGTTACTTTTGACGTCCTTGCAGAGGATTTTTCTCAATCTCCCATTAAATTTGGACTCATTCAAAATATTGATCCTTTATGTTTCCATGGAGAAAACTTTCTAATGAAACAGTGGCACTATGGTCTGCTGTGATATGAAACTGTATTCTTTAATGACCAATTATGGTTTTTCTGTTATGGTTATATGTATGGAAATCAAAACCTATGCAACTGCTATTAAGTATGCATAAACAGTGTCATGCTAGTTGCAATGCTCTGCTTTGAGTTATTGGTTTGCTTCTAGAATTTACAGTTCATTTTTATAATCTTATTATGGTCAGTTGTTTTGGTGCAAGCAACACAGCTTGCAGCATGGGTTTTGGTCTCTTAACCTTTTTTGGAATTACAGTTGCTTTTTACCATTTAATAGTAAATCTCGTGTTCAATCTTTACAGGAAAATTATAATACCACTTCAAATTTGTTTTTGTACGTAATTACTAGGCAAGCTTAAAGCACAGGTTTACTTCTATGTCAAATTATTGACTTATTATCTCAATATCTAAGCAATCTTTGTCACCTTTTTTCTTTTTTGGTCTGCATAAAATTGTTTTCAAGGTTTTTTGATCTGAATTCAATCTTTTAATTTATTTTTTACTGAAGTTCTTGTCTTATACATTTTTTTTTCACTATTGCAGTATTAAAGATTATTTTTTATCACTATTGCAGTATTAAAGATGAGGAGGAGGAGGACGAGGATGAAGAAATAGCCAAGCAACTAGCAAAAGCTATAAAAGCTTGTTTATCTGAAGTCCCAAATAAACAGTAAGTACCCTTTTCTATTTGCTGACGAACTTGATAAGTTTGCTTATTAATTCCATGTTAAGCCACCACTTTGAAATCACTACAACTATAGGATTTTATCCACTTGGTGCACCTTAAAAAATATTATACTGAATTCCCTACTTGCTAATCTTTAGATGTGCTTTTTGAAATCCAACGCCTTTCAAGTACATCTGACATCAGGAGCTAAAGATTCTACCTCACTTCCCTTATTACTTAGTTTTGTACTCATTCAAAGAGATTGTTTACAAATTGCTTTCAGTATGGTGACACTAGCTGACACATGTAATATCAAATCTCAAATTCTGAAGGTCTTCCCACTAACATCACTCAGAATGCAGTGAGAATTGCTTCTATATATGCGATTCTGTATACACGAAATTATTTTTTACAACTTAATGCTAAAGAGTATCAGATTCTGTACTTCCTGAGGGGGCCTGATGGTGAAGGCATGTGTACTCCATATTGGAGGTCATTTGTTTGAAACCAAAGGTGGATAGGGTTGTAGGCCTAGTTGAACAATATATTTGGTAAATGGAAAAGCAATTCCCTTGTGGATTCCACAAGTGATCTGTTAGACACCAAATTGCTTTCTCATTTGGCAGTGACCTAAAAAACTATCATTACCAAACATGATGATTGTTTGCAGATTAAATGGTTTCTTTCTCTTTTACAATTATGGTCTTTTACTGATGCAATCAATTCCTGCTTTTAGTCCAACCAACTTCATTCCATCCACAGAAAGATCGGTCTTATCAGATTTCATAATCTGTGTCATCATTTATGGGTAGAGGAATTATTGGCCAGAAGTATTGAATGTTCAGAGAAATTTCTCTGCACTGCAGATATCATTAAAGAATTTTTTTTTAAAGCTTGTACAAAGATCAATAATTAATTGGATTTAAATAAAGCTGTACCTGGATGAATTGAACTATCCTTCAGACAAGACGTTTGGCTTCAAAAGCTCAACTATTAAAATGTTAGTTTTAGTCTTAAAATTACTACAGACACAGGCATTCAGCTCTGTCTTTTTCAAATCAGGATTTTAGTTCCTGAAACTTTCTCCAAACCAAGATGGCTACCAGCTATATTCCGAAATTAGTGAGAGAAGTAAAGGCTCTGTTATGAACCTTTTTATTGTGTGCCAACAATAATTGTTAGGCAGTGGACCTAGCCCACTTTGTTTATGTAAGTAGGCAATCTTTGGAATGTGGGTTCACCAGTCGACCTTTTTGGTCAACGATTTAGGTTCAATATATCTAAGATGTTTTGCAGGAATTGGTTAGAATTCATAAAGCAGAATATGGTGTCTGTCAGCAGAATTTGGTGTCTTACAAGCATCCTCCAAGTTTCATTTCCTGGTTTCTTGTATTAATTTTAACAATTGGTTGCAAATGCTAAGACCACTAAAATGACTGGCTTGAGTCTGAGAAGACCGAGTTAGCTAAGAGATGTGCTGTTATCTGGTTGCATTTGACTAAAGAAACAAGTGATTCAAGGCACTTGGTTGGAATAGTTGTTGTGAGAAGGAAATAAACATGAGGACCCCATGATTGAGAAGCAGTAAGCACCTAATCGACAGTTGGAAACACTAATGCCATTGATAGCTCTGAGTAACAGTAACCCAGTGTTTTTTCAATCTTTAGGAGATAATCCCAAATTGAACATGGTTGGATACCTTCCTTGAAAGTATGCCAAGACAATGAATGGTTTTATACTAACTGATGTCCCTCTGGCTATGGATAATTCACTTTAGGCTTCTGGTAGTTTAGCTCCAGTGAAGAAAAAAGTTGGATGATGATATATGATAAAGATGGAACAAATATTTACTAACCACTACAGCCTACAACATTCATGTGCTCGCATTTATATTGGAGAGAGCAAGCAGAAGGAATCATCCCTAAAATGAGAAACAAGAATCTGACTTCTGTTTTGGGAGAGCATTACTGTTGAACTCTCCATCAATGCAGGTTTTGTCTAACAAATAAGCAAGAGCAGAAGCTGCAAGAAAAAAGGAAAGGGACTTAGTGGCAGCCATGTCTAATTGATCAGTTCAATGCGTCAGATCAACAGTGTCCCATTATGTGCCACTGCAGCAGGTCGTGTTGAAAGATGGCCTTGATTCATCATACACAGTGTAATGTCCCCATTTTCGGGTTCTCTTGCAACATAGTCGGGGTTGACTTTTTTGGTTGATGATAGCCTGATCAGAGGAGTATTTTGATGTCACCAATGTGTTTAGGGGATCCAGTGGGGCTGTATGACACTTTCCGGAGGGATTTTAGACAACTTGTCCATACTTACTATTTATAGTAAGTGCTTGTATGGCGGCAATCTTTCTGGGTTTGTTCTCTTTGGTCCTCGGAGAACACTGCTATTTATAGTAAGTGTCAGTTGGGCGTTGCTTTGGTGACTTGGCAGACAACCGTTGGCTACTTTGATGTTGCATTTAGCTCAGTGATATTAGATAGATGGTGTGATTAGCCTATTCCAGGGTTCCCGTAGGCTAGTAGTTGTGGTTAGGGAACCTTCTGTGGTCGTTATTCCAGGACTTACTATTAATGGTAAGTCAGGCAGGAGGGATTAGGTGGCGTTGGCCTACTTTCTATTTTCAGTCTGCCAGTTGGAGTACCTAGCACTTCACAGTTGGTTTCGAAATGGCTAAGGGAATGGTTGAAAAGTAAATTAAATCAAATATTTAATTTACACTTGTGAGCCTAAGTCTTCATTTATTAAGTGACTCAACTTTAAAAAAGACAAGTTATGACTTAAAAGTCATATGCTAGGGAAATGAGCGCTCATGTGGAGATAAGGGGGTTTAGGATATTAAAAAGAAATTCAAATAAAAGTATTTCCCTCCTTTTTGGGCGTTGGAAGCCGAGGGGATATAAAGAGCTTTTGTGAGCTCATTTTATTATTATTCATTCTCTCTTCTTTGGACTTTATTTTGCAGAGCAAACTTGAAGCTTGGCTTTAGGGTTTGAATTGGAGTTTTGCAGAGACGGAAACCTCCATGAGACTGCCTTCTTTGTGCTTGAGAGACAACATCAGGAAGGATTGCTGGGAGCTTCACATAGAGGCTTCGCTTGTGCGCCAATCTATGCATTGTGGCGATAGTTTTACAATGGTAATATGCAGATTTGTGAGGACAGCTGATAAGAAATGATTAAGGACAGGTTTCCCAGTTATTGGAGGGTTTTATCAGCACATTGAAGACCTTTAATGTAGATTTTGAGTAGCAGCTGAGGGGAAAATAATACAGAACAGATTTGAAAGAGATTTCCTTGGTTTTTGTTTACACTTCTACAGGCAGGCCGTACATCATACTAGCCGTACCACATGTAGGCTTGTCTTGCATTTTATGTCAGCATATTGAGCATTCACTATTGGCGATTTGTATAAAGGCAGTCTGCTGCAACAGAACAGTCTGAATAACATTAAAAAATCAGAGATTTTTCCATTGCTTGGCACTGTCGTACTTTGCACTTAGAGGCCCTACAATCATGACTGAGTGGTGTGAGCACCATAGAGGCATTCGTTATCATTTTGGGACATTTAATTCATGCTTGGAGGTCGCCTAGGGATTGGAATCAATGTGTCATTTTATTTGTATGACATGAGTATGTGATTATAATTCATATTTAGCCATTCTATGATTTGGGTCAGTGGTATTTTATTCATATCTATTCTATTTTTTTGGGTATTCAATGCATGTCTTATATTTCCTTGTATTTGTGTAAGAACAATACATGCAAAACCAAAAAACCCCTTTTGCATCTTCCATCTAGTTCTGAAAGACCACAATCTAATAAAAAATAACACAAATAAGAAAAAATAAAAAAATTTACAAACAGGGGCAGCTCATTACAGTGGTATCAGAGCTCAAATCTTCCTGCCATCCAGTGGGTAATGAACTTCTATGAGCATTAGTGATAGAGAAAGGAGATACCGAGAAAGATAGAGAAGAAAAGAACTTTGGGAACATTGGTCTTCTGATATAGAAGAACAACAATCAACTCACACATGAAATATGGGTGATAGAGATAATAGGAATCCAAAACCAGATCGTACAACACTTCTTTTGGATGCCTTGATTAGAAGTCAGGAGCAATCAAATCAGCGCATGGCTCAGTTAGCTGATGCGATTGCCTTATTAGCAATCAACAACAGGGGTAATAAGGACCAAAGGAATGGTCAAAATCCACACAGGGTAGAAGATCCTTATCGAAGGGCAGCAGTAGCGAGACCTCTTATGCCAATTCTCCCACCTAGAATTGAGCCACCAACAGGGAATGAACTCACACTAGTAGAAATGCAAGATCAGTTCCAACAGGATTGGGCTGATGTAGGACCTGATTTTCAGCGTGACATATCTCTACGTGACTACATGGATGTTAGGATGAGGCATATGCCCAACAGAGGCAACAGAGTGTTCAAACAATGTGAGGGAAAGCTGAAACCCTACTTGGACCTTGAGGAGATTGATGCAACAAAAATTGATAGAGAGTTTGCCTTGAAGCATGAGGAATATGTTACAGAGCCTCAAGATGTTTCTATGATTGTGCATGCTTCTATTCATGTTGAGGATGTGTGCAATACTACAGAGCTATCACACGAAGAATATATATTAGGAACCCAGGATGACCTTTTTGATATGCATGTGGCTACCATGGATGAGACAGGACATAACAGCAGCCCTGAATGCATCTCTTGAGCTATCCAATGAAGTTGTTGACACTAGTAGCAATGTTGACAGAGTTGAGATCAGCAATATACCTTCATATGATGGGCTCGTGGTAGGCAAAAAGGATGAAGTTTTCAAAACAACAAACAGTGAGGATTACAGTTATGAAAACATAGTTGGTTTTGGTTTGGACTTCTAGATCCAGCTTGTGGAGAGAGATTCTATGTTGACGTCAGTATTGGTGAGTTGGGAAGTGACTTATTCAAAGAGACAACACCCTAAGAGGAGTACAGTGAGCACAATTTTTTGGAACAGAGTAATCAGCCTTTTAGCACGTGAGATGCGGGTGTGATGGCACCTATAAGTATGACGAGGATCCTGTTTGGGATGAATCTCCTTTTGACTATAATGCTGTTCTAACTTCATCTCCACAGTTATGCAAGGAGGTTGACATTGATGGCATTGACAATGTTGTTCTTGATATTGAGAACAAACCTGATTTCACATTGCATGTAGCTGATCTTGAGCAAAGACCTAGCAGCCTTGTTGATTTGGATTGACAATCTACTATTGAGGATGGTCAGGGAGAAGCACAGGTGACTTGGCACAGCCTACAAGACTTTGATGATAGGTATGAAAGTCCTGATTGTAGCATGCAATATAACTGCAGTATACTATCCTTGCCAGAACAAGATTGGAAAAATCAATTTTTGGTGTCTATGGAAAAAGAAGTGCACACTTTATCTAGGTTGGATGACATTAGGAGCCTTGTTGAAAAATTCATTCTTATGACACCAAGAAACCAACATGAGCAAAATGTTCCTATTGCTGATTTGCACATGATTAAATGTTCTATGGAGGGAATAAAAACAGTTTTTTTACACATGACGCATGATAGAGATGTTGCTTCCAAGTTTGCAGATGAAACTTTGTCCATGACTAAACAGTTAAGGGAAGAGGTTAGTGAGCTCACCATTGATCTTAATTCCACCAAGCTTGCTTTGGAAAGGGTCCAAGAGGCACTTCTTGAGGCAAATGATCAACTTGATGAGGCTCATCAGTTTAGGGAGAAGGAGAACAGAGAAAGGGCAAATGAGATCGAACAAGTAATGGAGGAGCTTGATTGCATTCAAGAAGAGTATGATCTTGCCCATTGCCCCAAGAAATCAAAAAAAGGGAGTCTAGATCAGCAAGAGGATAATCTTCAGTTTATTGATAATCCGTTGTTTGAGGTCGATGCTGATGTGATTGATAATCCACTCTTCGAGTTGGTTCGTGGAGCTCTTTCTGATTCCAGTATGGAGATTTGTGATAACCACAAGATTTGGGATCCAGGTGCGGTAGCCAAAGGTGAGATGTTGATTCAGAATTGGAGAGATGGACATAACTCAGGAGTTGGTACGGCTGTCCACTTTCCAATCAACCAACATAGGACAATGAATGATATCATACAGTTGGATTGGCCAACACCTCCAGCCCAACAGTGGAGTAATTTTCAGATGGTATTGATTGGGAGAGGTGATGTGGTTAGTGGAGGAGTTCCTTTGGTCATTCCCACATTCACATTTCCTATGTTTTCAGGGCTAATGATTTATGACAGCTGCTGCCCTAGCATTTCCATGCTGATTATGGCAACATTAGTTGATGGGCAGACGGACTTTGAGTACTTACAAGCTTCTTGGCAGCAGGTAGTGGGAGGTTTTACAAAGTTAGAACCACTATTTTTAGCTTCCACTAGTAGGAGTGATGGTTACTGCAATCAATTCGAGATGTTGATGGATATCCCTACAGATGTTACTGTGATGATTGTAGTCGATTGGATGAGTTGGTTTGCTCGATATGGGCATGTTGACACTTGGAGACTAGGTATCAGCGAGGGGTTATTAGTCTATGATCGGGATGGCATTGTCAGGATGTATGATTCCAGGGATGACACTATTGTTATCAGATTCCGGTTAGGGACTGGTTGATATCACTTATGGGATAATGTGAGGAGATGTGCTGAGGTTTTCCCTTTTGGGTCGAGCAGATTTTAGTTCGTGTTGCCCAAGATCAAGTCTGGCAGGGAGATTGCAGCTTTGGGCTTCACTGAGATGCCTCGGTGGGATATGTCACTTGGTGAGGATTTCAGTCCTTTTAGATATTTCAATATGGGATTTAATGGCGATTACTTTCCATGGGCCTAGGAGAGGAGAATGCAGCATGGGCATGATGGTCAGACAATTATGATCAGAATGATTCCTTTTAGAGATTAAGTTGGAACCCTGGGATCACATTAGGTTATAGACCAGAAGTTGTTGGGGACGAGAGAGCCGATGTTGACTTTCTTGAGTTTGTTCCTATGGAGCATGGCATTGGTTTCCTAGAAGAGCAATTTTCTGAGGGGTTGACTAAGTTCTTGCAGTATTGGATTGCTCTTCTTATCGGTGGTTTTCAAGAGACCTCTTGTGTTGGTCCTCTGCAGGTCAATGCCTTGAGGGGATGGTCCTACATATCTCCCCGGTTGACTTGGGACCTTGGGATCATTTTTGATTCCAGTTTGGTTCAGTCTGTTGATCGGAGGTTGTATTGGTAGCTTGAGGACAAACAATCTTTGGGAAGGCCGGACTGTAATGTCCCCATTTTCGGGCTCTCTTGCAGCATAGTCGGGGCTGACTTTCTGGGTTGGTGATAGCCTGATCAGAGGAGTATTTCGATGTCAACAATGTGTTCAGGTGATCCAGTGGGGCCATATGACACTTTCTGGAGGGATTTCAAACAACTTGTTCGTACTTACTAATTATAGTAAGTGCTTGCATGGCGACAATCTTTTTGGGTTTTTCTGGGTTTGTTCTCTTTGGTTCTCGGAGAACACTGCTATTTATAGTTAGTGTCAGTTGTGCGTTGTTTTGGTGACTAGGCAGACAATCGTTGACTATCTGTGATGTTGCATTTAGCTCAGTGATATCAGATAGATGGTGTGATTAACCTATTCTAGGGTTCTCGTAGGCTAGTAGTTGTGGTTAGGGAACCTTATGTGGTCGTTATTCCAGGACTTACTATTAATGGTAAGTCAGGCAGTAGGGATTAGGTGGCGTTGGCCTACTTTCTATTTTCAGTCTACCAGTTGGAGTACCTAGCACTTCACAGTTGGTTTCGAAATGGCTAAGGGAATGGTTGAAAAGTAAATTAAATCAAATATTTAATATACACTTGTGAGCCTAAGTCTATTTATTAAGTGATTCAACTTTAAAAAAGACATTAAGTTATGACTTAAAAGTCATATGCTAGGGAAATGAGCGCTCATGTGGAGATAAGGGGGTTTAAGATATTAAAAAGAAATTCAAATAAAAGTATTGCCCTCCTTTTTGGGCGTTGGAAGCCAAGGGGATATACAGAGCTTTTGTGAGCTCATTTTATTATTATTCATTCTCTCTTCTTTGGACTTTATTCTGCAGAGCAAACTTGAAGCTTGGCTTTAGGGTTTGAATTAGAATTTTGCAAAGACGGAAACCTCTGTGTGACTGCCTTCTTCGTGCTTGAGAGACAACATCAGGAAGGATTTCTGGGAGCTTCACACAGAGGCTTCGCTTGTGCGTCAATCTATGCATTTTGGTGATAGTTTTACAATGGTAATATGCAGATTTGTGAGGACAGCTGATAAGAAATGATTAAGGACAGGTTTCAGAGTTATTGGAGGGTTTTATCAGCACATTGAAGACCTTTAATGCAGATTTTGAGTAGCAGCTGAGGGGAAAATAATACAGAACAGATTTGAAAGAGATGTCCCTGGTTTTTGGTACACTTCTACAAGTAGGCCGTACATCATACTGGCCGTACCACATGCAGGCTTGTCTTGCATTTTATGTCAGCATATTGAGCATTCACTATGGGCGATTTGTATAAAGGCACTCTGCTGCAACAGAACAGTCTGAATAATATTAAAAAATCAGAGATTTTTCCATTGCTTGGCACTGCCGTACTTTGCACTTAGAAGCTGTACAATCCTGGCTGAGTGGCGTGAGCACCATAGAGGCATTCGTTATCATTTTGAGACATTTAATTCATGCTTGGAGGTTGCCTAGGGATCGGAATCAATGTGTCATTTTATTTGTATGAAGATCTGCCGAGTTTGATGCATTTGGAGCTCTATTTGTAACCTAGCCATACTGGTACAGCTACAACAGGTCTGTGAAGTTGCTAAACATGACATGGGTATGTGATTATAATTCATATTTAGCCATTCTATGATCTGGGTCATGTTGTGACCTAATCACACATCGCCCCATTGCAAATGGGGACCCCCTTTTTTTTGAGCTCTGATGCTTTGCATTAAGTTTTTTGAATGATGTCCTAGGTTTATTGCATGATGAAGTCAGTGGTTTGTTTGAGTTCTCAGTCTATTTCTAATTCAAGAGTCTTGATCAAATTCCATCCAAATAATGAACACTGAGACCAATCCTGATGTATGTTTGAGATCTTGAAAATGACTAAGTCTGGTAGCCTGATATCCTGAAAATCCTGAAAAATTGACTAAGTCTGAAATTTGGTGGATCCTCCAAATTCTATAATCTACATGTTAAATCCGGCGGATTCGAGACCTATCTCAAACATCCTGAAAGGTATATTGAAAAATATTTAAAGTATAAGTTGGAAAAAATATACTTAAATATATTTTTCAATAGACCTTACCTTGAGAAAGTTGAAAAAATGGCTAAGTACTCCAGAGCGCAAAATCTTGATCCAGTGCGCCAAGACATGAAGGGAGCGCAAAATCCTTGACCAATGCGCCCTAACCAATGCGCCAAGATCAAGAAGCGATCAAAACATCCAACCGTTGCGCCATTTTAAGAAGGGAAAGTTAATTCTTGGATGTCATTGGAAGAGGATTCAAGATTCACAACTCTTGCGCCTTAACCAATGCGCCCAAGGATGAGGTGATTGTTTTGAGTTTTAAGACAGATTTCAACTGGAGCACAAAACATGGAACCAATGCGCCCTATCTAGTGCGCTCATTTGATGAGAGTTAGGCTGATTTCCAAGAAGTAACAAAACCTTGAACCAATGCGCCATTCTAAGAAGAGGTATTGATTGAAGTTTTAAGCGTTTTGAAGAGGATTCAAGATCATGAACCAATGCGCCTCAATCGGTGCTCTAAGGATGAAGTGATTTGTTTCAAGTTTTAAGTGATCATGACAACCGAGGATCCAAAACCTTCAACCAAAGCGCCAATCTCATGGGAGTTTCCAGGCAAATTTCAAGCGAACAACCAAACCTTGATCAAATGCGCCTATTTTGAAGGTTATTTTAGTCCAAGTTTCCAACACCTTTCCAGAGGATTCAAAATCTTGAAGTGACGCGCCAAGATGGAGAGGTTGGTTTCAAGTATCAAAGTGCAAATTTTATAATGTTTCAAGAAGAATTCAAATCCCCAAACCAATGCGCCATCCTTGAAGGGGGGGGGGTTTGATATGAGTTTTACATCAGTTTTACATCATTCATCCCAGAGGAATCAAAACCTTGAACTAAAGCACCTCAACCAGAGCGCCACTTATGTAGGAGATTGAATTAAATCTTGTGAAGTTTTTTAGGAGAAATCAAAACTCTTAACCAATGCGCCACAACTGGTGCGCCTAAGGAAGAAGGAATATTTTGACTTTAAGTTTGAATCAAGAATCCCTCAAAACATGGAACTAGTGCACCATAACCATAGCGCCATTTTGGAGGGCAAGGTAAAGTTGAATTTTGAAGACATGTTTCAAGAAGCTATCAATATGATGATCTCTTGCGCCTTAACCAACGCGCCACCTTAAGATAGGGATAAAATGCAAGATAAGATGGAATTTAGAGACTTTTCAAGAAGCATTCAACATGATGAACCAACGCGCCCCAACCGTTGCGCCAATGTTGAGGAGGGAGGTTAAGTTTTGAATGTCGCAAGATGAGGATTCAAAATCCTAAACCGCCGCGCCCTATCCCATGCGCCAATGTGAGTGAATTCTAGTGAAGTCTAAACAAGATTAAGGAGATTCTAAAACACCATCTCAAGCGCTTGAACCAATGCGCCATGTACATGAAGATGAAGTGAAGGTTTCAATGAGTTTCAAGGAGAGATTGAAATGCTTAACCTGTGCACCACATTCATTGCGCCAAGGGTGATGAGGGTAGAGTGGTGTCTTTCAAAGCATTTGTCAAAGAGAGATCAAAACATTCAACCAAGGCGCCAATACCCAGAGGATCCAAAATTGCCAACCAGTGTGCCCATGTTAGAGGAATCAATTTTGGTTGTTAGAAGGCAATTTTTATGCGAAGGAGAAATCTTTATTGCTTGAAGTCATTGAAATATCAAAAGGGAAGTCAATTTGATGATAAGGGTTGTTGAATGCTTAAACATGCTTCTTATATGCTATGCAATCCGATGTTATCCATTGTTTGATATGATTGTTTTCTTTGTTTTGTAGGAGCTTGGATTGAGCTAAGAAGTCACCTAAGGAGCTAACATCCGGAGTCACCTTCATTCAAGGAAGTCAACAAGTTGCCATGTTGGAGAAGACATCATGTAGTTGTTCCAAGTGATCACTTCAAGTTCAACATGCCGACACCCTTCATCTTTATCATCATCAAGCATCCCAAAGACATTTATAGAGTTTCAAGTTCCTCCGGTACATTCAAGCTTCCTTGAGAAGTCATCTACTCCACATATAGGGAAGGTGTTATCATCAATATCTACACTCCAAAGGACCCTTTCAAGTTGGAGCATTTCATCGTCTACATCAAGTTCGAGTATACATCATCATCTAGAAGGCATCCATCCATGGGATTATACTTCATTATCAAACATTCCAAGATACCTATCCATCAAGCTTCAAGACCCTTTAATCTTCAAGTCTCCAGAAGAAGTCTCTTACTTCAAGCTATGAAAGAAGAATCATTATCATATCTCCTACTACATTACTCTACATGAAGATGTATCCAAAGAAGATCAATCTACATCCTGCAAGAAGAAACATCACATTGTTAAACAAATGAGTAACATCTATCACACACATCCAGTTTACAAGAAGATGAACAAGGCAAGATCTACAAGATGCATTCTCAAACATACAAGTTCAAAGCAACCACATTGAAGACATCATACAAGATGACGCAATTTGGGAATATGTAGACATGGCATCTACGTGGCATGTACTTATTATCAAGCCAATCACAAGTCGCCACATCATATGAGCAAGAAGACAAAGAGGACGTCCATGTGGAAGATGCTCCAAAGATTTCATCTTATCTTATCTTCTTGGAAAGCGTGCCTTCATTGCCTCTCTCATATACTAAAAATAGCAAGTTATTGTAACTACCTATTGAGGTGGCATGATCTAAGCCCTTGGCTATCTAGATCAATCTGAGCCATTCATTGTACCCTGGAGCTCTATATAAAGGCCTTGTTACCTCATTTGTAATATATAGATATTAGAAGTTTGTTAGTAGAGTAGGAGTAAAGTAGAAGAGACTCTCGAAATTCTCTGAGAGTGCTTGAAGTTGTAAATATTTCTCAATATTAATGCAAAGACATTGGAACTCATTTGGTGTTAAGTGTTGTCTTGTGAAATAACATGGTTTTTTGTATCTTGATGAAGTGGAGAGGTGTTTCAAAATAGATTAGCAGTTCTTTGATGTTATGTATGTTTGTACTGGATATTTGATCAACTCCTAGCTCATGCTTTTAATATTCATCGCCCGTGAAGTGTTGTGTAAAGCTAGTTTGAGCCTCATCATTTGCTTAAGTTTGATTGTGGATGCTTGTTTGAGCTGTGCCATCCGATGGGTGCTTGTATGAGCCTTTATGATTTGAAAACCATTCGTTTATCTTAGGAGATTGCACCAACTTCATGTAGTTGTAGGCATCCTTGGCGAAGTGGAGTTAGGTTTATTTAGGAGTTTGTCTATTCAAGCATCATCATTTACTTCATTGACTCTAGATTAGCCTTTCTGAACCCTTATCTTTTGCTTTTCTTTATTATTGATACATCATCCGCACTGAAGGAGGAATAAGCTAAGGAAGTATGAAGAAGTCTAATGTAAGTCCCTTTGTGATTATCAGCAAGATCACATGTAATCACTGAGTTAACCCATCATGAATCATAAATAAGGAACCTTGAAGTTACTTCACTAGATCACATAGTTTAGCCTTTGAAGAGCTTTATTCAAGAGAGAGTGGGATACTCTAGTGTTTTACTCTATTGTTGACCTGTCTAAAAACAATCATCAACAGGTCAGTGGTATTTTATTCATATCTATTCTAGTTTTTCTAGGTATAAAATGCATGTCTTATATTTCCTTGTATTTGTGTAAAAACAATACATGCAAAACCAAAAAACCCCTTCTACATCTTCCGTCTAGTTCTGAAAGACCACAATCTAATAAAAAATAACACAAAGAAAAAATAAAAAAAATTACAAACAGGGGCAGCTCATTACACACAGTTGGAATCTGAATTTTTTTGGTGTCTAGATTTGAAGAGTTCGTCTTCGTCTGTGGCGAAGAATGTTACAACAAGCCATGGAGGGAAAATAGACAACAATAGTGTTGTGTGAAAATCATATAGCTAAGGAGAAAAGGATATGTGCCACTTGATTTATTACTCCATAGGATTAATTTTACAGTTCCCAAGATAGAGTCTGTCAAATTTTTATTTTTTTCAGTTTGTGAGACAGTGATCTAGAAAGTCCTTGCAGGTGAGAGAAAAATGACAGGTGAATCTTAGTTTTGTTCCTGTTGTCTTCTTACTCTTTTGAGTGGAGTTCTATCATAATATTAAAAAACCAATGACGAGCAAATTCTAGTCAACCAATTTTGGAGCTGCTGTCATACTTGGAAGAGACTGATTTTTCAAGTACCCATAAATTTATCGTAAGGTTTGAACTTTATAAGCCTTTAGAATTTCAAAAAGTACTTATATCAAAATAGAAACCTGGTTATAAATGAGACTGGCATTTAATTACAGAAATTGTGTGAAATTCAGTTGATTTCTTTATATAAGGACAGTTATTTCCAAGTGACTTGAACTGCATGTTCTTTAGAAGAATTTCAGTTGAAAAAGGAAAGCAAGGTTGCCTTGGCAAATAAACCATGTCTAATTCAAGCCAAGAACTATTGATATAAACTGGGATATGTACCATAATAGATTGAAATTCAGGGCAAAGGTCTATCTTCATTATAGTTTTTAAATCCAACATTAATTCTTACTCTATCTGAGCATGACAGTGCCCTTAAGTACCTCAGTTTTGTCTTTTGCTGTTCCTAAAATGATGTGACACAAGTTAGGTTGGTAGGTTTTCAAATCCCTTTCTTAAAGATATTGATTGGAAAAAAATCATCTTGCTGTGAGTACATCCATGCTATATGTGGGCATTGATATTATAACTTGACGGCAGATGATGCTTCTGTTTCTTTTGTTCAATGTGTGACTTCTTGAACCTTGTGTTTTTCCATCAAGCAACTTTATGTTTTGTTTCCTGAAAAGTAGTATTTTTTGTTTCCTGTTTCTCTGAAGGAATACATCACATGGTAAGCACGTGGGAGGCATTGTAACTACATTCAAGGTTAAGGGATCCGATGCAGTGGAGGACAATGTTGTGCAATTGGAAACCTCTAAAGACAAATGGTAGGGCTTTTATATTTTGTGCTTAAGAATTATGATAGTTATTTTTATGAAGTAGGCAAGTTTATGATAGAGCTTGAAGTTAAGAAGGCATTAATAAAATTACATATATTAATATATTATCATTTACAAATACTATCTTAGAATACTTTCTTTTTCACTGTTTATGGATTCTTTCATTGTTTTATGTTTTTATGCAAAAAAGATTAAAATAGCATTCCAGTAATTTTTGTTTTAAACTTTTATGTGTTATCAGCCTGTCAATGACAGGACCAGATGAAAAAAAATCTTGGACACCTGAAATGCATTTTGCTTCATCTACCATAAGAAGTAACTGTGTTTCAGAGAAAACTATTAATCAATCAGATCAAGGACTCGATAAACATTTGATTGAAGCCTCAGCATGGAAAATTGAAAATCAGCTCCAGGATGGACTTCTAGTTCCACCAACAAATCCAAGAAAACTGAACAAATTGATACGGAAGCAAGTCAAAGACACTTTAGGTGCTAAATGGTAATCTGTTTAAAGTGTTTTAAGGTAAATTGATGTGCCATTCTCAACAATTTATGTTATTGATAGAAATGACAAATGTGCATCAATAGGTTTGACATGCCAGCAAAGATCATCACTCCTGAATTGAAGAAGGATCTTCAATTATTGAAGGTAGTGATTACTATGCAATGAAATGGCTGATTTGGTTTATTATTTTAAATGGAAACTGAGAACTTATAGGTATGTGGTTGCGATCTTGGACGGCTGATTGTTTCCACCAATAGCATGTGTGGATTTTGTGAAACATGAGTTATTGACAAGTTTTTTCTATTGTGATGCAGTTGAGAAGTGTTATCGATCCTAAAAGACATTACAAGGCAGATGATTCCAAAGGCCTTCCCAAGTATTTTCAGGCAAGTAATGATACTCTGGATGCCTGTAGATACTGTTCAGTAACGTGCTTTTGTCATTCTTCCTGTAGTTGTGGGTGGATATAAATTGCTTTATTTTCCACCTGGTTTTGCATTCTTCAGGTGGGGACTGTCATAGAACCTGCTACAGAATTCTACTCGGGAAGGCTGACAAAGAAAGAACAAAAGCCGACTATTGCAGATGAACTGCTTTCTAACCCCGATCTTGGTCAATACAGGTGAGGCTGATCATCAATGATTTTCCCGTTTTTTAATACTAACCTTTAAGAAATGATTTCAATCTCTTGTTTAATCCAAGATCTTATCTATCATGTGGAAGCTTAGAGGGTTCAACTTCTTGTAATTTTTTTTCTAAATGCCAGTGCAATTTCTCGGATTTATGGAAGTATGGGATTATATGGTGCTATTAATTTTTTTTATTGGGTTGTTCATTGTCCTAATTGCTTTTAAATAATTAATTTTTCCTACAGGAAACGCAAGTTTGCAGAGATTGGAAAACAGAACAATGCTGTTTCCAGAAAAGGTCGGAAGCAGAAAAAATCTTCTCATAAGCATGGAAGATAGTTTTGTCCACTGTTTATTCCAAAATAATATATTCATTTATATGCATATTATACAAAAGAATATGGGCCCTATTATTATGGCAATTATCCATGTTTAATATGGAAGCAGGTCCGCTCTGTAGCATCAACTTTGATGATATAAAGTGCATCTTTCTTTTGAAATTTGGAGAATATGGAAATGACAACTTAAACATATTATCATGGACACGATGGGAAAATATCATTATATTATACAATATCTAAATTCTTTAGACGAGTTGGAGTAGAGTAGTCATCCATCTGCACAATAATTTTATAGGACTCAATTCCTATGTAGATGAAGAGTCAAAGCTTTGGGCCCATTAAGCAACAAAAGATTTTGAAGATTGGCTCTTTAGTTATAGATAGCCTAGGTTATGATGAATGCCTATTATGATTGGTCTAAAAAGTGACTAAAATAGTCTATAAGGATCAGGATAAGTTAGAGTTCATTAGGATGAGTTTTGCTGGTCCCCCTGAATCAGCAATTTTCCAACTGTTGGTCTGTGCGAATGGAGTGGTTTCATCACGACAACAAAAATATGGAATTTGAAGTGAACAGTGATGTTTCAATTATGAAATCATTGGGATGTGCAAGAGGGGTGGGGCAGTTTTGTCTTGACAACAGAAATACGGAAATTGAAGCAAATAGTCTGATGTCTCTCCTTCTAGTTCCTCTTTTGAGACCCTATAGTGCACAAGGGGGACGTCCAACATCTATTTCTGAGCAAGAGGGTGTTGGATTGTATCATGGGAGGTAGATTTGAGTGTCGTAAAAAACTCAAAAGTAGAATTCCAATTGTAATCTATGTCAAAGACTTGAGAGTGTGCATGGAACCAAGTGGAACAAGGTGCAGATTGTATTCCACACTACAAATCATTGTATTTTGTCTAGCTTCTAATATTATTTAATAGTAGTGCAGTTGCCATTACCAAGTTGGTTTTTCCCTTTTAAGGCGTTTTCATGATAAAATTTATGTGTTCACTTCTCTCATAGCATCCTTTATTTATCTATCATTTGTTTTGAATATAAGTAGCACGGTCCATTAATTTGTTGTTTTTTAATTTCTACAAACGCTTTTTCATTAGAATAGGGAACAATTTGGTATTGAGCAGTTTACCTATCTGCAAAATTTGTAGAGAATAGTGGTGTTGGTATGACAATGACCTGGTCTATAGAGAGTAAAGAATTGCTACCTTTTAATCTGGGGATCGTTACTTGAAGGTGGAATAAAGAGGTGAGAATGGAGAACCTTAGAAAATCTGAACCACAGGTGATGGCCTTTGAGAGCAACATTGAAATAGCGATAAAGAATCAGGATTGGATGAGGGAATAACTAGAACATTTGATCTAACAACATAAGCGCATAGGTTAAGATCAATCTTCAATGGTTCTAGTAGTACAAATTCTCACCAAAGAATCTGGTATTGGAGATGTTGGTGAGGACTATCTGCACATGCTCCATTTTAAGTTAAAACAAAAATTCAGGTACAATCTTTCAAAAGACAAGAGAATGCTGAATTTTTAGATACTTGGATCAAACAACTGGAAGATTTTGGAGTGCACTGATTTAGTGGGATACAATAGATCTTTTGCATATCTCAAAATGTCATGACATGCTCTTTATATGGTGGGGGAATTATTTGTCATCTTTTAAAAAGAAGAAAAGAATTTGAATGTCTAGGTGGGAAGGATTTAAGGAATCGCTACATAAAAACTTCTATCTTATTGGGCACAAGACTAATAAAAAAATAAGTGGTTGTATCGCAAACAAAACAATGGTAAAAGTGTGTAGGACAACATCACAAAGTGTAGAAGACATGTTATGTTATTTGGCATGGATGTGGAGGATGAGAATCTATTTAACAAGTACCCTAGAGGTTTGCACACCCATATCAAACGGATGTTAATCATCACCACACCCATATCAAACAGAGGTTAATCATCACCAACCCACAAGATTGGGATGAAGCTTGTGTTTGAGTAGGTAGAAGGTGAAGAACAACTACTATTAATGGAGGATTTGTTAGTTGGAGACCAATAAATACTTCAAGAGGACATGGTGTTATAGAAACATGTTAAGAGTAAACCATATGTCTTAGCAAGTTGGACTCAAATAAGAGAGCAAGGTAAGCCAAGTGGTACTCAAAGGAAGGACTAAGACAACTCATTCCTCACTTAAGGTCTTAGTGAGCTTTTGAGGGACTAAACGGGTTTCTAAGAAGGTAGGTGTGATCCATAAGGATTAGGGTAAGTTAGAAACCATCAAAGGAATCGTTTTAAGTTCTTAGAAACTACTTGGTTTTATTAGTAGGACAAAATCATTGGTTCCAATAAGGGGTGATTTTGAATCTACTAGTTCCCTTGAAGCAATGGTTTCACAATAGCTGAGGCGGTTCGAAATCATTGATTTGCATGAAACGGGTGGGTTTGTCATGAAGAAAGAATAAAAAATTTGAAGTGAATAATCTAACATTCCTCCTTCTAGTCTTGCTTTTGGGACTTTGAGTGCATGCAAAGGACATCTCATCATTTATTTATGGACAAGAGGGGGTTGAATTGTATTGTGGGGGGTAGATTTGAGTCTTTAAGAACATTAGGAAGTAAAATTCCAATTGTAACGCATGCCATAGAATGTGTATGCAAGTAAGTGGAACAAGGGACAAGTTGTATTACATATTATTTTACAACTCATTTTATTTTTTCTAGCTTCTAATATAATTCGTCAGTAATGCAATTGACACTATCAAGCTAGTTTTTCCCCTTTTCGAGTTTTCTAGGACATCTACGTGTTCACTTCTCTTTGAAAAGAGATAAAATAGTTGCATTATGTAAAATAGATGTTTTCCTTCTTTTCTTAATGTGTTATCCTACTTAAACTACTCATACAAAATAATATTTCAGATCTTGCATATTAAGATAAACACAATACACATTGGAAATTGAAATGCTACTATTACAAGGAAAAAGAGGGTTAGAGAAAAATCTCTAGTTTAATATATGAGACTATTGGAGGTTGTGGAGGGTTGACAAGGGCTCTAGGAAGGTCTTTGGGTTTGTCCACGAGGTTTTGTGATTCTATCAAACCCCTGCCTTTGAGTTGGGGTGCTAGTGTCTGGTTGGGGCATGCATGTCTAAAGAAGATGCTAGTGTCCTAGCCTTTGAATGATCTCCAACTTCCAAGAGTTGTCCACCTAAATTTTTTGACGCTTGTAGTGTCTATTGGATCATGATGTGAGTCCTAAGTACAAAGATATGACCACCAAAAGTTTGGGGGGTGAGTCCTAGATACAACTTCTTACAATACAAAGTATCTGACATGTGGCAAAAAATGCCACCTCAAAGTGGGATGCTCTCTTTCCCATGTGAGGACAAAATAATAAATAATTAAATACAAAACATTGGGATGTAAGCTTGATAGACCTTTCCCAACAATAATTTGGTACAAAGACCATAAGAATTGTTACAAAGACAATAAAACTAGTAGAGGGACCATAAACTGCCAGAAATATGGTAACTAGATGAGAGGATGTTATTGGCTATGAGAGGAGAGGATCCATTTTAGGGAGAGGGTAGTAAAGAAAGGAATACCTTCCATGGTGTAAATGGGAATGCATTAGAGCATAGAAAGGGGTGAATGAGAAAGGAAGTTTTGTGCTCAATAATTAGATTAAAATGTTGCCTCCAAGGGAAGGGTAAAGAGAGAAAGTTAGAATAGAAGTAGAAAACATGTGTATTCGAATAATAAAAATAGGAAAAGGAAAAAACATGGAATATAATAAGGGGAGCATAGGTTAAGGTGATGCCCCTTGGAAGAAAAATAGAGTTTCCCCCCACAGAGAAGGCAAAGAGAAGGAGAAACAAAATCCTAGGTTGTAGAAAAATTAGTAGTAGGAGCATATCATGCATAAGAACATGTGAATCTATATCATGTAGAGGGGCAAGAGAGTGGAAATAGAATAGGAACATGTGTTGAAGGACGATAAGAGAACAAGGAGTAAGTATATGTAGAGCAAGAGGAATATGTGAATCACTATATAGAACATGGAAAAGGAGCACTAAGATGCGTAATAGAAAGGGATATATGGAAAGAAGTATAGCATATTGAAAGGACATATGATACATGAGTGAATTTAGTGGAAGAAATAAGGTGAGACTAAACTATTGTATAACGTGTGATCACAATGCACATGTAGAAGGTATTCATAAGCAAATAGCAAGAGGAATAACTTATGCAATAGAGTAGTATAAAGGAAAGTAACATAGGTAGAAGCATGACAAGTAAATTAATCATAAGAAACATGGGAGATCATCATGGAAGAAATATTGTGAAGGAAAGAAAGCAATGTAGGCAACATAATCATAGGAAAGTATGTATGAAAAAATGAAATTTGAAAATGAAAGACAAAGGAAGATTGGAATACAACTAGTAAATATCTCATAGAAGCAAGGGCATGCATATCAAAGGAAAGAGAGTATAAAAAGGCAAGTGGATGGAATATAAACACAACATACAAGGAAACATGAGTAGTAGCAAAAACATCAAGAAGGTAAGGACATAAGAGGGAAAGTAGTTAACGTGCGTGCGTGCGTGGAGAATATCAAGGGACCTATGGATTTGGGGTTAGTCATGGGAAGGCAATTATATAATGAATGTCATGAGTGGTCATTATCCCCCATTTCCATAAAAAACATGCACAAAGGAGGGAACGAGAGGTAAGAAAAGAGCTATGACAAAGTGGGGAAGGATATGACATTTTTGGGTCAACATGAGTATGGTACAAATACTCTAGTACTTTGCATATTCCATAATTCATGAAAAGGAAAGGAATTAGAGTGGTAATGACATATAGAAGAAACACATGAGGTGTCATGACATAAAGAGCAAGTGGAACATAAGTAACCCTAAAATTTTGGGTCAAGATGAAAAAGATACAACTATTATGACGTTTTGTATTGTTCCCAAAATATGTGGGTGAGTACAAATAATTAGTAGGATGCACAAGGAGGAAGTCAAAGGACATAGAAGAAGCTAAGAACACCACAACATAGATACGTTGTCCCCTAGGACATGTTAGCATGCACCTACAAGGGTAACACATCATCCACTAATGGTGAGGGAAAAAGAGCACAAAAAACTTTAAAAGAGTGAAAGGAATTGTAAGAGACCTAGAGGAGATCAACCAATGTAATTAAGGCAATTATCATCCTCAAAGTCATTTGAGGAGAACTCAAACAAGTGTGCCAAAATAGAGGGGTTCAATGAAAGAAAAGGCCTAAAAGGATAAGAGGCGCTAGAAGTGAAAATAGAAAGAGTCAAAACATTTGTAATGGACTAAAGGAGAAAGTTCATAAGGAGAAGGAGCTTATTTAGATATATTAGATGCACAAGGATGAAAAAAACAAGAATAGTAGAACAAACAATCATAGTAGTAATAGGTAGAGAGGGATTATTTAGAGTATTAGTAGGTTTCACACTAGTCATAGGTAGAGAAGGGGGAACTATGGGAGAATCAAGTGGTGTAGTCACGTTAGATGGATTAGAAGGAAGAGGAGATTTTTTTTTGGTTTGAAAAGGAAGGAGCTTGGGTCTAGGGGCAACCCATAATTTATTTTTAGGTTTGGGTGGAAGTGGATGTTTGGAGAAGGGTTGCAATGTTGGGAGTGGGTAAGGGGGTGGAAGGTAGGAGGAGGAGAAATAATATGTGCTTTAGGTTGATAAGAGGGTCCCTTGGTTTTAGGTTTGGGTTTAGGTCTAGGAGGATGTGAAACAATGATCAAAATGGATGGAAGAGGAGGAACAAAAAAATTAGATGTATGGGAAGGAGAACGTGAAGGAGAATTAACTCTATTAAGGTAGGGAATGAGGGGCCCAAAGGGGCGGACACAAATATTTGGGTTGCTAGTGTAGATATGGGCCTACTATTCTTTAAAGAATTTATATGTCAAATATTATCATGAAGCTCAATTGGAAGGCCTATTGGTTTATAAATGAAGTAATTGATAGTGAAGTTTCTCAAATTAGAAAGGGGTTGGTACTCATGACATGAGATTATGATCACCTCATTATTATGAATAAACTTGAAGCATCGATGGACCATAAAAAATATTTATTTGAGATTGATCAACCCAAGGATGGCCCAAAAGAATTATAAAGGTGATTTGAAATGGGTATGTTATTGCAACAAGTGTGATTCCTTTAGACCAACTTGAATGGGAAGACCAAACAACCAAGGGTCTAAATGAAGGCATCCGTAAAATATTTTAATACAACTCCAAATGCAACACAAAGCTCTTGCTACTAGTGGTTATTATACAATAATTGCTATTTCTATATTGAAAGAACATGTGGGGTCCACAAGGATTCCAATGGCAACCTTTGAATTCACAAAACCTTAAATGCAAAGAGGGTTGTGATGACCATTAGAAGGAATATTTGAAGAAGAAAAGGTAATGAAAGGAGAAGAAGAAGGTTGTGCTTCAACAACACCAACAAATGTAAAGGGAAATAGGGGCAATTGACTAGGCGTAGGTGGGGAAGAAGGAGAAGGTATAGGAATATCAATGACAATAGAAGGAATAGAAGCCTTAGGGTGAGGATCCACATTGTTTGATTGATTATGTTGAGGGAAGGGATTAATGTAAATGTATAGATTTTTTTTTGGTAGAGCTAAAAATTAATTACCTTTGTCATTATAACCCTCAACATGAACAACATTAGTAGCTCAATGAGATCATATACCTTGTGGTGCAATCCCATATATTTTCTATTGCCTTGGCTAGGGACACAATGATACTGACAAAATGTCATAGAGTCGTACCCCCAAGGGAGAGGAAGAGAGGTATCCAAGTGATGAATTAGAGGGAGAGAGAAGATCAACACAAATGTGTCGTCTTATAACAAAATGGAGAAAATCATCCAAGCAAGTGAAACAATGGTTATACTAGGGTTTAATGGAGATGGCATGGCAAGAAGAGGAATGAGAAGGGTCAACATGGTTGATATTTGGCTTGGGATCAGACTTAGAGATGGTATGGTTAGAGATGGTTTTTTTTTTGTCTAACTCTATTATTGACCAATAAATTGATGCATAAGGGGCATGAATTCAACTCAACGGATCAACAGATCCTTTATCAAGCAATCTAATGGCTATAATGTGTTAAATTTAATTGTCAAACCAAGGAATCATAATCTTCTTGGATGGCACATGTACTGTTTGTATAGTTGAGGATTTTTGAGCTTATCCTAGAGTTTGTGCATAGAAAGATTGACTGAAAAGGAATTCTATCTTATGAGCTTTAATCAATAGTGATTGCTACGAGTAGAAGCTACATGTAATTCTGTTAGGCTATAAGTAAATGCTATTTCAACTATGCAAGGTTGTTGTTTATGAAAAAAATGTTTATAATTGATGACAATCTAAATCAAATCAGTGATCACAATTAATAACAATCTAATTTAACAAGTCATGACAATTGATAAACCATTGGCAACCTAAATTAACAGAGAACTACAGTTACCTCAAGTGGCCCTTGCTTGGGTGATTGTAACCTCACATAATCCAAATTAAATCTTAACTAGATAATCCATGATTGACTGAATCTGATTAACTTTATTGATTTATGAAAAGTAATACAAATGCTGATAACAAAGTGCCGCTAACAACAATTCTTCTATATCCTCGTCACATACAGAATCTATCACATATATAGACATGATCTAAATACCCTAATTAATTTGGACCCTAAATAACCTCTAACCACATATGTCAACTCTTCCCACAAACATAGGAAGAGGACTTATTCCTATTCTAATCAAAATAGAAGTAGGAAGCTAATTTATACAAAGATTGTTCGAATAGCACAATCCCACTATGACTCTGCCTATCCATCATAAAGAAGATAGAAGTAGATAGGAACTCACAGACCAAAGCATAATCATGTAATTATTAACCATGACTTGCCGATGCTATAAATCCTTCTTATTTTTTGTGGATGTGTTTACTACTGTTGATGAAAACCGTTGGTGAGTGGAATAGTTTATGGCCGAACCAACTCCTTTAGATTCAAGTACTTTCTCCTTCAGCTACAGGTGATGGTGTCCTTAGCTGTAGGTGACCACTCCTTTGGTTGTGGGTTGATAGACGACCTCTACTGCGGGTGACTGCTTTCTTGCTACATAAAGGTTAGTTTCATCCTACAATATTTTCACATCATAACTACCATAACTAACATAAATTGCTATTATATTATGAAAACAATCATTGACACACACAATCATTCATTAACATATCATATACCATTCTCAAGTGCTTTCAAACTTAAAGGTGAACATAAAGTTTGACAATGTCTAAGGAAATGTCTGAGAAATATAAAACTTAAACAGGGAAACTATGACAATTTCAAGACTCATCATTCTTGAAGAGAGGTTTGGAGAATTTAGAAGGGAATGTAGAAGAATGGGTAGAATAAGAAGGATTATAAGATAGAAGATTAGCATTAATGAGCTTTGTCTCATAATTCTGAAGACTAGGATGAACGTTTGAAAAAGTAGCATAGTAATGAAATAGGACCTCATTTCTTATTGAGGTAAGTAGGTATTAACAAAGACACTATATTTCATCATTAGGTAAGTGGTAATGCATATTTGCCAATATATATTGAAAGTGGATGAAAAATCATTAACATGCTCATTGGAACCTCACATACATTGTACATGATCAATAAAATTAGCTTTCAAGTCAATATTGAATTGAACGTTTTGAACAAATGCATGTGCAAGCTTAGAAAATGAATGAATAGAATTGTGTTGAAGATAATAGAACCACTCAAGAACATAGTCCTTTAGTGTGTGAGGAAATAGTTTAGTGAGAAGATGGTCATATGATATAAAATCTAAACAAGAGAGTTGCATGATTCAACATGAGTCATATGATCCCCTTTTCCATTATACATGTCAATACAGAAGGAAAGAGAGGAGAGAGAATATCGAGGGAGAGAATTATGGTGCAAGTTGGTAGTCACCCTTTCCAAGAATAAGAGGGAAGAGAGTCAAGCTTTTGCTACATGTCTTGAAGGTAATTTAAGACATGCAATACAATGGGGCCAACAATATGATTATGGTAGGGGAGGAAGATGAGGAACAGAAAATCATAATATGGAGGAACCAAGGAATGAAAGAAGTGATAATAATAGGAGGAAGAAAATATGTTGGAGAGATGGAAGGATGGGGAGGAAAAGCAAAAGTGGGGTGGCAAGGGATGTAAGTGGGTAGGAGAATATCATAGATGGAAGAGGACACAAAGAAGATAAATATAAGGTGGAATGGGACCATAATGAGGAATCGATTTAAAAGGGTGAGTAAGAGGAGTCAAAGGAGGGAGAGAAGTTTGAGATGTGTGGGTAGGAACATAAAGAGATAGTTGAAGCTGAGAATGTGGAGTGGGAGTGGTTGTATTGATAATAGGATGGGAAAAGACATTAGAACTAGAAGAATAAATAATATAGGAAGAGGTTGAGAAGGACTAGGAGGAGGAGAGGCAGGGAAATAACATGCACAACGTGGCTAATACATTGAAGAATGTCTGAGTCATTGGAGTTTGAGATGAGCATGGTATGAAGGGGCATTGACTAAGGCAGAAGGGTTAGTGCCATCATTATGACTTCCTACCTCTATGCAAAGGATCTACAAATGAGAGGCAATCTTCTAAATTTTCTGAAGATCCATGTTCTCTAAAAGGAAGCAATAGTGTGGAATACACTTCCTACACTAAACTTTGAGGATGTACGTGCAAAAATAATTAATCTTATAGTTACAAAAATAATACTCAAGAAAATCAAACACACATGTTTGTGGGGAAGACCCTTTTGGGAGAAAAATCCCACACTCTACATCATGAACCAATTGTATTATCAACAATGAAGGTTACAATACAATATACAAGGACATGCCCTTACAGGTGTAATGCCTGCCATAGTATTTTCTTGGTGTACTTTCTAATTCATATGCTATATGCTATTTTGAATATTTTTGTAGTGTATTGTGTGATTCTTGTGATTATGTGTTGTTGCACTGAACTTGTGGATGGGGTTGTTTTACCATCGAGGTGTTCTAATGGTGTAGTTTGGATGTTTTGTATGAACATCAAGGTATTTCCAATGAGGTTATGTTATGACATTGGATTTTTGACTATGCATTATGGGCTGCATATGTTGTGTCTTTGAAAGTTAGATTATTGTAGTGTTTCAGTTTCACCATTTTCATTTAAATGATATGTTGGGTGGGTAGACCTAGTCTCTTTAAGTTGTATGCTTTTATATGAGAAGCTACACCTTGGTCATTTTTCCTGGATGGATGATTTAATTGAAATGTGCATATTAAATAGTTATGATTTAATTGTTTAATGTTATCATTTGCTTTGGCTATGGTTATATATTGGGTAGATGTGCGTAACGTTTGATTAAGTGTGCAGTAAAATTATAGGTGTTTTACCAATGAGTGAAATGTGGAGAATGTTAACATGGGACACTTTAGCCATCTCACCTTTATCCTTGTGTTGTCAAAACCCATGAAAACCTCATCCAAAATGATTGTGATTCCAGATCCCCTTGTGTTAGATTTATGAAATGTCATCTTGGATGTGTTTGATTATTGCTTGTGCAATTGTGCTTTGCTTGATATGTGTGAAAATGATTTATTGTTCCTTGGAAATCATTATTTTGTGCTATTTATTCCTAGTATAGAGGAAAATCATTTAATTGATCTATTTGAGTTGTAGAAGTATCTAATCATGGAAAGGCATTGTATTTATTTAATTTTGTTTAAAAAATAATGCATTTGAGTGAAATGCATTCTATTTCGGGAAGTTAGAATTATTTATGTAAGTTAGGATATTGTGTTTATGTGAAAAGAAATTATTTAAGTTATTTGAGTGGTTGATATTGAAATATGAAAGGCATGATGTTTTAATTACATGTGTTTGGAAAATAGATTAGATTCTATTTTGTTGGAAATATTTAATTATGGATTATTGTATTATGTGAATTGGATTTGGGGAAAAGAATGAAAAAGGTTAAGTCAATTTCAAAATAGAGGACAAGAGGGTCTTATATAGCAAAAAGGATTTCACTATTTCATGTTAGTATGTTGGAGAGAAAAAATGGATATTTTTCACACCCTTCCTTGGAAAATTGAGTTGGATATGCTTGGAGATTGCTTGGATTGATCAATTTGCTTGTAGAGGAAAAAAATATTCCTCCTGCCATTACCTCTAGATTGATTGAGGGATTTCTTTGGTTTGTTATTTGAATTTTTATTTCAAATTTTAGATGTAGGAAATTTTATTTTTGGAAAATTGATTTTCTACCCAAACCCTATCAAAATTTTATAAATTTGGAAAATGAGATGTTGGATGGGAATGTCATAAGAGAGTATAATTATATTTTTAGTTTTTATATTTTTCAAGATTTGTGTAAAATATGTGAATTGACCTATTTTACTCTATCAAATTAGGTCAACAATTTTATGTGTTTTAAAAGTATGTTTTTGGGCTATTTTGGAACAAAGGGTATATTTTGATTTTTGAATTTTTGAGTTTTTCAAAAAAGTAAAATTTGGGGATGAATTTTGGGAAGGATGCTTAAGATCTGTTAATGGCAGACCTTAGATAATTTGGAAACTATTTTATTTTATTTTTGTGAAATTTAGAAATTCTAAAAAGTGCATGATATGTGGATTAGTGGATTATCCCATATCTTTTAATTTTTATATGTATTAGGAAGAGTGTTTTCTGAGAAAACCACTCTTTTATGAGTTTTTAGGTTCCTTTAAGAAGGTTGACCCTAAATTGTGTGGGATTCAAATATATCCATAGGATGCTTGGGATGGTTAGTTACCCAACTCGTTGGACGAGGTTGGAAGCAAGGAGTGTGCTAAAGAAGTGTCCCTTGGCTTGTTTTAATGTATGACTAAGAGTGATTGGAATTTACCTTGAGACTCTTATGTGTGAGTGATGGATGTACATCTCGAGGCTCTTATGAGAGTGGTGGTGTCCTTACCTTGACTCTCCTATGAGAGTGGCGATGTCCTTCTTGAGACTCTTAATGTATGTGTGAACTTATTTCTTTCTTGTGCTTTGATTTGTGTGCCACACCCAATTTGTAAAATTGGAGCATTAGACATAGGATTGAGGTATAGAATGGGGAAGAAGTGGGCTCTCACCATTTTCCATGAGACAAAGGGATCGTTAGATGATTTTTTTGGAGAGTTCAATAATCAACTGATAATGTATACAAACTGGGGAAAATAAAATATGTTAAATAAGATATCTAAGCAAAATGAGGATGTTATCCTAGATATAGTTTTGATCATAAAGGACATGTAACAACTCTAGAAGTTGGTGAATGTCAGAATATTCCTTTACTCAAAATCTACGCAAAATGGGGATGCTATCGTAGGTTCAGTTTTGATCATAATGACACTCCTTAGTCTATTTCTAGTATTCTCATCCTATCCTTTCTTTGGTTTTGGTATCTGAATGTGTTTATACTACCTACATGTATGCTGATAAATTTTGTGCTCTCATACATGTATGCATGATGGTGTTTATCTTATGCATTGTTTGATGTGCACTGAATGTGTGAGAATCCCTTATGCTTGAATTATTATGACATCATTATCTCATGCTTGTTGGCTTATGTGAACCATTCATACTTGTATGTATTTGATGGGCAATTGTACCACATGTTTCTGTTGGCAAGAGACACTATATGGATTCATGAATGTTGTCATTGATGGCAACAAAGGTTATCTCACACATCCGCAAGACATGATGAGTCTCTACCGGAAGTCAGATTGAAGAAGTGTTATGATACGGTAAGCAAGAATAGAGCAGTCAGCAAGGTCCGATAGTCAGGTCCGGATCTCTCAGAGCAAGTATTTTAGTAAAGTGCAGATTTGGGGAAGTCAAGAGGAGTACCTTGACTACTAGATTCCAAGGATTTATCCTCCGGTGATGGAAGGGTGAAGAGATATGAACACTTGAGTGTTGGGTTCCTGTTTGACAGAGTAGACAGAGGAAGAACTATACCGACAGATTGTCAGACCCAAATCCGGAAGAGATATTGCTAATGACTAAGTTTCTTGAGGTATCATTCATGATTGGCCGACATGATTGAAGACTTCCACAAGCATATTCTTGATCCACATTACTTGGTATACAAGGATTTAGCCGACAGACTAGAGTTTGAAATAATATTGACTATTTCGGATGCTGACTAGAAAAGTGTTGAAATCACCTGTGCGGATATATATATACAAGATGGATTTAGATGTATATGTGTGTGTATGTTGTGTGTGTGGATTGAAGTGCGAATAAAAGCAGAAGAATGATAAAAAGGCAGAAAAATAGGTTTGGAATGTAAGTGAACAACAACACTTAAGGAGAGTAAGAATGAAGTGCAGTAGATCAGTCTATTGAGCTTAAATCGGAACTGAGCGTCAGCATGTATGGATGCTTCTCATCAGTTCAAGTTCTCTTCTTGTAAACAATAAGTCTTTTGTAGGCAGTGAGCCTCTTGTGAGCAGTGTGCTCGAGTAGTGAGCCCTAATTGGCAAGTGCCATTTTGTATCTTCTATTCTTCTAACAGAGAATAATATCTTGGGTTAATCACCCCGTGGTTTTTCCCCTGAACAGGGTTTCCACGTCAAAACCATTGTGTCATGTGTATTGGTGTTACTTCCATTTCATGATTATGCTTGCTTGTTTGATCTGATGTTGCATTAACTATTAAGAAAGCACATAAAGTTGAATTATTAGGATAACTGATTCACCCCCCCTCTCAGTTATCAACAATTGGTATTAGAGCTAGGTTCCTCCCAATAGAGCCTAACAGCTTGAGGAAGATCTGGGAATTCAAATGGATGTGTATGGTATGAGGAAGCAACTTAAAGTCTACCCTTGATGATCTTGAGCAGTCAAATTCTAAAGTCAATGAATTGAAGGAAAGACTCTAACAGGCTGATGATTTCATAAAAGAACTAAATAAAAACTAAGTCTCTCTATGAAAAAGAGAAAGGAACTACTTCAGCAGCTGGCAAGTCAAGGTGAAGCCAATGATACAAGTGGAGATCTGAAAGAGAAAACTAAGTTATGTGAAAAGTTATCAAAAGAAATCATCATGGTAAGACATGAAATGGAATTAGGAATTATAAAGTTTACCCAAGAAATTGAAGAGAGAAGAAAATCTAAAGATGATCTAAGACAATCTCTCAAGGAAAAATTAGAAGACTACCACAAGATGGATAGAATAATTAGACATCTTGAATCTAATCTTGAAGACGCTAAAGACAATGAAGAAAAACTTGAAGATCAAATTGTCTCTCTAAAAAGGGATCTTCAAACAACAAATGAATACAAAGAGAAATTCAAGATAAGCTCTGCTCAACTTGAAGTTCTTCTTGAAAGCCAAAAGAGGGTAGATGACAAGTGTGGCCTGGGATATGAAAAAGGTGAAAGCTCCGGATCTAGTCAGAAGAATTTTGGATCAAAAAATCCAAGGAACAGGCCTAGAAGACCTCCGGTAAGGCAGCCTAATGCTCAAAGTTATCCATCCTTCAATGGATACTGTCACAACTGCAATAACTTTGGTCATAAAGCTAATCAGTGCAGAAAGAGAATGAATCAAACTAATACATCCTTCTCCGGACAGTGTTTCAACTGCAAAAGGTATGGTCACAAATCTCATGAATGCAGAAATATGCAAATGAACAATTCATTCAATGGTAGATGCTTTGCATGCAATAGAATGGGTCATATGGTTAATCAATGCAGATCAAGAGGATATCAATCAAATATGCAAAGAAATGTTGTTTGCCAAATTTGCAATAGATCCGGCCATATTGCAAAATTTTGTAGAAACAAGAATCAGGACAAAAGAGGTTCGGTACATCATAATCAGAATCAAGATAAGGGAAAACAAAAAGTGAATGCAGATGAAGTTCAAAGTGAGATGAACAAGATTTGGGTGAAGAAAAGTATAGAAAATGTAGGGGATGGATTCGCACCAGACTCTGGTGCTGATATTCCTTCCGAAAATTAAAAAGTGAGCTCTGGCTCAGGGGAAGACACAAAGAAAACCATTTTCCCCCAGCCAGTCAATTGGTGCCAGAATTGGCACAAGGAAAGTTACGGATTAAAGGGTTCATAAGAGAAACATCTAAACAAACTATGGTTAAGATTTGGAAGATTCACAAGATGTTTAGATCAAGATTGATCTGGTTCTTCAAATCATCTGAATAAGGCAAACCAGAATGACTTAGGTCGAGTATTTATTGCAACTTGAAATTAGGGTTTGTGGAGTAATATAAGGGTTTTCTCATTAAGCATTTGTTCATTCTGCATTCAAGAAGAAATGAAAAAGAAGATCTGCAACAGAAATTCCTCAAGCCTATCAAAGATCATCTATAGAATCCAATTCATCCAGCAATTGATCCGGCTCACCTTGTGTAACCTAGAAGCATAAAAGGTATTTTCCATTCTTAATATCTCTCTGCAAATCTTTGAAAGATGGCTACTCCAAATGCAGTGAAGATTTCTGATAGGCCTCGCCCTAAATTTAAGAAGCATCCATATAAATCCCTAGAAGTTGATCCCCTAGGCGCCTTGTCAAGCATTCCGCATGCGGTTTTGCATGTAGAAGATGTTAGGGCATATATTCATGCGAGTATTGAAGAATTTGGGGAATCTAAGTTGGTTGATATCTATCACAAGCAATTGATAGATGACTCATTCAAACTCAAAACCCAGTATAAAGCTATCCGGGACAAACATTTTGCACAGTGCATTCATTTCCCCTATTTTTCGGAAGATGAATGGGTCCGATATATTCTGAGCTAAATGCATGACAACTTCATGTGGTTGAACAAGCTGTTTAAAATCACTAAGGATGCCATTAAGGCTGTAACCAGATTACCCTCAACCGGTGAGATGCCCATTCTCAAATCTATCAAAAACTAAATTGTAAGTGAGGCTACCGGATCGAAGTTTGATAAAAGAGCAATGACCATAGAGGATATCATAGATCTGGATATCAAGTTTGCATCAATGATAATTGGATATAAGATATATCACTCCAGCAGGGAGAATTCAGTTTCCAGAACTGCTATATATACTGCTTATGAAATGCTGAGGAAGAATGTAGACTATGATCTGTGTGAGCTCCTTCTGAACCAACTCTTGGAGAATCTACAGAAGTTAAAGAAGGATAAGAAGAACTTCAAATACGGTGGTTTGATCCTCTGTCTTTTCTTTTATTACATGAATGATCTTCTCAAATCTAGTGGCTGGGTATGGCAGAATGATAGACCAGTAGCCATTCAGATCAGAGATTATATACATGGGCTTGGTGATGCCAAGGCACAGAATACAACTCTCTGGGGATATTTCAAAAAATTCCAGAACATGATGCAAGCTAGAGAGAGAATTCCCCAATCTCTAGTTGAGAAATACAAAGACATAGTATGCTTTATGGTAGAAACTGATTAGTGCCTAATGGAGGCAGTGGAACCAAGAACAGTGTGGATCATGCCAATGGGGTATGAGATGGATGAGAAAATCGTAGAGCTGCATGTTCAGCACATGTTGAGTCAACCAAAGGATCCTAAGGCAGAAAGGTTTGGAACCTTTGAAGAATTAAGTATAAAAATCCATGTGGAACTCAGACAACTGGAGATAAAGAGAAAAGTGAGAAAAGAGGTAGAAGATTTTGCAAAGAGGCATGGAATCTCAAAAGAAGCACTTGATGCACATAGAGAAAAGATGGAAAGGGCAGAAAAAGAGAAGGAAGAAGCAGAAAAGGAAAGTGATCCGGTAAAAGCCTCCTCTCGGACCAGATCCTCTAAGAGGTCTGCACCTACTAAGACCTCAAAGGCATCAAAACTGGAAGCAAAATCATCCGGTAAAGAAGAGAAAAGAACTAAGACAAAGGCCACAAGGTCTTACTTCAGTCAGAAAGATGAAGAAGAGACAAATTTTGATGAAGAAATCAAGAAGATGATGAAGAAGAAGAAAGTATCAGGTGCAGATAAGGTGGCAGAGGCAAGAGAGTTTGTTGAAAAGCCCACTCTGTCCCCAGATGATGTAGTCAAAGCTGTTACTATGGATGGGAACCTGCAACCAATAACAGAATTCTGTGATGCATATAATGATGCAGATAGAAAAATCTTGGAGGAAGCCACAATTAAGTACTTGAACATATACAATAAATCCTTGATTGAAATAATTTCTCTAATTCCTAAAAGTTTGGAAAAGGAACTTGAAATGAGAAAAGAAAATGCTAAGGCTAAGGACTTAGAAATTAGAGAACAGATAGCCATTCAGCTCTACCCTTCGATTACTCCAAAACAAATGGATATGATCTTCAAAGATTGCAAGAATGAGTTCCAGAGTAAGACTAGAATGAATCAACTCATGCTTGGAGAAACTGATAAAGTGGCAAAAGAAACAGAAGAAATCCTGCGGAATGCATACTCAAGATTCAACATTCCTATTATAGAGGACTTGGGTGTTGATCCCTCGGCTACAAGTGTTGAAAAAGAATGTACTAAGGCAATGACAAAAGAAGTAATGGACACTGGTGAAGAAAAAGATAAGGACTTGATATCCTCTGCTCCGGAAGAGGTGGCCCGTGAACAAACAAACATCACTCCTCTGGTTTCTCCTGCTGACTCTGGATCCAAAGGAGAAGAAAGGATAAAGGAGAAAGAAAAAGAAGTGAAGGGAAAAGAAGATGATAGCTCTAAAACTGCAGAAGAAAAGAAAACTCTGTCTCCGGCAAGAGACACTGCAGAAATTGTCAAAGAATTCTTAAACAAAGAGACAATTGAAATTGATGAACTGGAACTTCTACTAGGACCATTTGATTTTGATTCTCTTTCCCCGGTACAAACAATGAAGATAGCTTCATTTGCTAATGCTAAGGCAAAAGAAAAACTCCTAAAGTCTCACATGGAAGACTGTGAGCTAATAGAAGCTGCATCCGTGTGCTTGAAAAGATCATGCCATCCTTTATGAAGGATTCATCGGCTTCCTCATCAGGTAATCTTAAGTCTCTTGTTAGTTCAGTCAACACTCATTTTGAGTCCTTAGAGAAATTAGCTAAGGAAAAGGTCCGGAAAGAGTTTTTGGATAAAAGATTCTTTGAAGTACTAAGTCTAATATCAAATGATAGAAGAAATATGGATATAGGGATAAAGAGCTTAGAAAATGCTCTTAAAGATGGCAGGGAAATATATAAATTCTATCTATCATGGTCCAAAGCAACAATGGAGACTGAGAAGAAAATGAAAGAACAGGAGATCAAACTAACAAAACTTTCTCAAAATTTTGATCCACTTACCTCATCCATAGTAAATCAAGAATATCAGACTATTGCAGTCTTGGATGAAATTAAGAAGCTAGAGAAAGAAAAGAAAAATAGAATCAGCAGATTAAATGAACTTAGAAGAATAATCATTCCTAAGTTGGAGGCCATGCATGAGGCCCTAAGTGATGCTCAAACTACAGCCAAGACAAATGATCCGACAGATCTGAAGAAGGTAGAAGCTTTTGCATTCTTGTTGAGTGGTCACATATCAATTTTGGACAGGATGAAGTTGAGTTGGGTAACCGAAGTTGTACAATTGAAAAACACTTTTGTAGACATACTAAAGTATATATAGAGTACAACCGGATGATATACTTATGCGACTAAGTATAGATTAATTTTTGAAAATTTTGGTGTGCGGACCCCACCCTTTGCCATTGATGTCAAAGGGGGAGTAATGAGCAGTGAAAAATGAGGAATCTAGCTAAGGGGGAGCTCTGAAAAATGTACATAGAGACAGAGCACCAGCCAAGGGGGAGTATAGTGTAACACTTAGTCATTTTTCACTAAGTGTTGCCATCAATGCCAAAGGGGGAGATTGTTGGCAAGAGACACTATATGGATTCATGAATGTTGTCATTGATGGCAACAAAGGTTATCTCACACATCTGCAAGAGATGATGAGTCTCTACCGGAAGTCAGATTGAAGAAGTGTTATGATCTGGTAAGCAAGAACAGAGCAGTCAGCAAGGTCTGACAGTCAGGTCCGGATCTCTCAGAAAAAGTATTTCAATAAAGTGCGGATTTGGGGAAGTCAAGAGGAGTACTTTGACTACTAGATTCCAAGGATTTATCCTCCGATGATGGAAGGGTGAAGAGATATGAACACTTGAGTGTTGGGTTCCTGTTTGACAGAGTAGACAGAGGAAGAAATGTACTGGCAGATTGTCAGACACAAATCCGGAAGAGATATTGCTAATGACTAAGTTTCTTAAGGTATCATTCATGATTGGTTGACATGATTGAAGACTTCCACAAGCATATTCTTGATCCGCATTACTTGGTATACAAGGATTTAGCCGACAGACCAGAGTTTGAAATAATATTGACTATTTCAGATGCCGACTAGAAAAGTGTTGAAATCACCTGTGCGGATATATATATATATATATATATATATATACAAGATGGATTTAGATGTATATGTGTGTGTATGTTATGTGTGTGGATTGAAGTGCGAATAAAAGCAGAAGAATGATAAAAAGGCAGAAAAATAGGTTTGGAATGTAAGTGAACAACAACGCTTAAGGAGAGTAAGAATGAAGTGCAGCAGATCAGTCTATTGAGCTTAAACCAGAACTGAACTTCAGCATGTATGGATGCTTCTCATTAGTTCAAGTTCTCTTCTTGTAAATAGTAAGTCTTTTGTAGGCAGTGAGCCTCTTGTGAGCAGTGTGCTCGGGCAGTGAGCCCTAATTGGCAAGTGCCATTTTGTATCTTCTATTCTTCTAACAGAGAATAATATCTTGGGTTAATCACCCCGTGGTTTTTCCCCTTAACAGGGTTTCCACGTCAAAACCATTATGTCATGTGTACTGGTGTTATTTCCATTTCATGATTATGCTTGCTTGTTTGATCTGATGTTGCATTTACTGTTAAGAAAGCACAAAAAGTTGAATTATTAGGATAACTGATTCACCCCCCCCTCTCATTTATCAACAGTTTCATATATTGGTGTATGCTTGATTGGCGTGAGTGTAGCCATGTATTCCTTGGATTTGTGTGAGATGGCCTTGATAGTGGTGTTGCCATGATCTTCTTCAAAGCTCAAGGGTTGCCTATAGTGGCATAGAAATCTATTGCGCTCAACGATGGTAATACGGTAGGGTGGTGGGTAACATTTCCTCATTGGTCCTACATGAAGATCTCTTGGGAGTTGGAAGAGTGCCTTGTGCATTATTTCATGTTATGATCTTATTGTATTTTGTGATTATTGGAGCACCTTGAAGGTGGCTTATTATTGATGTATATTTATTCCTTGTATCATTTTATTATTGGAGTGTGATCCTTCCATGTTTGGGAAGTAGCCTCCATCATTTTATTATTTTATATGATCGTTTGGTTGGAAAATAAATCTTGTTTTGGAAAGAAATTGTCATGTTGAGAAAGTTGTCTTCTTGAAAATGATTAAATTGGCATGTTGGAGCCATCTTTTATATATGATTTTATTAATCTATGTTATTTTTATGAGTTGTGTTTTATTGTGCCCACATTATGGCTGGGTTTCCCATAATTATGTTTGGCTTGTCTCAATGTTGGTGTTGAATGAGCATGACATTCCATTTGGCTTTACTCATAACTGGCATATATGTTAGTGAATTGGGAAATGTATATTATTCTTTATTTGAATTGTAATCATGATTTTGAGTTAGTTATCATGTTGATTAATGGTTAGTTTGATGCTTTGTGATTGGTTTCTTGTGGGATGTTTGTCCCTGCGAGGTTTCGTGATTGATCCTCCCTTTGACTTGTTAGTTGCTTATCAACGTTGTTTGGCTTGTTGGCCATTTTTCAACCTTGGTTGCTCTTGTTTTTTAGAGAAGTGTGTGGCCTTGTATCCACCTTCTCTCTTGTGCCTTTGTGCCATGCTTGGTGGTTTCGTGCTCGAGTGTGCAATTGTTACATGTAATTTTTGCAATTGCATCACGAAAAATTTATTTGTCTTGGTTTTATATGTTAATGCCCTAGTGTAAATACTGGGATATTACAACAGGAATATCACTAATATGTAAAATTGGAGCAATTCTGCTATCATACCAATACCTACAAAGCAACCATACAACAATACATAGCTCCATCCCAAGCACTAATAAATAGGAAAATATCAAACCACAAACCACTCGTAGTTTCCCAAAACCATGAGTCAAAATAATGATCCAAAAGTGGTGCTATATTTGACCCAAATTCCAATGCTCAAGTTAGTCATGGTCTTCTAAGCCATTTTTAGAATATGCTCTTACAACTATCATTACCTATTATAGATTTTGTCATGAGTAACCCCTTACTTTGGGCACCTCATTTTGGCATATTCAAACCCACTCAAAGATGTATTTTGACTTTTCATAACGATAGTCAAGATTCCAATTTAAATCCCCTATAATCATGCTCTTAGGCATCATAATAATATGTAACTCTCATTTGACAATCTTATAATGACATTATATGCTCTTACAACCTCTTACACTCTTCCCAAAGTATCTAATGCATGGACAATAATGCCAACTCAAAGTTGGATGCCCCATTTCCTATATGAGGCCAAAAATAATAGATAAATAGAAATAATTAATAAATACAAATATTAGGATGCAAGTTTGAGATACCTTTCCCAACATTCTGCCACTTGTCGATTAACTTGAAAAAGAGGAAAGGGGAACTCCAATACTAGAATCTAACTACTAGGGGCTGTGAGGTCCATAGAGTCACTACACCACTTGAATTTATCTATGTTCACAAGCTTCGTCAATGCATCTACAACACTTTCCAAAGGATCAACTTTTTCTAGCATCATCCTCCCATCCTCTACCATGTCACAAACAAAATGGTACTAGACATTGATGTACTTTATCCTTGCATGAAAGGTCAAGTTCTTTGCATGACATATGTAACTCTGATTATCATACAAAACTTTGATAGCTCCATAACTTAGCCCCACATCTAAACACAATATCTTAAGCCAGATGGCTTCCTTACAAGCATGAGGAGTTGCTATGTACTCAACCTCTATAGTGGACAAAGTAACCACAACCTGTTGCTTTCTCATGTGACTGATAGCACCACAAAATAAATTGAAAACATAACCATTAGTGGATCTTCTACTATCAACATCTCCAACCCAATTTGAATCCACAAATCCATGAATACCAATAGAGTGCCGGCCCCTTGCAACATTACTATGATAGAAAATAGAGTAGTTATAATTACACTACAAATATCAAAAGACCCTCTTAACTACATCCTAATGATCTTGTCCAGGATTAACCATAAATCAACTAAGGACTCCCATTGCTTGGGTAATGTTTGGTTTTGTATAGACCATAGCCTACATCAAACTCCCAACAACACTAGCCTAAGGCACTCGAGCCAAGTCTTCCATCTCATGGGTTGTAGATGAAAATTGTTAAATACATACCTTTCTCCCCATCAAAAGAGGAACACTCAAAGGCCTACAAATGAACATATTGAATCTCTCCAACACTAAGTTCATATACTTACTCTAGCTCAACCAAAGATTTTTGTTTTCTCTATTTATTTTGATCTCCATGCCTAGAATGTACTTGGCTATTTCCAAGTCCATTCTCCACATAGTGCTCCAACTATGTCATGCATATCTTTTCCTCCAAGTTACCATGTAGGAATACTATCTTCACATCCATCTGTTCTATCTCTAAATCAAAATTTATTGCTACAAATGATAAGAACCTGATAGATGCCAACTTAGCAAGTAGGGAAAAAATCTCACTGAAGTCTATCCCCTCAAATTTAGAATATCCTTTCACAACCAATCTCACTTTGTACTTTTCAATACCACCATTAGAACTGATCTTCCTTTTGAATACCCATTTACATCCAACTAGCTTTTTTCTTTCTAGCAATGGTACCAAGTCCCATGTGTAATTTTCCTCAATGCAACCATCTCCTCATCCATAGATTCTCTCTAGGACTCAAACTCATATCCGTCACCTCCTTCGTAATTCTAGGCCCATTGGTATTAGTAATCAAAGCAAAAATTCATCTTCAATTAGGAGTATACTTGTCTTGTTGTTGTCTTTCTTGAGTGGACCTACTCAAGAGCTAAGTTGGAGGGTCTACCTTCTCTTTAGTACTCTCTAAACTATCCAAGCTCTCCTCCTCTATAGATTCTTCACAGGCTTCTAGTTTTTATTTCTCAATCTTTAATGGTAGTTGAACCACATCTTTTTACACATTCTCTATTGGCTACAATACTATGGAAGAAGGCTTATTTTCTTTAAAAATCACAATTTTTTTATACATAACTCTCTCAACCATAGGGTCCCAAAGTTTCTACCCTTTCACAATGACTGAGAGGGGGGGGTGAATCAATTATCTTCAATCAATATCTTTAATAATTAGTGCAATATCAAATCATATAAGCATACATAACCATGGAAGCAGAAATGAACTCAACACACATGACAATATTTTTGATGTGGAAAACCCTGTTAAGGGAAAAAACCATGGGGTGATTAACCCAAGATTGTATTCTCTGTTAAAAGAATAAGGTAGTACAAAATGGCACTTGCCAATTAGGGCTCACTGCCCGAGCACACTGCTCACAAGAGGCTCACTGCCTACAATAGTTTATAGATGGAAACTAGGTACTTGAATTGATGAGAAGCATCCACATATACTTAAGTTCAGTTCCGGTTAAGCTCAATATACTGATCTATTGCACTTCATTCTTCTTGCTATTCTGTCACATACCGGACCTCTATCTTTATTTCCACACTATTCTCTGCTCTTTTTCACACTTCACAATTCACCACACACACCTTGATACCAGAATCAATCTGGTATATATATCCGCATCAATGATTTCAATCATCTTTCTAGTCAGCATCTGAAAAACTCAATATTTTCCCAAACTCTGGTCTGTCGGCTGAATCCTTGCTTACCAAGTGATGCATATGAAAGAGATGCTTATAGAAGTCATCAATCATGTTGGCCAATCATGAATGATCCCTTAAGAAACTTTATTACCATCAATATCTCATCTGGATTAAGGTCTGATGCTCTGTCGGTTAGTTCTTCCTTAGTCTACTCTGCCAAACAGGAACCCAATACTTAGGTGCTTAGATCTCTTCACTCTTTCATCACCGGAGGCTCAATCCTTGGAATCTATCAGTCAAGGTACTCCTCTTGACTTACTCAAGTCCACACTTTACTAAGATACTTCCTTTGAGAGATCCAGACCTGATTGTCGGACCTTGCTGCATGCTCTGTTCTTGGTTACCGGACCAAAATACTCTTCAATCTGACTTCCGGTATAGACACACCATGTCTTGCAGATGTGTGGGATGGACTTTGTTGCCATCAATGACAACACTCATGAAGCCACAACGTGTCTCTTGCCAACAATCTCCCCCTTTGGCATTGATGGCAACACTTAGTAAAAAATGACTAAGTGTTATAGCATACTCCCCCTTGGCTGATGCTCTGTTCTTATGTACATTTTTCAGAGCTCCCCCTTAGCTAGATTCCACATTTTTCATTGCTCCTCACTCCCCCTTTGACATCAATGGCAAAGGGTAGGATCCGCACACCAAAAATTTCAAAAACAATCTATACTTGGCCGCATAAACATATATACATGTTTTACTTACATATACTGAATTATATCTGCAAAAGTTGCCTTCAACTGGACAAATTCCGTTGCCCAACTCTGCTTCATCCTGTCCAAAATTGAGATGTGACCACTCAACAGGAATGCAAAAGCTTCTGCCCTCTTTAGATCTGTTGAATCACTGGTCTAGGCTGTGGTCTGAGCATTAGATAGGGCCTCATGCATGGCCTCTAATTTAGGGATAATTGTCCCCTTAAGTTCACTTATCCTGCTTATTCTATTTTTCTTCTCCTTCTCAAGCTTCTTTATTTCATTTATGACTACAATAGTCTGACACTCTTGATTTATTATGGAAGAAGTGAGAGGATCAAAACCTTGAGATAAACTTGATAGTTTGCTCTCTTGTTCTTTCACTTTCTTGGTGATGTCTACTGTTACGGTGGACCAAGATAGACAAAATTTGTATAGATCACCACCATCTTTAAGAGCATTCTCTAGGCTCTTTATTCCAATATCCAAATTTCTTCTATCATTTGTTATTAGTCCTTGTATTTCAAAGAGTCTCTTTCCCAAAAACTCCTTCAGGACCTTTTCTTTTGCTGAATTCTCTAAGGAATCAAAATGTGTATGAACAGAATTTACAAGAGACTTTAGATTACCAGGTGTGGAGGCTGAAGGATCCTTTTGGAAGGATGGCATGATTTTCTCTAGCACACTGGATGCAATTTCTATTAGCTCACAGTCTTCCATGTGAGACTTTAGAAGTTTCTCTTTTGCTTTTGCTTGGGCAAAGGATGCTATCTTCATAGTCTGAACCGGGGAGAGGGAATCAAAATTGAATGGTCCTTGAAGTAGCTCCGGTTCATCCAATTCCATCATTTCTTTTGTCAGGAAGTCCTTGACAGCTTCTGCAGTGTCTCTTGCCAGAGATAGAGTTTCCTTTCCTTCTGTGGCCTCAGTACTATCACTTGTGGTCTTCTCTGTTTGACCTTCTTCTCTTCCCTTCTCTTCTTCTTCTTCTTGATTGATGCTTTCTTCATTTCTATCTTTTCCTTCAATTTCAGAGTCTGCAGGGGGATCCAGAAGAGAGGTGTCTTCTTCTTCATGAACTTCCTCTTCTAGAAAAGAGGAATCTAAGTCCTTAGCTTTCTCTTCACTTGTCTCCTTTGCCTCTTCTGCCACTATCTCAGTAGATTCTTCTTTGTCATCCATGGCAGAGGGTTCATCACCTAAGTCCTCTATGATAGGAATATTGAATCTTTTATAGGCATTCCTAAGGATCTCTTCAGTCTCTTTAGCCACCTGATCAGTCTCTCCGAGCATAAGCTTATTCATTCTGGCTTTGCTCCGGAACTTGTCCTTGCAATCTTTGAAGATCATGTTTATTTTCTTTGGAGTGATGGAGGGATAAAGTTGGATAGCAATCTGCTCCTAGATTTCTAGGTCTTTTGCCATGGAATTGTTCTTTCTTATCTCAAGTTCCTTCTCTAAGCTTTTGGGAATCAGGGATATGATTTCAATGAATGCTTTGTTATAAATATTAAGATACCTGACTGTAGCATCTTGCAGGATCTTCTGGTCAGCTTCATTGTATTCATCATAGAACTTAGTCATTAGTTTCAGGTTCCCATCCACAGTGACTAATTTGATGATATCATCAATGCAGAGAGTAGGCTTTTCAACAAATTCCTCTGCCTTCTCTTCTTTTCCTTGACCGGTAGAGGGTTCACCGGATGTTTTCTTCTTCTTCTTCATTTTCTTGACCTCCTCATCTGACTCAGTCTCTTCATCTTCCTTTTGACTGGCATAAGACCTTGTGGCCTTTGTCTTAGTTCTTTTCTCTCCTTTTTCGAATGTTCTTACTTTCGGTTTTGATGCTTTCTGGCTCTTAGAGGTGGCAGGTGCAGAGCTCTTGGAGGATCTGGTTCGGGAAGGGGCTTGCACCGGAACACTTTCTTTTTCAGTTCCTTGCCTTTCTTTCTCTGCGCTTTCCATCTTCTCTCTGTTTGCATCAAGTGCCTCTTTTGATATTCCATGCCTCTTGGCAAATTCTTTTACTTCCCTTCTTACTTTTCTCTTGATCTCTGGATGTCTAAGTTCAACATGAACTTTTACACTCAGCTCTTAGTAGGTTCCAAACCTTTCTGCTGTAGGATCCTTGGGCTGACATCGCAGATGTTGGATATGAAGCTCTAGAATTTTCTCATCAACTTCATACCCCATTGGCATGATCCAGACTATCCTTGGCTCCACTGCCTCCATTAGGCATTGATCGGTTTCTACCATAAAGCATATTGTATCCTTATATTTTTTAACTAGTGATTAAGGAATTCTCTCTCTAGCTTGCATCATACTCTAAAAGTTCTTGAAATAGCCCCAGAGTGCTGTATTCTATGCCTTGGCATCACCAATTCCATGCAGATAATCTTTGATTTGTATGGCTATTGATCTGTCATTTTGCCACATATAACCACTAGATCCGGGAAGCTCATTCATAAAGTAAAAGAACAAACACAGTATTAGCCCACCATACTTGAATGAGTTTTTCTTGTCCTTCTTGATCTTTTGTAGGTCTTCCAACAGTTGGCTTAGAAGAAGCTCACAAAGATCATAATATATATTCTCCCTTAACATCTGATAAGCCATGTAAATTACAGTTTCGGGTACTGAATTTTCCTTGTTGGAGTGGTATATCTTGTAACCAATTATCAAGGAGGCAAACTTGATAGCTGGATCAGTGATATCTTCAATTGTCATTACTCTCTTGTCAAATTTTGATCTTGTTGCCTCACTCACTGTCTGATTTTTAATGGATTTGAGAGTAGGTAACCCACCGGATGAGTGCAATTTGGTAACTGCCCTAATGGCATCCTTGGTTATCTTGAATGGCCTCATTAACCACATAAAGTTTTCATGCATTCTACTCAGAACATACCAGACCCATTCATCTTCTGCAAAACAGGGGAAATGGATGCACTGACTGAAATGCTTATCTTGGATGGCCTTGTATTGGGGTTTGAGATCAAATGAATCATCTATCGGTTCCTTGTGGTAGATATCTATTAGCTTGGATTCCCCAAATTCTTCAATATTTGCATGTATGTAAACCCTAATATCTTCTACATGCAGAACTCCATGCGGAATGCTATAAAATGCGCCTAGGGGATCAACTTCTAGGGATTTATAGGGATGTTTCTTGAATTTAGTGTGCGGCCTATCAGTGATCTTCACAACATTCAGAGTAGCCATCTTTCAGAGATTCAGAGAGAGATTTCAAGAGCAGAAAATACCTCTTTACGCTTCTAGGGTTCATGATATGAGCCGTATCAAGTTGCTTGGATGAATCGACTTCTGCGGTTGATCTTTGAGAGGTTTGAGATAACTTGTTGCAGAGCCCCTTCTCTCTTCTTTTCAAATGCAAATGTGCAAATGATGAATCAAAGAACCCTTTTATTTCTGCGCAAATCCTAATTCCATTTTGCAATAAATGCACAACCTTAGTTATTCTGATTGCCTTGTTTTCCTTGTTCTGAGAGAGTTCTTTCCAGATCACTGGTATGCACTATTCGCTGTCTATCTATATTTCCCCAATCATTCCACTTATCCACAGATCAAGATACCTCAAATTTGGGTCATACCAGATCTAACTATGAGAATCCTGTTCTTACCGGATGACTGTTAAACTAGATTAATCTAGGAAGATTAACCTCTTCTAAACTTCTTGTGGATCTTCCATATCTTTACCAACGATCATTTAGATGTTTCTCTAAGAACCCTTTAATCTGCAACTTTCCATGTGCCAATTTCAGGCACCAATTGACTGGCTGGGGGAACTTGTTTTCTTTTGAGACTCCCCCTGAGCCAGAGCTCATCTATTTAGTTTCTGGAAGGAATATCAGCACCAGATTCTGGTGCAGATCCATCCACAACATTTTCTATACTCCTCTTCACCCAAATCTTGTTCATCTCCCTTTGAATTTCATCCGCATTCACTTTTCCCTTTCCTTTGTCTTGGTTTTGATTATGATGCACTGGACCCTTTTTATCCTGATTCTTGCTTCTGCAGAATTTGGCAATATGACCAGATCTATTGCAATTGTAGCAAACAACATTTCTTTGCATATTTGACTGATATCCTCTTGATCTACACTGATTAGCCATATGTCTCATTTTATTGCATGCAAAGCATCTACCATTGAATGAATTTTGTATATTTCTACACTCATGAGATTTGTGACCATACCTTTTGCAATTAAAACACTGTTCGGAGAAGGATGAATTAGTCTGATTCATTCTTCTTCTGCACTGATTTGCTTTGTGACCAAAGTTATTGCAATTGTGGCAGTATCCATTGAAGGATGGATATCTTTGAGCATTTAGTTGTCTTACTGGAGGTCTTCTAGGCTTGTTCCTTGGATTTCCTGATCCAGAGTTCTTCTAATCGGATCTGAAGCTTTCACCTTTCTCATACCCCAAGCCTTGCTTGTCATCTACCCTCTTTTGGCTTTCGAGAAGAACTTCAAGTTGAGCAGAGCTTATCTTGAATTTCTCTTTGTATTCATTTGCTATTTGAAGATCCCTTTTTAGAGTGTCAATCTGATTCTCAAGTTGTTCTTCATTGTCTCTAGCTTTTGCAAGATCAGATTCCAAATGCCTGATTATTCTATCCATTTTGTGGTAGTCTTCTGATTTTTCTTTGAGAGATTGTTTTAGATTATCTTCAGTCTTTCTTTTCTCTTCAATTTCTTGGGTGAATTTCATAACTCTTGATTCCATTTCATGTCTTACCATAATGACCTCTTTTGATAACTTCTCACATAACTTGGTTTTCTCATTTAAATCTTCATTAGTATCATTGGCTTCATTTTAACTTGCTAATTGTTGAAGAAGTTCCTTTCTTTTTTTCATTGAGATGCTTAGTTTTTCTTTGAGTTTATTTATGAAATATCATCTTGTTTGAGTCTTTCCCTCAGCTCATTGACTTCAGAGTGAGATTGATCAAGATCATCTAGAGCAGATTGAAGCTGTTCCGTCATACCATACATATCTATTGAGATTCCCAGATCTTCCTCAAGCTGTTAGGCTCTGTCTAGAGGAACTTAGCTTTGATACCAATTGTTGGTAACTAAGAGGGGGGTGAATCAGTTATCTTCAGTCAATGACTTTCTTTTGATCTTTAATAATTAGTGCAATATCAAATCATATAAGCATACATAACCATGGAAGAAGAAATAAACTCAAAACACATGACAATATTTTTGACGTGGAAAACCCTATTAAGGGAAAAAACCATGGGGTGATTAACCCAAGATTGTATTCTCTATTAAAAGAATAAGGTAGTACAAAATGACACTTGCCAATTAGGGCTCACTGCCCGAGCACACTGCTCACAAGAGGCTCACTGCCTACAATAGTTTATAGAAGGAAACCAGGTACTTGAACTGATGAGAAGCATCCACATATGCTTAAGTTTAGTTCCAGTTAAGCTCACTATACTGATCTACTGTACTTCATTCTTCCTCTGCCTTAGTGCTGCTATTCTATCACATACCGGACCTCTATCTTTATTTCCGCACTGTTCTCTTCTCTTTTTCGCACTTCACAATTCACCACACACACCTTCATACCGGAATCAATTTGGTATATATATCTGCATCAATGATTTCAATCATCTTTCTAGTCGGCATCTGGAATACTCAATATTTTCCCAAACTCTGGTCTGTCGGCTGAATCCTTGCTTACCAAGTGATGCATATGAAAGAGATTCTTATAGAAGTCATCAATCATGTCAACCAATCATGAATGATCCCTTAAGAAACTTTATTACCATCAATATCTCATCCGGATTAAGGTCTGATACTCTACCGGTCAGTTCTTCCTCAGTCTACTCTGCCAAACAGGAACCCAATACTTAGGTGCTCATATCTCTTCACTCTTTCATCACTGGAGGCTCAATCCTTGGAATCTATTAGTCAAGGTACTCCTCTTGACTTACTCAAGTCTGCACTTTACTGAGATACTTCCTTTGAGAGATCCGGACCTGATTGTCAAACTTTGCTGCATGCTTTGTTCTTGGTCACCGGACCAAAATACTCTTCAATCTAACTTCTGGTATAGACACACCATGTCTTGCAGATGTGTGGGATGGACTTTGTTACCATCAATGACAACACTCATGAAGCCACAACGTGTCTCTTGCCAACAACCATAACTAATGAAGATACATTTCAATCTTGTTCTCTAACTTTGATTGCTTCTCCCTAAACACATGTGCATATGCCTTGCAACCAAAAACTTGATGTTACAATGAGGGATTTTTTCTTGTCCACACCTCCATTGGTGTCTTTTCAACAAGAGTTGATGTAGGAGACTTGCTAACCAAGTAATAAGCCATAGGAACTACTTCTGCCTATAACTTCTATTCTTAGCTGGCTCCACTAAGCATACTCCTATCCCTTTCCATCAGTGTCATGTTCATCCTTTTTGTAACTTTATTTTGTTGAGGGATATACAAAGTTGTCTTGTGTATTTTAATTCTGTGCTCCTTACAGAATCTATCAAAACCTATGGAATAAAACTCACCACCATTATTAGTTCTCAAAACCTTAATCCTTCTACTAGTTTGATTTTCTATAAGGGCTTAAAACTCCTTAAAATGGACAAAGACTTTAGATTTACTTTTGAGGAAATATGCCCATGTCCTCTTAGAATAATCATCTATATAAGATACATAATACAAAGACTTAGAAATAGAAGTGTTTAATGTAAAGTTTGGATAGAGCGTTTTTGATGGATGGTTTGGTCTGTGTCTATCCTCCTTTCACCATAAAACATTCAAGGACCTTAGGTTGAGTAGAAATCTACTATCGAGCCCTTGATCATAGTGGAATGTAGGGAAAATTAGATTTGTGTGATTTGATTTCTTGGTTATGCCCAATTATCCTTAAAACCCTAATTATGCAAATACAAAAGCAAATAGACAAATTACTCAAAATGCTACTTCAAGAAGATGTAAAATGACAGATAAATGTGTACCAAATTTTGAAGTTCAAGAAGCGAAACAGTCGGGGACTGATGAGCGGGTGCCCTAGTCCAGTGCCCTAATTTTTGTCAGGATCTGGGAACTTGATCTACAACATATTCTAGCTATCTCAGAGATCTCTCCGTTGTGGGATCTAGAGAACTAATGAGTGGGTGCTTGAGTCCAGGGCCCTATTTTCAACTCTGATCTACAAATCTGACACTCTGCAACACTCTCCTGCAACTTCACTTTTCTTGCTTCTTCAACTTGTAACCTGTAATCACAGAAAATGGGGAGGGGGTTGTGGTGTTTAGAGGCTTGCCTCAATCAAGCCCCAAAGAGATATTCAAGTCTTTCGAACACCATTGTCAGATAGAGAGTGCGTGCCCTTGGGAGGCAGAGGCAAAATCCAAATGATAAACAATCAAAAGCATAATTGATATCACATTGTAGTGAAGATCTCATGGAAGGAAGAAGCTCTTCATGCCATGAGGAGATGGATGCTCAAATATGCAAATACAAACACATAAACAACACAAAATTTGTGCTTCCACATAATGAATGCCTTGAATCACTTCTGGAATGCCAATGCTCATGCAAATTTCATCTAATTATCTTCTAGTTACAAATGCCTAAACATGCTTATATATGCAACTACAAACATTCCCGCCAAGAATTTCGTAATTCAAACTTACCGTGTCGACCTAGGAACCAAATAATGGTCATAAATGAACACTTAAAATTTGGGCCTGACCCAAAATAGGGTAGGACTAGGGCGCGACTGCCCAAGTCCTCCCCCCTATTTTGGGTAGGGCTTAGCTCAAGGGATCCCCCTAGATCCCATTCATCATGAAACTTAGGGTTCATCTCATTGGGATGTCAAAATATGATGCAAGATGTCCTAAATGCATATTAAAGACCCAAGAGCTAAACCTTAAGAGGGAAAAGCCCCTAAGGGGACATTTTTCAACGTTACATTTAGCCCCCACTTTAATGTATGTATAAACGCGAGGCCAATGCATGCATTAAAGTATGGTCAACAAACACAACAAACACGCTAAGCACGAAGAAGACACGCCAATTACAGAGAAGATAATAACAGGCACACAAAACACAAAGAAGATAGTTATAGTCACGCAAAACATAGAGAAGACAATATTGAAGACATGCAAAACACAGTGAATACAATGAATGTAGAGAAGATAGAGATGATTCTTTTCTTTTTCTTTTTCTCATATATATGAAATGCAAATGCAAGTACAAGGAAAGTAAACACACCACCCATAATGCAGGAGGGACTCATCGACACCAGTCTTTAAACTTCATATGGGGAAACACATACGTAAAACATGCCAAACAACTCCCAAAGCATAGGAGGGACTCATCGCCACCAGCCTTTAAGACTATGCTTGGGAACAAACACGCAATACACACACTTTGAAGACACGGAGAAAACATGGCAGATAAGCAATGGAGTGTTCCTATTTCCAGGCTCATCACCATCTCAAACACATTACAGGCACACACCGACAATTGGGCTTCACCACAACAATCACCGAAGACACGCTTAAGGGTTGAGTTAGTCATAGAACCGGACCCCGCCTCCGTAGAGGACTTTTGAAAATGACAGGATGTGCACTCTCCGCAAGAGATACACCATCCCTGCCTTCGCAGAGGGCTTAAGCTAATTGATTGATTGCAAACAAACTCAGAGTGTGGGAAGTACTCATCACACTAGTCTTTAAACTGCACCTGAGGACAAACACATTGCTAACATCTACAACAGACAACTTACCTTATATATGCCCCCACCTTAAGGTGGTTGATATCAGGTATCGATATCAAGCACTTTAAGGTAGGAAGAAAACACACAAGGGAACACAGACTTTCATAAAACCCATGCCCCCTGGAGGTGACATGTACTTTTACCATCGCCAAATGTTCTCACAAGCACATCCCTGCAAGAAACATGTTAGTGTCTACATAATCATGATAAACAACAATGCATATGAAATTTGAGGAATGCAAGATTCAAGATAGACAAAGTGCATGGAGCAGTAGTACTATTATGTTTTGTAAGTGAGATAAGACACCATCAAGATCACTATGTAGAAAGCACATAGTGCTTTTACTAGCCAAGCATCGGATAATATATTACAACCCCATCGTCATATTAGGAACTAAGTCCAATTTTTGATTTCTCGCTAAAGGGACATTAGGTTTGCATCAATATAAATGTTTTTCATCATCTGCCCGCTAGATAGAAACACTAGAGGAAGGGAACAATAAATAAGAGAGGAGAAACAAGTGTCTTAGGGACAGTCACATAGGAGGGTGCCCCCAATTCACCAACCGCAATGCTATGTCTGTAAGACACAACACACAATGATGAAATCAGAGAGAGGCAATATAGAAGAATGATGATAGAAATAGAAGAAGGTCACAACAGAGGTGGTCTCCTGGTATCCCAGACCTTACAAGAGAATCAGGGGTCATCCCAGGAGGCCTAAACAACATATAACACATCACGGGGGAAGCACATCACGAGAGAAAAAGGGTTAGAAATACTTACCTGTAGGGTCTTCGAACTAAGTGTTGTCATTGAGAAAATCATCGTCATCCCACTCCTGAATGTTAGAGGAAAGTGGGACATAAGGTACCATAGCCCAACTCTTGTCCTTGTCTTTAGGTTGCTCATTTTCAGAATCATCTTTGTTTAGTTCAATGTTTGGGTCAATGTTTTCTTGTTGAGATGCAAGTCATTGAGCATAAGCTTGTCTTCTTCTCCTTTCTCTTGCTTGTCTATTTCTTTTTGTTCTACCACTTATCTCTTGTAAGATAGGGTTTTGCTTTTTCATAGGTTTTTGTGTTTTAGGAGAGGAAGCACCGAGATCAAATCTCATTTGTCTAGGTGGAATGCTTTGTTGTCGACAATTACCTCCCGATCCTTGTAAGGATGGCAGGGGAGGAACCTTAGCATAGGGACCATTTCCTTTTAGTCTAGGATACTCTTCAAATGCGGGTTGTTTGTTTCTTGTTATTTCTTGCATAGAAGGACCAGCCATTGGATGTAATAGTTTTGCTTTGTAATTTCTATAGCTCAAGAAGTTAAAGTTTGTTCGTGGCTCCGGTTCCTTTTCAGATTTGTCCCAAAAGTAATCCAATGTACAATGTTGTCTTGTAACCAAAGGTTTATACTTGTTGCGAGGTATAGTAAGCACTTGTCCGTTCAAAGGAAATTTTACACAGTTATGAATTGTTGAAGGGATGACTTTCATAGCCTTTAACCATGGATGTCCAAGTTTTATGCGAAATAGATCAGAAACAGGGACAACATCAAACCATTGTTCTATATGTTTCTCATATACAGTGACCAACAATGATATCTTCCCAGAAGTGTTTATAAAGGTTCCCTTATGTGTTTTAATCATTATATCCGAAGGGTCATAAGATGCTTGCATCAAATTATGTGAATAGAGGAATTCTTCTATAGCCACAGTAGTCATGCAATTAGGATCAATAAGGGTTCCATCCACAGGGTTTCCCATTATTTTCATAGTGATGTAAAGAGGTCCTTCAGTGTCTCTGATTGTTCTATCATGAGGTGTAAACACAATTTCAGGTTCAAGGACCTTTCTCTTCATGTAAGGCCTAGGAGGGAACCTATTGTTGTTGTTGCAATTTGAATCCATGTGTATATGTGCTCAAATCAATCCAAGATTAGATTTAAAAGTTTTCCAAAAGTATGCAAAAGACAAGTGCAAAACTATGTGTGAAAATGACCTAAAATGCTTGATTTTTTTGTACTTTTTCAATACAAATATATGAAAGAAAAGGTGTTGTGAGGAATTTGATTAGGGGAAGCAAATGATATGTCTATTTTCAATCCAATACAGCAATAAAATCCTTCACAACATGCTTTTGATGCAAATCTAGGATGATGATAAGTCAAAACCTAGTGAAAATGCCCTAAAATATGCAATTTTTCACAATTTTTAATCCCAAGACCTAATGAAAGAGGTGTTGTAAGAAATTTTAGGAGGTGCAAAAAATAATTGCAATAATATCAGTCACTTCAAGCCATAAAACTCATCACAACATGCTTGGAGTGCAAATCTAGGTCAAACCCTAGGGCAAATATAGGAAAAATGTACAAATTTTCACCAAATTTTCAATACAAGAGCCCAATAAAAAGGTGTTGTGAAGATTTTTAGGAGGGGAAGAAAATAATAACCCTGATAATGGCCAATTAATGCAAAAATATTCTTCACAACATGCCTATGGTGCAAATCTAAAGAGTCGATAAGGCCAAATCTAGTGAAAATCAAGGTTTTTCAAGCCCTAGGCATGAGATCTTAATGCAAAATGCTATATGAATGTCTTGAAATCTGATTTATGATGAAAATTAATTCCACTCAGGTCTGAAAATAATTTTCAAGTTTTAAAATGCAAAATACAAGTGCAAATCCAATGAAAAATAAATGAAAATGCTAGTTTTTATTGGAATTTTCTATGTAAAAATACAAATTTACACTAAAATGCAACAATATAGCTAAATGCAAATTTGAATGAGTGCCTAAGATGAGTAGAAAATTTTGAAACAAGATTTTACCTACAAACCCTAGTTTTTGAAATTACTAGGTTATATGAAAAATTGAAAATTTCTAACAAAACCCTAGCAATTTTATGATGAAAATGCAATGCAAGTGATTGAATTTTTGTAATTTTATGTAATTCATATCAGATATAATGCAAAAATCAGAAATTTGATTAAATTTAAATTAATTGATGCAAAATGCAAACCCTAGAATGCAATTTTTTTCAAAATTTTCAAATTTTTGTAATTTTTCCAATGCAATGAGATGAATGATGATATGAATGAATGAAATGACTACAAATATGAAGCAAAAACACTCATCAAGGTGCAAAAACACTCACCATAAAACATTCAAGGACCTTGGGTCGAGTAGAAATCTACTATCAAGCCCTTGATCAAAATGGAATGTAGGGAAAATAGGATTTGTGTGATTTGATTGCTTGGTTATGCCCAATTATGCTTAAAACCCTAATTATGCAAATATGGAAGCATACAAACAAATTACTCAAAATGCTGCTTCAGGAAGATGTAAAATGACAGATAAATGTGTACCAGTTTTTGAAGTTCAGGAAGTGGAACAGTAGGGGACTAATGAGCGGGTGCCCTAGTCCAGTGCCCTGATTTTTGTCAGGATCTGGGAACTTGATCTACAACCTGTTCTAGCTGTCTCAGAGATCTATCCATTGCGGGATCCAGAGGACTAATGAGTGGGCGCCTGAGTCCAGGGCCCTATTTTTAACTCTGATTTGCAAATCTGACAATCTGCAACACTCTCCTACAACTTCACTTTTCCTGCTTCTTCAACCCGTAACTTGCAATCATAGAAAATGGGGAGGGGGTTGTGGTGTTTAGAGGCTTGCCTCAGTCAAGCCCTGGAGAGACATTCAAGTCTTCCAAACACCGTTGTTAGATAGAGATTGCTTGCCCTTGGGAGGCAAAGGAAAAATCCAAATGATAAATAATCAAAAGCATAATTGATATCACCTTGTAGTGAAGATCTCATGGAAGGAAGAATCTCTTTATGCCATGAGGAGATGGATGCTCAAATCTACAAATACAAATGCATAAACAACACAAAATATGCTCTTCCACACAATGAATGCCTTGAATCACTTCTAGAATGCCAATGCTCATGCAAATTTCATCTAATGATCTTCTAGTTACAAATGAATGCCCAAACATGCTTATATATGCAACTACAAACATTCCTGCCAAGAATTTCATAATTCAAACTTACCGTGTTGGCCTAGGAACCAAATAATGGTCATAAAACAACACTTAAAATTTGGGCCTGACCCAAAATAGGGCAGGACTAGGGCACGAGTGCCCAAGTCCTCCCCCCTATTTTGGGTAGGGCTTAGCTCAAGGGATCCCCCTAGGTCCCATTCATCATGAAACTTAGGGTCTATCTCATCGGGATGTCAAAATATGATGCAAGATGTCCTAAATATAGATTAAAGACCCAGGAGTAAACCTTAAGAGAGAAAAGCCCCGAAGGGTACATTTTTTGATGTTACAAGAAGGAACATTTATAGGACCAAACACATTATAATGAATTAAATTCAACACCCCCAAAAATTTGTGAGAACTTGAGTAAAATTGACACAATTTTGTTGACCATAAATGCAATGCTCATAGAAATAAAACTCAAGAGCACAATCATTTAAACCCTCTCCAAATTTTTTATTTTTAGGGTCCTCAGACCTTTCTCACCTATATGGACCATTATTTGGTGCCATAATATTGCCTTCTCTACAAGTAACTTTCTCTCTAAAGGAAGAGGTTACTTAGGTACCCAAAATGCATGGTAATTGGAACTATAAACAACATTTATTTTCACTATTGGTTTTGATGGTGAGATTGTAGATTTTGCATATCTTTTCACTATGGGAATAGAAGAATTATTACATTGTATAGTTCTTGTATCAAGTTGAAATAGAGTGTCCACATGAACACCCTTAGTGAGCATCATAGCTCCTCACATCATTTTACACCCTCCACTAGAGAAAACAACCTACACTAAAGAAAACAACCTACACACTGACATCATTCAATTTTCTCACCAAGAACAAGTTCAATGCCAAATCAGGGATATGCAGTATACCATTAGTCCCCTTCACATGTCTATCTAGGAATTGAATGAAAAATGTTCCATGAATAATAATCTTCAGGTGAGAGTCCTATCCAAGGTACACCTTCCCACCATCATATTATTCATACTTAGAGAAACACTCCCTATGGGAGGTCATATGGGAGGAAGCGCCTAAGTCAATCAGCCATGCAACTTATAATGCATGATTTTCCAAGGCCATGATAAAGACATCTACATCATATTGAGAAGACTTTTCAAATGCATTATCTAAATATTTTCTTTTGAACTTCTTCTCCTCTTTGTAGTCTTTATGACAATGCCCAAGCTTGCTATAGTTCTGACACTTAGCGTTAGACTTTCCACAATATTTAGATCTCCCATGGGATTTGGATCTAGACTTTTATCTCTTTTTGTCCTTCTCCTTTCTTCTTTCCTTTGGTCTTTCATGAATTGATAACATCTACTTAGTTGTTTCAAAAAAGTTTCTTTACATCTCCTCTAAGAGTAACTATACCACTACCTCATTTATCTTGTCTTAGAGGTAATGCTCTCAATGGCCATCACAAGGTGATCCCACGAGTCTAGCATAGAACAAATAAGTGTCATACAAGAAGCCCCCCTCCATTTTCACTCTAACAAAATGCAACTAGGTCATGACTATATTGAATGCATTTATGTGCTTGGCTATAAAACCACCATCTACCATCTTGAGGGTATACAAGTTCTTTCTGAGGAAAAGTTAATTTACTATAGATTTAGCTTAATAAATTTCTCTCAACATCTTCCAAAGGGCTTATATATTGGCTTCTTCAAGTAAATTTAACAACACAAAATCACCAAGTAGATCCTAATGAGACCCTTCACTTTTCTATACAATATGTCCCAATCAACTTGTTGCATTGCAATAAGTTTGGATTTAGACTTCGCAACCCATAGATCTCTATCTATGAGCATATTCTCCATCTTGGGCTTCCATAACTCAAAGTTAGTACTGATAAACTTCTCCATTTATATCTTTGATGTGCTTGCCATTTTTCCTACAACAAATCTCCTATGTAAGATCCCACTCAATCCAAGGTTAGTACAAAAACCTTGTCCCTAACACCTAGAATCTGAGGTGATTAGACTTTGACACCAAATGAAAGGAAGCGATGGTACAAAATATGCTTCCTACACTAAACTTTGAGGGGAGGTATGTGCAAAAATAATTAATCTTATAGTTACAAAAAATAATCAAGAAAATCATACCATAACACATATGTTTACATGGGGAAATCCCTTTTGGGAGAAAAACCTAACACTCCAAAGCATGAACCAATTGTATTATCAACAACAAAGGTTACAATACAATATATAGGGACATGCTTGTACATGAGTATCACTAACATGTAAAACTAGAGCAATTTCAATAACATAATAATACCTACAAATTAGCCATACAACAATACACAACCCCATCCCCAAGCATCCATAAATGGGCAAATGTCATAATGTTGGTCAAGATTCCAACTTAAATCCACTATAATCATGCTCTTACACATCATAAGAGTTTATCATAAGTAACTCCCATATTACAATTCTGTAACAATATTAGATTCTCTTACAACCTCCTACACTCTTCCCAAAGTATGACACATGGAAGATAATGCCAACACAAAGTGGGATTCCCCATTTCCTATGTGAGGTAAAAAATAATAGATCAATAGAAACTTAATTAATAAATACAAACATTAGGATGCAATATTGAGACACCTTTCCCAAAATGCTTATAGTGAGCATTATGGCTGAAGTGGTCATTAAAAAGGGGAAAAGTGTTGGCTTCATTAGTGGTGGGAAGAGGAAGAGACATGGTTTAGTTTAAATGAGAACTATGATGGAGAGGTTGAGAAGAGAAAGAAGAGGGAATGAGAGAATAGGATAAAGAGGGAGATAAAATAATGAGGTGTACTAAATGACAAGAGGGAGACTAGAGCAAGAGTGATTAAGGGGGAGGGAAGGAGAGGGAGGAAAAGGGAAAGACAAAAAGAAAGGGTAGGGTGGGTTAGGAAGTAAAGATAGGAAAATGTGAGATAAAGGGTAACTAAGAAGATCCTATGGTCAAAAGGGTTGTAAGAAGGGTCTATGCTAAGAAAAAAATGGGGCATGGGGGGTGGATAGGGTTGGAGGATAGGAAAGATGGTAGAATAAGAAGAATTATAGAAGGAATCTAGGTTAAGTAGTAGGCTAAGGTTGAGAAAGGGTTAAGAAGAATGAGGAAAGTGTTAAGATGTAGTTATGAGAAGGATGTGTTTACTATTTTGAAAGTGTTGTTTTCTATTTTGGAGATTTTTTTTGCTATTTTTAATAACTAAAATACAAAATAAATAAGGTTTTGTAAGTATTCATTTGTTAGATTCACCAAATGTAAATAAATAAAATGGTTACACTTGAAGAATAGAAAATAGACAAGGCAAATAACATAAAAAGATAAAACAAATCAATGCAATACTTTCAACCTTGACTACTCCTTTCCCATATATAGAGCTGATTGGAATGCACCCTTCTTCCAATAGATATGCTCAATGATAAGGGTAGGTATGAATGTTGATTACTCACAATTTTTGCAGCATAACCTTAGATAAAGATGATGGATATGATAATGAGAGATCTATGAGGATTTTTACAACATAATGATACTTTGAATGTGGATATCATAATGGCTTAGTTGAAGCTTGATTTATAGAGGTTGGATATAATGAATGAAGGGCTAGGATTAAAAGATTAGATCAATGGCTAGAATTGGTTGAGAGCACATTTGGGCAAGGATAAGGATTTCTAGGGCAACAAAAGAAGCTTCTAGGGCTTATCCTTATGTGAATGGCAAGGATTGAGAGATGTACTATGAAATGGATGGTGGAGATGGAAATCTCATTTAATGATTGTTCCAAGTGGTTGAGGATAAGGACAAGTTAGTCATGTGACTCTCAATAATTGAATTAAATAATAAAATTATTTAATTAATTATTGGAGAGGGGATGATGGGAGGATAAATTAATTAAATAAATAAAATTTATTTAATTAATTTTGGCTAAAAGAGATAAATGGATTAAATAAATAAATATAATTTATTTATTTAATTTAGGTGATAGAGAAAATGGATTAATTAATTAATAAATATAATTTATTTAATTAATTTGGGAAAGGGATAGAGGAAGGGGACTCTTAGGAAAAAGTGTCACAAAGTGTCGCAAGGTGGTCTTGACAAGGTAATGAAAGTGACATGGTCAATTTTAGGTGTCTACATTTTTCCCCTATTTGAGATGATGTTGTGACTAAGAGAAGTAACATTATTTCAAAGAAGATAAAGTATAGATGGAGGAAAAAGGATGAAAAAGGATGCCCCATCCACTTGAAGGAGTGACAAGGAGGAATGATGCAAGGATGGGATGCCCCCTCGAGAGGATAGGCAGGTTGGAAGAACACATGTATGCTCTTGAAATGGATGAAAAGATAAGTGATGGAGAAAGGGAGGAAAGAGAAAGGATGGATAAAAGTGTATAAATGAGACGTTATGCTACATGAGTTACGCAACCATATAGTTTGATATAACACTAGACATTATGCACTAAGGTATAGAGACCAGGGTGACAATGTGTCATGTGCACCCAATGTAATACAACCTTGTCTAGACGTATAAGGAAGGAAATTTAGAGCATTAAAGTCTAAGTGCACAAAAGGTATGAAATGACCTTAGATTCAATGAATAATAGGTATGCAACAAGTGATTCCTGTTGTAAGTATGAGCAATAAATGTTGTCATTGATGTCAATAACTAAGATCATCATCTAAGGAAGTTGTTTGGATAAGTTTGAGCAAGTGTTTGAGAAGTTAGTATAGTTGCAGAATTGTTTTGTCTTCCAGAACAGTACAGTGCTTTCTCTGCATTTCCTCTGTATTGAAGACTAGAGTATGAATCTTGGATATGATTTAGAGAAGTGTTCGAAGATGCTAAATCTAGAATTTGGTGGTCCGGATCGTTGTACAAAAAAAGTTCTATTCACCAGTTTGAAGACTGTGTCTGGCAATATGTGCAGAGTGATAGGGAGAAAGTGTTTTGCTCCGTATTTCTCCATAGATTGGAATTTGCCTTTGTGGTTCTGAAATTAATCTTATAGGGTTCGTAGTTATCTTCATTCCAAATGTTTTGTGATTTGGGGCTCCAGAATACATGTTTGTGTTGTTATGCTTCAGGTGAAAGTTCTTGAGTTCAAGTGTTATTTGTTGTCTCCAAATATCTTCAAGTGAGATATGTTGCAGTTAAATTTGTCAGCACCCAAATGACTCTATGTTGTTCATAGATGTCTCCAGAATATGTGTAAGGTAGGTACTTGATCCGCAAGCTACAATGAAGATCTTGCAAGCATGTTTCTAAGTGTTCTTGATATGTGCATTAGCTTTGGCTGACCTGGCTTATCACACTTGTTGCAGAAGAGATTCAAGGATTGTGAAAGCGTGTCATGGCATGGAAGATTCCATTTGAGTCCTAGCTAAGGCGTGGCATGATCTGCATACATCTTTACATCTTTTCCTTAGTTAATTTTATATTAGGTCTAGATCTATTTTATGTATGTTTGTAATGCCGACCTTGGAGATTGTTCCAATGGTTGATGAATGTAATGCTGACCTTGATGTACATTCCAAGGTTGATGAATTATATAAATACGTGTAATGAAGTTGTGAATTATGCATAGATGCGAAGATAAGAAGACAAGTGTGAAGTAAATAAGTAGAGCAGAGTAGAGGAGATGCATTGCGCTTCAATGGAGTTGAACCCTGGCATGTTGTAGATGCTATTATATTAGTTCACTAACTCTTGGCAGTGAGCCTTTTCAATTGAGCAGTGAGCTCTGGGCAGTGAGCCCTAAGGCAATGAGCCTTTGATTTTTGATATTGATATTACATAATATATTGTGAGCTAACACTCACCGTGGTTTTTCCCTTATAAGGTTTTCCACATAAAAATTTGGTGTCTCCTGTGTTGAATGTGTGATTGTGATAGAGTTTCTGATTTCATGCTTTCTTGGTTAAATTTGAATATCAGTAATTAAGTGGTTAATGTTTGAAGTTAAGTTTTGGAGACAACTAATTCACCCCCCCTCTCAGTTGTCTTGTGCATTTCAACAATTGATATTAGAGCGAGGTTCCTCAGAAGTAAGCCTAATAACTTGAGGTAGATCTGGGATGGCGCACAAGAAGAATGTTCCTCTATCTTATGATTCTTCTGAAGATGAATATACTTCAATCAACAGTGAAGAACTCAAGGTTGCTCTTGATGACATAGAAAGGACTAAACAAGAAAATAGGGATTTGAAAGAAAATGTCAAGGAAGCAGATGAGTGTATCAGAAAATTGAGGGAGCAGGTCAAGAAATTCAAAGAAAAATATAAGGAGGCTAGTGAACAATTGATATCAACAAATGAAACCTTGAATGATTTAAAAGTGGAAGTTGTAGAAAGAGCAATAGTAGAAGATGATCTAAATCAGTTGGTGAAAGGTAAATCAGAAGAATGTGCTAAGATTGAAAAAGAAGTTGTGAACTTGAATTCAAATTTAGAGAAGGCAAAGAGCTATGAAGAAAGGTTCAAGATCAATTCTACAAAACTTGATGAGATGATTACAAGTCAGAAAAGTCTAGATGACAAGAAAGGATTGAGATTTGAAAAGGGAGAAAGCTCAAAATCAGGAGAAGTCAATATTGAGAAAAAGAAAGACAAAAGCAACCAGAACCAGAATCAAAGAAATAGACCAAGAAGACCTCCAGTAAGACAACCTAATGCTCAAAGGTACCCATCTTTCAATGGTTATTGTAATTCATGCAATAAGTTCGGTCATAAGGCTACTCAATGTAGGAGCAAAATGAATCAAAATGTTCCATCCTTTTCTATTTAATGTTGTACATGCAAGAGAGTTGGTCATAGAGCTAGTGAATGTAGAAGTCAGATAAGAAATAGCTATAACAATTGAAGGAATGCTCAATCTTTCAAAGGTAATTGTTTCACATGCAATAAAGTTGGTCATAGAGCTGCTTTATGTAGAAGTAAAGTGAGTCAGAACTCTATTAGGTGTTATGCATACTACAAGATGGGACATAGGGCTAATGAGTGCAGAAGTCAAGTGAGAAATGGCTATGGCAAGGATAGGATAGTTAATTCCTTCAGTGGCTACTGTTACACATGCAATAAATTTAGACATAAGGCTAACCAATGCAGGTCAGGGATGAATGGAATGAACAATGGTTAGAAAAATCTTGTGTGTTTCAATTGCAACATGCCTGAACATATTGCAAGATTTTGTAGAAGTAAGAACATGAAGAAGGATACTCAAGTAGAATTGAAGAAACTAGTGGAAAAGGTTGATCCGACAAAAGTCAAGAAGGAGATGAACAAGGTTTGGGTCAAGAAGGAAGTAAATGAAGTCAAAGATGGATCCACACCATACTCTGGTGCAGATACTTCCTCCAAAAAGTGAATTGGGTGCTTTGGCTCAGGGGGCGCTTTAATGAAAATCTTTTCTCCCCTGCCAAAGGATTGATGCTGATGCCTCAACATGAAGAGACAAAGTCAAGGATTATCAACAAAGGTTTAAGTTAGAACAACATTTGTAAAGGATAAAGGAAGATTAGTGTAGTTTAAGAAGTCTGTTATGCAAGAAGATTTGATCAAGAAAAGAAAATAGGTTATGAATTCCAGCTAAGTATTTATTTGATAAAATCAAGTTACAATGTTCCAGTAATTTGGTCCGTATTGGTCCACTATTGAAGATAATGCTCTGCGGTTTTGGCATATGGTTTTTGATCATTGGTCACATCTACATCCAGAAGTTTGTCTGATTTTGATAATTGGCTTGAGAGTAATGAGGAACAGAAGTTCAAGTTCACAGAACACAGTTATTTCAGCATTGAGCAGTTCTCATGATGATTGTAAGTATTTGATAAACTCAAAAGCAAATGGATATGAATCAGATGAGTCTTCAAAATGTTGAAGAAAGTGCAGGTTGAAGAAGCTCTAGAAAGGATTCCTAACTAAGGTTTGTGCAGAAACATCACACTAAAAAGAACAAAGGTACATTGACAAAGAAGAAGAATTGCAGATGAACAGATAAATCTTTGCTTATTCTCAAAAGTTAAACAGTGGTTGAGGCATACAAGGATAAGTCTTGGATCAAAGCAATGATTGTGAATGAGATAGAATTGAGGATCAAATACTTAAGGTCTAATAGAGGAGGTGAGTTCACTTCAAATGAATTCAATATTTTCTATGAAGAACAAGGGATAAAGAGATAGTTATCTGCACCTAGAACTCCTCAACAACACAGAGTTGTTGATAGAAAGAACAAGACAGTTTAAGAGGCTGCTAGAACAATGATGAAGGAGGCTGACCTACTAGAAGTATACTAGAGAGTACATCCTAAATAGAGTTCAAGTCAAAGAAGAGAAGAAGAACTAGGCAAGGTTGATGCTAGGTGTGATGAAGGAATCTTCCTTGGATACTCCACTAAGAGTAAGGCCTACCGGTGTTACAATAAGAGACTAAAAAAGACCATTGAGAATGTAAATGTCAAGGTTGATGAAGACAAGGAAATAATATTAGACCTAAGTGGTCATGAATCAAATAAACCTGTTGCTACAACAAGAAAAGAAGTGGTTGAACAAGAAGACAATTCATATGAAGAAGAAAAGCTCCAGAAAATGTTGCTAAGATTCCCAGAAGAATAGGTGAATTCTTGTTGAACCTAAAACTATGAATGAAGCTTGCAATGATGAAAACTAGGTAAAATCTATGGAAGAAGAATTGATACAGGTAGAGAAGAATCAAAATTGGGAACTGGTTCCTAAACCTGCTGATAAGAATGGGTTTTTAGAAACAAGATGAATGAGAATGGAGAAGTGTAAGAAACAAACCAAGACTGGTATGCAAAGGATATTCTTAGGTTGAAGGGATAGATTTTGAAGAGGTCCATGCTCCTGTGGCAAGGATTGAAGCAATAAGAATGTTTTTGGCATTTGCAACACAAGGATCTCAAAGTGTATCAAATAGATGTGAAGACTGCCTTCTTTATTAGCAGGATGAAGAAGACATTGTTTCATATAACAATGGGGAGTTGCTAGCAGTAATTGATGATAAGGGAAACCTATAAGAGAAAAGTTGCAGACATATGAGTGTTGACCTAAGGAAGTTATTGGCCATGTGTTTTCATTGATTAATATGCATTGTCTCCATAAGTTGTCATGAAGGTTGATAAAAGATGTATTATTATGTTCCCTAAGATGAAGGAAAGTTCATGATTAGATTTCATATCCTAATTTGAGTAGAGTCAAGTCTAAAGTTTTGAGAAGACAAGATATGTTACTCTAGAAATGTTAGCTTGTGAAGGCCCTGTAGTCATCTATAATATGAGTTAGAGTTGACACAGTCTGATGTGTACTTATAAGGGGGAGTATTCAGAGTAATGAAAGAAAGAGATGTAGCAGGGCAGGTAGAGGCATTAAAGGCTATCTCTCAGGCTGAGTAGGTAGATATTGCTGATATGAGTTCTTGATAAAGAGCAGTAAGTGTTGTAGTGTAGTTGACAGGGGGAGCAATGCAATAGTGATAAGATCTGAGTTGAGCCTTGATAAACAAAGGAGGAGAAAAGCAAAAGGTCTGGCACCCTTTGCCATTGATGTCAAAGGGGGAGAGAAGTTCATGTGAAAAACCTAAATGAAGAGAAAGCACATTGTAGTTTGAGGAAGCATAAAGTAAGGGGGAGCAAAGGAGCAAGGTAAGTCTATCTATCTTGATGGTTTTTCACATCATGTGTTGCCATCAATGAAAAAGGGGGAGATTGTTGCAAGTATGAGAAGTAAGTGTTGTCATTGATGTCAACACCTAAGATCATTATCTAAGGAAGTTGTTTGGATAAGTTTGAGAAAATGTTTGAGAAGTGAGTACAGTTGTAGAATTGTTCTCTCTTCCAGAACAATACAATGTTTTGCTCCGCATTTACTCTGTATTGAAGACCAGAGTATGAATCTTGGATATGATTTAGAGAAGTGTTTGAAGATGCTAAATCTAGAATTTGGTGGTCCAAATCATTGTGCAGAAAAAGTTCTATTCACCAGTTTGAAGACTGTGTCTGCGAATATGTGCAGAGTGACAGGGAGAAGTGTTTTTCTCTACATTTCTCTGCAGATTAGAATTTAGCTTTGTGGTTCTAAAATTAGGCTTATAGGGTTCATAGTTATCTTCATTCTAAAGGTTTTGTGATTTGGTGCTCTGGAAGACAAGTTTGTGTTGTTATGCTTTAGGTGAAAGTTGTTGAGTTCAGGTGTTATTTGTTGTCTCCAAATATCTTCAAGTGAGATCTGTTGCAGTTAAATTTGTTAGCTCCCAAGTGATTCTATGTTGTTCATAGATGTCTCCAGAATATGTTTAAGGTAGGTGCTTGATCCACAAGCTACAATGAAGATCTTGCAAGCATGTTTCTAAGTGTTCTTGATATGTGCATTAGCTCTGGCTAACTTGGCTTATCACACTTGTTGCAGAAGAGATTTGAGGATTGTGGAAGTATGTCGTGGCATGGAAGATTGCATTTGAGTCCTAGCTAAGGCATGGCGTGATCCACATACATCTTTACATCTTTTCCTTAGCTATTTTTGTATTAGGTCTAGACTTATTTTATGTATGTTTGTAATGCCGACCTTGGAGATTGTTCCAGTGGTTGATGAATGTAATGCCGACCTTGATGTACATTCCAAGGTTGATGAATTGTATTAATACTTGTAATGAAGTTGTGAATTATGCATGGATGCGAAGAGAAGAAGACAAGTGTGAAGTAAATAAGTAGAGTAGAGAAGAGAAGATGCATTGCGCTTCAATGGAGTTGAACCCTGGCATGTTGTAGATGCTATTATATCAGTTCGCCAAATCTTGGCAGTGAGCCTTTTCAACTAAGCAGTGAGCTTTGGGTAGTGAGCCTCTGATTTTTGCTATTGATATTACATATTATATTGTGAGCTAACACTCATCGTGGTTTTTCCCTTATAGGGTTTTCCACGTAAAAATTTGGTGTCTCCTGTCTTGAATGTGTGATTGTGATAGAGTTTCTGATTTCATGCTTTCTTGGTTAAATCTAAATATCAGTAATCAAGTGGTTAATGTTTGAAGTTAAGTTTTGGAGACAATTGATTCACCCCCCCTCTCAGTTGTCTTGTGCATTTCAACAATTCCACCATACACAAGATATGCATATTAGCTGGAGTAATAAGATAAAAGGTCACAAACAAACATATGCCTTTGGGCACCATGATATGGAAGACCATGATGTCATTGTAGCAATATGTTGCAAGGAATTGATACAAATGCAAGATAAAATGATAACACACACAAGAAAGAAAGAAAGCATGAACAAATGATTCAAAAACAAACAAGGTATTGCCTATGTCAAGTTGTGAACCGATGATTGATTGATTGATTGGTGATAAGGATAGTGTTGTCATTGTAGGGAACGATATATCCCTAGATCAACACAAGGATGCGGGAATGATATATCCCATTGATGATGACGATGATGATGATTGATTGGGTTAACAACAACATTAGGGTCAAGACCAAGGATGCTATTAGATAATTTGTCTAGATTACTTAGCAAATTGGCATGGATTAAGGATGACTTGCATTTAGATTTATTGCTTGAATTTTTTTGGATATTTGATTTTTTTTTGTGTTTTTTGGAAGTTTTTGATATGTTGAATTTTTTGAGATTTTTGAAATGTTTTGATTTTTTTAAATTTTTGGATATGCTATGGGATGGTATTGGATTGCAATTTAGATAGCCTAGATGCTAGATACCAATGACAAGGGAAAACCAAGTCAAAGGACAAGGATGAAAGAAGCATTGGATAGATGGACAAAAGGATTATGGATGGAAGATGGGAAGGATGGAGGATACATAATGGATGGAGGAAGGGGGTTAGGATGTGATCTCCAATTACTATGTCACATAGGAATAACATGACCCACTCTAGATATTGTGCTTAAGACTTTTCATGACAATGCTTGGGATGAGAAGGATGATAGGATTGGTTGGAAAGGATTAGCTATATTGAAATATGTCCAAAGAATTTTGAATATTTTTCTTCTATCCTTATCAACATCAAAGGAAGAATGGAATATGGGTATGCAAGGATATGATGGATGAGGATGTTAGGATATGAGGAAAATGATAGGATGGGATAGATGAGACAACATGCCCCCAAGTGTAAGGTACATGGACAATCGATTTACACATGACACTTGGTTGCCAGGTTTTCATCATGGTCCTTATCCAAGGTGCCATCAAGGTGGTTTACACCATTGGACGAAGGATTTATCTTTACTATTTTAATTTTAATTTTAATTTTTCCTTTTTTCTTTTTTGATGGGATGGAGGATATGGATAAGAGGGATTTGGAAGAGGATGGGGACTCAAGCAACTTGTTCCATGAAAGGGGATAGTGTCCCATTATAGACGGATGTCATACATGGACTATGTCGAGGGTCATTATGTGGATGGATATTGGTAAATGAATGGATGAGATGGAAATGGAGTGGATTATGGATGGATGGAGGATAATGGATTATGATGTGAATTATGGATGAATGGATGAAAGGTTTATGAAAAAGCATGGACCATAGGGATGTGATATGGGAGATATATAGGATAGTGGATATAAGATGGGGAGATGGAGGTATGTGGGAATGTTGTGGAGTGGAAAGGATCCAAGACCAATGGTTGCACACACTATGATAGAGGTTGAAGATTTTGATTTGGAGGAGGTGTAGGAAGCAATGGAGATTTAGAATTCATTATGGATTTAGGAACCCAAATGGACTTAGGATTTTTATGATTTTCGCATTGGATACGGGATGAAGGAATTTGAGATTTTTGGATGGAGTGGGATTGGGATGCACCACTTGGATTAATGGATTTTTGCTTAGGGACCCACATCATTTTTGTTTTGGATGGTGTGTTTGGAGGTGTGGGCTTTTGCAGCCTTTTGGATGGATTTTTCTTGGATGTTAGAGATTGATGCCTTGTGGCATGATCATTCTTAAGCTTTGATAGATTTTTTGCATTATGTGGGGAGGCATCCAAATTTTTACTTTTGAATTCCATAAGTTTTATGATAGCTTCAAGTTTAGATGATGTGTGAATTGATTGGCCAAGATTATAAATGTTAGGGAAGTGAAGGGAGTGGGATTTATGGATGAAAGAATTAGTGGACTTGTAGATGAAGGGATGCATGGATTTAAGGATGCAGATATTAGGTGTTAGGAGAAGGGGAGGAAGAGTGGATGGAGGGAGATGTATGGTCACATGCTTTTGAAATTTGTATGGCAATGGAGGAGGGACATCGACATATGTTTTGGAGGTGAGATGGGATGCACAGGGTTTGGGATGGAAAGAAGTTGACTTAGAAGGCATGGAGATGGAACCAACATCTTTGGATTGTTTTCCTTGGGATATATAGTGAAGGCCATGCAATCATGGAGGGACTTTGAGATGGATGGGCTCCAAGATGCCTTGTTCGTGAAGGCCTAATCCTTTGCCTTGATAGTTCATGGTTTGGAGTATACGATGTGTGATGGGATGTTTATTATTTAGGACACAAGACACGAGTCCATTATTAGATGAGGGGGGATAAGTGGTGGATAGAAGTTATTTCTCTTGTACAAGAGAGCCACCACAGATGAAGGTGTTGGGTCCAAGAGGATAGGAGGATGGATTTGGAATGTGATCGATAGAGGGTGGTGAAGGATCATGAGGATTTTGATCATTATGCTCATTAAGGAGTTAATTGTCTATGTTTTCTTGGGGACCAAGTGTCTCATCAAGGGACGTGAATGTTGTGGAATGATATGTAGGATTAATGGGATGGTGGATAGGAGTAATTTGGATATCTTTCTCATGGATGGTTGTGGGATTATGGATGAGTGGAGTAGTAATCTCTTGATAATGGAATGTGTAAAGTTGGATAAGAGGATCATCATGGTTATCTTGATCCTAGATAGGATCTTGATTATATATGGGAGCTTGATCATAAATAGGACCTTGATCTTGAATAATATGGTCTCGAGGAGTTTGAATAGGCTCATCTTGACTTGGTAAGGAGCAATGTTGATTATGCTTTGGATTTGACTCTTGACATAGCTCTTGAGTGTGGATAGGGATGGAAGTGGAAGACTCTTTGTGGGTCTCAAGGATAGGCATGGGATTGTATGATGGGTTTTGATTCCTTTCTAATAGCCATTGGATCACATCATTTATATATAGGTGGATGGACAATATAATGGAAGGACAATAATGGTGGATGTTATAAGATGAGGACTAGGATTAGGTGGATGAATAATAGGAGGGGATGGATTAGGATTAAGATTGCATGGTAGTGTTAGTATAGGACTAAGAGGCTCTTGGGTAGGCATTTAATTAGATGATGTTGAAGGTATTAAAGTGGAGACATCAAAATATTTAGGCAACTTGACTCCCTTTTGTAGTAGCATTTGGAAATAACCTTGTGCATTCTTGGCAATAATATAGTCCACAAGTGCTTGGTTATCGGGGTGCTCTAAAAAGTCCTGAATTCTAGATTCATAATCAAGGGACTCATGGGTGGAGTTACTTGGAATTTGATGTTCTTGGGTAAGCATTTCATGGGATGATGCTAGAGGATACACATAGGATGCATATGTGGGAGTGGTGTTTCCATTAGCAAAGGTAGCATGAGGAGGACTTATGGACATTTGATTTTGGCTTAAAGGATAGCTAGTACTCACATGTTCTAGGTGAATTTGGGAGTGAGGTGAAATGTTGGAATAAGTAGGTGGATGACCTTGAGGTATGTATTGATATGGATATTGGATGATATTGGAAGAAGTTGGATAGGTTAATGTAGGATTACCTTGATATATGGATGGACTAGGTTGGTATGAAGTTTATGGGGATGACATATTGGATTGTGGTTGTGGTTGTTGAAAGGATAAAGGTTGTGGTTGTGTTTGGGCTTCTTGGGTGGTTACCTGAGTTGTTGAAGAAAGGCTTGTTGTTGTTGTTGGAGGATGAATGTAGTGGGGTTTTGAATGTGTGAGGATGAAGCTTGGTATGAAGTTGATGGGGATATGGGTTGAATTGGAGATGTTTCTTAATGATAGGGGCTTGACATAGACTTTTTAATTATCACAACCATTTTGTCAAACCAATGATGATTTGGGATCAGGATGGAAGAATGATGAAGGATTTGGCTTAAGCTTGAGAATTGGATGTGGATTAAGGATGGAAAATGGATGAGATGTGATTAGACTAGTGGATTATGATGGTGGCAGGTATGATAATGATATAGAGATGATATGGATACAATATGATGTGGATAAGGATATGACAAATAGATGGATGACAATTAGGAAAATGATGAATGATATGATTGGATGAGGATTAGTGGATTTTAATGTGGATTATGTAGTACAAATGGATGAAGTTGGATTAAGATAATGATGTAGGATGAAATTGGATTAGGGATAGTGGGTTTTGATGTGGATTAAGATCAATGATAGGATGATGATGGGTTATTGGATTAGATGGATAAGAAGGTTGACTACTATGATATGTGGATGAATAGGAATAATATGATTGGATAAGTGACTAGGATAATGTGGATTAGATTGGATGATGAATGATTGAAAGGTGATTGGATGGTTTAATCTTGACATTGGACTAGATTGCAAACAATAGGTTTCATACACATGCATGCATAGGTTTGCAATGATTTTTTTTTCAAAACACACAAGAAGACACAATGACAAACTTGAATTCCAAAATTGATTGTTGTAATTTATGAAGGCATTCAAGACTTATGAACAAGCCTAATATTAATCAATCAGGTGTGGCCAAGAGGTCTTAAGCTAGGATGCACAAGTCTCTAAGGGAGTCCTTGATATACACAAGGTACGTGAGGCCTAAATCTATGAAATAGAAGTGAAATAATTCCAAGCAACCAGGAGAAGAGGGTAACCCACCCTTCAACTTCAATTCCCCAAGGTATAAAGTTCTTGGGGGTTTAGTCTAAATTAAAAAATTCCAACTTCCAAGAGGCGTGTCTTTCGATTCACTCCCCACTCTTTATACTCCATCAGAACACTAGAGTTGAAGTCATCCCCTTGGAGTGGGTGTGTCTCCAAGGAAAGCATCTAAGAAAGGGCGAAAAAAGTGAATCAAATGGTGTTTTTAATCTCCAAGATCACCTTGCAGTGCGAGGAGAGAGCACACACACACACACACACACACTTGATTCACACAAGCAATGCTAATTTAACCTTAGAAATTGAAATGTGTGATGTGAATATGAAGGTGCTCAAAGGGTGTTTTTGATTCCTAAGATCATTTTTCAAAGTGAAGGAAGAGCATACACACCCCTCTAGCAACAATCAACCTCACCAAACAAAGCAAACACTAGTTCCTTTATGCCCAAATCCAAATGTGATGTCACAAACAAGTATTTTGCTCAAAATGATAGATTGGATAGTTAATAGTGCACCTAGAAATTTGACTTATATTTTATGATGAGGCACACTCCTCAAGTCATAATCAAGTCCACCAACTAGAAAAGACACAAAATTTGAAAAGATATATCTTTAATAAGCAAAATCTTGCAACAAACTTGTTAGTAATTTGATAGATTTGATCTTTGACAAGCGGTGCTACAAAACAAGTATGTTAGATTGAAAAAGATAATCTTAGAAAAATGATTTTTCTATAAGAAAATGTATTCAAAATGATAGTAAAACCTCTACAAAAATAAAAAAATAGTGTTATAATACAGCAATAAAAGATATACACATCACAAGATTGCAATTTTAGATTTTTTCTCACATAGTTGACATAGATCTGATTATTTTGCAATGTTTTTGACCTCAAAAATAAAATTGCAAAGAACAAACCCCTATTAGAATTTCAAGAGCTTTGCAAAAATGTAAAAATTTCCAAAAAGTTCATTGATTTATGACCTAGAGAACAAATTTATGAAAAATACCTAATCGACGTAGATCCAATTTTTCACAATATGTTTGACCTCAAGAATAAAACTATAAACAATAGACCTCAATTATAATTTCAAGATATTTCCAAAAATGTAAACATTTCTAAAAAACTCGCTGATTTATGACCTAAAAATAAAATGTATGGAAAATCATAAAATCATTATAACTCACTCAAAAATGATGATAAAAACTTGATTTTTCTACTATAGCTTCCTTAGATGATCCAAAAACATCAAATAAAATATTGTAGAAAAAATTGTAGCCGTTTGGAAGATATGCTGAAATATTTAAAAACTAGGGTTTTGTCCAAAAAGGCATAAACCTGCAACAAAAAGTTAACAAAACCTGCAAAAGCAAGCTAGATCAAGGGATGTGAGTCCCATCGGGTGTGCAAAAATGAAGAATAGAAAATAGACAAGGTAAATAAGATAAAAAGATAAAATAAATCAATGCAATACCTTCAACCTTGACTACTCCCTTCCCATAGATAGAGATGATTGGAATGCACCCTTCTTCCAATGGCTATGTTGAATGATAAGGGTAGGTATGAATGTTGATTATTCATAATTTCTACGACATAACCTTAGATAAAGATGATGGATATGATAATGGGAGATCTATGAGGATTTTGATAGCATAATGATACTTTGAATGTGGATATCATAATGGCTTGGCTGAGGCTTGACTTATAGAGGTTGGATATGATGAATGAAATGCTAGGATTAACAGATAAGATCAATGGCTAGAATTAGTTGAGAGAACATTAGGGAAAGGATAAGGATTTCTAGGGAAACAAAAGAATCTTCTTGGGCTTATCCTTATGTGAATGGCTAGGATTGAGAGATGTAGTATGAAATGGATGGTTGAGATGGAAAGCTCATTTATTGATTGTGGCATGTGGTTGAGGATAAGGAAAAGTTAGTCATGTGACTCTCAATAATTGAATTAAATAATAAAATTATTTAATTAATTATTGGAGAGGGGAAGATGGGATGATAAACTAATTAATTAAATAAGATTTATTTAATTAATTCTAGCTAAAAAGGATAAATAGATTAAATGATAAAATATAATTTATTTATTTAATTTAGGTGATGGAGGAAATGGATTAATTAAATAATATAATTTATTTAATTAATTTGGGAAAGGGATAGAGGAAGGGGACTCTTAGGACAAAAGTGTCGCAAAGTGTCACAAAGTGGTGTCGACAAGGTAATAAAAGTAACATGGTCAATGTTAGGTGTCTATAACACTCTATGCAAAATAAATGTTTTTCTTCTTTTCTTAATGTGTTATCCTAATTAAAATACTCATACAAAATGAAAGCATTTCAAATCTTGCATATTAAGAGAAACAAAAAGACCTAGGAATTGAAATGTTGTTACTAGAAAGGAAAAAGTGGGTTAGAGAAGCATCCTTTCTTTGATATCTAAGATTGTTGGAGGTTGTAGAAGACTAGTAGGGGTTGTAGGAATGTCTCTAGGGATCTACAAGAGTTCTATGATTTTGTTAAATACTTGTGTCTAGAATGGGATTGTTTGAGACAGGTGCTCATATCTGAGGTGAGGTGCTAGTGTCTAGTTGGGGCACTTGTGTCTATAGTAGATGCTAGTATCTTGAACTCTGGATGATTTGTAACTTCTAATATTTTCTTAATTTTTTTATGCCTATGGTGTGTGTAGAATCTTGATGCAAGTCCTTTGTACAAATATATGAGCACCAAAAGTCTAAAGGGAAAAAATGGGTTAGTGCTATTGGGTGACTTCCTCATTTAGTCCATTTAGCGGTATATTTAAGACTCAACATATAGTGGGAAAATTTGTGAGTGTGTAATCCCCAAACATAGGTTGTTGTGGTGTGTGTAAGGGTTGAAAATACCAAAAAATCCTAAGAGGAAATCTATCACCATAGTGGTGTGTGATAGTCCAATGGAGGAGGAATCAAGGAGTTGAGAGGTCATTGGAATACCAAAGGTTTTTTCAAGATGAAGGTAATATAGGAAATGATTGTAATGATGAAAGTAATGGAGGACATTTGTAGGGGTTAGGTTTTGGGATATCTAGAGAGGAAACCCTAATGTGAAGGTAGGATCATGGAGAGGAAGGGAGGAGTCTAAAGCTCTACAAAGTGGGTGATTTATAGGGGTACTAACTATTAAGCATGTGAAGAGGATCAAGAGATAGGTTTGAAAGTTATTTACATAGATGAATCCTAAAGAGAACATGAAATTTACTGCATAAGTAATGAGAGTAGAAAGATTGAGTTTGAAAGATTTGAAATTTAGAAGCAAAAGGTTTCATAGAACATCCCTAACCAAGTATCTATTAGAAAAATTTGTAAGGTACCATTATGTTTTAGGTTAAAATAATTTACATGAGACAAAATTTGAATTTCACGTTAGACACTAACATTCATAGGTGTTGGTGTCTAGACACTAGCATTGGGGGTGCTAATTTCCTTCAGGAACTAGGTGTTTATAGAAAATGTATGTGCATAATCAATGGAGGAAGAAGTATAAATATGAGAAGACATTAAAAGTGATGAAAACATAAGTAAAAATCCATCTTAACTCATTCAGTCAATGCAATTTCAATCCACAAGAAGGGAGCCTGGCTCGATTGGTGAGAGCTTCCTGTGGTAGGAATGAGGTCACAAGGTTCAGTTCCCCCCCACCTACTTGATATTGTACTCAATTCATAGCTCCGATCAAAAGTGTTTACCCTTGAAAAATAAAAATGCAATTTCAATCCATAAATACATCATGTACATATGTAGTACAAGGTGGTGCAACCATCCTCTCAACCACATAACTAGACTTAGTTAATTAGGATGTGGTTAGTGTATAATCAAGAGACTTATAAAACCACAAGGTACGAAAAAAATCAAAGTGTAGAAGTGAGCATATTCCCAACAATATCTTGATTATAGGGAAAGGTTGGATACATAAATGAACTCTAAGACTATCTGGTGCAGGAGCACCTTGGCAAATTAATGTTGCCCTAGACAAATATTTGAGTTTGATTAAATTTGTAATTCTTCAACATTGTAATAAGGTTAATCAAGTCACTAGGTCATTAGGAATGTTCAAGTTTTATCCTCATTTGCAAAATGGGAAAGTTATCTTTCAAAAAATGTAAAAAATGTGTGGAAGGTGAAGAGTCTTTTGGCTCTTAGTTCATTCCAAGGAAGTTAGGAACTGAAGAGTCAAGTTGGAATGCCTTTAAAAGGCCTTGTAACCATTAGGAAGTCATGGGTGATTGGAGATTTGAACATGGAATGATAAAAGACACTGTTTTCTGTATTCTACTTCAGAAATTTGCTGTTTTCTTGCATGGTACAGCCTAGTACAGGTAGGAAGACATTTATTTTTGATTTAAAATGAAAGTATATTTAATCACCCTCCCTTTCCTTTTTGTCTCATCAAATTTGGTGCAATATTGAGGAAGTTATGACCGTTTTAGTGACTGCAATTTCTAGAATTCTCCTATAACAGTCCTGTTGCAGTGTTTGGTATGGTTCTGTATGGACATATACAGGGGAAATCCATACATGGTTGGAAATAAGATTGAGTTACCTTTCAAATGCATCTGGTAGGAGGTCTTAACTCAATTCCTAGAGGAAGATATCACATTTTTTCTAAAACTGCTCTGTTAACTAGGTTTTGGGGCCTAGAAATGGGGGTTTGGTGTTTAAACACTTGAATGAGAAAATCATTGCATGAGACCTGGAAAATCCTTTGTTTTAGATCCTTTCCTAAGACTGTTTCAAGGTTTGGAATGAGTGGGGAAAGTATTTGATAGGTTTCCTTTGTAAAGTGGGCAAATTAGGCCTTGTAGGAAGACAACAGGGTGTTAGGACAGTCACATTCCGTCCTAAACAATAGTATATGATTTTGAAGTATGTTAAAGAACTCAATAGAGGGTACTCAGATCAGTCAATAGTTTTGGAAGTGCTTTGGGAAAGTTTGGAGAAAAGTGCAAGTTAGTCGCTGAACAGGGCTACTAGGATTAGGCCTAGTCAAGTGGAATTGTCAAGAACCAATCAAATTAGTTTGTGAAACCTATTGAATCTTGTTGGTTGGGGTAGGTTGAGACCCTAGAAGATGCAATATTTCATCTGAGAAGTTTGAACCCTAAGTTGACCCCTTTGGAGGAGTTTAAGGCAAAGGGAAGACTAGTGAAGCCTTATTGGTGGAAGCCACAAACCTTTGAAATCTTTTGTTTCTATTAAATCATCTCATAAGTCCTAACACCTCTGTATCAAATTGGTATCAGAGCTGGCGAAAGATTTGGGTGTTGTATTTGTTCCTGTCACTGAGAAGGCAGGTGAAGAACTGAAGGAAAGATTGTGTTGGTGACCATTATTTGTTTGCCAAGTTGTTTGGTTGTAGGTGCTTGGTCCATCTAGCTGCAGAAGGATGTTTTCTAAGGTTGTGTGTGTGGGTAGACAAGATGAGGTCTGTCATAACCATTCTCTAATGGAGATTAGGCTGGATAAGGGTGTAGAGAGAAACCACTGAGGAGAGAGTGGTAGGTGCATCACCAGGATCTGCTGTTGGGTGAGATGAATGGTTTGGTGAGTTGGTGTTGTGAAGCAGTAGAGAGATGGATACCTGATTGAAGAAGCACTTGATGTTGCAGCCTGAAGAGTACTCCACTGATGGGAGTAGAAGGAGCCTGAAGAAGCTCTAAAGTTGATAGTTTGATTTGTTGGTTGGTTGGTCATCATTTCTATTAGTCTAAAGTTTGGAAGATTGAAGCTGAGAAGATTGAAGATAGAGATAGACAGAGATGCAGAAAAAGACTTTTGTTGCTGATACATTTCCAAGGGACTTGGAAATCTTTGTTGGTTGGTTGTATGGTGCAGGAGCACCTTGGCAAATTAATGTTGCCCTAGACAAATATTTGAGTTTGATTAAATTTGTAATTCTTTAACATTGTAATAAGGTTAATCAAGTCACTAGGTCATTAGGAATGTTCAAGTTTTATCCTCATTTGCAAAATGGGAAAGTTATCTTTCAAAAAATGTAAACAATGCGTGGAAGGTGAAGAGTCTTTTGGCTCTTAGTTCGTTCCAAGGAAGTTAGGAACTGAAGAGTCAAGTTGGAATGCCTTTAAAAGGCCTTGTAACCATTAGGAAGTCATGGGTGATTGGAGATTTGAACATGGAATGATAAAAGACACTGTTTTCTGTATTCTACTTCAGAAATTTGCTATTTTCTTGCATGGTACAGCCCAGTATAGGTAGGAGGAAATTTATTTTTGATTTCAAATGAAATTATATTCAATCACCCTCCCTTTCCTTTTTGTCTCATCAAATTTGGTGCAATATTGAGGAAGTTATGACCGTTTTAGTGACTGCAATTTCTAGAATTCTCCTATAATAGTCCTGTTGTAGTGTTTGGTACGGTTCTGTATGGACATATAAAAGGGCAAGACATATATTCTTGGAAAGAGGATTGAGTTACCTTTCAAATTCATCTGGTAGGAGGTCTTAACTCAATTCCTAGAGGAAGATATCGCATTTTTTCTAAAACTACTCTGTTAACTAGGTTTTGGGGCCTAGAAATGGGGGTTTGGTGTTTAAACACTTGAATGAGAAAATCATTGCATGAGACCTGGAAAATCCTTTGTTTTATATCCTTTCCTAAGACTATTTCAAGGTTTGGAGTGAGTGGGGCAAGTATTTGATAGGTTTCCTTTGTAAAGTGGGCAAATTAGGCCTTGTAGGAAGACAACAGGGTGTTAGGACAGTCACATTCCGTCCTAAACAATAGTATATGATTTTGAAGTATGTTAAAGAACTCAATAGAGGGTACTCAGATCAGTCAATAGTTTTGGAAGTGCTTTGGGAAAGTTTGGAGAAAAGTGCAAGTTAGTCGCTAAACAGGGCTACTAGGATTAGGCCTAGTCAAGTGGAATTGTCAAGAACCAATCAAATTGGTTTGTGAAACCTGTTGAATCTTGTTGGTTGGGGTAGGTTGAGATCCTAGAAGATGCAATATTTCATCTGAGAATTTTGAACCCTAAGTTGACCCCTTTGGAGGAGTTTAAGGGAAAGGGAAGACTAGTGAAGCCTTATTGGTGGAAGCCACAAACCTTTGAAATCTTTTGTTTCTATTAAATCATCTCATAAGTCCTAACACCTCTGCATCACTATCTAAATGACACACTAGTGATAGGATTTAGGAAGAGAAATAGGCAGGATGTGTCTTAAATATGACTAGAGGTAACAAACACCAAAATGAGTAGAAATGTAAAGTGAAAAGTATGATGTATGAAAATTTTGACCTTACACCATCTCATAGTCTATGACACTACTTATATCCTCATGAAGCATAAAATCCTTCACTACCATAGACAACATGGAATCATAGCTAAGTGACTATGCCACATTGAACACATTCCTTATACCTATGGATTATCCTAGCTCTAGAAACAATGACCCCATGGTCTCTCAAATTCCAACAATCGACTCACCATCCATTTCTTTTGCAAGACCCCATTGTCCCAGGACCCAAATGCGTAACATGTGGTTTTCTATTCTTGCTTAATGTATTCAACAAAGTTCTCTATAATCTTTCTCACATAATCCCTACTACTTTTGATATTCTCTTGTACAACTTTCTCTATTTCCATCTTGATTCTCTTCTTCCCTTTACCCTTTTCACTACTAAAGTTATTGCCATACCTGAAACATCAATTACAACAAAGAACTTAATGAGATCATATACCACTAGAGAGAGTTTTTAGCCACAATAATGTTAGAGACCATTTAATCCCATGCTCTCCCATTCTTCATTGATTTCTTTTCCTCACATATCACCTCTAGATAGCTTACATGAGCTAGGGCCATCACTACCCAATGCTATTTATTTTAACTCTACTACCATTGTAAATCCTAGCCATATAAATGGTGAAGTGAAGAACCATTTTACAATATGAAGCATTCATTCTTATGTATAGTAGTAAAATCCATCTGAAATGTGGCATATGGTCCCTAAGGGCATTGATACCTCATTATTAAATTAAGTTTGATTGCCCCCACATATTGTGATCAAGCCAATTATTAGGCATCACATGAATCAATCCCCCACAAATCTTGCACTAATAATGATTGAAATCCATTCAAATAGATTTTATTCCATGTTTTTGTCATCCTTCCATCTCGACTCCTTTATTGGTGGCCTAGTCTACAACACAATTCTCCTTTCTCTTAATGTGTGAAAGAAATATTGTCAAATTTGCCTATTGTCACTTTAGATATGGAAAGTATCATGTCTAGGAGCCATGACCTAGAGTTTATACCCTTCATATGTTTAATGATCATTTTCATTACTGGGTGACTTGAAAATGTTGTCACTTTTAGAGTGCATGCACTAGAGTAGTTTCATTCCAAGGGACTTGTTTATTTAATTGCAATCTCTAAACCTAAGCCCCCATTTTTTCTTTTCCTTTTAGGTAGTCTTCCATTTGACTAAATTATATTCCCATTTTTCCCACACTTCGATCCATAGAAAAGTTTGCTAGATATCCATTATTGCTTTATCAATCTTGCTTGGAAGTTGGAAAATTGACATAACATGTATTGGAATTGTAGATAGGGACACCTTAATCAATTGGATCCTCCTAGCCAAATATAACTTCCCTTTCTTGGAATATATTCTATTTTCCACTCTACCCACGAATGCTTTTCATACCTCAATGGTGGATTTCTTATCAATCAAAGGTATGCCTAGATAGGAGCTAGAGAGCCTAGCAATGCCAAAATCAAATATGTGTTGTATGTTCAAAGATTCCTCACAATAGTCTTTGAGGAAATGAATTTTTCATTTTTAAATATTGATTCTCTATCTTGCTACTTTTTCATAATAGTCTCTAATTCTCTTGACTGCTATTACTTCCTCGAGAGTGTCATGCACAAATTATGAATGAGTGATATTTTTAATCTTGGAGGAAATTTGAAGGCCTATGATGTTGTTTATTTCAAATTCCTCCTTCAAATTATAATCAAGGGCTTTAAACATTTAAAGGTGTGAGTGGGTCACCTTGTCATAGCCCTCATTTGGCCTAAAAATAACATGTTGGGATGCATTAATTAGAACAAGTAAGAAGCCATAGAGATATAATTGTAGACTCAATTCCTCCAATATTTTTTGAATCCAAAATTTTCCAATATCCAAAGCAAAATTGTCCATGACACCTTGTCATATGCCTTATTCATATCTAGCTTTAAAATCATCCCATCATTTTTTCTACCCTTTATGGAGTGAATAGATTTGTGTACAATCCCATCTAAAGTTTGTCTTCCTTCTAGAAATCAACTCTATTTTTCTCAGATGATTCTTAGTAGGGGAGGCTTTATTTTGATCAACATGGCTTTAGTTACAATCTTATCACATTACATAAAGATATTGGAAAAAAATACATCAAAATATGACAAGTTGTTAATCTTTGGTATGAGTGCTAGGAACATGTTGTTCCATCCTTTTAGCATTATATTTCTTGATCTACATTCCTTATCCATAATCCACACATCATTACCTACAATATGCCATAACTTGTAAAAAGACCAACCTAGAAACCATCTAGGACTAGTGCTTTATGGCACCCAAGGAGAATGTGGAAGTTTTGATTTCATCAAAGGTGAAAGGTTTCATCAAGGCCACATTTTGATACTCATTAATTACTCTTGGTCTGTTGTAGATAAGGACATACCAATGTGCTTGCTTAGTCACTAGTGAGTTTGCCAATAAATTCTTGAAAAATATGATTCCTTCTCCTCTGATTGCACCCACATCATTTAGGATATTACTAGAGGGTAGAGTGATATGTTTGATCTTATTTCTTTATCTTATAATATTATTTGAAAGGTGGAAGAATCGGTATTCTTATACTCCTCTTTGAGAAAATTAACACATGATATCTACAACCAAAAGATTTTCTCCATCATAAGTAGGGAATTAAGTTCATTCAATAGGGCATACTCCTTTGATTTGGTCTCTACAAAAACACTTTATTTGGCAATTTATTCCTCAATCATGTGCAGATCTTCTTCAAATTTTGATTTCCTTTCAAAGATGTCACCAACTTTATCTTTGTTCCACTTTTTGACTTTTGTCTTGATACAATACAACTTTTTTTGAAGAATGTATCTCTTATAACCATTTACTTGTACATTCCTCCATCTCTTTAGATTCTCTTCAAATTTAGGATCAATATTTGAACCACATTCATTCCATCTTGAAGGGAAACCTTCTAGGCTTAGGCTCCCTTGTGCTCTCTAGAGATATAGGCCAATGGTTTGATCTTGCAAAATGTAGTACCTTCGAATAGAAGGAAAACTGTCATTGGTCAATCCAAGTTGATAAGGAACCTATCTAGGTGTATCTAAATGCATGCTTCATCAATTATCCTATTGCTTCATATGTATCACCCTTATTTTTCTTTAATGTTTACTAGAGCCATATTGATGCAAAAATATCCAAATTTCCTTAAGATGTGGGAAGGAGAGATACTACCACCCATCTTTTCTTCTAGACATAGAAAGACATTAAATGTTAGTGTAGGTTTTTATTTTCCTTATGTTAGGAATATTTATTTTTCCTACACATATTATTAATCTTTCTTAGGTTATTTCAGATATGGTTAATATGAGGACACCTGTAATCCATCAATTACATGTGTCTCTCTTACCCACCTTTGGGTAGTTGAGCCTCACACTCTCTTTTGGACTTATTTGACACCTCTCATAGCCATTTGTTTGTCTTACCTAGGTAGGTATAACCATGTAATCTGACATTTACCAAGTAGGTATAACTCTTGCCTATTTTGGGTAGTTGGGAGTTATTACTTCTCTTGGAAGTATTTTCCCTCATTTTGCTGTATAAACAACACTCACCTCTCCCTTTGTTAATGAGCAATGCAGTTCAGTACAAGGGAGTGCCGATTTCATTCATCTTTGGATTTCTTTCTTGCTTTCCTTTAGTCATTTTGATCTTGGGTGGATTCACAGCCAAATCTAACATAGTATTAGAGTTGGTTGTGAGTTTTGGGTTAGTAGTATTTTAGGAAATTTGAGATCCAATCCTTCTTGAAAGAAAAGTGTGCTCTTCTCTTGGATCCTATGATGACCTAGAGAATTAGAAATGTTTGATAGATATCTCAGTTTCTATGGGGGCTTCCTTTCTCTTGCTTTTCTTTGTAGGTATATTGGAGCTTTCTATAGACATTCTGAACTCACCATTGAGTTCAAAGTAGCCAAAAAAGTCAGATCAAACTTTTATTTCATCCAAATCGGACATCGGATATGAGGTCTATGAAGGGTTGAAGAACATAGGTTTTCTATGAAGATCCGGTGAGCTTCCAAAAATTAGGGCACTTTGAGGCAAAACGGACCCTGCCATTGCATCTAGAAGACCCAAAAACATTTATTTTCATATATAATTTGTCCAATTTGGACAATGTTGCCTGGAGGGGCAAATTTTTTTTGCATGCAGAACTGTATGGCCCCACTTGCACATAGTACGACACATTTTCTAAGAAAAAAATATTAATTTTTTCTACATTTTAAATTTATTGTTTTTCAAAATAAAAATATAAATCATAGTTTTTTTTATTTTGTAATTTTTTTTTATTAAAAAAATCAAAACAAAAAAGGACCTGTCAGGCCTTGTGCAAGCCTTATGCATGCTTTGCATAGGCCCATACCCTGCAAGGGTACCATGGGTAACCATAGGGCCCCACACCCTTAAAGGGTTGCAGTCCCTTTTGGGGTCGCAGACCTCTTCTTAAAAGGCTCCGCCCCCCACACACACTTTTTTTAATTTTCTATAAAAAATTTCATTCAAACAAAAAAAATATAAAATAAAAACAAATGCACCCATCTGTATGTCCTGCTCCTCGACCTCTATGCTACCTCCAAACTTGGAGGATCCTCTACATTTAGCAGTTTTTTTGGCTGTGTTTCTTCTTTGGTGGAGGTTTGAACTAGCAGGTAATCCTCCAAACCTGGTAGACTACTACATTTATCTGGTGGTCTCTACAGTTGTTGGGTTCACTAAAATTAGATAATTTTTGCCAAATTTGGTAGGGGTTGACTTTTGAATTTCTTACCCCCCTCACCATTGGAGTTTTGCATTTTCCTCCTAATCTTCAAACAACTCGTTCTCAACCATACAGAGGCATTTTTCAGCTCATTTGTTTTTGATTTGGGGTATAATTTCATGCTCTTGTTAATGGTGAAATCATTTTTTGTTTAGATGATCCCAATTTTCCAAAAATTTAGTTTTCTCATTAGATCTGAAGGATAATTCTCGTTTTCTAAATTTCAAACTCCTGTAACTTTCACATATAACCTCAGATCGAGGAAATTCATTTTTTGAAAGTGAATATTTTTCCAAGCGCTACATATTGGTACTATTTTGAGGTTTTTATTCTAAGATATTTTTGTACTTTTAGTATTTGGGTCCATTTTGGACATTTGTAAAACTTTGAAAAACAACTCCAACATTGTAAACACACTGATCTATAAAGTGCCAAATTATATTTTGTTGGGGGATTCTTGATTGAGTGAAAAAGAGGGGTCTCTTGGTGGGTTTTTTGATTTGTTTGCTTGTGCTCTTTTTTTCAGCACATATGGATCATTCAAAGGTTTTGTTATTCAACCCTTATAACTATGCAATTTGGTATCAACATAAATGGAATTCTTTAATGCAACTTGGGTATACTCCATATGTTGAACAAAAGGTAGTTGAACCTACAGATGATAAGGAAAAGATAAAATAGATGCTTGAACATACAAAAGATCTTGGATGTCTTCATAGCTTTGTTTCCCTTGATCTTATGTTTCAGATTGAAGCATGTACAAATTCACATGATGTTTGGGAAAAATTGAAAACATTGTATGGTACAACAGATGAATTCAAATGCTATCAGATTGAGAATGAATTGACGAGCCTTGATCCTAAGAATTTTGGCAACATCTAGGATTATATAACTAAGGTTAATGATCTGAGAGCACAATGTAAAGCTTGTGGTATTGAGAAAAAGGACATGCAATTAATCTATAATGTACTGGACAAACTTGGTCCTGAATATGCAACTTTTATTTCTAGCTTTCACACCCACAGGCTAACTATGGGATCTGCTTATACTATGCCTTCATTTTCATCTTTTTATGAGATGTTAATGCATGAACAACATAAGATTCTTTCTATGGGTCTCATTAAGCCATCATAGACTCATGCTTTGTTGGCTGGTCAGCTAAAAGGACAAAAAGAGTCAGGATAATCTGACAAGAAACAAAAGAAATCTAAGAAAAATCCACACACAGATCAAGCAAAGAAGAAATCCTCTTCAAAAGAGGACCCATCTAAGAAGGAGAAGCCTAATTGTACATATTACAAGAGGAATGGACATGAAGAAAAATTCTTGTTATAAGAAAGATATTAATGAACTGAAACATCTTCTTAAGAAGAATAACAATGAACTACCTTCTAGAATGTCTGAGTCATCTTCTTCTTCTTCACATTCAAAATAGTCAGGATCTAATAAGGAAAAAGGTCATGTAGGTTTTTCTTTTGAGACAATTAAAAATAAAGGTAAAGATCTTTGTGCTTCTACAAGTCTTGGATTAGGGAGATGGCTTCTCGATTCTAGATCTTCTCATAATATGGCTTCTATACAATCTATGTTCTCTTCTTTTGGGCATTTTGTTATGCCACCTATTTTGATGGGCAACAATACTTACATGACTGCAATTGGGAGGGGATATGTTAATATTGGGATGGCACTTTTAATGATGTTTTGTGTGTACCTCATTTGCCAAACAATTTTCTTTCCATTTATTAGATCACCCACGGTGGAGTAGGGAAGACTTTGGAATTCACACCTGATTTAGTTATCATCAAAGACTTGGAGAGAAGAGAGATAATTTATACTGGGGTGGTTGATCACGCATCTTGATTGTATACCTTTTCAGGCTTTACACCTGATGACGGCTCTAATCCTTTGGTTGTTGATCACACTCCTAGTGTGAATTTTGATTTTGAGGAGAATTTTGGTTTCTTGAACATGGGTATTCTCACATCTGATCTAGTTCTTGAGCCTTGTATTTCTTCTCCTCCTCCCCTCCTTCTTGTTATGAGCTTTGCATTATAGTGACATAGGAGATTCATATTGGTCTTCCAGAGATAGTTCCTTGGGACACATTCCTACCAGACATCTCATCTTTGTTTGTAGAGTCCCACATTTCAAATTTGGGAGACACTATTGATTGCATTCATCTTCTCTTTGATGGAGTTGATTCTTCTTCAGATGCTTTGAGGGTACATTCAAACCCTCATGTTCTATCTCTACCAACATAAGCTTTAGTGACAAATCCTATAGATATTCATGAGCCCACATATCTGACTCAGTCATCATTTATTTTGACATCCTCTGCAGAAGTACCTAAATCTTCTATGGTACCTAATTCATCTTATTAGCATTAGTAACGGTTTGACAAGGGCCTAAAGATCACTGAGCAACATTTGGAGGAGGGATCTTTATCTTTAGAGGAGATATATCCATCTTTGGATCATGTTATATTTCAGTTTGCACTTGGTTTTGGATTGTCACTTTCATCTGTTAGGCTTGGGACCCCTGATTTGGTTGTGACCTCTTTCGACATTGACACGAAGACACATGAGCAGTTTGACTTCATATATCTTGTGTTTTCTTCCCTTCTATTCCTTTCAAGAATGGGAAGACATCATGTATGCACCTTTGGTTTTATTTCTTCCTAAGGGGAGGAATGTTGTTCAGCGATCATGGACCATCTTCTACATCCAGTTTCAGGGATCAACCATTGGCATAATTGACTAATTAGGGGGAGGATGCATGGTCTCTCTTCTCCTCTATATTCTAGAGGGAACTTTTTCCTTGCATGGGATTCTTTCTTTTGTGGAGGAACTTATTTTCTTTTCTCTCTTTTGGGGAGGAGTTTTGTTCCACTAGGGTTTCTCCTTTTCTCCGTTTGTGAGAGAGTTTATTTGTCCATGGGTACCTAACATGGCCTTGTAGTTGGGACCCATATTTACATCTTTGCATCTTTTCACCCACCTAAGCTATGCTTAAGGGGGGTGTTAATGTAGGTTTTTATTTTCCTTATGTTAGGAATATTTATTTTTCCTACACATATTATTAATCTTGCTTAGGTTATATAAGACATGGTTAATATGAGGACACGTGGCATAATCCATCAACTACATGTGTCACTCTTACCCACCTTTGGTTAATTGAGCCTCACACCCTCTTTTGGACTTATTTTCCACCTCTCATAACCATTTGTTTGTCTTATCTAGGTAGGTATAACCATGTAATCTGACATTTACTAAGTAGGTATAACTCTCGCCTATTCTAGGTAGTTGGAAGTTATTACTTCTCTTGGAAGTATTTGCCCTCATTTTTTTTATATAAACAACACTCACCTCTCCCTTTGTTAATGATCAATGTAGTTTAGTGCAAGGGAGTGCTGATTTTATTCATCTCTAGATTTCTGTCTTGCTTTCCTTTAGTCATTTTGATATTGGGTGGCTTCACAACTAAATCTAACATTAAAGTCCCCCTACACATATAATTTTCCTATTGGTGTTGGAATCTAAAGATGGAAATATCATCTTAGAGTTGCGCTCTATCATTTTATGAATTTGGCCCATAAACATTAGTAATGATCAATTTGTAATTTTCTCACTCCTAATTTAAATGGATTACATGTTGGAGGGAGGCTAGTATAGTACTAGTCTAGAAATTAATATCCCATAGAACTTCCAACCCCACTATGCCATTGCATAAACTATACAACCTTCACTCCTATTCCATATTTTTTGAAATGACTATCCATATTTGTTTAACTAGTTTTCATTTCTTGAATGAGAAGGATATCAAGGGCATTATTCTCAATGAGCCACTTCACCAAGTGATTCTTTTTTAGGGGTGTTGAATCCATTGACATTCCAACTTATGAACTTCATGGATTCCTAGTGGGAGGGGGTTTCCCAACCACCTTGATAGAAATTAGTGACTAGTACCTACGTCTTTCTCTACATCCTGCTTTGTTGTGTAATTTTTTTTGCTTGCTTTTGTTTTCCTCCCCTTTGTTCTCCTCCCTCCTAGGTTGGAAATGGAGGTTGGGGAGTTGCATTCAAGATTTTAGCATTGCTTTTGGTTACTTTCTTACATGACACACTTCTATCCTTGATACTAGCCAGATACTTGAAAGTTGCTTTGATCACCTCCTCCTCACTTTCCATTTTATCTAATTATTTCTCTATCCTTTCCTTCTCTAAGGCTTCTATAGAATATTCACCACTCTTCACTTGTACTTCCTTTCATGAGTCCATTGTTATCTTGCTTGCTTCCTGTACTACTAGAAATGTGGTTAGATCAACAAAGTATTAAACAATGAAGTACAATGTAATTGACTACAAATCTAATGTACCAATAGAGTGAGATAAAAAAACTATGAATGCAACACAAAACTATCTACAATCAAACTAGAACATCTCTATTGTTAAATCTCATGATCCTCGTGATGATGATGCTCTCAGTTTTTTGCATAACAATATGACTTGAATGATAGAGTGCTTCGAGTGCTTTGATGAATGATTGAATGATAGAATTTCAAGAATAAAAATGATAGTATGAGGCTAAAATTGAGAAGTGATGTTAAATGGCAAAGGATACACATGTTTATATAGTTTTCACAGGAGATAATGAATGGTTGAGATCAAAAGGAACTCAAATATGATCAATGACTGAAAATGAATGAGACAACAAGCTAGAGAGAAATAAGGAATCATAGCCATAAATCAAGGGATTTGAAGAGTTAACTTCAAAATTTAAGAAAATTGATTTGAGATGACTAAGTTAAGTTCAAAAATAGAAGGATTTGATTTTGAGTTCCATTCGAAAATTGTGGAGATTGTTTTGAGAACTCAAAGTCAGATTTGGAGTGGTGGAGAAGAAATAGACATGTGATGAATAAAATAATATTTTATTATTATTATTTGTTCATTCAAACACATGTGAGAAATAAGATATTTAGAGGAAATTTAATAAGATATTTGAATTGATTTTTCTAAAAAGCAACGTGAGATTTGAGATGAATAAATTTGAGATATTTAATTTGATTTGAATTGAGAGATTAAATAATTTTATTTATTTATTTAATTTGACTTGAGAAGTGGGATAATTAAATAATTTTTATTATTTAATCATGAAAGAAGAAATATCAAAGAGAAATAATTAATATTATTTATTTAATTATTAGGATGATAGAGAGATAAATAATTAAATATTATTTAATTATTCTTTTGGAAGAAATAGTTTAATAATTAAATAATTAATATTATTTAATTAATTTTTAGAGAGAGGATAAATTAGGTTTAATTAAATAAGGAAAGTTAGACGGATTACGAAAGGTGTGATCAAAAGGGCAAAATAATAGTTTATGTTATTTTTGGGTTTCTAAATTTTGCCCCTCTTTGATATAATGCCCTGACCATGTGGCATTGTATCAAAGAACACTGAAGAAAAAGATGGAAGAAAAAGTTGGACAAAAAAAATTGGAAGAATGTGAAAGAAAGCCTTGGTGATGATGCCCCCTCAGAAGGTTGACTCGGAGGACACAAGGCAAACTTTCAAAAAGAAGAGATGTCAATTTCAAGGCAAAGAACATACAAGATGAAAAGGTTGGGATAAAATGAAAATTGAATAAGATTGTTGATGATTTTGCACTCATGGTATTTCCTTCATAGAATAGAATAGATCCATCTAGGATACTTTTTGTTATGCTTTCTTTTTCATCATAGAACAATTACATACACACATACACATGCACTCATGTCCCCATTCCTCACTCTCCTTCATACACATCACTTAGAATGTGACATAAAACAAGATAAGATAAGATAAAGAGATAAACGAAATAAAATATAAGAGATAAGATAAAAGATACAAATGACATAATGATAAATGATAAAAAGATGCAAGATATGAAATAAGACACAGGATATAAAATGGGAAAAATGATGATGATAAATGATAAATGATAAATGATAAAGATAAAAGAAGATAATCATGACAATAAAATGATTTTATACATATAGATAATCATTATTCAATATACCTTAGCCACATCTTGACTAACACACACATGTCACTAAAAGAAAGAAAGCACAAATGGCCCCAAAAAGTCCCCAAATAAAATAAGTTAAAAACATGACAATGCCATTTGCCAAGTTATTAAGCTCAAGATTTTTAAAAAAAGATAATAGCCTGATATAGGAAAGATATATCCTATTAAGGCATCATGATTTTGATATTTGGATTTGGATTTAAAAGATTTTGGCTTTTAGACAAAATTAGGAGGTTAACTTAATTTATAAGGATATGTTTTTAAGGTCAAGGCTTCTTGCTTAATAGTTTGTTTGTGTTTGAAAGTTAGGATATTGGCTTTTAGAATGTTTTTAAATTTTTTTTAAGGATCCATATGCATAACCATATACTAGAGACATGCTCCTAATAATGTAATACCAAAGAGACAATGATACACCAAACGGATGGAGGAAAACATAGATGCCAAAGGTACAAGACTCAAGGTGAGAATACCGCACATAAACCATGTTTATGTTATAAAAGGATTAAGCATAGAATTTCTTTGATATGTGACATTCCAATAATAATTTCCCCATGGACTTGTGAAGGTGGTCTTATGTTGATCTTCAACAACTATTTTGATTTGGTTGTAACCAGAATATCTATCCATTAAAGAGAGCATTTCATGGCCAGCTGTTCAGTCTCTGAAGTCTATACAAACTCTAATGCCCCCATTGAACTTGGTAACTTTAGGATCCTCTTGGGTACCTAAATTAATTGCTTGGGCTTCTTGCACTAAGATAGATCTTTCTAGATCTTTGTCATGGGATTCCATATTATAAATTGTACTCTTAGCATCTTCCTCAAAATAAGCCTTTGCATCTAATTCCATGGAAAAACCTACTTCGTGATCACCCAAGGGAATTCCATCTCTAAGACCCATAAATTTTGCAATGGAATCATCATTTTGAAAAAGGTTCAAAGAGGGTGGTCCTTGTTGGTCCCAATCAACAAGTTGAGGATATATGAGGTCAACACAATGGGCTTGAGAAGTGGATGACATGGGTGTTATAGTGTAAATGGACATGTCTTGGAAAATGTTCTTTAGATCAAAGGAAGAGTCTTCTTGAATGGCTATATTAAGGTATTTGGACAAAGGGGGAGGTTCAACTTCATCAAGAGTGTTTGTGGATTTTAGGGGCACATTCGTAGAAGATCCATACCCTAACCCTCCATGATTACCTATAGGAATTTGAATGATAGGCTCAATGATACCTTGGCTTTGATGAGCAAGACCACCTTCTCCTTTATAACATGTGTTTTTAATGATATGAAGACCTTTTGGAGAGTTCTCAATTTTCAATTTAGGAGCTTTGATTTCTTATTTTTCTTTGTAAAGCCATGATGACACATCTTCTTCAATGTATTCTTTCTCCAACATACCCCAATAGTGAAATTTAGGGAGCCATTGCTTGGTAATAACCTTAAATAAACCCTCCTTAGGTTTACCATAATACTTAAGTGTGAGAGGAAGTTGACTTACACAAAAGGAACGTTGCATTTTATATTCTCCACAACCATTGTCATAGATTTGGACCTTGATCTCATGTGTTGATGGATTTGAAGTGGAAGGAGTGGATGATGATGAGGCTAATGTGGATGGGTCTACATAAGATGATGATGGAGATGCTTCATGGTTAATGGGTATGTAGTGATTTTCTTGATGTTTTTTAGCTAAGTTTTGACAATATTGAAAGGGTTGAGGATCTCCATAGATGGTAATTTCCTTGTCATCATGGGGGAATTTTATGCATTAGTGGAAAGTTGATGGGACAGCTTGCATGGCATGGATCCATGGGCGACCAAGAAGGATGTTGTAGGGTAGATCAAGGTCCAAAACTTGACACACAGTTGTGACTAATATAATGCCCACTTGAATAGGCAATTCAACAGTTGATTCTCTCTCAGCATCATCATAACCCTAAATGGTTATTTTCTTTGAGGGATCTATTACTTTGTCTGAATACCCCAACTTCTTGATCAAACTTAAGGTACACATGTTTAAACCGGCTCCCCCATCAATCATGACTCTTTTGACTATATGCTTATGAATAAGAATTCCAAGTACAAATCCTCAATATGTTTAGGGCTAAGAGGTGGAAGATCCTCTTTAGAAAAGATAAGTTGATGTGTAAAGGCAATATTACCAACCATGGCTTGAAACTCATTGGCATCTATGTTGGAAGACACATTTGATTCTTGGAGAATTTTCCCAAGGATTACATGATGGGTTGGGGATATTTTCAGAAGTTCAAGGATAGAGATTTGAGTTGGGGTTTTGTTCAAATGATCTTCAAGGCTATAGTTGGATGAAGGTCTAGATGAAGTAGAAGGTCCTTGAATAGTGACCATACTTCTTCGAGTAGTTGCATGACAATCAATTATTGGATTTTTGATGGTTAATGTAGAAACATGATTGTTTGATTGTCTTAAATGGGCTACAACATAATTATGGCCTACTTTGGTTTAGTTGGAATCTCTAGAAGAATTACCTTGGTTATTCACACGTCCTTTTCCATGGTTAGGCATAGGACCATTAAAATTTTTTAAATCCGCATTGGTGGTATGAGAGTTATTTTCAACCGTTACATCACCGTAATCAATGAGGTCTTAAATTATGTGTTTAAGCCTCATACAACTAGAAGTTTTGTGACCCTTGGTCCTATGAAAGTCACAAAATTCATTGTCATTGTACCAAGACAGTTTTCCTTGGGGTTCAACTTTTCAAGATTCGAGTAGATCAATTAATTTAGATTTGACCAACTTTTGTAAGGCCACCTCAATAGGTTCCCCTAGGGGTGTGAACTTCCTTTTTGAAGGAAAGAGTGATCTATAACCTGGACGTTCATTACCTTGAGGGTTGGTTGACAATGTTGTATGTGATGAAGATGGGGCCGTTTGAATAACCCTTGCATCAACCACTCCATCATGTACAACATTCTAATTTTTAATCCACAATTTAGATTGATAATCATTATTATTATTAGAGGATTTTCCTTTATCTTCCTTATAGAATTTGACAAGACCTTTCGCTATCAATGATCTTTCAATGGTCATACCCCTTTCTATGAGTTTAGAAAAGGTATTAGGACCTTGAACTTGAACATGGAAGCTCATTTCTTGATTTAGATTTTGAGTAAAGATGTTGACCAATTGTTTTTTGGGAATTGACCAAGGAATTTTACTTGCCAAATTCCTTGATACCTTTGTAAAAATGAAGCAAAAGATTCACCATTCTTTTGCTTTGTATTATACAAATCAGTCATTGAGGTTTCATGTTCAATGTTATAGGAGAAATGTTGGATAAATTTCTCAACCAATTCTTGAAAACTTTTGATCCCTTGAGGCAAGTGAGAAAACCACTCTATTTCTTGGCCCCCTAGATTTCTAGGAAATAGGTGCATGGGATAAGTTTCATTATATGATACTTCCATGCAAGCTAAATAGAATTCTCTCACATGTTCTCTAGGGTCACCTTTACCCTTATATTTATTGAGTTTGGGGATGTCAAAGTTCTTAGGGAACGAAATCATGTTAAGGGATCTATCAAATGGGTAGGGACAAATGTCCTCTAAAGTATAACTCTTTTGGTACTTCCCATTTGAAGGTCCACCATTTATTTTTGCAACTCTTGAAATTGTTGCTTTATTACCATTACTTCATCAATTTGGGGATTATTATTAGAATTAGAATTTTGGTTGAAAAGGTTATTATTAGACATTAAATTTGGCAATTGGGGAATAAAGGATGAGGTTTGAACTTGGGTTGGAGGGATATTAGGATTATAATTTGGATTTTGATACAAAGAGTTATTATAAGACATTAAATTTGGCCCTTGGGAAATAGAGGTTGAGGTTTGAACTTGGGTTTGAGGGATATTAGTAGAGGTATTGAGAAAAGGATTTTGGGTACCATAATGTGTGTGAAGGATGTTTGAGCTAGGAACATTAGTCTGCGGAGGCATGGACAAGAGGGGAATAATAAACAGAGAATTTGAAGTTTGAGGCATAGGAATGGATAATGTGGGAATTGTAGGTGAAGTTGGGATAAACATGGGATTGGAAGGTTGAGGCATAGGCATAGATTCCATTCTTGGGATACTTCTAGAAAGAGTAGGGGTTAAGAGGTAAGTGGTGGTATACATTTGGATAATGATAGGATCCTTATCTGCAAGGGGTCTTATTTCTTCTTGAGAGGGAATTCTAGCCCCTTGTTTCAACAACATGTTCATATAGTAATCAAGGTGTCTATCCATCAATATTTCAATGAGTTTAAAAACTCTTGGATCAGATTTAAAGTCTTCGACTTCCTTAGAAGTAGGCATTTCATCTAGGTCTTCCACAAGGCCTTGTTCTAAGGGCAAGTGTGATGTCATAGATGGCATGCCATATTATTTAGAATTAGTGTTTGCAATTGAAACATAATAGGTTCCTAAGACATTGATGGATATTCTTCTAGGATCCATTTCTTCTAGTTTAGAGTGTGTTCTTGTATTAACCATATACTATTGTTAAATGATATCGAATTTGGATATGTTTCAAAAATCAAAGTTGAGACCCTTAGTCTTAATCTAAACCAATGAAGTCAAAGGTATGCTAGATCTCCACTGATATAAGATATGATAATGATATGATATTTTTGCTCAAGATATGATAATGTTCACTTGTACTAGACTTATGAGTCCAAACAAACTGATATGCTACATATATGATCCTGATATGATAACTTTCTTAAGATATGATAACGTTCACTTGTACTAGACTTATGAGTCCAAGCAAACTGATATGCAATGTAGATATGATATTGATATGATAATTTGCTCAAGATATGATAATGTTCACTTGTACTAGACTTATGAGTCCAAGCAAACTGATATGCTATAGATATGATATGATATGATGGAGAGATCTAGTGCTCTTTGATAGGTTCCTAATATAGATAAGTTGATAGGTTCAAGTTGATTTTGATGGTTACCAAGATCTTGATAAGTTCAACAATTGGATATATGATAAGGATAAGGGCAACAATCTATCACTTTTCAAAATGTGTCCTATGTAGATCCCTTGATTTCTATAGGCAATTGTTTTTCTTTTAAGGGTGACAAAAGTTGATTAGGAAATGTTTGAATTGGTTAAAGGGTGTGTTGGCACTCGTTTTGACCTGGAGGCTGAGCTTGTTTGTTGGAGGGTTTCTTCCTTCAAACCCTAAGTGTTCCTGTTCATCAGCAAGAGCTTGGTCTATCGGCGAAGGATATTGTGGTTCTGTCGACAATGTTGGTCGTGCCGATGGGGGTACCTCAAGTGTTATCGGCATGAGTTTGCATGTGTCTTGGTGATCATTTCAGTAGCATGGTGTGTTCTTTGTATATCACCGTGACTTTGTGCTATCGGCGAGGGAGTTTCCTGTTGGGCCGACAGGGGTACTCTGGCCGATGGAGCTGTATTGGTGTAACAAGTGATGTCGGCAGGTGAGTTTTTGGTTGGGCCGACAGTTGGTAGTCTGGCCGATGAGGGATGATCAAGGTGGTCGTCGGCAGGAGTAATGCTATCGGTGAGAGAGTTTTCGGGTTCGCCGACGCTTGAGGTCTCGCCGACAAAGTATAGTTTGTTAGTGCCATCAGTGTAATGGAGGATTATCGGGTGAATGGGCAGATTGTTGGCCGATGGTGCAGGTCTGGCCGATGGAGTTGCCATCGGCGAGTATGGGGTAGTGTCAGGCCGATGGGAATTTGGAGGATGTCTATCGGAGTGAGTAATATTGTCGGCCTAAGGGTTTTTTGTGGTGCCGATGGTGTATGTCTCGCCGACGGAGGTGGGAAGTGAAGGACCATCAGCGAGACTATTGTGATCGGCGGAAGTGCTTTGGGTTGCTCCGATGGTCTTTGTCTCGGCGACAAGGGGTGTGGAGCTGGCATCGGGGTGACGGGGAGGATTGTCTTGGCGACAGCAATGCCATCAGAGTGAGATGGTATATCAGGCTAGCATTGTTTTGATCTACCGATGGTAGAAGTTTGGCCGATGGGCTGTGGGCGAAGGGTCGTGTGTCAAACACGGCAAAACGCTCGACACTTGGTATGTATGTGACTATGTTTTTAAAGCGCCGAAGTTGCCTCCACACCATGCATATGGGACTAATCCCCTTGCATTATTTTTGAACCCGCAGTAGAACGTGTTTTGGCGGGAAACTTCTTTTTAACTGCAGCGACGGTTTTTTAAGTGACAACGGGTGGTTGAGACCCTTAATGGCGACTGTGCTGGGGCATGGGCGAGTTGTTGCACAGTCGGGTACCAGATTTTTGACATGAAGACTTCCAGATAGTGGCACGTGGCTCGAGGTTTCTCTGTCTGTTGCTGTAATAAATTTTGAGCGCCATTCCTTTGAAGGGTCTGTATCTAGCTAATTTTGATATTTTGTCATGTAATTAATTGCTGTGGTACACTTTCTGGCTGTTATAAGCAGGAAGTGTTACTCATTTTTAGGTTGTTGAAAGTTGAACATTTTGGCTCTGTGATACAAGACAGATGGTTTTGGCTTCTATCCACAAAAAACCTGTGAGTTTATGTATCTCCTGTTGTATGTTTTTGCATGAATCCACTGATTTCATGGTTAATTTTATATGAGAAATGCTATGTTAGCATGTGTTTTGTTAATTCTGTCTCCAGTATTGCATGCATCTTTCTTCTGAGTCTGGATGTTTAAGCAATATTGAGACTCTAGAACATAGAATTCCTATGTTGAATGTCTGATCTTTTAACTTCTGCTCAAGGGGTAGATTAAACTATTTTCAGGTTGAACATTGGGAAGGGTATACTGCAGTAGGGATGCCATAAGTAGAGATAACTTAACACTCTGTGTTGGGAGATATCTGTAAGGCAGGTATCATATATATCCCCCTGAAATCCAGTTTTAGCTGTTCATGCTGATCATTCACAGGTGTATGTCTACTGACTCCAGGCCCTGGATAGGCACCAATCTTGCTTTGTGTTTGTGTTACAACCATGTCCAGCTTTGCATCCAAACTTAAAATCATAATCAAACTCTAAAACAACCATTAGGACATTAGAATTAGTTTTAGGATCCTCAGTCCTCTGTCTACAACTGCAAATAGGCCCAAAGCTAGCCCCTTTGCTCTTATCTTTCAGTTTTGGTCTACTTACAGGAGGACTTGTCTGCTTTCTGACAGCATCCCAATCCTTGTATGCGTATCTCATGGATGTTGAGTAGGGAATACCCCCCTAGGTCTTGCAGAGTCTGAAGAAGAAGAGGAGATAAAATATAGAGTCTATCTCCTACACTGTTGGCCCCTGGCCCAGAGATCCTGTTGATCACTGATGGCTACCTTGTAGGGAAATCTGGGAATAAGCATCCGGTCTGGGAAAAAACCAACAGAAATTGGCGACTCTACTGGGGATTGAGAAGTAAAAGTACTATCTAATCATCTCCAGTAATATATCTGTGACCCATCCGAGTCACCAACAGAAATTGGCGACTCCACTGGGGACATGTGAAAGAACCCTGATTTACAAAAAGAAAACAGTTCCTAGTAATAGGTGGCAACTTCGAAGTAATCTCCCAACTGGTCAAAGTAAAATTTATATACAGGGGAGAAGATCCCAACAAAATCCTTTATTTGATGAGTTACCAGTAACAAGAAGAATGATGTACAGAAGAAAGGGAGCTGTCTCAGTCAGTCGTGAGGGTTCCCCCAGAAAAAATGATGATATGCAAGACAATCCAAGGTCTTCAGACAAGACAGTATCTTACTTTTCAAATGCAGAAGCTGATATTCAGGGTGCATATGAGAGGCAACAGGGTGGTAACATGAGAATGAGGTCAGAGGTGTTCCAAGAACGCCCATTTCTAGACCCTAGTGAAAGGTTTGAAGAGGCCGAGTCTCTAAGGGATGATGAAGACGAAGATCAGAATATGATAAAACCATCCTCCTCTAGGCGAACTAGCTGATGAAATTAGGAGCTTAAGGGCCGAGTTTGAATATCAGCAGGCAATATCAATCAGAGATGACTTGAGGAAGAAAGTGCAAGCTTTGAGGACTGCCTAGAATAATTCAATTCCTATCCTTGAGAATGCAAATGTGCAGAGACATCAACAGAGAAATGAAGTGCAACATCAGCATAATGATGAGAGACAAAATGTGAATGATGCTAGGATACCACTGAACAATGTGAGAAACCAGAATGCAAACAGAAATATTAATGTTAATCAGTTAAACAGACAGCCAATGCAGCTAGATAGATTCAGACAGCTGGTATTTGATGGTATTTCTGGGTATCCTAACCCCATTGATAAGCATCTGAGGCTGCAAGTGCCTAAATTTTTAGGAAACAACACTGTGTCAGGAGAAGATCATCTAAAAGCCTTTCAAAATGTCATGGATAACTTTGAGGTTGAACATGAGGATGTTTTCATGAAGTCATTCATGCAATCCTTAATAGATGAGGCAAGAAAATGGTACAAGAATCTACCTGATCAGAGTATTTCATCATGGGATGATTTTAAAAGGATGTTCAAGGAGCAATATGGTGACAAAACTGACCCTAGCTTTTTTGTAAATGAGTTCACCAGTATCACTAAAGGGTCAAATGAGAAGGTTGCAGATTTTAATGCAAGATTTACTAAAGTGTTAAACAAATTGCCACATCACATGAGGCCAAATGAACCAATGTGCATAATATTGTATATCAATGCCTTTGATGCAAAAACTGCATATGGATTAAGAGATAAAGGTCCTGCTACTCTCAGGGATGCTTTCAGAATTGCAGTGAATATTGAAAACAACAGGAAAGCATCGGGAAAGACAAATAGAAGGGATGATATAAAAATTCTGCAGAATCCAAACAAGCCTCAGAACACTCAAGGTAATACATCTGCCCCTGAAGATAAGATAGACAAATTGGCAAATGTTGTTAAGGACCTGAGTTATAGACTAGCTAGAAGTGAAAAAGGGATAGGTCCTGATAGGCAAGTCTATCAAAGGCAGGAAAAGAGGCCATCATTGCATGATATGCCTTATAATACCAATTGGCATGATGGTAAACCTATATTCCCACGTAACAACACAAATCAAAGAGCTCAACATGTCAAAGAAACTCCTAATCCTCTAAAGAAAGCTGTAAATATTGTTGATGATGCTCCATGGTGTATAATTTGTCAGATGCCACATTCATAGTCACAGTGTATGATTGCTCAGTCCTTGTGTGATAATACTACATCTTGTAATGAATGCAATGAGCCACATTATGTGCAAGATGATGATGTAAATATGATGTCCATAAGCAATGGATACACTCTTTATGATGCTGATGAGAGTACAAATGATGGAACTCAGGGCTGCCAACAGTTCCCATATGATGAAGATGATGAAGTTAACTATGCCTATGCTCAGAACTCACACAATTTTCTGAGTAACTTACAACGACCTTCTGATGAGGAAATTAGGGCCTTCACAGCTGCAGCAGTTGCTCAAGTCAAGAGCAACTACAATCTCAGAGGTAAAAATCAGGTAAGCAGCCCACATCAGCCAAAAGATGTTACTATAGGACAGCCAGTGCATGGTAATAAGGGGATGGAATTACAAAAAAGGCAGTGGGTTAATAATAAATAGAATTCCAGACATAGAACAGGTCATGAATCCCAAGGACCAGAAAATAGAATCCCTCAGGTTGAAGATCAAAGTAAAGGTTCCCAAGGCAAGAATGATGATCAGGGAACTATGAAAGTAAGAGCTAAATCAGTTCAGGATAAAAACAAGATTGTGGAGCAAGCTACAACTGTTATACAAAATTATGCTCCATTTGATATAGCTCAAGTCCTCTCCCAGGTAAAAGTCTCTGTTCCACTTATGGAACTCATGAAAGTGGAAGAAATCAAGAATAGGACAATATCCCTAATTTCAGGGGTACCTTTTCAAGCTAAACAAAATGTTCAGATCCAGGGTGACAAGCATGTCATGTGTAATGAAGAAGATGAGGCTCCTGAAGTCTATTTAGGAGTGACTATGACAAAGTGTCCTTCACAAGTGGAACCATTTTATGTTTCCCTGGTTATAAATAGAAAAATAATCAGAAATTGTATGCTTGACTCTGGAGCATCTACAAATGTCATGCCTTTGGCCATCATGCAACAAGCTGGATTGAAAATTGACAAGGCATGTGGAAAATGTTATGCTATGGATGCCAGAGAGGTACCAGTTATTGGAATCATGAAGGATGTAGATTTCAAACTGGCAGCATTTCCTGAAAAGAGATATAAAATGAATATAACAGTGGTTGACATCAAGCCACAGTATGGTATGTTGTTGTCAAGAAGATGGGTAGCACTAATTGGTGGAAGTATGCAGCTGGACCTGTCATATGCCATGATTCCAATGAATGGCAGGGATGTTAAGCTAATCAGAGAACAAAGATCATCAGAGACAGTGGAAGACCAAGAAGCAGAGGAACAGATATGTTTTGTAAACACTGACTGTGATAACTTCAAGGTTGTCTCAGATGATAGAGAAGATAAAAAGAAAAATGTCTGCATTGAAGAATTGGATCAGCAAGGTTTGTGGACCATGTTTTTTGATGGAGCTTATGCAAAAGAAGGCTCTGGAGCTGGAGTTGTTTTCTTGTCTCCAACTGGTAAGCTCCTCAAATTCTCTTTCTTGCTGAGGTTTGTTTGCACAAACAACATTGCAGAATATGAGGCTTTACTCTTAGGCCTAAATATTGCTCTCAAACATGGAATCAAAATGCTAAGAGTATTTGGGGATTCTGAGCTGATTGTATCCCAAATTAGAGATAGGTATGCTTCAAAAAATAAAAGGTTGAAACAATACAAGCATGCTGTTTGGGATACCATTGAACTATTTGATGCATTTTCAATAGACTGGGTAGAGAGGTCAAAGAATGTTATGGCTGATTTCTTAGCCAATGTTGCAATAAGGCCAGATGACATCACTCTGTCAGATGTTACAAATGTAGAAGTTAAAATCAGGCCTGCAGTACTAGAAAATATATGCAGTTGGCAAGTGTTTAATGATAATAGGGACTTGTTAAAATTTTTGCACTGCATAGATGAATATGAGAATCAAGAAATTGATTTCCAAGCTTTTGTAGAGACTATAGATGGAAAAGAAACTCTTGTGGGAAAAGAGATAATTCAATTGAAGACTAATAAAATCCCCAGAGGGTTAGTAGCTTTGGAAAGAGCTTTTGACAGTAGAGATAAATTGGTCACAAGGACATCTCCCACAAATAAGGAAGATTTAGAAGAGATAAATTTGGGGACATCTCAGGCCCCTCAGAAGGTATATATTGGTAAGCAGCTCAAACCACACATTAGAAGTATGCTGATTGCTTTACTGAAAAAGTATAAACATGTTTTTGCTTGGTCATATGAGGACCTAAAAGCCTATAGGGAAGATTTATTCCAGCATGAGATCCCATTGAAGCCTGGAGCTAAGCCATTCAGACAGAGGCAAAGACCTATTAATCCTACCTTGGCTCCAAAGATGCAGGAAGAACTTAAAAAGCTTAGGGACGCTGGAATAATTGTGCCAATCAGACATTCAACTTGGGTGTCTAACCTTGTCCCAGTCAGAAAAAAGAATGGTGATATTAGGCTTTGTGTTGACTTCAGGAACTTGAATGTGTCCTCTTTAAAGGATAACTATCCACTGCCTAATATGGAAGCTATGTTGCAGAGAGTGACTGGTTGTGAACTCTTATCCATGATGGATGGATTTTCAGGTTATAATCAGGTGAAGGTAAAGGAATCAGAAAAGTATAAGACTGCCTTCACCACCCCATGGGGAACTTATGTGTATGTTAGAATGCCCTTCGGACTAACCAATGTAGGTGCTACATTTCAAAGAGCAATGGATGTTGCTTTTGCAGGGTTGATTGATTCAATCCTGGCTGTATATCAGGATGACTTGACTACTTACTCAAAGAAAGAAGAGCAGCATTGTTTGCATCTGGAGCAGATTTTCATAAGAGCACTAGAGTATGGTATTTCTTTAAATCCAAAGAAGTGTGCCTTTGGGGTAGTTGAAGGAAAGCTCCTGGGACATATTGTTTCCAAGGATGGAGTCAGGATAGATCCAGAGAGAGTGGCTGCTATTGACAGAATTCAAATGCCGAAAACTGTAAAAGGAGTTCAGTCCTTCTTTGGACAGATAAATTTTGTTAGGAGATTTGTTCCCAACTTTGCAGAAACCACAAGGAATATTTCCAAGATGATGAAGAAGGATGCAACTGTCCACTGGGAAAGTGAAGCAATAGAATCATTTCAGAGTATCAAAGAGGCAATCAAGATGGCCCCTGTTCTTAAATCTCCTAATTTTTCTAGGCCATTCCAAGTATTTTCATTTGCTTCCTTTCATACTGTTGCTGCATGTTTGCTAAAGAAAAATGAAGATGGTTTTGAACAGCCCATCGCTTTCTTCAGTATGTCCTTGCAGGCCTCTGAGTTGAAGTATGATATTATGAAAAACAGGCATATGCACTAGTCCGAGCCATCAAAAGTTTCAGACCATACTTGGTAGGATCATATATAATTGCATATGTACCCCATGCAGCAGTCAAAGACATATTCACTCAGCAGGAGGTGACTGGAAGAAGGTGCAGATGGATAAACAAACTGCAAGAGTTTAACATAGACATACAAATTACCAAGTTGGTAAGAGGGCTAGGATTAGCCAAGATGATGGCACAGTCAAACTTGGAAGCATGCCAAGTTAATGTAGTCCAAAATGAGAATGTAAATGTATCAGGATTTGAATGGTACAAGGATATTATCTACTACTTGCAAAATCTGAATTGTTCTTCCCATTTCAGTGACAGTCAAAAGAGGACTTTAAAGTTACATGCAATCAGGTATGTTATTGTTCAAGGTGAGCTATACTGGAAAAACCCTGATGGTGTGCTGCTGAGATGTGTGGATGAAGATGTAGCTAACAATGTTTTGATTGATATGCATAAAGGATTGTGTGGTGGACATTATACTGCCCAAACAACAGCTCATAAGATTCTCAGGGCAGGATATTGGTGGCCCACTCTCTTTTCGGATGCACAAAAGTTAGTGAGGAAGTGTGACCCTTGCCAAAGATTTTCAGGAAAGTTGAAATATGATGGTGCTTTACCCCTCAGGACTGTAACTGTGGATGCTCCATTTCAGCAATGGGGAATTGACTTCATAGGGGAAATTGCAGACAAATCAAGTGGGGGACACAGTTGGATTTTGGTGGCAACTGATTACTTTACCAAATGGATTGAGGCCATTCCAACTAAGAGAGCTACAAGTAAGGTGGTGACAGATTTCATGCTAGAAAATATTATCATCAGGTTTGGAGTACCATTCAAGATAGTCACTGATAATGCTATGTGCTTCAGATCAGGTGAATTTGTTGATTTTTGCAACATGTATGGGATAAATCTATCATATACATCGCCATACCACCCACAAGGGAATGGTCAAGCAGAATCAAGCAATAAAAGCATCATGAAAATTATCAAGAGGATACTAGACAAGAACAAGAGAGCTTGGGACTCAAAATTAAAGTTAGCAATATGGGCTGACAGAGTGACAGTAAAAAAGGCTATTGGAATGTCACCCTTTGAGCTAGTGTATGGTGCATTAGCTAGATTGCCCATAAACAATCTACTACCAGTTTACGGATTCATTCAGGAAAATGATGAGGAGATTGAAGATTCCATGACAGAAAGAGTGAATCAGCTGGTTGCACTGGATGAAGACAGAAGGAAAGCCCACCAAATCAATCTCAGGAGACAACAAGAGGTGAAATATCAGTTTGACAGGAGAGCTACTAAAAGGAAATTTCAGGTCAATGATCTGGTGCTCATATGGAATGCAAAAGATTAGGACAAGGGTAAACATGGTAAATTCGAACCCTTATGGATGGGCCCTTATCAGATTTGCAGTGCTCATGGGGAGGATTCTTATTTCCTCCAGGCCCTAGATGGTGAAGTTCTGGAATTGCCTGTGCATGGCCAATTCCTTAAGTTCTATTTTGCATAGATGACTTCTCACTATGCACATTTGTAAAAACATGTATATAGTGTAAATGTCTTGTGCAGTTCGTGCTTTTTGGTTTTTTGCCTGGTCTGCCCGGAGATCTGGTTCTCGCTGCAGGTTTTCACCTGCACGTCCCCATTCGGAGCCAGTGTTGGCACTCGTTTTGACCTGGAGGCTGAGCTTGTTTGTTGGAGGGTTTCTTCCTTCAAACCCTAAGTGTTCCTGTTCATCGGCAAGAGCTTGGTCTATCGGCGAAGGATATTGTGGTTCTGCCGACAATGTTGGTCGTGCCGATGGGGGTACCTCAAGTGTTATCGGCATGAGTTTGCATGTGTCTTGGCGATCATTTCAGTAGCATGGTGTGTTCTTTGTATATCGCCGTGACTTTGTGCTATCGGCGAGGGAGTTTCCTATTGGGTCGACAGGGGTACTCTGGCCGATGGAGCTGTATCGGCGTAACAAGTGATGTCGGCAGGTGAGTTTTTGGTTGGGCCGACAGTTGGTAGTCTGGCCGATGAGGGATGATCAAGGTGGTCGTCGACAGGAGTAATGCTATCGGTGAGAGAGTTTTCAGGTTCGCCGACGCTTGAGGTCTCACCGACAGAGTATAGTTTGTTGGTGCCACCGGTGTAATGGAGGATTATCGGGTGAATGGGCAGATTGTTGGCTGATGGTGCAGGTCTGGCCGATGGAGTTGCCATCGGCGAGTATGGGGTAGTGTCAGGCCGATGGGAATTTGGAGGATGTCTATCGGAGTGAGTAATATTGTCGGCCTAAGGGTTTTTTGTGGTGCCGATGGTGTATGTCTCGCCGACGGAGGTGGGAAGTGAAGGACCATCGGTGAGACTATTGTGATCGGTGGAAGTGCTTTGGGTTGCTCCGATGGTCTTTGTCTCGGCGACAAGGGGTGTGGAGCTGGCATCAGGGTGACGAGGAGGATTGTCTTGGCGATAGCAATGCCATCGGAGTGAGATGGTATATCGGGCTAGCATTGTTTTGATCTGCCGATGGTAGAAGTTTGGCCGATGGGCTGTGGGCGAAGGGTCGTGTGTCGAACGCGGCAAAACGCTCGACACTTGGTATGTATGCGACTATGTTTTTAAAGCACCGAAGTTGCCTCCACACCATGCATATGGGACTAATCCCCTTGCATTATTTTTGAACCCGCGGTAGAACGTGTTTTGGTGGGAAACTTCTTTTTGACTGCAGCGACGGTTTTTTAAGCGACAACGGGTGGTTGAGACTCTTAATGGCGACTGTGCTGGGGCATGGGCGAGTTGTTGCATAGTCAGGTACCGAATTTTTGACATGAAGACTTCCAGATAGTGGCGCGTGGCTCGAGGTTCCTTTTTCTGTTGCTGTAATAAATTTTGAGCGCCATTCCTTTGAAGGGTCTGTATCTAGCTGATTTTGATATTTTGTCATGTAATTAATTGCTGTGGTACACTTTCTGGCTGTTATAAGCAGGAAGTGTTACTCATTTTTAGGTTGTTGAAAGTTGAACATTTTGGCTCTGTGATACAAGACAGCTGGTTTTGGCTGCTCTATCCACAAAAAACCCGTGAGTTTATGTATCTCTTGTTGTATGTTTTTGCATGAATCCACTGATTTCATGGTTAATTTTATATGAGAAATGCTATGTTAGCATGTGTTTTGTTAATTCTGTCTCCAGTATTGCATGCATCTTTCTTCTGAGTCTGGATGTTTAAGCAATATTTGAGACTCTAGAACATAGAATTCCTATGTTGAATGTCTGATATTTTAACTTCTGCTCAAGGGGTAGATTAAACTATTTTCAGGTTGAACATTGGGAAGGGTATACTGCAGTAGGGATGCCATAAGTAGAGATAACTTAACACTCTGTGTTGGGAGATATCTGTAAGGCAGGTATCATATATATCCCCCTGAAATCTAGTTTTAGCTGTTCATGCTGATCATTCACAGGTGTATGTCTACTGACTCCAGGCCCTGGATAGGCACCAATCTTGCTTTATGTTTGTGTTACAACCATGTCCAGCTTTGCATCCAAACTTAAAATCATAATCAAACTCTAAAACAACCATTAGGACATTAGAATTAGTTTTAGGATCCTCAGTCCTCTGTCTACAACTGCAAATAGGCCCAAAGCTAGCCCCTTTGCTCTTATCTTTCAGTTTTGGTCTACTTACAGGAGGACTTGTCTGCTCTCTGACAGCATCCCAATCCTTGTATGCGTATCTCATGGATGTTGAGTAGGGAATACCCCCTAGGTCTTGCAGAGCCTGAAGAAGAAGAGGAGATAAAATATAGAGTCTATCTCCTACACTATTGGCCCCTGGCCTAGAGATCCTATTGATCACTGATGGCTACCTTGTAGGGAAATCTGGGAATAAGCATCCAGTCTGGGAAAAAACCAACAGGGTGATTAGGTTGTTAAGATATTTTTGGCAAAGAAATTATGTCACAAACTTGATAAAAAACTGATAAATAAAACCACCCCAAAACAAAGAGTTGAAAAATGTTTTATACAAGTTTTCGATTGAAACTAGTTTATGTTTTGACTAATGACTTAGTTTGACTTTTATGTTTGAAATGAAATACACGTGAAAAGTAAACAATTAATAGCAAGTAGTTACAAACAGTTGATATAGATCTAATTTTGATATTTATCTTGCAAACATAAAAGACACAATAGTTATCCTAGAGAGAGAATAGGGTAGATAGGCTGAATGGCTTAGCTAGGATAGAACTGGTGCACTAATGAGTATGTTGAGGCCCAAATCCGTAGATGAATAAGGATACCGTCACAATAACTGAGAGGAGAGGGTAACCCACCCTCCTTTATCACTTCCCCAAGGTATAAAGTTCTTAGGGGCTTAGTTATAATGATAATATACCAGATCCAAGAGAGGTGTCTTTCGATTCACCTGCTGCTATTTATACTCCACCAGAACATGGGAGTTAAAAATTGTCCCTAGAGTGATCACTTCTCTAGGCAGGCCTTCCTAATAGGTTACAAAGGATAAAATAAACACTATTTTTGATCCTCAAAATTGTGTGGCCACGCAAGAGGAGATCAAAGATGTGATTATTTACCAAAACAAGATGTTCATTCTAACCATTTAAGATTGTGAAGTTTACTTTTATCAGACACAACAAACAATGGTTTGTTTTAAAACCCAAAAGAAAATGTGAAGAAAAATGTGCAGATGAAGGTGTAAGATAGTGTTTTTTATCCTCAGGATCATGCTAAGCATGCAAAAAGAGAGCATACACACTGATCTTGGATGGCCAACAACTCTTGCACCAAACACTTGTTCGTTTTAAAACCCAAAATGAAATGATATTCAAACAACCTAGTAAACTAGAGAGAAGGAGTTTGGAAGGAGTGCACCTTATGTTTTCTCCTTTGTTTCCTGCAAATAGAATTGGTTTTTTGATGTAGAGTGGATCGAGGCAAAAAACATTCCTGCACACAGAAAAAACAATAAAACAAATACAAGACAAGATCCTAACAAAATAATAAATCTAAAAATACCTGTTAGAGGATTAGAAGGCAAAAAATGCCTATGTTGTTAAAAAAAAAAAACTAGTTAAGCTAAAAATTTAAATTATGTGAATATTTTTTTGTTGTTTAACTATATTAGACTAAGTTAAATCTAAAGCTAAATTAAAGACTAAATGAAAGATAAAAAATCTATATTAAAATTTAAAGCTAAATGAAAATCTAAAATGAATAGCTAATTGGCTTAAAACCAGAGCTAACCCTCCAGAGGGAAAACACCACAGTGAGAGAAAAATGCCTCCACAAAATGCTAGTAATAAAAACAACGATCTGCCAAATTGAACGTTCAACTTGCAGCTTCAATTGTGAGTGGCAGATTCGACTGGCAACTTTCACGTTTGTAATATGCAACTTTAACGTTTGAAAAGATGAAAAACTAACAGATAAATAATATCTAAAATGTGGATCAAGTTTCAAATCAAATAAGAAAAAAGGAAAATAACCAAATACTGGCTGCGTGCTTGCTGGTGCTACCTGTGGCTGGCAGGAGAATCTTGAAGCGGTTAATGAGGCGTCTTTGAAAACATGGACACTAAGAGTCCTTTGGAATGAGCAGGCAGCTCAAAAGAGGCTTCCTAAAGCAATGAAAACTCTGTGTACTCTTTCAAATTTAAAGACCTGTACCTTTCACGTTGGGAAATCTGTGTTTCTCACGTTTGGCACTCAGATCTGAGGAAGTTCACATATGCTGAGCTGAATGCCACCACTTCTACGCTTGGATTCTTCTTGCTTGAGCTCGAAAAATAGAGATACAGAGTTTATGATGTAGGGAGGGGAGCAGAAAATGGATTTGTTGAAAAGACTTTAGAAACTGTCAAAAAGAGTGACGTGTGCAGGTTATGCACAAAATGGATTTGCTGAAAAGACTTTAGAAACGTTTCAAATGAAACGTAGGTGCTGAATGAAATGGATTAGTTGAATGCTGGTAATAAAAACAACGATCTGCCAAATGGATCAGAATAATTCGAGAATAAAAACGATAGCATGAGGCTATAATTGAGAAGTGATGTTAAATGGCAAAGGATACACACATTTATATAGTTTTCACGGGAAATAATGAATGGTCGAGATCAAAAGGAACTCAAATACGATCAATGATTGAAAACAAATGAGACAACAAGCATATCCATAAATCAAGGGATTTGAAGAGTTAACTAAAGAGTTAAACTTCAAAATTCAAGGAAATTGATTTGAGATGACTAAGTTAAGTTAAAAAATAAAAGGATGTGATTTTGAGTTCCATTTGAAAATTGTGGAGATTGTTTTAAAAACTCAAAGTCAGATTTGGAGTGGTGGAGAAGAAATAGACATGTGTCGAATAAATAATATTATTATTTGTTCATTCAAACATGTGAGAAATAAGATATTTAGAGGAAATTTAATAAGATATTTGAATTGATTTCTCAAAAAAGCAAAGTGAGATTTGAGTTGAATAAATTTGAGATATTTAATTTGATTTGACTTGAGAGATTAAATAACTTTTTTTATTCATTTAATTTGACTTGAGAAGTGGGATAATTAAATAATTTTAATTATTTAATCATGAAAGATGAAATATCGAAGCGAAATAATTAAATATATATTTTTAATTATTAGGATGATAGAGAGATAAATAATTAAATATTATTTAATTATTCTTTTGGAAGAAATAGTTTAATAATTAAATAAGGAAAGTTAGATGAATTACAGAAGGTGTGATCGAAATGGCAAAATAACAATTTTATCTATTTGAGGGGATTTGATCCCCTAGTTAAAGCCTGATTGATGATTCTATGACTTTAGTATTCATTTTTTCTTTTGCATCCCTTTTCTTACCTATTGAAGGCACAAGACAACTGAGGTGGGGGGGGGATGAATCAATTGTATCAAAAACTTCAAACCCTCATAAACATAATCACATCCACATCAGTTCACTTAAACCCTTAATCTGTTATGAAGTATAAACATTAAAAGCAGATAACAAAAACTTAAACACATCAACACCATGCACAAGAGAACCCTAGATTTTTATGTGGAAAACCCTAAAAGGGAAAAACCATGGTGAGGACTATCTCACAATATAATGTAGTAACAATAGCAAATTACAAAAGGCTTATTACCATAGAGAGAATGCTCACTATAGGGGGCTCACTGTCCAAGTGGACTCACTACCCACTGAGAAAGAAAGAAAGAAGAAAAGAATGGCTCACTGCCAGACTTTGAATTGATATAGTTGCATCTAACCTATGCATGGAGTTCTGTGCCAATGAAGATCATTATGCACCACAACATACACAACACCTTTACAACATCACGAAAAATTGTAGACACCTTCTACTCACTACATCTAGTATCCTAACACATGAAATCCCTTGCTACCTTGATCAAATTTGAATCACAACATCATATCCCCCATTCACACACATGCATCCATGAATCCTTGATACTTATTTATACCATCATTACCTTTGAAACGATCTTCAAGGTCGATAACATAATCTACAAGGTCAGCAAACGCACAATATTTGAATTAGGTCTAGACCTAAACATTCCACGACACAAGGAAATGAAGGAAAACCACTGTATGCCTTAGATTAGACCCAAATCTATCCAGGCATGCTACACAACACTCACATAATCACCAAATTGACTCCTCAATCAACGCAAACATTCAAGGTCGACCAAATAGTATAAACACCAGGAATTCTTGATCACATGCTTCCACGATCACAATCATAACTTGCAGACCATACACAAGGATTTAAACCAATCTAGAAACATCCATGAACATCTTGAAGTCACTTGGAAACCAACAAATTCAGCCACAACAACTTTCACCTGAACACAACATTGTCGAACTCTGCCACACAATAAATTGCTTTCCAGAGCACCAAATCACAAACCTTTTGGAAGGACGATAGGTAAGATCCTTATGTACACATATCTAGAACCACAACACTTGAAACATTTCTATGGAGGAATGTAGAGAAAAATACTTTCTTCTAGACACATTTACACAACTTAGAAACACTGTCAAATACTATTCTCAAACTGGTGAACATAACTTTCACTACACAACAATTTGGTGCACTAAATTATGGATTTAGCATCTTCAAACACTTCTTGACAACATATCCAAACTGCACACTTAGATCTCCAACACAGAATAAATGCAGAGAAAAAACTCAAACACCACTATGTAACTCAGAAGACTTCTTCAAAACATTGTTTCCAGTATTAATCAAATTTTCTCAAAAGTACTTAGAAAATCAATATTAGAAGCATATTCTTAACATATTTAAAACTTCAACATAGCAACCAAACCACATTTATCAAGTCAACTTAATTGAACAATAAAAAATTCATTAGAAGACACAGTTGACACCAGTGACAACAAAAGCATGTTGACATCAATGACAACATTGATTAGCGCATACTTGCAACAATCTCCCCCTTTGTCATTGATGGCAACATATGATGTGAAAAACCATCATGACACAACTCTGTACTAGTCTCACTCTCCCCCTTTCTTTTATACATCTTACTCTCTTTCTCTCCCTTTATTTTTCACATGAACTCTCTCCCCCTTTGACATCAATGGCAAAGGGTGACACATCTTTCTCAAGCTTTCTCCCCCCTGATTATGATACTACACATACTTGCACTATTCTCAACTACTTTGAATACTCCCCCTTAGAAGTACATACCAACCTGTACCAACTCTTATTCCCCCTGACTGCAACAATCATCAATACCACTACCTACGTTCCCCCTAAGAGGTAGCCTCTAACATTAGTCTAGAAAAGAATGAATATTGAAATCTACTAAACTGATGCATTTCCTTATGCATCTAGTTCAAAGAAGGAGAGGCAATAATCCCTAACTTCTCCCAGAGATACTCAAATGTATCCTTAGGAAGAGCCTTAGTGAATATGTTAGCAACTTGATCCTTTGTAGGCAAATACTCTAGCTTCACTTCATTCTTTACAACCTTTTCACTCAGAAAGTGATACCTAATTGAAATATATTTTGTCCTTGAATGCATCACTAGATTTTTTGAAATGTTAATAGCACTGGTATTATCACAGAAGATAGGAATTGGATCATCATATTCAACTTTGATATCCTTCAAGGTTTGTCTCATCCATAGCACCTATGCACAATAGGATGCAACTGCAATGTACTCTACTTCTGCAGTAGATAAAGATATTGAATCATGCTTCTTGCTTAGCCATGATACAATTCTATCTCCAAGAAAGAATGCACCACCACTTGTACTTTTCCTGTCATCTACACATCCGACCCAATCTACATTTGTGTAGGCACTTAAGGTAAAGTCATTTTTCCTAGGATACCACAAACCATGATCTTGAGTGCCCTTCAAATACCTAAATATCCTCTTCACTGCCATGACATGTGACTCTCTAGGATCTTATTGAAATCTTGCCACAAGACATACTGCATGCATGATATCTGGTCTGGCAGCAGTTAGGTATAGCAGTCCTCCAATCATTGATCTATATTTGCTTTGATCAGCCTTAGGGGATTCATCATTTTTGTTCATCATGCAACTAGTTGTCATGGGGGTACAAACTGGTTTAGAATCTTCCATTCCTTTGATCGTGAAATGAAAATGCCCTTATCTGTTTGATTAATTTGCAACCCAAGGAAGAAGTTTATCTCTCCACACATTGACATCTCAAATTATTTTTTCATTTCATTTGCAAAGTCCTTATATGTTGGGAATTAAGGTGTCTTAACCTTGGTAATTCCTTGCATTATTTATTTTTGTATATATTAATTAATTACCTATGTTGTAAATAATTGTAAATTCTAAATTGTCATGTTGTGGGATGTGGCACGGTGATGTGTCATCCTACATGGAAGATGACAACTTGTAATTTTGTCCTCACATGAGGAGATAGGCGTCCCACTTTGTGGTAGGAGTATTTTTCTATGTGTCAGCATCTTTCATGTTGTGTAAGGTAATGTTTGACCGAAATGGTTATGATGGATTCCTATGACAAAGTTATGACATGTAAGAGTCAGAAATAGAAGCATGTAAGATAGGTGAAGACATGTGTCATGAAGCATCTTTGAAAAAGGCATATTTGGGCTCCCCAAGGTAGACTATGACATGTTGTAAGAGAATATGCTATTTATAGCCTGTGTATGATAGATTCTCTTACAGCTGTAAGTTGTAACCTCTATGATAGATTCTATGATGGTTGTAAGTGTCGTAAGAGCATTTGTCATAGCCCATTTTGGAAATAGGTGACCTCTTTGGGATGGGAGCTATGGACAAGTGTCAGGCACATTCTACAATGTTGACCAAGTGTCCTTAGTCATGGGTTTTGGGCCATGAGGCCAAGTTGGACGCCCATCCCAAGATAGGTCCAATATTGCTATGTATATTCTATATAAACAGGTGCTTGGAGGTGGAGTTGTATCATAGGTTTACAGGTACTGTTATGCTACCGGATTGACTCCAGACATGAGTGTCAAAGACCTTTGAAGCTTCCTTTGCAAGTGTATTGTAAAAAACCTTCAGATTTGTTAATACATTGTGCAGGTTTCTGAGTGTGGGGTTTTTCACCCAATAAGGGTTTTCCCCATTGTAAATCTTTGTCTCTCTTCTTCTGTCTTCTTTTTGGTTCATGTGTATTGCTGTAGTATCTCATTTATATGTTTCATGTTATTGTAGTTGCAAGGATTAAATTGAATTTGTATAGCTCTCCTCTCATTAGATTAGTGTAGGAAGTGATTTCTGCACACCTAACTTCCTTTCATTACACATACCTTCATTTCCACCGAATATTATGTCATCCACATAGACCTCAACAATCAGGATTTGATCTTTGCTTACCTTGATGTACAAATTACTATCTACAGACCCTTTACTGAGTCCCCGCTACCACAAATACCTGTCTAACGTTGCATACCAAGCTCTGGGAGCTTGCTTCAATCCATACAGTGCCTTCTTCAATCAACATACTATATCTAGTTTGTTTGACAACTGAAATCCATCTTGTTTCTCTATGTATACTCCCTCTTCCAACTCACCATTCAGAAAAGAAGATCTCACATCCATATGATATACCTTGAAATCCTTATGTGCTGCATAAGCCAGAGATAGCCTAATAGCCTCCATTCTTGCCACTAGGGCAAAAGTTTTCTCATAGTTTATTCCTTCCACTTGTGAGTACCCCTTATCCATAAGTCTTTCCTTATTCCTTACCACTTCTCCATTCTCATTCAACTCGTTCCTGTATACCCACTAAGTTCCAATTACATTCTTATTCTCTGGTCTTGGGAAAAGTCCCCAATGTTGATTCTTCTCAATCTACATTAGTTCTTCTAACATAGCCTTAATCCAATACTCATCCTTGCATGCCTCAACCACTATTTTAGGTTCAACTTTGAAAAGTAAACATAGATTTACCTGTTCTTCAACAGCTCTACTTCTTATTAGTACACCTTTGCTCTTATCACCAATGATCTAATCTTTAGTGTGATGCCTCTGCACATATTTAGGAGTTTTAGGAACTTTTTTTAGAGCTTCTTATTCTTCAACTTGTACTTCTATTTCTGGAGCTTCTTGTTCTTCAACCTATACTTCTTTTTCTTTAGTTTCTTCTTTTTATCCACAAGAAGACTCATCTAATTCATATCCATTAATCTGTGAAAACTTCTATATATCTTCATCAACCTTAACATTAGCACTTTCAACAATCTTTCTTAGCCTATTATTACGGCAACATGATGATGATGTTAGTCATGACAACAATGATAAAATTGACAAAGCAAACCTTATCTTCTTGAAAAGTATGATCAATTTAGGATGAATTGATGACTCCAAGTCTCTGTGGATTAGTTCATAATCTCTGACAATCCCTTAGTCAGTTTGATGTAAATTGTTGTTTTCCATTAGGGGCCTTACGCTTGATCTTGAAGTATATGTGTCTTGATATGCAGATATTACTCTGTTTCACTGGCTCTCTATAAATTCTCAACAAATGATGTTAAATCCTACAATATTTAACCAAATTATATAGATATTTATGATACATTTGATCAATTCTTCTATCTATCAGTTGGGCTAAGATGATTCACGATTATTTTGATTAGTTCTTCTGAAACTATCCTCAATTCACTTGAATTTGAACTAATCTTTACTTAATTTTGCTTCTGCACTTCAAGTTACTTTAAATAATGTGCCTATAAGCATATATTTTCATGATTCCTATCATTATTTATGATTATTTGCATGATATTTGCTATTCTGTATGAACTTTGTCTAAATATGCCTATGATCTTCATGTATTTACGGATATCAACATATTTTGTATTCTGCTTATCATTTTTTCAGTGTTTTGCAGTTGTGATGATGGTGATTTTATGAAATTTAAAGAAATTTGAAATTGAATTCTAACTTTACTGAAATGAATGAAGTTCGGTCCCTGATCCACATATATCCTTGATACTTTCATGAAGGAGAAGAAAATCAAACCATATTTTCACCAGGTCATTCCATAACTACATATGATTGATGCGAATCTTCAAAGGAAAGGACAATAACAACATTCACAGACTAAAATGCACTCCAAAGGATGCAAAAAATCAAAGGAATACCAAGATATCATCCACATATTACACAAGATTTACAATAATTTGTAATCACAAGTCTTCATCTTCATTCAAGTATGGAAAAGGAATATACATTTACAATTGACCTTGAGAATTGGTCATGACATTCAACAATCCAATCTTAATTAAGCTTCTAATAATTGTAAAAGGAGCAGTCCACCTCCTTTTATAGAACAAGGAGAGGATACAGTTACAAATGATCCTACGATTAGGATTTATCTGTATAATCAATGGTTTACATTGCTTTGACCAAGTTAAAATACAAAATACGTGGCACAAGCTGCCAGTTGGCAACCTTCTATAAGGCATAAATGGATATCCTCTAACTTTGGATTTGGTGAATATGACCTCTTCACCTCTCTTTCTATTAGATTGATCCTCTATATCTTCTTACTCGGATACATTTGAGCCTCGTGCACCAGCATTCCTATGTCCAACTTCTTATGATAGTCACATGCTTGCACAAAAATTTCCACCTGAAGCTTACTTATCACCTAAGCTCTTGCCTTAGCATATTTCAATGCTCTAATATGTTCCTCTAAGGATTTCATCATTGATCCTCTATTTTCTACTTCTGTATCATATGCCTTTACCTTCACATTTATCTCTGACATCTCATCCATGACATCCTCTATGAATGACTTCACTGCATCCTCTACCACTTCTCTAAATTTATCTTTGAATGTCTAGATAGCTTTATCCATCTCTGGCATATGTTCTTCTTCAACAGAATCTTCCAACAATTCCTCTAGCACCTTCATTTCATCTGCCAATAGATCATGGATCTTGGTCTGCATATCCCTAACTCTAGTCATTCTTGTTTTCAACACCTCTAGCTCAAATTGCAGCACTGTAAGCCAAGTGTCTAGTAGAGGAAGGGTCATATTGTTGACAATTTTATTCTTCAATAATTTTTCATCTGTCATCCCCTTAGCTTCTTCGATCCTACCTAATGCATAATTGCATTGCTTTATTCTTTGAGTGAGTTCACTCTTCAAAGAATCAATACTTTCTTTTAAATTGGACAATGTGTCCCAATTAAACCTGGAAGTCCTTATTAACTTCTCCCTAGATGTCATGAATCACTTGTTCATGACATGAGCTTGATGTTTCTGAATGTCTAGACCTGTTATTTCTTCTTCACTGATCAATGTTAAATCCATGGGATTCTCTGCAGCTTGTATAGTGGAAGCTAAGGTATCAGGCTTCACTAATCCTTGGATATACTACTGCAACTGAGCATTTTTCTCTTTTAATTCTTTCTTTCTGGATTTGAGTTTCTTTATTTTGGACACTATAGCCTCAGTACTCTCAATATGCTCCCGAATTTCTTGTTTTGTAGTGACATGACCTAAGTCAATTTGTGTCACTTGGAATTCCTTTGGCCCAATTTCTCCTTTGTCCTTTTCCACCATGGGAACGATGACTTGATTGGTCATCTTTCCTATTTTAGGGTCTCTCTTTATTGTGGAGACTACTCTAGCTCTCCTTTTAGACTTAGATGGATCAAGAGTAAATAAAGATTTAAAGTCAAAAGGTACATGTTGCTCTTGTGAATAACCTACCTCTGATGAAACTAATGATAATCCAGCCAATTGTGACCTTCCTTGATCTGGTTGCTCAATTTGAGCATATTGTATTCCCTTATCTTTATTGACTCCTTCATCACCGACAAGACCATGTACATTTTCTTGCTACCTTTCATCCTGATTTGGTTGTGATGATATGACTCTTGGGTTCTTCGCTTGTTGATCCTTATCCTTATCTATTTTATCCTCATCTTGAACCTTTTCTTGTTCTGGTAAGGGTTGATCTTTTCCTTTTGTATGCACATCTTTGGATATATCTTGAGCTTGCTCTTGTTGCATACTTTCCACTTGGACATTCTTAGGGTCCCTTATTTGCTCATTTTGGCTAGGGATCTGCATTTGTTGCATTTGATCTCCCTTATCAATTTTACCCCCTATATCCAAGATTGATCCTGATACAGGTTCCTCTTTAGATTCTTTCATTAGAGTAGCTTGATGTCCTTTTTCATTTTTATCTCCTTGGATATTTGGATGTTCTCCTTCTATTTGAGCATTATCACTCATATCATCTACCTTCATCTCGATATTCTCTTCATGTAATTGGCTATCCTTAAAAGCCTCTTCTTAACTTCATTTTCCCTTAGGTAGATAAGTAAAATCCACCACTACTGGGCTAGTCACATTTTCAATCAAAGTGTTCAAATGCCCCATTTGCTCCTCTACCAGAGATTCTTCTCTTTCCATTTTCTCCTCATGTGATTCCACTGCTATAGCTCTACTTGTAGACTCTGTATGTTAGAGCATGGTCTCATTCAGGTGATTGGTGATGTCTTTCACTACATCATCATCAGTAAGATCAATTGTATCACTTAATGGAAAAGACCTAGCAGCTTCCTTTTCCATTGCTTGACTCCTAGCCTTATCTGCTAACTCAATTTTCACCTTAATTATCCCTTCTACAGGTAAATTATGTTGCAACTTCCTGACTACATTCAGGGATGGCTTAGCTAGTTGTGATATTGCTACTACTGGAGGTTATATTGCTCCTCTCATATGAGGGCTTTGATACTTGCTATGTCTTGTCACTTTTACTCCCTGTAGTAGATCCTTTTTTGTCCCCAACAATGTTTCAATTGGGACATGATCCTTCTCTTTATCACTCACATCTTCCATACCACCTCCCATTTGGCTAGGACCTCCTTCATCCAGAAGCTCTTCTTCTTCTACAGTAGGTGCTTTGGACTTCGATATTGGGATGGTTGTCATAGGTACACCCTTAGGAGGTGACGATGGTGCATATACTAATGACACCCCCTCTTTTATAGGCTCATCTACATCTCCTCATGAGTTGGGCTTGGCTAATTTGGTCCCAAGGACCTATCTTTTTCGTACCAGGAAATCATCATATCTTGGTTCTGCTCTATCTTTCATCTTCCTCTTCTTCTCAAAAGTCACTGAAATACCTTTTTATTTTAGTTCATTAACATTCTTGGCCACCCAATTCTTTGTGCTAGCCATGACTTTTGTGTTAAATCTCGAGACGAGATGGTGTCATTGTATATCTTCTTTTCCTCATATTTAAGATCCATGATATCATCATCATCCTTCTTGATTTGTGGAGGCACTTCAGGTTTCCCTGTGGTCCTCATCTAATCTAATGTTAATATTTGATATTCCCTCTTTCTCACCTCATGCTCATCATCACAGTCAACCCAGTAGTCTTCTAGGTGTACACTATGCTTGTATTTCTTGTTGAATATGTTATCCACCCTTTGGTATGGGTCATAATCCCTATCCAGAGGAAACACTTGCAAATTCAAGCTCTTTAAATCTCCCTCTGCATATTTACCATTGTCTGTAGGTAATAATTACCAATCACTCTATATAAGCAGCTTCCTATAAGGTTTTCCTTTCTTTTTCTTTGACAGCTCCAATATAGGTAATTGTTGTCTCACCATCTCCATCAAGACTATCTTATCTGATGGGTACCTCGGGAGCATGAACGGATGGTTACTGAACCCCTCCATCCAGATATAAGAATATGTCCTAGCTTGAATGAACCAAGAATCATATGGATCTATCAACTTCATGGCTCCAACTGAAAACCTCTTGTTCTTGTCTCCCTCCAGAAGCTAGACAATGTGCATTGTGAAGCAATCATTCACAATTCTGTAATGTTGAATGGATTGTGTTCTTTCCAACTGGGGGTAAAGCTCTCAGGGAATCTTTTCTTGAGGTGATTTGCCCATCCTTCCTATTGTTTGCAAGTCATTGAATTTTCCCTTGGCTGCACATGCATAGACTAGGTATGAATTCATTTTGAATACCCTATCCTTTACTTTCTTTCACTTGATTATTTGATCATACAGGGCATCACTTATGATCTTGGCCCATTGGACCTTTACATCTTCATTTTCAATAACCATTCTAATTAGACCAAACATCCATAACTCAAAAGTCCCACATCTTTCTATTCTATTCATTTTGCTAAGGAGGAACATCATTTATTGAACTTCTAGGTTGAAATCAAACTTATACATATGTTGAGGCAATTTTGCAGCCGCCCTATATTTTCCTGCTGGATCCCTCCATCCCTGGAAGATGACCTTTCTACAGTTCTTTTGGTTTGCTCAAATTCCTTGGCCAATGCCCCTAGGTTTGGTACGTAGTCTTCTCTAGATACAAGCAAGTTAAATGCCCTAGCAATGCTGTTTATAGATAAATCAACATACACTCTTCCTTGTTTCTCCACTCTCCTAGTTACAACATTATAATTCAGAACACATGCAATCAAGAGGTCCAGAGCCTCAGTAGCATATGGGAATCTTGTTGCATAGTACATCCTGGATGTCACTATGTTCTTGAGTATGGGATGATCTTCCCAAGCATTTATCCTTACCCTGAATGCTTCTTGTGAGGGGGGTAAATAGGTTAGTTCAAACTAATGAAGGCATATAAAACCCAAACACCAATAGAATGTGAAGGCAAAGAGGAATCAAACCAAGATGAGTAAGAACATACTTACAACCATTTTTACCTGTCGTTTTCCATTGTTGCCTATCTTGCTTTGATCTTGATTTGAGAAGCCCTTAGAAGCTTTCTTGCTTGCTTGCTTGTTTGAAGATGACAAAGGAAGAATGGCCTTGAATACCTGTTTGTGTTGAATGTGATCTTCAACACACAAATATGGAGGACACTTGGAATAGAATGAATGAGAGAAATTTGAGTATAGTGATTGTGCAAAATGAAGTTCCTCTTTAATGGCTTAGAAGAGGGTTCTATTTATAGATTTTCTGAAAATAGAATGGAGGGTGAGGATCCAAAGATGAGATCAATGGCTAGGAATAAAAGTGAATCTTTTATTCCTAGTGGATTATGACAATTGAATTAAGAATTCAATAGTGGAGGACAGTGGGTTATGACAATTGAATTAAGAATTCAATAGTGGAGGATAGTGGGGAACATTGAATAAAATATTCAATTGGTGAAGGCTAGTGGGGAACATTGAAAAAATATTCAATTGGTGAATGCTAGTGGGGAACATTGAATTAAATATTCAATTGGCGAAGGCTAGTGGGGAACATTGAATTAAATATTCAATTTGTGAAGGATAATTGATTTAAAGATTTATTTTGGAAAATGGAGGATATTAGCTAATTAAATATTAATAATATTTATATATATGTGCAACATGGTGAGGTGGATTTTGGACTTTAGATATTAGAAGAATTTAGGGAATTTAATTAAATAAAATGACTTTATTTAATTATGGGGTAATGAACCAATTAAATAAATTTACAATATTTATTTAATTGATAGAAGAAAATGAGAATTAAGATAAATATTAAAATATTTACTTAATTCGACCTGAGCCAATTTTAGGTGTATACATTTTGCCCCTCTTTGAAGCAATGTGTTTTAACATGTTGTTTGAAAGAATAAATAGTCTGATAATGATACATGCCCCAGTTTGCCCTTGGTACAGGTTATGATGATAGGATGCTCCCTCGGGAGATTGGACGGGGAGAAGGTAGAAGGCGTGAGACGAACAATCTCATGATGAGATAGGTTGACAGGAGATGAAATGGTTGGATGCAGAAGAAATGGATGAATGATATGGAATGCAAGATAAAAAGATGACACACATAAGCAAGTAAGCAAGTATGCACAAATGATACAGGAACAACCAAGGTATTGCCCCTGTCGAGCGGTAAACCAACGATATAGGTCGATGATGTTTGGTTTCAGGAATGAGATATGTCGTATAAGACTCCGGGTCTGGTTTTGACAATGTGACATCCTGTCTAAGACATATGATAATGATATACGATAGTGTTGTCATGGTGGGGAGTGATGTATCCCTAGAGCAACATGAAGGATAGTTATGACTGATTGATATGGTTTATGACCGGACAAGGATCAAGACCACTGATTGTGATCGGATCATTTGACAAGATTGACTTGACTTGATTGACATGGATTAAGGATAGACTTGCAATTGGATACGGTATGGATATGGATATGGATACGAATATGAGACAAAATTTGATACGGTATAGATATGGATATGGATATGAACTGCAGTTGGATACGATATGGATATGGATATGTCACCTTGATATAGCAAGTATTTTGAAGCACTTTCATCATTGGGCTTTATTATGTTGTAAGAAAATACAAGCATCTAGCCAAACTTACATGGATTTTGATATATCAAGTTAATACAAGCATCTAGCCAAACTTGAATCTAGATGACCTGAGCACTTCTTGTGTTTTAATAGACAGGGATTGCCCCTTTTCATGTGTAGACCTCGGAGTCCTCAATAATATTTTGCCGATCATGTCGTTAGACAAAAGTTGTCACATTACTAAAGTTTGATCCACAAGCAACAGACAAAGAAAATAATCATGCCCCCATCATAGCATCTCTAGATTTTGGCATCCTCGAGTAGCATAGAAAGGCATGATAGCATAAATCAAGACTCTTAATCTAACCAACACAAAACATTCTTGCATTTAGATGTGTCTTTTTGCCATAATTGATATGAGATTTAGCTTGAGTGTTTCAGTATGGTGCTCTGTTTTGCCTTGGATAGGTTGATGTCTTTCATCAAGATTTTTGTTTGGAAGCGGACTTTGTTGCTCTTGTTTGTCTAGCAGAAGGTATCATAATCCTTATTGGTGAGACAGACCCTAAGGGACTGACCTAGTGCTTCGGGGGCTCATTGCTAAATGGCCTTGCCTACGTGACGACGCAGAGGCAACATAGTTTGGGAATGGGACCATGGATGGACTAGAGGATAGATGACAAGATATGAGATGGACAGGGAAGCGGAGCCTCGGGGGCACATGGATAAAAGGACTAGACATAGAACGAAGGGGAAAGTGGAGCCTCGGGGGTGCATTGATAATGGCCTTGCCTACGTGACAACGTAGAGGCAGCATAGTTTGGGAAGAACCCTAATGGACCCAAGATATGGATCGGATGAGACATAGTATAGAACTGATATGGATCAAATATGGAACAACCATGGATCAGATAGGACATGATATGGATCAGATATGCAACAGATAAGACACGATATGGAACTGATATGGAACAAAAAGAGACATGACATGGAATAGGTATGGAACAAAGAATACTGATGACAAGGAACCACCATGGATATGTAGATGGATGGAAGATAGTAGATACGGATAGTCAGGTAGAAGAAATCAAGGATGTGATCTCCAAGGACTATGTCACATAAGTGTAACATGCCCCATTGTAGGTAGAGTACGTAGGATTGTTCATGACAATGCTAATGATGATAGAAGGATGAGAGGATAATGAAGGGTTTTACCTAGTTTGGAGGGATAAGGTATGTCAAGAGACATCTAGAATATTTGTCAACATTGTGCCCCCAATCTTTATCAAGACCAAATAATAAAGGAAAGGGAGATTGGATGGATGGACGGGATAGGATTGTAGACACCCAAATTTGTCCCAACTTTGTCCATGTCCTACAACACCTTGTTAAAACATTATCCTAAACATCATAAGCTATTTTTGTCCTAAATCCCACTCTTAATCCCATTTATCCATTAGCCAATTAATTAAATAAATTTTATTTATTTAATTAAATCCCATTCAATCCCATCCTAAATCCCACTCTTAATCCCATTTATCCATTAGCCAATTAATTAAATAAATTTTATTTATTTAATTAATTTCACATGCATAATCCCATTTATCCTATCCTCATCCCAATTAATTAAATAAATTTTATTTATTTAATTAATTTCCACATCATATCTTATCCCATCCTAATCATGTACCCAATTAATTAAATAAATTTTATTTATTTAATTAATTTCCAACTATATCACAACTAATTCAAATATTTTATTTGAATTAAGTCCTCATCTTTTATCACATTCCAACACTTGTCCATTCAATCATGTGTTGTATTACAACTTTCATTCAAATCCTTCACATGCACAACTAATGGGACCTAATTTTAGTATTTATCTACATAAGCACACCTAAGCCTTATCTTTCCTTGCCACATGTCACATGACTACAATTTCTTGATGTGCAAGGAAACCTAACTTAATCCTATCCATCCATTTCATCTAAAGCCCTAATTGATCCTAGCCATCCATTGGAACCAAGCCTTTCCTATAAAACAAGCCTCTCTTGAGACATTAGAGAAGACATTAGAGAAGAGATTAGAGGAATGGAGGGATGATTCTTCTTCATGCAACCTCACTCTGCTGAATTTTCATCTCAAGCTATTATTCATCCATCTTTCATCCATTTAGCTTGCATCAATCATCCATCATTTATCTCTCTATCAACGTTATGCTGCGGAATCGAACAACCAACACAACAAAGCGATCAATCAATCAAGCTCATCTTGCATCTTCGAGGTATTGAATGATTTGGGTTTAGGTTATGCATTTCATTGTTTGATCATTTCCATTTGCAAATCCAAATTTTTTGATATACAAGGATAGGAAATGATATGAAAGGAAACTGGTAGGAGAAGAGTGATATGCCGATGAGACAAGGTGCCCCCAAGTGTAGGTGACATAGAAGATCAACTTTACACATGACGCCTGTTTGCCAGGTTTTCATCACGGTACTTATCCAAGGCGCCTGTTTGCCAAATTTTCACCATTAGACGAAGGGATTTCTCTTTACTTTTTTTATTTTTTATTTTTTGAATATTTAGATAGGAGAACATGGATATGGAAAGATTCAGGTATAGAGTTCCTTGAAAGGTGATAGTCCCGCTAGGTAGATATTGTCGAATGGACATGTCAAGTGTTCTCACAGATGTTGGTAGGGGATCGTATGAAAGTGATATGGCGTAGGTAGATAGTGGATTATGATGCAACATACAGAAGGACTTATCCAAAGATGGAAGGAAGGTTTTATGTGAAAGCATGGACCATAGGATGAGGAAGATATGTAGGATAGTAGTAGAAGGAAGGGGAGATGGAGGTATATGAAAATGTTGTGGAATGGAAGGGAATCATGACCAACAATTGCACATACCATGGTAAACATTGAAGTTGGTGATGGGAAAGTAGTGTAGGAGGCAACAGAGACTTTTGCTTATGGATGAATGATTTAGGAATTTATGGACCCACATAGACTTAGTATTTTTCTGATTCTTGTTTGCCATGTGGGATGGAAGAATTTTAGACTTATGGATGGAATGGGAGAAAGTGGATGGTTGAGATTCTTGAGAGGTGAATGCCTCATGTATCTTTAGGGATTTGTGCTTAGGTACCCAAACCATTTTGTTTTTAGATAGTACCTGTGAAGGTATGGGTTTGGGTGTATGCAACTTTTGTGTAGCTTTTGGATTAATCATTTGTTGCTTGGAAACCCACACCTTTTTCAATTTGGCATTGTGGTGTATGGGTGTATGCAGCTTTTGTGCAGCTTTTGGAATAATCATTTGTTGCTTGGGGATCCACACCTTTATCAGTTTGGCATTGAGGTGTATGGGTGTAGGCAGCTTTTGATATGGATACTTCTTTGATTCTTGGCTTTTATATCCTAGGTCATGAGGACTCTTAGGACTTTTTACTTTATAGGTAGAGGCATCCACATATTTGTCATTTAATCCCCATGGGATGGTAGAAGTGAGGTTGGTGAAAGCTCCTTGTTGAGACAATATGTGCGTTTGTCAGACATGATTGGGATATGTAGAGGATTTATAGATGGATGGATAAGGTGTTGGAAGTAGCGGAGGTAGAGTGGATGGTGGGATATTAGGAGTTGGAAGTAGCGGAGGGAGATTGGATGGTGAGATATTAGGAGTTGGAAGTAGCGGAGGGAGATTGGATGGTGGAAGGTGTATGGTCACATGCTTTTGACAATTGTAGGATGATGGAGGTGGAATGGTGACATATGTTTTGGGGATATGATAGTGTTTACAATGGAAAGTGGTAGACTTAGGAGGAGTGGAGGAAGAACCAACATCTTGAGTTTGTGCAACTTGGGGTATGTATCCAAGGCCGTATGAAGGTGGAGGAACATTGACATGGATAGGTTCCAAAATACCTTGTTCATGAAGGCCTAAGCCTTTACCTTGATAATTCATCTTTTGGAGTATGCTGTGGACAACAGGATTATGTGTAGGTGGAACACTAGACACAAGTTCTTTATTGGATGGAGAAGGCGAGATAGTGGATAATGGTTGTTGGTGTTCTAAGAAAGAACATTCATGCATGAAGGTAGTAAGACCAATGATATATGGTGCAGAATTTGCTGCTTGGTCCATAACAGATGGTAGAGGAGTATTACTGGTTTGATCTTCTATGCTTGCTTGGGAGGCAAGTGTCTCATCGAAGGAAGTGGAAGTTGTTGGATCTTGGGTAGGACTAGATGGGGTACTAGGCTTAGGACCATGGAATACATAAAGTGGGCTAAGAGGATCATCATGGTCTACTTGATCATAGATAGGTTCTTCATCATAGATGGGATTTTGATCATAGATAGGATTTAGCATGATGGGATTAATGTTCTCTTGTATAGGTTCGTCATCAGTGATAATATCTTGATCATAGGAGAGATATAGGGTATGCATGGTTGGAAAATGAATCTCTTGCTCATGTATAGGATCAAGTGGCTCCTGGAGAGGTTCATTATTATGGATATCATCTTGATCATAGAAAAGCCATTGGATCTCTAGTTCATGCATAGGATCAAGTTGCTCATGGATAGCTTCTTCATCAACACTAGTATCTTGATTAGGGAAAAGATATAGGTTATGGATGGGTTGCATGAGAGTGTTTTGATCTTGAGTTGGACTAGGGCTTAATGTTTCCACATGCTTAGGATTAAACTCTTGACATACCTCTTGGGTTGCTTGAATGGAAGTGGAAGGCTCTCGGATAGGCTCTTGGTCAACAACATGAGAACATGATGACTCTTGACTTGGATTCATAATAGGAGATTCTTGAATAGGCTTGATGGCTTGTTGGTCACATGATGGGCTTGAAGGGCTAAGAATGTTAATTGAGGGCTCTTGGATAGGTTCTTGGTCAACAATATGAGGGTGTGACGGACCTTGACTCTGGTGCATGGTAGAAGGCTCTTTGAGAAGTTCAAGGGGTTGTGGATGACATGAAGGCATTGTAGGCGTTGACAAGACATTGGAAGAATCTTTGGTAAGGTCAAGGACTGGAGTTAGGGGACATGGTTGACTCTCTGCTAGTAGTCCTTGGATCACATCCTGCATAGGTGTATGGGTAGATGGATGAAGGGATGGATGAGTGGATTTGGCTTTCTCCCTAGCTTTGCTTTTGTTGTATAAATGTGGAAAACATTTTTCCCACCACTCATCTGATTCTTTTTTGGTGTGCCATTTAAAATTTGAGGAACTAGATGGCGGTGTTGGCGTAGGACTGGTATGTTTTGGGATATGTGTTTTAGGATATGGTGAAGGAGGATGAGGAGCCAAAGTGGTATACGATTTCCGTCTTGAGGTGGCGGTTGCCTTGTCATGAGTATGGGGAAAAGACATAGGAGTTTGGGGCGAGGCATAGCTAGTACTGGCATGTTCAACTTGCAATTTTGTCAATTCTTGTTGTAAGACATCGATTTGTTGAATAATTGCTAAACAATCTTGGGGCGAGGGACCTAAGTTTGTTTGTAATTTCAGAGATTGGAGTTTTTGATCAAGATATTCTAATTTGTTTGTCATTGACACAAGACTGGAAAAGCTTACTAGTTTGGATGCGCAGTAGTAAAGGCGTCTATAACAGAGTGCAAATGCTCACAAGTCGAGACAAGTGTGCTTGGAAGAATGAGTTGAATGACTTGTCTTATGTGTTTGGTGTTTAACTTGATTTGGCAATGATCACACATGTACAAACATGATTCACTCACATAAGACACATAAGCAACCTTGAATGTTGAACTTGAAGAATATGCTAATTAGTAAACAAGCACACGTGGAAGACACATCAACATGCCCTAATGTCTAGTTTGATGTAGGGTATGGCCAGTTAGGTTTTGTCAATGTTTAGATGAGGTTGACTAATGATTTGAAAGTGAAATCGTATCACACAGTCGGGAGAAGGGGGTAACCCACCCTTCACCTTCACTTCCCAAAGGTACAAAGTTCTTTGGGGCTTAGCCAAGAGTGACAGGATTTTGATTTCAAAGAGGGTGTCTTTCGATTCAGCCTCGGATGAGGTCATCCCTAGGGGTGATGAAATCCCCTAGCAAGCCTCCTAGGAAAGGGGTTGACAAAAGCGAATCAAGTGGGGTGTTTTTGATCTCCAAGATCACCTTGCGGTGCGAGGAGAGGGCATACACCCACCCACTGGATTCACACTCGCAGTTGATTAATTATCCCTTAGAAAAATGAAATTTGATGAAGACATGTCAAGTTGTGATTCTTTTTAGCCCAATTTCAAGGTGTGATTGAAGACACATTGTTCATTTTAAGCCCAACTTTGATATGTGATGAAGACAAATGTTTGTTTTATGTCCCCAAATTGAAGTGTGTTTTGCAACCAAGATTATGATGGAATGAGAAATAGGATGAGTGCACCTAATTAATTTGCTATCCAAATTGATGTAGATGCTGCTCCAGTTGTTGCTCTAGTCCCGAATGATCACCTTCAAGTCACGAAACCAAAAACAGAGCAAGTAGACTTCCAAGAGGATTGTTATGTGAAAATTGATAATCTGAGAAAATTTGATAAAAAAGAACTGATACAGAGAAAAGAAGTGCATAAACAGAAAATTTAGGAAATTCTATGCAATTTGAAAAAAATTTCATGAAAATTTGATCAAAAATGCAAAAGATATGATGATTTGAAGTTTTTAAGCTTGTTTGACTTTGACTGATGAAAAAGGCGGGAAAAAAGTAGTCACCTATAAAAACCTCACAACTGCAAAGTGCTCAGAGTCCTCTTTCTGATGAGTCCTTGTTTGCGCGATTTCGCCTCCGTATACGAAAGTTGTGCAAGTTTGAAAAAAATAGCCTATTATGGCATGTAGAGGCACAAGATCAAGCTCTGACAGTTTACAAAAAATGTTAGCTATTTATTAACTGTTGGTCACATGGAAGTGGTATCTCTGGCAGTTAAGGGTATGCTGGTGGTTAAAAGGGGCCCCTGGTCGCTGATATGACTAGGGGCTTGAAATTTTAAAAAAAAAATGACAAAGGGGCTTGTGAAGGCCCTTCAACCCCGGATTGTTAAAGTGTTAGGGTTTTGTTTGTTTTGTTTGTCGCAGGGTAGGTGTTGGTGAGCGGCACGGGAGGTGGTGGCTAGGGGAATGGAGGTCGAGGGAGGGCAAGTGTCGCGGGAGGAGGGGAGGTGGGAAGTGGTGGAAGAGGTGGGGGCGGTTGCAGGGGTGTCGACCGGGTGAAGGGTGTTGCAGGGAGGTGGATGTGGAGCTATAGAGGGAGGTTTCGGAGGAGCGGCAGAAAGGGAGGATTGGCGGGAGGGTCTGCGGGAGAAGGGAGGAGGCCGTAGGGAAGGTAGTTGGGGGAGGTAGGGATGTGGGAAGTGGTGGCGTGGGGTTTGCGGGAGGGGTTGTCGACCGGTGGAAGGATGGGTTGTTGGCAGGAGGGCGACTGGTAGTTAGGTGGTGGTGACGGGTGTTAGAAGGGTGTCGACCAGGCAGTGTGGACGAGCGGCGAGGTTGCATAGATGGCGACAGGGTGTCGTCAGGTGCAGGTAGCGGGAGTTTGGCGGTGGAATGGCATTCGGGTAGATCTCGACTTGGTGGAGGGTGGTTTGCGGGTGGCGACCTGGTGGTTTGAAGCGGTGGAGGGGTGATTTAAACCTGCAACCAAACAATATTAACCCTACAAACAGACAATATTAACCCTTCACAATGAAAGCCCTGCGACAAAGAAATGCACCACCTAACACAGCATGGGATACGGTTCCGTATAGTACGGATCTGTATGGTACGAACTGTACCCTAAAATTTTTTCAAATTTTTCCAAAAAAACATTTCACAGAACCTACTCGAGTTTACTGTCAAAATTCATAGAAACAGTGTCCTGAGCACAAAAATGCAATCTATTTTTACCTAGGATGCCACCTGCAACACTTAATCACCAAAACTTGCAAAAACTGTTAGAAAAAGAAGATTTTGACCACAAAACCTGCATAAATTTAATGGCTTAGAAGAGGGTTCTATTTATAGATTTTCTGAAAATAGAATGGAGGCTGAGGATCCAAAGATGAGATCAATGGCTAGGAATAAAAGTGAATCTTTTATTCCTAGTGGATTATGACAATTGAATTAAGAATTCAATAGTGGAGGACAGTGGGTTATGCCAATTGAATTAAGAATTCAATAGTGGAGGATAGTGGGGAATATTGAATAAAATATTCAATTGGTGAAGGCTAGTAGGGAACATTGAATTAAATATTCAATTGGTGAAGGCTAGTGGGGAACATTGAATTAAATATTCAATTTGTGAAGGATAATTGATTTAAAGATTTATTTTGGAAAATAGAGGATATTAGCTAATTAAATATTAAGAATATTTAATTATATGTGCAACATGGTGAGGTGGAAGAGATGAGGTGGATTGATGAGGTGGATTTTGGACTTTAGATATTAGAAGAATTTAGCGAATTTAATTAAATAAAATAACTTTATTTAATTATGGGGTAATGAACCAATTAAATAAATTTACAATATTTATTTAATTGACAGAAGAAAATGAGAATTAAGATAAATATTAAAATATTTACTTAATTCGACCCGAGCCAATTTTAGGTGTACACACTTCTATATATGTGTTCCTAGAGTGAGTATTGTCTGTGAAACCTTATTTATTGCAGTCATTGTTTGATTTTAGGAACATGTAATGTTTGAATTCTACATCTCACCTGTCCATCCTTGGTTAAGACATTTTGTCCTGCAAATCAAATGCACCAATCTCAAATGACAACATATATATATATACCTGGGGTTAGCATACATCAACTATCCATGCTTTGATAGAGGACAAAATGTTTATATCTTACGAATTCAACCAACCATCGCATAAACACTTCAAAATCTCTCATTTACCCCTTTCTTTAGCTAATCACCATACGATTTAGTGAAATAACCAGATGGGAAAGATTTATACGTACCTGTGAACGCTTCCTTAACCTTTAATAGATGTATTGGTGATTGAATTGATGCGCTGGACAAGGCATTCTTCCACTATCTCACTTCCTTCTCTGGTTATGGTTCACAATAAGCTTATTTGTAGTAGGATTAGGGCTCTCAAATGCAATTATGTTGATTATGATGATAATTTCCCCTTTTAACTCAACTAAATTGCAATTTTAGGGCTTACTAATGGCGTAGAGGAGATTTGATAGCCTCCTTTGATTAGATTGCAAGAGATTGCTACAAGTGTCCATTGGCATGAGTTCAAATTTAAATGCCAATGGATTTTGCATCACATTAAATGCAAAAAGTTTGGGGAATATGAGGGTGGATATTAGGTGAGGAATATCACTATGGATATCTGGGTGTGAAAATCTAGATGACGTAGGTATAGGTCAGGTCACCCTTCATTGACCAAAGATTCATCATCGGGTCACAATTCACTTCTAAAAGGTTGGGATATCCATATGGACACATGGAATTATGTTATTAGTCCAATCTAGGGCCTGGATATTATGTTAAGGTTGAGATATTATGTTTGTGAAATATCCATCTAGTCGAAATGTTCGGATAACGTCAACAAAAAGAAAATCTTTAATTGTAGCATAATAGGGTGACATCATCGGGATATGGATCTTAATACAAGGTCTAGATATTAGTTAATATCTGGATGACGTCGGCATGTTTAGTGTTCTTCGTAGAGCTAGGATGACGTGACGTCATCAGGATCAAAATGTTATAATAAGGTCTGGATATTAGCTAGGCTATTATCCCTGCATCTTAATATCTAGATGACATCAGTATGTTCAGAGCTCCCTATAAGATTGGGATGACATGACGTCATCAGGACATGGATATTCTCATTTAGGATATTAAGTTAAGATCAAGATGGTATTTTAATGTCCATGCGCATGACATTTAACCTACTAAGCACTTTAAATTTGATGTCTAGACATTATTAGAGATCGGGATATTAAGTTAAGATCTGGATGTTGCATAATATGAATATCCAGATGACCCATTGACCAAACTTTGACCATGTGTAGCTTCTTTATTTTAACAAATTTCAGGGTGCTCCAAAAAGAAATTATGCTTAGAATTTTGTGCTCTTTCATGTAGTAGGATCTATGATAAGAAATTCAAAACCTAAACTTTTGACCAATCCTAAGGTCCTTATATGCACAGGATGACATCTTGACATGTATCTGCTATTGATTGTTTACCATACCACCCAAAAGTAAGGGAGACAAGCAAACCAAGCCAAAAGCAAATAGTTAGGTCCCTGTTTTGCTAAGGAAAAATGGGGCATGTTGTGTAACCACACAACAACTTAGCACCAAAGAAAAAAACCAAAATTCAATAATTCAAGAGGTGAAGACAAATTAGGACATACTATTCTAACTCTTACCAGATATAAGCATCTTGACTTTTCTGAATGATATCATGTTCATTAATATAAAATACTGAGAAGGAATCAGGTGTGTGCATGTGATTCATATCTTTCATCTTGAAGATGAGTTGAAAACACTAATGACATGTGTTAAGCTACATAGTTGGATTTAACCCTCATAACCAACTTGGATAGAGCCTTGCTGGCAATAGGCGTCCATAGCCCCAACAAGGTTATCGTTGCAATTCTTGCAAGTAGATCCCCACTACTAGTTAGGCATCCATAGCCTCGGTAGAGTTACTTGGATGTCCTAATTATTCCTTTAGATATTCAATATATTTCTTTTCTTTGTTTCAATTTTCATAAGATATGATCATGTAACCACATTTTCAAGGTATGGACACTTGTTTGTTTAGGTTGAGAATTGCAATGGTAGGAAGAGCAAACCTTTAGATTTTTCACTTAACACTACACTAGCATGTTCAACAAATCCAAGGTTGTTAGGTGTATTCTATGAGGATCACCTTGAACAAAATAATTATCACTGATGAATAAGATATCACAGATTTGATCAGAGGTACCTAAACTGATAGGAGCTACAACCTATGTAAGAATAATTTGTATTCATTTCTTGAATTCTGACAATTTCACCATTTTTCTAAAGTGGAAAGGTGCACTATCTTGCCTGACCAAAACATGGGCTCAACAACACACAAGCAAAGCAAACACACACAAAGCAAACTGAACAAACAACTATACAATATGCACATATGATACAATGTCCTAATATGACCTACCTAGGCTTGGAAGTAATGTTTGAGGAATTGTCCATTGACTGGCAATGGGACATCCTCACCTGTCAAAGTCTTGAGCCTATAGGTGCAATCACCTAAGATTTCTAATATTTGGAAAGGGCCAATTCAGAGTTTGTCAAATTTCCCATGATCACCTTTCCTTTCATGGGCTTTATCCCATGATAAGACTAAGTCTAAGATTTTGAATGCTTTTACTCTAGCTCTTTTGTTAAACCACCATTTGACTATAGCCTGATATTTTGCAAATTGATCAATCGTCATATCTCATTTTTCTTCTATGTGCATCGGTTGTAATAACCTGACCTCCTATTTATTATTGATGCCTAAGTATTCTTGGGAAAACTGTAGGGTAAGGATTTTTAAGTTAACAGGGAGGATGGGATCCACCCCATAAACTAATTGGTAGGGAGAATTTCCCAATGCAGTTTTCACTCTGGTTCTATCTACCCATAGGGCATACTTAAGCAAAGTGTTCCACTCTCTGAGATTATTTTCAATGCATTTTTTGATGATATTCAATAGTTTTTTATTTGTTGATTCAGCCAAGCATTATCTTGGGGATAGTAATTTGATGAAAACTTTAAAATTATCCCATGGTAGAATGCCCAACTAGAAAGTTTGAGAGATGCAAAAGCTAGTCCATTATCATAAATAAGAGCATAAGGGACCCCATACCTGGTGGTGATGTTGCTCTCTAGAAACTTGATCACATCATGTAAGGTTCAAGTCTTGCTACTAATGGCTTCAGTCCATTTGGTGCAGTAATCTGTAATTGTCAGTACATACCTATGCCTTGAAGAGGATGGAGGATTGATGTGACCGATGAAATCCATGCCCCATTGTGTGAATGGGCGCATCTCCATCATAGGTTGTAGAGGTTGAGATGCATATCTTTCTTTATTCAAGGCAGTTTGACATGTATAGTAGAATTTGATGTGGTCAGTAGTGTCTTTAAAGATGGTTGGTCAATATTATCCAACCCTTAAGATGGCGCAAGTAGTGGCCAAGTGGGATCCGTGAGCTGTGCCAAACTTATCATGTAATTCCAAAAGGACCTTGGTAGCTTCTGGCTTATCTAAACACCTGAGGTATATCCCCTCATAGTTTCTTTTGAATAAGACTCCACCTTTGATCATATATTTATGTGCCTTGATCATCAGAGCTCTTTTATGAGATGGATGCATATTTAGTGGACACCTCCCCATGATCAGGACATGCTTGATATCAGAGTACCATTCATCATGTTCTTTTGTATCCACTACATATTGCTGACTCGTCAGATTTGGATCTATTTCAGCAATCATTTGGCTAAGGACTTGTCCCCTAACTAATTTCATTGGAGTCATATCCATGTCATACTCTTGAAGCATAGTGATCCATTTTCTCTCTCTTTTTTCCTGGTTCATTCTGCATAAGGAGCATATTGACAGCTGAATTTGGCACTACTGCAATTACTTTGCTTCTGTTGATATAATGTCTAAATTTCTTCATAGCTCTAACTAAGGCAAGGGCTTACCTTTCCTTTTCCATGTAACGTAGTTCTGCATCTCTGAATTGATAACTCATGAAGGCAATGGGTTTTTCCTCTTTTTCTTCACTCCTCTGCGTCAAAATTGCTACACATGTATGTTCAGAAGAAAATGAGTAGATATAAAAATCTCTAGTATAATCTGGACTGATCAAGACTGGGGCATTTGCAGTAGCCTTCTTGGTATCTTCGAATGCTGCCCTTTCTTCAGGGGTCCATTCAATCTTAGCATCCTTCTTTAGAATGGCATTGAGAGATCTTACTATTTTTGCAAACCCGGTGTATACACCTAAAATTGGCTTGTGTTGAATTAAATAAATATTTTAATATTTATCTTAATTCTTATTCTTCTATCAATTAAATAAATATTCTAATTTATTTAAATGATTCACATCCCTCCAATAATTAAATAAAATCAATTTATTTAATTAATATTCCTTAAATTCTTCTAATGTCTCATATAATTAAATAATTCCACATTATTTAATTAATCCTAAATTCCTCTATCCTAAGTCCTAATTCCATAAATCCACCTCACCATGCCACATCACCTTTCCACCTCACCTTTCCACCTCACCTTATTGCACATGTAATTAAATATTTTAATATTTAATTAGCTAATATCCCCTCACCCACATGTCCTATTTCTCCTCCAGTCTAATTAGTTAACTCATCAATGAAAATAGTTAACTAATTAGTCAATTGAGTTCACTGGTCAATCTATTATGTTGACTCCCCAATCAACCTAGTTAACTAATCAATCATCTCAATTAACTCTTTAATCTATTCTGTTAACTCCCATAACTCATGAAGAAGGCTTGGACACTTGTTCTCTTCTGATTGACACACATTCCCTCAAGCTTCCTCAACTGTACACCTCACAGGTAATTCCTCCAGTCATGGATCTATTGACACTTGAATTTGGTCTTCCCTTAGCCTATATAAGCAAGGTCTTCACACCCATTTGCATACACTCAAACATTCATAATCTTACTCTACAGGAATCATACTAGTGTGCCTTTGGCAAAATCACATTCATTGCATTTGTATTACAAATCCATTATCATCACCATGTCTCCATTATCAATCACCCATCTCCATTATAGTTGCATTGTAGTTTAGTCTCCATTGCATATTCCATATCACAACCATTCTACTCTTGTCATCCTCAACAACAAGTCCAAGTACACACTTCTAAGAGCTCCATTACCATCAAGATCAAGAGCAATAGGCAAACAATGGAAGCATAGAGGTAAAATGGTCTTCAAAGGTATATTCTTTATTTACTTATATTTACATCAATTTCCATTGAGTTATTGGATGATTAGTTGTTTAATGCTATTGTTCACATTTTATGATAACATTTCTGGTGCCCATTGTGGGGCCTTGCCCCATTTTTAACTTCAATTTGAGTGTTTTGTGAAGGTTCTGTCACGACAGGTTGTTCCTGTGCATACAACTTCTAGTTCTACTCATTCAACACTTTTTGCACCATATCCAATCTTTCTGTGCATCTGACACGTCTTGCTGCACATCTGATAAGTTCTGCTACGCTTCAGATCTTTCCGCGCATCTAATGCACTGTCCTACACATTTAATCATTATTGCTACACTTTTGTAAATCTAAATCACAGTGTTGCGCATATGACCTATTTTTCTGCACATATAAATCATTCTGTTGTGCGTGCATTTCATCCTGCTGCCCATTTAACCCATTTTGCTGCGCATTTGAACCATTTTGCTGCACTTTTGATTTTCCTGTGCATTTGACACATAGAGTGGCACATATGAACCACAGTATTGCGCATTAAAAAATCAGAGCATTTCAACTAGACCTGCGCATTTGACCTGCATAGTTGCGGAATTGACCATTCTTCCTACGCATCTGAAGCTACTCATGCAAAACAAAGAGCTATTTTGTACACTTTGGAAAAATTTTTGAACCAATTCTGGATACCCATTATAGCATATACCTTGTTTTTGATCTCAAGAAAACCATACAAATCCGTTTCACATACTTTTTCCAAAACATTTCCATTTGCCATGTCATCCCTAGTAAAAACATCAAACAAAGCAAATCAAGTTTCCTACGTGTCATTAAAATCTTCCAAAACTCAAAACAAAAATCTAGTTGGTTTCATAATAGGATATGCCATCCTTCATCTCGGAACTACACTAGTGTAATCTTGCTAAAAGTAGTCCATATCAAATAGCGGTGATCAACTCTCCTTACTTTGACTATCTTTTACCTCAAGAGCACATTTGTTTGAGCAAACAGTAGATCAAAATTCAAACCATAGGAAAATTCTTGTCATCTCAACCTTTTCACAAGTATTTTCATTCAACATTCATCCACACCCGACAGTTTTTATGGTTGCAACTAGATCAAAATCCAAAGAAAAGAAAGACATGGATCCTTTGAACAAAGACATACCATCTTCACCTCACAGTGATGGAGAGGAAGAAATCCCGTATGAGGACGTAATTGATGCTTCAGAAGACTCCAAATTTCAAAAGATGATGGACAAGGTCCTAAACATGGACCCTCAAAAGTATTTCCTTATGCTAGCGCAGCAAGGGGCCAAACTTTCGACAGATTTTGACACCTCCACCTTAAAAGACACCACCTCTATGAACGACACAGAAACTCCCAAGATCACACTCGAGGTTCCAAAAATAGACAAGGCTAAGGATATAATCAATCCCTTGGATATATTGACAACACAGATCCAAGCCTTACAACAACAGCTCACAGACATTCAAATCGGAGCATCAACAAAACACTATTCTCTAGAAGATATTTCACCATATCCTTTTGACAAGACCTTGATCATGATACCATTCCCCTCAAAATTTGAGGTACCAAAATTTGACAAATATTGAGGCAAGGGTGATCCAAGAGACCATATCAGAGAATTTAGTGTAGCATGTCTTGAAGTCACCCACAATGACACCTATCTCATGCGACTATTCCCAAGGAGCTTGGGAGGACAAGCTATGGAATGGTTCTCCCACCTACCTCCCGACATCCAAACTTTCAACGAGCTAGTGGATAAGTTTGTCGTGCTTATTTCTCCTATAACATTGAGCATGAAATCTCAATGTTAGATCTTTGTAACACAAAACAAAAGGGTGGAGAATCCTTCGCCACTTTCTTACAAAGATGAAGACAACTAGCCAGCAAATGTCCATATCATATACTAGAAAAACAAATGCTTGAGATGTTTGTACACAACCTAAATGCTGATCTTAGCTACCAAATGCAAATCCAATGTCCTACTTCTTTTAGCAAGGTCATTGAAATGGGGTTACTCATTGAAAATGCTTTGATAGAAAAAGGTCAAGTCAAAATCTAAAAGGAAACCCCTAGCTCCATTAATAACATGGACAAGCAGAGGTTTTGTACTAAGAATAAAAACATTGTCAATGATAGTGTCCTGGATGCAAAACAAGTGATCCCAAAACAACTGATCTTCAACTTGTCTAATTTGCAAACAACACACCGCAAAACAAGCCCCAAAATAATGCGTCACGACCCACTAACTTTCCCCCTCAACAAAATTTCACACCTTTGGGAGAATCACTAGAATCATCCCTACAGAAGCTCATATTGAACAATGTCATAACACTTCCAACGACACATAATTATGAACCTAAATTCAAACCTCCTTGGTGGAAAGACTTGGACTACTACGAGTATCATCGAAGCAAGGGACACAAGACCAATGACTACCAAAGCCTCAAAAACTTACTTCAAGATTTGGTAGATCAAAAGGTGGTCAAAGTTAAGGGACAAGGATCCAATGAGGACCATTTGGCATACCAGAATCGACTCCCCAACTATGAAGAGGGAGGTTCTTCAAACCAAAATAATAACAAGGGTAACAACACAAACTATACAAATGTGTCTTATGACTACGTTGTTAACCACATTTCTGAAAGTGAGGAGCATATCAATGTCATCGCTATAAACAAAAACCCCGATTATAACGTAACAACCCGCAGTGGAAAAGTTACTCTTCAAGGGCCACCATCCAAAACTCCATCCACGTCTACCTAGTACAATGTCTTAGAGCAACTCCACAAAACATCAGCACACATTTCTATTTTGGAGCTCTTGTGTCTATCCCCATCCCACAGGGCCATCCTCAACCAAGCTCTCTCAAAAACCACAGTCCCAACTAATCTTGCAGAAGAACAATTTCAGGCCATGGTAGGCCACCTAACTACACCTCATTTCTTGACCTTCACTGAAAAGGATGACATGTCAATTACCCAACCACACAATACATCCCTCCACATTGAAGCCTTCATCCACAAGCATAAAATAAAAAGGGTTCTAATTGATGGAGGACCGGGTTTAAATATTTGCACCTTAAAGCTAATCCTTGCATTAGGGTTTTTGGAGAATGCTATCGATCCTAAAAAAGAAAATCACCATCAAAGCTTATGATGAAGAGGAAAGAACTTCAAAGGGAACCATTGTTTTGCCTATCAGAGTGAGACATGTAGTAAAGGGTGTGGTGTGTCAAGTGCTTGACATGGAACTTACATATAATATTCTCCTTGGAAGACCTTAGATACAAGCAATGAAGGCGGTGCCATCAACCTATCACCAATGTATCAAATTCCCTCATGACAGCCAAGAAATCACCATCCAAGGTTATCCCAATCCATTTCAATATTGCAACTCCATACAATCTAAACCTAATGTTGTAATTCCCAATAACCATGCCTCTGCTTCATCCTCATCCCGTGTTGACCCAACTTCACTCCCTTCCACATCAAAGGTACCCGAAATCAACCTCAAGCTCAAAGACAAGGGTGTCAAAGAGTATACCATTGCCCAATCCTTTTGCCTAGCACAACTACCACTCTCTCCTAAATCCTATGGAAAACCTTCCATAAACAAACCTAAGACTTTGGAGCCTCCCAAAGGTCCTTTTGTTAAATGGGGAAGCTTATCGGATGAGAGTGATGAAAAGGATATCTTACAGTGGCTATACAAGGATGAAGGTAGTCAAACCAACTCACATGAACCACAAGGCCAAATGCAGATTGAATAGTATGGTCAAGGGTTCTCTATCTTGCAAAGGATGGGGTATGACAGCCATGGTCCCTTGGGATTGAGAAAAGATGGTATCATTGAGCCTATCCAACCTTCTACTTTAGCAGCCCTAGACACTATAGGGCTAGGCTACACATGGAAAAAAAGACCACAGGAAAAGAGAAGAATAAAGGAAAACAAAAAGAAAAAGATTCTACTAACCTAGTAGAACAAATCCACAAGCTACAAATATGGAGTGAAATAGACTCCAATGAATATGAGTGGGATAGTCTCTCTGAATTATCTTGTGATGAAAAAGACATTGATGTAGTCCAACAGTATACCTCAACCCAAACAACTCATGAGAGACAAGGCTCACCATCTAGACCTCTAGAGTTCGATCTGCATAATAATGATAGTGAGTTTTGTGAGGATTGAATGATGTACCCCTTGATAGATCAACTAGTGGAGAGTACCATTGCAGACATTGTTGATGCTTACAATAACTATACCAATTCCTCCATCTTGACCATCACTATCCACAAACCAAACCAACCTGATGCCCTATTACCATTGTTACATCCTAAACTGATAGATTGGGAATTACAAGACTCCCCCCTGAGCTAGATACCTTTCAGAATGATGAAGCCATGATTGACTATCTAGAACTTAGAGAACATATACCCACAGGGGACCACAGAGCTGGCTATGCCATAGAACTCAACGACAGGGCTTATTTTGGTGAGAGTGCCAAGCCTTTCAGTCTCAAAAATGTAAAAATGAAAGATAGATCTAACGGTGAAAACTACCCTGCGGCAGTGTTAGATCATGAAAATAGTAAAAAGATGAAAGACGTATCCAATGGTGAAAACCTCTCTGAGGCACCGAAGGATGAAAGGCTTGACACTCTTCCCAATCTAACACATCAGGAGAGATCTGCAATCTTGATTGAACCAGTAGAACCAGTCAGCATCGGCACAGAGAAAAATCCAAGGATAATCTACATGGCAAAGTCATTATTAGCACAAGAGAAGCTAGAGTTCACTGAATTCTTCAAAAGGAAACAAATCAACTTTTCTTGGTCATATGCAGATATGCCAAGGCTAGATCCAAATCTCATAATGCATCACTTGTCAATAGCTCCAAGAGCTAAGCTAGTAAAACAAAAATTGTAAAAACTGCATCCGCATATCACCCTCATGGTAAAAGAAGAACTGAAGAAGCTATTAGATGTGGGTTTTATCCATTCCATCGATTATCCTGAAAGGATTTCAAATATTGTGCCTATCTCCAAACCAGATGGAAGGATTCACCTATGCAATGACTTTAGAGACTTGAATAAAGCTTGTCCAAAAGATGATTTCCCTTTACCCAACATTGACATTATTGTAGATCTCACGACAGGGCACACTATGTTGTCCCTAATCGATGGTTTCTCTAGATATAACCAAATCAAGATAGCGCCAGATGATCAACATAAAAATGTATTCACATGTCCATGGGGTACCTATTGTTGGTGTGTCATGCCATTTGGGCTAAATAATGCAGGGGCAACATATCAGCAGGCAATGACAACAATCTTTCATGACATGATGCATACCATCATGGAAGATTACATAGACGATATTCTAGCCAAATCAAAAACCAGAGAAGGGCATCTACAAGTCCTGGACAAGATCTTCACAAGATTGGAGCAATTTAATGTGCACCTTGTTGGGAATTAACGTGTATCAACCTTGGTAATTCCTTGTATTATTTCATTGTATTTATTTATTTATTGCCTATTATTGTAATTAGGATGCAAATCCTTATTGTCATCTTGTGGGAGTTGGCACAGTGATGTGTCATCCTACATGGAAGGTGACAACATGTAAATTTGTCCTCACATGAGGAGATAGGCATCCCACTTAGTGGTAGGAATATTTTGCCATGTGTTGGCATCTTAGATAGTGTGTAAGGGAATATTGACCGAAATGGTTATGACAGATTCCTATGACAAATCTATGACGTGTAAGAGTCGTAAATGGAAGATTCTATGACAGGTGAAGACATGTGTCACAAGGCATCTTGAAAGAAGGCATCTTTGGGTGCCCCAAGGAGGGTTATGACATGTTGTAAAAGAATATGCTATTTTTAGCTTGTATATGACAAATTCACTTACAACTGTAAGATATGTCAGTATGACGAATTCTATGACGGTCGTAAGAGTTGTAAGAGCATCTGTCATTGCCCAACTTGGGAATAGGTGACCATTTTGGGATGGGGTGTTATGACAAGTGTCATGACCATGTTGTAGTATTGGACAAGTGTCCTTAGGCATGGTTTTTGGGCCATGAGGCCATGTTGGATGCCCATCTCAAGATAGGCTCATTTTTACCTTGTATCTTCTATATAAACAAGTGCTTTTGAGAGGAGATGTACTATGTGATTGACAGGTACTGTTATGCTACTAGATTGTCTCCATATATGAGTGTCAAAGACTCTTACAAGAGCATTGGCTCTGTAACTGTATTGTAAACCTCATTGTTTAGATAATACATTTGAGCTGTGTTTTGGAGTGTGGGGTTTTTCACCCGATAAGGGTTTTCCCCACGTTATATCTTGTCTCTCTCTTCTTCTATCTTACATTCTTGTGTTGTGTATTGCTACAACATCTCCATTGTTGTGTTAAACATTATGTAATTGTAAAGGTTAAAAAATAATTTGCACTCATCTCTCCTCATTAGATTAGTGTAGGAAGCGATTTTCACACACCTAGCTTCCTTCCACGCCTCAACCTGAAGAAGTGCATATTCAGAGTCACATCCGACAAGCTTCTTGGATACATAGTGTCCGCTAATGGAATCAAAGTAGACCCAGCTAAAGTAAAATCCATCATGGAAATGATGCCTCCCAAAAATCTTAGTTAGTTGCGGTGTCTACAGGGAAAGCTACAATCTATTAGAAGATTAATCTCTCAACTAGCAGATAAGTGTCATCCATTCACGTATCTCCTCCATAAGAACATTCCCTTCAAATGGGATGACTCATGTGAACAAGATTTTCAACATTTAAAAGAATATCTAATGAAACCACCTGTATTGATGCCACCAATCCAGGGCAAGCCATTGTTACTTTACATCTCATCTACACCATCAACTCTGGGAGCTCTGCTTGTACAACAAACTCATGAAGGAAAGGAACAAGTGATCTACTACATCAATAGAACATTAGTAGGTTACGAGCTGCAATATACACTAACTAAAAGAGCATGCCTTGCTATTGTATTTGCTTCACAAAAATGGAGACATTACATGCTCTCACACTCCATCAAGCTCATAGCAAAGATTGACCCATTAAAATACTTACTCAACAAAGCTACCCTAATAGGTAAAATATCAAAATGGGTCATGATACTCAGTGAATTTGACATTGAATATGTAGATAGATGAACAATAAAGGGCCAAGTGATTGTAGACCAGCTGGTGGATGCACCTTTAACAAGTGACAACCCTTTAAATTTTGAATTTCCAGATGAGTATATCTTTAGCATCAAAACAACAACTTGGAAACTATACTTTGATGGATCATATACTCAACATGGGTTAGGAGTAGGTATCTTGTTGATCACACCAAATCGAGACACCATACCAAAGTCATATAGGCTACTCTTTCCATGCACTAATAATGTCGCTGAGTATGAAGCCATGCTCATTGGCATCAAGCCAGCAGTGGAATGGAAAGTGACAGAACTTCATGTGTATGGCGACTCACAACTCATCATTAACTAGGTGAACAATGAATACCAAACAAAGGACGAGAAGTTAATACCATACAACCGTATGCTAGACGATTTCAAGGAATACTTTGTTGTCATCTCTTTTGAGAAAATACCAAGGTTGGAGAATAAAGTAGCCTATGCCATGGCAATGATTGCATCTCTCTTGGATATCCCTAAAAACCAATAATGCTATGAGTTCTTGGTAGAGCAAGTGTCCCATCCTACATACAACACCCTCGAATCCCACATCATTTGCCACATTGTAGGATTGGATTCTCCCCTATACGGAAAAGTATTTGCTTATCTATAAGAGAATACCCTACCACCTAATCTCTCAAATAATCAAAAGTGAACCTTCATTCACCAGGCATCCTGTTATGCCATTATCACCAACACCCTATATCGACAAGGTCTAGATGGTACTCTCCTTAGGTGTCTCGATAGCGAGGAATATCAAACTGCCTTGAGCAAAGTGCATGAAGGTATATGCGGGACCCACTCTAGTTGTCCTACGTTGGCTAAGAAACTCATGTTGGAAAGAGACACTATGTGGCTTCATAAGTGTTGTCATTAATGGCAACAAAGTCTATCCCACACATCCGCAGTTCATAATATGCCTTCACCGGAAGTCAGATTGAAGAATGTTTTGGTCTGGTGAACAAGAACAAAGTATGTAACAAGGTCCAACAATCAGATCTAGATCTCTCAAATGGTGTAACTCAGGAAGTTGTGGACTTGGGAAAGTCAAGAGGGGTATCATGACCACTGTACTCCAGAGATTTAGCCTCTGGTGATAAATCAAGGAAAAGATATGAGCATCTGAGTGTGGGGTTCCAGTCAGGCAGAGCAGATAAAGGAAGAACTGACCGATAGAGTATCAAACTTCAATCTGGATGAGTAAAAGGTGTTGATCAAGCAATTTGTGGGATCATGCATTGTTGGCTAACATGATTAATGACTTCTATGCCTATGTTTTTGATACGCATCACAAATCAAGCATGGATTCAGCTGACAAATTAATTACTTGCAGTGTTCTTGATGCTGACTAGAAAGTTGATAAAAATCCTTGATGCGGATATATATACCAGATATATTTCAGCATGTAAGAATGTGTGGTGAACAAGTGATGGGATAAAGTGTGAAGAAAAGTAGGGATAAGTGGAAAGCAGCAATTCAAGTCCGGTATGTGATAGAGCAACAACATTAAATAGAGGAAGAATGAAGTGCATCAGATCAGTGTATTGTGCCTAACTAGAACTGAACTCTTGCATTTGTAGATGCTTCTCATCAGTTCAAACACTTGACTATCTTCTGTAAGTTCTGTAGACAGTGAGCCTCTTGTAGGCAGTGTGCCTCTTGTGAGCAGTGTGCTCGGGCAGTGAGCCCTAATTGGCAAATGCCATTTTGTACTTCTTTATTCTTTTAACAGATAATAAAATCTTGTGTTAGTCACCCCGTGGTTTTTCCCTTAACAGGGTTTCCACGTAAAAATCCTTGTGTTATGTGTGTTGATTTTATCTCTGTTCTTATGATTACATATGCTTTCATGGTTTGATGCAAGACTGATTACTAAGATAACAAAAAGAAAAGAAAGTTAAGGAAATTTTGAGATAACTGATTCACCCCCCCTCTCAGTTATCTGCCTTGTTTCCAACAATTGGTATTAGAGCAAGGTTCCTCTGAACAAATCCTAATAGCTTGAGGAAGATCTGGGAATCTCAATGGATGCATATGGTATGAAGGAACAACTTCAGTCTGCCCTAGATGATATTGAACAATCCCACTCTAAAGTCAATAATTTGAGAGAAAGACTCAAACAAGCTAATGAATTCATAAACGAGCTAAAAGAAAAACTTAGCATTTCTGTGAAAAAGAGAAAGGAACTACTTCAAAAATTAGCTAATCAGAGTGAAGTCAATGATACTAATGAATATCTAGATGAGAAAAATAAGCTATGTGAGAAGCTGTCAAAAGAAGTCATTATGGTGAGGCATGAAATGGAATCAGGGGTTATGAGATTCACCCAAGAAATTGAAGAAAAAAGATAGATTGAAGATAATCTAAAACAATCCCTCAAGGAGAAAATAGAGGACTACCACAAAATGGATAGAATAATCAGGCATCTTGAATCTGATCTTGAAGAAGCTAGAGACAATGAAGAACAACTTGAGAATTAGTTAGACACTCTTAAACAATATCTTCAAACAACAAATGAATACAAAGAGAAATTCAAGATAAGCTCAACCCAACTTGAAGTTCTTCTTGAAAGCCAAAAGAGGGTAGATGATAAGCATGGCTTGGGATATGAGAAAGGTGAAAGCACAAGATCCGGTCAGAAGAACTTTGGATCAGTAAATCAAAGAAACAAGCCTAGAAGACCTTCGATAAGGCAACCAAATGCTAAAAGATATCCATCCTTCAATGGATACTGCTTCAATTGTAACAATTTCGGTCATAAAGCAACTCAGTGCAGGAGGAGAATGAATAAGAATAATCCATCCTTCTCTAGACAATGTTTCAACTGCAAAAGGTATGGTCACAAATCTCATGAATGTAGAAATATGCAAATAAACAATTCATTCAATGGTAGATGCTTTGCATGCAATAGAATGGGACATATGGCTAATCAATGCAGATCAAGAGGATATCAATCAAATAAGCAAAGAAATGTTGTCTATTACAATTGTAATAGATCTGGTCATATTGCCAAATTCTACAAAAGTAGAAATTAGGATAGAAAAGGTCCGGTGCAACATAATCAGAAACAAGATAAGGGCAAAGGTAAAGTGAGTGCGGATGAAGTTCAAAAGGAGATGAACAATATTTGGGTAAAGAAGAGTACATAAAATATTGGGGATGGATCTGCACCAGAATCCGGTGCTGATATTTGGTGCAGGAGCACCCCTTCAACAAGCCAACTATACATATGAGGGAGAAGACTAAGGTCTTGATATGTGTTATGTTTTATGCATTTCTATGTTTGTTCATGTTGTCATGTAGTTCTTGTTGTTGTGATTTCATGTTTGTAATAAAGACCCCATCATGTGAACTAGTGTCACAAATTTGGCATCCTTATAAGCCAATTTGGACATTTTGGACAATTGGGGTATGTGGATAATCAAATCAAGTGTGTTGTGTTGTTTTTAGATGTCTTGTGCTAAACATATGTTTTGTAATTAGTTAGTGTTTTGGCTTACAACCTTGGTTAAGCAAAAATATGAAACATGGAAGTTGTAACGACTCCAACCTCTGGTATTCTGGTTGGAACTGGATAGGAAGAGACCATAAGATTGGGATTAAAAAGAGGAGATCAGATTGATGAAGTTTGGAAAGAGAAGAGAAGATTGAAAAGAATACATTTTTTTTGAGACCTCAAAGTTCAATGGAAGAGATATAAATTTTGTCAGTTTATGTTCACAAATTCCGTGTTCTATATATTTCCTCTGTATCAAACTATTCTGATGGGTTTCCTGTGTAGTTAGTTCGGTTATAAAGTGCAGAAACAATTATCATCATAAATTCTGTATTGTTTCACCAAACATACATTTTATGTATATACTACAGTTGTATGAGAAGATTCATTTCCTGTGTATATCACTAAGTATATCAGGTATACAATTCATGTGTATACTGCAATTGTATGTCGAGGATATTGTGTGTGTATATCGCAATTGTAGCTGAGTACATTTCGTGTGTATCCTGCAATCACATATCGCGGTTGTATGTTGGGAAGATACATTGAAATTGTGCATTCCATATGGTGCAAAGGATGACCGGCCAGAGTGGTAACTAGAATGTATGTTGGAAGGATACTTTTCTACGAATACAAGAGGTGACCGATAGTAGTAGGTATGCATACTTTAGCCACCGGGAAAGCAAGTTAAGTTTTGCATATGAGATTTATTTGTATCAGCATTGCACATTAAATTTGTATGTGCTGAAACATACAACAGGTGAGAGGAGACCAAGGGTTCCACCAAATACATATTAGTTATGCATATTGAGATTGTATGTGGCAGAGTATACAATTTGTGGGCCCCACAAATTGCATATTGACAAGTTGTTTGAACATTTTGATTTATTCAAACTGTGGGTTTAAGATGGGTATTTCTAACCAAGTAGAACGTTTCCACTGTGACTCTGCATCATAGTGGTATCAGAGCCAAAAGAGTGTCCTTTGGGTAGAAGAAGAAGCCAAGATGTCAAATGAAGAGGGGTCACAAGAGTACCTAGCAAAGATGACCAATTCTGAGTTGGCTGTCCTAGTGAAGAAGCAAATGGCAGAGAGCAAAGCAGTTAGAGCTCAAAATCAGGCCTTGAGAGATGAGTTAGAGAAGTTGAGGGACAAAGTAGAGAAGGGAGAAGAAGATTCTGGTGAGTGAGAAGACTAGGATGAAGAGGAGATCCCTAGGCATGAAGAGATAGAGGTTTCTGCAGACCAGAGATCCTTAATCAATGCCCTCAAATCCATGGAGAGAAGGACCATGGCTATGAAAATAGACCTGCTAGTGTTTCTAGGCAAAATAGATCCTGATTCAGTAATGGAGTGGATAGACTCCTTGAATAACTTCTTTGAGACCGAGGAGATACCAGACCACCAAAGGGTGAAGATGGCCCAATCCAAAATGAAAAGGGCTACACTAACTTGGTGGACATTCATCCAAGATGATAGGGTGAAAGAGGGAAAGAGCAGAGTTGCTACTTGGAAGAAGATGGTGGCTTTAGTGAAGGAAGCCTATGTTCCATTGGATTACAACATCCAATTACATAAGAGGAAACAAAACTTGAAGCAGAAGGAGTTAGATGTCAGTTCATACACTGAAGAGTTCATGAAACTATGTGTCAAGACAAAAGTAAAGGAGAGTGAGGAAGAGAAGGTGGCAAGGTACCTCAATGGATTGAGGTTTGCCATCCAAGAAGACTTAAATCTGCATAACCCAGACACAGTCCAAAAGTGCTACCAATTGGCACTCAAAGTGGAAGAGAAATTAAAGAGAAGACAAGAGTAGAACAGTAGAGGAAGAGGGAGACAGCAAAGAGGGGGAAGAAGTCCCTTCAGAGGTAGAGGAAATGGATTTGGACACCAAGGTGAATCCAATCAAGAGAGCAGCAAAGGAGACGACAGTCAGACTCAAGGGGGAAGTTACAATCAAAGAGGAAACTTTAGGGGCAGAAGACCACCATTTAGAGGGAGATCTTAGGGTAGAGGACCTCTCAAATGTTACAATTGCAATCAAGAAGGCCACATAGCCAACAGATGTCCAGAAAAGGCAACAAGTTCAATGGGAGAAAGGAGAACAAATCTGATCCAAGAATCTGATTGTCAAAGTGTGACAAGATTAAACACTTATCAAAGTGTGAATGCTCCTGACAATTATGGATATCCTGAGAAGGGAGAAGCTTTGATGATTAGGAGAGCAATGACCACCATGAAGATACCTGACAAAGAACCCCCACAAAGGAAGTCTCTCTTCAAAACTACTTGCAAGGCAGGAGGAAAGGTATGTAAAGTTCTAATTGACTCCGGATCCACAGAAAATTTTGTGTCCATTGAAATGATAGAAAAGCTTAAGCTTAGAAGGCTGCCACATCCTTGCCCATACAAGGTCTCATGGCTCACCCAAGGTCAGCAAGCAATGGTGGAAGAGCAGGCTTGGGTGGAGTTTCAAATTGGATCATACAAGGACAGATTATTGTTTGACATTGCCAAGATTGATGCTTGCCATCTCCTATTTGGGAGACCATGGCAATATGACTTGAAAGCACACCATGATGGAGTTAGAAACACATATTCAATCACCAAGGATGGTAAGATGATAGAGTTGCTACTGTTGATGGAGAATGAGGTGGAATCAAAGGGGAAAGAAGTTAAGGTGATGATGGTAGAAGGCAAACAATTCATGAAAGAGATAGTAGAAGAAGGTACAGTTGCATATGCTGTAATTCCATGCCTAAAGGTGAGCAAGGAGCAGCAACAGGAAGTCAAGGGAGAGAAGAGGCAAAGGTTCATAGATCCGGCTGTCCAAGAACTATTGGACAAGTACAAAGGCATCATCTCTGATGGAATGCCAAGGTCACTACCACCTATAAGGGACATTAGCCATTGCATAGATATGATCCCAGGATCTACACTTCCAAACAAGGCAGCATACAAGCTGACCCCAGAGCAGAATGCAGAAGTAGCAAGGCAGATTGAGGAGTTGTTGGAGACAGGCCTAATTGGTAAGAGTTTAAGCCCATGTGCAGTACCGGTTGTCCTAGCACTGAAGAAGGAGGGCACTTGGAGACTTTGTACTGATTCAAGGGCTATCAACAAGATAACAATCAGGTATAGGTTCCCAATCCCTAGGATAGAAGATTTGCTTGATTGCTTGGGGGTGCTAAATATTTCACAAAAATAGATCTGAAGAGTGGCTATCATCAGATTAGGATTAGGCCAGGAGATGAATGGAAAATTGCATTTAAGACCAATGAGGGTTATATGAGTGGAAGGTCATGCCTTTTGGTTTGTCCAATGCCCCTAGTACCTTTATGAGGTTGATGAATGAGGTCTTGAGGGAATTCATAGGCAAATTTGTCATATTATATCTAGATGACATCCTAATTTTCAGTAATACAAGGGAAGAGCACTTCAAACATATAGACTTGGTCCTCAAAATGTTACATGAAGAGCAGCTAATGATCAACTTAGAGAATTGTTTGTTCATGTAGGAGGAGATCATCTACTTGGGTTTTGTCATCTCACATGACAAACTAAAAATGGATCAAGAGAAGGTAAGTGCCATATTGTCTTGGCCAACTCCTAGAACCATGAATGATGTTAGAAGTTTCCATGGGTTAGCAACCTTCTATAGGAAGTTTATAAAGGGGTTTAGTCATGTTTGTGCACCCATGCTTGACAACATAAAAGGAGGACAGAAGTGCAAATTCACTTGGACAAAGGAGGTAGATGATTCATTTGAAACATTGAAGAAGAAGGTGGCAGAGCAGCGAGTCCTTGCACTTCCTGACTTCAACAAGATTTTGCAAGTAGAATGTGATGCAAGCCACATGGCAATTGGAGCAATACTCAGTCAAGAAGGTAGGCCTATTGCATTTTTCAGTGAGAAACTAAATGATGCAAAGAAGAGATACTCATCCTATGATTTGGAGATGTATGCTCTAGTACAGTCACTCAAAAAGTGGAGGCATTACTTAATGCCAAAAGAATTCATAGTGTTCACAGATAATCAGGCCCTTAGTTTCATAAACAGTCAAGAGAAGCTGAACCATAGGCACATGAAATGGGTGGAGACCTTGCAAGCTTTCACCTTCACACTCAAGCACAAGAAAGGGGTCAAGAACAAGGTGGCAGATGCTTTGAGCAGGAGGGCTCTAACCATCAATCAGATCCAATTGGCGAGTGTTGGCATTGACTCCTTGAAAGCCATGTATGTTGCTGATGAAGACTTTGGAGAAATCTATAAGGTATGTACTTCCTTTGATGACAAATATCATGTTGAGTTCTCTGAATTTCTAATCCAAGATGGATTACTTTTCAAGGGTGGATAGTTGTGCATTCCACAGTGTTCTATGAGACTGAATATCATTAGGGAGAAACATTGTGGGGCCATGGCAAGACATTTTGGTCTTGACAAGACTCTTGATCTTGTGAGGAGACATTACTATTGGCCCAAGTTGTAGTCAGATGTGCGGAGATTTGTGGAGGCATGTGTGATATGTCAAAAGGCAAAAGGGAGATCCACTAATGCAGGTTTGTATCAGCCACTACCCATTCCTTCTAGGCCATGGGAGAGCATAAGCATGGAATTCATGTTGGGTTTGCCTAGAACAAGGAAGGGATATGACAGTGATTTTGTTGTAGTAGACAAATTTAGTAAAATGGCACACTTCTTGCCATGCAAAACCACTTGTGATGCCTCATATGTTGCAGATCTATTTTTCAAAGAGATAGTGAGGATACATGGTTTGCCATTGAGCATAGTGTCAGATAGAGATGTGAAATTTATTGGCCACTTTTGGAGGACTCTTTGGAAAAAGCTTGGCACCAACTTATCCTTCTCATCAGCCTACCATCCTCAAACAGATGCCCAGACTGAAGTGGTTAACCATTCATTGGGAAATCTGCTAAGGTGTTTGACAAGGCAGCATGGAGATAAGTGGGATAACATCCTACCACAAGCAAAATTCTCCTATAATGACACCATCAATAGGAGTATAGGGAAGTCACCTTTTCAAGTGGCATATGGCATTCATCCAAGGGGTATTTTGGAGTTGAGAGATCTGTCTATAGGAGAGTCTATTAGTGCAGATGGAGAAGCCTTTGCATTAGCCATCAAAGAGGTGCATTATCAAGTCAAGACCCAACTCCAACAAACTACATTGAAGTACAAAGCATATGCTGACAAGAAGAAGAGGGATGTACAATTTGATGTTGGAGATTTGGTGTGGGTTCATCTGAAGAAGGGAGGCTCCCAAAAGGTAAATATACCAAGCTAATGCAGAGGAAGATTGGACCATGTCAGATTTTGAAGAAGTGTGGGCAGAATGCTTATGAGATCCAACTTCCTCCTGACCTTGGATTGTCACCCATCTTCAATGTATGTGATTTAACTCCATACAAGCATAATGCAGATGTAGGACATGAACCATTGCAGGGTACAGTAGATGATGATATTCCTAAGCATGATCCACCAAAATTGAAGAAGATCTTAGACTTAAGAGTGGCAAAGAAGACAAGGAACAAAGAGTACATGGAATACTTGGTGGCTTGGCAAGGGAAACCGGATTCAGAGGCAGTTTGGATGACTGAAGATCAGATCACAAACCATGGTGTAGACCTTCAAACTCTCATCTCAAGTGGGCTTGAGATTTCTTTTCCTAGCGAGTATGGTGCAGGAGCACACCTTCAACAAGCCAACTATACATCTAAGGGAGAAGACTAAGGTCTTGATATGTGTTATGTTTTATGCATTTCTATGTTTGTTCATGTTGTCATGTAGTTCTTGTTGTTGTGATTTCATGTTTGTAATAAAGACCCCATCATGTGAACCAGTGTCACAAATTTGGCATCCTTATAAGCCAATTTGGACATTTTGGACAATTGGGGTATGTGGATAATCAAATCAAGTGTGTTGTGTTGTTTTTAGATGTCTTGTGCTAAACATATGTTTTGTAATTAGTTAGTGTTTTGGTTTACAAGCTTGGTTAAGCAAAAATATGAAACATGGAAGTTGTAACGACTCCAACCTCTGGTATTCCGGTTGGAACTAGATGGGAAGAGACCATAAGATTGGGATTAAAAAGAGGAGATCAGATTGATGAAGTTTGGAGAGAGAAGAAAAGATTGAAAAGAGTACATTTTTTTGAGACCTCGAAGATTAATGGAAGAGATATAAATTCTGTCAGTTTATGTTTGCAAATTTCGTGTTCTGTATATTTCCTCTGTATCGAACTATTCTGTACATAATTGAGTTTCCTGTGTAGTTAGTTTGGTTATAAAGTGCAGAAACAGTTATCGTCATAAATTCTGTATTGTTTCACCAAACATACATTTTATGTATATACTACAGTTGTATGAGAAGATTCATTTCCTGTGTATATCTCTAAGTATATCAGGTATACAATTCATGTGTATACTACAATTGTATGTCGAGGATATTGTGTGTGTATATCACAATTGTATCTGAGTACATTTCGTGTATCCTACAATCGCATATCGTAGTTGTATGTGATAGTGATAGATTGTCATTGATGTCAAAAGTGTGTTGAGTTGATGTTGCAAAGTTGCAAAGTTGTCATAGTTGTTGTAGGACATCAGGAGGAGATGGTTAATGAGGCATTCATCATGAACTTAATATGGTTGAGGTAAATTCAGACGTGTTTTTCAATCAGGTTCAATTTGCATTTGATAGATCAAGGTTCTATCAGGAGTTTTGCATCATAATGATATCTTTATATCATTTTGCTTACATATGATGGAGTGTTGTTGGATCATCTTGGATCATGTGAAATCAGATATAGGATCCTATTTAGGATGCATGTTCATTTTGTCTTCTGTGGATCTTCAGTGTGTCAGTGTGTAACTAAAGTGAAGGACTTGTTTGTTCAGTAGTACTTGATGTGATCATCTCATGACAGTTGTTTGTAATATGAATAGTGGCAGCATGACAAGGATGACATTGTTGATAGGTTGAAATCTCCATGAAGGTTAAACAAGAACATCAGTAAATCAACTCACTCTCAAGGAGTGCTTCATTGGCATAGTGGTTCTTTATCAGAAGCTTATTTAGATGATTCTTCACTAATGTTAAAAGGTTGATATAAGTCTTGACAAGATGATGTCACAAACTTGAAGTCTTCAAATCATCAAAGCTTTCTTCAAAGCATAATAAAAAGGCATATTGGTTAAGGTTTTATAACTTTCACTGACATATATGCAAAGTGTTTATTTGGACAGCAGGTGTAGAGGTCACTTGAATTGGACTAGTTGATATCCTTATCTTAGTTCTCCATATTTTTTTCTTGAGGTCATTATTATCTAAGTCTTTGATTGTCTATCTATCCTAAACTAAGTTCTTCATTCCTTTCCAAGCCTGTCACATACCAAATGCTCTTTATGTTATAACATTAAGATGACTTGCAATGATAAGTCAAAATCACTTAAGTGACCTGCTTATGGGTCTCTTGGTCATAGTGTTGACCGGTCCCCTCTCACCCATCACCGAATGCCCCGGTCTCCTCTTTGTACACAATGGGCGCTAAGTTAAATCAACGGTCTTATTTGAAACCTTAAAAAGCGTGCAAAGTCAAATCTATGGAGACTATTTAAGTTTGAGCTCCTTGTTATTTGGCTTAAGTTTGACGGTCACTGTTTTGTGACAGCTCAAAATATGATTTGAAAAGGCTATCAAATGTTTTAACAAGGTCTTCGAATTGCTTTTTGAGAGCCCGATTTATACAAAACAAGTTGGAGTGTTCAATGCATATAAATGGAAATTCTTTTTTGTCTTTATAAAATGCATCAAATTCTTTTAGTTTGAATGGCTTTCTTGAAGTTTGGAAAGTTTTTTTTGGGGGATCTCTATAGTTATCTTTTAGAAGATTTTTGTGAAACTACTAAAAGGATTTATTTCGTTTTAAGTCGTGGCATATAGATGATAAGAAGAAATTTTCTTTAAGGAAAGAGTTTTTTTCTTAAGAATATTATTTTTGGAGAGTCTTTTTATTTTTCTTTTTATTTTTCTCACAGATGAATGAGAGAGGTCTTTTGCAAAATGAAGATTTATTTTCTGTGAGGGAAGAAGTTGAAAGGTTTTATGCTTTGAAGAATATTTGAAGAAGATGAAAAATATTTTGTCAGAGATATGAAGAGTCTTATTGAAAAGAAATGTAGAATTTGAAGGAAAAGAAAATTGTTTGAAGTTCATAGAAGATGAAGAGTTTTTTTTTAGGAGTTGAAGATTTTATTGCAGGTTCTTCATGAAAAAGAAATGAAAGGATTATGAAGATAATATGAAAGATTTTCTTGTGAGAAAATAAATGAAGATTTATTTGCAATCAAAGAATGAGAATGTGTTTTTTTGTAGGAATATGAATCAAAATTTGAACAGATTGAAGGGAATTTCAAAATGAAATATTTTTATGACAAGACAATTTGGTATTATCTTACAGATTGAGGAGATGATTTTATTGAAGGAATATGAAAAGATCTTGCAGATGGATTGGCGTTTGGATTTCTTGATGTTTTTATTATTGTAAATGAAAGGGTTTTTGATTTACAGAGAGAAGGTGAAATGTTTTATTTGCAGAGAAGATGTAAATGATTATAAATATATAATGGCTTTGCAAGTCGATTAATAAGATTGTGTGAGAGATGTTGTGCAGATCAATGATGAACTGACAGAAATCAAATATAGATACATAGATTGACAAGATGATCAAAAAGACAATATGCAATTGCAATGACAATCAGGTGCATGAATCATGAATTTGATTGATCAAGACATTGAAACTAGTAAGATAGAGATGAAACATACAAAGTATGCAGTGTGGTTGAGAGGATCCAGAAAAAGGATTGATTTTGAATAGAATGGCCATTTGACAGATATATGTTTTGTATTGAATGAAACAGAGTGTTCCTCTGAACTTACTTCCAGTGAAGATTCAGTTTACCAGTGAGGCCTTGTATTAGCCAGTGAGGTATATTAGTGTTGGAAGTGGGTGCTTCTATTTGGTATTGGAGTTGGTGCTCCTAGATACAATTTGTATTGCCAGTGAGGCATGTTTTTTCAGTTAAGCCAGTGAGGCAATTCTGGAGTGGTTTTTCTACCTCTGGAGGGTTTTCCACTCATGCAATTCTTGTGTTTTGATCTTCTCTCTGTGGATATATGTTTTACTCATGAGTTTTTGTTTTTTATTCTCAGTTATGTGCACATGTATGTGAGAAATCAATGATAGCTCTTTCTCCCTGTACTCTACAAGTTAAAGTTTGTAAAAAGATTAGAAATTTCACACAACACTGATTCACCCCCCCTCTCAGTGTTGTCCTTGACTCCTACAGTATGTTGGGAAGATACATTGAAATTGTGCATTCCATATGGTGCAAAGGATGACCGGCCAGAGTGGTAACTAGAATGTATGTTGGAAGGATACTTTTCTACGAATACAAGAGGTGACCGACAGTAGTAGGTAAGCATACTTTAGCCACCGGGAGAGCAAGTTAAGTTTTGCATATGAGATTTGTTTGTATCAGCATTGCACATTAAATTTGTATGTGGTGAAACATACAATGGGTGAGAGGAGACCGAGGGTTCCACCAAATACATATTAGTTATGCATATTGAGATTGTATGTGGCAGAGTATACAATTTGTGGGCCCCAGAAATTGCACGTTGACAAGTTGTTTGAACATTTTGATTTATTCAAACTGTGGGTTTAAGATGGGTATTTCCAACCAAGTAGAACATTTCCACTATGACTCTGCATCAATATTCCTTCCAGAAACTAAAAAGGTGAGCTCTGGCTCAGGGGGAGTCACAGAGAAAAACAATTTCCCCCAGCCAGTTAGCTAGTGCCTAAATTTAGCACATTGAGTAAACGTCTAATGCTGCGGACTAAAGGGTTCTCAGAAAAACCTCCAAATAATCTTCAGTCAAAATGTGAAAGATCTACATGGAGTTTTGTAAGACTTATAACTACTCAAGTTAATCCAGTTCTGATAGCTATCCGGTAAAGTAGAACTTCATAGACAGATTTGGTATGATTCAGAATTGAAATACTTTGATCTGCGGACCCATGGCATGATTGAAGAAAAGAAGATACATTGTCAATCCTCATTGACAATGATTCCAAGTTCAACGCAATGATTCAAGAAGATCTCTCTCAAAACAGGGCAACCGGATAACTTAAGTTGTGCATTTATTACAAAAGGAAATTAGGGTTTGCACAAGGATAAAAAGGTTCTTTCACTCATTATTTGCATACTTGCACTCACGAAGAAGAAAAGAAGAGCTTTGCAAAAAAGTTTCTACAATTCACTCAAAATAAACTGGAAAATGAATTCAACCAGTGATTTGTTTTGGCTCCTATTTCAAAACCTAAAGCGTGAAAAGGTACTTCCATTCTGAAAATCTCTCTCTGAATCTCCTGCAAAATGGCTACTCCAATGGTTGTCAAGATCTCTGATAGGCTACGTCCTAAATTCAAGAAACACCCTTATAAATCTCTAGAAGTTGACCCTTTGGGCACTTTTTCTAGCATTCTGCATGGAGTATTGCATGTAGAAGATGTTAGGGTTTATATCCATGCCAACATTGAGGAATTTGGAGACTCAAAATTGATGGACATTTATCACAAACAACTAATAGATGAAAATTTTGAACTCAAACCTGAATTCAAGGCCATTCAAGATAAACACTTCGGACATTGCATACATTTTCCATGTTTTGCAGAAGATGATTGGGTCTGGTATGTTCTAAGCAGGATGCATGATAATTTCATGTGGCTAATGAGGCCCTTCAAGATAACTAAGGATGCCATCAGGGCAGTGACCAGACTGCATTCATCCAGTGGGTTACCTGCACTTAAATCCGTGAAGAACCAAACAGTAACTGAAGCCACCAGATCTAAATTTGACAAAAGAGCAATGACCATAGATGACATCACAGATCTAGATATCAAGTTTGCCTCAATGATAATTGGGTACAAGATCTATCATTCGAACAAGGATAATTCTGTGTTTGGCACAACAATCTATGCTGCATATCAAATGTTGAGGGAAGATGCAGATTATGACCTATGTGAACTTCTTCTAAATCAACTATTGGAAAACCTACAAAAGATCAAAAAGGATAAGAAGAATTCCTTTAAATATGGATGTCTAATACTGTGTCTATTCTTCTATTATATGAATGAGCTACCTAGATCAAGTGGTTGGGTTTGGCAAAATGATAAACCGGTTGCTATCCAGATTAGAGATTATATGTATGGACTTGGTGATGCTCAAGCTCAAACATAGCCCTCTGGGGTTACTTTAAGAACTTCCAAAGCATGATGCAAGCCAGAGGAGAATACCTCAATCCATAGTTGAGAAATACAAGGACACAATGTGCTTCATGGCTGACACTAACCAATGCCTAATGGAGGCAGTTGAGCCAAGGACTGTGTGGATAATGCCTATGGGATATGAAATAAATGAAAAAATCTTGGAGCTTCATATTCAACATCTGCTGAGCTAGCCCAAGGACACTGAGGTAGAGAGGTTTGGAACCTTTTAAGAGCTAAGTGTAAAAATACATGTTGAGTTAAGACAACCAGAAATAAAGAGGAAAGTAAGAAGGGAAGTTGAAGAAATTGCCAAAAGATTTGGCCTATCAAAGGAGGTTGTAGATGCAAATAGAGAGAAGATAGAGAAGGCTGAGAAAGAGAAACAAGAAGCAAAGAAAGGAGACACTCTAGTACAAGCCTCCTCATGGACTAGATCTTCCAAGAGCTCTGCACCTGCCACTCCTAAAAGCTCAAAGGCTACCAAACCAGAAGTCAAGACATCTGGAAAAGGAGAAAAGAGGATGAAGACCAAAGCCACAAGGTCATATACAAGCCTTAAAGATGATGAAGCAATAGAACCTGATGAGGAAATCAAGAAAATGAAGAAGAATAAAACTCCTGGGAAATTATCTGCTAGTAAAATTGAGGTAGAAAAGGCAAAGGAATTTGTTGAAAAGCCCACTCTTTCCATTGATGACATCATCAAGGCAGTTACTGTGGATGGGAACCTACAGCCAGTAACAGAGTTCTATGATGAATACAGTGATACTGACAAGAGAATTTTGGAAGAAGCTACTGTTAGGTACTTAAAAATTTACAATAAAGCTTTCATTGAAATTATATCATTAATTCCTAAGAGTCTAGAAAAGGTACTTGAACTGAGAAAAGAGAATGCAAAGGCAAAAGATCTAGAGATTTAGGAACAAATAATGATTCATCTTTATCCTTCTATCACTCCAAAACAAATGGACATGATTTTTAAGGATTGTAAGGATGAGTTCCAGAGTAAGGCAAGAATGAATAAACTTATGCTTGGAGAAACTGACCAAGTAGCAAGTGAAACAAAAGATATCCTCCGGAATGCTTTGAAAAGATTCAATATTCCTATTATAGAGGAAACAATTGAAGAACCTTCTACCATGGATGTTGAAGGATTAAATGTAATCAATGAAGAATCTTCTGACAAGGATATAAAAGGATCAAAGAAAATAGATGAAGAGAAGCTTGAGGACTTAGATTCCTCCATTCTAGAAGAGGAAGTTCATGAAGCAGTAAACACAGGTGACATCTCTCCTCGAGATCCCACTACAGACATTCCAGATTCTGAAGCTGAAGGAGAAGGTAGAAAAGAGGAGAAAGTGAGTCAAGAAGAGGATGTTAAGGGAAAAGAAGAAGAACAAATAGAAAAGACTAATGATGATTGTTCTGATATCCCAAAAGAAAAGAAGACTCAATCACCGGCAAGAGAGACTACAGAGGTAGTGAAGAACTTCTTAAACCAAGAAATGATGGAGATAGATGAACCTGAGCTATTTCAAGGACCATTGAATTTTGACTCTCTCTCTGGTTCAAACAATGAAAATAGCATCTTTTGCTCAAGCCAAAGTAAAATAAAAACTCCTAAAATCCCACATGGAGGACTGTGAACTATTGGAGATTGCATCTGGGATGCTGAAGAAGATCATGCCATCCTTCCAAAAGGATCCTTCAGCCTCACCATCCGATAACTTGAAATCTTTGGTAAATTATGTTAGCACTCATTTTAAATCTCTAAAGAAATCAGCAAAAGTAAAGGTCTGGAACGAGTTTCTAGGAAAAAGATTCACTGAAGTGCAAGGACTGATTGCTAATGATAGGAGGACCCTAGACATTGGAATAAAGAGCCTTAAAAATGATCTTAAAGATGGTGGGGACATATACAAATTTTGTTTATCTTGGCCCAAAGTGACAAAGGACATTGAGAAGAAAGTGAAAGAACAAGAAGGAAAACTGTCAAGTTTATCTCAGAATTTTGATCCCCTTACTACCTCTCTAATGAATCAAGAATGCCAGGCTATTGTTATCATAAATGAAATAAAGAGGCTAGACAAAGAAAACAAGAACATAATAAACAAAATGGGTGAAATCAGAGGGATAATTATCCCTAAGCTAGAAGCAATGCATGAGGCCTTGACAGATGCTCAGACCACAGCCCGGACCAGTGATCCGATAGATTTAAGAAGGGCAGAAGCATATGCATTTTTGTTGAGTGGTCACATCTCCATTTTGGATAGGATGAAGCAGGGCTGGGCCACAAAGTTTGTACAACTGAAGACTACTTTTGTGGATATACTTAAGTATATGTAAGTATAGCATATATATATACTTATGCGGCCATATATAGGATAATTTTTGCAAATTTTGGTATGCAGATTCTGCCCTTTGCCACAAAGGGGGAGTGAGGAGTAGTGAAAAATGTGGAGTCCAGCTAAGGGGGAGCTTTGGTAAAATATTGCAAAAGACAGAGTATCAACCAAGGGGGAGTTACTGCGACACTTAGCCATTTTTCACTAAGTGTTGCCATCAATGCCAAAGGGGGAGATTGTTGGCAAGAGACACTATGTGGTTTCATAAGTGTTGTCATTGATGGCAACAAAGTCTATCCCACACATCTGCAGTTCATAATATGCCTTCACCAGAAGTCAGATTAAAGAATGTTTTGGTCCGATGAACAAGAACAGAGTATGTAACAAGGTCTAACAATTAGGTCCAGATCTCTCAAATGGTGTAACTCAGTAAGTTGCAAACTTGGGAAAGTTAAGAGGAGTATCATGACCACTATACTCTAGAGATTTAGCCTCCAGTGATAAATCAAGGAAAAGATATGAGCATTTGAGTGTGGGGTTCTAGTCAGGCAAAGCAGATAGAGGAAGAACCGACTAGCAGAGTATCAGACTTCAATCCGGATGAGTAAAAGGTGTTGATCAAGCAATTTGTGGGATCATACATTATTGGCCGACATGATTAATGACTTCTATGCCTATGTTTTTGATACGCATCACAAATCAAGCATGGATTCAGTCGACAGATTAATTACTTGCAGTGTTCTTGATGCCGACTAGAAAGTTGATAAAAATCCTTGATGTGGATAGATATACCAGATATATTTCAGCATGTAAGAATGTGTGGTGAACAAGTGATGGGATAAAGTGTGAAGAAAAGTAGGGATAAGTGGAAAGTAGCAATTCAAGTCCGGTGTGTGATAGTGCAACAACATTAAATAGAGGAAGAATGAAGTGCATTAGATTAGTGTATTGTGCCTAACTAGACCTAAACTCTTGCATTTGTAGATGCTTCTCATCAGTTCAAACACTTGATTATCTTCTGTAAGTTCTGTAGACCGTGAGTCTCTTGTAGGCAGTGTGCCTCTTGTGAGCAGTGTGCTCAGGCAGTGAGCCCTAATTGGCAAGTGCCATTTTGTACTTCTTTATTCTTTTAATAGAGAATATAATCTTGGGTTAGTCACCCTGTGGTTTTTCCCTTAACAGGGTTTCCACGTAAAAATCCTTGTGTTATGTTGTTGATTTTATTTTTGTTCTTATGATTACATATGCTTTCATGTTTTGATGCAACACTAATTACTAAGATAACAAAAAGAAAAGAAAGTTAAGGAAATTTTGAGATAACTGATTCACCCCCCCTCTTAGTTATCTGCCTTGTTTCCAACAACTCATTCGTATGGGATACTACTGGCCTACTATGGAAAAAGACTCATATTATTTTGTAAAAAAGGTGCAAGAAATGCCAGATCCATGGGAACCTGATACATGCACCAGCACAGGAGCTACAGCCTTTAACGACTCCTTGGCCATTCTGTCAATGGGGACTCGACTTAGTGGGCAAGATACATCCACCATCATCCAGGGGCCATAAATTCATCATAACCGCCACTGAGTACTTTACAAAGTGGATTGAAGTTGTACCCCTCACCAATGTCATGGGAAAACAAATCACCTCTTTCATCTTGAACTACATCATTTGCCACTATGGTATCCCTTTATCCATTATCACAAATAATGGACGACAATTCAAAAACTAGGATGTCAAAGAACTATGTGACAAATTCCACATCCAACACCACTTTTCCACCCCATATTACCCCCAAGGTAATGGCTAGGCAGAGGCATCAAATAAAACCATTTTTAAAATCTTGAAAAAGACTGTTAATGATGCCAGTCGTGATTGGCACATCCAATTGAATCTCATACTGTGGGCCTACCACACAAGTATCTGCACACCCACAGGTGCAATGCCATATTCCCTTGTCTATGGCTCTGAAGCCATCTTGCCCATTGAAGTCAAGATTTCATCCTTGTGAGTTTTGTTAAAAGGCCTCATATCTGATAAAGAATACAGAGTTTCCAGACTTTAAGAATTAGAGCTTCTCGAAGAACGAAGGCAACATGCCTTTAACCATCTCAAAACTTATCAACAAAGGATGTCCAGAAGTTACAATCACAGAGTCAAACCTTAGGTATTTCAAGTTGGTGACTATTGTGCCTTCCACACATGCCCCATTTTGCCAAATGGAGACCCCCTCTTTTGCTTTGGCTTGGAGTCTTAACCTTTTTGTCTTATGATGATGAGAAAGTGAATTTGTGCTTAGAGTGCAGGATTTGTTCCAAATTTGAGTATTTTGCATGTTTGGGAATCATTTGATGTTGTGCATGGTTGATTTGGTGGTGTCTTGGGTAGTCTTGTGCTTAAAAGATAGTCATTTGTTACCTTTTGTGCTAAATTGGGTGTTACTGCACTTTGCTCTAAAATCTTGTGTCACTAGATATTGCCCTTGAAAGTGCTTCTGCAGGATGTTTCATGTTGAAATTCCTAGTTTCCAGGTCTTAAAGTTACAAAATCATGTCAAATTCCACTAAGGGGTTCATATGCTTTCACCCTGATACATGGTCCTGAAGCCCTGATTTGGCTAAGTCTGAAATCCTAAAAATTTTGAAAAATGGCTAAGTCTGAAATCTGGTGGAACCTCAAAATTCTAGAATCTGCATATGAAATCTTATGGATCTGGAACCTATCTCAAACATCCTGAAAGTATATTTAAAAATATTTAAAGTATACTTAAATATATTTTTAAATATACTTTCACCCTAGCCAATTCAAAATCTGGCGCTAAAAATGACCCCAACTGCAAAAAGCGCTAAAAATAGCCTCTACCGACCTTAGCACTAAAAATAGACCCAACGGACTTGCGCTAAAAATGGAACCGACTGACCTCATGAAGCATCATTTTAGTTGGTCGAACCCAAAATCCGCGCTAAGGTCGAACGGACTCAAAATCCGTGTAAGGTCGAATGGACACAAAGTCTGCGCTAAGGTCGGACGGACCCAAAATCCGCGCTAAGGTCAGATGAACCCAAAATCCGCACTAAGGTCGGACGGACCCAAAATCTACGCTAAGGTCAGACGGACCCAAAATCTGCACTAAGGTCGGATGAACCCAAAATCTGCGCTTTTTCTTATTTTTGCCAGAAATTGAGTTTTTCAAGGAGCAAATTAGATTTTCTTGATGGATTTGAATTGCATATCTATTTGTCATATCATGATGAACATTTTATCAAGTTTGTGTGGATTTTGGCCATGTTTTACGATAATTAATGCCACTACACATGAAAAGTCCATGACCCCCAAAAATCTTACTTTTTGCAGAAAAGGTTAGAAAAAACATGAAATAAAAGTCTCCAAATGGATTCAAATGACCACAAAAACTTCCCTAATCATCATATTGGCTAAATGGGTGCTTGAAAATGGTAAAAAATGTAGAAAATCATGTGAAAATCACTAGATTTAAGAGGTTGTTTATAAGAAGGTGGCATTGACAATGAGTTGTTTTTGACTGATCCATGACTGCAAATGGACATGTTTTGATCCAAATTGACGGAAAATGACTTGTTTATGATGAAATTGATGCTTGGTCTTGTTTATTGTAGGTCTAAGAGCACAAAGGAGCCAACTGGAGTTGTCTTGGAAGGATGAACATACAGAGGTACCCAGTTGATCCAGAGATGCAGAATCGACATTCTATCAACCAAATTGCTACTGCACATGCAAAAGGAAGTCAGTATAATGTCCAAGATAATAAAGATGAGTCTCAGGAGCTGAAAGACATAGAAGATCATGCCAAATCACTTTTGTTCCTACAGATCCAGTCCAATGTCTAAGTGATCCAGTCCAGGGGTCATAACTCCTAGCTATTCTATCAGAATTTGAACTTCTTGGACTCGTTGGAAAGATAAACTGATTATCTAGTTTGAGCTACCCAGTTGCTAAGGATTAATGCCAAGCAACTGAAAAGTTTCAAGCCCCCATTTCGCTCCGAAGGCCTCCGAAAATACAATTTACTACGATGTAGAAAATACTAAAATTATATTTTTGATATTTCCCCAAAAATACCACTTAAATGACCTTGGATTGGATCACCAAGACATGCGTACATCTATCCCAACAATCCAGTCATCAAGAATCAATCCAGCAAGCATCTAGTTGCATATACCTTCACCAAAATACTTCTTTTTGATCCAGTCAACACTTGGAATCCTGTGAATCCACATCAGCTCAAGTTTCCAAGTGTCATGTGACTTTATTTTGGCTTTATTAGGCCTTAAAAATTAACTTTTCATCATGTATAACCAAATGGGTATCCATTTTGTCGACATTCAATGTATTTGTAAGCTATATTTTGTCTTTTTCCTACAAGACAAAGGTAAATCCAAAAATATAACAAACTGATGTATCTCATTAAATGCCATGTAATCTGGACCATTGGTGTTGAGTTAATCTCCACTGTCCATTGAAAACTTGGTATGGTGCCTTGTCTATAAAAGGGCCATCCTTTTCTCCCATTTGTAAGAGAGAATTTGATGCTGAATTGTTGACATTATGCCCTTTGAAGTAATATAAAGCAAGTTTCTGTAGTGATTCTGAGAATTTGTGTATTGTGTTCCTTATTTGGTTTTCATGGTTCGCTTCTTGCTCTCCCATAGTTAGTTAGTTGTGCTTTTATAATGTTTATGGTTTGCTGAAGTATCTGATGAATACTCTAAGTCCATACTTTTAGTTATTTGCTGATGGTAGATAACTGTGTAAAGTTATTATGGGCTGATTGTTTGTGCTGAAGTTCAATTGCATTTCATAAGTTAGGTTGTGTTGTTTATTAGGTATTTAACAAATGAATGTGATCTAAAAATCTATTGACTTCCATTGATGATAGTACCATTTTCTGTAGCACTGTAACACCTACTTCAGTTTGGTAACTCAGGAAGCAGGTTTAAAGTTCTGGAGTATTTGTCTACTAAAGATAACCTATGCATTGTGAATGTCACTTAGGATTCCTTTAAAACCCTAATCTTTTGCATTTTCTTTAAAGCCATTGTTAGTTATTAAAATAGGAATTTCAGCAGCACTTTATCTTGTTTATCAGCTAAAAATCATAAAAGGGTTTATTTCTATTTACTGCCCCAACCCTGAAGATTTGCAGATTGCATGAAAGACCCCTTGTAGGCATAGCTAGAACATACCAATTGAGGGATTCGCTAAGACCTAGCTGTATTATCATTGGAGTAGTCATACCTAGGGTAGGATACTTTTCAAGAGAGGTGTGAAACCAACAATCACACCTGCGTTGCTGTGTGCTAAAACCACCATCAATAATGACTTAGTCCTCAGAGAGAATCCCAAGAATCAACAGGACAGAAAGAAGAAAGGTAAGTTCAAATCCAACTGGCGGGGTCCTTATGTCATCATTGCTCCCTATAGATCAGGTGCTTATCAATTGGCTACGTCAGAAGGTGAACTGTTTGATGATCCCATCAACAACATACATCTTCACAAATTCTACACCTAAACCCCAATGCAAGGGATCAAAATAGCACAAAAAATAAAAAAATGGAAAAATGGCAAAAAAATCAAAAAAATGGAAAAATAGCAAAAAAATAAAAAATAGAAAAACAACAAAAACATCGTCCTCTAGTGAAAACTTGGTAAATAGGCACCTTGGATAGATACCATGATGAAAACCTGGCAAATAGGCATCATGTGTATTTTAGCTTTCATGCAAATAAAAGTAAATGGTGAAAACCTGGTAAACAGGTGGTACTTGTGATAAACTGCCTCCTCCATCTTTTCTGACCTTGTTCCTCATTCATTGCTCCTAATTGTATCTACCCAATCACATCGAGATACCTACCATGGCTTGTTGTTCTCTTGTCCTTATCACCTTCTTCCATTAGGCTGTTAGTCCTAGCTTGTGTCCATCTTGTCATCCATCCTGCATCGATCCATTGAACCGTTGTAGAACTACGTCGCCTCTAAGTTATCACGTAGGCAAGGCCATCCTTGATGCGCCCCCAAGGCTCCTTTCCCATCCATTCCATCCCATGTCACCCATCCTTTTGACCATCTAATTCCACCCAATTTCCCATCGCTTAGGTCCTAGGTCCACAAAGTCCACACCCCGAACTACGTTGCCTCTGCTCTGTCACGTAGGCAAGGCCATTTATCAATGCACCCCTGAGGCACTAGATCAGTCCCTTAGGGCCCATTTCTTTGTATCTATTATCAGTTCATCCACAATAACTCAATCCTTTACTTGACTGGGGGCAACTCCTTGACCTAGTTGGAGAATTGGATTTTTGAATGTCATGCACCTTAGAGGATAACAATAAGGATCACGATACTATTAACACACATAAGACAACATTACAAACACACTTTTTCAACAAAATGCTTGACACAAGAACTAGACCTATGAACAAGACACAATGGACCTCAACCACCATGATGATTGTATCTATTTTCATTGCAAGAAAACATAACTATGGCAAGAAAATTTATGGTTATTAATTAGGTTGAAGTCAAGGACTACTCAAGGATGTCAAAAACTAGAGGAGCTATGATGGGGGCATAATCATTTTCTTTGTTTGCTATTTGTGGATCAATCTTTAGTAATGTGACGACTTTGTCTAATGACATGATCGACAAAAGATCATTGAAGACATTTTAAGTCTAAACATGAAACATGGCAATCCTTGTTTGTTGACATGCAAGGCATACTCAGGTCATCTAGATTCAATCTTGACTAGATGCTTGTATTAACTTGCTATATCAAAATCCATGTAAGAGATACTCAGGTCATCTCAGTTTAATTATACCTAGATGCTTGTACTTTCTTACAACATAATAAAAGCTCAATAATGAAACAAAGCACTTCAAAAACTTGTATCCGAAGATGACAATCCACACATCCATATATATCAAGTTGCATATCATTCCATTATAAGCATTGCATCCTTGATCAAATTCCAAGTGTCAAAAGATCCATTTATCCAAGTCATTTCTTCTACATTATCCATTTATCCCAGTTATTAAAGGCCATTCTTCTCAGGTGTATTATTATTTAGATTGAGTATACATGGAACAACAAAAAATAATTCATTTGCATGTCATAAATAAATGTGTCATCATATAGTATCATCACATACAATACATTAATGGTAATAAACATTTAGATAATGTTTTGCATATAATGTTGTCATTTAGATACATGAGTCACCATAACATTGCATTAACCAAAAATCTCACAAAAACATCGCTATCATTGCATTTGCATATTAGATCATCATCCATAAATAAAACCATGGTAAAAGACATAAGTAAACATCTAAGTTATCACAGTGTCTACATTAGATCATCATAGAATATGAACATATAGGATCATAAACATGCATATAGATCATCATATCCATCATATAGCGCATAGAAACATCATGTCACATAAACATAAAGTGCATCATAGAATCTAATACACATGTTAGCGACATCATATACAACAATAATCATGTAAGGTCATCATATAGTTCATCATGTCCATCACATAAACGTAAACATATGCATCAGAGTCATAAACCACATAGGTCATCTATAAGCATAATGTATCATAACATCATAATGTAAGTCATGTCCATCACAGTAGATCATAATCATAGTAATTCGAATCATGATATCATATAATCATCATCAAAATGAATAAAAATCTCCAAGTATACAATGATCTCAAAATAACAATACATCTCGAAGTGTCCAAACCGATGTGGTGTATACATGTCCAAAAGAAGGTACTAAAAACTGATACATGTCACGGAGCAGCTAAGAATAGTTCCCCCTTGATGGTGCCGGCTGTGGTGGCAGGATACCTCCTCCACCTGCTGTCCCTATCCCTGGTGTCCTGGTCCAAGCTGCAACTCCTCCTGATGGTCTGGGAGGTAGCCCTATAGGTCCCATCACCCCGCTGCTCTCTATAAGCACCCTCGGTGATTTGCTACAGTAACTGGGGTGGTAAATACCTACCCTACACTCCGGTGGTATGGCCTGCTCATAAAGGGACCACCAGTAGAAGATCTCCTAGCCTACCCTAACCATCTCTGTAACCAACTAGCCAGTGGGACCCTGTCTCGCAGTTTGCTAAACCTACTCTAAGAGTGCCTTTGCCCTCCCGTACCTCTGAATAGCTATGTCTCTCTCTAGATGGGTGGTCTGTAGGTCACTCTGCAGCTACGTAATATGGGCCTACATTTGTCGTGTCTGTCCCTGCTACTGTCCTAGCATAGATTGTGCCTGAGCCAGCTGGGATCTTAACCCTACTATCACCCCATCATCTGGCCCCTGTCCCTGTGGCTGTAGGGCTAGCTGAGCATGTAGGGCAGGATCAATCCACCAATGAACCCTTCTCCCATCTCCATCTCTACCATCATCCCCATCACTACCATCATTACCACCATCTGGACCTCCTCCTCCACCACCACCATCGTGACCTCCCCCTCCTCCTCCACCACCATCTTGACCTCCTCCTCCTCCTTTTCCACTGCCATCACCACCTCGGCCACCTCTACCTCCTCATCCTCTACGTCTCCTGGGTCACCTCCATGGCCCCTCATCGTCCTCTTGATCATCCAGAATCAGGGCTTGCTCTCTTGGCCTGGAGTACTAAGGAAAGGGATGTGCTGCAAACTAGTCAAAGTAATCCTGTGTTGTCCCCGCATCTACCACTATCTTCTGCATCGGCCAAGGCTGATATGGAATGTGTAGAAACTCATTGTGAGCTGCCTCATAGGATGGGTTGGGTCCCCATTGTGTCCTCTCCTTGTACGTACGGGAAAATATGACATTACCCTGGGGCATCCCTTGGATTCTGGCAAACTGCCTATACACACATGATACAATGTATCTCTCCAAAATATAGGGTGTCCTCCCTATAAGCCATCTCATCTGAAAGAAAAATGGAAGATCCAATGCATTGTTGTCCCATACCTTGCACTCTAGGTATGGTCGCCACTTGACTCTGTCTACATTGTCGAAGGTATGTCTCTAGTACTCTAACTTTCCCAGCTTGGACTGGGAAAGGCTATCCTGAAGCATGTAAGAGTAAGGCTGGTCCCTACCCCGAGTGCCAATGCCAATAGGATGAGTGATGGCTATATGAGTCCATGCCCATATTTGCAATAGTGAAACCCCACAAGCCAAGATGGAAGAGCCATCATACACAAACTGGTGCAAATCATGATACAGGTGAGCGAGGATACAAACACCCCAGGCATATCTGGTCTCCTCTGTAGTAATCTGCTCTAGCACTCGACCCCATCCATCTACAAATCCACATGACTGTCTGTCAGGGCACACAATCCCTTCAATCAAACCTTCCACAACTGAAGGAAGTGGCTCATAACAAGCCAGTATATCAAACCAACTGATCTCGGTGCCCTCGATCTCATCGTCATTGAAAACCTGTCGACACTCATCCAATCCTACCCTAGTTTGCGGCTCATACTCAACGAGCTCTCCATCAATAGGTATGTGTAGAATCCTATGAACATTCTCCAGAGTCACTATAATCTCCCCAGTGGGAAGGCGAAAAGTCCCATCCTCATTGTGAAATCTCTCAACCATAGCAGTCAGCATGCCAAGATTGGCCCTAATCTTGGGCATGAAGAGCACAAATGACAATCTATTCGATCCAATAACCAAAAGATCAATCTCCCTAAGATAAGGCCTCAACATCTGGGTGACTAGAAACCACTCCCTTGACATGAGGACACCATCTAACTCCTGAAAACAAACAAGTGCGTGTTAATCAATCAAAATCGACTAAACTGCAAATCTATTTATTCAACATCAAAAACTTAGCAATTTTAATAGGAACACTTTGCTATCATCTCTCCAGGGATTCAATCAATCCTAGAGATGATCCATCAGTTGACCAACTTCAATCGCACAGTCAAATTCATCAAATTTCTAAGTGATTTGATCAACTAAACTTAAATGTGCAGTTCTACCTATCATTTGCGCTGATTTACACTATATGCACAGGTTTATCTTGTATGCGCAACTTAAATTTGTTTGCGTAGCTTAGTCTTACATGTACAAGACTATTCATCGCATGCGTAGTGTCATTTTGTTTGCACAGAAAGATTTCACATGCACAGTCAAATACCCTCATTGCATGCACAACGAGATTTCAAATGTGTGGGAACATGAGCAAATTGTGCAAAATCACATCATATGCATGGTATCACATGTTATATGCATAGTTCTTCCATTCGGCACATACAAAACCTAAATCTTTGGCCTACATTTATTGCTATCATTAATGACCCTAGGCTAGAAATGAAGTAGTACTTACTAGCGGCCTGTAGTCTGCTAGACAGTTGAACCGTCAGATCCACTCGAATCAATGAAGTTCAAGAGGAAACTACTGCATCTTCACTGACTGCTCTATGCTCAAGTTGCTCTGCTCTCCACTAGGATCTCTCTCAAAGGCATGTGTACAAATGAGTGAACTATGAACCCAAACTCCTATATATAGCACATGGAACCCTAATGAGAGGTGCTTGACCTTGTCCATGTTGGGGCATGATTTTCACATGGTCTTTCTTCTAGGTCCTCCATTTTCTTCACCCTAACCTATCCAGTCAACCTATCTCATCATGAGATTATCTGTCATCCTGTCCTCACATTCTTCCCATCCAATCTCCTGAGGGGGCATCCTATCATCGTAAACCTGTACCAGGGGCAAACTAGGGCATGTATCATAACCATAAAATTTTTATTCTTTGAAACAACGTGATAAAACACATTGCATCAAAGAGGGGCAAAATGTATACACCTAAAAGTGGCTAAGTCAAATTAAATAAATATTTTAATATTTATCTTAATTCTCATTCTCTTATCAATTAAATAAATATTCTAATTTATTTGAATGATTCACATACTTCCAATAACTAAATAAAATCAATTTATTTAATTAAATCCCCTAATTCTTCTAATGTCTCACATAATTAAATAATTCTAAATTTTTTAATTAATCCTAAATCCCTTTATCATAAGTCCTAAATCCATAAATCCACATCACCTTTCCACCTCACCATTCCACCTCACCTTTCCACCTCATCTTTCTACCTCACCATGTTGCACATGTAATTAAATATTTTAATATTTAATTAGCTAATATTCCCTCACCCACATGTCCTATTTATCCTCCAGTCAAATTAGTTAACTCATCAATCAAATCTGTTAACTAATTAGTCATTTGAGTTCACTATTTAAGCATCTCAATCAACTCCTCGATCAGCCCACTTATCTCTCGAATCAACCTAGTTAACTGGTCAATCATCTCAATTAACTCTTCAATCTACTCTATTAAATCCCATGACTCATGAAGAAGGCTTGGACACTTGTCCTCTCCTAATTCGTGCACATTTCCTCAAGATTTCTCAACCGTACACCTCAAAGGTAATTCCTCCAGTCATGGATCTATTGACACTTGGATTTGGTCTTCCCTCAGCCTATATAAGCAAGGTCTTCATTCCCTCATTTCATCCATCTAAGCTTAAGCAATCTTACTCTGTAGGAATCATTACAGCATGCCTTTGGCAAAGTTATCACTGCATTTGCATTATCAATCCATTATCATCACCATGTCTCCATTACAAATCACCCATCTCCATTATAGTTGCATTGTAGTTTAGTCTCCATTGCATATTCCATATCACAGCCATTCTGTTCTTGTCATCTTTAATAGCAAGGAAGTGTACACTTATGAGAGCTCCATTACAATCAAGATCAAGAGGAGATAGGTGAACAATGGAAGAATAGAGGTAAAACGATCTTCAAAGGTATAATCTTTGATCATTTTTATTTACATCAATTTCCATTATTATTGGATGATTAGTTGTTTAATACTATTGTTCACATTTTCTAATAACATTTCTAAGAAATGTTATCAGAAAATGTGAACAATAGTATTAAACAACTAATCATCTAATAACTCAATGGAAATTGATGTAAATACAAGTAAACAAAGAATATACCTTCGAAGACCGTTTTACCTCTATGCTTCCATTGTTCGCCTATTTGCTCTTGATCTTGATGGTAATGGAGCTCTAAGAAGTGTGTACTTCCTTGTTGTTGAAGATGACAAGAGTAGAACGGCTATGATATGGAATGTGCAATGGAGACTAAAGTACAATGCAACTATAATGGAGATGGGTGATTGATAATGGAGACATGGTGATGATAATGGATTTGTAATGCAAATGCAATGAAGGTGATTTTGCCAAAGGCACGCTAGTATGATTCTTGTAGAGTAAGATTACGAATGCTTGAGTGTATGCAAATGGGTGTGAAGACCTTGCTTATATAGGCTGAGGGAAGACCAAATCCAAGTGTCAATAGATCCATGACTAGAGGAATTACCTGTGAGGTGTACGATTGAGGAAGCTTGAGGGAATGTGCGCCAATCAGAAGAAGACACGTGTCCAAGCCTTCTTCATAAGTTATGGGAGTTAACATAATAGATTAAAGAGTTAACTAAGATGATTGATTAGTTAACTGGGTTGATTGGGGAGTCAACAAAATAGATTGACCAGTGAACTCAATTGACTAATTAGTTAACTGTTTTGATTGATGAGTTAACTAATTAGACTGGAGGAGAAATAGGATATGTGGGTGAGGGGATATTAGCTAATTAAATATTAAAATATTTAATTACATGTGCAACAAGGTGAGGTGGAAAGATGAGGTGGATTTATAGAATTAGGACTTAGGATAGAGGAATTTAGGATTAATTAAATAATGTGGAATTATTTAATTATATGAGACATTAGAAGAATTTAGGGAATATTAATTAAATAAATTGATTTTATTTAATTATTGGAGGGATGTGAATCACTTAAATAAATTAGAATATTTATTTAATTGATAGAAGAATAAGAATTAAGATAAATATTAAAATATTTATTTAATTAGACACAAGCCATTTTTAGGTGTATACATTTTGCCCCTCTTTGATGCAATGTGTTTATCACGTTGTTTCAAAGAATGATTTTTTTTTTGTGATTGATACATGCCCCAGTTTTGTCCTTGGTACAAGTTATGGCGTTAGGATGCCCCCTCGAGAGATTAGACGTGAAGAAACTGACAGGATGACGAACAATCTCACGATGAGATAGGTTGAACAATAGGTTGACTGGATAGATGGGTGAAGAAATTGGAGGACTTAGAAGAAAGATAAGGGATGGAATGAAAGAGCTGAATGACACGTACTGCAAGATAAAATGATAACACACACAAGCAAGCAAGCAAGTATGCACAAATGATACAAGAACAAACAAGGTATTACTCCTGTCCAGCTATAAACCAATGATTAATCAATAACGATCGACGAAAGTGTTTTTTATTGCGGGGAATGATATATCCCTAAATCAACACAAAGACGCAGGAAAGATATATCCCACTGATAATTATGATTGATTGACTTGGTTTACAACAAGATTAGAATCAAGACCACTGATTGCGATTGGATAATTTGACAAGATTGACTTTACTCAATTGGTATGGATTAAGGATGGACTTGCACTTGGATCATTTCTTGGATTGATTGGATTGATTGGATTGGCTTGGATGAATGAAGAATTGATTAGAGGTTTGATTTGAAAGATTGACGAAATGATTTGGATAATGAAAGAAAACTTAGGAGAATGAACTGGTTAATGGATGAAATGATTTAGGAAAATGGATAAATGGATCTTGAGACACTTGGATTTGTGACAAGGATGAAATGTTTATAATGAAATGCAATTTGATATGTATGGATGTGGATTTTTTCATCTTCAGATACAAGTTTTTGAAGTACTTTGTTTCATCATTGAGCTTTTTAAAATGTTGTAATGAAATACAAGCATCTAGTCAAAATTGAATCTAGATGACCAGAGTATGCCTTGCATGTGTCAATAGACAAGGGTCACCCTGTTTCATGTTTAGACCTAGAACGTCCTCAATGATCTTTTGCCGATCATGTTGTTAGACAAAAGTCGTCACATTACTAAATATTGATCCACAAACAACAAACAAATAAGATAATTATGCCCCCATCATAGCTCCTCTAGTTTTTTTGACATCCTCGAGTAGCATAAAAAGACATAATAACAAAAATCAAGACTCCGCGACTTAAACCCTTTTTTAATAAGCAAAAATTTTCTTGCCATAGGTATGTTTTCTTGCAATGAAAATAGATACAATCATCATGGTGGTTGAGGCTCATTGTGTCTTGTTTATAGGTCTAGTTCTTGTGTCAAGCATTTTTGTTGAAAAAGTGCATAATGTTGTTTGCTGTCTGGTGATGGTATCACAATCCTTATTGTTATCCTCTAAGGGGTGTGACATTCAAGAATCCAATTCTCCAACTAGGTTGAGGAGTTGGCCCCCAGTCAAGCAAAGGATCAATTTATTGTGGATGAATTGACAATAGACACGAAGAAATGGGCCCTAAGGGACTAACCTAGTGCCTCGGGGGCTCATTGATAAATGGCCTTGCCTACATGACGATGTAGAGGCAACGTAGTTCAGGGTGTGGATTTTGTGGACCTAGGACCTAGGCGATGGGAAAAGTGGGGTTGGAAGGACAAAAGGATGGGTGACATGGGATGGAATGGATGGGAAAGGAGCCTTGGGGGCTCATCAATGATGGTCTTGCCTACGTGATAGCTTAGAGGTGATGTAGTTTGACAACGGTACTAATGAAGGGGTTGCAGACAATTTGATGTATTTGGGATTTTCTCGATTTTGCTAATGTTTTGATGTTTGTGGGATTTTCAGATGGGAATTTGGATAGCCTAAATGCTAGATACTGATGACAAAGAAACACCATGGATAGGTAGATGGATGGGTTATAGTGGATAATGGATGATTAGGTAGAAGGGTGGAAATTAGGAGATAATGGATCAGAAATGGACGAGAGAATTTAGGATAGGATCTCCAAGGCCTATGTCTCTTAAGAATAACATGTCTTATTCAAGATATTGGACTTAGGATATAGCATAACAATGCGTGCAACGATATGATGGGAAGACATGTTTGGAAGTATTAGATACATCAAGAGTTGTCTGAAGCTTGTTTCAACATTTTGCCTCTATCTTTATCAAGATCAATAGGATGAAGGGAGGATGAATATATTCGATAAGAATATGTATGTAATGGATAATGATGGATACAATAGGATGGAAATGATAGGTTGGATGAGATAATGTTCCCCCAAGTGTAAGTGTCATAGAAGATCAACCTACACATAATGCCTATTTGTGAGGTTTTCATCATGGTACTTATCCAAGGCCCCTATTTACCAGGTTTTCACCATTGGACGAAAGGATTTTTCTTTACTTTTTTTAATTTTTCTGTCTTTTTTTTTTTGAATATTTGGATAGGATAGGTGGAATATGGATGAGAGGGACTCAAGTGTCTGGTTCCATGAAGGTGATAGTGTCTCGTTAGAGATGCATGTCATCACATGGATCATGTCAAATGTCTCTGTGCTCATAAATGTTGGTAAGGATCACATGAAAGGAAGACAGAGTAGGTAGATAGCGGATTATGGAAGGTGCAATAGTGGATTATGATGCGGATTTATGTAAGACTTATGTAAGGATGGAGGGAAGGCTTATGCAAAAGCATGGACCTTAGGAATAGGATGGGGAAGGTATGTAGGATAATAGTAGAAGGAAGGGGAGATGGAGGTATGTGGAAGTGTTGTGGGATGGAAGGGAACCATGACCAATGGTTGCACATACCATGATAAACATTGAAGCTTATGATGGTAAGGTGGTGTAGGAAGCAATGGAGATGTTTTCTTAGTGGATGAGTGATTTAGGCATTTAGGGACCCACATAGACTTAGTATTTTTCTGATTTTTGCTTGTCATGTGGGATGGAAGGATTTGAGACTTTTGGATGGAAAAGGAGAAAGTGGATGGTTGGGATTCTTGAGAAGTGGATGCCTCATTTAACTTGATGGATTTTTGCTTAGGTACCCAAACCATTTTGCTTTTAGACTTTACTTGTGAAGGTATGGGCTTGGGTATATGCATCTTTTGTGTAGCTTCTGAGGTTAATACTTGTTGCTTGGGGACCCACACCTTTTTCATTTTTTCTTTGAGGTGTGTGGGTGTATGCAACTTTTGTGATGGGTTTTTCTTTAATTTTTTGGAATGGTTTCCTAAGGTATTAGGACACTTAGGATTTTTGATTTTATGAAAGGAGGCATCCCAATGTTTATTTTTGAATCCCATAGGTTTGGTGGAATGAGTGGAAGCTTCATGTTTAGACAATATGTGCATTTGTCAGTGATGATTCGCAATGTGAGGAAATGTGTAGATGGATGAATTTGGTGTTGGGAGAAGTGATTGTAAAATGGATGGAGGGATGTTAGGAGTTGGAAGTAGCAGAGGTAGATTGGATGGTGGAAGATGTATGGTCACCTGCTTTTGGGATTTGTATGATAAGGGAGGTGGAATGGTGACATATGTTTTGGGGATATGATAGGATGTGCGATGGGAATGAGTGGATTTAGAAGGAATGGAGGAAGTACCAACATCATGAGATTGCTTTTCTTGGGGATTATGACCAAGGCCATAAGAGGGTGGAGGGACTTCGACATGGATAGGCTCCAAAATAGCTTGTTCATGAAAGCCTAAGCCTTTACCTTGATAGTTCATATTTTGGAGTATGCGGTGGACAATGGGATTATGGGTGATTTGGACACTAGATGAGAGATAATTATTTGATGGGGAAGGTGAAGTGGTAGATAATGGTTGCTGCTCTGCTAAGGAAGAACATTCATGGATGAAGGTAGTGAGACCAAGGGGATAGGATAACGGATTTGCAACATGGTTGATAATGGATGGTGGTGGATCATGTGGATCTTGATTATAATTATGCTCACTAAAATCCAAGTTATTGGTTTGATCATCTATGTGCACTTGGGACGCAAGTGTCTCATCAAGGAAAGTGTGTGTTGTTGGATCATGGATAGGACTAGGTGGAGGATGGATAGGAGTAATGGAGGTTTCTTGCTCATGGATGGTTATGGGGTTATGGATAGATGGGGTAATAAGCTTGTGACCATGGAATGCATAAAGTTAGTTAAGAGGATCATCATGGTTCGCTTGATCATAGATAGGATCTTGATCATATATGGGCTCTTGATCATAGATGGGATCTTGATCCTTGATAGGATTAAGTGTGATATGGATGGGATCAATTTGCTCGTGTATAGGTTCTTCATCAATGATAATATCTTGATCATATAAAAAATATAGGTTATGGATGGGTTGGATTTGGGTTTCTTTCTCATGTATGGGTATAGGATCAAGTTGTTCATGGATATCTTCTTCATAGGTAATATCTTGATCATGGAAAAGATAAATGTTATGAATTGGTGGAATGAAAGTAATTTGATCTTGAGTAGGACTAGGACTTGATGTTTTCACATGCTTAGGATTAGGTTCTTGACATACCTCTTGGGTTAATTGAATAGAAATGATAGGATCTTGGATAGGCTTGACATGCTCCTGAGGGTTATCAACATGAGGGGATGATGGATCTTGACTTGGATTCATTGGTGGAGATTTGTCAATAGGCTCAAGGGGTTGTGGACTATATGATGGGGTTGAAGTAATGGACATGCTTGAAGGCTCTTTGATAGGCTCTTGGGTAGGTGTTTTATGACATGAAGATGGTTGGTTCCTTGCTAGTAGCCATTGGGTCACATACTTCATGAGTGTATGGGTGGATGGGAAATATAACGGATGGAGAATAATGGTAGAAGGCGTAGGCTTATGATTAAGGTTAGGATTGCTTGTGCTAGATGGGGATGACATTGGATGAGTGGATTTTGATTTCTCCATATCTTTTCTTTTGCTGTAATATTTTGGAAAAAGTCTTTGGAGAAGATCATTCAAGGATTCTTTGGTTGGTGGATTAGAGCTTGGGGAACTTGATGGCGGTGTTGGTGTAGGACTAGTATGTTTTGGGATATGCATTCTAGGGGACGATGATGGAGGACTAGTAGATGGAATGGTTTATGATTCCAAACATAAGGTGGTAGGATTTCCCTTGTCAATAGTATCATTAAGATGGGTTAAGGATGCGTGATCTTGTGTCTAGAGGGGAAAGGTGTCATAACCAAGCTTTTATAAAATGGATAAGAAGATATGTCCTTTAATGAATATAATTTTGTGAAAGATCTGATTTGTAAATCCCCAACTTGTTGTTTTAAAGATCAGATTTGTTGCGTGAGTGCTTCTAATGGATTTGTCACATCCTTAGCTTTCTTATTTTTGGGAGCTTCAGTTTCATTTGTTTGCCTTGTTTCTCTCAAATTTTCTACGTCAAAATTAAAAGGTAACTTTGCTCCTTGTTGTGCTAGCATAAGGAAGTACTTTTTAGGATTCGTGGCAACGACCCTATCCATCATCTTTAGGAATTTTGGATCTTGAAGTTGTTTAAGGAGTTCCTCTTGAGTAATCTCCTCATCATAATAATTATGCCCACTATTGTTTAGGGAAGCCATGTTTTGCTTTTGTTTAGATTGAGATCTAGTTGCAACCATAAAAACCTTTAAATCCGTAGAACTACAAGTAGTGTTGTCTTTTTGATTCAATTTTCTCGATCTTGGCTTGTTTTCACAATGTTTCTTGAAGCAAGTTTGGTATTTTCGCTGATGATTTGTATCAATTAGTTGCAAGAAAACACGTCAAACAAGAAGATTCCATGTTGTTTTTACAAATTTTTGACCAAAAAGAAAGCACAATCCTAAGGCTGGCAAGGACAATATTTGATGAGTTCCAACTTGGGTTTTACCCCAGCCACTTACATAAAGGCGTGACAGATAGTAACTTGGTAGCACTGGCTACCCTCCACGACACTCACTTCTCACGCATACCAAGTTATAGTTCCTCTAAAGAGTTGAAATTTTCTATCTCCACACTAAATGAGTGTATGACATTGGACGGCTCTAGAGGTTCCTCCTCTTGTTTCACCAAATAGGGGATTTTGGCTTACTAGAACAAAAGGATTTTAGTCAAGGCATCTGTTCCAGTGGTTACACGTGTGACCATTCACTTCGATAAGGAGGCTTCCCAGCCTGCAGAGGTTACGCTCCACAGGATTTTGGGGGAAACATTGGTCGGTGTAACACAACGACACCCATTGCTTGCAACTTTTGTCACAAACACAATTTATTTATAGTGACTTGGAGGTGGATTGGCTTTAGCCCATTATCACTTAAGGTCGTCCCACTTGGAAGGAAGGAATTCCAAGGGCAGGCCTCTCTAAAGGTTACACATGTAAAATGATAAGTTTGGCATTCTGGTCACCCAAGAAAGGGGAGAGCATAGGCCTATTATCATTTCCAAGCACAGAGAACAGTGGTTCTTTATCTTCCTAGTTAAAAGAAAAATAACTAAATGTGTTAACTCTACCAAGAACATAAATTTATAACAAGATAGCAATAACTTGGAAAAGATTGTTTATTTTAATCTTCTAACAAATCTAGGTGTAGATTGTTACTTGAAATAAACAAGTGTTACTTTCCCTTACTAAGCTATGTGATAGATTGCAGTGCAAGATAGTAAAAACATAAAGAAATTGTTCAGTTTTTAACCTCTAGGTTGGGACTAGATAAAAGTTGTGATGCAACAAAATGATTTACTTTCCTCCTAGTTAAAAACTAAGTGAATATTGTATGCCAATTGTATGATAATGCCTAAACCAAGCCTATTCAACACTTAGTGTAAAAATGATTATCTTCAGTGGACGTTCTACACCAAAACTAGATTATTAGTCTCAATTGTTTATTGTTTTCTTCATCACATGATATGTAAAGGGTCCTGATGTGCACCTGTAGTCCACGAAAAAAAAAGAATTAAGAAGTTTGCAAATCAAATGTTTAGGTGAAAAACACATAATCTAGAAAATTTCATAGAAATATGTTTTGTGATAGAAAAATAGATATTAAAATTGGAATCTACATGAAATTCTATGCTGTTTCAAAAAAAATTTCACGAAAATTCGTTAAAAATGCAACAGTTATAGCAGTTTGAAGTTTCCAAGGAAGGTTGACTTTCAATGATAATACATGATGATTTTGACCAAGTGGGCTGAAGATACCTATACTATTGTGAATTTTGTCAAATCATCTTTCCAACAACTATAAATTTGCAAAAATTTGACCTTCTTGCAAAAAGTTATGCCAAAAAGAAAAAAATCGCCTATTTGGACAAGTAGGAGCAACCTAACAGTCACTAGATAGTTAGCAGTTTGGGCAAAAGTGGTCACATGTGGAAGATTAAACTGCTCGTGGTTAAGTTAGTTGTTAAGGGTTTTTTAAAGTCCCTAGTCACCCATCATGGGCTGAGGGTCTAAAAAAAAGAAACTAATTTGAAAAGTTAAACTTAAAATTTTAAAAAATTAAACTAAAACATTGTAAAAAATTTAACCTAACCCTATTTAAACATTTTTTTTTGTTTTTTTGATTTTGTTTTGAAGTTGGTGTTTTTTATGTCGTATTTTTTTATTTTTTATTGTGCTATGTGTGAAGGTGTAGGGTGGAGGAGCAGCGGAGGAGGGTTTTTGGGAGGAGCGGCGGAGGTGGTTGGGCGGTGGAGGTAGGGTGGTTGGCAGGTGGAGAGAGAGAGGAGGGGGTAAGCAAGCGACCGAGGGAGGTGGATGTGGCAGAGGGAAGTGGAGTGGGGATGCAAGGGATGAGGAGGCGCAGAGGGGACGGTCATGGTGGGGGGCAACAGGAGCAGAGGGTTAGGTGGGAGGGGTGGGCTGAGGGAGGTTGGGATCGTGGGTAGGGCAGAGGGTTAGGGGGAGCAGGAGGGAGGGAATCAAGGGGGTCGAGGGGGTTAGGGTTTTAGTAGGGGGCAGGGGAGGGGCATGGGAGTGGGGGGAGGAGGGGGTCGGGGTGGGTTTGGAGGGAGCGGGGATGGCCACACAGGGCTTCGACCCTGTGTTTAATTTTTAATTTTTTTTTGTTTAAAATTTTTGCTTAACAGAATAAAATAAAATCTAAAAAACGTACTATGTATTGTTTTTTTTTTAAATTTACTGTATTTGTTTTTTTACTATTTTTTTGGCAAATAACAGAAAATAAATTTAATTTAAAATGCTGCCAAATAAATTTTTTTTGAAACAAATAGGCCGAAAATTAAAAAAATTTCAAAAATTTTCAAGTAACAAAAACTAGAGATATTATATGTCATTGTTTACCTCCGAGGCCTTCCGGACTCAACGGTGAGCTCGGTTTTTGCGTAGAAGGCCATTTGTGAAAGGTGATTCCTAGATTTATAACAAAACACACCTGAATCTGTGACAAAAACATACTCAACAAATGCTCACAAACAAGATGGGTCAGATCATGGTGGGCGCCAAAAATGTTATCAGAAAATGTGAACAATAGTATTAAACAACTAATCATCCAATAACTCAATGGAAATTGATGTAAATACAAATGATCAAAGATTATACCTTCGAAGATCGTTTTACCTCTATTCTTCCATTGTTCACCTATCTCCTCTTGATGTTGATTGTAATGGAGCTCCCAGAAGTGTACACTTCCTTGCTGTTGAAGATGACAAGAATAGAATGGCTGTGATATGGAATATGCAATGGAGACTAAACTACAATGCAACTATAATGGAGATGCGTGATTTGTAATGGAGACATGGTGATGATAATGGATTGATAATGCAAATGCAATGATAACTTTGCCAAAGGCACGCTATAATGATTCATGTAGAGTAAGATTGCTTAAGTTTAGATGGATGAAATAAGGGTATGAAGACCTTGCTTATATAGGCTGAGGGAAGACCAAATCCAAGTGTCAACAGATCCATGATTGGAGGAATTACCTGTGAGGTGTACAGTGGAGAAAGCTTGAGGGAATGTGCACGAATCAGGAGAGGACAAGTGTCCAAGCCTTCTTCATGAGTTATGGGAGTTAACAGAATAGATTTAAGAGTTAACTAAGATGATTGACCAGTTAACTAGGTTGATTGGAGAGATAAGTGGGTTGATCAGGGAGTTGACTGAGATGCTTGAACAGTGAACTCAGATGACTAATTAGTTAACAAATTTGATTGACGAGTTAACTAATTTGACCGGAGAAGAAATAGGACATGTGGGTGAGGGAATATTAGGTAATTAAATATTAAAATATTTAATTACATGTGCAACATGGTGAGGTGGAAAGGTGATGTGGATTTATGGAATTAGGACTTACGATAGAGGGATTTAGGATTAATTAAATAATTTAGAATTATTTAATTATGTGAGACATTAGAAGAATTAGGGGATTTAATTAAATAATTTGATTTTATTTAATTATTGGAGGGATGTGAATCTTTTAAATAAATTAGAATATTTATTTAATTGATAGGAGAATGAGAATTAAGATAAATATTAAAATATTTATTTAATTTGACTTAGCCACTTTTAGGTGTATACAGTCGGTAATGAACTTCCTGACAAAGTTAATCTCACCAATGTAAGATTTTATCTCTTTCTTACTTCCTAGAAGTTGCAACTTCATAATTGAATCAACTCTTGCAGGATCAATAGTTATCCCATTTTCATATATGACATGACCAAGCAATTTGCCTGTGGTCACCCGAAAAATACATTTCTTTGGGTTTAAGGAAATACCATATTGCTCAATTTCTTGAGTACTTTCCTGAGGTCTTCTATATGATCACCTCTCTATTTTGAGAAAACTGTCAGGTCATCCATATAAAGAATGATGCACTAACCTACCAGTCCTCCAAATGCTATATCTATAGCATGTTGGAAAGTGGCTCCAACATTGATAAGGCCAAATGGCATGTGTCTATAAGCAAAAATCCCCCATTTGGTGGTGAAGGCTATCTTCAATCTATCTATCTTATCCACCATCACTTGATTATATCCTGAGAAACCATCCAGAAAGGACATCATTCTTGCTTCATTTACCATCTGGGGCACCTCATCAAGAGAAGGCAAAGGATAATTATCCTTCTCTAATGCTTTGTTTAAGTTCCTGAAGCCCACACATAAACGTATGTCTCCATTCTTCTTTCTGATAGGAACCAAATTAGCCACCCAAGTTGAATGCCTGACTAGGAATATGATCTGAGCAGCAAGTAACTTCTTGAATTCTTAAAAAATGAGTGGTTCCAGCAAAGCATTAACCGGCTATTATTTCTGCGTAAAGGGCTTTGCATCAAGCTTCAAGGATATTGGATGGGTTATAATGGACGTGTCATATGTTTTCAATTCATCATATATCCATGAAATGACATGAATATAGTCTTTCAATGCTTGGGTTATCCCTTTTCTTTCTTCTTAAGAACAAACTTTGCCGATCAGGATGTTTCTTGTATCCTCACCCTATCCTATGTCGACAGTTGCATATTCCCCTCCATCTGTCTTGGGAAGATCTTTCTATTTAATCATGTGATCCAGATCAAAGGCTCTTTCTAATTCAATCATACCCTTAGGGATTTTGTTGCTGGGTAAATCAATTATATCTTCCTCATCCCAGATATTGTCTTCTAGATTTTTCTCATCTACTAGCTGGGCTTCAAATATGTCTCTGTTTGCAATGAAGTCCATAATGTGCTAATTGTCATCAAACACCTAAAAATTGGTGATATTATCAGGAATGGATGGTGTTGACACCAACTCTATAGAGAAAATTTTCATCATAGATATGGATAAAGGTTCTAACATGCTAGCAACCTATGCTACTGCATCTTCTCTATGGTTTATTTCTCTGGGTACATGCATGATATTGAAAGCATCAAAGATTTCTATCAGGTTCTAGACTATGTGTCTATAACTTGATAGTCTCTTGTAATTGCATGCGTATATATTTCTAACTTGCTTCACTACTAGTTCTGAGTCTCCATAGACATGTAGAACCTTAACTTGTTTCTTCAAAGTAAACAATAAACCATGTATCAGGGCCTCATATTCAGCCACATTATTGGTGCAAGGGAACTGCAACCTGTATGCTGCCATAAATGACTTTCCCAATGTTAATCAAGTCTACACCTACACTGGCTCCGTGTTTCGACTTGGAAACATCAAATCTTAGGATCCATGGTTTGTCCTTAGTTAAAGGCTTATTAGGATCTTCTCTCTTCTTCTTGGCATGTGCAGCTACACCTACAGATATCCATTTAATCTTCTGTAGCTCATCTCTCACCACATCTAGATGTTTTGATGCGACTGGAGCATCCTCCTTCTATTTCTTCTGAACATCATCATGCTGAGTATCTTCTCTTCTCATAACTTTGATGTTGTCATCTCTATCAATAGAAGATATTGCAATTTCTTTTCTTGCATCTTCAGGAATGTTGCCCAAAAATTTGAACTTGAAATTTTTTGAACTTTCAGCACAATCCCTTATATGTCCTAACCCGCCGAATCCTAAAAAATGATTATTTTTGAAAATCTATGCAAGCTGGTGCAAAAAATCCTCTTTTATGTTCGATCTTAACCTCATTTTGCTCAATTTGGCCAGTTTCCATGCCCGAACACCTTACCGTTTGTGAGATTTTAAACTTCATTTTTTTACCTGTCTCTGATTCGCAAATAAAGTTGAAATCTGATATCTGTAATGTTGGAGCCAAAAAGGTTTCTAGGTTTTGCTCAGAACGTCCCAATTACCTTTCAGTCTAAATTTTACACAAAATGAAGCTATTTTGTGGAAGATATGAAAGTTTTTGTCTTTCAGCCGAAGCATAGTTTCAAGGGAAATAAATAAGAGCATCATTATTAGGGAATTTTTTCACTTTATCTAATTGGTTTCAGATGGCATCCCAAGGTACAAATTGTTTCCTTATATTGAAAAATTAATTATTGGTCAGAGAATTTTTCATAAAAGCCACCCCCTTTCATTTGAAAAATTAGAAAATGTGCATACAGTCTAAGAGATTTTACTAAATTCATTTTATTTCACGGAGATCATTATAAAGTCTTATATTTCAAAGGTAGATCACTTTATGATGCCTTTTGTTGTCGGAGGCCAAAGTAGTTTTAGAACCTTATATTTACTTGACCCCTACTAAATAACCAAATTCTATTAAGAGGTCACGGAGTCGAGAGTTTTCATAACTCCTGAACTCTTAAGTTGAGGTTCAAAAGTTTTTGTTTTCCTTGACTACCTGACTTCTCCTGCCAAATTCCTCCTTGCCAGGTATTTTTAGGGTTTCTAAACTCTTATTTCCACCAACACCATTGCCAATATACTCTTTGTCTCATGCTCCTCTTACTTTAATCTTGGACACATGTGATGTAACAATTGTGACCACCTGTAAGATGATGTTGCCAATTCAGAGCAGGTTCTTCAATTTATGTATCTTGGAGAATATCATCATCACATTGCAGAGAATCAACACAGTGCAATTGGCAGATGTAAAACCAAATTCTGTAGCCTGAGGTAGTGTGGAATCTTTCACAAAGGAATGTGAACTATTTGCAAAGTGATTTGAGGATGATTTTAGTCAGATATTGTAAATTGAAAAACCCTGGTAGACATGTATGCGAGATGTGAAAGATAGGAGACAAGGATACAATGGTTTGTTAAGAGGATGAGATGATAAAAAAGTGCAGGTAGAACGTGAAGTTTAGATAAATCAGTTTCTTGTTCATTATTTTGACCAAGCCTTTGATGATTCCGATAGCAAACAATCCCTTGTCTATTCAAGATCATCAATTGTTCTAAGAAAGGCGAATTTAGAGCATCTTTTTCTAAATATTGCGGTCACAACATACATACAAAATAGATTTGTTGAAAAGTCTTTAGAAACTTTCAAGAAAATGCAGTTGTTAAAGTGTAAACCAGTCATCCACAACCTTTGCCAGCCATCTCCGAGTTCATACCAAAATGAGAAGCTCTTGAGTAGATGTATGGATGACTATTAGAGCATAAACGAAAGTAGATTTCTCTCATGATAAAGGTGGATACAACGAGATTTGGAAATATTTCTCAAGGCTCGTGGTAGGAGCATTGTTCAATAAGAAAATAAACTTGGTGCGATAAATGGTCCGCGAACAAATTGAAGCAAAGATTATGCTATTTATTTCAAAGAGCTACTCCTCCTATGATTGCATTCTCATGATCTGTACTAGAATCAAAGGTTTGGAATAAAGTATGGGTACATATCAAAAGATATATATGCCAAAGTGAAAGCCTGAAAGTAAACAAACTGGCTGACATGATACAAACAAGGTTTGAGTCCCTGAGACCGCATAGAAGGAAGGAATGGCCACACCTGAAGATGTTAGTGATAATCACGAATCATATACCAAAGATGCTTGAAGTTTTGATGATGAATTAAGTGCAGAGGATAAATTTTCTATGGTAGAGAAGAATATGCTTAGATGCAAATAATCTGACTATTGGTTTTCTTTTGGACGGGTTATGGACATCCTCAAAGCACAATTAAAAATAGATGTTGTCAAATGCTCTAGTGTACATATCGATGCAAATGGAGAAGCACAGACCAGGCAGCATATTCCTTGAGTCTCCATGTGCTCTAGCAGATGTGTATGTAAAATATGGAAGACAAATTAAAGCTGTGGGCTGTTTGACAAAGTAGAAATGTAGTCTCAAAGAATGTCATGACCTAGTGAACAATTTTGCCAAGATTGTGGCAAAAGCAACCATGGAATTGCTCAAAATATGTTCCATAGGCTTGTCACTTTCTCTTCATAAAGGTCTGCCTTTGAGAAATGAGTTTGGCTTAAGTGCAACTAGTACAGCAACAACTATAGTAGCAGTGAATGCTTTATTTGGGAGTAAATTAACAAAAGCAGACATCAATGTGGTAGGATTGGAGTTGGAAGCAGTTGTAAGTGGCTATAATGTAGACAATGTCACTCCATCTTTGATGGATGGTTTTATTCTTGTTTGGAGCTATAGTCCATTTGATCTTCTCTCTTCCATTTCCCAATGATAAAGATCTCTTCTTTGTGCATGTCACTCTTGCTTTTGAAGCCCCAAACGAAGCAGTGCTTCTGAAAGAAATCACTATGAAAGATCATATATTGAATTGTAGCTAGGTAGTAGCTCTTGTTGCAGCTATCCTTCAGGGGGATCCTTGTCTTTTGGGAGCTGCACTATCATCAGATTCTATAGTTGAACCCCATAGGGCCCCCTCATTCCAGGAATGTCAGAAGTCAAGAAAGTTGCTCTTGAAACTAGTGCATTTGGGTGTACTATAAGTGGAGCCAGGCCTTCTGTTGTAGCTGTTACAGACACTCATCAAAGCAAGAGGAAATGGTGTTCAAAAAAATGTTATAGTAATATGCACCAGAAAAGACTCAAGGAGGTATAAAAGCCACTCTTAAAAGTGACTTGGTAAAATAATCCAAAGATAAAAATTTCCAAGAAATGGTTATGCAGGGGAAAGATATGAAGTTTTGGAATTCGAAACTACCTTCCAAGAAGAAGTTACAAAAATTGAAAAGATCTTCAAGAAAACATATAAATATGCAACTTGTAAATATGGGAGGGATCTTTTTTTTTCTACATGGCTGTGAACAAGGGAAGGGGAAGAAAAATTTTATTTTGTTAAGTTGTAATCAATTGTATTTTTCTCTTGACTTAGTCTATGTACAGAAGAAATTAACAAAGACTTTGAGCTTTTCTGATTGAAGAAAGGAAACATGTTTTCAAAACTGTGTCTATAAATATTTTCTTTGATTGCAATTTTTCTTATGTTAACTTGTAGCCAGTCTTCAATTTACTTCTATTGTGTATGGCTAAATTTGAGAGGGAGATATGATTATCTTTTATTCAATCTGATACCATCTGTGGGTGTGATAGATGAACTTTGTGTCATTTGTCTACATTCATTTTATTCTGAAATTAATCAATCACATTTACTTTCATGGTTATGGGTAAATGTTAGTGTGCCTTTTCTGCTTTTTGGTTAAAAGCATACCTAATTTTCATTCATTACAAATCATTAGAAGGTAGCCATGCCTTGTAAAACAAGCAAAGAGCACTTGCAAATAACATTGCAAGTGACTCAACTATTGGTCAGGTTGTCATTGGTGTGGGCAAGGAGTATAAATTGAAGTGACAAATCTATTAACCAACAAGGAATATCCCTGATCTTATGCAATTTATTTCCTGAGCACAACTGCTCTTCCTATTTAATATATGAAGGCACAAAGCACAAGTTGTTTCTGAATGTGATGTCTCATGAAGTTTGCACCATCCTTCAATCAGTGCATGATGTGGAGGAATTCCTTGTAGAATTTGCCTTTGAATTTGTTTAGACAGGAATTCCTCAAATTTTGTCAAATGACTCCCTCTATCCTCATCTGATAACTCATAATCAAACTCAATGAGACAATAACTCCCTAGAGTGATATTAATTTTCTTATCATCAAATTGTGCATCATCAAATAACATAACCTCTTCTGAGTTAGGTGTCGTGACATTATCATGATGCATCTCCTATTCATATTCTTCTATATCTGAAGTAAACAATGAATGGTCATGATCATCATCATCAGATATTTCACTTACCTTAGGTGATGACGATCCACTTCCTATGTATACTTTTCTAACTCAATCATGTCTAGACATGCTTCACATGCATTTTATGAATGTGCATCCTTATGTAATCTAGACCATCCGAATATCAAGATGTCCTCTATGGATGTCCCTGTTATTGACATCTTTGAATTTCTTTGGCCAGGTATCTCTCAAATTCATGAAAGTGATCTACCTCATCTTCATCGGTTGAACTATAATTAGAATTTGTCATCAATCTTTCCTCTTTGTCACTACCTTCATGTATGTGCATATTGCTCATCAACACTTCCTCTATCTTAATAGTCTGAGGTCTTAATGCATACACCCCTGGCTCAACATCCACATATAATATTTCATTGGGGTAGTTATACTCAGTGATCATGTGCTTCATGTGAGGTTCAACTTCAATTCTTAACTGATTAGGAACTCCTTTCCATGGAAACCACATATGACTAAAATCCATAGCCATGTAGCTATTTAATGTCTTAGACCAATCCCTACTGAGGAGCATGCCATAAGTGTCAAGTATGTCCACTACTTGAATATCTATGTAATATTGTACTCTGGGATTAGATTCTAGCTACATATGTATGTGTGTTAACTCTCCTACCACATTGACTTATGATTTGTCCAGCTGGGTTACTTTCTTGAGAGATTTTGCTAGATGTAGACCTAGAGCTTGACAAATAGACAAAGGAATCACATTGGTTGATGCACCTGAATCCACAAGACAATTATGTAGGTTCTTACCAAAAATCCTCAATGTGAGTAAGAAAGGGGGTGATTCATATTTATCCTTGTATAAGGTCATTTGTGATGCATCAGTTGCATGAATAGTGGCTTGCACTTTTGGTTTAGCAGTGTTATCTCTAGATGCAGGATCTCTAGTTAGGATATGGCTAGGGTTATGACTAGGATTATCTTCCTTAGGTGCAGGTTCATCTAGTGACTTCAAGAAAGCTTTCTTGATGACAGTGGTTTTCAATAATTTTGATAAAGATAGGTTGATCTTTATCTTCTTCATTTCATTAGCCAGGTACGTGACCAGGTTGTTTGACTCAGGAAGTTGACTCATGGCCTTTGCTACTGTAGTCTGTGGAGTGAAGTACTGAGTGTTCACTTTGGGAGGTCCAGGGTTATTGCTAGCCTTGGGGTTTGGCGAAATTGTTAGGAGGGATAGATGTGGTCAAAGGACCAGCAGGGCAGTTTGCATTACTCCTAAGGTTATAGTTATGTCTCCCTTGATATTGCTACTGATATGCATGAACTTTCTTAGGTTCTTGCTCGGGCTCATTTTCATCCTCAAAGGGAAAAACATAGTTTGTTTCAAAAGCTAAGGCAAACTCCTCACATGCTAGAGTATAGTTTTCATGCAATGCAGTCATCTGATGATGATGATAATTGTTAGAACTTTCAAGCACTAAGGCTGATTCATATCCTAAGGGAAAAATTTCATTTCCTTTAGGAAAAGGTGGATCTCTTGCAGTGTTTGATACTTCATCTTGAAATATGTTGCCTGCTATTTTGAACTGAGGACAATCCAACTCAGCATGTGCATTTGTGTTGTACATCCTACACCAATTGGTGAGTGCAACTTCTGCCAAGTTTACTCAAGTTATCTGCTTAGGTTTAACAAGAGGTTGATTATCTAATGGTGAAGGTAATGAGCCATTGTTTGGCTGGGTGTTCCAAACTCTAGGTGGCCTATGGGCGTTGTTATTACTATTGTTGAAATTTCTCTCATTATTGTATCCCCTATTAGGATATCCAAACCTTTCATTATTGTTGCTATATCCTTTGTTTTGGTTTTCATTTGACTGTGCATAAAAGTTTTGAGTTCTCAGATGAGTGATCTCAGTGGTTAGTTTCCTTAACTGAGCTGATATTTCCTTGATATCATCTTTTTCTTCCTACGCTTTGGCTACTATGTTGTCTTGTTGTGGCTGGAAGAATGAATTACCATTGTTACTTTGTGTAGCATCCCAAGGTGCATGTCTAGGGTAAGGTATGATCTGACCATTACCCTGAGGAGGTACGATGCTAAGTGGAGGTACTTGCAATGGATTTGGCATGACAACTAGAGGCATCAGAGCTTCATTGGATTATGGTTGACCAGGATATGCAAGATATCCTAGGTTAGGGGTAAAACCAAGTGTTAACTATTGGTTAAATTTGATAGCTTCTTCAAAGGCCTCTGACAGGGTTGTGACAATAGGGTGTGCTCTCCTTATGAACATAGATGTTAGAGGATCTAGGGCTAAGTAGTAAATTGACCTAGCTACTTCATCACCTACATTATAAGGAGCAATTAATTTGGAGTACATCTTTTGGAACCTAGCATTAAAGTTGGAGATTAACTCTCCCTCAGCTCTTTTAATTGTAGCAAAAAGGTGATACATCATGGCTGCATCCACAGGTATCTTGAATCTTCCTTTAAAATCTTTCTCTAAATCAGTGCAAGAAGCTATGGAAGACTGAGGAAGACTAATATACTAGTTGTATGCCTCTTCTCCTAGGGATTATGGAAACAACCTACATGCTACATTCTAATGCTCTATCCAGGCTCTAAAACAAGCTTCCTTATAAGTTTGGATGTGATCGTCCGCATCTTGATAGGGGTGATATTTCAGACAAATCTTGTCTGGGTTCTTAGGTAAAGGATTGTAAATAACAAAAATACTTGTGGCTACTCAGTAACAAATATAGACATTGTAAGAGGTACCAGAGGTATTGCAGGTACTATTGGAGATACTGGAGGTGTTACAACAAGTACTACTGGAGATACTAGTGAATTCAGACCTAGAGGACTGTGATGAGTATTTGTTATACGTAGTCTGAGTCCAAAGATAGGCAGTTCTTCTAAAGGTCTAGTGGATCTCAACCTAGTACTAGGTCTGTGAGCCAGTGCTTCTTGATTTAGGATGAGCTTTGGATATTTTGACGCAATATTCACAAATATGTGGGTATTTATTCATCTGGAGTGGATATTTATGAACACTTGACCTAGGTGAAAATATTTTCAAAAAATGCAAATATGACTTGAATTTTTGGAATTCTAGACAATTGTTTGTAAAGATCAGGATAATTGACCACAAGGATGGGATATTTGTAGTTAGATTCCTCAAATTATCAAAGTTAGATGGAATCTTTGCACAAATACTCATGATTCAATGTATTGTTAAAAAATTTTAAAATACCTTTGCACTTGAGTGCGGGAAATGATATCCAGATGACAAATCCTTTAAATCAAGTTGCTCAGGCCCTCATTCTAGCACCAAAACTATTAATGATGATGTTAGTCATGACAACAATAGTAAAATTCACAAAGTAAACCTTATCTTTTAGAAAAGTACGATCAATTAAGGATGAATTAATGACTCCAAGTCTCTGTGGATTAGTTCATAATCTCTAACAATCTCTCAGTCAATTTGATGTGAATTATTGTTTTCCATTAGGGGCCTTATGCTTGATCTTGAAGTATTTGTTTCTTGATATGCAGATATTACTCTGTTTCACCGGCTCTATGTAAATTCTCAACAAATAATGTTAAATCCTACAATATTTAACCAAATTATACAGATATTTATGATAAGTTTGATCAATTCTTCTATCTATCACTCTCGCTAAGATGATTCATGATTATTCTAATTATTTCTTCTGAAACTATCATCAATTCACTTGAATTTGAACTAATCTTTACTTAATTTTGCTTCTACACTTCAAATTACTTTAAATAATGTGCCTATAAGAGATATTTTCATGATTCCTATCATTATTTATGATTATTTTCATGATATTTTCTATTCTGTATGAACTTCATCTAAATATGCCTATGATCTTCATGTATTTACGGATATCAACATATTTTGTGTTTTGCTTATCATTTTTCAGTGTTCTACAGTTGTGATGATGGTGATTTTATGGAATTTAAAGAAATTTGAAATTACATTCTAACTTTATTGAAATGAATGAAGTTCGGTCACTGATCCACATATATCCTTGATACTTTCATGAAGGAGAAGAAAATCAAACTATATTTTCACTAGGTCATTTCACAGCTACATATGATTGATGCAAATCTTTAAAGGAAAGGACAATAACAATATTCATAGACTAAAATACACTCCAAGGGATGCAACAAATCAAAGGACTATCAAGATATCATCTATTTACGATAATTTGTAATCACAAGTCTTCATCTTCATTCAAGTATGCAAAAGGAATATACATTTACAATTAACCTTGAGAATTGGTCATGACATTCAACAATCCAATCTCAATTAAGCTTCTAATAATTATACAAGGAGAAATCCACCTCCTTTTATAGAACAAGGAGAGGATGCAGTTAGAAAGGATCCTACGACCATGATTTATCTATTATAATCAATGGTTTACATTGCTTTGACCAAGTCAAAATACAAAATTCGTGGCACAAGCTGCCAGTTGACAACTTTCTATAAGACATAAATGGATATCCTCTAACTTTGGATTTGGTCAATAGGACATCTTCGTCTCTCTTTCTATCAGAGTGATCCTCTATATCTTCTTACTTAGATACCTATTCCTTGTGCACCAGCATTCCTTTGTCCAACTTCTTATGATAGTCACATGCCTGCACAAAAGTGTCCACCTAAAGCTTACTTATCGCCTGAGCTCCAATCTATTCCTCTAAGGATTTCATCATTGATGTTCTATTTTCTACTTGTTTATCATATGTCTTTACCTTCACATTTAGCTTTGACATCTCATCCATGAAATCCTCTGTGAATGACTTCACTGGATCCTCTACCACTTCTCTAAATTTATCTTTAAATGTCCTGATGGCTTTAACCATCTCTAGCATATCTTCTTCAACATCATCTTCCAACAATTCCTAGATAGCACCTTCATTTCATCTGCCAGCAGATCATGGATCTTGATCTACATATCCTTAACTCTAGTCATGCTTGTTTTCAACACCTCTAGCTCAAATTGTAACTCTGTAACCCAAATGTCTAGTAGAGGAAGGGTCATATTGGTGACAATCTTATTCTACAATTATTCTTCATCTGTCATCCACTTAGCTTCTTCGATCCTACCCAATGCATAATTACATTGCTTTATTCTTTTAAATTGGACAATGTGTCCCAATTAGACCCGGAAGTCCTTATTAACTTCTCCGCAGATGTCATAAATCTCATGAACCACTTGTTCATGACATGAGCCTAATGTTTATGAATGTCTAGACTTGTTATTTCTTCTTCACTGATCAATGTTAAAACCATGGGCTTCTCTGTAGCTTGTATAGTGGAAGCTAAGGTATCAAGATTCACTAATCCTTGGATAAACTATTGCAACTGAGCATTTTACTCTTTGAATTCTTTCTTTCTAGCTTTGAGTTACTTTATTTTGGACACTACAGCCTCAGTACTCTCAATATGCTCGTGAATTTCTTGTTCTCTAGTGACATGACCTAAGTCAATTTGTGTCACTTGGAATTCCTCTAGCTTGATTTCTCCTTTGGCCTTTTCCACCATGGGAACAATGACTTGAACTATCCTCTTTCCTATTTTAGGGTCTCTCTTTATTATGGAGACTACTCTAGCTCTCCTTTTAGACTTAGATGGATCAAGAGTAAATACAGATTTAAAGTCAAAAGGTACCTGTTGCTCTTGTGAATGGCCTACATTTGATGAAACTAATGATAATCTAGCTGATTGTGACCCTCCTTGATCTGGTTTCTCAATTTAAGAATCTTGTATTCCCTTATATTTATTGACTCCTTCATCACCAACAGGACCATGCACATTTTCTTACTACCTTTCATCCTGATCTTGTTGTGATGATATGACCCTTGGGTTCTCCACTTGTTGATCCTTATCCAAATCTATTTTATCCTCATCTTGAATCTTTTCTTGTTCTTGTAAGGGTTGATCTTTGCCTTCTGTATGCACATCTTTGGATATATCCTGAGCTTTCTCTTGTTGCATACTTTCCACTTGGACATTCTCAAGGTCCCTTATTTGCTCATCCTATCTAGGGATCTACATATGTTGCATTTGATCTCCCTTATCAATTTTACCCCTTGTATCCAAGATTGATCCTAATACAGGGTCCTCTTCAGATTCTTTCATCAAAGTATTTTGATGTCCTTGTTTATTTTTATCTCCTTGGATGTTTGCATGTGCTCCTTCTATTTGAGCATTATCACTCCTATCATCTACCTTCATTTTGATATTCTCTTCATGTATTTGGCTATATCCTTAAAAGCCTCTTCTTGACTTTCTTTTCCCTCAAGTAGACAAGTCAAATCTACCACTGCTGTGCTAGTCACATTTTCAATCAAAGTGTTTAGAGGCCCCATTTGTACCTCTATCTCAAGAGATTCTTCTCTTTCCATTTTATCCACATGTGATTCCACTGTTGTAGCTCCACCTATAGACTTTATATGCTGGACCATGGTCTCAATCGGGTGACAATTGGTGATGTCTTTCACTACATCATCGGTAAGGTCAATCATATCACTCAATGGAAAGGACCTTGTAGCTTCCTTCTCCATTGCTTGACTTCTAGCCTCTTGTGCTAACTCAGTTTTCACCTTAATTATCCCTTCTACATGTACACCATGTTGCAACTTCTTGACTACATTCAAGGATGGCTCAGTTGGTTGTGATATTGTTGCTGCTAGAGCTGATATTGCTCCTCTCATGTGAGGGCTTTGATTCCTGCTTTGTCTTGGCAAATTTACTCCCTATAGTAGATCCTTTTTTGTCCCCAACAATGTTTCAATTGGGACATGATCCTTCTCTTTATCACTCACATCTTCTATATCACCTCCCATTTGGCTAGGATCTCCTTCATCCAGAAGCTCTTCTTCTACAGCAGGTGCTTTGGACTTAGATATCGAGATGGTTGTCATAGGTGCACCCTTAAGAGGTGATGGTGGTGTATATACTAATGACACCTCTCTATTATAGGCTCATCTAAAGCTCCTGATGAGTTGAGCTTGGCTAACTTGGTCCCAAGGACCTATCTTTTTTGTACCAGGAAATCATCATATCTTGGTTCTGCTCTATCTTTCATCTTCCTCTTCTTGTCAAAAGTCACTGCAATACCTTTTGCTTTCAGCTCATTGACCTTCTTGGCGACCCAATTCTTTGTCGTAGCCATGACTTTCACAGTGAGGACATCTATTGATGTTTCATCTCTTTGTGTTAATTCTGGAGAAGAGATGGTGTCATTGTATATCTTCTTTTCCTCATATTCAGGATTCACATCATCACCATCCTTCTTGATTTGTGGAGGCACTTTCAGTTTCCCTATGGTCCTCATCTAATCTAATGTTAATCTTTGATAAGCTCATCATCACAGTCAGCCCAATAGTCTTCTAGATGTACACTGTGCTTGCATTTCTTGTTGAATCTATTCTCTACCCTATGGTATGGTTCATAATCCATAGCCAAAGGAAACACTTGCAAATTCAAGCTCTTGAAATCTCCCTCTGCATATTTACCATTGTCTGTAGGTACCAAGTAACAGTCACTCTATATAGGCAGCTTCCTATAAGGTTTTCCTTCTTCTTTGACATCTCCAATATAGGTAATTGTTGTCTCACCATCTCCATCAAGACTATCTTATCTGATGGGTACATCTGGAGCATGAATGGATGGCCATTGAACCCCTCCATTTGGATATAAGAATATGTCATGGCTTGAATGAACCAAGAACCGTATGGATTTATAAGCTTCATGGCTCCAACTAAAAACCTCTTGTAAGATCATCATATATTGAAATTCTAGGTTAAAATCAAACTTATACATATATTGAGGCAATTTTGAAGCCACCCTGTATGTGCTTGCTAGATCCTTCCATCCCTGGAAGATGACCTTTCTGTAGTTCTTTTGGTTTGCATCAAATTCCTTGGCCAAATCCCCTAGGTCTGGCACGTAGTCTTCTCTGGATACAAGCAAGTTAAATGCCTCAATGATGCTATTTAAAGATAAATTAGCATACACTCTTCCTTTTTTCTCCACTCTCCTAGTTACAACATTATAATTCGGCATACATGCGATCAAGAGGTCCAGAGCCTCAGTAGCATATGGGAATCCTGCTGCATAGTACATCCTAGATGTCACTATGTTCTTGAGTATGGGATGATCTTCCTGGGCATTTATCCTTGCCCTGAATGCTTCTATATCTATGTTCCTAGAGTAAGTATCCTCTGTGAAACCTTGTTTATTGCATACATTGTTTGATTTCGCGAACATGTCGTGTTTGAATTCTGCATCTTGCCTGTCCATCCTTGGTTGAGACATTTTTTTCCTACAAATCAAATGCACCAATCTCAAACGACAACATATATATATATACCTGTGGTTAGCATAAATCAACTATCCATGCTTTGAAAGAGGGCAAAACGTTAATATCTTACAAATTCAACCAGCCATTGCATAAACACTTCAAAACCTGTCATTTACCCCTTTCTCTAGCTAATCACAATATGATTTTATGAAATAACCCAATGGGCAAAGCTTTATATATACTTGTGAACACTTCCTTAACCTTTAATGGATGTATTGGTGATCCAATTGATGCACTAGACAAGGTGTTCTAACACAATCTCACTTCTTGCTCTAGTTCTGGTTCACAATAAGCTTATTTACAATAAAATTAGGGCTCTTGAATGCAATTATTGATTATGATGATAAATTCCCCTTTTAACTCAGCTAAATTGCAATTTTAGGGCTTATCAATGGTGTAGAGGAGATTTGATAGCCTCCTTCAATTAGATCACAGGAGATTGCTGCAGGTGTCCATTGGCATGAGTTCAAATTTAAATGCCAACAACTTTTGTATCACATTAAAAGCAAAAAGTGTGGGGAATATGAGGGTGGATATTTGGTGAGGAATATCCCTATGGATATCTGGGTGTGAAAATTTGGATGATGTAGGCACACGTCAGGTCAACCTCTGTTGACCAAAGATTCATAATCAGGTCACAATTCACTTCTAAAAGGTTGGGATGTCCATATGGACATGTGGTATTATGTTATTGGTCCAATCTAGGGCTTGGATATTATGTTAAGGTTGAGATATTATGTTTGCAAAATATCCATCCAATCAAAATATTTAGATGATGTCAGTAGGAAGAAAATCTTTCATCGTAGCATAATAGGGTGACGTCATCAGGATATGGATCTTAATACAAGGTTTGGATATTAGGTAATATCTAGATGACGTCGGTAGGTTTAGTGTTCTTCATAGAGCTAGGATGATGTGACATCATTAGGATTGGGATGTTATAATAAGGTCCAGATATTGGCTAGGCTAATATCCTTGCAGCTTAATATCTGGATGACCTTAGCATGTTCGAAGCTCCCTATAAGATAGGGATGACATGATGTCATTGGGACATGGATATTCTTGGTCAGGATATTAAGTTAAGACTAGGATGGTATTTTAATATCCATGAACATGACATTTGACCCTCTAAGCACTTTAAATTTGACGTCTGAACATTATTGGAGATCAGGATATTAAGTTAAGATTTGGACACTACATAATATGAATATCCAGATGACCCATTGACTAAACTTTGACCATGTGTAACTTCTTTAATTTAAAAAAATTTAGGGTGCTCCAAAAAGCAATTTTGCTTAGAATTTTGTGCTCTTTCATTTGGTAGGATCTCTGATAAGAAATTCAAAACCTAAACTTTTGACCAATCCTAAGGTCCTTATATGCACAGGATGACATCCTGACACATATCTACTATTGATTGTTTATCATATCGCCAAAAAGCAAGGGAGACAAGCAAGCCAAGCCAAAAGCAAAAAGTCAGGTCCCTATTTTGCTAAGGCAAAATGGGGTGTGTTGTGTAACCACACAACACAATGGTAAGCTTTGCTTTTGTTAGAGTATCCAAGGAAAATACCTTCATCACATCTTGCATCAAACTTTCCTAGTTCGTCATCTTTTCTTATATAACATTTGCTTCGAAAAACTTTGAAATATTTAGTAGTGGGAATCCTTCCATACCATAGCTCATAGGGTGTCTTTGTGTCATTTTCTTTCACCTGTACTCTATTTTGTATGTAGACAATAGTATGAATACTTCTCTCCAGTAGAATTTCGGTAGGTTTGCTTCCTTTATCATTGTCCTTGCAGCTTCTTGAACAATCATGTTCTTCCTTTCAACCACTCCATTCTGCTGAGAAGTTCTAGGCGCAGATAGATGCCTCTTTATCCCATGATTCTCACAAAACATGTTAAACTCATTAGAAGTAAACTCTCCACCTCTTTCAGACCTCAAACATTTGGTTTTCATATCTAATTCATTCTCAACCATTGCTTTAAAAGATTTAAACTTATCTAGGGTTTTTGATTTTTCCTTAAGAAAAGTGACCCAAGTCATTCTAGAGTAATCATCAATAAATAACATGAAATACTTGTCACCTTGAAAACTCCTTACTTTGGTAGAACCACACAGGTCTGTATGCACCAACTCCAATAATTTGGTAGATGAATGATCGTTGCTTTTGAAGCTTCTTGTTTGCTTTCCAAACTGACATTCCTTACAGACAACAATAATAGGATTTGTTAACTTTGGTAGATCTCTCACAGCTTGGACTGAACTTATCCTTACCAGTCTATCAAAGTTGATGTGACACAATCTCCTATGCCATAGCCAACTCTCACTGATCTAAGTCATAAGACAATAACTAACACCACCTTTGAGATGATAAACATTTCCACCTATCTTCTTTCTAGTAGAAATTATTATTCTGGAGCTTTTTCTGATCTCACATCCATCATTCTGAAACATAAGATTGTAACCCTTGCAACACATTTGTCCAACACTCAAGAGATTATGCTTTAAACCTTTGACATAAAGAACATCATCACTGTTATGCTTTCCATCAAAACTGATTGAACCTTTTCCACAAATCTTAGTAGCTTCATCACCACCAAACCTAACTACTCCACCATCAAATTTTTCAAGTTTAATAAACTTACTCTTATCACCTGTCATATGATTTGAGCATCCACTGTCAATGACCCAGTCATCCTTTTCACTCCTAGCATGAAAAGCATATATTACAGTGCCTTTAGGGTTAGTACATTCTTCTAGATTCTTTTCCTTCACACAACTTCTAGAGTTAGTAAAACCAGTTTCATATCTTATGGTATTAAATAGGCATTCATCATCATTATCATCTTAAAAATTAGATTGATCATCAAAAATGCTTGTATAGTAATTTTTCTTGAGCATCCTTCCTCTGTTTTCCTTATTCTGAATTCTGAGAGCTCTACTTGGACACCTTGAAGCATAATAACTTATTTTTCCACAACTGAAACATTTAAGGCAACTTACCACTGAACTTACTACTACCCTTTTTCATTCTTCTCACAAAGTTGGCTTCCACTTCATCAAAGTCTTCTGATTTTGATTCAACAGTCTTCTCTATTTTACCAGCTTTAAAAGTAGTCTCATCTTTTGGAGTTCCACTAGATGTGCCAAACTCTCTTATTTCAAAAGTAGTTAGTGTGCCAAGCAACTGATCTTTGGAAAATTTACTCAAGTTTTGTAATTCTTCAATAGCAGAAACCTTATGATTGTAAGCTTTAGGAAGAGTTCGCAGTACCTTCAATATTACTTCTTTATCATCTATATTTCAACCAAGTCCCTTGATGCCATTGACAACTTCATCCACCTTCTGTAAGTAGCTTGTAATGTTTTCATCTTTGGACATATGCATGGTCTCATAAGTGAGCTTCAAATTCTGCATTTTAGCCTTTTTAACCTTCTCATCTCCTTCATAGACACTTTCCAATCTTTTCCAAATCTCATTAGCAATTTTCAAATTCACAACTTTCACCAACTTAGAATTAGTAAGTCCACTTAAGAGAGCATGTTTTTCCTTACCGTCTATTTCAATAGCTTTGATTTCATCTTCATTATTTACACCATTCTCAGGTATAGTGTAATCGGACTTGACGTATTTCTAGACCTCATAACCAAGAGAAATTAGAAAGGCTTCCATCCTTACCTTCCAGAGTGCATAATCTGATCCATCAAACAAGGGAGTATCTTTCTTGTGCACTATCCCAAATCTACCTCAAGTTGTTAATCTTTCTTTAAAGGAACCTTGCTCTGATACCAATTGTTGAAGGCACAAGACAACTGAGAAGGGGGGGTGTATCACTTGTATCACAAACTTTTAACCCTCATAAAAATAATCACATCCACATGAGTTCACTTAAAACCTTAATCTATTATGAAGTATAAACATTAAAAGCAAATATCGACACCATGCACAAGAGAACACTAGATTTTTATGTGGAAAACCCTAAAAGGGAAAAACCACGGTGAGGATTAGCTCACAATATAATCTAGTAATAATACCAAGTTACAAAAGGCTCACTACAGGGGACTCACTATCCAAGTGGACTCACTACCCACTGAGAAAGAAAGAAAGAAGAAAAGAATGGCTCACTGCCAGACTTTGAACTGATATAGTTGCATCTAACCTATGCATGGAGTTTAGTTCCAATGAAGCTCATTATGCACCACAACATACACAATACCTTCGCAGCATCACAAAAAATTGTAGACACCTTCTTCTCACTGCATCTAGTAGCCTAACACATGAAATCCCTTGTTGACTTGATCAAATTCAAATCACAACATCATATCCCCCATTCTCACACATGCATCCATGAATCCTTGACATTTATTTATACCATCATTACCTTTGAAACAATCTTCAAGGTCGGCAACACAATCTCCAAGGTCGACAAACACACAATATTTGAATTAGGTCTGGACCTAAACATTCCACAACACAAGGGAATGAAGTAAAACCACTCTATGCATACCCAAATCTATCTAGACATGCTACACAACACTCACATAATCACCAAATCAACTCCTCAATCAACGCAAATATTCAAGGTCTGCCAAACAGTGTAAACATAAGGAATTCTTGATCACATTCTTCCACGATTAGAATCATAACTTGTGGACCATACATAGGGTTTTAACATAATCTAGAAACATCCACAAACATCTTGAAGTCACCTGGAAACCAACAAATTCAGCCACAACAACTTTCACCTGAACACAACAACACTGTCCAACTCTATCACACAATAAATTGCTTTTCAAAGCACCAAATCACAAACCTTTTGGAAGGAAGATAGGTAAGATCCTTATGAACACATAACTAGAATTGTAGTGCTTGAAACCTTTCTGTGGAGGAGTGCGAAGCAAAATACTTTCTCCTAGACACCTCTGCACAACTCAGAAACACTGTCAAATATTGTTCTCAAACTGGTGAACATAACTTTCACTACACAACAATCTGGAGCACCAAATTCTGGATTTAGCATCTTCAAACACTTCTTGACAACATATACAAACTACACACTTAGATCTCCATCATAGAATAAATGTGGAGCAAAAACTTGAACATCACTTTGTAAGTCAGAAGACTTCTTCAACACACTATTTCCAGTATTAATCAAATTTTCTCAAAAGCACTTGGAAACTCAATATCAAAAGCATATTCTTAACATATTCAATACTTCAACACAACAACCAAACCACATTGAGCAAGACAACTTAATAAAACAACAACAACTTCATCAGAAGACACAGTTGGCACCAATGACAACAAAAGCATGTTGACATCAATGACAACACCGATTAGCACATACTTGCAACATTACCATTATATATAGTTTTCACTAAGCATAGTTGTTTACTGAGAGGATTTGGTGCTAGGGCCTTCTTGATCTATACCTTCCAAAATTTTTGCATGTGACCTACATATCTATAAGAGAAGCATCAAAGGGGAGGAATTCATAATCTAACTCCTACGTCTAGGTTACTAGAGAAGAGACTAGCCTTATTTCCTACTTGATGGGTTCATTGAGATTAATTTTAATATAGATGTGGAAAAAGTTACCAACTCCTTCATGACCAAGAAGTCAGACTTGAATAAATATGTTCCTAGTTTGTTCATTATCTCCACTAAAACCTTGTTTGACTAATATTTTTGTGGCAGTTTGTATAATCTTATCCATAGTGTAACCTCCCTATAAACATTCCTATATTTCTCATGAACCATGGATCTCCTTTGAGAATTTTATCCCTATCCCCCTTTATTTGGAAAATAATCTATAGAAACTATATGGATAGTAAGATAATTTCTAGTCTCCAGTAGTTTGCCCAATGTTTCCCATCAATAATTTTATCTTTTCCATTTGGGCCAATCCTACTGAATTTTAAAATTATTGTAGTTTTTTACAATTCTTCTATTGGTGAATCCAACATTTCATCTAGTATACTTTGTTGCAAGTATGAGCCTAACCAGTGTTTTCATTGATGTCAACATACTCCTGTTGCATTGATGATAAGGATTGGATGAGCTGTGTGCTGAGGATATTGAGAAAATTAGTCCTAATCAGAAACAGAGAAGAACAGTAAAGACAAAGATCCTAGTTAAGATGAAGATCAAAGGGTGCACTTCAAAGGGTTTGTATATATGTGTCTTAAGATGATCTAGTAAAGATTTTAGAGGTCCACATGAAGACCTGAAGAAGTTATGGCCACTTAAGTAAAACCGGTTCCGGCAGGCATTTAGAGGTGATAGAGTGACACAGATAGGTCCGGTGAGATCCAGAAATGCAATATCCTATTTTTTGGATTTGATGGAGTGTTTAGGAAGCCAATGTGGATTGACAACTCAATTGGTTCGTGGTCTGGAGGTCCGAAAGCATCTATTCCAATATGATAGTGATAACAGACTATGTTCTTGAGGTTCTGGATGAAGGAGAGAATGATTTCAGTAGGCATAAGTAGTGTGGATGTTCTTGGTGATTCAGGCAAGCTTATGGAGGTCTTTGGATTGTGTCCAGTTTGTGTTGGTGGTCTGCATTGAAGATTGAGCTCACAATTAAAGATTTATTTCCGGATGATGATGTTCTTCTTTAGTCTGGCTGACCAGATGAGTTACACATCATGCAGATGATCTGGAAGGTGTCCTGTGAAGAATAGCATGTTCCCAAAGAAAGATTGAAGTCTCAGATCTGTGTAGCTGACAGCATGATGATTCACGTGAAGTCCTTTTGTAATAAGTCATGTTGTATTTATGTACTTTCTCTATAATGTATGCCGACTTTGATGATAATTCCTAAGTCGATGTCTTGTATAAATAAGGAGTTGTAAAGTCATTTCAAAGTGTGAACAAGTGTGATGAGAGTGTGGTAGAGAGGCAAAAAGCAAAAAGCAAAGCAGAAGTGTTGGGCTTAAATAGAACTGACTCAAGCATGGTGAAGATGCTATTCTTCAGTTCAAGTATGTAATACTTATTATTCTGTAGATAGTGTGTCTCCTATAGGCAGTGGGCCTCTTGTGAGCAGTGTGTTCAGGTAGTGAGCCCTAATTGGGATGTGCCATTTTGTTCTTTCTATTCTTCTAATAGAGAATACAATCTTGGGTTAGTCACCCCATGGTTTTTCCCTTAACTGGGTTTTCCACGTCAAAAATCTTGGTGTCATATGTGTTGTTGTGTTTCTGCTCTTGAATTGTTGCATTACATTTCCATGATTGATTTATTATTATGCTGCTGAATTAAGAAGAAAATTTAAGTGATCAATTGAAGGAAAGTTTTGGACAACTGATTCACCCCCCCTCTCAGTTGTCTATCTTTAATCTAACAATTGGTATCAGAGCTAAGTTCCTCTAAGAGATCTTAACTGCTTGTGGAGATCCAGGATGTTGTCCTACAAGAAGGATAGTCCGAGGTTTGATGGAACCAATTTCACTCTTTGGAAAAGTCGCATGGAATGTCACTTACAATGTATGGGAATGTAGTATTAGATCATGGCTTCAAAGAAGTATACTCCTCCACATAATGGTCTGAGAACTGTAGATGAAATCAGAGATGCTAAAAATAATTTGCAGACTAAAGAAGCTCTTCTAAGTGCCTTGTCTGATTCAGATCTAACAAATGTTGTTGACTTACAAACTGTGTTTGAGATTTGGGAAAAAATGGAACTTCTGCATGAAGGAGACAAGTATGTTAAATGTGCGAAGCTACAAAGTCTGAAAGGAAAATTTGAAATCTGAAGATGAGAGAAGATGAAAATATCACTACATTTATGCCAAGAGTAAATGAGCTTGTTTGTGGCATTAGATGTGCTGGTGGAGTCTTGGATGAAGATGAGATTGTTGGCAAAGTACTCAGATCCCTTCCTAATTCCTACAAATACAAGGTTGCTGCTATTGAAGAATTTAGATCTATTTCAAGTATCACAAGAGATCAATTGGTTGGTAAATTGGCTACATTTGAATTGACTGAGTTTGGAGATACCCCCACCCCCCAAGACTGAATCTGCATTCAAAGCTAGTGCCTCTATTAAAGGAAAACAAAAGTTTGATCTGGGAGAGAACTCCTCAAAGAAACTATCATGGTATGAGAAAATAAGAAAAGCCCTGGAAGAAGATGAAGTAGAAGCTGCTCAACTTGAAGTCCTTATTGCAAAAAGACTGCCACGAGGATCTGGTAAGTATGAAGGGAAATTACCTTTTAAATGTTTTAACTGCAACAAGATTGGTCATTTTGCCTCAAGATGTCCGGAAAGATTTTCAAGGCCAAACCTTAACAGATCAAGGTTCCAGAATAATTGTTACTATATTCATGAAGATGATGATAATGGAGTAACAGATGATGAATTAGAAACAAGAGACAAATCCAGAAGTGACAGGGTGTTTATTGCCATCAAGGAAGAAGATCCAATGCCCTCTGAATTTGTCAATCATAAAATTGTAGAAAAAGTTCTGGCTGCTCAAGTTGAAGAAAAGGATGATTGGGCCATTGACAATGGATGCTCTCACCATATGACAGGTGACAAAAATAAGTTCATAGATTTGGAAAGGTATGAAGGAGGAGTGGTGAAGTTTGGTGATAATTCTGCTGGCAGAATCAGAGGTAGAGGAACCATTTCTTTTGATGGAGAGAACAAAACTAGTAATGTACTGTATGTTGAAGTTCTGAAGCACAATCTTCTTAGTGTTGGACAGTTAGTGGACAAAGGCTATGATCTCCAATTCAAGAATGGAAAATGCAAGATCTTTGAAAGTTCTGAAACAGAGATTGCATCCGGTACTCAAACTAAAGGTAATATCTTCCACTTGGTTGGTATTGGTAAAAGTTGCTTATTTGTTCAAATTGATCAGAGTTGGTTGTGGCATAGAAGAATGTGTCATGTGAATTTTGATAATATCATCAAGATAAGCAACACTCAGGCTGTAAGAGATCTTCCAAGATTGGTAAAACCTACCAATAGTTTGTGCAAGGAATGTCAGTTGGGCAAACAAAGTAGAGTCTCATTCAAAAGAAAGGAACAATCCTCTACCAGATTATTGGACATAGTTCCTACTAATCTATGTGGTTCGGCAAGAATCAGGAGTGTGCAAGGTGATAGATACTTCATGTTATTAATTGATGACCATTCCCAGATAATGTGGGTAACTTTTCTGAAAGAGAAATCAGAAGCTCTTGAGAAATTCAAAATATTCAAAGCTATGGTAGAGAATGAAACTGGATTAAAATTAAAATGTCTGAGGTCTGATAGAGGTGGAGAATTCACATCTGGTGAGTTCATAGAATTTTGTGAGAAACATGGAATAAAAAGACAGTTGTCTACTCCTAGGACTCCACAGCAAAATGGAGTAGTGGAGAGAAAGAACTAGACCATCTAGGAAGCATCTAGAACCATGATGATGGAAGCAAATGTTCCTCAGATCTATTGGAGAGAAGCTATAAGCACTGTAGTCTATACTCTCAATCGAGTACAGGTCAGAAGCAATACCAGTAAGACTCCCTATGAACTTTGGTTTGGCATTACTCCCACTGTGAGGTATTTTAGAGTCTTTGGTAGAAAATGTTACATTAAAAGAGATGAAGATCTAAGAAAATTTGATGCTAGAAGTGATGAAAGAATATTCTTGGGTTATTCTACTCAAAGCAAAGCATACTATTGTTATAACAAGAGATTAAGGAAGATTGTTGAAAGTACAAATGTGAAGGTTGATGAAGGTGTTGAAAAACCCTCAAGGTTTTATGAATATGATGAAGATGACCAAAATGATGTTTTTGCTCAAGAAGTCCAAGCTCCCTCTGAAATTCAAATTCAGATTGATCCGGTAAATTAGGAAGAAGAGTTAAGTTTAAATGAACCTGTTCAAGAATCAGAAGTGCAAGAAACTCCCAAAGTTCCCAGGTATATAAGACTGATCGCTCTGAAGATCAGATCATAGGTGATAAAAGAAAAGGTGTACAAACAAGAAGGATTGCTCAAGATTCAGAAGAGTATTGTATGATTTCAAAGATTGAACCTAAAACAGTGAATGAAGCTTGCAATGATGAAAATTAGACTAAAGCAATGGAGGAAGAGCTGATGCAAATTGAGAAAAATCACACTTGGGATCTTGTTCCCAGACCTGAAAACAAGAATGTGATTGGAACCAAATGGGTCTTCCGTTATAAATTGAATGAAGATGGTGAAGTAGTTAGAAACAAAGCTAGATTGGTCTGCAAGGGTTACTCCCAAGTAGAAGGAGTTGATTTTGAAGAAACTTTTGCTCCGGTGGCAAGAATTGAAGCAGTCAGATTATTTCTTGCTTTTTCTACCTTCAAGGATTTCAAGGTATATCAGATGGATGTCAAGTCTGCCTTCCTAAATGGTGACTTGGAAGAAGAAGTTTACATTGAGCAACCAGATGCATTTCAATTGTTTGATCATGGTGATATGGTCTGCAAATTGAAGAAAGCACTGTATGGACTCAAGCAAGCCCCAAGAGCCTAGTATGAAAGATTGGATAAGCATATTTTGAAGATTGGTTTCAACAAGGGTACTGCTAATAGTAATTTGTATTTCAAAATTGATCATGAAAATATCTTGATTGTTGAAGTGTTTGTTGATGATATCATTTTTGGAGGAAGAGATAGTATGTGAAAAACCTTTGCAAATCAAATGAAAAGTGAATTTGAGATGTCCATGTTTGGGGAAATGAATTTCTTCTTGGGTCTGCAAATCACTCAAACAAAGAAAGGAAACTTCATTTCTCAGACCAAATATGTGAAAGAACTGCTGAAGAAATTTGGATGGAAGACTCAAAACCAATGAATACTCCCATGGCAACTGGATGTAAATTGAGCAAAGATGATGACTCTCCTAAGGCTAATCAGAAAAAGTACAGGTCAACGATTGGAGGACTATTGTATCTCACTCAAACTAGACTTGACATTATGAATGTTGTTGGTCTTATTGCTAGATTCCAAGCTGATCCTAGAGAATCTCATGTCATGGCAATCAAGAGCATTTTTAGATATCTAAAAGGAACAGTTGAGTATGTTTTGTGGTATCCTAGAGATCATGATTTCTCTCTTCATGCATATACAGATGCGGATTGGGCAGGAGATGTGGATGACCAGAAGAGCACCAGTGGTGGAGCATTCTTTTTAGGGAAGAGATTGGTTTCTTGGCTAAGCAAGAAACAAGAGGCAATATCTCTATCCACTGCAGAAGTAGAATATATTGCAGCAGCAGGTAGTTGCACTCAAGTATTGTGGATGAAGCAAATGCTACGGGACATCAGAGTGGAGTATAAGGAACCTATCACAATCTTCTATGATAATTCAAGTGCAATAAACATATCAAAGAATCTGGTGTTGCATTCAAAGACTAAGCACATATCCATCAAGTTTCACTTTTTAAGAGAGCAAGTGAACAAAGATGAAGTCAGATTGGAGTTTGTGCCTTCCAAGGATCAGATTGCAGATATTTTTACTAAACCTCTACCTAAGGACTCTTTTGAGTATCTCAGGGAGAAGTTAGGGGTTATTGCCCCTCCAATTTTAAATTAAGGTGCACTGATGTGCATCAGTCTGGTGGATATCACAGTCATATCTTGTGGTCCAGATTGATGTTTGGGAAGCTGCTACTTAGGGGGAGTAGCTGATATGTTTTTGAAGTAATGCAAGTATGTGCCCTTTGCCATTAATGTCAAAGGGGGAGAGAAGACATGTGAAAAACAAGTGGTTGCTGATCAAAGGAGGAGTAGTAAAGGAAGAGAAGACATGTGAATGGTTGTTGTTGATAGGGGGAGTTGTGACAATATGGAGAAGTTTTTATCTTGATGGTTAAAACAATTTTTCACATCATATGTTGCCATCAATGACAAAGGGGGAGATTGTTGCAAGTATGAGCCTAACCAGTGTTGTTATCGATGTCAACATACTCCTGATGCATTGATGATAAGGATTGGATGAGCTGTGTGTTGAGGATATTGAGAAAATTAGTCCTAATCAGAAACAAAGAAGAACAGTAAAGACAAAGATCCTAGTTAAGATGAAGATCAGAGGGTGCGCTTCAAAGGGTTTGTATATATGTATCTTAAGATGATCCAGTAAAGATTTCAGAGGTCCGCATGAAGACCTAAAGAAGTTATGGCCACTTAAGTAAAACTGGTTCCGGTAGGCATTCAAAGGTGACAAAATGACACATATAGGTCCGGTGGTATCCGGAAATGCAATATCCTATTCTACAGATTTGGTGGAGTGTTTAGGAAGCCAATGTGGATTGACAACTAAATTGGTTCGTGGTCCGGAGGTCCGCAAGCATCTATTCCAATATGACAATGATAACAGACTGTGTTCTTGAGGTTCTGGATGAAGGAGAGAATGATTTTAGTAGGCATAAGTAGTGTGGATGTTCTTGGTGATTCAGGTAAGCTTGTGGAGGTCTTTGGATTGTGTCCAATTCGTGTTGGTGGTCCGCATTGAAGATTAAGCTCACAATTAAAGATTTACTTCCGGATGATGATGTTCTTCTTTAGTCTAGCCGACCAGATGAGTTACACATCCTGCGGATGATTTGGAAGGTGTCCTATGAAGAATAGTGTGTTCCCAAAGAAAGATTGAAGTCTCAGATCTGTGTAGCTGACAGCATGATGATTCACGTGAAGTCCTTTTGTAATAAGTCATGTTGTACTTATGTACTTTCTCTATAATGTATGCCGACTTTGATGATAATTCCTAAGTCGATGTCTTGTATAAATAAGGAGTTGTAAAGTCATTTCAAAGTGTGAACAAGTGTGATGAGAGTGTGGTAGAGAGGCAGAAAGCGAAAAGCAAAGCAGAAGTGTTGGGCTTAAATGGAACTAACTCAAGCATGGTGAAGATGCTATTCTTCAGTTCAAGTATGTAATACTTATTATTCTGTAGACACTGTGTCTCCTGTAGGCAGTGGGCCTCTTGTGAGTAGTGTGCTCGGGTAGTGAGCCCTAATTGGCATGTGCCATTTTGTTCTTTCTATTCTTCTAACAGAGAATACAATCTTGGGTTAGTTACCCCATGGTTTTTCCCTTAACCGGGTTTTCCATCTCAAAAATCTTGGTGTCATATGTGTTGTTGTGTTTCTGCTCTTGAATTGTTGCATTACATTTCCATGATTGATTTATTATTATGCTGCTGAATTAAGAAGAAAATTTAAGTGATCAATTGAAGGAAAGTTTTGGACAACTGATTCACCCCCCCCTCTCAGTTGTCTATCTTTAATCTAACATACTTATGTTTGGGATAACTTTGGATACATAAATATTTACATTAAAGGAAGAGACATGATGCAATTTTTCCTTTGTTGATTGGGGGAGCCTAGAAAATGGTTCCTTTGAATTAATGTTCAATGCCTTCCTATCATTCCTCACTTTCTTACCATCTTTTTTTGCATTAATGCTTTCCTCCATGTGCCTTCCACTACTTCTCTACCCTTTTTTGCTTCTCATTATATATATGAGGAAGCATAAACTAGATTTTTGATGGAATTCCTAAGGAGTTATATGATCTCAATGAAAAGTGTGTTAGGATTAGTGTGCTATTCACTTGCAATCCTATGTCTAATTTTGTTTTCACCAAAAACCTTCCAGAGGGCATAACTTTTGATCGAAATCTTAGATTTTAGTGATTTTTAAAAAAATTGAATATCTCAATGAGATGAATGCATTAAGTAGACTAAAGATTAGTTTGGAGATCATTAAAACCTTCAAAAACCCCTCAAAATGTGAGAAAATGAGCTCCATAGTTTCATAGTTCAATAATTGAGAAAAATAAAAAGTGTAAGAGGCAGACATGAGATATTTTTGTAATGAGATTAAATAAGGAGGTCATGATAAAAAAAATAATAGCAAGAGTTACATTGGGAAGAGTGGAGCATCTATCATAATTGGTTAGATCCATGGTAGTTGGCATCTTCATAATAGAGTGCTAGTCTTGGGAGTGGTGCCTAATAGGAGTTATGAGGTCAAAGATGCTATCATTAATTTGTTTCTATATTTGGTACATGTTTCAATACATAGTGTAGTGTGCATTTTTTTCTTATAGACCATGGTTTTGTTGGCCACTAGTTTATTAAAACCACTTGTGGTTTCCTATTTCCTTTTGATTTATATATTAATTCTATGAGATAGAGGTTATATACTATTATGTTGGTGAAGTGATATTAAGTAGTTGGAATGTTATTAGACTAAAGAATATTGAGTGGATTTTATTGGTGTAATTTTGTTCTTAAGATTAATACAATCTTAGATCTATTTGGTGGTGTATTTTTTATGAAAGGGTTTCTCCATGTAAATCTAGAGTTTATATGTTTTGAATGTTTTTGTTTTCTCCTCCATGGATTATTTCATTAATATTATTTGGTTTATCATATGCTTGATCATATTTAAAGCACCATTGGTTAATATTCCTATTGTATATGTTTACATTGTATTCAATTTTTGGTATTAGATCTATGACTTGATTTATAAGGGGATACTTTTTGGAATTATCATGGATTTTTTGTGGTTGTAGTGGCACTATTTTTCTATTAGTTTTGTAGATTTTAGTGTGGTTAGAGAAACCATCACAAGCACATCCCATTGAGAGATTGAAAAGTTTAATGGCTCTAAGTATGAGCTATGGAAAACAAAAATGAAGGATCTCTTGGAATAAACATATAAGTGGAGAGTGGTTGCAAATGAAGGAAAACTTGTAGAGATGTCTGATGAAGATTGGAGAAAGATGGATAAAAGGTGGGGGGAACCATACAGTCATGTATTATATATTCCATTCTATTAGATGTCTTAGAAGAGGCTAATGTATTTAGTCTATGGAAGTGAATTAGAGAGATATATTAAATAAAGAGTCTGTAAATAAACATTATTTAAAAATAAAATTATATTCCTTAAAAATTAAGGAAGTATAATTTATCCAGGCATTTAAATTCTTTTAATCTCATGTTGAGTCAGTTAGGTAGTATTGATGTTATCCTAGAAGAGGAGGATACGTGCATTTTTTACTTTGCTATAGGTCTTAGGAGAAACTAATTATTACATTGAGTGGTTCTATTATAGATCCCAAAATGGATTCCCTTGTTACCACTTTTTTAAGTGAAGAAATTGTTAGGAAAAGGGTGTGTTATACACCTTGCATAAAATTGAAATATTTTAATATATAAAATAAATATTTATTTGTGGTGCATCTTAGAGAATGTGTTTAGCCACATTAAATATTTAGTTGAGTCCACTTGTAAAGTTGTATGTAACATTGGGTTAGTTATTTTATGTGTGGGAGACATAGAATAATTAATTAATAGTTGAAAAACTTCGTATCAACAATTAAATGAAGGGTCAATGGTTTTGTGTACTCATGGTTTTGAGACACATGGTTTTCCCAATACCACAAGTTGTATTTGTGTGAGCTTGAGTCTATAAAAGCAAGCACATGGTTAGTGGTTTGGGTTGGCTAGTTGAGTGGGCTGTCATTGTATTGAGTTTCTCTTGTGAGTGCATATCATGTGAAACATGGCATGAGATGTGTGGTTACATGCTTGGACACATGGAGGATGCATTGAAGGAGCTTAATGTTTCAAAAGTGTTCACGAGACTCTATAAGTGCATTACACTATTTTATTGCTAAATAATACATAAAGTATGGATTCTTTTAGAGGCTGGGTTTGTTGCCTCTTGAGGGTTTTCCTAGGATATATATTGTGTCACCTTGTGTTATGATTGTCTATTCTTTTGGCATGGTGGATTCTGGTTTATCATGGTTAATATTTGTTTGCATTTTCTCTCTCATGGGGTTATATGGAAAGGTTCTTTATTGTTGTATTTTTCCTTTCATAAATGAGGTGGATATCCAAGGATTAGGGTTCCAAGGACACATTCCATGTATAGGGTAGGACCAAGGAAAAAGGTAGTAAGAAAAAGGGGGATAATGAGATGCCTAAGTCAAAAGGATGGTTTAAAATCCTTAGTAAGAGTAGAGTTAAATCTTGGAATTACCATGCAAAGAAGGAATGTAGAAATAAGGAGTGTTCTAAAGATTCCTTTAATGATAACCTTTGACAATAATATATTTATAACTTTATATAATGTTTAATATGAAAAAGGGGATAAGACAATGGCAATGGGGTTTTAAAGGTTTATCTTGATCCTCCTTTCACCACTAAACATTAAAGGACATTCAATCGAGTAGAGAACTCTATTGCAGATCTCATGTCACTTGGAACATAGGGGAAGATTGGAATTGTGCGAATTTGTTCTTCAATTAAGTTCAGTTATCCTCAAAACCCTAATTTCGTGAAATCGTAAACAAATAGACAAATTATGGAAAATGATCACACATAGATATATCAAATGACAACCAAATACATACCAGATTTTGAAGTTCTGTGTGTGGAAAAGTCGGGGACTAATGAGCGGGCACCCTATTCCAGTGTACCTACTTTTGTCAGGATCTCTAAAGAATGTCTGCAACTTGTTCCTACTATCACAGAGATTTCACCACTTTAGAATCCAGAGGACTAATGAGTGGGTCTCAAGTCCAAGCCCTAGTTTTAATCTCAAATATGCAATTTTGACAATCTACATTGCTCTCCTGCAACTCCACTTCTTTCACTTCTAAAACCTATAACCTGCAATCACATAAAATGGGTTGAGGGTTGGGGTGTTTAGAGGCTTGCCTCAGTCAAGCCCCAGAGAGACATTCAAGTCTTCCGAACACCTTTATCAGATAAAGAGTGTGTATCCCTAAAGGATAGAGGCAAAATTCAAAATGATAAATGATGGAAAACATAATTGATATCACCATGTAGTGTAGATCTCACATAAATGAAGGCTCTTCAATCACATGAGAAGATGAAGCCAAATCTACAATCACAAACATAATAACAATGCTCTGTTCTTGCAACAATGAATAAATTGAAATCACAAGTATGCCAAAAGTTCACAATCATCTTCTTATTTACAAATGAATCACTAATCATGCTTATATATGCAACTACAAACATTCCTGCTAAGAATTTCGTAATTCAAACTTGAGATGTCAGCATAGAACCTAATAATGGTCATAAAATTGACACACAAAAATAGGTCCTAACCTAAAATAGGGCAGGACTAGGGAACGACTGCCCAATTCCTTCCCCTCTATTTCAGGCAAGATTTATGTCAAGCACAACCCCTAGGTCCCATTTGCCATGAAATGTCAGGGTTTTCTCATTGGGAGTCACCCTTAACATGCAAGATGACCTAAATACATTCTAAAGGACCAAGAGCTAAACCTTAAGAGGGAAAATCCCCCAAGGGGACATTTTCTGATGTAACATTTAGCCCCCACTTTAATGTATGTATAAATGAAAGGCCAATACATGCATTAAAGTACGGTCAACAAGCACAATAAACACGCCAAGCACGGAGAAGACACGCCAATTACAATTAAGATAGTAACAGGCACGTAAAACATGGAGAAGATAGTTACAGTCACACAAAACATGGAGAAGACATCATTGAAGACCCATAAAACACAATGAATATATTGACTGCAATGATTATTTTCTTTTTCATTTTCTCATATATGAAATACAAATGCAAGTACAAGGAAAGTAAACACAACCCAAAATGCAAGAGGGACTCATCACCACCAGTCTTTAAGACTGCATATGGGGTAACAAACACACAAAACAAATCTCAGAGTGTAGGAGGGACTTGTCACCACTAGTCTTTAAGATTGCACTTGAGAATAAACATGCCATATAAATCAAGTACGCCAAACAAATCCCAAAGCATAGGAGGGACTCATCGCCACCAGTCTTTAAGACTATGCTTTGGAACAAACATGCCATACACACACACATAGAAGACACAAAGAAAACATGATAGACAAGCGATGGAAGAAACCTATTGCTAGGTACGTAGCCATATTAGGCACATTGCAGGCACACACTGACGATTGGGCTTCACCACAACAATCACCGAAGACATGCTTAAGGGTTAGGATAGTCTCAGATCTGCTCCCTGCTTGCTTAGAGGACTTTCTGAAAATGACAAGATTGTACAAACTCCTTGAGAAATACACCATCCCCACCTTGCACGGAGTGCTTAAAACAAAAAAGGATATGCACAATATCCTGTCACTACAGAGGGCTTAAGTGATTGTAGTAGATTTCAAGCTTTACAAACACACTTTGCTAGCATCTAAATTAGATAGCTTACCTTATATATGCCCTCACATTAAGGTGGTTGATATCATGTATCGATATCAAGCAAGTTAAGGTAGGAAGAAAACACACAAGGGAACATGAGCTCTCACAAAGCCCATGCCCCTCGGAGGTGACATGTACTTTATGATCGCTAAATGTTCCCACAAACACACAATTTCTTGCAAGAAAAGGTGTTAGCATCCATATAATCATGATAAACAACAATGCATATGATCATTCACATAGAGAGCTGAGGTTATACTATGGATTCAAAGACCGAGTATAACCGTGGGGCTATACTGTAGAAATCTCAAAACTGAGTGTAACCAAGGTGAGATTCAAATATAAACAAGGTGCACAGAGCAATAGTATTGTTATGGTTCATTAGTGCAATAAGACATCAAAATCACACAGAGTGATTCTACTAGCCAAGAATCAAATAATATATATCAACCCCATCATCATGTATAGGCTAGGTCCATTTTTTTATTTCTCGCTGAAGGGACATTTGGTCCATATCAGTATAATATGTTTTTCATCATCCACTAGCTAGGTAGAACCACTAGAGGAAGGGAACCAAGAAATCAAGAGAGGAGAAACAAGTGACTTAGGGACAGTCATGTAGGAAGGTGCCCCCAAGTCACCAACCACAATGTTATGTCCATAAGACACAACACTCAATAATGAAAATAAAGGAGAAGCAATATAGAAGAATGATGATACAAATAAAAGAAGGGTCACAACAGAGGTGGTCTCTCGGTATCCTTGACCTTACAAGAGTATCAAGGGTCATCCCAGGAGGCCTAAATAACACATAACACATCACAAGAGAAACACAACCTAGAGGGGAGGTCACATACATGAGCCGATCATGCTACCGCATAGGTGACCACCATGGTTAGAGATAATTACCTATAGGGACAACCGAACTAACTATTGTATTGGATCTTGATCTTTACCTTAATGGTTAAGGCTTTATCCCTTCTTCTCTCTTCCACATTTTTATGAGTTTTTAAAGGTATCCTTGTAGAAAGGTTGTCTATTGATGATGGTAGAGAGGGGATATTGCAATTTTTCATGTTAATTAAATGGGGTGATGTAGGAGATTTTATAATTCTCTTTCCAGTTGATTTAGGTTGTTGAGGAACCCTAAAAGTGCCCATTTCAGTCCATATATAGGGTACATTGGAATACCTTGGGTTTGAGGGATAGTTTGTTCTTCAATGTTGTGTGAAATTTCATTGTTTTCCAAGGTATGTGAAGGTTCAGGTAAAGGTGCATGATCTATTTCTTTCTTTAAGATGTAGTTGAGAAGTTCTTGAACATCGGGTGCTAAATTTTTATTTTCAGCAGGTTGAGGCAAATGTTCACAAAGGGAATTTGTATCATCCAATGCTCCATCCTGGCCAGGGAGGGAAGGAAGGAATGGTAGAGTAGTTTGAATAAATGTATCAATGATGTCTTCTTCTTGTGCCAAAATATCCTCACCAAGTGGGGTTATGTTGGGACAGCTCTCTTTATTAGATGAATCACCCATTGCTATATCATTCTCATAGGTTTCAAAAAGAATGTCCAATATGTCATCATGAAACGAAGGGAGAGAGGGAATTATTTTTTCACTACTACTTTACCCATGGTTGTTTTCAGAAATGAAGTTAGTGAGATTTTCCAAGATTGAAGGGAAAACACCCATGATAGTGAGAAAGGTTTCAAAATAGGCTATTGTTCGAAGGATATCACAGGTAGTGCTTACAGACAAGTCAATACCATAGATGTATGCTATTTGATGCAAGACTTGAGGATGTTTATCATTGAATTTGCAAAAATTATCATAATTCATAATGTACTCAAATAAATCTTCCAAAGATGAATGACGAGGAGAATCCATGATATGTGAATGCAAAACTAAAAATGCTTGATTTTTCAACTTTTTTCAATGCAAATAAGTGAAAGAAGAGGTGTTTTAAGGAAATTGATTAGGGGAAGAAAATAATATGTTCAATATCAATCCAATAAAGAAATAATATCCTTCACAACACACCTTTGATGCAAACCTATAATGATGACAAGTCAAAACCTAGTGAAAATACACTAAAATATGCAAATTTTCACCAATTTTCAATGCAAAGTCCTAATAAAAAGGGTGTTGTAAATAATTTGAAGTGGGGTATCTGATTATAACCCTGATAATATCCAATTAGTGTAGAAAAATCCTTCACAACACCCCTATGATGCAATTCTAAAGAGACAATAAGGCTAAATCTAGTGAAAATGCAAGGTTTTCAAACCCTAGACATGAAATTTTTGCAAGAAATCCACTATGATGAAACACTACAATTAGAAATAAGTACTAATGAGTGTTTTGAAAGGGTAGTAAAATCTGAAACAAGATTTTAACGACAAACCCTAGCTAATGCAAAACTAGGTTATATAGAAAAATGCACAATTTCAAGCAATTGTTATCAATTCAAGCATGAAAATGCAATGTAAATGAATAGTGAATGATGAATTTCTATAAATAAAATCATATTTGATGATAATGATAAAAAATTATTAAAATTAAATGCCAACTAATCTAAATTATTTGAAAATGCAAGCTAAAAATGCCAATTTTTTCAAAATTTTCAATTTTTTTGTAATTTTTCAAATGCAATAGGATGAACAATGAAATGAATGTAAATCTGAAGTACAACACTTAGAAAGGTATAAAATTCATTAAAAACATGGGTTGACCAAAATGTTTAATATGAAAAGGGTGATAAGACAATGGCAATGGGGTTTTAAAGGTTTATCTTAATCCTCCTTTCACCACTAAACATTCAAGGACATTCAACCGAGTAGAGAACTCCACTGCAGATCTCCTATCACTTGGAACATAGGGGAAGATTGGAATTGTGTGAATTTGTTCTTTAATTAAGTTCAATTATGCTCAAAACCCTAATTTCATGAAATCGTAAACAAACAAAAAAATTACGGAAAATGATCACACACAGAGATATCAAATGACAACCAAATACATACCAGATTTTGAAGTGCAGTGTGCAAAAAATTTGGGGACTAATGAGTGAGTGCCCTAGTCTAGTGTACATGCCTTTGTCGAGATCTTTGAAGAATGTCTGCAACCTGTCCTGCTGTCACATAGATTTCATCGCTTCAGAATCTGAAGGACTAATGAGCGGGTGCCCAAGTCCAAGCCCTAGTTGTCTTCTTAGATATACAATTCTAATAGTTTGCATTGCTCTCCTGCAACTCCACTTCTTTTACTTCTGAAACCTATAACCTGCAATAACAGAAAAGTTAGTTGGGGGGTGTGGTGTTTAGAGGCTTGCCTTGGTCAAGCCCCAGAGAGACATTCAAGTCTTCTGAACACAGTTGTCAGATAAAGATTGCATATCCCTACAGGATAGAGGTAAAATCCAAAATGATAAATGATAGAAAACACAATTGATATCACCATGTAGTGTAGATCTCACATAAATGAAGGCTCTTCAATCACATGAGAAGATGAAGCCAAATCTGCAATCACAAACATAATAACAATGCTCTGCTCTTGCAACAATGAATATCTTGAAATCACAAGTATGCCAAAAATTCACAATCACCTTCTTGTTTACAAATGAATCACTAATCATTCTTATTTATGCAACTACAAACATTCCCACTAAGAATTTCATAATTCAAACTTGAGATGTCGGCATAGGACCTAATAATGGTCATAAAACTGACACACAAAAATAGGTCATGACCTAAAATAGGGCAGGACTAGGGCATAGACGCCCAAGTCCCCCCTATTTCAGGCAAGATTTATGTCAAGCACACCCCCTAGGTCCCATTTGCCATGAAACTTTAGGGTTTTCTCATCGAGAATCACCATTAACATGCAAGATGACCTAAATGCATTCTAAAGGACCCGGGAGCTAAACCTTAAGAGGGAAAAGCCCCCAAGGGGACATTTTTTGATGTACCATATAAATTATAAATTTAGATTTATTATTATATTATAAATGCTTAAAGTGTATGATTTGATATATTTATGATTTTATAACTTAAATAAATGGTTTTATAGATTTAGATTTATTATTTTATATATGTTTAAAACATTCTATGATTTTATATATTTGTAATTTTATGATTTGATATATATTTATATTTATACTTTTACATATTTAAATTTATTATTTTATATGTATTTAGATTTATGTTTTTATATATGTTTACAAAATTAAGGGTTTTAAATATAAAAATGTAGTTACCATAAATAAAAATTAGAACACAACCAACATATATTTAAAAAAATAAAGCTATAAAATTAAAAATACAGCCACATAATTAAAAAATAAAATATAATTACTTTCTCTTGCCTACTAAAAAACTAAAATCATTTTTATGATTTTTATTGTTTATTAAGGAATAAAAAATATTGTTATTGAGAAAAGATTTTTTAAATTATTTTTTAGATTTGTTGAAATACTTTTTAGATTTTTTTTTTTAATAAAAATGAAAGTACTTTTTAGAAAACACAATAGTTTCTATAATAGAACTTAAGAATGATAAATCTAAAAAATAAAAATAAAAAAACTTTATTTTTTAGAAAGATGACTAAAATGGAAGAAGACATTTAGAGTTAAATTAACCTTAATGAGTTAATTCATAGGATTTTAGAAAGTTTAACGTAATAAAATAAATAACTATATTTTTATTTTGGATAATGTGAGCGTAATGGTTGATGTCACTTTCCAATTGATTTTTGTTAGTTCCTTATTTTGATGATGTCATCCTTAGGAGACACATTTTATATATGTAAATTTCCCCTAATGGTGTATGTCACATTTGACGAGAGTGGTCATAGGTTGAATAGAGGGAATCTAGTGAATCTTGATGTGGGACTTTATTTAAGCTTGATGCATCTATTTATTCTAACTCAACCTATGTAATTGAAAACTCAAATTCATGTATATTGTAGCACCGTAGGTTGATCCACATTGGTGAAAAGGGGTTTAATAACCTAGTTAATAAAAATATGGTGGATGTGGTTTGACTGGTTATTTTGTAGATTTTGATTTTTTTGAGCATTAAGTGTTTGAAAAATATACTAGAGTAAATTTTAATTCTGGTAGTACTAGAGCAAAAAAATTATTGGAGGTTATTGATAGTTATGTTTTTAGTCATATAGATGCTATTTCAATTGAAAAATCTCATTATTATGTTTCCTTTATTGATGACTACTCAGTGCATTATACTTGGATTTATTTTCTAGGCATCAATATGAAGTTTTTAGCAAGTTTAAAGATTTTAAAATTCTCCTTGAAAATAAGATGGATCAAAATTAAAAGTATTAAGGTTAAATAATGGAAGGGAATATTAACCTAAATAATTTGATGATTTCCATAGACATGTAGGTATTATGAGGGGTAAGTGCACAAAGATGAGAGACCAAAATGGGGTCTTAAGATGCCACTTTTTTTCTAAAATTAGGAAACATTGATGTTGGATGAGAAATTGAAGATAGCTACACTCAATATTTGAAGATGGAACAAAACCAAGAGTTGTAGTGCTCCAAATCTAGTTTCTAAACTACTATTTTTTTCCAAAAATAGTTGCAATTAAGGGTTTCAAAAATGGGGAGCACACAAATTGGTCCTATTTTTCTCAAAAAAACATAACATAGCATCTGGTGTGCTCCCCTAAAATGTTAACTTTTTTTTAGTATTTCAATAATTGCTCCAGTGAGAAATTAGCTACCACCATGTAGCTTATCCCTGATTTTTTTGATAATTTTTTAATGAATAATTGTTTTTTAGTAATTTTTAAAGTGGACACATCCTGAAAAACAAAAATTTGAGCGTGCTCCCCCCTAAAATGTTTGAAAACTAATCAAAAATCAATTTTTTTTAATACATGTAGAATGGAGTCTAGTTTCTAAAAATGTAACTTATTTCAAATTTCGATGAACGGTTAAAAAAAGTCAAAAATACTAGACACTAGTTTTTGACAAAAAATGGACACACTAACAAAAGAAATTCAAGATGAAACACTGAACGTACTCAAAATGTGAAAAAAATTATATAGGTAGATTGCTAATAGAGAGCTTAAGATTATGGCAGTATTTTTTTTAGTTTTCATTGAAAAAAGTGCCATCCTGATGGGAAGCATGCCTTAAATTATCTCCAAATTTTGCTAAAAACTGATAAAAACATGTCAAAGAAAGCTGAGCATAACGCGAGTGCATTATAATGTGCTCACATTATGCTGAGCATAATTGGCAATACACATGCCAATTGCATTCGCTTGAAAGTTTCTAAAGCCTTTTCAACAAATCCATTTTTTGCATATCTTGCAATCATTGCATTCTATTATAGAACATCTCTTTGAGGTGTTACATCATACAATTGACATGCCTTGTCTGTGCTTCCACACTTTACATACATGTCTACAAGGGCAGTTGCACTTCCTATCGTCTCTCTCACTCTCTACTTCCCTCCCCTCTCTACCTCCTACCTTCTCTCTCACTCTCTTCTTCCCTCCTCTCTCTACCTTCTACCCTCTCTCTCACTCTCTACTTCCCTCTCCTATCTACCTCCTACTCTCTTTCTTAGTCTTTGCTTCCCTCACCTCTCTACCTCCTACCTTCTCTCTCACTCTCTTCTCCCCCCCTCTCTACCTCTTACCCTCTCTCACTTTCTACTTCCCTCCCCTGTCTACCTCTTACCCTCTCTCTCAATCTCTACTTCCCTCCCCTGTCTACCTCCTACCCTCTCTCTCTTCTTCCTTCCCTTGTCTACCTCCTACAGTCCTCTCCCACTCTCTACTTCCCTCCTGTCTCTACCTCCTATCCTCTCTCTCACTCTCTACTTCCCCCCTCTCTACCTCTCCTCATCATTCTTCCCATCCAATGAAATTTCAATTTATCTTGTTTGCATTTCATCATCCCAATTTATATCCTTATCCGTCTTTGAATGTCCTAGTTTTCTTGTTTCCATATTCTTTGTCGACATGCGAGAGGAGAGGGAGGAAGAGGGAGAGAGGATGGAGATGGATGGGAGAGAGAGGGGAGAGATAGGGTGATAAAGGGGGGAGAGAGAGAGAGAGAGTTTTCTTGTTTTGGAGAGAAAGAGAGAGAGGGTTGGTTGGGTTTATGAGTTTAGGGTTGCTTAAGTTTAGGGTTTAGTGGAATTATTTAGGGTTTAGGGTTTCTTGGGTTTATGGTTTAGGGGTTAGATTTTAGGGGTATTATTTAGGGTTTAGGGGTTTTGGGAGAGAGAGAGGTTTAGGGTTACTCAGGTTTAGGGGCATATTTAGGGTTTATGAGTTTCAGGTTGGTCATAACTTTAGGGGTAAATTATTTAGGGTTTATGAGTTTCTAGGGTTGCTCAAGTTTAGGGTTTAGAGGTTAGGATTAAAGGGGAACTATTTTATAATTTCCCTCCAATCCTCCTAATACTAATGCATTAGTCCACCCATCTCCTAATCCATCAATCCCTATCATCCATCCACCATATAACTCACTATCTAATCCACCATCAAACATTCTAAGCTCTAATCCATCAACCCATGAATGCTTGAAAATTTCTCCAAAGAGTCTTTACAAAATCCAAAAAAAAAAGCAACTTGATATGGAGCCATCCAAATCCACTGATCCAATTTCATCCCCCTCTAACACTCCCAATCCTAATCCATCTGAGCCTCCTATATCCATTCACTCAATCCTAATCCTAACCCCACAACATCTTCCATCATTATCCATCAACTCTATGCATATCCTAGTCCATTAACCCATGAAGCCATGAAGGATGTGACCCAAGGACTATTAGCAAGGAATCTAAGAACATCATGTACTCAAATTCCTATCCTTGAGCCTAACAAAGAACCTCCTAATAACATGTATACCACTCCAACACCATCATCCACTCCTATGTTTATCCATTTCATTGAAGAGTCTCCTACCATAAGTCCAAGTCAAACCCCATCATGTAGCCATGTTGTCAAACATCCAAAGATTATTGATCCTGGATCCAAGAAACCATCACATCCATCTAAGAAACCCAATAGCTATACATTAAGAGCCTAGTCCAAAGAATGTGGAAACACCAACCACCCATCCTAATCAAAATCCAAACATCCCATCTAATCCCATCTCTATTCCTTTACCATCTCATGGTCAACCCCTCTGTACATTGATCTCAACATTAATCCTCCAACATCTCCTAGTGAACCCCCATCACCACCTCTTACTCCCCAATCCAATGAATATCAGTGCATCCCCACTTACCCTATCCATATCTAATATTACGCTATCGATTCTTATCCTTCCTAGGATCAAGATATTATCTATGAACAAGATCTTATCCATGAGCAAGTAACCCACATCACTCCTATCCATCATCCCATTAGCCCTATCCATCATCCTGTGCTTGTCCTATTCATTATCTATCAATATCCCATGATGAGACACTTGGTCCCCAAGAAAACATAGACAATCAATCAAATAACTTGGATCCTATAAAATCACATCCCAATGAGTATAATGATTTAATCAAGATTCAAGAATTCTACATCCATTTCCCATTGATCCTCCATCATCCCCTATCAAACTATATGTTTAGGTGTTTAGCCTGGTTTCTTGAGTTTAGGGTTTAGGGGTCAGGGGCATTATTTGAGGTTTACATGAGTTTAGGGTTGCTCAAGTAAATAGGGTTTAGGGTTAGGGTTTAGGGGAATTATTTAGGCTTTAGAGGTTTAGGGTTTATGGGTTAGGGGTTTAGGGTTTCTCAAGTTTAGGGGTTAGGGTTTAGGGTTTAGAGAGAAATAGAGCGAGCGGACCAATACAGATTGGGAGACATAGGGAGATAGAGGTTTAGGGTTTCTTCTAGGTTTTATGGTTTAGGGGTTTAGGGTTGCTTGTTTTTAGGGTTTAGGGGTTAGGATTTAGGGGCATTATTTATGGTTTATGGTTTATGGTTTAGGGGTTATGGGTTAAGGTTTAAAGGTTTAGGTTTATGGTTTAGATAGAGAGGAGAATAGGGAGATATAGAGGAGACCGAGCTTGGGAGAGATATCTTTGTCTCCTCTATCCCTCTCTCTAACTATACCTACCTCTCTATCTCTCTCTCCCTGTCTCTCTATCTTTCTCTCTCTTTTGATCCCCTCTCTCTAACTCTACCTTTCTATCTCTCCCTCCCTTACTATCTAACTCCCCCTCTCTATCACTCTCCCAATCCCTCTACCTCAAATATATCTCCCTATGTCTCTAGAAGTTGTATCTCTTGATCTCTTTCCCTATCTCTATCTCTCTGGACATATGGATCCCTATATCTTAATCTATCCCTCACTACCGCTCTCTCCTCCTCTCTATCTCTCTCCCCATCCCTCTACCTCTTGAAATCTCTCTCCCTATGTATCTAGACATCTCTCCATCTCTTTCCCTATCTCTATATATCTGCATAACCCTATCTCTTAATATATCCATCTCTACCTCTCTCTCTGTATTTCCCTATCTATCTCTCCCTTGCTAGATCTATCTCCCTATATCTCCCCTCTCTCTATATATATGTATCTCTATCTTTCTCCCTCTATAGACCCCTTTGTTTATCTCAATCCCCATCTCTCCCTCTCCCCGTCTCTATCTCCACCCATCCCTCTCTATCTCTCTATTTGCCCCTCTTTCTATATTTTTTCCTTTCTCTAACTCTATCTCTATCTCTCCATCTCTTTTTGGATGTCCCCAGGTTCTCTCCCTATCCATGTCCATGTCCCTCTCTATCTCTCCATGTCTCCTGATCCCTTTCTATATATAGGATAGAGAAATAGAGAGAGAGAGAGAGAGAGAGACTCTCCCATGTAGATATAAGGTTACATTTGTCCCTCCTAGTATAAACAAGTTCTATTTCACAAACCACATGGATATTTGAGTCTAGAGATACTCTTGGACCATCACTTGATTACCTATTTGATGCCCTACATGCATAGTTACAATATATTTTATGTGAGAGCATGACATTCTAGACCATGATTTTGGCACCAACATTGAGAAGGTTATGATTTTTGCATGCATGAACCTTTATGTTTTCATGCTTCCCAGAACATGCTCACGTTATAATGTGAGTGCATTCTGGGAAGGATGAAAAATGGTAAAAAAGCATGTGGGATCTGTGTTTCAGACCCCACATGACTGTTATTCCTGCTTTTCATTTAGTATATCAGACAAGAAAACACTTTTCATGTTGTTTGACTTATTGAGAATCATTTTTATATCAATCCACCACCTTTTTTGTTTTTTCAATGTAGAAGAACTGATTTTGCATGTTTTTAGAGAAAATTTGATTATTTAAACTGAAAGTTTCATGTTTCATGTGTGATATTGTTTCAAAGCTAATTACCATTGAAATATAGATTGAATTTCATGATCTATGTTTGTTTTTTCCATAAATTTTACTAATCCTATTATATAATTATATAGAATTCATAATCAAACTTGCAAAAAAGAAGAATTTGAGGATTTTAAAGCCATATTTTGGAGAATTGGTGAACTACAATATCAAATTCTAAGGTATTTTCAACTTATGTCCATTTTAATTCACATATATATGCTCTTATGTTCTTTATGTCTTTATGTATTTATGTTCTTTATGTTCTAAGATATATATGTGTCTAGGTATAACAGTTAGTTCAGTCAAAGAGACTCCAAATTCCTCATGCCTTCATTTCATCTATTTTCAGCTATACAAGAGAAAAACATTATCAAATACTTCATAAAATAATTTTAGTGAACAATTGTTTGTCATACTAATATTCATGATCAATGGAGCCAAAATTGATTTTGGAAGACTTTAATTTTTTCCCTAGAATGATATAGATGGATTTATTCCTTAATATGCATAATTCATTTCATTCAATAGAACCATGCAATGGCTTGAATCTTAGACTATCCTATGCCCCCTATTATGACAATCCTACTTGTCTCTATTGATCATTTAGACATAATTGTTAGGTGTCCTTTTGATAACTTCTCCACGCATGTTTCATAGTATGAATTCTCTTGGAGAAGGTTGGAGGATGTGGAGACCTCTTTAGTGTCTTGGGCTAGGACATTCCTTATGCACCTATTCATGATGATTTGTATGCATATGTGACACAAAAACATTTCAAAATTTCCTAATTGTCCTTTGTTAGCACATGATGGTGGTTACCTTGTTCGACTATATACCTTTCAATACCCTAAATTACAGAGATTAGTTTAATGATTTTTATGATAGTCCTAGGTATGTCTCTAAATATTCATGTTTCCAAGATAGCTCTAGCTAATGTCCACTTGTTTCTGAAACTTCTTAGACGTACAAGAAAAAATTTTGAGCATTATATTAATCATAAATAAGTCACTTTTAGTCAATAGAAGCCAAAATACATCCATTTGTAATCATGGATTAGTTAAGGACAACTAGGTGGTAAATTTGTTGCCATTGGCAACTTCACAAATTTTGTGTCTTATCTTGTCCTCCTTGGTTTTCTCTGTGGATCTCCATCAATATCTTCATGATTCGTACAATTCATCATGTCATAGTAGCTTCATCATTCCATAATTATCTAATCACAATAAACCTAGATGGCTATCCCTAGGACTACTCTGTGAATTGCACACTATGTATTTCAGCAATTTAGATTTCCTTCATGTGTGTTTCAATGGTTTGTAGTGTTAGGACAGTCGTATGTGAAACTTATTGAACATAATTAAACTACATCACACCACATCAAATGAAATCAAACTCAATCCAAATTTCATGAATATGACTATCCTTTTGAATAAATCAGTTATGGCATGACATCCTTTATGAGCGCTTGGTCTTGATCTGCTTCAAACTTTCACCTTTTGTCTGTATTGAAAAATCTCTAAAATAATGCTCTTAGAACCTTACAAATAAAGTTATTATCATGTGCATGAAGTGATCAATAGTAATGGTTGTCTCTAGAACTAGGTGTGATAGTCTTAGATAGTTAGGACTGTTATGACTGCCCTCATAGCTGTGACAGTCTTGTTTACATTTGAATATGACAGTCATCTCTCCATGCGATGAACTTGTCTAGGATATCTTTCTACAACACCCATCCTCACCTTAATTCTCATTGAAAAGATCAACAACACTCTTGAGCAAGACATTTTTACCTATTCATGATTATCCTACTTGTGTTGGTTATGACAACAGATTGTCTCCTTCTTCATAGTGGCCTTTATGGCAATTTAGCTTATGCACATGATTATCAACTTGAGTTTGACATTGCCATATTAATGAGCGTTGACTTCAATAATTGTCTCTTGATATCCCTTCTTCACCCTCTACACTAATCCAAAGCATAATTTCATCACTACTATTCACAACATATTTCATGAGTCTGTCTTCCTTTTTGCCGTTGTTGTGACAATTAAGGCATGACTAGGGAGTAGCTAAATGACATCTCTTCTTAATTAAGATATTCTTCTTCCTTATTTCACAAGCTTGTAGGATCTCATGAGTCACTTAACCCATACTTCACTAGAATAATCTTGAGGTGTGGAGAGATTTATTCATAGATAGGGTTTGACAATTTGCTAAACAATTTCAAAATGTTGGTTAGGACAGTCCAAATCATGGAATTTTGATAGGTTGCCTTTCGCAATCAAAAATGAGATTGAGGCTATGGTTTTCTTCCAAATACCCTATATGTAGCCCTCCCCTGTACTAAAAACTAACTTCTTATTTAGTCGAAATGGAAATTAGGGCGCAAATATACACAATATTGCCATATTTTGGTAAATCCCATATAGACAAGGTGTTGGTAGTCACTAGTTAAAAATTCCCATCACCCCCATCACAAAATCCCCTCATCCCCATAAAAATATCCCCTTCCTCTCACTATCCTTGCACATACATCACTTAGGTCACCGATGTAGGTCTGAGTTTAGAAGAAAATGTAGATTGGATTATCTTTTGATTAACAATGTTGATGCATAGTTATCATGTGAATAGTTATCATGTGCTTCACAACTCATTGGCAGCCTTGCCAATCCATTAGAGTATGGATGGTTATGAAGATGTCCATTTTCAACTATTATGGAAGAGATATGCATAACTATCCCATCATTCTCAGTGATTTTGGTATGACAACCCTTTCTTTACCTTCTAGTTGCCTTCATGATAATCCTTCTACAAAGTTTAACATCTTGTGAGACATGTTGGCTAATTCCCTGATGCTAAATAGGCTTACCTTGGGTAAATGTCTCATGACAATCGTGAGGCTTAATTGTTGGGAAATGAGGTGTCTCAACCTTGCTGCACATTTCCCATTATAGTTATTTTTATTTAATATTTTCCTACAACTGTTACGCATTGTCGGTGCTTTGAAAATTAGTTTTTTAGGTGTCAAAAGATGCCCACATGATAGTATATTATGGAAGGCCTATTTTTAGACATATTATGACAGATTCTATGACATTTGTAAGGGTCAAAAATAGGGGTTTTCATTTTGGACGTGAGAGCTTATTTTTAGACTGGAATCTTGGCTGAGAAGCTTTGCACATGGTTTTGTAAAACCACAGATGGTTTCTTGTATAGCTAGAAGTCTATAAATTGGAGGCTTGAGGAGTAGTTTGCATAGTGTGAATTTGCAAGTATTGTTATGCTGTCAGAATGCTACCGAAATTCTTCTAGAATTGTTTACTAGTGATACTCCTGTAATAAACTTGCTCTGCAAGTGTATGTAACCTTGGTATTGGATTTGAAATACATTGAGCAGGCTTTTGGAGTGTGGGGTTTTTCACCCGAAAGGGTTTCCTCACGTATATCTGGTGTTTTGTGTCTCTTTGTTTATTTCATGTTTTTAATGTGCTTCTAGATTTTTTGCAATTGTTAGATCAGTTTTAAAAAGTTTTTCATAATTTCTTTCCTCAAGATTGGCATAGGAAGTTGTTTCTGCTACTTTAACTTCTTTACAAGTGGTATCAGAGCCTGATCACCTTTGGTTTCAGTTGTGGGTTGTTGGGTTTTTTGTACTAATCAAGGTTTGAGTGGGAGCTTGTGCAAGGGATACTTTGTGATCTTGTTGCGGGCTTTTTCAGATGGTGAGCACATTTGAGAGAATGGAGGTTGAAAAAATTTCTGGCACAAACTTTGAAATGTGGAAGTTGAAGATGGAAGATCTATTAATTGATCAGGAGCTATGGGATGCGGTGGATGAAAATGTCCAGAGGCCTACGGATCCAGCATTGATTGCAAAATATGATGTAATGGACAAAAAAGCTAAAGGTCTCATAAGACTGTGTCTTACAGACTCAATTTTGATAAATGTCCACAAAGAATCCACTTCGAAGAAGCTGGGTGAGATATACCAAGCTAAATCTTTAGTAAATAAAATTTTCTTGAGGAAGAAGTTGTATTCCTTGAGAATGGAAGATGGTGGACGAATTTATGAGCATCTAGAAAAATTCAATATGTTGGTGACTTAGTTGACCTCAGTTAGGGTGAAAATGGATGAAGAAGAAAGGTGCCAAACTTTGCTATGTTCGCTGCCAGACTCATGGGATAGCCTAGTCATGGCCATTGGGAGCACTTCAATCACTCTGAAGATGTAGAATGTTGTTGGTTCTCTCCTCTCTAAAGAGATGAGAAGGAAGGCCTCCCTAAATGCCAAAGAGGCTTTGAGTGTTCGAAGAAGACCAAAAGAACGAGGCAAAGATGAGAAGCAGCGTGGCCATTCTAAGTCCAAGAATAAGGGGAGATCAAAATCTCCTAGTAAGTCCAAGGCAATATGCTAGAACTATGGCAAATCCGGATACTTCTGAAAGGAATGTAAAGAAGAGAAGAAAAAGAAGAAGAAGAAGCAAGATTCTGACTCTAAGTCTGAGAAAGAAGATGGAGATGCCTTTATTGCAGCCTTGGCCACTCGTGCAGGTGATAATGCATGGTTGATAGACTCAGGTGCATCTTTCCACATGACTCCTAACATAAACTAGTTTAGTAAGTATGAAAACTATGATGGTGGTAAGGTGTATTTGGGTGATAATTCGTTCCTTGACATTGTTGGCCATGGTAGTATTCATGTGAAATTTTCTGATGGTAGAGTTAGATGATTTGATGGTATCTTGCATATCCCAGGACTAGCAAGAAATTTATTATCTGTTAGCAAGCTAATAGATGCGGGTGTGCATGTACAATTTTCTAAAGCAGGTGTGAAAATGGTGAGAGGTGCTATGGTGATAGCAAGAGGAAGCAGATTGGGTACATTGTACCAGCTCGATGCATGCATGGTTGAGTGCAATAGCACTTTTGATAAAATTAAGCTAGAAACTACTTTGTTGAAAAAAGAGATGGTTTCCCCTTCTACGGATGGTCATGGCTTCTGGGTACCTAAGGGTGCTCTGTCTACCGAATCAAAGTTGCCTGCAGAGAAAACTATGTTATGGCACCAAAGACTTGGCCACATTAGAGAGAAGGGTTTGAAAGCCCTAAAAAATAAGAACGTTGTTGAAGGTTTGAATGATTGCAGTCTAGAGTTTGATTTCTGTGAACATTGTATTTATGGAAAACAAAACCATGTTCAATTTTACTCGTCTTCTCATAAGTCTTCATGTATTTTAGATCTAATCCATTCGGATGTATTTGGTCCTGTTGATGTTGTTTCTATTGGTAAATCAATTTATTATGTTACTTTCATTGATGATTTCAGTAGGAGAACATGGGTATATTTTTTAAAGAGTAAATCTGAAGTTTTCAGTCATTTTAAGGAGTTCAAGGCTATGGTAGAAACTTAGACTAGAAAGAAAATTAAATGTTTGAGGACTAACAATGGTGGTGAGTACTGTTCTGCAGATTTTAACAGATTGTGGGATTAAAAGACAAAGGACAACTTCGTATTCTCCTCAGCAGAATGGAGTTGCTAAAAGAATGAACAGAAGGTTGATCGAGAAGGCTAGGAGCATGTTGAGTGGAGCTGGTCTAGAACAAAAGTTTTGGGTTGAAGCTGTTGCCACTACTTATTATTTGATAAATAGATCTCCTACATCAGTGCTTGTTGATAAAATGCCAATGGAGGCATGGTCGGGGAAAAAGCCTTCACTTAGACATTTGAGAGTTTTTGGTTGTGAGGCATATGCACATGTGCCTAAGGAGAAGAGAACAAAGTTGGATTCTAAGGCTATCAAATGTATCTTCATCGACTACAACTATGGTGTGAAAGGATACAAGCTTTGGGACCCTATTGCACATAAGGTAATTTATTCCAGAAGTGTTATTTTTAGAGAGACTAAATCTTCTCCTTTTACTTTTCAGCCAAAATAGCATAAAGAAATTGAACAGAAAAAAGATGTGATTCAACTTCCTTCTATGCCTGAGGAAGTTGAATCAAGGCCCCAAGATAGACAAGAAGTTGAGGAGAGCTCATCAAGCTCTGAATCTTCAGAAGAGGGTGAAGAGGAGGAAGAAGTGGAAGAACCTCCACCTTAGCTTGTTCGAAGGTCTACAAGGCATAGGCAACCACCTAAAAGGTATGGGTATTCACCTAATGATTGGAAGTGTATATTTGCTTTGAATACTAACATTGATGAACCAATAGCTGTGCAAGAGGCTTTGGGTATGAATGATGCAGAGTCTTGGAAAGTTGCCATGGATGAAGAGATGGAAGCCCTTGAAAGAAATGATACATGGGACCTTGTACCTTTGCCTAAAGGACGTAAACCTATTGGATGTAAATGGGTCTTTAAGAAAAAGACTGGTTCAGATGGAAATGTTGAAAAGTATAAGGCACGGTTGGTTGTGAAGGGATACTCTCAGGTTGAGGGTATTGATTACAGTGCGATTTTTTCTCCTGTTGCTAAAATGACATCCATTCAGTTTTTATTATCTATTGCAGTAGCTTATGACCTAGAGGTTGAACAAATGGATGTGAAAACTACTTTCCTTCATGGTGATTTGGAGGAAGAAATCTATATGACACAACCAAAGCACTATGTGGTGAAAGGTAAAAGCAAGTTGGTTTGTAAGTTAAAGAAATCTCTGTATGATCTTAAACAAAGTCCTAAGATGTGGTACCAAAAATTTGATACTTATGTGTTGAGTTTGGGATTTGTGCGATCTAAATCTGATCACTGTGTATATTTTAAATCTAATGGTGATCATTTCCTGGTAATTGCTTTATATGTTGATAACATGTTGTTTATTGGGAAAGGCAAAGGTTTGATTACAGAATTAAAATCTCAGCTCTTTGCAAAATTTGAAATGAAAGATCTTGGTGCAAAAAAACACATACTTGGAATGGAGATCAGAAGAGATTGTGAGAACAGAAAGCTATGGCTTGGCCAGAGTAAGTATGTTTGTTCAGTTTTGCAAAGGTTTAACATGCAGGATTGTAATCCACTTTGTGTTCCTGTTACATTGGGAACAAAGCTCTCTATTTCACAATGTCCTACATCCCCATCGGAGATGGAAGACATGAGTAGAGTGCCTTACTAGAGTGCAGTTGGAAGCTTAATGTATGCTATGGTCTGTATAAGAACAAACATTGCCCAAGCAGTGGAAGTTGTTTCTCATTATATGTCTAATCCTGGAAGAGTGCATTGGGATGCAGTTAGGAGGGTCTTCAGATATTTGTGGGGTACAACAGAGTACTCTATTTATTTTCATGGTATAGGAGATCATCATTCCCTGAGTATTCACAGTTTTGTGGATTCAGACTGGGCTGGTGATGTCGATAGCAAAAGGTCCACCAATGCATATGTTTTTACTCTTAATGGTGGTGCAATCAGTTGGATGAGCAAGCGACAGGCTGGGGTCGCTTTGTCCACTATTGAGGTAGAGTACATGGTAGCTACTCATGCCTGTAAAGAAGCCATTTGGCTAAAGCGTTTGTGTTCAAATATTGGATTGAAACAGGGTGCAGTTATAGTTTATTGTGACAGTCAGAGTGCAATCTGCCTTGCAAAGAACCTGACTTTTCATGCCAGGACCAAACACATTGATGTTCAGTATCACTTCATGAGAGATATGGTTGAGGATGGCAGGGTGAAGCTGGAAAAGGTAGAGACTGTGGCGAATGTTGCAGATGCATTAACTAAGCCCGTGATCATAGTGAAATTTAGGTGGTGTTCTGAGTCTATGGGCCTTTTGGCCCCTAGCAGTTGATCCATGATGATATTATTCCCTTGGCCCTTGCAAGGTATTCGACAAGTGGGAGAATGTTGGGAAACGAGGTGTTTGAACCTTGCTACACATTTCCCGTTATAGTTATTTTTATTTAATATTTTCCTACAGCTGTTACGCATTGTTGGTGCTTTGAAAATTGGTTTTTTAGGTGTCAAAAGATGCCCACATGATAGTATATTATGGAAGGCCTATTTTTAGGCATATTATGATAGATTCTATGACATCTGTAAGGGTCAAAAATAGGGGTTTTCATTTTGGACGTGAGAGCTTATTTTTAGACTGGAATCTTGGCTGAGAAGCTTCTCACATGGTTTTGTAAAACCACAGATGGTTTCTTGTATAGCTAGAAGTCTATAAATTAGAGGCTTGAGGAGTAGTTTGCATAGTGTGAGTTTGCAGGTATTGTTATGCTGTCAGAATGCTACCAGAATTCTTCTAGAATTGTTTACTGGTGATACTCCTGTAATAAACTTGCTCTGCAAGTGTATGTAATCTTGGTATTGGATTTGAAATACATTGAGTAGGCTTTTGGAGTGTGGGGTTTTTCACTCAAAAGGGTTTTCCCCATGTATATCTGGTGTTTTGTGTCTCTTTGTTTATTTCATGTTTTTAATGTGCTTCTAGATTTTCTGCAATTGTTAGATCAGTTTTAAAAAGTTTTGCATAATTTCTTTCCTCAAGATTGGCGTAGGAAGTTTTTTCCACTACTTTAACTTCCTTACATTAATGACAGTCATCTAGGGACCGTCCTATGGCTATTGGTAATTCTTTATTGTAACATGATAACATGATCACATAAATACCTACCAAGTGTAATGATTATGACTAGCATCTAGATGATAGCATGTGTAAGTTTTAATCACATCATAATAGTCTATTAAACACTTAATACAATCCCCATCTTTGTTTTGTAATAGCATTGGAGGTTTATAGGATGACATTCATAGCAGAATTGTTGACAGTCCCACGAGCCTTGTATAGTGGTTCTCATTTTAGAGATTAGAAAAATACTTTAATAGCATGCAATATATTTCGTCCTCATAATGATTATGATGTAGAGAAAGGGTATAAAATGATCAAACACAATCAAACAACCACTCACAAGAACCCTTAGTCATTATCTATTGGATTTCCTTCTCAAACTGCCATTGATCCTTGTAGCCTTTCAAAAAGGCCTTTTTGGACATAACTTTTGGAGTAGACCTGACATTTAGAAAGTGAGACCAATTTGAGATACCCTTTTGGCCAATACAACACATATCATCATTCAACCGACCCCAACTAACTTTTGAAACAACTTTGCAAATTCGTTCATTACATAGAAAAGTTGTCATTGACAACAAATAGCAACTTTTACATATTTTAATCAGTTGACTCCAAAATTTTCACAATGACTCCAAATGATCATCCATGGCCCAAAATGACCTTATTCACATGAAACAACACAAAATAAGACAAAACCCAAAATTTGAACATTTTGACCAAGAGGGTGCTCCTGCACCAGATTATCCTTACTAAGACAACATTTTGATGACCTCCTAGATCCACATTCCTCTTTTATTCATAATGATATTCTTCATGGTTAGTGTTTAATTAATTATCCATGCCCCATTTGAAACTACTCGCAAAGGGATTCAGTTAAGTCATGATTTTTGTCTTCACACGTCTTCCTCTAGACTTTGGGACAACGGTTATGACTTTTTTCATGGGTCAAGAAAATGAACTACAGAATGATTTTTTAGAAGTTATGAACCTTATGCATGTCTAGGATAACTTGGGCATCATAAAAATGACTTTTATCAAACCTACAACAGCCATGAACATGAAGAACAAGTTGTTGATTCGGTTGAAAAAATGGGTATAAATCAAGCTAGTCTTTCACCACAAGGGGAGGTGCATGATATTTTTGCATTTGGATGAGTTCAAAAGTATTTTAGATACCTCCATGATACTGTCCTAGCCCATGAAATGCTTGCACATGAACATAAGCAATAATTATGGGAGTTTTCTCATGATCTTGATGTTGTCAATTCAAGGAATTTGAGTGCTTTTTGGGACAGTTTTTTGGTCTATCATATCTTTTAATGATTTTTATCCTATTTATGATTCAACTTTGATCATGGACTATCTTATCTTAATAAACAAGGACAGCAATGAATTTCATGAAATTGGAGCTCCTAAAGTGATGCAAATCACCAAACATGATAACTTATTTTGTATTTTTTCATTGTGACCATTATTCATTGTCATTACAAAGGTTCTAATTATCATTGTCTTATTCATCATGCTTATAGAAATCATCATCATGCTGAGGAAACAAGAAAAGACTCTAACACCAGAAGAGCGTGAAGCTGAGAATGAGAGGAAAAGAGAAAGAATGGGGCGAATTCGAAAAAGTAGGAAAATTGTTAACCATACAAGAAGACCTTCCACCATTGCTAATTGAAGAGGAACATGACACATCTAATGAAGCTAAGAGAGATATGGAATTGGTGGTACAAAGCGAACGAATGCAAAACCTCTGTGCAATGAGGAAAGTGAATCTCCAAGTTGGAGGCACTCCATTGTCCACAGGTCAAGTTGAAGGAACATTATCTTCTCGAATTAGAGACACTCCATCTTTCATAGGTGAAGTAGAAGGTACATCTGCATTTTCTTCTCAAGTTGGTGGCACACCATCATTCACACCTCAAGTTGAAGGTACATCATTTTGATCTTTTTCCCTCTAATCGAAGGTACATCATCTATCCCATCTCAAGTAAATATTGAAGATATTCCTAATGTTGAGTCTACTTTACCAATTAAAATCCCTCCTAGAATTTTACATAGGAAGCCTAAGTTTCTAATTGATATTGATGAGAATGTATTGAAGCCCATGCAAGATAAGATTCCCATGCGTACTTGCCAAAGATAGGCAAATAAGATATGAAAATTATTCTTTGAGAATTTAAATGAAATCGGAAGATGTCAACTCTTTGTTGAATTGATGAGAAATCTGAAATTTAGGCCCACTATGAAGATTCTTGGCCTAAGAACATCGAATGCCTCAAGTGAAAAATCAATTGTCAAGAATCTAATGAGTGCATATGAGAGTGTGGGTTCCACCTCACTCACCAAGGATAGTAATGTCACACGATGTGCCATTACATCGACAATAGTAAGCCAACAAATAAAAAAATCTTGCCTCATTAGAAAGACAAGTCAAGCATTGAAAATAAGTAGAAAAACTCTAATGAGAGCCGTTGAAAGACATCAAAGAGTTGAGTATCCAAACACTAATGAATTGTGGGCATTCTCTGGGAGACTCTCACAAAAAGACAAAGTTGTTGTTGAATCTTTGAGATCACTAATTGAAGACTTTTGGAAGAATTACACAAGGGTATCTTTGAATCAAAGGGATGTGGTAAGAAGGAGAATCGATAGTCGAAACTGTGAGCCACATCTAAAGCATTTTTTGGATATGACTCAAACATAGTTTTTTGGTAAATTTCTAGAGATGTATCCTCAAATTAAAATTTATCAAAGATATTTTGAAATGCTAAAACCTTTCTTTGTCAAAATAAATCACACATGCACTACTTGTTGTTGTAGATTGCATATTGAATTTTCTAACCATTTTGATGTTTATCGGTCTATATGTTTAGATTTACTTACTAACAATGTTTTGCAGGATTGTGGCATACATGCCCCACCAACTACTTCAAGAGAGTTCATATCAATAATTTTATGTGATAGAGAGGAAGGTCAAATATTCTACAGGAAATTATGCTTGGATGGCACATGTCAGCATTTTGGTGGCTTGCAACGTATGCCAATATGTGAACATATGGAAAGAACATATGTGGTTGGAAATGAACTAGTAGAGTTTGGAAAGTATAAAAAAGTGGCATACAATACAAAAGATGGTAAAGAAGCAAAGAAGTGTGAATATGTTATTCAAAAGATTCCAGTGTATGAGTTTATGTCTATATTTCATGACCATATAGTGTATAAGTATGTAAGACATGCCCATAGAGCTCAATGGTTGGACTTGCAATTCAAGTTATGCAATGACACATTTCCAGTTGGTAGCATTGTTTTAGTCATCGACTTTGCAGAGAACTACAATCTACAGCCACAACATGAGGTGTAATCCCAATATTACAACTTGACATAGGTTTCTATATTTGTGCACATCACATTCATTCATGTGAATGATAGTACAGAGGATGACAGAAAGATCATAAGGGAGTATCATTTTATATAAGTGATGATCACACACATTCCATGGAGTTCGTGCAAGGTTGATTTCAGGTGTTCTACAATGATTTGGTTAGAAGGGGCATATCATTTAGTCAACATATCATATGGTCAGATAACTGTGCATCACAATTCAAAAACTTGCAAAATTTCTATTGGCTAAGTAAGAGGCATAATATTACAGGTGTTCAACATATGTGGAACTTCTGTGAGGCTGGGAATGGAAAGGGGGAGCATGATGGTGCAGGAGCATGTATCAAAAGAGCCATAGCACAAGAAGAGTTAAAGTATAAAGATAATATAAAGTTGACAGATGCAAAATCAACCATTGAGTGGTGGAATGTTTCGATGGGTCCAGGTAATGAAGGTAAGTCTTCAGTTCGTAGATTTTTTTGGTTGATAGATGATACTAACATTGAACTGTATGAGGACTGTTGTACACTAACAGGATCAAGTGAGCTACACTCTTTCAGAAGGTCAATTGCATGTTCATGGAGTATCCATATGCGGAAGATGGTATGCTTTTGTTCTTCATGTACAATTCAAGCTTGGAATGAGTGTGAGTCAAAGGAGTGGGTTGACGAATGGCGATTAAGTTATCTTAGCCCACTTGACACATATTGACCCCTGACAGCACTAGAAATGACAGAGATGGAATCATCAGTTGACTTTGACCACATATCAGATCTAGTTCAACCAGGTAATATATCTACTTGCATAGTTTTTGAAATTCCTAATGTTATCTTACTTTGTAGTATTTTTGTAATGTTGACTAATTTCATCTAATTTGCTGCACATATCATTGTAGGGCATGTTTAGCAGTTATCGTAGATGAAGATAACGAAGAGGGAACATATTATTACTTGTGTCATTGTGTTGAGGCCAAAAATAAATTGGAAGCCCCAGTTACAGACGGAGAAAACATTGAATACCCTACAGGCTCAGTGGTTATTACTGGAACATGGCTTAGAAGGTACCCACATAAGAGTATTAATGTTTGGCTATTTGAGGACTTTGCCACGCATAGAAAGATTCTTCATTAATTGAACCTTGTCATGGAAACTAATGTTCATTTGATACAATATCGAGGTAGACCTTTGAACAAGACCTTGTGGAAGGTGCGCGAGTCTGACCATGAGGCAATACTTGACACAATAAAGAGTAGAGAAGACCCAGATGGTTCATTGGATTAATTTGTAAGTATGCATAAAACTTTCCTAGATGGTTACTTGTACTTTGTTTTGTATATAAACAGTAGTATGAATTGCTTCCCTTCAATATATTTATGTTTAGTCAATTTTGCTTCATGATGCTTCTCATAGGAGGTCACAACTCCAGCCTGTCCAACTATGGACAAAGAAGCTAGAGAAAAGATGATGGAGAGTGATCATCAGATGGCGGTAAGTGATCTATTACATATGTGATGTTATATATTTCATGTACATTTTCTATAGTAATGTCCATATTGTTTGATTGTATTAATAGGTGGAACTGCATGAGCTTGAACTGTCAAAGAGGTCTACTCGACAGAAGAGAGAGGATGAGTCATGGATTGGCTCTCCATCTTCACAGTCAAGCAAGGGCCACCAATTATTTCATAAAAGTCCATAGGAAACTAGTTTTTGGGACATACTTTTGTATGTTACCAATATATGTACATACTTTTGTATGTTACTGATGTATATTTTTGTATATATGCCTGTATGGCTTTGTTTGGACATGCCTATATAGATTTATATGTAAAATAGATGTTATGTTCATGACATTATGTATACGACAATTTATATTAAATATTTAATATGATGATCAATTATCCTTACATGAATTTGGTTTTACACGTGCCAATTGCATTTGCTTGAAAGTAAGGAATGCATAATTGTGCAGGCCTATTGGTTGTCTATTGTTTGATGAAACCATTATGCTTTCAGAATATGTTGTTGGGTTTTGTGATATAAAGACACTTGCTTCTTCATAGAGTATGTGATGTGATACATAGAGTTGTAGTACTTCAAGACAAGGCATGAACTTGAATAGTGAAGATCTCACTCAAGTAGTGGTATGAACTTGTCAAGCAGTGGTATGAACTTGAGTAGTGAAGGCCTCATGTTTTGTTTGATTTGTTTTCTATGGTATACATTTGATGTTTGCATCATCATAATGTTATGCTTCATGGGATTAGATCTAAGTGATGGATGAAGTTGATCCTTATTGGTCTTAATTCTGTTCACTCATGTTTCACTCATGTCATATCAAGATTGATGTCATAGGGTTTGGATGTTAGTTCATAACATTCATGTTTATCATGTTACAATAGTAGGACATAGTTGCTTATGTCATTGGTTAATGCCATTGGATCATTGGATTTGGTTGTGGTTCTTCATCCTAACATGTCATTCTTTCAGGAGTTGGATTGGGTTGTGGTTCTTCCTCATGACAGGAGTTTGTTCATGTCTTCATGCTTCTTTGTCCTCCATGTCTTCAGTGTTCACAATGGAAAGGTGCTAGGAGTGACATTTTTCATTCCATAGATCATGGGGCCAAATAAACTTTGCCAACGCATCAGGGTGGGTGGGTAAATGCCAAGGGATGTCTCATTTCATGTGCCAAGCGCCCTAGTCATTCGTGGCAGTAGGCTACCAGCAAAGTTCCTTAAGATCTCTAAGATGAAAAAAATGCCAAACTTTGATGGAGCAGTTCTCAGAATTTGTGGTAGCTGGGAATGTTTCATTTGGACCTACAAGTGGATGTGGGGTCCGTCCACAATAACCTCTCTCAGTTTTGGTCAACTCCAATCTATTTGACCGTGCCAAAATCAAATGTATTCTGGCAAAATACTTTAATTTCATGCAGTGGAAAGGTGCTAGGAGTGACATTTTGCATTACATAGCTCGTGGGGCTAAACGGACTATGCCAATGCGTCGGGGTGGGCAGGTAAATGCCAGGGGAGGTCTAATGTTGTATGCCAAGTACCCCAGTCGTTTGGGGCAACAGGCTACCGGTAAAGTCCCTTAAGATCCCTAAGACGAAAAAAATATCAAAATTTGATAGAGCAGTTCTCAGAATTTGTAGCAGATGGGAATGATTCGTTTGGACCTATAGGTGCATGTGGGGTCTGTCCACAATAACCTCTCTCAGTTTTGGTCAAATCCAATTCATTTGACTGTGCCTAAATCGAATGCATTCTTACAAAATGCTTTAGTTTCATGTAGTGGAAAGGTGCTAGGAGTGACATTTTGCATTCCATAGCTTGTGGGGATAAACGGACTTCACCAACATATCGGGGTGGGTGGGTAAATGCCAAGGGAGGTCTCATTTCATGTGTCAAGTGCCCCAGTCGTTTGGGGCAGCAAGCTACTGACAAAGTCCCTTAAGATCCCTAAGATGAAAAAACTGCCAAACTTTGACAAAGCAGTTCTTAGAATTTGTGGCAATTGGGATTGATTCTTTTGGACCTACAAGTGCATGTGGGGTCCATCCACAATAACCTCTCTCAGTTTTGTCAACTCCAATTCGTTTGACCATGCTGAAATCAAATGCATTCTTGCAAAATGCTTTAGTTTCATGCAGTGGAAAGGTGCTAGGAGTGCCATTTTGCATTCCATAGCTCATTGGGCTAAATAGACTTCTCCAACGCATTGAGTTGGGTGGGTAAATTCTAGGGGAGGTCTCATTTCCAAGCGCCCCAGTCGTTTGGGGCAGTAGGCTACCGACAAAGTCCCTTAAGATCCCTAAGATGAAAAAATTGCCAAACTTTGACGGAGCAGTTCTCAGAATTCGTGGTAGCTGGGAACAATTCAATTAGACCTATAGGTGCATGTGGGGTCCATCCACAATAACCTCTCTCAGTTTTGGTCAACTCCAATCCTTTTGACCGTGCCGAAATCAAATGCATTCTTGCAAAATGCTTTAGTTTCATGTAGTGGAAAGGTGCTAGGAGTGACATTTTACATTCCATAGCTCATGGGGCCAAACGGACTTTGCCAACACATCAGGGTGGGTGGTTAAATGCCAAGGGAGGTCTCATTTCATGTGCCAAGCGCCCCATTCGTTCGGGGCAGCAGGCTACCAACAAAGTCCCTTAAGATCCCTAAGACGAAAAAACTGCCAAACTTTGACAGAGCAGTTCTCAGATTTCGTGGTAGATGGGAATGTTTTGTTTAGACCTATAGGTGTATGTGGGGTCCGTCCACAATAACCTCTCTTGGTTTTGGTCAACTCTAATCCATTTGACTGTGCCGAAATCAAATGCATTCTTGCAAAATGCTTTAGTTTCATGCAGTGGAAAGGTTCTAGGAGTGACATTTTACATTCCATAGCTCGTGGGGCCGAACGTACTTTGCTAACACATTGGGGTGGGTGAGTAAATGCTAAGGGAGGTCTCATTTCATGTGCCAAGCGCCCCAGTCATTTGGGGCAGTAGGCTACCAACAAAGTCCCTTCAGATCCCTAAGATGAAAAAATTGCCAAACTTTGACTGAGCAATTCTCAGAATTCGTGGCAGCTAGGAATTATTTGTTTGGACCTACAGGTGCATGTGGGGTCCATCCACAATAACCTCTCTCGGTATTGGTCAACTCCAATCCGTTTGACCATGCCAAAATTAAATGCATTCTTGCAAAATGCTTTAGTTTCATGCAGCACAACCTTGCCAGGTGCCATATTTTTTGATATGCTTATCGTGAGGCTAAACACATTACGCCAACGCATCAGGGTGGGCGGGTCAATGTTAGGGAAAGTCTCATTTCATGTATGGTCATGGAATGGTATGGTTGCAAGATATGCAAATAATGGAAGAGCATTTCTATAACCTTGTTGTCTCATAACCTTGCTATCCCATAACCTTGATTATTATGATTAGAAGCATGGAAACAAACCCTACAAGAAACAAAGAAATGATTAGATCTCAATATGATCATGAGATACCCAAGCATCTGTATTAGTCTAAATCATAAAATCTCTTCATTTATAAAGATTGATCCGAGGGTTTGGTGAGTTGCCATTGTCACCCAAATCCTAGGTCTTCATTTGAAATCCTTGAATGCTAATTATTTCCATTATGCTTCTTTCTTATTAATTCTTACTAATTAGGGTAATCATATAGAAATACATAGTATCTCATGTATTCTTACAAAATGCATATGGGAATTTTATCAAATGTTGTAGTTGCATTGAATGATGCCTCAAAAAAATGTGGTCTATTGGAATTTTAAAAAATGTTGTAGTTGCAACTGCCTTAGAAGACATGTATACAAAATGTGGAAGCATAGAGAAGGTGAGTGAACTATTTGACATGATGCCTCAAAGAAATGTGGTCTCATGGAATGGTATGGTTATAGGATATGCAAACTGTATACGCCTAAAAATGACACGAATCATCCTAAATAAATATTCTAAATATTTATTCCATTCTTCTATTAATTAAATAAATATTCCAAATTTATTTAATCGATTCACTGTTCCATAATTAAATAAATTCAATTTATTTAATTAAAATTCTTCTAAATGTCCTACACAATTAAATAATCATAAATTATTTAATTAATCCAAATTCCTCTATCCTAAGTTCTAAATTCAAAAATCCACCTCACCTTTTCCACCTCACTTTTTCCACCTCACCTTTTCCACCTCACCTTGTCCACCTCATCAGGTTGCACATGTAATTAAATATATTTAATATTTAATTATCTTATTTTCCCTCACCCACATGGCCTATTTCTTCTCAAATCAGAGGTTAGTTAACTAATCAATCAAAAGTGTTAACTAACCTGTCAATTGAGTTAATCCCTCAATCAACCGAGTTCACTGATCAATCAATTTAGTCAGTTCCACAATCCACTCTTCTAACTGATCAATCAAGTCTATTAACTATTCAGTCAATGGAGTTAACTCTCCAATCAATTTTATCACATCCCCTCTTTCATGATGGAGCTAGGACACTTGTCACATTTCTACTGGTTGCACATTCCTCAACCATTCTCAGCCGTTGATCTTCATATCTCCTCTCAACTGTTGATTCTCATTCTTGTGAGTCTATAAATGAAGCTTCATCCTTCCATTCTAATCATCCAGACTTTTGACATCGTTACTCTGCAGAAATATCACCAGCGCGCCTTTAGCACCCTTTTACCATCCACAAGCTTGAGATCACATACTTGCATTGGAGATCATCTTCATTGCATATCACAACAGCCATTTACCATCGACTTCCTCAAACACAGCTTAAAAGAGTGCACTCTCTGAGGGCTCACTTCATCTACAAAAGGACGATTGTAATAGGCAATCAACAGAAGCATCGATTTCAGGGAAGGTTTGCTTTGTGTTATTCATTGCTATTTACATTTAATCTTCTTTGTTATCTCCTATTCTGTTGATGTTTGGGTCTTACATTGTTCATTTGATTGATCACCATTTTACCCTTACATTTTTGGCGCCCACCGTGGGGCCTTTGCCCCTTTATCTCATCAAAATCTGAGCTTTTTTGAAGGCATGTTCCGTACAGGACATGCAGAGTCACGCACAGGTTACTTCGGCGCATTTAAACATTTTCACAGTGCATATAAAGACTGTTACGGTGCTTCTGTTATTTTTGCGCATCTGTGTATTTTTGCAGTGCTTTTGCACACTGTTACGGCGCTTTTGATTATATTACGCATCTGTTCATTTATGCTGCGCTTTTGAAGACTGTTACTGCGCATTCGTTATTGTTGTGCATTTATTCATTTTCACAGCGCATACGTGCAATATTATGGCACTTTCATTATTGTTGCGCTTCTGTTGATTATTTCTGCGCATCTAATCACTGAAGCTGCGCATTTGTAATAGCCCTTTAGTTTTAGTACTTTTCTAGAGGAATTTGCTAACGCTAACCTTTTCGCAGGTGTTTGCTAGAGCTGTTTTGCAGGATAGGTTCAGGTTTAGTTCCATATAGCTGCATCTAATTAGTTCACATTTCATTTTCTGAGGGAAAGTAAAATTGATGTTCATTCAAATCTTCATCTAGTTCTAATTAGGGAGAAAGTAATTGGATTATTTCTTGCTTGCATTGCAAACACCTTCCAAGTTATTGCTATCTAAGATTAAAATTGAACTCATCAATGATCTTGAAGTTAAAATGAACCATTGCTATATCGTGAGACCAGAATTTCAAAGTTAACAATCTCATGCTACGCGGTTTAAAACTGAACTCATCAATGATCTTGAAGTTAAAATGAACCATTGCTATATCGTGAGACCAGAATTTCAAAGTTAACAATCTCATGCTATGCAGTTTAAAATTGAACTCACTACTACTTTCTGAGGTTAAAACTGAACCACTGCTATATTCCTAAAATCACTTCAAAGTTCTGTGTTTGAGTAGATTAGCCCATTTAGTTTTTCACTTTTAACTAGGGTGGATTAATCAGTGTATTCTGTGCTTGCGAATGACAATAGGTTTACGCTCTCCCCTCTTCTGGGTGATCAGAATGCCAGACTTGTCATTCTATTTGTTTAACCTTTAGGAGGGGCCTGCCCTTGGATGCACGCTTGTCCAAGTGGGAATGACCCTGAGTGGTAACAGGCTAACGCCAAGCCCTACCAAGCCACTTAAAATAAATTGTGCTTGAGGTGAAAACTTCCTACAACAAGTGCTGTTATGTTACACTGATGGCCAACCTCCCCCAAAACCCTCTCGAGCGCAACCCTTTGAGGCTGGGAGACTCCATAACAGAGAGTAGTGCCGCCGCACGTGTAACCACTTGAACGGTTGCCCGCATTAAATACTTCTTGTTCTAGTGGCCTAAATCCCTTATAATCCATTTCTCGCCTAGGATTTTTGTGCTTGCTTTTGTCCAAAATAGAGTCGAAAAAACTACAAAAACAATGAAAAACTACAAAATATTCTTTGTGCTTGCTGTGTTTTCTTGCTGTTAAATTCATAATATCAAATCAGGAAGACCTTTTCCAGCCAAAAAATACCAAAAATAGGAGAAAAATCCAAAAAAATTTGCCAAAATATCAGAACTGCGCATATATTCCTTTCTGTTGCGCATTTGTGGCGACTTGCTGTGCTTTTGTAATGACTTGTTGCACATATATACTATTGCTGCGCATATACACACTGTTGCTGTGCATTTGTACTTAACCAGAGCTACGCTTATACTGCGACTTACGGCGCATTTGTTCATTTCTGCTGCGCATTTGTTTCGGCGCATATGCGACAGTGAGCACTTGCCCTATTTTTGAGAAAATATTTTCACTTGATTAGAGCACCCATTTCAGCCAAGTTTCACTTTCTGAGATCAAATTCAACCTTGCAGTCAGTCTTCATCCGCTTCACCCAAGTCTCTCTTTCGTCCGTCATCCCATTCGCTTTCTGTCCAAATGCATCTTGTCCCAAAGTCAGTTTGTCCCATACCAATTTGACATAGGTCCCTTTTTCATGTCATTAGTGAATTAACGTAAGCCTAGTAGGTCACCGTACCTTTGCTAGTAGTCTTGTTGAACGACTAAGCCCTACACAGTAAGACTGGTATCAACTACCCTTACTAGCAACCAACGTCTTGTGTCAACCATCTTACTTGAAGTCATTGAGCGAGAGAATCCTTTGTCCAAATCTTGTCCTAGGTATCCCATTCACAACAGTCTCAGTCGGCACCTTACCAAAATTTCCAATCCTGGTCCACTTCACCCCACCCCACCTTGCATGGTTCTTACTCGATCCCAGTACAACAAGCAGATTGAAATGGCTGACTCATCTGATCACCTCGCCCCACCACATGGTGGTGACGAAGAAATTTCTCATGAAGAATTAGTAGTGCACATCCAAGATAGAAAATTCCAACGCCTGATAGAGAAGGTGCTCCTTGAAGACCCCGATAAATACTTCCACCATCTTGTTAATCTCAGAGTCAAACTCCCCGCAGACTTTGACATAAGCTCCATCATGGAAAATGTAGACAATGATCATGAGCGGAGACATGATGATCATGAGAGAGGCACGAATGACACAGTCCCACTTGCAATTGAGAGAGATACAAAAGATAGAGGCAAGAAACCTATAGATCAAAATGCTCCTATGGATGACGTGAGACAACAAATCGAAAGTCTAAAACAAGAAATATCCAACCTTAAGACCGGTACAAGTTCTAAGCAATACTCTTTGGAAGACATAGCTCCGTATCCTTTTGACAAAAGTTTGGTCATGAAACCCTTCCCCTTTCAGTTCGGAATCCCCAAGTTTGACAAATACAAAGGGAAGGGGGACCCTAGAGATCATATTCGGGAATTCAATGCAGCATGTTTAGAAGTAGCTCACAATGAAACCTACTTGGTGAGACTATTCCCAAGATCTTTAGGTGGTCAAGCTATGGAGTGGTTCTCGCGTCTCCCACCAGGAATTAGAACTTTTGATGAACTTGTCAATAAATTCATAACGCACTTCTCTTACAACATAGAACACGAGGTATCCATGCTAGATCTATGCAACACCTAACAAAAGAGTGGTGAGTCATTTGCCACCTTCTTACAACGATGGAGACAGCTAGCTAGTAAGTGTTCTTATGATATACCTGAGAAGTAGCTATTGGAAATGTTTGTCCACAACCTAAACACAGATCTTAGCTATCAGATTCAGATACAATGCCCTACATCATTCTCCAAAGTCATTGAAATGGGCCTATTCATTGAAAAAGCTATGATCACTAAAGGAACTCTCAAGCTCTACAAGGACACACCTAATTCCAATTACACAATGGATAAATCAAAGTTTTGGACCAAGAACAAGAATGTGGTCAATGATGGGGTGGTTGACGCCAAGGCGGCAGCTCCTAAACAACAACCCATATTCACTCTTAAGGGGGACACAAACAATGGTGCAATCAACAAACCCCCATCTCGGGAGCCTAGATCGTGGTACAATTCAAACCCAAGAAGAAAATTCACACCGTTAGGTGAATCTCAAGAATCTGCACTAAGGAAGTTGTTGGCAAACAACGAAATTTCTCTACTGCCAACCAGTGATTATGAGCCTATAGTCAAACCTCCCTACTGGAAGGACACAGACTATTGTGAATATCATCGAGGAAGGGGACATACAACTAACAACTGCATTCGCCTCAAACATGTCATTCAAGATATACTGGATCAAAATCAGGGAGGGACACAACAGCATACCTCCAATGACACTCATGTGGCCTACAGGGATCCACTTCTGAATCATAACAGGCCATATAACAACAATGGCCACAACAACAACAACCATGGCCACAACAACAATGGCAACAACAGTACCGACAACAACAATAATCGCAACCGGCCAAATCAGAACAGCAGGACGAGTACTGCTAACTATGCAAGTGTTCCATTTGACTACACCATAAACTGCATTTCTGAACATATTCTGCAGATCAATGTCATCTCACCCAACCAAAAACAGGACCTAACCGAACTGGTTGTAGTATAATTACCTGCAGTGGTAAAGTCACACTCAATACCATTCCTCCAAGGTCTTCACCATCTCCATCCAACTCCCGTCAATACAATGTCCTCGACCAGTTACAGAAAACCCCAGCTCACATTTCTATATTGGAGATCTTGCGTCTATCTCCTTCTCATAAGGAGATTCTTGAGAAAGCCTTAGTGGAAACCACCGTTCCCACTAACCTGGCCCAAGAAAAGTTTCAGACCATGGTAGGCAATTTGACATCCTCCAATTCCATATCGTTTACTGAGCAAGATGATCTTTCTGTATCTCAACCCCACAACACCCCTCTGCACATTGTCGCATTCATACACAAGCACCGCATCAAGAGGGTTCTCATTGATAGGGGTGCCGGTTTAAATATCTGCACATTGAAGCTAGTCCTTGCACTGGGGTTCTCCGAACAAGCAGTTGATCCAAGGAGAAAAATTACCATCAAGGCATATGACGAGGAAGAAAGAACCACAAAAGGAATGGTTGTCCTACCCATTCAAGTGGGACCGGTCATTAAAGATGTGGTGTGCCATGTCCTTGATCGGGAGCTTGCTTATAATATTCTATTAGGGAGACCATGGATCCACGTCATGAAGGCTGTCCCCTCGACCTATCATCAATGCATTAAGTTCCCACACAATGGCAAGCAGGTCACCATTCAAGGTGACCCCGACCCCTACCAGCACTGCAATTCTTTCCATGCAAAACCTGAATGTGTCATACCCAACAACAGAGCCTACATTTCCCCTACCCCACAACAGGACCATACCGCTGAAGCTTCCTCCTCAAGACCCAAACCACTGAAACTTACCATAAAAGAAAATGGCATGGGGGAATACTCCATTGAGCACAGCCTCAACCTTGCCAAGATGCCTTTGTCTCCTCGCTCTTTTGGCCAACCCAAGCAGCCACCCAAACATTTTTCCAAAGCCATCTACTCCTCCTGCAGCTCCCGCAAATCCCTTTGTAAAATGGGGGACCTTATCTGATGAAACAGAGGAGCGAGATCTCCTGCAATGGCTTTATGCTGAAGAAGAAAACACACCCCAAGAACCGCCTAGACTCCCTACAGAACTCTATGGACGGGGTGAGACTATTTTGCACAGGATGGGGTACGAAGGACAAGGCCCCATAGGCCTCAGAAAAGAAGGAATCATTGAACCTATACAACCTTCTTCATCCTCTTCGGCTAGAAACATAACTGGTCTAGGGTACAAAGGCAAGGGTAAAGCCAAGGAAAATGCCTGCCTTGTGGAGACAATCCAAACACGCCAAGTGGATAGTGACACAGATTTAGATGATTCAAATAAGTATGAGTGGGACGAGCTAATAGAGCACTCCTACGACGACAAAGAGGTTGACACCATCCAAACTCTTAGCCCCTACCATGAGGGACAAACGAAACGGGACAGACCACTGGAGTCTGATTTGCCCACCCCTGAGATTATGGCTTTCGAGGAAAGTTTTGATTCCATTGCGATAAACAACTTGGAGGAAAGTACCACCCAGAATACTACCCCCACCAATGCCCATAACATTTCCATTCACACCATCAATGAATCAGGTCTCTCATCCGACTCCCTTCCCCTCTTACACCTTGAGCTTATTGACTGGGATCTTCAAGGAACCCCCCAATTAGATATGTTCCAGAACGATGATGCTTACATCGATTATATGGAACTTAGGGACCACTTGCCAAAAGGAGATCATAACACTGGTTTTGTTATCGAACTAAATACCGTGGCTTACTTCGGGGAGGGTGCCAAGCCTTCCAGTCGCAAAAACATCAAGATCAAAAATGGATCTAACAGTGAAAACTGCCTTGCGGCAGTGTTAGATCATTAAATAGTAAAAAGAAAGGACGCATCTGACGGTGAAAACCCAACTGTGGCACCCGACGATGGAATGCTTGACACTCTCCCTAATGATATGTATCAGGAAAGGTCACAGATTGTGGTGGAGCCAACAGAGCCTATGAATATTGGAACCGAAGAGCAGCCCAAGATTATCCACTTTGCCAAATCTCTCACACCACCAGAGAAAACCAGGTTTGTACCGTTCTTTAAGAAGAAGAGAGGCAGCTTTGCTTGGTCATATGTCAACATGCCCAGTTTAGACCCAAACCTGATTCTACATCATTTGCCATTGGATCCAAGGGTGAAGCCCATAAAGTAGAAGTTGAGAAAGATGCATCCTCATATAGCCCTTTTGGTCAAGGAAGAACTCAAGAAATTGCTAGATGTGGGGTCCATTAGAGCCATAGATTACCCAGAATGGATATCTAATATTGTGCCAGTGTCTAAACCAGATGGCCAGGTTCGACTATGCAATGATTTTCGAGACTTAAACAAAGCATGCCGTAAGGATGACTTTCCACTACCAAACATCGATATCATAGTCGACCTTACTGCAAGACATACAATGCTATCACTCATGGACGGATTCTTAGGGTATAACCAAATCAAAATAGCACCAGAGGATCAACACAAAATAGCTTTTACTTGCCCATGGGGTACCTTTTGCTGGAATGTCATGCCTTTTGGGCTGAAAAACACAGGTGCTACATATCAGCGGGCCATGACAACTATATTCCATGACATGATGCATGTAACTATGGAAGACTATGTTGACGATATCTTGGCAAAATCTCCCACAAGGGACTCACACCTGGACATATTAGAAAAAGTCTTTTAGAGATTAGACCAATTCCAAGTCAAACTGAACTCGAAGAAATGTGTGTTTGGGGTAACATCAGGCAAGCTGCTCGGCTTCATTGTGTCGGCAAATGGAATAGAGGTAGACCCAGCCAAGGTCAAAGCTATAATGGACATGCCACTGCCCAAGACTCTGACATAGTTGAGATCCTTACAGGGCAAGCTGTAGGCCATCCGCAGGTTCATCTCACAGCTGGCAGACAAGTGCCAACCTCTCAGCCATCTCCTACATAAGAACATTCCATTTAAATGGGACGAGCAGTGCGAAGAGGCATTCAACAAGCTAAAGGAGTATCTTATGAATCCTCCTATACTCATGCCTCCAATCCAAGGAAAACCTTTAATTCTCTACATCTCTGCTACACCCACTGCTCTTGGAGCTCTTCTAGCGCAGCAAGATTACGAGAACAAGGAAAGAGCTGTATACTACATCAGTCGAGCCTTAGTGGGCTACGAGTTGCAATACTCACAGGTTGAACGATCATGCCTTGCGGTGGTTTTTGCTTCACAAAAACTCTGACATTACATGTTGGCGCATCCTGTCAAACTCATTGCCAAGATCGACCCACTAAAATATCTTCTCAACAAAGCAGCTCTCACAGGTTGACTCGCAAAGTGGGTTATGCTTCTTAGTGAATATGATATAGAATATGTGGACAGAAAAGCCATTAAAGGACAAATCATTGCTGACCAACTAGCCGAGGCACCATTACAAGACACTTCACCGATGTAGTTTGAGTTTCCTGATGAGTCTTTATTCACTCTGTCCACATCTCCTTGGAAACTCTACTTTGACGGATCTTACACCAACCATGGATCCGGGGCAGGTGTCCTGTTTATCACTCCCCAAGGCGACACAATTCTAAAATCCTATAGATTGTTATTTCCATGCACAAACAACATAGTGGAATATGAAGCCTTGGTAATTGGTCTCAAGATGGCCACTGAGTGGAAAATCCAAGCACTATGTGTCTACGGTGATTCTCAGCTTATCATAAATCAGGTCAACGATGAGTATCAAACCAAAGATGAGAAGCTCATCCCATACAAACGGATGGTTGACGACCTCAAAGAACACTTTGGGACCATCTCCTTCGAACAAATACCCAGGATAGAGAACAAAGCAGCAGATGCCATGGCTACCATAGCCTTTCTTCTAGAAATTCCTGAATATGAGTCACGGTATGAGTTCTTAGTGGAAACCATCCGGCAAACGGCTTATGATCTCCTTGAAACCCATTCCATTTGTCTCCTAGTCGGATCTGATTCACCTTGGTATGGTAAGACTTACACTTACCTCAAGGACAATATTCTCCCACCGGACCTCTCTTCCAACCAAAAATAAACTTTCATCCGACAAGCCTCTCGTTACACAATCATAGCTGATACCCTTTACCGACGTGGTCTGGATGGTACTCTCTCCGCTGTTTGGAACAAGAAGAATCCATAACTGCCTTGCGAGACGTACACGAAGGGATATGCGGAACACACTCCAGCGACCCTTCCCTAGCTAAGAAACTCATGTGTTTGGGTTATTACTAGCCAAATATGGAAATGGATTCATATCAGTTCATCAAAAAGTGCAAACAGTGCCAAATACACGGGAACCTGATCCATGCACCTACTCAAGAGTTGAGACCTTTAACGACACCCTAGCCCTTTTGTCAGTGGAGACTTGACCTTGTGGGAAAGATTCATCCACCTTCTTCCAACGGCCACAAATTCATCATAACCGCCACTGAGTATTTCACAAAGTGGATTGAAGCCGTTCCCCTAACCACCGTCACAGGAAAGTAGATTTCCTCTTTCATTCTGAATTACATTATCTGCAGATATGGCATTCCTTCATCCATCATAACGGATAATGGAAGACCATTCAAAAATTAGGATGTCCAGGAACTTTGTGAGCGTTTCAAAATCCAACATCGTTTCTCCACTCCATACTACCCCCAAGGTAACGGCCAAGCTGAGGTATCAAATAAAACCATTCTAAAAATCCTAAAGAAAACTGTCAATGAGGCTGGTCGCAACTGGCATGTCCAACTCAACCCCACTCTGTGGGCCTACAGAACCAGTATACGCACTCCCACAGGTGCTACACCCTACGCCCTCGTCTATGGTTCAGAAGCCATCCTCCCCATTGAGGTCGAACTACCATCTCTCAGGGTGTCGTTGAAAGGTCTCATATCAAACGAAGAATACAGAGTTTCCAGGTTGCAGGAACTAGAGCTGCTAGAAGAATGGCACTAGAAAGCCTTCGATCATCTTAAAGCATATCAACAGATGATGTCCAGAAGTTATAATCACAAAGTTCGCCCAAGATGCTTTAAGGTAGGGGACCTAGTTCTAAAAGAGAACCCCCGCAATCAACAAGACAGAGAAAAGAAAGGTAAGTTCGAACCTAACTGGCTTGGGCCCTATGTGATTGTAGCTGCATATGGATCGGGAGCATATCAGTTGGCCACTTCAGAGGGTGAGTTGTTAGATGATCCAATCAACAACATGCACCTTCGCCAATTCTATACCTAGGAGAACCCTAATGCAAGAGAGCACAATAAAATCAAAAAATCAAAAAATCAAAAAAAGTTGAAAAGAGAAAATTCAAAAAAAAATAAAAATAAAAATAAAAATAAAAATAGAAAGCATACAAAAAAATCGTCCTTTGGTGAAAACCTGGCAAACAGGCACCTTGGATAGGTATCATGATGAAAACCTGGCAATCAGGCATCATGTTATTTTCTAGCTTCTCGTGCAAATAAAAGCAAGTGATGAAAACCTGGCAAACAGGCGTTACTTGTGATAAACCGCCTTCTCCATCTTTGGGAATCCACTCACCTTGAGTCCATTCTTTCTCCATTTGCCCCATTCGACCCATATCTATCCCACAAATAAACACTTGACAGTTACCTATCATGGCTTGATACTTTCCTTGTGGTCTTGTTAACCAAGGTTTTGTCCCATACCATCTCCTCAATGTGAGCCTAGCATACGGTCTCTTGTCAGTGTCCATGGTCCAAGTCCGTGAACTACGTTGCCTCTGTGCCATCACGTAGGCAAGGCCATTATTGTAATGTGCCCCCGAGGCTTTCATTTCTTCCATGGTCCCATTCATCCTCTTTCTTGTCTTCATTCTTGTCGTCTTTCTTCTAGTCCATCCATGGTCCATTAGGGTTTACCCTGAACTACGTTGCCTCTGCGTCGTCACGTAGGCAAGACCCTTTAACAATGAGCCCCCGAGGCACTAGGTCAGTCCCTTAGGGTCCGTCTCCCCAATAAGGATTGTGCAATCTTCTCACCAAGCAAGCAAATGCAAGCAGAACCCGCGCTTCAAGCAGAAATCTGGATTGTGAGCATCTTAACCTATCCAATGCCAAGCAAATACCCAAGGTCTTCTACATGATTTTATGCAAATTAAGGCAAGAAATAAACACATATCAACGCAAATATGCTTTGTAGATCGGAAACACGGTTAACAATTCGAGTCTGGATTTTTGCTATCCTGCCTTTCTATGCTACTTGAGGATGCCACAAGCTAGAGATGCTATGATGGGGGCATGATTATTTTCTTTGTTTGCTATTTGTGGATTAAACTTTAGTAATGTGAAGCCTTGTCTAAGGACATGATCGGCAAAAGATCATCGAGGACATCAAAGGTATGACATGAATAGGGGCAATCCTTGTTTGTTGAAACGCAAGAAGTACTCAGGTCATCTAGATTCAATTTTGACTAGATGCTTGTATTAACTTGCTAAATCACAATCCATGTAAGAGGTACTCAGGTCATCTCGGTTCAATTATACCTAGATGCTTGTATTCACTTACAACATCTCAGAAAATGTACCAAAAACAAAATGCCCAATGATGAAATAAAGCACTCTAAAAGCAAAACATCCATCCTGTATCCATATACACATCCATGCATCCATATCCCATACAATCCTCATTATCCAAACTATGCAGAGTAACAATATCAAATGCAATTTCTAAGTCATTCTATCATATCCATTCTTCTATCTATCATGTCATTCTTGTGTCGATAAAGTACATTTGGACTTCACAAAAACAAAGCATATAGGAGCATATCATATCATATGTAGGGCTAGTCATGCACGTGCTCAAGTCAGTAGAATACATCACCTAATGCATTAGGTCATCCACATATCAGCATCATATCACATCTTAAAACACAGAAAAAACCAAAAAAAAAAAAAAAACATAGCTAAGTGCATTGCATACAAAGTTGCATCATCACATAGAAATCATATTACATTTGCATTCATTTGAAACATTAGATCATATAGACATCCAATAACATCACACACACAGCTGCATCATCACATAGAACTCATATTACATTTGCATACATTCGAAGCATTAAATCATATAGACATCATATAACACCATATCAAAAAAGCATCTCATATAGCATCGGATAGACCATCTAACTCTACACATACATCACATCAGACAATAGAAGTAAATCATCATCTCATAACACATGCAATAGATACACAAAGCTGCATCATCATATATACTATCATATAAGAGGTCCAAATGTACAATATCACCATCTCTCTCAAAAATTAAAGTGTCATATACAATATACATCCAAATGGACAGTGATACATGTCCCAAAAATACAACATCTGGTCTGTGTCTATCCCTGCGGCGGTGGGCCACCACTACCAGCTCCTGACTGCTGAGGACCCATCATGGAAGCCCCTGACTATGATGGACCTACTCTATGAGTAGCCCCAGACTGACTCCTGAAGCTCCCCGCCCTCTGACTCGATGCCACGGCACCATGGTTTAAACCTCGATAGTACTGGGCCTGTGACTGTGCCCTGGCAAGCTCTGCCTGTACCTGTACCAACTGCGTCTGCAACTGGCCTACCTGTGCCTGTGCCTGCTGCACCTGCCCCACCAAAAAAGAGCTCGCTACATCTGTCCCCATGGCGGCCACAGCAGTGTCCCTCTCTACACGAACAATACGTAACCGGGCATCTGCCATGTCTCTCTCACGAGTCAGCCCAGCGATAACTCCTACATCTGTCTCTCACCTACCGTCGGCCCTCCTCAGCTATGCCTGCAGCGCTCGCACCTGTCCCCTCAGGCTGGCTATGGCCCTCTCATGCACCTCTGCCTGCTCTGGTCCCTGTGCTGCCTCTGCCTGTCCTGGCCCCTGTGGTTGGGGCACCTGCTGCTGTGGTGGCGGCATCTGTGCCTGCTGCGGTATCTGCTGCTGTGCCACCTGTCCTGGCACTGCCTGCTCGGCCTGGCCTATCCTCCTCTGCTGTCTCAGCCTCTCTCTAGCTCTACCACCTCGTCCTCGTCCTCCTCTAGCTCCCCTCCACCCTGGGCCAACCTGTCCCTCCTCTGAGTCTGCCTCATCAATGCGAGACACCAGCATGCCAGGTCCTGAATATCTCAGGAAAGGATGTGTAGTCATCCAATCCTCATAATCCTGTGTAACCCCTGCATCCGCTATCTCTGTCCTCATATCCCATGCCACATAGGGAGTCTGCCTGAACTCTGCCAGGGCCTCCTCATATGAAGCCATCGGCCCCCATCGGACCCTCTCTACATGTGTCCGCATAAAGAGCGCCTGTCCCTATGGCATGCCCTGTCTCCTCCCAAACTGTCTCAGCACCCTGCCCACCATCTATCTCTCCAGTATATGCCGTGTCTGGCCTATCAGCCACCTAGTCTGAAAGCAGTACGGCATCTCGTCTCCTTCATCGTCCTAGGGCTCGCAATCCAGATATGGTCGCCAGACGACCACATCTACCCCATCCAAGGTGTGCCTCCAATACTCTAGCTTCCCCAGCCTGTGCTGGGAAATCACTCCTGCATAGCCATAACTGTATGGCTCTCCTCTCTGCCTCGCGAAAACACATATCGGCCTAGTCACCGCTATGTGCTCCCACAGCCAAAACTGTAACAATAGTACACCAGCCGATAGACTCGTGCTGCAGTGGTACACCACCTGATGCATGTCATGGTATAAGTGGGCCAGTACGCAGACTCCCCATGCATATCAGGTGCCCTCGGTCAGCATCTGCTCCATAATCCTGCCCCATCCAATAGGGAACCCATGCGATCTCCTGTCCGGGCATACAACGCCCCCGATTAGTCCTACCACAATCCCCAGGAAGTAGTCATAGCAATCATATATATCCTGCCACGGGATGACCTGTCCAACCAGCTCGGGATCATCGAACACTCACTGGCACTCAGCGAGTCCCGCATCCCGCTGTGCATCATACTCCACTAACTCACCCACCACGGGTAAGTGCAGTATCTGGTAAACGTCCTCCAATGTCACGGTCATCTCTCCAGTCAGAAAGTGAAAGGTCCCATCCTCACTGTGGAATCTCTCCACAGTAGCTGTCAGCAGTCCTCAGTTCGCCCGCACCTCGGGCATGAAGCATACATAGTCTAAACCCATGGCACCAAGCGCCACTCTGTCAGTCTCTGTCAACATATATCTCTGCAATAGGGGCATGGGAAACGTCTCCCTCGACTGCAGTGTGTCTCGAATATCCTCCTGCAAGCAAGCAAGGCAACGTGTCAGTCTTAAACAGCATATACCATACTCAACATACCTACTGAACTATATCAACTAAACTTAGCATTTCAAATTGATCAAAACAGCACACTACATCTCTTGACTAGATTCCTGCAATCTCGGAGATAGCTCATCGATTACCGCGTCAAACAGGACGCTAATCGAATCACTTTGACTAAGTCATTTGCTATCCAAAGCAAATGCACCACTACAGGTGGTAAAAGCACCGTTTCTTTATAAAAGCGTAGTTTCTTGATGCATGCGCTGCCAAAATCAGCATATGCGCCGCCTAAATGCAGATGCGCTACTACACTGTACATATGCGCAGATTCAACACATGCGCCGGAACATTCGGCATATGCGCCGCAATATCATGGAAGTGCCGCGATATTTGACATATGCGCAGTTTTTAACGTATGCGCCGCTACATTCAACCTATGTGCTGCCTAAATACACATGCACAGCCTAATTACATAAGCGCAGCTACAGTGCACGTATGCGCCGTTTTCATGTATGTGCCGCCGAAACCGGCATATGCGCCGCTAAACGACAAAAGCGCCGCTTCGCGAGGCATATGCGCCGTTCTGTGTTTCGGCGCATATGTTTGCCCTATTTTCTATGTGCATTTATGACACCCTAAATTGACCCTAGGAGAAATTTTTTGAAGCACATACCGGGGGTCCTGCCTCTACTGGCCGCCCGAATCGACGGACTCGCTCGAATTGATGCTCCTCGCGGGGAATGTCTACTGCTCTGGCTGCCATGCTGCTCCAAGTTGCTCTAGGCTCTCTCACTCCAATCCAGATCAAACAAGTGTACAAATAACTATTCTTGTGGACCCAGCTCCTATTTATAGCCCCCAAACCCTAATTCTGGCTAGGTGATGACTGTGACTACTTCCCGTGCCCGTTTTTCCTCTAGTTTTCTTCATGTTTCCCTGAAACGCGTCCCTTTTCCTCTTGCCTCTCCTAACCCCGTCGTCTTCGTGAGATTGTCCATCTCTGATTCTTTTGCCCTTTTCCTCGTCCAATCTCCCAAGGGGGCATCCTATCATCAGTAAGTCTGTACCAGGGGAAAACTGGGGCATGTATCATCATTCAAACTATCGATTTCTTTGAAGCAACGCTGTAAACTGCATTGCATCAAAGAGGGGCAAAATGTATACACCTAAAAATGACAGGAATCATCCTAAATAAATATTCTAAATATTTATTCCATTCTTCTATTAATTAAATAAATATTCTAAATTTATTTAATCGATTCACTGTTCCATAATTAAATAAATTCAATTTATTTAATTAAAATTCTTCTAAATGTCCTACACAATTAAATAATCATAAATTATTTAATTAATCCAAATTCCTCTATCCTAAGTTCTAAATTCAAAAATCCACCTCACCTTTTCCACCTCACTTTTTCCACCTCACCTTTTCCACCTCACCTTGTCCACCTCATCAGGTTGCACATGTAATTAAATATATTTAATATTTAATTATCTTATTTTCCCTCACCCACATGGCCTATTTCTTCTCAAATCAGAGGTTAGTTAACTAATCAATCAAAAGTGTTAACTAACCTGTCAATTGAGTTAATCCCTCAATCAACCGAGTTCACTGGTCAATCAATTCAGTCAGTTCCACAATCCAGTCTTTTAACTGATCAATCAAGTCTGTTAACTATTCAGTCAATGGAGTTAACTCTCCAATCAATTTTGTCACATCCCCTCTTTCATGATGGAGCTCTACTGGTTGCACATTCCTCAACCATTCTCAGCCGTTGATCTTCATATCTCCTCTCAACCATTGATTCTCATTCTTCTGAGTCTATAAATGAAGCTTCATCCTTCCATTCTAATCATCCAGGCTTTTGACATCGTTACTCTGCAGAAATTTCACCAGCGCGCCTTTGGCACCCTTTTACCATCCACAAGCTTGAGATCACATACTTGCATTGGAGATCATCTTCATTGCATATCACAACAGCCATTTACCATCGACTTCCTCAAACACAGCTTAAAAGAGTGCACTCTCTGAGGGCTCACTTCATCTGCAAAAGGACGATTGTAATAGGCAATCAACAGAAGCATCAATTTCAGGGAAGGTTTGCTTTGTGTTATTCATTGCTATTTACGTTTAATCTTCTTTGTTATCTCCTATTCTGTTGATGTTTGGGTCTTACATTGTTCATTTGATTGATCACCATTTTACCCTTACACAAACAATGGAAGAGCATTTCCATAACCTTGTTGTCTCATAACCTTGCTATCCCATAACCTTGATTATTATGATTAGAAGCATGGAAATAAACCCTACAAGAAACAAAGAAATGATTAGATCTCAATATGATCATGAGATACCCAAGCATTTGTATTAGTCTAAATCATAAAATCTCTTCATTTATAAAGATTGATCCGAGGGTTTGGTGATTTGCCATTGGCACCCAAACCCTAGGTCTTCATTAGAAATCTTTAAATGCTAATTATTGTCATTATGCTTCTTTCTTATTAATTCTTGCTAATTAGGGTAATCATATAGAAATATATAGTATCTCATGTATTCTTACAAAATGCATATGACAATTTTATCAAATGTTGTAGTTGCATTGAATGATGCCTCAAAAAAATGTGGTCTATTGGAATTTTAAAAAATGTTGCAGTTGCAACTACCCTAGAAGACATGTATGCAAAATGTAGAAGCATAGAGAAGGTGAGTGAATTGTTTGACATGATGTCTCAAAGAAATGTGGTCTCATGGAATTTAGAAATTTTCAAGCAAAACCAATTGGTGGGTGTAAAGGTAAAATCCACAACCTTTGACTACATCCTCTCTGCTAGTGCCAAACTAAGATCTTTGGAACACAGTACATGGACATCCATCAAATTGTAAAGGATATGGGAATTTTATAAGATGTTGTAGTTGCAACTATCGTAGGAGACATGTATGCAAAATGTGGAAGCATAGAAAAAGGCAAGTGGATTGTTTGACATGATGCCTTAAAGAAATGGAATCTCATGGAATGTCATGATTGTAGGATATGCACAAAATGGTTTTGTTGATAAGGCATAAAGGATATGGGAATTTTGATAGATGTTGTAGTTGCAATTGCCCTAGAAGACATATATGTAAAATGTGGAAGCATAGATAAGACAAGTGAATTGTTTGACATGATGCCTCAAATAAATGTGGTCTCATGGATTGCCATGATTGTAGGATATGCATAAAATGGATTTTTTGCTAAGGCTTTAGTAACATACAAGAAAAAGCAATTGACAGGTGTAAATGCCAAAATGGGATCTTTGGAATAGGGTATGGACATCCACCAAAATAGATTTTTTGGAACAACATATGGACATCCATCAAAGCATAAAGGATATAGGAAATTTGTCACATGCTGTAATTTTGTAGCTGCCTTTGTAGACATGTATGCAAAGTGTGGAAGCATAGACAAGGCACATGAATTATTTAGCATGATGCCCCAAAGAAATGTTGCCTCGTTAAATGCAATGGTTGCAAGATATGAACAAAATGGATTTTTTGATAAGGCTTTATAAACTTTCAAGCAAATGCGATTGGCGGGTGTAAAGCAAAATTCCACAACCTTAGCCAGTATCCTCCTTGCCTATGCCAAAATGGACATCCATCAAAGGATAAAACATATGGGAATTTTGTTAGATGTTGTAGTTGCAACTGCCCTCAGAGACATGTATGCGAAGTGTGGAAGCATAGACAAGACATGTGAACTATTTGGCATGATGCCTTGAAAAGAAATGTCGCCTCATGGAATGCAATGATTCCAAGATATGAACATTTAATGGATTTGGTGATAAGCCTTTAGAAAATTTCAAGAAAATGCAATTGGTGAGCATGTAAAGCCAAATTCCAAAAACCTTAGAAGTGGTATCTTTGGAACACAGTATAGACATCCATCAAAGCATAAAGGATATAGGAATTTTGTCAAATGTTGTAGTTGTAAGTACCCTGCAAGACATGTATGCAAAGTGTGGAAGCATATACAACAAACGTGAACTGTTTGACATTATGCCTCAAAGAAATGTTGTCTCATCGAATGTAATGATTGCAAGATATGCACAAAATGGATTTTTCATAAGGCATTAGAAACTCTCAAGAAAATGCACAAAAGTAAATTTCAACCAAACGCAAATTTTGGCACATCTAAAACTAAATTGCACAACCTTATCCAACTTCCTCCTTGCCTATGCCAGAATGGGATCTGGGGAACATGGTGTGGACAACCATCAAAGCATAAATGATATAGGAAATGTATTGTATTTGCAGCTGCCCTTGTAGACATGTATGGAAAGTGTGGAAGCATAGACAATGTGCATGAACTGTTTGAAATGATGCCTCAAAGAAATGCATAGTCCCATAGAATGCAATGAATGAAAGATATGCACAAAATGGATTATTTAAAAATGATTTATAAGTTACTTTCAAGCAAATGCAATTGGCACGTGTAATACCAAATTTCTGTAATGATAATTGATCATCATATTAAATATTTAATATAAACTGTCATATACATAATTTCATGAACATAACATCCAGTTTACATACAAAGCCATATAGGCATGTCCAAACAAAGCCATACAGGCATATATATAAAAAATATACATCAGTAACATACAAAAGTATGTACATACAAAGCCATCTAGGCATACAAAAATGTCCCAAAAACTAATTTCCTATGGACTTTTATACACTAATCGGCGACCCTTGCTTAACCATGAAGATGGAGAGCCAATCCGTGAATCATCCTCTATCTGTCGTCGAGTAGACCTCTTTGACAGTTTAAGCTCATGCAGTCCCACCTGTTAATACAATCAAACAATATGCACATTGTAGACACCCAAAATTGACCTAATTATCATTAGCATCAAAATATTGCATTAGCTATCATCTGGATTTGTCTAACACACTTGAGTAATTTCCTTATTTTATCAAAATTATCTATTTCTTCTATTAATTAAATAAATTCATATATATTTAATTAATTCATTATCTATTTCCTCTAATCTATAATTAAATAATCTTTAATTATTTAATTCTCTCTATTTCTATCTATTTTAATTAAATAAATCTTATTTATTTAATTAAAATTCCCTCCATAATTCTAATTAATTAAATAAATTTTATTTATTTAATTAATTTCTCTTATCATTTATCTTCACAAACTGACATGTGTGCCTCTTTCATTTAAAAACAGGTGTGGTACTACATCTTTTATTTAATATCTTTCACATGTAGTACTTTTTATGTACACGATCACACATAATCCTTATCTTCCTTCCACTTGTTATCTACACATTCACCTATGATTATACTTAATCCTAGCTATTCACATAGCCACCAAATCTCCACCATTGATTAATTTTGGTCAAGTTCTATATAAACACCCTCTCATTCCATACTACATCTATCCAACATTTTCATATAGTGTCTACATTATCATCTTGAACATATTGAGCACTTTAGCATCTATCTAGCATATTATCATTATCATCCATCTATCATGGTAGCTTTCATCTTCATAATTGTTCATTGTTGAGAAGCAATCCACATCATAAACAAGGAATCATACAATCTAGGTGATTTTGTTCTTGAATTACATGCTTTTGATTTCACTTGGATTTGATTCTTTGATGGTGGTAGGATTAGGTTTTCAATTTATATGCTTGATCTTATTAACCTGATTTTTACCTATCACATTTTGGCACGCCTGGTGGGACTCACGTCCTTGATTAACTTTGTTGTTTGAAGTTGTTTTTTGTGAAGATCAGATTTTCTGAGTGCTTACAAGAAGTTTCAGTTGCTTCTAAGCGAAAACTAGTCGCTTCCTAAACACATGCATCGCTTTTAAGCTGAAATCTGCTACTTTTAACATTTTTGGGATCACTTCTAAGTGAATAGTAGTCACTTACAGTCTTTTTTGAGTCACTTGTATCATGATTTGCATAGCTTTTAACCTAACACTGATTGCTTTTGGCTATCTGGATCGCTTTCTGCAAACTAGGGTTTTCTATTTATGTCTAATTTTTTTGTAGATCTGGGTCACCTATGAGTAATAACAGTTCGCATCTTCATTTTTTAGATCACTTTTGAGCCTTAGTATTTTATATTTGGGTCTTTCCGCATTGCTTCTAGGCAGTAACATTTCACTTTCGGTAGAATCTAGATCGCTTCAGATCAACAGTTGATCACCTCTGGTAACTGTGTCGCTTTCAGTTTTTATCATTTGCAGTTTGGTTTTCTTGGCTACTAATCAGTTATTTGTGCAGCATCTTATCGATTGTCCAAGAAAAGGAGGTTGTGAAACTACTAACACATCTATTGCAGCTTCGATCGGTCCAAGACATTACATTTTATCACTAATTTAGGATAATTTGGGCTTGGTGCTTAAAAAGAATCATTGTTTGCTCCATGCTTGCTTTATCTTTCTTGATTTCTTTATTGTGCATGTTTGTAACCCAAATTTAATAGCATAAGTATCCTCTCCCCTTGATTATTATGGATCTTGGGTATATGAGAACTTGTTATTATCTTTAGAGGGTCTGCCTTCCCGGTGTGAGAAGGGGTACGGTCGAAGCGGTAACGAGCTAAAGCCAAGTCCTTCTGAACCACTATATAAAGAAAAGTGTTTGTGTCGAAAGCCACAAACAACAGGTGGTGTTGTTTTATACCGACATCCAACCTCCCCCAAAACCCTCCAAGGCATAACCCTTAAAGGCTAGGAGACTCCATAATGGAGAGTAGCACTGCCACACGTATAGCCACCCGAATGGATGCCCCTGCTAGCAACTTTGTGTAGTAGCCAAAAACTTTCTATTTGTTGACGTAAAAGGTGGGACCTTTGAAACCACCCCGATTCTCGTGGTTCTTAGTAGAGATAGCAAGGACAATCCTAAGGTTTGGTGGGGGGACAAGCCTTGGGAAACCTGGATCTTGGTATGCGTGAGAAGTGAGTGCCGTGGAGAGGAGCCGGTGCTACCAAGATACTGAAGCTATCCGCTTTGAATAGGCACAGCAAGGAGACTCAATAAATACAATCCTTTCCTAGCCTCGGTTGTACAAGTTTGTGATTGTTGTGAATGTGAGTGACTGAAATCATTATTTTCTTGTCAAAGACATAATTCAAACATATTTCTTGACAAACACAGATCGCATTTGAACCTTAACTTCTCACCTACAGAAACATAAATTGCTTTTAAATAGTAGTTGTTCACTTCTTGAAAAATTTAGACTACTTTTAACCCACAGCTGATCACCTCTGGCAAGACTTGGTCACTTTTAAAACCGTAGTAAATCACTTTTGACCTATAACCCATCACCTCTAGCAAACTTGTTCACCTCTAGTCAACACTGCAGTCCGTCATCTGAAACATAACCAAATAGCTTTTAAGCTATTATCTGTCGCTTTTGGCCTTGTCTGAGTCACTTCTGAGCTATCATCAGTCGCTTCTGGTCAAATATCAACAATTAGTATCCATCCAGCCTAATCATTAGCACTTTCAGCCATCCTTAGCTATGTTATTAGCCTTTTGACAGTCTTCTAAGCATCTACAGTCACCTGAGCATTGCCTCCTATCTTGAGCATATCAAACCCTTGGACTTTTGAGCTTTTCATCCTTTTTGAGACCCCAAACAACAACCAACCAGCAAAACCAGCAACCAAACATCAACCTTTTGGCTTTACTTAGCCCTAGCAAAACCAGCAAACAACATCAGCAACCAGCTTTTTCCTTGAGTGTGTGAGCTATCCTCTACGGAAGTTTATCGACAACAACAAAGCAACCAACAACAACAACCAAGCAACCCATTAGCAAACAATAAAGCAACTGACAAAACTAGCAAAAACAAACCAACATCAAACAATCAGCCAACCATCACTTTTTGGGTTTCAATCCTCACAAGCTAAAGTCTAATTTTCAACATCAATCACCATGCCTCAAACTAGGAACCAATATAGAGCTGAAATGGAAGCAAAACTGTGAGCTGAGATGGAAGCCAAGATGCAACAATCCCAATCAATGCCCCTTAGGGATGCAACTTAATTTACAATCGGCATGCCTTCTCACATGTTTGTGCCTGACGGATACATCGTTGGACAGTCATCCTCACAACAAGTGCAACCTCAAACATTTTTAGAGAATTATGAAGAGCAATCCCAAGAGGACTTATCAGAATTTAGAGACACACACATATGGGATCAAGTTGAGAAGCTTGTTTTATCTGATCCTAATCACTACTTCTTACAATTAGCACATATGGGAGCTAAATTACCAAGTGATTTTCACATATCCACTACTCGAGAACATGATCCAAACACTCTCGCCGTTGTTGCAAAGGGACCATCCACTATAGCTAAACCATCTCATACCATGTCCATGTTGCAAAATCCACCTTCCAACCCATCTCTTTCATTGCCTATTTCTACTCCATCCAACGTACCATGCTCGGAGTACACTTTAGAACCTTTGATAACTCCAACCAATGTACTTCCACATCTTTCACAAAATCAAAGCGTTCCACCTTTCCATGTTCCACAACATACACCTTCTCATACCATGACTGTATCTCGATCTCAAGTAACACAAGCTATCCATGTTGCACAAGTGCAAACGCCTCAAACATCACAAGCCATTCCAATATTGCAAACTTTGCAAGTTTCGTAAGCTATCCAAACACCACAAACTGTACAATTTTTGAAGCCATTGCAATCTGCTGCTCCTATTGCATCATATGTGGAAACCACATCCCATATTCCTATCACTGCTAATATGGTCTCCACGATTTCCATGGATCCATACAACCCCAATGTTAGTCTTATTAACATGAGTGACCCTCCTATTGTTTCACAAGCTAATCCTAGCGTCGTTGTCTCTTATGTTGATCAACTTACATCACTTCAGCCATCCTCCTATAATCCTTCGCAAACCATCAATCCATCTTATACAACTCAAGAATTACCCATCGTCACCAAACATATTACATATACCAATCCTCATGTTGTCCAAAACACAAACCCAAATGTCCATTCTTCTTCCACATCCACCAATCCTTCCATCACTTACCATATTACAAACCCAACTCTTAATTCACAACCATTGACCAACATCAATCCATTTTCCACTTCCCATGTGATGCAAACCCTTGGTGCTAATTCATCGCAATATACCAAACCACCACTTGTGTCTCAAGGACAGCAATCCTCAAACACATATGTGTCACATACTAATCCATTGACATATACTGTGAGCACACAACCTCAACAAACGGTCATGTCCTCATACATCCCGCAACAACAACCACAATATACATCATATTACACTTCACCTCTAAACCATCAACCTCCTTTGCAACAATAGCACCTTTCTCAAGCGGATGTTGAACAAATGATTAGCAAGGCGGTAGGACAAAGCAAGAAGACATTTTCCTTAGGAGACATATGCGCTTATTCATTTGACAAATCACTTCATATGACAACTTTTTTGTCACACTTTGAAATTCCACAATTTGACAAGTACAAAAGGAAAAGGAAATCTGGAAGACCATCTTAGTGCATTTTTTGTTGCATTCCTCGATGTTGCTCAAGACGATACATATCTTTTGAGACTATTTCCCTGAAGTTTAGTGGGAGAAGCTCTTGAATGGTTCTCATTTACCTCCAGAAATTAAGTCTCTCGTGAAACTAGCAAATAAATTTCAATCACATTTTTCTTTTAACATTGAATATGAAGTGAACATGAACGACCTTGTCAACAACAACAACGCAATGGTGAAGCTTTCTCCTCATTTACTCAATGATGGCGTAATATGGCTAGCAAACTATCATGGGAAATACCTGAGAAATAGCAACTCAATATTTTTATCCAAAATCTCCATCCCGAGCTTTCATTCCAACTACAATTGCAAAGTGCTAGCACCTTTGATGAACTTGTTTCCAAAGGAACCATCATTGAACATGCTTTAATTGCTAAGGGTACTATCACAATTTTTTGAGATAACAAAGACAATCCTCAAAACTCCAATGATAAATCTTGCTTTTGGAACAAGAACAAGAATGTTGTTAATGACGATGTTGTAGATGCAAAGAACATACAAACAGTGAAAGCTCCTATTAACATCCAATCTGCATCTACAACAAATCAACCTTTTCAATGAAATCAACAAGACAAACTTCAAATCCTCGACGATAATTTACACCCTTAGGGGAACCCATGGAGGTTATCTTTCATAAGCTTCTCCAAGCAGGAGATATCATATTACTGGATGCCCCACCCAATGGCGAACTACTCTTCAAAGCTCCTTGGTACAAAGAGAATGAGTATTGTGACTACCATAGAGTCAAGGGACACAGAACAAATGGTTGTATGCGCTTAAAGCATGTCATTCAAGATTGCATCGATCAAGGTTTAATTAAAATCACACTTCCAACATCACAACCTACATAGCAACCGACATCGAACTATGATTTAGATGCTTTCAAGAATCCACTTCCATCTCATGACAAACCAAGTAACCCTCATACTGGGAATGCCATCCATTACAATTATGAGTCATCCACGATTGGCCACATTGACCAAGCCCGCATTTCTACCATTACTATCCAAGGCAAAGCACCCGATTGCGCTATAACTACTAGAAGAGGTTGTGTTACCATTCAAGGAGCACCTGTTAATCCCCCTCGACTGTCCTCTAGCTATAATATCCTCGATCACCTTGGCAAAACACCTGCACATATCTCCATCCTTGAATTGCTTCGCATATCACCTGCCCACAAGGCTAGACTTGATAAAGCATTGCAAGACTATTCAGTGACCAACGATATCGATACTACACAATTCCAATCTATGGTAGCTAGCATTGTAGCCCCTTGCCATCTCACTTTCTCTGACAAAGATCTTCGACCATCTATCAACCCATCACATAACAAAGCCCTCCACATAGAAGTATTTGTCAACCAATGCCGTATCAAATGAATCTTAGTGGATGGTGGAGCTAGTCTTAATATATGTTCCTTAAAATTAAAAAAACAATTGGGATATTCTGGGAAAGATGTTGACACTTCCAAGGTCATTACTATCAAAGCATATGATGATGCCGAGAGAGATACTGAAGGAATCATTCACTTGCCTATTCAAGTTGGTCCAGTCACTACTGACACCTGTTGTCAAGTCCTTGATATTGAGCTTCCGTACAACATCATCCTTGGCCGCCCATGGATCCTTGCCCTCAAAGCAGTTCCTTCTACATACCATCAATGTCTCAAATTTCCACATAATGGTGTTGAAGTTACTATCCATGCTGATCCTAATCCATTTGAGTTTTGTCGTGCTTTTCAAGATAAATATCAAAGTCCTAACCACATTTCTATCAATACCAAGGCATATCCATCTTCATCTTATGTAGATCCATCTGCCCTACTCAAGCCATCATCTAGTAAAGCCACTCCAAAACTTTATATCAAGTACACAGAACATGGTTCGGATGAGTACACATTGTAAGAATCTTGTTGTGTTAGAACTCTTCCCTTGTCGCCCAAATCTCATGGCAAACCTTCTACATCCAAAGCATCTTCATCCACATCCATTATAAAAGTTCCTCCTACAGTATTCATTAAAGGTGGATTCCTTGATGATGAAGACATTGATGACATTAATTCTTGGATATTCTATGATGAGAAAGACCAAGTACAACTTGAAGTGGAGAGATATAACAATGGGTTCCGCATCATTAAGAACATGGGTTACAAAGGACATGGCGGACTAGGGTCACAGGAACAAGGACCTACTGAACCCATTGTTGTGTCTAAGAAGTTTAACAAGCAAGGCCTTGGCTTTCAGTCAGAGGTACCGCCTTCCAAAGACATTAAGTGCATTTCTGATATGGCAGCTAGACCTTCTTCAATAGGAGAGACTTCTAATTTGGATACCATCGACAAATCCTCCCTTCATATCACCAATCTTTTTCAAGAAACCTCCATTTTCATGATTTCTACCGCTTCCTCTAGCCAAAACCGTTCGTCCATTACCCTTTCACTCGTATATCCTGACCTCATTGATTGGGACATACAGGGGGCACCTATATTGGACACATTTGAAAAACGACGAAGCTATTACTAAATTCATGGGATTATGACAAGGCATTCCATTGGGTGATCATAAAGCAGGTTTCATGATGGATCTCCCTAAACTCGCATATTTTGGTGAAAGCATCAAATCCTTCAATCGCAAAAGTGAAATAAATAGAATAAAAAAAGATAGGTCACTAGGTGAAAATTGAAAGGCACCTCTTGACCATGAAAAAGTAAAAATAAAGGACGTATATGAGGGTGAAAACCTCCCTAAGGCACCCGAGGATGGGGGATTTGATCTTCCTGTCACCACTGAGTACCATGAAAAATCAACAGTGCTAGAGGAAAAATCTCAAGACATGAACTTAGGCACAGAGTAGAATCTGAAGATCACATATTTGGCAGTATCACTATCAAAGCAGGAAAGAAAAAATTTCACAGCATTCTTCATAAAAAGAGCTATCAATTTTGCATGGACTTATGCTGACATGTCGGGTCTAGATCCATCACTTGTGGTACATCATTTAGTAGTATCTCCTAATGCAAAACCTGTTAAACAAAAACTGCGCAAAGTGCATTCGTAAATAGCTCTTTTGGTCAAAGCAGATATTCAGAAGCTATTAGAAGCAAAGTTCATAAGGCCTATTGATTATCTAGAATAGGTTTCAAACTTGGTACCTATAGCAAAACCTGATGGACGAGTTCGTTGTTGCACAGATTTCAGAGATCTCAATAAAGCATGTCCTAAAGATGACTTTCCAGTACCAAGCATAGACAACATTGTAGATCTCATAGGTGGACATGAAATGCTATCCTTGATGGATGGATTCTCAGGATATAACCAAATCAGAATAGCAGAGGAAGATCAAGACAAAACATCATTCATTTGTCCATGGGGTACATACTGTTAGGTTGTAATGCTTTTTGGTCTCAAGAATGTTGGAGCTACTTATCAACGAGCCATGACAGTTATTTTTCATGACCTTTTCCACACTATCATGGAAGATTATGTTGATAATATTCTAGGTAAATCCAAAACAAGAGAAGAGCATATACAGATATTAGCACAAATCTTTGATCAATTAGAGAAGTATCAAGTCAGACTAAACCCAAAGAAATGTGTATTTGGTGTAACATCCGGTAAATTGTTGGGATATATTGTCTCAATGAGGAATTAAAGTAGATCCTGACAAAATAAAAGCTATCATGGAAATTCCTTCACCATCAAATCTAAAGCAGCTTCGTAGTCTATAAGGGAGATTACAATCCATCCACAGGTTTATCTCACAACTGGCAAATAAGTGTCATCCTTTTCAACATCTCCTTCGCAAGGGTGAACCTTTTAAGTGGGATGAAAAATGTCAATAGGTCTTCGAAAAAATCAAAGAATATATGGCAACACCTCCTGTGTTAGTACCATGTACTAGATCGACCACTATTGCTCTACACATCTTCAACAACAACAGCATTAGGTGCCCTTCTAGCTCAGCATGATGATTCAAGAAAAGAACAAGCCATTTACTATATCAACAAAACTCTTGTGGGATATGAACTTAACTACTCACCTATGGAAAAAGCATGTTTAGCATTGGTGTTTGCTTCCCAAACGTTGTGACATTATATGTTGAACCAAACAACAAAGCTCATATCTAACGTTGATCCACTCAAATATCTTCTCTCTAAAGCAATCCTCACGGGAAGACTAGCAAAATGGGTTATGATCTTAAGTGACTTTGACATACAATATGTGGATCGCAAGGCCATAAAAGGACAAGCTATCACCGATCAGTTAGCCGTGGCACCTGTCACAGATATTCATCCAAGACATCCAGAGTTCCCTGATGAAGAATTGTTTAGTCTAACTTCACCAACATTGTGGCAGCTATACTTTGATGGATCTTATACACAACATGGATCAGGAGCAGGGATATTGTTTGTTACCCCTCAAGGAGATTGTATCCTGAAATCATACAGAATTGCATTTCCATGTACCAATAACATAGAAGAATATGAAGCTTTAATTACATGATTACGCATGCCAGTACAATGGGCTATCAAATAGTTACAGGTTTTTGGTGATTCTCAATTGGTTATCAGACAGGTCTTAGATGAGTATCAAACAAAATATGAGAAGCTCCTTCCATACAAGGTAATGGTCGATGATTTCAAGAAGTACTTTGACACTATCACCTTTGAACAGATCCCAAGGATACAAAACAAAGTAGCAGATGCCATGGCTATGATTGGATCTCTTCTAGACAAGTTATCCAATACACATAAGTGTGAGTTTCTGGTTAAATAGCTTCTAATTCCAGCATTTGAAGTACCGCAGTCCAAGCTTAAATGTGAGATTGTTGGTCCCAATTCACCTTGGTACGAGGACACAATCAAACCTTTCCATTTCAACTATCTTACACCCAACGAAAAACCTTTATCTGTCGAGCCGCTCACTACACTATCCTAGGAGACACCCTATATTGTCAGAGTCTTGATGGTATCCTTCTTAGATGTCTTGATTCTGAGGAAGCAAAAGTTACCCTACGTGAAATACATGAAGGTGTCTACGGATTGCATTCTACTGACCCTGGTCTTGTTAAAAAACTTCTACGAGCTGGATACTATTGGCCAACTATGGAGACAGATGCACAACAATTTGCAAAGAGATGTCTACAATGTCAGAAACATGGAGATCTAATACATGCACCAGCACATGAACTTCATCCTATCACTACTCCTTGGCCCTTCTTGTAGTGGGGACTTGATCTCATAGGTAAAATCCATCCTACTTTGTCAAATGGTCATAAGTTTATCATAACCACCACTGAGTACTTCACAAAGTGGGTGGAAGCAATACCAATGACTTATATTACTGGCAAGCAAATATCCAAGTTCATCTTACACTATATCATTTGTCGATATGGAGTTCCTTAAGCCATTGTCACGGATAATGGTCATCCTTTCAAGAACTAAAAGGTTAGAGGTCTTGGCAACAAGTTCCATATCCTACATAGATTCTCTACACCCTACTATCCTCAAAGAATGGCCAAGCTGAGGCTTCTAACAAAACAATCATCAAAATCCTTAAAAAGACAGTCAATGAAGCTGGTCGTGATTGGCACCTACAACTAAATCCTGAATTATGGGCTTATAGAACAAGTATCTGAACTCCCATTGGTGCCACACCTTATGCTCTTGTGTATGGCACTGAAGCTATTTTACCTATTGAGGTTGAGATCCCCTCACTGGGAGTATCTCTACAGCATACTATCTCAGATGAAGAATATCGAGTATCCAGACTCCATGATCTTGAGCTATTAGATGAACGACATCTTATAGCACTCAACCATCTTCAAGTCTATCAAAATTGCCTACACCACAACTACAACAAGAAGATCAGAGAATGAAGATTTCAATTTGGAGATCTTGTCCTTAAAGAAAATCAAAGGAATCAACAGCATCGAGAGAAATAGGGCAAGTTTGAACCTAATTGGCTTGGTCCTTTTTTCATCACATCAGTCTATGGATCAGGTGTATACACTCTTTCTACACATGAAGGCATTCCCTTAGATGAATTAGTCAACAGCATTCATCTCAAGAAGTTCTACCCATCAGTCTCAGCTATCCCATAAAAAAAATGTCCAATAGTGAAAACCACTTTGTGGTGCTTTAGATGACAAAAAACAATAGTACAAGATAAATAATTTGTCCTTTGGTGGAAACTTGGTAAAAAAGTGCCTTGGATAAGTAACATAGTGAAAACCTGGCAAACAGATGCTATGTGTAGAGACCAACTTCCATCTTTCACTTAGTTTGTTTGATCACAGCTTTCCATGACATTCATTATCCCCTATCTATCCTCCATAATCCATATCATAATCCATTAATGTCCTATATAAACCATTATCCCTTATCCATCCATAATAAAAGCCTTTCCGCCCTTTGCCTCTGCCATCTTAGCTTTCATAGTTTGGACTTTGTTGGGGTTAAGATATCATTTAGCACCTTAGCATACTATCCGCATGAACACATCCACCACAGCATCTTCCTAACAATCTTCACCCCACACTGGGGGCACTTAGTAAAACCTTATTTGGAAGTGGATATCTACAGCTCTAGCTCATAACATTTCAACCAAAATACAACAAACATCTGAAACCAAAGCCAAAGCACAACAATCATCAACAACATCAAAATAGAAAAACATCTAAAAAATCATCAAAAAAATTAAAACATCCTAAAAATCCAAGCAATAAAGTTGATTATTTGTCATCAACCATTAACACAATAAGCAAGAACTACATCACAGCTCTATCGTTCAAAGCCTTGATCCCGTGGATACAGGGTATGTAGGCAATCTGAGATGCGAAGGAAGCACTCTGATTCAGGCATAGACGATAGCTCCTTCCATCATCCATCTTTCATCTTTTTTCTGATCATCCTCCAATCTTTCATCTCACTTTCTTCTATCTTTCATCACTTACATCATCAATAAACCTAGAACTACATATTCATCATGTCTCATCATCATCGTAATGTGCTTTGATCTCGTGGATACAGGGTATGTAGGTAGTCTAGAATATGAAGGAGGTATCCAGTACGCAAGCAGAGATGATCCACCCCATCCTTCATCTTCTTTCATCTTCCATCTTCTTCTCTTTGACCAGCTCAAGCAAGAAGCAAACTATGTGTACTAGCGAAAGCTCAAGTACTTTAACTAATTAGGGATAAGCTAGAATCTATTTGTCCGCATGCCTTAAGCCAACATTTGCTATAGCATTTTATCAACATCTTTAGCCTTCAATAGGAGGCAACTTTCCTCTCAACAAGGCGCCAGCTTAATCCATCCAAGAGCATTTAAATTTGGCAAGAGAACGTGATGACAATATCTTTTGTTTTATCTTTTGATTTATCTTTTGTCCCTTTTCTATGCCTAATCAAGACTGCCTTGATCTATCTATATCTTGGTACGTTGCGATGAAGTAAGGAATGGGGCATGGTCATATTGCTTTCATATGCTGTGTCTATGGGATGATCTTATTCTCTTCCTATGTGTATTGGTATCTTGTACATGTTGGGATTAGCATCTTGCATATCAATATCTCTTGCATCTGAGAAGCTAAACAGTCTCCTGTGCATTGAGACTATTCTATGTTAAGAACTATCTCCATACATATAACCAGCAAGGTGTCATTATGTGTAGTGGAGATAAGCTCAAACCTTTGCTTGTAGTGTCAAAGTCCATCATGGAACACTAGCTACTATTCATATCTTGTGTATGATTGGTTCAACATCTTGACCTCATGCATTTAGACAAGATTGTAGTACGCTAGTTATGCATTGGATTCCTCAACACCTTGGTCTTCTATACCCTGGTACATAACATCCATATGCCATATCAAACATAAGGATTACATTTCTTTATTTCTAAGCAATTACTTTAAAAAGTTGTCATATCATTTATCCATTTCATTACCATCTTATATAGTCCTCAACCAAGATCAATCGTTCCTTCGTGTCGACCTTATTTCTATCCTTCCATCTTATCGCAAGCCAACCCAGCCCTTCCTAGTTAGCCTGGCTTACCTCTTGAGGGGGCATCACCTACCAGTTACACTAGAGCATAACCTTGTCTATCACGCGAATATAGTATCTTCTTTGACACAACTCTCTAATGAACATTGTATCAAAGAGGGACAAAATGTAGACACCCAAAATTGACCTAATTATCATTAGCATCAAAATATTGCATTAGCTATCATCTACATTTGTCTAACACACTTGAGCAATTTCCCTATTTTATCAAAATTATCTATTTCTTCTATTAATTAAATAAATTCATATTTATTTAATTAATTCATTATCTATTTCTTCTAATCTATAATTAAATAATCTTTAATTATTTAATTCTCTATTTCTATCTATTTTAATTAAATAAATCTTATTTATTTAATTAAAATTCCCTTCATAATCCTACTTTCTAATTAATTAAATAAATTTGATTTATTTAATTAATTTCTCTTATCATTTATATTCACAAGCCGACATGTGTGCCTCTTTCATTTAAAAACATGTGTGGTACTACATCTTTTATTTAATATCTTTCACATGTAGTACTTTTTATCTACATGGTCACACATAATCCTTATCTTCCTTCCACTTGTCATCTACACATTCACCTATGATTATCATTTAATCCTATCCATTCACATAGCCACCAAATCTCCACCGTTGATTGATTTTGGTTGAGTTCTATATAAACACCCTCTTATTCCATACTACATCTATCCAACATTTTCATATAGCGTCTACATTATCATCTTGAGCATATTGAGCACTTTAGCATCCATCTAGCATATTATCATTATCATCCATCTATCATGGCAGCTTTCATCTTCATAATTGTTCATTGTTGAGAAGCAATCCACATCATAAACAAGGAATCATACAATCTAGGTGATTTTGTTCTTGAATTGCATTCTTTTGATTTCACTTGGATTCAATTCTTTGATGGTGGTAGGATTAGGTTTTCAATTTATATGCTTGATCTTATTAACCTGATTTTTACCTATCACACACATTACTATAATAAAATGTACATGAAATATATAACATCACATATGTAATCGATCACTTACCATCATCTGATGATCACTCTCCATCATCTTTTCTCTAGCTTCTTTGTCCATAGTTGGATGGGCTGGAGTTGTGACCTCCTGTGAGAAGCATCAAGAAGCAAAATTGACTAAACATAAATATCATTTATGCACATCAAATGACATGAGATAAAACAATAAATACAAAATTATGACGTTCTCATGTTATTGGCTCATACCTCGGTCAAAGAATTTGAAGACATCATGGCTACAGCAATGCCTATCTGTGCTGACTCATGAAGATGAGGAGGAGTCTCCACATTCAGCATCTAAAAATCAAGTTCAATATTCGACCAAAATAAATACATAACATTATTTTAAAAATGCATAATGATTAGAAATGGTTAAATTTACCTCTGTAAAATTGGTGGATTTGTGTCCAGGGGACCAAGGAAATCGTGGAGGTATCAATGACTATTGAAATCATCAAATTGTCACAAAATAATGTTACCATTGACATATCTATAGTAATTATGATCATCTGATAAATTACATACCTGCTAACTTGACCTCCTCTCATAACCAGCCAATGGATGGCGAACAGAAGCAGGATGAAGACTCTGACCCTGGAATTTCATTGCGCAGACAATTACATACATGTTATTTTTAACTTATAATATAGATAATCATATAAAATTAATTACAAATTTCAAATAACAATATATTAAATCAAGATGAAACTTGTAACAAATTACCTAAGAGTCAATACCAAATGTAGTCTATAAGAGATCATCGGTGACAACAATCTGATCCAATATGGATGTCTCCATCATTGGATGCTACTCTTGCATCGCAACATCCTATCGAGAGTCCTACCATGCGTCTTGTGTCTCAGCATCCTGGCGAGAGTCCTGTTGTGCATCCTACGTCCCATAATCACATCCACATGAACTACACAAATGTGGGGACACATGACGCCTACTGCTCTCACCCTCATCAGCCTGGGTAAGATCATTGGCATGCTGTGATAGAGTTTGGGTGAGAGTAGTCAATGAATGTAATGTCTCCACCTCAACACTCTCCTTCAAAGTCAAAGGGAGTGACCCACATTCTAGCCTCAACAGGGGTACATGCACATAGTTTTCATCTCGCTGAGCCTCGGGTCTATCTTGGGCAGAGCCACCACCTCTACCCTAGAACTCACGAATGTCAAAATAATTGGGAATCTTGTTGAGCACGAACTCGCAATAGAGTTTCCTCAAGAAATATTGTGGTACCTCATCATTGTTGCATGGGCGATCATCGAAGACAATGTACCATCTATCCCAAAAGTTTTGGGATATTTCTTTATTCCTACACCAATGAATAGGAAACCATTTGTAAGTTTCTTCTAATCTTTGGCCGGTTTTGGGATTAATAAAGTGTGCACATAATTGAGATTTTGTAATTTTTTCATTCTTGACTTGTTCATATGACAACTTGTCAGCATAATATTGCCAACACCTCTCCCTATAGTCTTGGAATTCAGTGATTTGTTTTGTCACCAAATCGGTATGGGAAACAATCTCCTCTAGTGACTTTGCAAGCACCCTCCTACGGTCGGTGGTTCACTTAGATTTTTGTGAATAATAGTTTGAAGATGTTTCTTGTTTTCTTCTATTATTCATAGGTAGTTTTCTTGACTATCCCTTACATTGTGAGGACATGAAGGTGGGTTTGGAGGGTTTGGAGGGTTTTGGGTTTGTTTTCACCCTCATCAGCTGGATTTGGGTTTTCTCTTGCCTCAAAAATTGTAAATGCAATATAAAAACTAATCAAACAATGAAAAATCCAAAAATTCTTCTAAAACTAACAAAAATTGATCAAACCCTACCTTCTTCAGCTACTAGACCCTCTAAATTTGCTGCACAACATATTTGCTGATGAGGTGGCATCATGAAAATGACGTTTTCTCTCTTGCACATGCTTGGAGAGGCTTTCCTTGGATGCACTTGTGCTTTCTTCTTAGGTTTTTGGCACACAAAAGAGTTTTCTCGCGGTGAATGGCAGAAATGAATTTGGTTTACACTTTTATCTGACAGAAAAAACGTGAGCGCGTTATAATGTGCTCACGTTTTGCTTTATTTTGGACCATGGTGGCAACTTTTTGGTCCCTCATCTTTATGCATTCACCCTAAGATAGAAAACAACTCTACATATAATCTACAACAAACATTGCAAAGAGGATGGATATGACAATAATGGATAGAACCAATAGTGCTTTGTTAGATCACTATTTTTGGGATGAGGCTGGAAGTACTACTTTCTATTTGATTAATAGGTCTCCATGTTCTTTTGTGGTTGAAAGACAGTATATGAAGTATGGATATGTAAGATACCCTCTATTTAACACATTAGAGTTTTTGGCTATGAGGATTTTGTTCATGTGCCTAAAGAAAAATAGTATAAGTTAGATTTTAAAGATAACAAATTTATTTTAGTTGGCTATTGCAATAATGTTAAGGGTTATAAGCTTTTAAATCCTTTAACCTTAAAAATAGTATGTCATGTCCCACTTCCAAAAATAGCAGTTCAAGATCACAAGACTACATTGAGAAATAATATTTTATTTATTTAATATTATATTTTTACGAGCCAATTTCTAAATCCTAGCAAATAAATATTAAATAATAATTATTATGTGCATGCATGAAATAAGGCATTGGTATTTAGTGGAGCAAACAAGCAGATTTTTGTGTTATGGGAAATCTCTTCATTTATGACTTTTTTGGTTGAATAGACAACTTGGAGTGGTGGAGTTTTTAGAAAAGATTATTTTGGGAATTAATAATGATTTTTCTAGAAAGCATGGCGTTGGTAATTGGGCACCCAAATTGGCCATAACATATAAAAGACAAAAGGCTTTTCATTTGCATTATTATTGCTATTTGATCATTTTTCTTCACAGAGTTGTTTAGCTTGTGTATTTTCAGTGGCCGATGTATCCATTGAAGCTGAAGACTCTTGGGCATTTGTTTGAGGGTTCAAATTGTCTAAGGCTATTTAGCTTTGGATCTTAGAGGGTAATCTCACCCAGAGGTTACATTTGTATTAAAAGATTTAGGGAAGTTTGGCAGTTTCAATCTTGGGGTTTTGCAAGTGTCTGTAGATGTTGTTTCAGTATTTTTTGGAGCATTTTATGGTGTTTCTATTGTGTAGCACATGGATAACTATGTTTTTTCTACTGCACATCCATCCTAGGCATCAAAGACCATCTCTATCAATTTGAGTTGGGTTTATGGTGTTTTGGTGATGCCGACAGTGTTTATTTTCATAGTTTATAGTTGCCTTTTTAGGTATTTGTGGTTGTATGTCATTACATGTTATTATAGGAGCTATATTTTATCTATTTTAGATGTCTATATCAGATTGGAGAAGTTGGGTATTGATGATTTGACCTCAGGAAGTGTTGCATGTGCAGTATCTAGATGTTGAAATACACATTGTGGAATCCATTTTGTGTGCAATTTGCAATTGGTGTTGTGGGTATTATTGCAGAAGTTTTATGCTGAGTGTTGTAGGTGTTTGCTGCTATTATTTTTTCTATATCAAATCAGATTACATGTATTTCCCTTTGAAAATCAAACAATATTGGTTTATGAGGTTTGCAGTGACATTTGATGATAATCGGTGTTCAATAATTTTGTGGGTTTTGCATAGATTTTTCTATGTAAACCCATATTGCTTGATTCTATTACAAATTAGTGTCTCAGACCTTATGGCATGTAATTTCCATCAAAAATTCCAAATAATAGCATTATGTGGAGTTTCAGCTAATTTGGTGTGTTCACGATGTGAGACTAGTTGACAGTTTTGATGAAATTTGTGTCTTTTTAAAAATATCTTTCAAATTTATGTTTGAAATATCAAATTTATGATTAAAATAAGTTAAGGGACATTTCAAATGGTATCAAAGAAAAAATCTTGTCAGTCTGTAGGGTATTGAAGTGTTGATGTGAATCATGGGAGGTTTCTTGGAATCACTGTTTGAGAGCATGCGACAAAATGATGATGTAAGAGAAATTTCTAAATGGTATGAAGAATATCAAGGTTATAAGGACCTTCTATCATTTCAAGAATATTTAATGTTTCTAGGAATATCTATACCCATGGAAGAGGAAACCATCAAAATCTTCAAAGAATACGAAGGAGAACTTGAAGCTATCAAAGCCACATAATCATTTGACAGGTATTACATAAGGAGAAGGAATAATGAAGAAGTTTATGAAAGAGGCTAAGGAGCATGATACAAAGCCACAAGAGGATGAGAAAAATTAGACCACGAAAAACCCCCCAATACAAGATAAAGGTAAGGATTCTTTATCTGGAGAAGATGTTTTAGTGGTTTCTAATAAGCTTGTATGCCAAGACAATGTTTATCCTAATGAAGTCAACAAAAAATTAGTCTTACATATTGAAGATGTAAAACTTGTCCTGAAGGAAGAAGAGAATTCAGATTAGCAAGATGTTTGTCAAAAGAAGAGAATGATGATATTGAGTATGTGGAAATCATTAGAGCAACAACTAGTGATGAGTACATAAATATCTCTGATGAAGTCTTTTAAGAAAGTGAATGGGAAATGTAGAAAACCTTTCAGAATAAATTTCAAAACTACTTTATTGAGAGATATGTCTTAGAGGTAAATGTTGATTTTGGCATTGATTTTAATAGAGGTCCATTATCTTTGCATGACCCTAGATTTCATGAGAGGAAAGAAAAAACATATATGTACATAAGTGTATGGGATCCAAGCACTAATCTTGGCTACATGGATGGTCAAGTTATGGATATATTCAATATCCAACTTCCATATTCAATATCCAACTTGTTGGAGGGTTCATCATTCTATGCACGTTCATTAAAGGGAAGTCAGAACCTACTAGAGAAGAATACAAGGAATTGAGGATGAATGCTAATAGATTTCAGTGGTTACAATTTATGGAGCTGAAATTTACACTTGATAAAAAATTTCCTTCGACAACGGGATGTCTAGTGATGGAAGACATGCATGCTAGCTCATTGTATGGTAAGAAACATAGTCTTTATTTTGATATTAGAATGCACTTACAAATCAACATAGTATGGTGTTCAAAATGGTATCTAGTAATATGCCCCCAGGATCACTATTAGAAAGAGGAGTCCATCATAACATAACTCATTTATCAAGGAATGGTGTTAAATCTAGCTACCACCATATATGTGTTTGTAAGAAGACATTTTCCAGAGGCTTCTGTTGGCAAGAGACACTATATGGATTCATGGTTGTTGTCATTGATGGCAACAAAGGTCATCCCACATATCCGCAAGTCATAATGTGTCTCTACCGGAAGTCAGAATAAAGAATGTTGTGGTCCGGTGAAGAAGAACAGAGCATATGGCAAGGTCCGACAGATTGGTCCGAATCTCTCAGAGGAAGTGTCTTGGTGCAGTGCGGATTTGGGGAAGTCAAGAGGACTACCTTGAGTGGTATATTCCAAGGATTTAGCCTCCGGTGATGGACAAGGAAAAAGATATGAATGGTTGAGTACCGGACTCCTGAGAGACAGTGAAAACAGAGGAAGAACTAACTGGCAGAGTATCAGACTGCTTTCCGGATGGGTTACTGTTGATGACAGAGGTTGTGAAGGCATGAATCATGTTTGGCCGACATGATTAATGATATCTACAAGTACATGCTTGATCCGCATTGCTTGGTGAGGAAGGATTCAGCCGACAGAATGAGAGTTTGTAAGAAACTAGACTGTTCCGGATGCTGACTAGAAAGGTGATGAAATTACTTGTGCGGATATATATAGAGGATGGATTTAGTTGTGAAGTGTGTGGTGATGTGGTGTTACATGCGAATAAGTCCAGATAAGAGCAGAGGTAGCAAAAAGGATCCGGTATGTGAAAGATAGCAGAATAAAGAACAGAGGAAAGATGAAGTGCAGCAGATCAGTGTACTGAGCCTAACCGGAACTGAACTCCAGCATATGCAGATGCTTTTAATCAGTTCAAGACTGTGATTCTCATCACTTTGTAGACAGTGTGTCTTCTTGTAGGTAGTGGGCCTCTTGTGAGCAGTGTGCTCGGGCAGTGAGCCCTAATTGGCAAGTGCCATTTTTGTAATTTCCTATTCTTCTAACAGAGAATAATTTTGGGTTAATCACCCCGTGGTTTTCTCCCTTAACAGGGTTTCCACGTCAAAATACTGTGTCATGTGTTTCTTATTTCATGGTTAATGTTTTTATGTTTGATTTTATGCTGCATCAATTAAAAGGAAAGTTCAATAAGGGAAATAATTAGGATAACTGATTCACCCCCCCCCTCTCAGTTATCAACAGCTTCATGAGATACATTAAGTATTTGATCATGACATGCAATGCTCTAGCTACTTTCAAATTCAAGGCAAAGCTGGTGGATCAAAAGAGGATTCAATTTTCTCTAGTTTGGTTATTTTCTATCACACTAACCATGTTGAGAAGATTCATCAGTTTATGTAGCCATGTTAGGAGGAATGATTATATATCAACAACCTTGACCATCATGGCCAAGAAAGGAGCTCTTCCTAGGATGGATAGAACACAAAATAAACTTGATAAGTGTGAGGAGGTAATTAATTCATATCTCATAATTTTCATTTCAGATTTCTCACATCCATTGTTGGAAGGATATGGTGTTTCAAGGGAAGGATATTGGACTTTGTTGATGCAAATGTTGGGCTCTATCCAAAGTAAGAACAAGAAATTGAAGGTTGTTGGAAATGGGTTCTCTATTTATGACAAGAGTTTTTAGTACACTTTAGATTTTCTATGGGTTGCATTGAGTATTTTCCCTTAACACACTATTTATTTATGAGGAGGCATCCGAAGATGACTATATAGGAAGGAATGCACATGCAAATGGTTCCTTACTAGTTACTAATGTCAAATTTCAGCTTGTTGAGATTTTCAAATCAACAACCTATGTAGAAGAATTCAAGTCAAACATGCAAGAACATAAGGAAAATGGTATAAAGAGTTATATGACCCAATGGTTGCAGCCTATGAGTCAAAAACAAGGATACAAAGGATGTTACTTATTATCCAATTATAGTGATGAAGCAATCCATAATTCAGGCAAGCAATTTCATATGGTTCTAGTTGACAACAAATATGACTCTTGGGGAAAGGTTACCATGAAGATTTGGAGTGCATTCCACAAGCATGATTTAGTTTCCCAAGTATCTACTTGGAATATTGGTATCATATGTTTAGGTCAAATCACGAGTACCCAAAGGATACAAGAGGTTGCAACACAAGAAACATTGAAAGAGTTTATTAAGGTAACCAACTCATACCATGTACTCATCATTTCATATTTATCACCAACAATTTTTATAGTGTGTGATGCTTCAAGGAAGGGAGTTACTATGGTTACAATGCAAAGGTGGAAACCCATGAAAATTGATAGCATGAAATCCAAAGATTCTAAAGAGAGCTTCACTATGAATGATAAGGAGGTAACTACCATTATGTATGCTTTTGATCATTTGGTTTATGATATATGTGTGGTAGGAAGGAATCACAAGGAATTGGATTTCATCTTGAATCAACATGTTTTGAATGATGAGCAGCAAAAAGGGTATGTGCTAGTGGGTGGATTTAGAGAGTGCACAATCTTCCGTCAGAATAAATTGTTGTTTGTAGATTTAATATCCAGAATTGGGTGGAGTATTTGCTACTATTATATGATGTTAATTATTGTTCCTCAAAAGAACTATTGTTGTTCTAGATCAGATCTTGAAGTTACATTTAACATCCTTTAAGATGAGGTAAAGTATGAAACAATTAGTGATGATTTCAGCATGGTGTATCTTCACAATGTGAAGGTAAAAGAGGTAATTGTTTCCAAAGTGCATATTTTCTATTATGGAGGATGCATGGGCTGCTATAACAGTCCTATACACTGTAAAAATTAGAATTATATCATTGTAATAGGTTGTAGGATTTTCTGGTTTAACCTGTCTTGTGACAGTGCACATACACTTTGGGAAGGACAAGCTAAAAGAAAAATGTTCTTAATTGGGGAAGATGCAAGGCATACTAAAAACCCAAAGGTAATATGGAATATTTGCTTGTAGATCAAATATTTTTGTAACAATATCACACATCACAAGTACACTTGTCAAATATTTACCAAGATGCTAAGATGGAAGATGGACAAAATTGTATTTGGCAAGTTTATAAAAATTTTGTGGGAGGATGTAGTTTAGATTGGGAATCAGAGAAAAGGCCTCAATCATCCACATACCAAAGGGATTAGATTGCATGGATATTTTTGTTCAGCACATGGTATTGTCACAAATAAATATGAGTCTTTGGGTTGGCACTATATTCTTTGGCAAGAGTTGTCTCACTTGACATGTACAGGGTCAAGGCTTTTTGAGCAGTTTAGCATGATTTATCATTTTGACATAAGGATTCTGGAGCACTATGGTTGCAATTGCTCGAGGACAAGCAATTTTGGGAGGGAGGATTTGTCATGTCCCCTTTCTAAAAATAGTAGTTTATATTTTTAGTAAGTCTTGATGTCCAAAAATGGTAGTTCAAGATCACAAGACTACATTGAGAAATAATATTTATTTATTTAATATTATATTGTTAGGAGCCAATTTCTAAGTCCTAGCAAATAAATATTAAATAAATAATAATTGTTATGTGCATGCATGAAATAAGGCATTGGGATTTAGTGGAGCCAAAAAATAGATTTTTGTGTTATGGGAAATCTCATTTATGGCTTTTTTGGTTGAATGGACAACTTGGAGTGGTGGAGTTTTTTAGAAAAGATTATTTTGGGAATTAATAATGACTTTTCCAGCAAGCATGGCATTGGGAATTGGGCACCCAAATTGGCCATAACATATAAAAAACAAAAGGCTTTTCATTTGCATTATTATTGCTATTTGATCATTTTTCTTCACAGAGTTGTTTAGCTTGTGTATTTTTAGCGAACAATGTATCCATTGAAGCTAGAGACTCTTGGGCATTTGTTTGAGGGTTTCAAATTGTGTAAGGTTGTTTAGTTTTGGATCTCAAAGGGTAATCTCACCCAGAGGTTACATTTGCATTAAAAGATTTAGGGAAGTTTGGCAATTTCAATCTTAGGGTTTTGCAGGTGTTTGTAGATGTTGTTTCAATGTTTTTTGGAGCATTGTATGGTATTGCTGTTGTGTAGCACATGGATAACTATGTTTTTGCTGTTGCGCATCCATCCCAGACATCAGAGATCAGCTCTATCGATTTGATTTGGGTTTATGGTGTTTCGACGGTGCCGACAGTGTTTATTTTCATAGTTTGTAGTTGCCTTTTTGGGTATTTGTGGTTGCATGTCATTGCATGTTATTGTAGGAGCTGTATTTCATCTATTTCAGAGGTCTATATCAAATTGGAGAAGTTGGGTATTGATGATTTGACCTCAAGAAGTGTTGCATGTGCAATATCTAGATGTTGAAATACACATTATGTAATCCGTTTTGTGTGCAATTTGTAATTATTGTTGTGGGTATTATTGCAGAAGTTTGTTGTTGAGTGTTGTAGGTTTTTGCTGCTATTTTTTTTGCTGTATCAGATCAGATTACATGTATTTCCCTTTGGAAAATTAAACAATATTGGTTTATGAGGTTTGCAGTGACATTTGATGATAATCAATGTTCAATAATTTTGTGGGTTTTGTATAGATTTTGCTGTGTAAACCCATATTACTTGCTTCTATTACAAATCAGTGTCTTAGACCTGATGTCATGTAATTTCCATCAAAAATTCTAAATAATAGCATTATGTGGAGTTTCAGCTAATTTGGTGTGTTCACAGTGTGAGACTAGCTTACTAGTTTTGATGAAATTTGTGTCTTTTTAAAAATATCTTTCAAATTTATGTTTCAAATATCAAATTTATAATTAAAATTAGTTAAGGAACATTTCATAGTACATTCTAGAGATGTGATTTTTAGGGAACTAAAAGCTAATTCTAATTAGATACAACCAAAAGAAAAGGAAAAGAAAATCAAGCATTTCGAAACCAGAATAGTGAAGCAAAAGAATGCATAGGTGGAAGAATAATAGGTTGGACACGAGGATGTAGAGGAAGAATAAGGTTCAAGTTTTAGTGGGAGTTCACAGGAGGAAGAACAGGTGGAAGGAAAACATCATTATCTTACACTTTGAGAAGGTCTACAAAACAACAAAAAACTAGTTGACACGTATAGCCCACCAAATTTTCATTGTGTATTTACTTTACCTTGTACTAATGATTGTTAGGACTAGGAATGATATATACCTTGCAATCCTTTTATACTATTATAATTTATTTATTTAATAGTCAATTAATTATGTTTACTTCTCTAAGGATCATGGAGAGGGCCAACTTGGATGTCAACACGAGGTTTGGGGTGTTTATAATTAATTATAATTCTCTAGGTGACCTAGAATATGTATGAGAGGCATAATGTGGGTGAAGCATTGTAAGGCATCATTTGACACTTGGCATGAATTCAAAGGGATTGTACAATAATTTATGATGTTGTAAGATGTGTAAGAAGCATCTATAACATTGTAAGATGTGTGTTGGCCTCATTCTCGAACTCGACCAAATTTAAACTTTTCACTAGTTGTCAGTTGCTTGCAATCACACATTGTGTCCATCTATTCTGGCGCCTCTTTCAAGTCAGTCTCCTTGCTTGTGCATGCTTAATCAATACTAAGTGGCTTGTCAAAATCAACTTGTTGATTCTCTTTCACGACCACCAAAGGTTAATGTCACGGGTCTTTTCACACCTAGTTGTCACAACCATTCACCTGAAGATTGATTTACCTGATTACACTCTAGTGAGGTTATAGCATTTTTCCTAGGCCATGTGGTGCATTGGTTTAAAAATGTTTAGGTGAAAGTTGACTCATCGCTTTATGGACACCAACAAGGCAGTTTCACAAATTGAGGGATTTCACGGAAATAATTAAATATGAAGAACCACGTGGGTTGGAGTAAAATTGTCCTATGGTGAGTTTCTTGACTCTGTTTTGCCTAATGTGGCTAGGTCTTTAAGGCAAAATGTCTTTCCAATTTCAAGAATTTAAAGTTTCTTGTTCGAGCTAGGCCATTTGTGGAAAATGTTAAATTTGGATTTTCACAAGGAGTGAGGAGGAATAGGGTTACAGAGGAGTCTGTGAAGTCATTTAGCATCAAGTGGCCAACTTCCAAGTGAAACTCTTGCTCCAGCGAAAGGAAATTAAATTTGTTCATTTTTCCCCTATCTGACAATTTGATTTTTAAATACTTTGGGCATAAATATAAGTTAAGTAATTTGCCTAAAATTGGAAAATTATAAAAAAATATATTATTAAGATCTTAAACATACTCAAATGGAGTTCAACGTGGTTAAAGTTGGAGGTTTACATGAGAAAACAAAAATTACGGGGGAAGTCCAAATTTCAATGGTAATTATTTTGGGCAAATTTTATAAGGTTAAAATTATGAATTGGCAGCTCGTAAGGTTTGCACATCTCCATAATCGCCGGCTCACTTTTATTGGTAGTAAAAGATCAAGGTAATTATAAAAAAAATCATATTATTTTTCTACTGGCCACTTAATAAATTCGCGAAATAGCCAGGTTCTTGATTCACGTTTTATGAAAGTTGAAGGACTTTATAAAAGATAAATAGTTCCCTATCAGGAGCTTGAGAGTTTTAAAACCAAGCGATATGACGATATACATTCTCATCGGCAATATTTAAAGTTCTTGAACTATATTTTTAACTGATATGGAGAATTTTAAAGGTTTGCAAACCTTATAATCAGTTGATACATATCCTTTACCGACAAATTTGTCATTTTTAAAACCCAGTGATTGGGTGATATTACTCCTTATCGGCTAATATTAGGGTTTGTGAATCTCTATTTTCTGGAAGTGTAGAAAATAGACCTGTTTGAAAAGTTTTAAGAGCTTTTGAATAGTTGAAACTGGCAGATGTATATCAAAAATTCCACAACCTCCGCCTACATCTTCCTCCTTGTAAGCCTTATGAGAGCTTTTGGAACAGAAATGGACATCCATCGAAACCACTGTAAACTTTCAAGAAAATGCAGGTTGCAGAGTATGGACGCCATCAAAACATCCGAAAAGGGGAATTTTTGTCAGACCTTTTAGTGACTAGCAGTTGCACTGAATTTGTGTGCAACAGAGTAGTCAATAGGGTATATCAAACCGCAAAGCTTAAACGCAAGAATATTCAGGAAGAAAGAAATAGTTGGAAAGTTTATAGTTATAATATTGTTACACAGAGTTTATTTACTGCCACATATACAATTAATTATCTACATTATACCAAAGTGTTACTCAGTGTTTATGTAGAGGAGCAGATAGATGAAACTTACAAATTTAAATGTGTCTAAAAAACCAAACTGAAACGTTTAGGTCATAATATGTTTTCTGGTTCTGTTATTTAGAAGCAACCAAGTACCAAAGACTTTGTAGTGCACAATTTTGTTTATTCAATAATAGTATTACTTTTGATTTTGTAGATCTATGAGATTTAACATGGCATTATCGAAATGAAAAATGTGAGTTATACAACATATATGGCATCTGCTATACAGAAGTAAATCAATGAAGTACAGGGACCTAAATACTCCATAAATATACATAAAATCTGCATGAGATAAAGCTTACTTACTAAACAATCAATTTGGAATTTTGTAAATACAACCTTATGTATGATGCAATTGGATATTACAGAGTTCAAATGAAAAGGTCATCTGTACAATATTACATTTGAGGATATAACAAAAAAATATTACATTCAAGGATATAAAAAAAATCTAACCTGTATATGCATTTTTGTGATGCAACACAATAGTATTTAGTGGAATTCTATAAATACAACTTTATAAATACAAGCACAACTATACAATCGCCTTTGGTGAAGGGCGGTGATGTAACACACCTCCTATAATTTGATCATGCTGGAACCGGCCAGACATTTTTGCATGAGTTATGGTGATTTGAGAATGTCGTATTTCCACTGTAGATGAGTAGTCTTGACACAGGGGGTAGAATTCAACTCTTGGAAGATTGTAGTAATTGTGGTTGATGAGGTAGTTTGTAAAACTTTGGACAAGGTGTTGTGAGAAACCTGTTTTAATTTGGTTGAAGATTGCACACATATTGTCCTGCAAGATAGGTCCATAATGTTGTACATGAGCTACTCTAATTGATGGTAATTATGATCTAGATGTTGTTACATATACTACTCTGATTGAGGGTCTGTGTAAGTTAGGTAGAATAAATGAAGCTCTAAGATTTGTTGCTAAAATGAGGCATTCTAGCTATTGTCCAGATATTATTGCATATACTACCATTATTGATGGCCTCTGCAAGGTGGGTAGACTAAATGAAGCTCTCCAATTAGTAGCTAGACTGAAGCAAGACGGTTGCTTTCCTGATGCTTACATTTATACGAGTTTAATAGATGGTCGTGGCAAGGTTGGAAAAATAAAGAAAGCATACTCTTTGTTTGTAGAAATGATGAAGATGGGTCCTCTTTTGGATTTAGTGATATTTCATGCAATTATTTATGAACTGTGGAGAGTTGGCAGGGTGGACATGGTTCAAAAATGCTCTCACAAAATAGAAATAGTTGGCATCACCCCCAACGATTGAAACCTATCAAATCCTTATTGAGTATTTCTGCAACAAAAATATGCATCAGAACTAAACCTAATCAAAAACCAAAATTTTCCCAACCCAAATTCAAAACCAGGATCATCATAAGCACTCAAAATCTAGCCTGCCACTTCACCAACACTATGGAAACAAAAACACCCATCTCTTCTTATCTATCTATACTATGCTAGGTAAGCGGCTAATTTAAATCTAATAACATTCTCAAATTATTTTGATAGTAGGCAAGTAAAGGGGGATATCTTCTCGATCTTTGTTATAGCTATTGTTGTTGTTGAAACATCTATTAAATTAGTTCTTGCTCTAAAAATATATCGTAACAAAAGATCAACTTGTATTGATCAATTTAATTTGTCAAAATGGTAATAGAGTCTATTAAGATCTCCATATGAGGAATTTGTATACCTATTACCATTCAAATAGATACTAGGCATGTCTCTCTAAAAACAGATCTAGATCTATCTTTTATCTTTATTTTATAGAGATTTATTATAAATATTATGATCAATCAAGAGCATAATTCATATTTTAACTCATTATCCAAATGATCTAACATGATTAGACTAGATTCGATAAAATTTGGAGAGGTGAAAGTTAGACAAATCTGTCTCTTTTATTAAAAAATAGATAGACTATAAATCTACCCGTTATATATTGTAAAATCTTATTCAATTTAAACCTTTTCATATAAGAACTAATGGAGTTGTTAGATCCAATGGTACATTCAATAATAAAAAATTATGATACATGTATTGGTTGTGCCCATAGTGTACAAGTGTGTCCCATAAATGTATTAAAAAAGATACCTTGGGAAGGATGTAAAGTTAAGCAAAATGCTTTTGCTCCAAGAGTAGTAGATTGTGTAGGTTGTAAGAGGCGTAAATCAACTTGTCCAACAAACTTCTTAAGTGTGTGTTTATTTATGGCATGAAACAAATGGTGCAGTGGGTCTAGCTTATTGATCCATAAAAACAAGAAAAATAATTAGATCCATCCCCTACATATTTTTCATTCTCCTTTTCCTCTTTCATTGATGAAAACCCATACTCAACCTAAAATTACTAGATCCATCCCATACATATTTTTCATTCTCCTTTACTTCTTTCATTGATCAAGACCCATACTCAAGTCGAAATTAAAAGTATGGGTTTTGATATCCAAAGTCTCTTTCCTCTTCATTATGAGTAATTTATCTTGGCTAACAATAATTATTATTTTACTTATATTTGTGGGGTTACTAATCCCATTATTTACCCATAAAAGAAATAAAATGTTTCCATGGTATACTCTAGGTATTTGCTTATTAGATCTCCTTTTAATGACCTATATATTTGATGGTATACTTTAGATATTTGTTAGGTCCAAATCCACAATTGTAGATGTGAAAAAAATAAGAAAATAATTTTTCTTTATCCCAAAGTAGTTATCTAACTAATCCCAATTTTTTTATATATAAACTAACTGATTAACAACATCCATCATAATCAAATCAACATTAAACCAAAAAGTATATACCATTATTTTATTATGTAAAATTCTAGAATCCAAACTCTTTATATTAAAGGTATATTCTTGTAAATGTAATGTTTTTCTTTACAATACTAAGGGAGAGGGGCCAGTTGCAGCCCATGCCCCAATAACCGCTATGTTTTTGTGCACTTGACCCCCCAATTATAATTTTAAAAAGAACCAATGCATATAAAATACCAACCGAATAAATTAACACAAATGCACCAATACATGTTCACAACATTTGTACATGTTCACAAATGCACCAATACATGTTCACAACTCCAATAAATTAACCAATGAAATTAAGACAAGTGCACAAATGTGATGATGAGCGGTTACTAGCACATTGTTGCGCATGTATGGGGCGACATGTTGAAATGACACTTTTTCGACCCATGTGCACATAACGCATCCTACAGGGAAATGTATAAGTGCCTAGAAGCTGAAAGAATAGCTTTAAGCTCTTCGGTCGCATACAAAGAAACCCAAAAAATCGTCGAAATCCGATATGGCTAGCTATGAGCTTGACGTGCGTGAAGTTAGGGTGGGTGGCTACTGGCCTCTCCCTTATATATGTGTGTACACCTTGTGCAACACTCATATGCTTCCCATGTCATCATAAGCGACGTTGATCTTATCTTGTTTGGCATCTAGATCTTTTAAAAAGTAGTGTAATTAGTAACAGCAACGTCTTCCTTTTCCCATTTTAATCAGAGCTTTGTTTCCATATTGTCTTGTATTGCTCCATCCCTCAATGCCATTGTTATAAGCATTTCCATGCAAATAGGTGCCAATCCCCTCATAACCATGCTTCCATTACAGCAAATAACCAAGTAGCCCACCATTATCATTTGGATTTTAATGCATACAAAATTATTAAATTTAGTATATCTGATTTTTTTTTGTACACATTTAAATTGTATACTTCCACATTGAATGCCTTGAAACGTTTCCTCCTCTCTCGACTGAAAAGGGCTAAGAAAATTAGTGAAAGAACAGCTTGGTTAAGTTTGGTTTGTAACAAGTGAGATTCTATTAGAAGAGCCAAAAAGGATCTATCACTTTCTCATCTTTTCAACTAAATGCATGCTTTCTTATGTGTTCCTCAAAAGAGTAACTGGAGGCCTGCTACAATGCATGCTGCCCTTATTAGGGGATATAGAATTGCCCTTGTGAGGTTTTTTTGCAATGCACCGGGATGAGTACTGGGCTGTGTAAGACCTTTGGCAATTGAGACGACCACCATAACCATGGGAACTCTTCATCTTCTTTCTATAGGAATTTTCAGGCTTCACTAGATCATCCACACATTTCACATCTGATAAAGATGTAAAAGACTCAGATTTGCCTGCAAAAAACTTGGACAGCCCCCTCCTGTGAAAACAAATCAATATTCCAACAGACTTAGATTCCATAACCAAATTTTCTCTCTTTAAATAATGTACATCTAGATAACCCCAAGTGATAATACTGTTGCTCACCAAAGGCAACACCTCAACTACCGACCGACTCGCACGTCAGGCCAACAATCCAACAGGAATTTGCAGCTGACAAGAAAAACCAGAGAACAAGTTTTTCTAAATCAACCAAAATGGTCCCAAGTTACCAATAGCAGCTTTAAAGTCAAAACCCAGTAGCCCATATCAGGTTACAAGCAAAACCCAAATCCAAATCATAGATCAAACAAAAACCCAAGAGAACTGCAGATTACACAGACCCAAAATAAAATTGCAGATTATACAGAGACCCAGAAGCAGACAGTAGATTAAACAGAGCTGAACAACAATTGCATATTAATCAAAACCCAACAAAAATTGCAGTTTAGAGAAAAGGGGGCTTTTAAAATACTTTCAATTAGACAGAGCGCAAGCACGACACCATTTCCCGGCGAACCAAATTACTTCCGGCGCCCGACGATTTCCAAGGCGCCGATTTTCAGGAGCAACGAACGAAATCATTTCCGACGTCCGACGATTTCCGGGAGCAAAAAGCTCCCACTATAAGCCTATCGGCTAAAAATGCTCTAGTAGAAACGTATGCAAGAAGTGGAGTCATAGGCGGATCTATGAAATGTTTGAAGGCCGCCCCAATGCAGAGAAACGTGGTCTTGTGGAATTAAGATGATTGCATAAATTACACAGAAGGATTTTATTGGAAATGCCTTAGAAACTTTTAAGCAAATGTAACTGGCACGTTGAATGCCAAATTCTAATCCTTGCTGACGCTCCCTTTACCTGCACCTGTACGCACCAGAATGGGAGCTTGTGAAACATTGATTGGTAGGGTTAAAGTCAATTCAGCTATCTTTGTCAGCACACTCTATTTGAATATCATCTATTTCAATGGTCAATAGCAATTTTACACTTCATTCACAACAAAAAGTGGTAAATATTTATCCTATTTTTATTGGCCAAAATTGATTGTTGACTATTAAAGTCGATGATATTTAAGAACAACCCAACATTTGCCAGCATCACCCCAGCCTATGTTGAAAATGAGGACTTTAGAATAGAGTATGGAGATTATTTAAGTATAATCGAGTGGGGATTTTATCAGATTACTGGCAGATATATACATAAAATAGATTACATGAAGTGGATTTATAGACTTTGGAAGTATGGACAAGGCACAATGACTAGCTCAGATGCACATGGAGACATTCATTTGGATGTAGCTTTCACTATCAGACCAAAAGTTTATGTTTCGAGGAGCTGTGGCTTTGAAGATGAGTGTCTTTCATTGGACATTGTGTGTTGTAAACTGTCATTTTTGTAGCTCATCTGGATGCAGTTGGATGTTGCAATGCCGATTTTGAGCATGTCTATGAGAACATCACATTTGGTCGAATAGCATCTAGAGTTAGTTCTGTTGCCTCAGAGGTTTTGTCTGTTTTTCAAAGGTTCAAGGGTATAAATGCATGGCGAGTTCCAGACCCAGAACTTGGCCAAACTGAGAAAGACTTATCATCTTTATTGTGAAGGATCAATTGAGACGAGAGATGAAAGCTGGGCACATATTTCAAGGTATGCGAGAAGCAGATATGAAGTTCCCTCCAACCTATAAATTTGTAAGGGGCCAAGTTGGATGGCAAGGATATGACTCTGGTGAGAAGAAAAGAGTTCCTGCATGGTGTGACAAAATTTTATTCCGTGATAGTTCTAATGATATATCAGTTGAATGCAATTTAATGTGCCCATTGTCTCTTATGTTCAATGGTATAACACATTTATGGATGTTACCAGTAGTGCTCATAATCCTGTAAGATGCATGTGCAATGATAATGTTGCATGCATAGATGAAAAAATCCGTAGAAGATAGTATGGAGATCTAATATGAAGTGAATTAAAGGTCTTCTTGAACATTCAAATGACATCCCAGATATTGTTGTCAACACAAACAATATAGTATTGCAAGATTGTGATTCATCTATTCTGAGGTTAACAAACACATCCAGGTTGAATACAGTGGTGTTTGAGACTATCTGTGAAGGTGTGGAAACTGTCAGCAGTGGACATACCTATAGTATTCCTCTGAGAAATGCTTCTGTGAGAGGCTATTTTTGTTACGTTGGATTCAGGCTTTTCTGGCTTCTGGAATCATTCGCCCTGGTGAGACCATTGATGTTTGTGTAGACCATGGGGATTTTCTTATAGAGAAGGAATATGTGGATGGACTTCCCTAGAACTTGTGGTATGAAGATGAAAGAGACAAGGGTACAATCTCTATCTATAGACAAGGATGAGAAGATTCGAACAAATTTATTGCAAAGTTACGAATCAGACTTCTCTGCAGCATAGTCATAAGATTGGTTTTGATGGCGGCTCCTGACATGTGTACTAAAGAAGAACATGCAGAACTTGTTTTCATGGTCTGATGAATAGAATTGGGAATTTTGTTCACCAAACAAGTGAATCTTCTACGAGGGAAAGCACCTCTGTTTGGAAGCAGAAATACTTCTATCAACTGTACACCTACAGGTCCTGTGGTACGAATTGACAGTCATTTACCCGTCAATATCAGGCTACAGCCTATTATTTTATTATAAAGTGCATTTTATTAACGTTTTAACTTATTAATGAGTTAGGATATTATATGCACGGGAAAGTCCAAAATTTATTTTCTTTTTACAAATACTTTCCAAGAAGCAGTTATCAGAGGGGCAATGAATATAAATTGAATAAATTTTCATTGTACGGGGTCTTTTTCCAACTTCTCATTGCGAGAACTAGGTAAAGAGGGTTTTTATTTTTCTATAGACTTCCCGCAGTGTGGCTCATTTTTTTTCCAACATAGCTATTGTACAAGGATCTTGGAGGATATTGTGTTCTCTTTTGTTAAAGAATTGAAAGGATATTTCTAGATATTGTGTCTATTCCATTTCCTTCTGGATTACAAGTTTTCTTGTGTCAATTTGTAATCGTGCTTTGATATTTTAGATAGTTTTTGTCACCATTTATTGGGCAAGTCAGAGTTTTATTATCAATTTTTGAAGTGACAAATGTGTTTACTAACAATGTGTAAGAAAACATCTATAACAATATGTAAAAAGTTTGTTTTTGTCTTTAGACTTGGGTGGTTTTTATTTTGTCCTTTAGTGGATTATTTTTGTCTTTGAGTGAAGTTGGACGACCAAGTTCATGAGAAAGGTCCTAAATCCTCTAGAAAGATGCTTGTAACTCTTGAACACATGTCATGAGGTCTATTTTGTATGTTGACTATTTGGCTCATGGTTTGAATCTATTGTATTAGAAACCATTTATGGTTTCCTAGATTATATTTGCCTATATATTGAGGCCTTGGGGTAGTGGATTATATGGTTCTTTAGGTTATGTTTTTATGATGCCAAAATGTTGTTAGATTGAAGGGGGAAGTTGTGTTGATGTACTCTACATTTAAAATTAATAAAAGCTTGTACTCTCTTTGGTGGTAGGTTTTTTACTCAAAAATATTTTCTCCACATATATAAGTGTTCTTGTGGTATTTCATGTTTTATTTCTTTATTTTTATTTAGATTTCCATACATGTTCTATTATTGTTAAATGAATTTGTGAGCACTAAAGAATAATATTTTTTATTGTATTTTTACCTAGAATATCAACATTTGGTATTATAACCTAGTTGGCTTGATTACAGAGAGGGACACCTCTTTTGGAGTGTTTTTGAGTTTTTAGTTGCAATGGGAGACTTTGTGTGTTTTGTGCAATTTAAATTATGGTGATAGAGATCATGGCCAACGCATCCTATACAAAGATTAATAAGTCCAATGACATGGATTATGAACCTTTGAAGTTAAATATGTATGATCTCTTGGAAGAAAGGGATCACTGGAAAGTTGTGGTAAATGAGAAAAAATATATAGGTATATTAGATGAAGATTGGGTAAGGCTAGATAAGAAAGGCCAAGGTACTATAGGGTAATGTCTTTCTAATTCTATTCTCTTGAATGTTTCTAGTGAAACTACCACATTTTAGTTGTGGAATAAAATAGGTGAAATTTATTAGACTAAGAGTCTCATTAACGAATTGAATCTTAAAAGGAAATTATATTCATTAAAGATGGAGTTGGAGACCTAGTTTCAAAACCCCCGAATGCCTTTAATTTAATCTTGAGTTAGTTAGGATCTATTAATGTGAAGATTGAAGAAGATAAATGTATCTTGTTACTTTGTTCATTACCTTAATCTTGGAAAAATTTAATTGTTGCACTTAGTGATTCTATGACAACTCCAAAGATGGATGCCCTTATTTCCATCTTACTCAACAAGGAGATGAGGAGAAAGTCTATGGATGATGGTTCAAAGGAGGAATGGCATGTGTGGGGAAGACCCAAGGAAAAATGTGGTGGTAAGTAAAAATGGGGAAAGGATAAGTCAAAGATAGATCTAAATCTAAGGGTAGATCCAAAATCCATAATAAGAGTAGGTTGAGATGTTGGCATTATGAAAATGGGGCCATATTAAGAAGGAATGTAGGAATAGGAAAAATATCTTGATGATTTCTCTATTGATAGATCCCCAAACGATGAAGCTACTAATGCATTTTTATTTCATCTTTGTCTTATGATGATTCTTGGCTAATTGATTTAGGTGCTTCCTATTAGACACACAAGAATACTGAGAGGGGTGGTGAATTAGTATTCTACCAAAATTTCACTTTCAACAATTTCAACTTATCTAAAATAGATTAAAACCTTAAGCATTACAGTAGTAACTTGAGCATGAAAGATTAACACAATGCACATCAACACATAACACCAGATATATGTGGAAAACCCTAGAAGGGAAAAACCACGGTGAGGATTAACTCACAATATATGGAGCTCAAATAATAACTTTGTTTTAGGGGCTATAACCCAAGGAAACTGCTACTCTCTAAGTAACTTTGATTTAGGGTCACTCCCAAGGAAGCTTCTACTCCCTGATGAATTTGTTTTAGGGTCATTTCCAAGGAAGCATCTACTCCCTGAAATGAAAATACACTTACAAAATATTATAGTATAACACTCTTTCCATATTGTCTCAAAACTTACATTGAAGCTCACACCTTGGATGATTGCACTTCTACCTCCTCACACTTTCTTCTGAAGATTTGATCAGTTAGGCATACTCTATACTTGATCACTATCACAAATATGTCTTCAATATGAATCCAAATAGCATCAACAACATTTTCTCTTTCTCCTACAGTCGCACATCAATAATGCATTTATTCCTCTTTTATCTGCTTGCGAACCTTTTCAATCATCTTGCAATCATGCCTCACCTCACTCAAATTGATTCCCTATTTATACATGATATTACATTGATTACATAGCTTGTTGGCCAGACACAATATGAAAAATATATTTACATGTCACCCAGACAACACACAATATGAAACGTGTAGAAGATAGGTCCTAAGTGAACACACATGTTCCACTAGCAGAAGATCCAAGCCTTTTAGACCCCAAAACCTGCTTAACCAAGTCCAAAAGATCCTTCACAGATTCAAACATCAAGGAATTACATCTGCACACTCTACTCATTTGAAAATAGGACAACTTTAAGGAAAACTCATGAAACTTGAGGAATGACAGCCACATCAACTTGAAAACCTTGTGCAGTACTAGAAACAAGAAAGATCTTTGTGAAAATTTTCTAGATGAGTCCACATGACTCATAAAACATCCCCAAACACTCCTTTGCCACCACACATCAAGGAATTATGCCGCAAAGCCTCAACCATTTACTCTGAAAACACTCTATCATCTGAAACACACTGCAACCTGTTGTCAATTGAAAAACTAAGTTGCAGACCACCAAGGAGCTTGAAACTGAACATATCCACAAAACTGCAAGGGAAACCATTCACTTTTGGAGGAATGCGAAGCATTCCAGTAGGTCTTCATTACTACTTCATTTTGCCAGAGCATATACCTGTGTTCTATCATACATAACTTTCACAGCGGAGGAAAATATGATCTAAAAATTTGGAAACAACACCTTCACTACCCTCTTGATACAATTCCAAAACCACATAGCCAAATATATAACTACGGAGCGATGCAGAGCATTCCATCACCTTGTTGGGAACACCTTCACAGAAACATCTCTATCTACAAGCTATTAGCAGAAAAACATCCTTTTCGTGATCAAAACATCATGAAACTTGGAACGTACATATAATGACACTGCATGAAGCTATGTTCCAATCTGCAGAAGCACAACATCAATATAATGCGAATGCGGAGCAATCTCCTAGACAGTCTTTAAAGAGTAGTCATCTTGAAACAGAAACTGTCACCAACTTCTGGAGGCCAAATCTTCTTTTTCCTTAACACATGCATTCTTATGGATATTAGAGAAGAGCACACAACATATCTTAATCCATTAGTGTCATATCTTAGTGCTTATGATTCCCATATGAATATATCTTCATACTTAATTCTGCAATGAACAAGGCAAGATATGAACTTCTAATTCCCTTCTCAATGTATCTTCTTTAGGAGCAAAACATCCAACTATGAGCACTATTACACATTCATAACAGTGTTGACATCAATGACAACCCCAATGACAACCTTAGCAATCTCCTCTTTCTTGCGATAGTGTTGACATCAATGACAACAACCTTAGGCATCATATGTGCAACACTTCCTACTACATGACCACTCATGTAATATACACCCCTGTTGTGTCTATTTTCTGATGCTAATTTTTTGTTTGTTCGATGGTTTGAGTGTTGAATAGAAGTAGATGGAAATGCAGAAGGTGTTTCTTTTATTTGCATTAGATATCAATAATAAAGTAACTTGCAACATTAACTACTTTAGAAATATGGCAATATTTAGAAATACATGTGGCTAAAAATTCTAGATTTAATTTCTGATTTGGAAATACAAATTTTCTCAAATGTAAGAGCAACCCAGTTCATCAAATAACATTACATATCTAAATCAAACATACCTAGAAAATCTGATTGACTTTGAAACTCTGCTACAATAGAAATCAGCTACAACAACCTCTCCAAAATGGATGCCATAACAACAACATAAGTTGAATATCACTAGGAAGTATACAAATCTATTCTCCAACCCTAGGCACCACGAAATGTAGAAAGTATTGCTCCCAAACCCTAGCGCCAACAATAGAATAAGTGGCATGCCTCCCCAAGCAAGTACGACCAACAACAAGGATGCAATCTGCTCACAAAGTTGCTGCAAACACCACAAAAACTCCTTCAAACTCACAAGTAAAGCTTGCAATACTCTTTCAAGTCCTCCATAATTTTTGTAGCAATAAACTTGAAATATCTCTTTGAAATCCTTTCCGCAACAACCTGTGAATGCTTCCAATTAGCTCAATGTAATCCCTGAAATGAGATCACCCATAAATCCTCAAAACTAAAATAAATCTTCACAAATAAGCCTAGTTGTGATTTCTGTAATGAAACCACCAAGAAATCCTCTAGATTGTGTCTTTCAACAACGTAGAGAATGTTACCTGTAAGGGTTTTCGTCCTCACAAACCTAAAATGAACCAAGTTCAATCTCCAGAACCACAAGGGTTTTGATCAAATAAATAGAATAATCTTCATATCCTAAATGAGCCCCTCAAATGCCTTTTTATACTTTTTTACCCAAACTCTCCAGAAGCTTCTATTTTAAAATTCACTTTTAATTAAAACTCCATTTTAGCTCTGAATAAGACCTTTTAATTAAAATAATGATAATTTGACACATAAGGTCCCTATTTAATTTATCCATAATTTAAAACATTCCATTCTAGTTCCGATGAGCTATAACACTAAGGTGCTTTTAAAATATTTTAAATAATATAAATAGCAACCTTAGTAAAATAATTAAACAAAACCATTAATACACTCATTTTACAGAAACTGTTGGAATGCATCAGAATTAAAAACTAACTGCACTAGTGTGATTCCAATGAAGAATAAAGATAGACAGAGCCAACTGGGTCACTTACTATAAATAGATGCCTTCTCCAAGATTCTTAGAGAGCACACCAGAAGCTGGAAATCATCCTGAAAAGTGGCATATGAGTCCTCTAGACCAATCGAGCTCTTTGGTAATATCAAATTACCCTTTTGATCAAGCTGACATGAACCTAGAAAGCCATCTCCAACTGCAAAGCAAGAGAACCTAAAAATGGGGACATTACAGTCCGCCCTTGCCAAAGATTGCTTGTCCTCAGGCAATGCATGCACAACACCAGAAACACTAGACTGAACCAAACTACAACCACATGTGATCCCAAAGTCCCATGTCAATCTCAGAATAGAACCACCACACTGATGTTGTGCTACTCTGATAAAAACTGTAAAAACATCATGCCACAACAACATTGTCCTCTCCTACAACCTAGGGAGGTAATCATCATCAAATCCCAAGCTAAGACACCTGTAAGGGTTGAAACCTATACCATGAAACTTCAACTGTTGAAACCATACACTCTCGAGTCCCATCAAGCACCATCCTCTAGTCAATATGCCTATAACCACAACTGCCATGAACCCTAAAGATCTCAAGATGCCACTCCATGGGAAGCAATAGTTGGTCCAAAATGAAGCCTCAAAGAATAAGTGGTGAAGAGTGTGATCCATGGAATACAACCACAAGTCTCCACACTCCCACTGTACCACTCTGATATTCATTGGCAGTGTGACTGGGATGTGAAGCAACCCATCGACATTCCAAAGAAGTGATATACCTCCACCTAGATCCCAATTCATATGGTCATCACATCTGACATTCATGAGAAGAGGAAAGCATCTCAAAGTGCTAACAACATCAATCCAACCTCCAACTCCAATCGACCTCCCATGGATGTGCAAAAATCTCAACACATGAGCTAGAAAATGTAGATCAGCTCCTCCAAGATGGCTGGTGTGAATCAATATAGCTAACTCCCAACTGAAAATCATCTCTATATAGCTACCAACAATCTCTCTAATGACATAGGATGATAAGGTATCATTCAAATACGATCCCCCAGAAATGAAGAGGTAATCCAAGCCTCTCCAGAACGTCCAAACAACTATTTTCCTTCTCTCATTCAGTATGAAATTCATGCACAATGAAATAGCAGCTCTTCCCCAAATATGCAAAAGAATGCGAGTGACACCATGCACATCTCCCACTCCAACGTCACATTCCAACTGTATAACAAACCCTAGTAGCTCCAAAGAAGAGATGAAAACAATATCATACCTCAATGCAGGAATCATCCATACCTTTGTAGTGTACTCCTCCAATGAGAGTGTCCCTATATACAAATGTAGGATAGCCTCAAGTATCACCAAAGAATGATGGAGTTGTATCATAGTATCACTCAACTCTGTACCTCCTCCATGAATGATCAAAGAACCATCCCTTATGACTCCCTCTTCAAGTGAAGTCCATATACTAGTGGTTGATCCACTAAGTGCAGCCTCAACAACTCTACCAAGCTTCCAAGCAACTATTGTTCACCAAAAATCTATGCACCAAGAAGTAGAACAACCATCTCCTAGCAAGATGTGGAAAGGAATCTCATGGACTAAGGCTAGAATATCAAGATCTACATGTTTTCTTCCAATGCCATCACCCAGCTAAAACACATGCATTAGCAACTCCAACCCCAACATCTTAGCAATATCTCCATACCTCGTGTCATGGTTTAGCTGCATCTTCATAGTCTACCCAACAAAAATAAGAGTCTCCCTCAAATCGGATTGCTCCATTTGCTTGGCCTCCATACAAGATTCATGCCACATGTCATGCCAAACTAACTTGGTCCTCTTGGGTTTAAAATGAAAGCCACTAATAGGAGGGCTCTTCCCAAACTCATTCTCATGTGTAAGGGCCATCAACATATGAGTATGCAAGAGTGAAAGACTGCTGACCCAAATAAAATTAGAACTCTTACCATACCTTTTTGTTATACTTTTACCCTTCTCAATCCTCTCCCTTATTGTTGTTGCATGTTCTTCCTCCAAGGCAAATCCAACATGACTCTCTCCATAACAATCACAAGCCTCAAGGCTGATCCCTTTGGCTGTTATGTCAGGACTACTATTGCAACTCAAAAAATTAGGCCTTTCCTTATGCTTTTGAGTGATGTATTAGTAAAGCCTAATCTTCTCTTTCTCCATGATTGATTGACCATCTACTAGGGAAGGTCCAAGGCATGTTTCCTATGAGAAATCATGAGTCTTATGTGTCACAAACTCAGTCCCATGGCTGCAAGTTGAATCCTCATGTGTGTCCATCCCTTCAATCTTCATGACCTCGTTAGAGAATGCTTCAAGCTCCTCCTCCATGACTTCACTCTTTTCCCTCTTCATGTTGCATTGTCCTTCCTTAAGTGTAGGGGCCATAGAAATCTAAATTTTTAATGTGTGTGAGCTCATCCACTATATCTTCCTCCCTTCTCAAAGCCCTCGCATATATCTCACACATTCTGAATAGATGATCTCTATCCACAAGTAGATGCAAGTAGTTGTCCTTCATCATAGCCACAACCTTTTGAAGCCTTTGAAACCGGGTGAGGTAGAGATCTTCTTCAAAGTGTTCACCCTTTCCTAGGGTTATCCAACACAAATCTACCATTGCCTTATGTACATGTTCAAGATGATTTAGTGCAGTCATAGGTTCACCTCCATTCGTATTCAATTGCTCCTCCAAATGATGGGGCTTATAGGACCCAATGTCTTCCTACAACATATCCTAATCATGCTTCCACAAGTCAACTTCTTCATGGTCACCACCTCCATCAAAGTAGTAGGTAGAGTCTTCTACCTCATGGTCTTCCTCCATGGCTAGCCTAGAAGATGTATGCACCGCTATGATCTCTTCATTTTGCAATGACAAATCAAGCTTATCCAATCCACTTGGATCACTTCCCACTGAAATTTTTGAATTGTCCTTATGACCACCATTTGATTCCCTGCCAATATGATGCAAAGGTAATGAAACAATTCTAGGAACATCCAAAGAACCTATACCTTGATTTGACCTTGTAGGTTTGGCAACCTCCGTGATAGCATGTTCTTCCTTTGTGTGATCATTATGAAGCCTTCGGTATTCATCTTTTGCATTGTATGATGCTTCTTTACCCAAACCCTTACAATGGCTTGTAGGATGCAAACTATCCACAAGTATACCTTTCTCCTTCATGGTAGCATCTTCTTTAATCTTATCTTCATAGGGCTGAAGTGCATCGTTGACTTTGTCTCCCTTACACATGGACTGATCTATATTCTCGTTGTGATTATTTGTAAACTACAAAGCTTCTTCCTTTTCCACCTTTTCTTCCATGGGCACTTCGATTTTGTAACCCTCTTTGAATTTTTTAGCTCTTCTTCCATCATCATTATCCATGTATCTATTCCTATCTCCATTGTTCATGTCCCCATGGTTTCTGTCATTGTTGTTGTTATTATCGATTCCAAGATTCCTGAGGAAATAATTGGTCATCATCTATATTGTTTGATTAGTATTTTGTTGCATCTCTCTCTGTCTCCTACCCCAATTATCCAACATCTCTTCATGTTTCCTACACCAATTATTCAGCATTTCCTAGATACTAGGCTCTTCCTAGACTTTATCACCCATTTCCTCTATCACTACTATATTTGTACCTGCAAAGGGATCAATTTAAGGAACCTGGATATTAGTCTCTGATCTATTTTGTCTGAGATAATACTAATGTGTACTAGGCTGCATGTCTCAGTTCATCTTCTGCATGTCATGTTTAACCTCACAGGATGGCAGGATACACTAATCTAATACCACTGTAATATACACCCCTGTTGTGTCTATTTTCTGATGCCAATTTTTTTTTGTTCGATGGTTTGAGTGTTTAATAGAAGTAGATGGAAATGCCAAAGGTGTTTCTTTTATTTACATTAGATATCAATAATAAAGTAACTTGCAACATTAACTAATTTAGAAATATGGCAATATTCAGAAATACATGTGGCTGAAAATTCCATATTTAATTTCTGATTTGGAAATACAAATTTTCTCAAATGTAAGAGCAACCCAGTTCATCAAATAACATTACACATCTAAATCAAACATACTTAAAAAATCTAATTGACTTTGAAACTCTACTGCAATAGAAATCAACTATAACAACCTCTCTAAAATAGATGCCATAACCACAACATAAGCTGGCTATCACTAGGAAGTATACAAATTTGTTCTCCAACCCTAGGCACCATGAAATGTAGAAAATATTGCTCCCAAACCCTAGTGCCAACAATAGAAGAAATGGCATGCCTCCCCAGGCAAGTACAACCAACAACAAGGATGCAATCTGCTCACAAAGCTGCTGCAAACACCACAAAAACTCCTTGAAACTCACAAGTAAAGCCTACAATACTCTTTCCAATCCTTCTCCATAATTTCTGTAGCAATAAACTTGAAATATCTCTTTGAAATCCTTTCCACGACAACCTGTGAATGCTTCCAATCAGCTCAATGTAATCCCTGAAATGAGATCACCCATAAATCCTCCAAACTGAAATAAATCTTCACAAATAAGCCCAGCTATGATTTCCGTAATGAAACCACCAAGAAATCCTCTAGATTGTGTCTTTCAACAACATAGAGAATGTTGCCTGTAAGGGTTTTCATCCTCACAAACGTGAAATAAACCAAGTTCAATCTCCAGAACCACAAGGGTTTTAATCAGAGAAATAGAATAATCTTATCCCAATGAGCCCCTCAAATGCCTTTTTATACTTTTTTCCCCAAACTCTCTAGAAGCTTCTATCTTAAATTTCACTTTTAATTAAAACTCCATTTTAGCTCCAAAAAAGACCTTTTAATTAAAATAATGATAATTTGACACATAAGGTCCCTGTTTAATGCATCCATAATTTAAAACATCTCATTTCGGTTCCAATGAGCTATAAAACTAAGGTGCTTTTAAAATATTTTAAATAATATTTAACAACCTTAGTAAAATAATTAAACAAAGCCATTAATACACTCATTTTGCGGAAACTACCAGAATGCATTAGAATCAAAAACTAACTATGTTGGTGTGATCCCGATGAAGAATAAAGATAGACGGAGCCAATCGGGTGACTTACTATAAATAGACACCTTCTCCAATATTCTTGGAGAGCACACCAGAAGCTAGAAATCACCCCAAAAAGTGGCATATGTGTCCTCTAGACCAATTGAGCTCATTGGTAACATCAAATTACCCTTCTGATCAATATGGCATGAACCCAGAAAGCCATCTCCAACTACAAATCAAGAGAACCCAAAAATGGGGACATTACAACTCACAAGGAGTGGTTCTTAGATTACAAAGTAGGTGGTCATGGAGAGGTGTTCCTTAGTGATAATATCACTCACAAGATAGTGGGCCAAGGAGATGTTAAACTGGTATTGGATGATGGGAGAATGAAAACTCCCACCAATGTATTGCATATCCTAGGTTTAGAAAGAAATTTAATTTCTATCTCCAAAATGAATGATTCCCGGGTGCATGTAACTTTGAGAAGGGTGGTAGTAGGTGACTAGAGGAAACTTGGTGCTTTCTAGAGGCACATGGTGTGGAACCTTGTTTAAATTGGAAGCATCAACATTTTGTAACTTTGTGAATGTAACTAAAAACTTATATTCTTGTAAATTGTGACACCATAGATTAGGCCATATTGGTGAAAAGGGTCTTAAAATCCTCATTAATAAAAAACATGGTTGATGTTTTGTTTGGGTATGCTGTTGATTTTGAATTTTATGAAAATCGTGTCTTTGGTACACAACATAGTGTAATGGGACTTTTTTCCCAAAATGGAAAAAAAAAACTATTATATGAATAATCCTTTAAAATTATAAGAGGATAAAGTTTATTTAACCCTTTATAATTAAAAGGGAGATGGAAAAATAAAGGATATTATGATCCTTTGGTTAAAACTTAGGAGATAAATTAAGAATATTTATAAAAACACCTTTTAAAGGGAGGAATTATTATGTTTATTAAATAATTATTAATGATAACTTTTGTGAAAGGGTGTGATGGATTAGAAACCACCCCTTAAAAGGTTATATAAGGTATTTATGTGAGACTTGTAAAGGGCATGAAGATCACTCAAGGAAGAAGGCAGTTTTTGGTGGGCTATGGGCATTGGAGAAGGGGCACACAGAGTGTGTCTAACTCGACGTATAATGTACACTCAAGATTGTCTTGCCTAGGGCTTCTGTGCACTTGTGTTGAGAATTTATTCCATTGTCTAGAGCACTTGTGTCAAGTGTTTGCTTTTTTAAGCACTTGTGTTTGAGCACTTATTCTGTGAGCATGGATCTGGAGCACTTATGTTGAGCATGATACACTGTTCCTCCTAAAGTGTTCTAGAGCTATGAGGGCCAAGACCACTAAAATCTTCCTAAGGTGAAAGTGGCCAATCCAAGTAGTCTAATTTAGATAAGTACTAAACTTATTGTTAATAAAAGATATTGGAATTATTATATATATGGGTTTTGATGTTAATTTTATTATGGGATTGTGTTATTCAATTTACTATGTTAATTATTTATTTTAGAGTTCTTATTAAATTATGACATGTAATTTACCTTTGTTGTTTACATCTATTTTATCATCATTGAATATTCTAAATTATCTTAACTCTAGTGTTAACTATAATAAATTCATTGCAAGTAGTTAAATAACTATGGGAGAAAAGTAGTGTTACATTTTGGCTTCAGAGCCAAGTTAGTTCTTGATAGGTAACTATGTCTCTTATTGGGGTTTGAATGAGTACAAGTGAATAAAGAGTTGAGTAAAGCTGCATTCCATCTAATGCTTAAAATCAGGATCAATTCCAAGAAGAGTAGTTATTAACTCCAAACAGTGTGAAAAGTATGATACGTTCATTTCTACTTAAAGTTGATACTGCAAAGCAATTCTACCAAAACAAATCTCAAGTATGGTTAGATTTGTCAATGCTTGATAGTAGGGAGAACTTGCTCTAGTGCATGACATTTTGACCATGTGGCAAGGCTCACAATAGAAAACTAAAATGCAAAAGAAAAATTAACTTTACATAGTAGAGGTTTATTAAAACATAGCCAAAGAGGCTAAATTAAGTTTGTGTTTATCAACCTTGACTAGTTATCAAATTATTGATGAAGGAATTAAGAGTACTCGTTTCTAGTGAATTGGTGGCAAGCATCCATTTATGTATATACAAACCATGCACATAAATTGTTTGACAAAATAGATTTCAACAAATTAGCAAGCATATGAGTAGAGTATAAACATCCATCAAAATATGAAAGATAAAGAAATTATTACCAAACATTATGTTTTCAATAGCCTAGGTAGAAATGTATACAAGAGATGAAAACAAAGATAAATTATGTTATCTACTTAAAAAAAATACCACAAAAGGATGCAATCACATAAGACTAAATTGCTTGCACGATATACACCAAATACATTTGATGGAAACACTTTAATTAAATTTAATCAATTTTAATTATTAGGGCTCTTCCCATCCTCATGACTTGTAACAAGATGGACACCATATAGTACTATTCTTGAAAATCCATCAAAAACATAATTAAGAATGATATTATAGTTGCAACTATTGTTAGACACATGAATGGCACAAAGGAGGATTGTGGACTATTCAACAAAATAGCATATTCTTCATGAATTTAGATATACAAATATTTTTCCTTCAAATCTGTAAGTGGTAATTTTAAAAGAATCTTAATGCGAATTGTGTATCAACAACATGCATGTATAAATGTTTTGAAGATGGAGCTGTGAAGTAATAAGAATAATGCTTTCAAGCCCATGCTTACCAAAAGAAATTAGCATGCCACAAAATCCTTTGATCGACTACTGAACTCAGAATAAAAATTAGTGTTTTAAATCTAAAAACAACTTGATTTTATAAACAAAATCCTTTAGAAACTTCATATAATTAAAACTTTGTAAATCAGTACTTTCTTTATTCTTTAATTCATTAACTATTTCATTAGAATTTGAGCGTGGAAAGAGAAAGGGATGTTTAGTTTTACTATTGGTTTTCTGTTTTGATTACCTGCATGAGTAAACAATGGGATCGTTTTGAATTGGGTGGATGTTCTGGGCACAAGGATTAAGTGCCAATATCCTTATGAGAAACAAACAATGGTTATTAAGTTTTATAAAAAGCATTCAATCAACAATACTATGCATCTGATGATGCTCAACATTTCTTCAAGAAAGATGATCTATGGTATGGACTCTGTGGTGCCTTGATGGAATGTCCTCTTCCCAAAATGTCCCTCACTTCCACTCTTTTATCCCTCACTAGCTAGTAGTTGTGCATTCACATTGCCTAGCAAGGCAAGCAAGTGGAGAATGTCTAGCCATTATAAATATTTTTATGAGAAGAAGTAGGAGTGCCCCACAAGCCCAATTCAACTTCTTCATAGTTTTTTTAGTAATTCATCCATGGCAAAGAAGATTTAAGATATATTTTCTTTACATTTGTTGGTGAGTCTGATTAAAAAAAATGTTATATGAGTGGGTGTAGCAGGCACGCAGATTCAAGCATGAGACCACAAATTTCATGGATGTAATGCCTCATCATGCAACCCTAGAGAGTTAGACATACAAGAGCAAAATTCCAGAAATATTTTTTTTTTTAAACAAGTAAACGCGATCACAGTAACCAAGATATCATAATACACAACATAAAGAAAAGTGCACATTCAACTCCTCTAGGGAAACATAACTGCATCAGTGAATACAAAGTCAAAACCACACAAGTGATATACGTTATACTGCTGCTACAGATAAGATCAAATTCCACCTTTGCAAGATAGTTAATATAAAAAGTTACAATACAAGATTACAAGACTGATCACGTCAGTTTACAAAAGAATGCATAAGAAAGTATACAACACCACCGAAGGTAGGAAGCAAACTGGAATTGGAACATCTATGTGCAGAACTTGAACCGCATCTCCAAAAAAGACCAATGGATAGCTCTGCCACCCAACCATGTGGAACCCTGAGGCCCACCCCCCCGAGCTAGGAGATAACGATGAGGATTCCACTAAGCCAAGAAACAAAAACCAAAAATAAAAGAAAGACAACTGACTTGACACAACCGACCATAACATCAAAGCCGCACGAGACAAGACATCACTCCAGAGGCACTACCAAGAAACAACCTAACTGCGTAAGGAGAGTGTCATCGCATGGCCTAACATGGGTTACCTAGGCTATCTATCACCAGAAGCTGGCCCCCATCTATGGTTACCCTGGCAGCCTCTCTCTAGGCACTGGCCCCATAGGGTGGCACATGCGGAGCCGACAGGTCCTCTCATGGAGACAAGGAGGTTGGCCTTGCCAACCAGGCCTTCTCATCCCATCCTTAACCTGTGAAAGCACTCAAGGCATGGGTGAGGTCTCTTACTTATCTTGTTAAGTGTTTTAATACCCCAACCCTCTTGATTAAGTTATTAAGTTTTTTCCACATGCTTACAACTTCCATGGGGTTACCCAGGTGACCTCCCACACCGGCCCCACCATGAAAGCCACTCCCTTAGTGTTCTCTGAACAACAAACATGCCACAAGATACAGATATAAAAGTCACAACTTAATTCTGACCCATAACTTACGCCATTCACTAGGCCACAACAAAAGGGTCCTTAGAATTCCATCAAAATTTGAAGCAATACCGTTTAGAAACCAAGTACCATAGCCAAGGGTCATTCCCCATTCATTACAGGGCACGAAAATCCAAATATCCCATTACATTGCCATGCCACTATCTAGACCAAAGATCAAGACACCTCACCTCTGGAGTTAGGTACAACCAAAGATAGAGAAACCATAATCAGACAAGGTCAACACTTCCACATTGTCAACAAGTGGCCATAACATCACACAAGATTCCTACTTCACAACAAACCAACATAGACCAAACTCCACCCCAAGGTAATATAATACTCCAATACAAACATAAAGGTACGACCAGAAGGATAATCGGACAAAAGATATTCAATGAACTTCTAATTCAATCATGAGAACAACTTATGAGATTTAAGAAAATTCAAGTTCACGGCATTAACAACAATAAATGGTTTAAACCGACAATCGGCTCTAAGTCACTAAAAGGAAGTAAAATAACATAAACGATGGTATCCACCATTTACGAAGCACGACAAGGAATATCACAAGCGTGACTAGAAAATTAAAATTCAACCAGGAGATCAATACACTATTATTACCCATGAACTAGAAATAGTAATTCAAATCCTTCTATAATTTCCCTCACAAAAGTTACCTACTACAATAATATATCATGGAAATCTCTACCCAAAGACATCATTACTTCCAACAATGAAATTTCCCACAAACCATATTTGAAAATGACTTGACATAACCCTTAATGGATGATACAAATTGGCTATCATACAAGACTTTTACTTTCAACGTAATGAAATGATTTAACATATGCTATATCATTAACGTGGACATAACTACAGAAATCTAGTATTATAACTCAAAAAACACAAAAGCTCTAACTAATACAATTTCTAATAACATCTGTAAATTTCACAAGGATATTTCTTATGATCAAATATTATCATCAAACATTTAAAATTTCAATTCAACGCTAAGACATATATATAATTTCCCAGGAGCTAGCATCTTACCAACTTACAAATCCAATTGTGACAGCCATGAGAATCTATAAGTGCATTTTCCTAACATATACTTCTTATAATTTCAACTAAAGAAAATACATTTCCTAAAACCATTTACCAATCGCAAAAACAACCTTGAAACCTTTAAATTCCCATACAAGCTTAAAAGACATGCTACAACATCATTCATAAATGGATCTTCTAAAATTACATTAATGTTTCACAAGACCGATCACATGCCAAGACCATTATACGAATTACAACTTCAAATACAAACATTATAACACAACCATTATAAACCTATACAATTTCCTATAGGCATAGATGCCCAACTAACCTTTTTACCAAATATCATTTCAAATCAAAAACACTATAAACGTATATATTTTCCTAACATTTAACCACTTATAAAAAAAATCAAATCAAACTTATGTATTTTCGTATGAGCATGGATTACCATCTATTATTTTACCACTTAAGATTTCTAATATAAACAACTACTATGAAATCCATATCTTGACTAACCATTTTAAACATAGCTAAAGATAATAATAATAATTCATGATGAAGTTAAAAGTGTTTTCATTTAACAAAAGAAATAACTTGAGACTATGGAATAAGTATAAATTCAAGACATCTTATCCTAATTAAGTTAGTAGCTTGTTTCCTTATAAGATTGACAATATATGCATCTTTGATTTTTCCAATATAAACATAAAAAAAACAAAACATACTCTTACTACAAGATCATAATTTAATTTAAAAAAAAGTTATTGATAAAATTATCCTTCCTATCTAAATTAAATTCTTTTAAAGATATCATAGTAATTTCACATGCTCATTACATAGGATCTTTCTAATTTAACAAAATATGATAAATTCTATATAAACTCATAAATATCTTGTCATTCTTAGGAGATAAAACTATATATAATAACAATTTATTAAATAAATTCTATCTAATAAATAACATTCCATTATAATATTAATTTCATTAATAATTAAAAATATACTCCTCTTTCCATTTATTAATCAATAAAATACTCCTCTTCCAAATGAGAAATTTAGAATGTAAATAGAGATTTCTAAAAGAATAAAAGAAAACTACTTTTCTTTAAAAAGAAACTACTTTTCATTCTAAGGAAAGCTACATATCATTATTATAGTCATTATAATTATAATAACTTACTTAAACCACTAAAACTTACATTTAATACATGTTAAACACTAATGCAAAATTCTTATTTCTAACTCTCCACATACTAATTTATATCCTAACATATAAAATAACAATTTTAATACCTTACTTTCTATTCCAAAGACAATTCAATTTTAATTTCACTACCAATATTATTACTATTTCAATCTATACAAAACTTTGGCTTTTTTCCTCATATATCTTATAAGAATTAAACAATTATATGCATTTACATTTTAAATTTGTAATTATTTTCTTTCATTTTGGTAACAAACTATAACGTAATTTATTATTCTTTTAGAATACTTTCTAACTTCTAATGATAGTAACTAATTCTATAAGGGAAAGAAAATGATTTAAATATACTATCTTAATGCTTAGCAAGTTTAAAACAATATTTTAAGTTTTTAACTAATGCATCCTCATTTTTCCTTAGTTGCAATCTCAGATTTCTTTCAGGATACCATAAGAGAGCTTTGTAAGGGGTGTGTGATCTCTTCAACCTTGCTCAGAGTAAGTAAGCATTTAAGCATTAATTTTGTTTTGTTAAGTGTGGATTGAATTGTTTATCTCAATTTGATTTGTTGGGCTTATTCAATTTGTATTTTATTGCAAACATGTTAGCATTTGGGATTATTTTGGATACACAAAACATGCTTGATGGATGACCTGAATAAGACACTTCAAGATTCTCAAATTTAGATGGACCAAGATGTGAGCTTTTATTGTGAGCTTAATCATATGCAATTGGGAAGGCACCTAATATCTTAATAGAAGGATGTGCACAAAATGGATTGATTAGCAAGTGACACGAGTAGGTATTCAATATAAGACCAAGTTGATCCACTGTGTTGATGCTACAGGAAGGTCAGCTAGCATGCCAGGACACCCTGATAATAACCAACTTGTTTATGAATGATTACAGAGTGATGGAAATTAGATCTCCACCCCATAGAATTGTTTTCCAGCTACTACGATTGCAGATTGAAAGAAATGGATGAAGAAGGCTGAGTATAAACATGGTATTGCTGCCCTCTCTTGAAATTTGAAACCTATAAATTATACTACTACTATTTGCCTGTGCAGGGTAGATTTGGTGAGGATTCAATCTATTTAGAAGAATGCCATGGATAAAGAACTATAGGAAGACCTCGGATGCAGGGCAACTACCAGGCATGAAATGACAGATTTGAGGAACAATGCCCAAACTAACAAGCATGCAAAGATGATTAAAACCATAGAAGAGAAAGAGAGAGATATTCCCACTTAGAGACACAACAATCACAAATAACATTGATTCAATTATTCAAAAGGCATACCTGGAATCTTATTCTTGAGCTTCAGATTTTCCTTCCCGTTGATTTCCTTTCTTTCCCCATTCTTCTTCTACAAAAACTCCCCCCTAAAATTTTCCATGAACCCCGTCAAATATTCCTACTATCATAAAAATAGCCAAAACCATAAATTCCATCCCATAACTCTCCTGTTACTGGAATCCACTTCCTCAAAAATTAAATACATAATTCTTCCAATCTTATAATTTATAACCACTCATACGACAACTCACTATTAATAAAATTAAACTTATAAATACAATATAAAATAGTATCTCACAAAGAATATTTACTCATTTAATATGATATTAAATATTTATAATTTATCTATTATTACTATTAAAATTATTAATTAAATTTCTATCAAATATTTAATATTTCAAAAAATTAATATTATTTATTTACAAAATAGATTAATAATCTCTATTAAATGAAACAATTAAACCAACAATAAGCAACTCAAAATTACATACCAAACATTTCCAACGAAAACACTCTACAAAACAACAGAGACTCACAACCATGCTCCACACCTCAGAGAATTCATATTCGACAACTCAAGGCATTTATTTCCCATATCAAAATTATTCTGAGCCAATATAAATTGATAATCCATAATTCCAAATTAATGACATAAATGCTCTTGAACAACAGATAATCAACTCTAGTCTATCTTAAAATCCAACCAAGGAATCAATCCAAGTTCTAAACCAACCAAATATTATGTAATAATCATAATAGAAGCATTATTAGTTAATAATAGATCATAAAAGTATTTTTCCAACCACAAATAAACATTATTAACACGACTCGACTATACATCACAACACGAGATACCCAACATAACAAGGCAAGACCACGACTCGAGACAACAACAGAAGACAAGGACTGACCTAGTGGAATAGACCTTGCATTATCTCCCATCATTAATACCCATTGGTGTAAGAACCTTCTCGAACCTGCTATATCAGGTGGAGTTGAGGTTCGGTACCTGCAGCTTGCATTCGAGCAATTGGTTGTATAAAATCAAACACATATATGCCAACACACACAGAGAGTCAGAGAATCGCGGCATAGTAGGGTACTCAAAGCGAGTAGTACTACACCATCTCTGCTCTTGAAACAATATCATAACAACTTTTATCTGAATTCAACCACCACAATTCAAATAACACATGATGATATTAATTCGCATCATAACTGAAATAACAGTAGTGCCATCATAAACTCATAACACCTGTCTAATTATATCAGTCAAACATAGTTCATCAAAATAAACATAAATCAAGACCTACTAATCAATCATCTCAGATTGAATCAATGCAATGAACGACTAACAACTGTCGCTAATTGACAGAGAGCAATGCAGAACCACCGCTATCACAAGCCAACAACGAGGGGGCACTACAATGGATGTAGATGATGATGATGACGATGACAAGGGCATGAATTTGGTAGATATTTTGCCCCATTCTATGCCAAAGTTTTTGGCTGTGTCAATTTAGAGATCTAAACTATAGGGTTTTTGGTTGGTTTTGTTGAGGGATGTTGAGGGTTTGTAAGGGGAGATTTTTTTGTTTCTTGATTGGAGGTGAGGGTTTAGACCAAATGGGTTTTTATGAGGAGAGTGGTTTCTTCTAATTCAAAGATTTTGACGTAATCCAAGATTATTTGTGGGAAGAAAAATAATGGTGAAGGTTATGGTAGAGTTGAGAGAAATGGCAGACGTTTTGTTTCTATATAAAGTGAGTGAATTAACATGACATTGTAAGATGTCTTACGAAATGGTGGAGCAAGGAAGTTTGTGTTTCTTCATACTACTTGGGATAGAGATTTACTTAGATAATTTATATGTACTTATGATCCAATTATTAGTAATATTTCAAATATGGCTTGTTCTATTTAATTATTTACATCTCTTCAAATTTATAGCAGTTTCCGCATTCCGTAGTTAGTAAGCCTCTTTAGTTGATGCCCACACCTTTTCCATAAATAGCTTTATAGAAGTGAAAATTTTCTCAAATCTTAGACATGTAGTCTTCCATCATTGATTATTGTAGTCATTTTAAGTCCTTGCAAATAATATTTCAATGTTGTAACAAGACATAATGACACAACCTACTAACTAGAAGAGTGCTCATATTAGGGTTTTACATTATAATTGTGTCATTGTTATGCTTCCATCCTAGCTTTACATTAAATGGATCCATGTACAGTGCTACATAGCAATGTGTTTAGCATACTATACTTTTCCATATTATACTTACCTAGACATGTGAGAGAATGCCTTCTCTCTTGTGGTATTGTAGGTTGTTTGCATTTGTTTCAATGTTGTTCATGTAATGAATGGATTTAGTTAAAGGGGTTTGTAAGAGTAAATAATGTCTATAGTGATGGTCATTGATGAGTAATACTATCAATTCGATAGTGCAATATAAGGGTGTAATATAGCTCCTATAGAAAAGGAATGATCTTAAATATTCAATTAGCATCAATATAGAGATATGCTTATTAACAATAAAGAATAGGTGGTGAATATATACAATTATTTTTGTAAAATAAAGACATAGGAAAAAGACATTTAAACTACTCAATAATCTAAAATAATTATATGAAGCCAAGATTATACCTATGCTTATTGTTTACAAAAATTAAAACTATTTATAAAAATTGACACCCACATTTGTTACCTAAGTCTAAGCTAGGTTAAATTGTGAGCCCATAACCCACAAGTCCTAGGATCATTTTCACATCTTAATGAAAATATCATAACAAGGTTTGGCTGTCCAATGAGAATTACAAGCAATCAAGGGAAACACTTTGTTAATAAGACTATTGTGGAATAAGGCTAGTGAAGCATCAACAAAATATTCAACACAACATTGACAAAGATGTGCAATGGAAATGTGATAGACTAGGATGTCAAAATACCAGTTATCCTATGGAATTATCAAATCACATATAAAATACTAAACAAATATTGTCCTTTCTAATTAGTCTATGGACTTGATGCAAATCTTTCTATTCAATACATTGTACCCAACTTAAGGTTAGTGAGCACATTAAGGTTGAATGATGAGAAATCGCTTAAAGAAAGACTATTAGACCTAGAAAAATTAGATGAGAAAAGACTATTAGCAATGTACAACCAAAGCTAGGAGAAAAGAAGATAGAAAACATGGCATGACAGAAACATAAAGAATAAATCATTCCAAATCAATGGCATTGTCTTATTGTATGGTAGCAAGTTCAAAAAGCCTAGAAAATTCAAAATGTGGTTGTTGGAACCCTATAAATTATTGAAACAAGATGACCTATTGAATGGGTATATAAATGGCGCAACGTTAAAACATTATTATGTGGGAGATTAAGCACATAAAATTGGGAAGAACAGTGTATATTAAAGTAAGATAATAAATAAAGAAAGTACAAGTAAGAACAAGGATAATGATACAAGAAAATGGAGTATAACTCCACTATAAATAATTTGCAACAAGAAATAAGGCAAGATGGAGATGAAAAATGATTGAACATAATTAAAAATTATGCATTTAATATAAGTAAATACAATTCACGAATTATACCACAAAAATTTTGTGGTGAGTAAATATAACCGCCAAATACAACACAAAGGATATACGACACCATACATGGAAAAATTCACATTTTATAGAAAGACAAAAGAAGATAGTGCAACATCACACATTGCACTAAGGAACTTATTCAACACCAAATATGAGCACTAGACACTTAGTAAGGGAATATAGTTTAGGGAAAATAAATCACTCAGTGTACAAACGAATATGGATTAAAGGGATGAAGGAAACTCAAAAATATAAGAGTTTGATAATGGATAAAGATAGAAGTGCAATTTGGTGATGGCTAGAAAAATGTCACATATATAACAAAGCTTGTAGGAAAATTGGAGGGAAATAAGTAGAAGGTACAATAAATTTAAAATATTAATGTTGGAGCTCTATATAAACCTACATTGTCAACAAAACAAATCACCAAAACTTTAACTATGAACAAGCAACCTACTACGAAAAACAAAAAAATGAGTGAAGGGAAGAGTGACGTGAAGAGAAAATTTGTAAGGAGTGGGTTGTAAGAAGAGGTAGAACAAGTGCAAGTGGAAAATATTCAAAAGAGAGAGTGTAAATAAAAAACATAGGTAAATAAATGACAAATCTCATTCTCATCAATGTAGAGCAGAATCCCTGATCCAAATATAAGAAATACCCCTACAAGGCAATGTAGACCCTGTAGATATATAGATGGGGCTTTGTCCAACATCCTAGCCTATATATACACAACTGATTTCCTTTGAACAAGATATCTTCCTAAATAAAATAATCTAACCACTTACTTCTATCTGTCACAACAAGTTCCTTCCATGCTTTCCATGGTTCTGCAAAATCAAGGTCTTCCTCATACATGTGTTTCAGTCCTTCAAAACCTAATACTTCAACTCTCATCTCTGTCAACAAATTCCTTCTTCTACTCAATGCATCAGTAAATTTGTTTAACTTCCCACTTCTATGTTTCAATACAAATGTGTAACTCTGCATGAACTCTACCCATCTCATATGTCTCTGATTTAACTTTCCTTGACTGTTCAAATACTGTAAAGCTTGATGATCTATATATAACACAAATTCCTTAGGCAACAAGTAATGTCTCCACTTCTTCAAAGATTGAATTATGGCATAGAATTCTTGATCATAAACTGAATATCTTCTCCTTGCATCATTCAACTTCTCACTGAAATATGCTACTGGTCTACCTTCTTGAATTAACACTGCTCCTATTGCATTTCCACTTGCATCACAATCTACATGAAATACCTTATTGAAATCCGGTAATGCTAATACTGGTTGCTCTATCACTTTCTGCTTCAACAATTCAAAACTTTTATTGGCTCCTGATGTCCACTTAAAGTCCTTTCTGTCACCTTTTATTGTCTCTGTCATCGGTGTGCATACTGAACTGAAATTTCTAATGAACTTCTAGTAGAAACTAGCTAATCCATGAAATGATCTAACTTCTCCAATGCTCTTAGGTGTTGGCCACTCAACAATTGCTCTAACTTTCTTAGGGTCCATCTTCAATCCTTCTGTAGAAATCACAAATCCCAAGTATACCAATGCTTCCTTCATGAAACTACATTTCTTGATGTTTATCAATAATTTCTCTTCTCTCAATCTCTGCAATACTTGTCTAATATGCCACAAATGTTCTTCCTTTGTCTTACTAAAAATCAAAATATCTTCCAAGTATACAATAACAAACTTACCCAAGAACTTCTTCAAGACTTCATTCATCAATATCATGAAAGTACTCGGTGCATTAGTCAATCCAAAAGGCATCACTAACCATTAATACAATCATTCATTCATCCTAAAAGTAGTCTTCCATTCATCTCCTTCTCAGATCTTGATCTAATGGTATCCACTCTTCAAGTCTATCTTTGTAAAATACTTTGCTCCACTCAAACAGTCCATAATGTCATCCATGCTAGGCAATAGAAATCTATACTTAACGGTGATCTTATTGATTGCTCTAGAGTCTGTACACATTCTCTATTCTCTATTTTTCTTTGTTACTAACACTATAGGTACTACACAAGGGCTCAAAATTTATCTGATCAATCCTTTCCTCAACAGAGTTTGTATCTGTCTATTCATCTCTTCATTCTTTGCCAGTGTCATCTGGTGTGTTGCTTTGTTAGGAAAACTAGCTCCAGGTATAAGATTCATATGATGACTAATACTCCTGATTGGTGGCAATCCTTCAGGTACATTATTTGTGTTGGAAAAAGGAGAGAGAACAAGGTAAAGTTGCAGTTATGTAGCTTTAAAATATTTTCAAATTTGAAATTAATAGCATGTGTAAATCTAAAAATTACTTTCAATTTAGATGTTATAGTATTTCTCCAATTTAAGCAGTGTAGTAGAAGAAAATAACTTGCAAGAAGAAGACAAGTATTTACGTGGAGAAACCCCTAAGGGAAAAAACTCCACACCAAAGGTGTTTATGCTTGTATTAAATCTCTTGTGAAAGATTACATTCAATACTAAAATCCTTTGATTCATTGATGCACTTCAAAAGCTTCTTCAATCTTCAAACTTGTAAAAGCTTCAACAAAAAAAGCTTCTTACTTTTTTCTTCTAAGTCTTTTACAAAAAACTTCTTGCTTTTTTCTTCTAAGTCTTTTTCACAATTCAACTCTCTGGAAAATGTATGGGGCTCTTAATTAATTAATTGAAGCTTCATAATTCAAGATCTTCTTAATTCAAAAGCTTTAAACTCAAATTACAATAAATTGTAATTAATAACAACTTCCAATGCTCATGCAAAAACCAAGCACTCTAAATTGAGAAGACTGGACTCAAACAATGTCCAAGCTTTCAGTTAACTGCCTCTTCATGATGTGTGCACCCAAGTATGCTAAAATTAGCCTTGCCAACATGAAACATATTTCTAAATAAAAGCAACAACAAAAAGTCTTCCAATTGGGTGTCCATATTTGAGCAATTACTTTATGTTGACTGAAGTGATCAATACATACCAATTTCATGCAAACAACATGCAAGATTGAGGTCCCCAAGGTTATTCTAAATTTCCTTGTTCTGTACATGCAAGTGACATGCAAACACCAGATTCAACATGCAATTGATACCCATTTCCTGAAACACTAAGAAGTACCATCCTGCAACTTTCTGGAGTTGGAGTGTTCTGCAAGAAATATCTTAAAATTGACAAGCAACATACAAGCATTTGCAACAACATGCAATTGATACCCATTATTTGAAACATTGAGATGTACCATCCTGCAAATTTCTGGAGTTGGAGTGTTCTGCAAGCAATCTCACAAAGCTGACATGCAACAACATGCAAGGTCATACAAGTCCATAGGAGTGGCATGCAACAACATGGAAGCACATGCAAGTGACATGCAACAACATGTAAGTGGTATGCAACAATATGCAAGGTCATACAAGTCTATAGGAGTGACATGCAACAGCATGTAAGCACATGCAACAACATGCAAAGTCATACAAATCCATAGGAGTGACATGCAACAACATGCAAGCACATGCAAGTGACATGCAACCACATGCAACAACATGCAAGTTCATACAAGTCCATAGGAGTGACATGCAAGCAACATGCAAGAACATGCAAGCACATGCAAGTCCATAGGAGCAACATACAACAACATGCAAGTAACATGCAACAACATGCAAGTACATGCAAGTAACATGCAACAACATGCAAGTACATGCAAGCAACATGCAACAACATGCAAGTAACATGTAAAACCATGCAAGTCCATGCAATGTTTTCTAACCTCATGCAAGTAACATCCAATTCATGCATCTCTAACACTTTAGTTAACTCCAAAATTATATCCATGCAAGGTGTCTCAACATTATCCACTCATGTACATAAAAAAGCACAACTCCAAGTCTAAATATAAGTCCCCATCAAAAGGGGACACCCAAGTTTAACTCCCACTCACTAGGAGTTATCAAACTCTCAAAATAGACTTAGGAGAAGTCAACAAAGTCTTCATGCCCCCACTCTAAAAATGGATGCCCAAGTTTGAACTTATCAATTAGGAATTGATTGCAAAAGTCAAAGTGATATAATTAATAAATAATTAATCTCTCAAAGTCTTTATGTGTTGGGGAACACATTCCAAGAACTTTGGAGACACATGAATTGGTTAGGATTGCAAGTTAATGGCAACTTATCTCAACAATCTAATATGATGTCTTCATACTCTGCCAACAATTTAGATATCTCCTTTGGCTATGATTCTTCAGTCTCTGTACATAGGGTTCCATGCTTCTTAGGGATCAAAACATAACACATATTCTCATGTCTCAAACCATCCAAAAATTTCCTTCCATCTACCAAATAGAATCTGGCATTCCCACATACTTCACTCTTAGTGATGCAGAGCCACAGCCGAGAATGTGTACTAATGGTGGAATTTGGTGTTTCTCATTTCATCGGCAAGAGTTAACAAAATTCTCGCCAATATATACTATCAGCCTAACAATGGCTATCGGCACCTCTAATGCATCTCACCCCGATGCCCATTTCACACCGATGAGGGTTTCATTTTATTTGCCTATAGGTAGGATATCGCCTATCGGTCTGACCTTTAGCCCATTCGCCGACGTCAATTGTCACACCGATACCTATAATCCTCAACCGATGATCGCCAGTCCCTGTCACCTCCACCAACGGTCACCACCCTCGACTAAGTTGTCTATAGCTAACACATCCACTATCGGCCTGACTTTTCATCTGTTCCCCGATGCCGAAAGTCACACCGAAGCACTCAACCCTAATTCTAGTGTCGGCCAGACATCCACTGTCGGCCTAACTTGAAGTCCTTCCACCGACGTCTTGCTTCACCCCGATGGACTTAATACATACTATCATCGGTGAGACTTGCCAACGGTCACCCCGATCTATTCCTTCGGTGAGACTTTCACCGTTGGTTGAACATGACTTCGACACACCGATGCTTCCTTCATCGGTAACACCTCGGGGGTTGTTACACCGATCGGCGAGAATATCCTCTATCGGCTCAAAACAATCTTCTCAACCCAATGGCTCTTTTCATGCCGATGCCCATGACCATCGATGACTTGTCCACTTTAACACTCACACCTTTGACTCTATTTTGAACTCTGTACATCTGTGAAAGCTCCAAAAGCATGACAAGGCAAAACCCTAGCAACTTTGCCAGTTCACATAGAAAAACTTAGGTTCGGTACGATCTACTACATTCACAAATTTGACCTATAACCTTATCCTTCAAACCCTAGCACATGAGGATGCTAGGAATGATCACTGCATGCAACACCTCAATCCTGAAACATGAAATACAGAAACAGAATGAACAAAAAGGAAACCTAATCTAATATATAGATCCATTCCACCGATTCTACGAATCATCCAGTGGAATGGACAAATAAATCCATCTCGCCTGCAAATGGGAAAAAGGATTACACAGATGGAGTTCAAATCAAATGATTAACACTAATGGGATCTTCTCTTATTCAAATATTAGAAAATGCATACAAACATTCAGTCTCACTGTATCACAATGCTCTATTAAATCTTCAAAAAACACAATACCTCTACGAACTATTAACTGTATCTACTCTGTCTACTGTGTCTACTATCTAAAACAAACTGATCTAGGGCATAAATAGCAACTCTTTGTGAGTACTACAAACTTGATTCCCAGCGGTTGGGAGCTTCCAAGCGACTGGGAGGAGACAGCTAAGACAGTTGTCATAACAAACTTCTAACTACCTGCACATCCTCCTAGATTGACCTAAAAACATAAGAATTGGTCCAATGGACCTTATTACATCATGAAGTCAACATACTATAAATAGACTTATGCTCTGTTTTGAAGGGGTGCTCCTGCACCATACTCCCCAGAAGAAGAAACCTCAAGTCCACTTGAGATGAGAGTATGTAGATCTGCACCATGTTTCTGGATCTGCTTTCAGTCATCCAGACTGCTTCTGAATCAGGTTTTCCCTGCCAAGCCACCAGATATTCCAAATAGTTTTTGTTCCAGGTCTTCTTGATCACTCTTGTGTCCAAAACCTTCTACAATTGTGGTGAATCATGTTTTGGAATGTCATCAGTGGCTGTATCCTATAGTAGGTCCTATTTTTCATCTGGATTCAGCCTGTATGGAGTTAAATCACATACATTGAATATAGGTGATAAACCAAGATCTGGAGGGAGTTATATCTCATAAGCATTTTGTCCATGCTTTCTCAAAATCTGACATGGTCCAATCTTCCTTTGCATGAGTTTAGTATATTTGCCCTTAGGAAGTCTTTCCTTCTTCAAATGAACCCATACCAAATCTCCAACATCAAACTGTACATCTTTCTTCTTTCTATCAGCATATTCTTTATACTGCAAGGTAGTTTACTGTAGCTGCGTCTTTACGTGATCATGAACCTTTTTTATAGCTTCTGCAAAAGCTTCACCCTCTGCACTAATAGGGTCTGTTGTAGGTAAATCTCTCAATTCCAAAATTCCTCTTAGATGCATACCATACACTATCTGAAAAGGCGATTTCCCTGTACTCTGATTGACAGTATCATTATAGGAAAATTTGGCCTGAGATAGGATATTATCCCACTTTTCTCCATGTTGTTTTGTCAAACATCTGAGTAAATTCCCTAAGGAACGATTGACTACTTCAGTCTGTCCATCCATTTGAGGATGATATGCGAATGAGAAAGACAAATTTGTTCCAAGTTTCTTCCAAAGAGTTCTCCAAAAATGACCAATAAACTTCACATCCCTATCTGACACTATGCTCAATGGCAATCCATGTATTCTGACTATTTCCCTGAAAAACAAATCTACAATATATGAAGCATCAGCAGTGGTTTTGCATGGCAAGAAATGTGCCATTTTGCTGAATCTATCCACTACAACAAAAACACTGTCAAATCCTTTCCTTGTCCTTGCTAAACCCAAGACAAAATCCATACTTATGCTTTCCCATGGTCTGGAAGGAATGGGTAATGGCTAATATAAACCTACATTAGTTGATCTCCCTTTTGCTTTCTGACATATCACACATGTCTCTACAAACTTTCTGACATCTGATTGTAACTTAGGCCAATAGTAATATCTTCTAACAAGATCAAGAGTCTTATCCAAACTAAAATGACCTGCCATAGCTCCACAATGTTTCTCTTTAATGATGTTCAACCTCATAGAACACTTTGGAATACACAACTGTCCACCTTTGAACAGCAATCCATCCTGGATCAAAAATTCAGAGAACTCAGCATGATATTTATCTCCAAAAGAAGTATATACCTGATATATCTCTCTAAAATCTTCATCAGCATCATACATGGTCTTCAATGAATCAATTCCAACACTCTCCAACTGAATCTGGTTGACTGTTAGAGCTCTCCTGCTCAAGGCATCTGCTACCTTATTCTTGACTCCTTTCTTATGCTTCAATGTGAAAGTAAAAGCTTGTAAAGTTTCTACCCATTTCATATGCCTATGATTCAGTTTTTCCTAGCTGGATATGAAACTCAGAGCCTGATTATCTGTGAATACTATGAATTCTTTTGGCATCAAGTAATGCCTCCATTTCTTGAGTGACTGGACTAAAGTATACATTTCCAAATCATATGATGAATACCTCTTTTTAGCATCATTGAGCTTCTCACTGAAAAATGCAATTGGTCTTCCTTCTTGGCTGAGTGTTGCTCCAATGGCCATGTGACTGGCATCACATTCTACCTAAAAGATTTTGTTAAAATATGGAAGTGCAAGGACTGGCTGCTGTGCCACCTTCTTCTTCAATGTTTCAAAAGAATCATCTGCTTCCTTAGTCCAAGCAAATCTACACTTCTGTCCTCCTTTTACAGTATCAAGCATGGGTGCACAAATATGACTAAACCCTCTTATAAACTTTCTGTAGAAGGTTTCTAACCCATGGAAACTTCTGACATTATTCATAGTCCTTGGAGTTGGCCAAGACAAAATGGCACTTACCTTCTCCTTATCCATTTGCAGCTTTCCTTGGGAAATGACAAAACCCAAATATGTGATCTCCTCTTGCATGAACAAACACTTGTCCAAATTTATCATCAACTGCTCTTCATGTAATCTCTTGAGAACAAATCTATATGTCTGAGATGTTCCTCCTTTGTGTTGCTGAAAATCAGAATGTCATCTAGATATACTATGACAAACTTACCCATGAATTCTCTCAAAACCTCATTCATCAATCTCATAAAAGTACTAGGTGCATTCGACAAACCAAAAGGCATAACTTTCCACTCATACAACCCTTCATTGGTTTTCAATGTTGTTTTTCATTCATCTCCTGGCCTGATTCTGATCTGATGATAAACACTCTTCAAATCTATTTTTGTAAAATACTTAGCACCTCCCAAACAGTCAAGTAAATCCTCTATCCTAGGTATTGGAAACCTATACCTGATTGTGATCTTATTAATAGCCCTGGAATCTGTGCAAAGCCTCCAAGTGCCTTCTTTCTTTGGTGCTAGTACAGCTGGTACTGCACATGGGCTTAAACTTTTACCAATCAGACATGTGTCTAACAATTCCTTAATTTGTCTTGCTACTTCTGCATTTTGTTCTGGAGTTAGCTTATATGCTGCTTTGTTTGGAAGTGTAGATCTTGGGATTAGATCTATGCAATGGCTGATATCCCTTACAGGTGGTAGGGATCTTGGCATTCCATCAAAAATGATACCTTTATACTTATCCAATAACTCTTGGACAGCTGGGTCTATGAACCTCTGCTTTTTCTCTTTCTTGACTTCTTGCTGCTGTTCTTTATTCACTGTGAGACATGGAAGTAGGGCATAAGCAACTACACCTTCTATTGCTACTTCTTTCATGAACCGTTTTCCTTCCATCAGCATTACCTTCACTTCTTTTCCTTTTGATTTCTCCTCCTTCTCTGTCAATGGTAGTAACTCAGTCACTGTACCATTCTTAGTGATTGTATAGGTGTTTCTAACACCATCATGGCGTGCCTTCAAGTCATACTACCATGGTCTACCAAATAAAAGATTGCAAGCATCCATCTTGGTAATGTCAAACAACAACCTATCTTTATATGCTCCAATCTGAAATTCTACCCATGCCTATTCTTCTACAACTGTCTGCTGACCTTGGGTAAGCCATGAGACCTTATATGGGGATGGGTGAGGTAATCTTCTAAGCTTAAGCTTTGTTACCATTTCATCAGATACAAAATTTTTAGTAGAACCAGAATCAATTAAAACTTTACATGCCTTACCTCCTGCTTTGCAAATGGTCCTGAAAAGAGACTTTCTTTGTGGGGGTTCTTTGTCAGGTACCTTCATGGTAGTCATTATTCTTCTCATCATCAAAGATTCTCCACTCTCTGGATATCCATAATTGTCAGGAGCATTCACACTTTGAAAAGTGTTTGAGCTTGTTGCACTTTGACTATCAGGTTCTTGGATCAAATTCATTCTCCTTTCTCCTGTTGAGCTTGTTGCCTTTTCTGGACATCTGCTGGCTATATGGCCTTCTTTGTTACAATTATAGCATCTGATAGATCCTCTACCCTAGGATCTTCCTCTGAAAGGTCTTCTGCCTCTGAAGTTTCCTTGCTGATTGTAACTTTCTCTCTGGTTTTGACTGTTATCTCCCTTGCTATTGTCGTGACTGGATTCTCCCTGATATCTAAATCCATGTCCTCTGCCTCTGAAAGGACCTCTTCCACCTCTGTGCTATTTTCCTCTTCCTCTATTGTTCTATTCCTGTCTTCTCTTTAACTTCTCTTCCACTTTCAATGCCAACTGAAAACATTTCTGAACTGTATCTGGATTATGCAGATTCAAATCTTCTTGAATGTTGAACCTCAATCCATTAAGGTATCTGGATACCTTTTCTTCCTCACTCTCTTTTACCCTTGTCTTCACACAAAGTTTCATGAATTCCTCTATATATGAGTTGACATCTAGCTCCTTCTGCTTCAGGTTTTGCTTCCTCTTGTGCAATTGGATACTGTAATCCAATGGAACATAGGCTTCCTTCACTAAAGCCATCATCTTCTTCCATGTGGTGACTCTACGCTTTCCCTCTTGTAGTCTGTCATCTTGGACAAAATTCCACCATGTCAATGCAGCTTCTTTCATCTTTGATTGGGCTATCTTCACTCTTTGTTGTTCTGGTATCTCCTCTGTCTCAAAGAAATTGTTTAGGGAGTCTATCCACTCCATCACTGAATCAGGATCCATCTTTCCTGTAAACACTGGCAAATCCAGTTTCACATCCATGGTTCTCCTCTCCATGGCTTTGAGGGCATTCAACAGTGGTCTCTGGTCTACAGGAACAACCTCCTTGTTCCACCTAGGGATCTCTTCTTCTTCCCTATCTTCTTCTCTACCAGAACCTACTCTATCCCTCAACTTCTCCAATTCATCCTTCAATTCCTGATTCTGAACCTTCACAGCCTTGCTCTCGGCGATCTGCTTCTTTACCAGAACTGCCAACTCAGCGTTGGTCATTTTTGTCAGGAACTCTGATGTCCCTTCTTCATCTGACATCTTACTGTCTTAAATCTTCTCCAAAGATTTTTCCTTCACTCTGATACCACTTTGATGCAGAGCCACAACCGGGAATGTGTACTAATGGTGGAATTTGGTGTTTCTCATTTCATCGGCAAGAGTTAACAAAATGTCTCACCGATATATACTATCGGCCTAACAATGGCTATCGGCACCTCTAATGCATCTCACCCCGATTCCCATTTCACACCGATGAGGGTTTCGTTTTATTTGCCTATCGGCAGGATATCGCCTATCGGTCTGACCTTTAGCCCGTTCGCCGAAGCTGATTGTCACACCGATACCTATAATCCTCAACGGGTGATCGTCGGTCCCTGTCACCTCCACCAACGATCACCACCCTCGACTAAGTTGTCTATCGGTAACACATCCACTATCGGCCTAACTTTTCATTTGTACCCCGATGTCGAAAGTCACGCCGAAGCACTCAACCCTAATTCTAGTGTTGGCCAGACATCCACTGTCAACCTAACTTGAAGTCCTTCCGCTGACGTCTTGCTTCACCCCGATGGACTTAATACATACTATCATCAGTGAGACTTGCCAACGGTCACCCCGATCTATTCCTTCGGTGAGACTTTCACCGTCGGTTGAACATGACTCTGACACACCGATGCTAAATCTCACGCCGATGCTTCCTTCGTCAGCGATACCTCGGGGGTTTTTCCATCGATCGGTGAGAGTATCCTCTATCGGGTCAAAACAATCTTCTCAACCTGATGGCTCTTTTCATGCCGATACTCGTGACCATTGATGACTTGTCCACTTTAACACTTGCGCCTTTAACTATGTTTTGAACTCTGTACATCTGTGAAAGCTCCAAAAGCATGACAAGGCAAAACCCTAGCAACTTTGCCAGTTCGCACAGAAAAACTTAGGTTCGGTATGATCTACTACATTCACAGATTCGACCTATAACCTTATCCTTCGAACCCTAGCACATGAGGATGCTAGGAACGATCACTGCATGCAACACCTCGATCCTGAAACATGAAATATAGAAATAGAACGAACAAAAAGGAAACCTAATCTAATATACAGATTCATTCCACTGATTCTACAAATCATCTGGTGGAATGGACAAATAAATCCATCTCGCCTGTAAATGGGAAAAATGATTACACAGATGGAGTTCAAATCAAATGATTAACACTAATGGGATCTTCTCTTATTCAAATATCAGAAAATGCATACAAACTTTCAGTCTCACTGTATCACAGTGCTCTATTAAATCTTCAAAAACACAATACCTCTACGAACTATCAACTGTATCTACTCTGTCTACTGTGTCTACTGTCTAAAACAAACTGATCTAGGGCATAAATAGCAACTCTTCGTGAGTACTACAAACTCAATTCCCAGTGGCGAGGAGGAGACAGCTAAGACAGTTGTCATAACAAACTTCTAACTACCTGCACATCCTCCTAGATTGACCTAAAAACATAAGAATTGGTCCAATGGACCTTATTACATCATGAAGTCAACATACTATAAATAGACTTATGCTCTGTTTTGAAGGGGTGCTCCTGCACCACTTAGGTTCATCTTCCAAAGGTATCAAGGTGATTTTCTTCCCATTAAATACAATAGTGTAAGTATTCTTTCTGCCATCATGTATAGCTTTTCTATCATACTACCATGGTCTACCCAACATCCATTGGTATAATATCACACAATACTTCATCATGATCAGATCCAATATGAAATTTTACCAAACATTGTTCACTCACCAGTACCTCATGTTCATCATGAATCCATGCTATCTTGTAGGGCTTAGGGTTTTTCAATCTCTCCAGGTTCAGCTTAGTCACCATCTCCTCTGAAACCAAATTATTAGTACTACCACTATCAATGATAACCTTACAACATTTACCTCCTGATTTGGATCTGGTCCGGAACAAACTTTTCCTCTTCGGTGGTTCCTCAGTTGTCTTTGCTTGAAATAGTGCTCTCGTCATGAGTAATGATTCTCCTTTCTTTGGTTTCCCAACTGAATTAGGTGATCCAATAGGTTCTTCTTCTACATAGGTTGTTCTTGCACTATTCTTTGTCTTCTTGCTTGTACTTCCCTGATGACATTCAAATGCTTCGTGTCCACCTCCACACTTAAAACAAGTTCCTTTGAATGTTCTCTTATCCAACCCTCTTTCTTCTCTCTTGTACCCTTCACTCCAGTAAGAATTATGATTTCCTCTGCGGTAGAAAGTTTTGTCATCTCTCTAGTATGAACCGTTATCTCTATCTTCCTTCTTGAATGGGCTATTATCTTGTTTGAATTGCTCCACATATGATCTCTCTCCTCTAGAATATGTTCTACCTCTGTAAAATTTACCTCCTCTTCCTCTTTATTTTTTTTCATGCTTCTTATTCAACTTTTCTTCAACCTTCAGGGCAAATTGATATGCTTCTTCTATTGTTGTCATCCTTACCAAACTTAGTTCTTCTTGAATGTTCAATCTCAGTCCATTGATATATCTTTCCACTTTCTCCTTGCTTGCTTCACTATGTCCAGTCCTTATGATCATCTTATGAAATTCTTTAGTATACTCCTTCACAGATTTCTCCTTTTGCTTCAGGTTTTGTAATCTTTTCAATAGTTCCAACTCATAGTCAGTAGGTATAAACTAATTCTTCAACTTTGTCACAATCATGTCCCACTTTGTGATCTTTGACCTTTTCCTCTTCTATTTCTATCCAACTATACTTCTTTCCACTAGATAGCAACATGTCCTTTCAACTTAGTCTTCACAAATCTCACCGTCTTTGGATCTTCAATTTCTTCATATTCAAAGTATTCTTCCAAGTCATTTATCTGTCAATCAATTCCTCCGGATTCAAATTTTTGGTGTAATTCAGTACTTCCACTCTAAGTCTCTTTCTAATCTTCAAAATAGCTCTCAACATCTTCACTTGATCTGATTCTTCTTCTTCTTCTTCTAGGGTTTCTTCATTTTGATCAATGAATTGAAATTCTTCATCATCACTTCAACATTAGGTTGTGTTAGTCCTCTTCGCCTATCTTCTTCAACATCATCCAATCAAACTTTCATTATTTTCATCATCTCCATCATTTCATCCATTCTTCCAACTATAGTACCAATAGTAGGTATTCTCCTCAATGACATCTCTTCCTAAGATCTGGTGCAACTGCCTCAAATTCAGTGATCTAGCTACAAGGTATCAACTGCCTCACACTCAATGATCTATTGATACCACTTGGTGCAATCATAGTCAGAGGGTTCACAGAATGAACTGTCCAAGCTGTGCAGCAAGAGTAAACACAATAGAAACAACTCAAATATAGAATGCAAAGAAAGACTCAATTGTTCAATATATCATATATTCAAAATGCTTATATGCTAGCAACATGCAGGCTACAAAACAAGGGCTCACAGGCCTGATTCAAATTACAACAGATATTGCTTTAAAGCACCTTTCCGGAACAAAATCTTTATTCTAAACTATCATCAAATCCAACTAATTGAACTACCTCCTTCCTAACACATCCTAGAGATCTATATATATCATCTCCAAGCTTAATAAATCCTTTGTGTCAGTCAAGAAAGGTTACAAACTCCAATGAAAGAATGTAATCTGTAGAAACAAATAGGTCAACCTTCAATCCTCTGGTATTGATTCGCAAATGAATGAAACTTGATGTGGACCTCAAGGAAGGTCTATCTGATCATTATGTACCTTGTATGATGTTTCATTTAGCTCCGCAAGTCACGGAAGTGCTCCACAAACCTTCTACTTCAACTAACTGTTTGTATGCTCTGCTCTATGAAAATCGATGATCTTTTGATAACGATATCTTTTAGCAGACAAGTCCAAATGACCTAAAATTTGGATATGATGTAGATGATGATGTCTAGATGTTAAGTCCTTCTCCCCAAGCTCTGAAATGAAAATGCAATACAAAATGTTGAAATTGCTATTGATTGAACTAAATTGCACTAAACTGGGAAATGAAAGAAAACAAAAGGAATGCAAATGTTTTTGGTTGATGCAAGATTGCTCTGCAACCTGGGATGCTCTTAGATCAGACACATGGGGTTATTGAAAAAGTGAGTCCCTCACTTTGTTGGGGCTAGAGAAAAACAAAGATGGTCTACCTCAGCCTAAGAAATTCATGTTGAGTCTTCTTCCAATCTACCTTTCCATTTTACCAAATATTCTTTATATTGCTTGCCTCTGGTACTGTGTCCAACTCTGTTGTCCAAGATGCCTTCTATCTTCTCTGGTTGTTGTTGTGGTTACTGACTCTTCAAATCATCTTCAATGTCGTCACTTGATTCTCTTTCATGATACTAATATAGATCTACAATGTTGAATATAGGTGATATGCCCAATGTCTCAAGTAGCTCCACTTCATATGCATTTCTTGAATCAAACTTCCTGAGTATCTTACAAGGTCCAAACTTCTTCATCTTCAACTTGTTATATGTCCCTACTGGAAATCTCTCTTTTCTCAGATGTACCATTACTTCATCACCAATTGAAAATTCTTTGTCTCCTCTTCTCATTTCCTTGTTGTTTGTACTTACTGTTCATCTCCTCCAAATGCTTCTTAACCTGATTATGTATTGTCTCCATGTATCCTGCAAATTCTTCTACCATTGCACTTCTCTTAGTTTCCATACTTGTGTCTCTCAACTTTGTGACTCCTCTAGGGTTTACTCTGGTTACAATCTCAAATGGTGTCTTCCCTGTACTCCTATTTACTAAATTATTGAATGCAAACTTTGTTTGTGGTAGAATTAGATCCCAATTTCCTACCTTCTCTCCTACTAAACATCTCAACAAGTTTCCTAAACTCCTATTTACCACTTCTATATGTCCATCTATCTATGGATACATAGGCCAAGTTCCCAAATTTTTGTGAGAAATCGAATGGATTAGGTTGATCCTAAGAAGAATACATGTGGAATTCATATATTTGGATCAACCATACAAAATCAGCAAGCAATAAATTAGAGTAATAACAAGGTTGTGTGATAAAGGGAGCTCTCTATGAAGGAAAAAGTGAAAACTAAACAAGTTATGGAATTTATTAGCATAACATCAAACAACAAAAACCTAATAGTAGAAGATATCACAAACCCCATGTGATACACAACAAAGGGCATAGCACCCTAATAGGGAGAATTTGAAAAAGAGGGCCACTATACTCATTGCATATGAAATGATCATCAATAAGGAGTTTGATCTAGTCGAGGTGTTATGTGAACAACTACTAGATATTTGGAAAGAAAAAAATGCATGAACTACTAGTTTAGGTATGGTTTCCTAATTATATGTCTTGCATTCTATTTTATGCATTGGTTACCAAAATATGGAGGTTGTGTCTAAACTAAGGAAACAAACATTTCATCACAATAAACAAACATGTTAATTTTTTTAAGTAGTCAACCTCATTCTATGAGATCTACCATGGAATTTAAAAAAATTAAGTAGAGATGTAGAACAAGGATCAAATATCTTCCTAGATAGTGCAAAAATATCAAAAAGGGATCACATTCATCGTGGATACAAATTTTGTGTACACTAAAGAAGTGGAACCAAGGAAGTCATGGGTACCTAGATTACCCTACAAGATAACTAATGACTTGGCAAAAGCTAATATTAATGAACTATTGGCACTACCAAAAGATCCCAAGGTAGAGAGGTTCAACACATATGATGAGTACATGGATAAGAATATGAAGAAGGAAGCATAGGAGAAGTAGGAAAAAGGTAAAGAAAAGATACACCAGAAATGGGGGTTCACAAGAGACCCAAATCCCCTACTGTCATATATATTTTAGATTCACTGCCACCACTAGAAGTAAGAGAAACACGAGTGCAATGGTTAGAGAGGTTGAAAACTAGATGGACCCTAGGTTTGAGATAAGGGGTTACAAAACCCATGAGCTACTCAAAGAAGAAGAGATTGAGAAGAGATCCTTGCAAGTATCCACAAGGATAAAATTGTGAGTAGATGGAGAGGAGTCAATCATTAGATAAGCAGTGAAGGTCCTCCTATAAATGAGCACCAAAAAGAAAAAGGGGAGGTAGAATCTTCACAAATAAGGGAAGAACAAAAGTAAAAAGCTACAAGAAATTATATTCAAGTTGTAGCTAAGGAGGAATAGAAGGAAGAAGAAGAACCCATAGTGCAAGCTTTTGTTTTGAAAGTATCATAAAAGGTCCTAATGGCACAAATAAACAAGGTAAAGGTACTGAAAAGAAGAGAAAGTAAGAAACTTAATACAGGGCTCACCCCACAAGGACCCCTAGAACAAAAGCAAGAGAAAAAATAATAAGTAATGGATGCCCAATGATTGTAGGGTCAGTGCAAGAAGTTGGGTCCACTTTTTGGCCAAAAAGCGGAAGTGTTTTCCCTGATTTTCAGAATTTGTCACATTTGACCTTAAAATTTGAAGCACTTAGATATGGAATCTTTAAATAAGTCACTAAATATAAAATGTAGTACTCGGAGTCTAGTTTCCAAATATGTAATTTTTTTCAATACCCAGATGATACAAATTAATTTTCAATAGGCATTTCTAAAAACCACTATTTAAAAGTCACTTTTTTTAACCATACCATGCACATGTACGGCCAACATAATTTGACCTAAATAAAATTATTTTTTAAAATCCTTTTGGGAAAAGATGTGTAGTACAGTGAAGTTTGATGAGAATATTTTTTTATAATTTTTTTCTAAATAATTTTTTTTTATTAATTTTTTATTAGGCCTAATTGCTACTTTTGAAAACCCCTCGTGTACGGCCAACATAATTTGAGCAAAAAAAATTATAAAATTAATTTTTTTTTCATTGCGTAAAGAATGATGTGTAGATTGACGATATAATTTTTTTTTTTTAAATTTTAAAAATTAAAAGTTATTAAAAAAATACAAACACCTATCATTTCAAGTTTTTGGACTAGTTTGCTGATAAATTAACTAATAAATAGAAGAACATGTCCAATAACAAAAAAAATTACATATTTGAAAACTAGACAATATCATCTATAATGGGTTTTCATTTAGTAAAAAAATTTAAAAAAAAAGTCCTCAGCCATATAGGTAAACTCAGTGTTTCTTCTTGTTCTGTACTTAGAAAAAAACTTGCAAGTCCAAGGCTCAAGGTCGGCCAACCATGCCTATCCCGAGCCTAAAACCTAAGAAAAGGGAAGGGAAAAGGCGGTCGAAGATTTCTAATTTCAAATAATGGGTACCCGTTACATAACGGGTACCCGTTATGTTTTTAATAACGGGTACCCATTTCTATTATACCCGTTATTTCCCATATTAGGGAAAAACATACTATTACTGTATCCCTACAACTTGCAAGTCTGATCAGTATGGCACAATAGCGACAATTTCTACATTTTTTTCCTTACAAGTGTTTTATGGAATCTCTTGACAGGTCATATTCTATTCAGATTTTGAAAGGAGTCGATCATATGAACTGAAATCAAGTGCATGAGCTATTTTCAAGAGGAATAAAGAAAGAAGGTTTTTATTTTTACATCTACCTTTTACTTCAAAATCTTTGGAATAAAGGATCTACATCTAATTCTACTTCAAAATTTAAAATAAGTACATCAATTATGAAATTGGATTAAGTATCAATTGTTATTTTATCAAAAGGGTTTGGTAATCATGGGATCAAATCAACGTCAAAGAAAAAAATAAAGGAGGGTAATGACACCTCAAGAAATTGAAGCAAATAGAGAGAAGGAAGCAAAAAGGCAAAGAGATAGAAGAGCAAGGATTCAAGAGATGAAGAATATTGAAGCATCTAGTTCCATGAGTATTGAAGAGAAAGACATTCAAGAGACTATAAATGATGGGATGAATGTAGATGATGCAAATGTGGAAATGGTGAATTTGGAAGAAAATGTGTCTATAGAAACAAATGCATGTATGTCTTCAAACCCAACTTTCGAAGATATGGAAAATGTGACTATACAAACAAATCTAGGTATGTCTTCAGAGCCAGCTTTCAATGATATGGGAAACACGACTATAGAAACAAATCTAGGTGTGTCTTTGGAGCCAACTTTCAATGATATAGAAAACATGACTATAGAAACAAATTCAGGTGTGTCTTCGGAGCCAACTTCCAATGATATGGAAAACATGACTATAGAAACAAATCCAGATATGTCTTCAAACCCACCTATTAATGATATGAATGAGAATGATATCTCTTTTAGGAGTGAAAATAAAAATGTTTCATTTGAGATTGAAAGAAATGTCTTAGATAATCTTCCTGGTAAGATTTCTTGGAGGCAAATGAAAATTCATGCAAATAGATTATATAAAAAAAAATTTATAGAAAAAGTCTTAGATTTCAATGTCAACTTATGATGCAATTGATGAAGATGTGGAAATTGCAAAAAGTAATGAAAAAGTTAGGCATCTTTGTAAAACCTAATAAAAAAAGATGAATCAATCAAACAAGTTTTATCTAGTGTTGCTAATGCTATTGATTCTATTGGTAAAAAGAGTCCATCTAAAGATAGCAATGCAGCACGAAGAGCTATAACAACTACTTTAGTCAATAAATCATCTTCTAATAAAAGAATGATAAGTAAGACAAGTGAAATTCTAAAGATAAATCCTAAAACTTTGAGAAGAGCAACAAAGAGAAGAGAATCTATTGAAAAAGATCTAATTAACCAATGTTGGAGTTTTAGTGGTAGACTCCCAAGGTATGACATGAAATTAAATAGTGAAATCAAATCTTTAATTGAAAAATATTGGCATGATAATACAAGGGTATCATCTAATGTTAGAGATGTTTTAAAATTACGAGTGGGGTCTAAAATTCGTGATCCTCATCCAAAACATCTATTAGACATGACTTAAACTGAATTATATAAAAAAAATTTAGATGATTTAGTGTTAGAACCATTTAATATTACCATAAGCCAAAGATCTTTTGAGAAATGTAAACCTTGGTATGTGAAAATTAATAAACAACAAATCTCTTGTTGTTGTAAAACTCATGTGCAATTTCATTATTATTATGATGTTTTTTGATATATATACGTTCTACTTTGCATACTGACGAAATTATGTAGGAATATGGTATTAATATGCCACCTCAAACAATTAAGGAGTTTGTAGCAGGTTTGTTTTGTGAAACATCTACTGGATACTCATTTTATTCAAAAGCATGTATTTCTGGACAATGCAATAGATGTGGCAACTTTTCATTGTTAGGAGAATGTATGCATGAAAATATTTCACATGAATTTGGACAACAATTAGTGGATGTGAAAAGATTCAAGAATGTTGAATATTCTTTAAAGGATGGAAAAATTGGAAAGCGTTGTGAGTTAGTCACTGAAAAAATTTGTGTGCATGCATTCATCAAAGATTTTAAGGATAATATTGTAGCCAAATATGTCAAACACTCCCAATATGCTCAGTGGCTTGATGGACAATTTTGTTCATGTAAAAACATGTTTCCAATTGGAACTATCATATCAGTGGTTAACTTTGTAGAAAACTATACTCTTGCTCTACAAGAGGAAATTCAATCTTAGTAATATAATTCAATGCAAGTGGCCATATTTGTTCATATTGTATACAAACATGCAGATGATAGTACAGAAGATAATAGAAAAATTTTGAGGGAGTATTATTTCTATTTGAGTGATAACCGGTTACACTCTTTAGAGTTTGTGCAATATTGTTTCACAAAATTTTATGAAAGTTTAAAAGAAAGAGGAATCCAGATGGCACAACATTTCATATGGTTAGATAATTGTACAAGGAAATTTAAAAATGCAAGAATGTTTTATTGGCTATTTAGGGCTCACAAAGAAAACAATATCCAACATATGTAGAGTTTTTTTGAAGCTGGACATGGTAAAGGAGAACATGATGGAGCTGGAGCATGTGTGAAAAGAGCTCTTGCTAGAGAGCAACTAAAATTTGAGGATGCAGCCAAATTCAGAGATGCATGTGCAATTGTGGATTGGTGTAATAAAAAATTATCTACAGGATCAAGTCAGAACTCTACAATTCGACGATTCTTTCGGTTAGTTGAAGAAGAGAATATTCTTACTCGACTTGATTGTGAAACAATAACTGGATCAACTAAATGACATTCATTTAAGAGTTCAAATGCAAGCACGTGGCCTATATGGACTAGGGAGCTTGCATGTTTTTGTCAATTTTGTATTATAGGTGATTGAGGAGCATGTGAAAATACATAATGGGTTGAAGAATGGAAACAAAGATCCTTGACACCTACAGAAACACAAAATCAACTTGAAACAACAATTGAAGATGATAATCAAATGTTTGCATCAGATGACTATGATCGTGTTTCAAACCTTGTACAAGAAGGTACTTTTATTTTCAATATTTTTTTATTGTCATTTTTTTGGACATCTATATATAATTAATTATATATGTATGCATGCACAAATTTATGTGATTTAGATACATGTCACACTTTATTGAATTACATAATTTTTTTGTAGGACATGTGTATGTTGTTGTTGCACCTAAGGGCAATGAAGAGGAAAGCAAGTATTGGTTGGCTTGATGTGTTGAGACAAAACATAAGTTGTTACATCCTAGAGTAGATGATGATAACATGGAGTATCGAACAGGTTCAGTGGTTGTTGTTGGCACTTGGCTACAAAAATATCTAATAAGAAGGAATGGTTTCCCTGCATTTGAAGATTATGAAACACATAAGAAGATCATACACTAATCACATTTAGTTGTGGCAACAAATACAAAACTAGTCAAATATCAAGGCAAACCTTCTAATAAATAGTTATGGACACTTTCGATAGAAGAACATGAGTCAATTATAGATGCATTACAAAAAAATGAGGATGCAGATGGTACAATAGAATAAATTTCCAGGTATGTAAACCATACTCTTACATCCCTAAATCCATACTCTTAAATGTATCCTATAATGTTATCTAGTTACATGTAATGCATCAATGTTTTGTCTTTTTGGTATATAAATTCTTTCATTCTCATTTCAGCTTCTATATTATTCCCCTTGTCTTAAATTTTGTATCGACTCATGTAAATATATAGTTAATTTACTTGTACATTTGAACATTACTTTTTGCAGGTGTAACCTAGACAAGTAATCAAATTTGCATGATTGTCAATAGAAGTTTTCACCATACAAGTATGTGAGATCATTTTTGTAGTCTTCAACTAAAAGTAAATGCAAATTAGGTAATTTTATATACTTACATTATGGCTTTCACATTCAACATGTTATCTAGAACTACATAATGCATCAATGTGTTGTGTTTTTGGTATATAAATTCTTTCATTCTCATTTCACCTTCTATATTATTCCCCTTGTCTTAAATTTTGTATCGACTCATGTAAATATATAGTTAATTTACTTGTACATTTGAACATTACTTTTTGCAGGTGTACCCTAGACAAGTAGTCAAATTTGCATAATTGTCAATAGAAGTTTTCACCATACAAGTATGTGAGGTCGATTTTGTAGTCTTCAACTAAAAGTGAACGCAAATTAGGTAATTACATATATATATATATATATACTCATGTATTTCTCATCCCCTTAAGCCATCAAGTTTTATCTTATACTTTGTAAACTGACTCGTGTACATCTCTCCAAGTAAGCTATCCTCTTTTGTATCCCCTTAAGACATCCTCTTCTAGCTCCCCTTTTAATTAATCCTCTTATACATCCCCTAAAGCCATCCTCTTATGTATCCCCTTAAGACATCCTCTTAGCTCCCCTTAAGCCATCGTCTTACATCCTCTTTTGTGTTATTTAATTACATATTGCATTAATATTTTGTGTTTTTGGTACATATTCTTTCATTCTCATTTACATTCATTATTTCTTGTAGGTGTATCCTACAAGTAGATTTTTCCATGATTGCCACTACAAGATTTCATCATAATGTAAATGGCAGATCAATTTTGTAGTCATGTCAAACTAATAACATGGACCTATAAGTTAATTGTATAGATATGCTCATATGTTTAATACTGGACCTATTTTTTGTTTTGAGACTCTTTTTATGATCTATGTATTTAATTTTCACGGATTGAATATTATTTTATGATTGCCAGAAATAATATTAGTGTAGAGGTTCAATAAGTATATAGTTTGTATTTTTCCTATCATTTTTGTACCCACTTTAGCTATGTTTTGAGATGTGTTGATTTAGCATTTATTTTATATTATTTCAATGCACAAAAGTTGAAAAGTAGTGTCATGATAGTTAAAGGGATATAGTCCTAGGATAGTTTTCATAATTGAAACATGGTTTAATATCACCTCTATGAATGCCATGGTCCTCCTCTACATCCTTCAATCATTGTCTTGAATAGTCTAATGCTATCACTAATAAATATGGGACTGTGCTATCATATTACCTAAGTGTAGTCATTGGTGTTGTAGAGTTATTTATGACTGCTAAGGTAATAATGAGGGTTATCATGCATAGGTAAGGTAGTAAACAATCATTATTTCAAACTAAATGACTACCATAAAGGTTACTCATTGTCATAGCAAATAGAAGATTATTACCATGCATGAAGTTTATTGCCATATCGAATCTAGACTGTCATAAATCATTGAGATGTTCTCATAAGAGCAATTCAAATCTAAAAATTAGTCATAATAAGGTTATATCATCTAAAGTCCATTGCAAAAATCCATATGACAATAATAAAACAAATAGGATAGTCATGAAACAAATAGGAGACTCATGAAACAATAAAGTAATCATGTTAGTCAAGAGGTTTTCATAGTGATTGATGATCTTATATCATTCTAAATGGTCATATGCTAGTTAGATAGACATGTATTTATGGCAACAAGTGGCCTTCATGAAATTCATAAGAGGCTACCAAACCAATTATAGGATTGTCCTAATGAAACAAGAGAGGACTGTAAAATGCATAAGTGGTCATCCAAACACCTATATGATTGTCATAACAATCCCTAATAGCCACTTGCCTTCATGATCAATCAAAGATGTTATTAAGAACTTGAAGATAATCCTTAATACCCACTCAATAGAACTACTAAGAGAATGGCCAATCAAACCAAGACAAGAATCTACATAGCAAAAGGAATCTCAAAAATGAAATAATTCCCTAGCACTAGAGATATTCTGAGTAATCATTATAAGCCCGATTAATGCACCAACATTGTCAACCAATAAGGTATAAAAGAGAAGATCTCAAGAGAATGTATAAATACAAGAAGAGATTACTTGGAGAAGGCTACTAAAGCTAAACACATGAAACTGGAAGTTCTGGAAAGAGTGGAAAATGGATTGTCAAAAATAGGAAAAATGAAGGAGCCTTGATAAGGTATATACTATCTATTAAAAAATTGGAAAAAATTATCTACACATTAGATAAATTCACATGTACATATGAGTATCCATCAAAGCATAATTGAAAGTGGATTTTTGTAAGATGTATTAATTGCAAGTGCTACTTCCGATTACCACAACCCTCACAATAAATTATGCTACTTCTTGAATAATTTCAAATTGTGATAAAAATTTTTGTAGCTTATATTGTGTGGATAAGATTTGAATTTCCTTCTAGTTTCTTCTAAAGAGTTAGTTTCTCTACAAGAATTGAATGCTTCATTTGAATCATGTTTTGAATGTTTTTTTAAGGAAGATTTTGTTTGGACACTATCAAAGTGAGTCTAACATCCTTATCATTTTGTCATGATTTTGTAGGTTTATCCTAGGTAAATTACCTTGTTATAAAGTGCCCTAAATTTATCTATTAGATAATTGTAACACCAAACTTATCTATTAGATAATTGTAACACCAAACCTATCTATTCCACTATGTAAATTAACTTAATTTAGGTTTGTGAGGTGATGTATTAGAATTTTGAATTTTGAATATAAATATAAATGAAAATATTTAATTAATTTTGGCAGTTAATAGATTGTTCACTATTTCAAGAAGAACTATTGAACCATAATCCAGAAAATGGATTGTCAAAAATAGGAAAAATTGGAAAATGGATTGTGATAAAAAATTTTGTAGCTTATATTGTGTGGATAAGATTTGAATTTCCTTCTAGTTTCTTCTAAAGAGTTAGTTTCTATACAAGAATTGAATGCTTCATTTGAATCATGTTTTGAATATTTTTTTAAGGAAGATTTTGTTTGGACACTATCAAAGTGAGTCTAACATCCTTATCATTTTATCATGATTTTGTAGGTTTATCCTAGGTAAATTACCTTGTTATAAAGTGCCCTAAATTTATCTATTAGATAATTGTAACACCAAACTTATCTATTAGATAATTGTAACACCAAACCTATCTATTCCACTATGTAAATTAACTTAATTTAGGTTTGTGAGGTGATGTATTAGAATTTTGAATTTTGAATATAAATATAAATGAAAACATTTAATTAATTTTGGTAGTTAATAGATTGTTCACTAGTTCAAGTAGAACTATTGAACCATAATACATAATCACTTCTTAAATTAAAAAATGTAGTAGAGAGAAATCTTCTAACATGTCTCAATTAAATAATTTATAATCTAAAAGTGAACAATGAAGCATATTTAACATATTATCTAGCATACTAAAATACATTCAAACATATACTCAATAATATATACATGTAGATCTATCTAGATAAGTCCATGAAATACTATAAAATATAGGTAGGACCCATGAAATGTGTACTAAAACATCTACTCATCATCAACATATAAATAAATACAAATCATAGTTCATGAAATACTGAAATATATCTAGAAGTACATGTAATAGCAAGTTCGACATATATAGTCAAAGTCCTGGCACGGCATATATAAAAAATAATGTGCACATCATACAGTTTAGTCTATGAAATAAAAATTTATGTCAAGTATGATCATCACTCAAGTTCAAATATGAAAGAGGCCTCTTTCTTCCTTGTGAAATAGATGGATCTACCTCATGCTGTACACAAGAGAAAGAAACTTGCAATCAGATTTAAAAAATTTAAAAATGACACATACATGTGCTTCTAAAATGTAAATTTCATTTTGAATTTCATTTGATTGAAGATTTAATTTAATTTATAAAATACTCATATTAAATATTTAAATCTAGACATTAATGTATGATTAAATTACCATATGATGTTGGTCATCTCCTCCCACATTCTGTTGCCCAAGTGATTGTAAAGCATCAAGTGTTAATTCCTGGATATTCAAATTTAAAACACTCAAGAATTAGGTTACCATCCAAATTTAATTTAATTTATAAAAAATATGAAATTAAATATTTAAATGTAGGCTTTAAAGTGTGCATTTAAATTACCGTACAATCATGCTCATCTACTCCCACATTTTGTTGTGCAGGTGGTATAGTTGTTTCATCTTCTTGACCAAAAGTTTGACCTGCTAATTGCTAGAATTTTAAATAAAGCAAGTTTGAAATAACTTAGAATTTATTTAGCTTATAAAGACCTAGAAATTGCACATAGAAAATTTAGTAAAATCTAGGACCTCAAAATGTGTGGATGGCTCATGAAATTGTCCCTGACTAGCAACCTGACCAATAATCGCACTCCTATCATCCTACACTTACATATATATGGGTGCATATATAAATTTATATAAACTCAAAAAAGAAACTTAATACAAATTTAGTACAATTTTTGAAAACACACACCAAGGAATACTTAGGCATAACAGCTAATGATGGAGGATCAGTGGAAGAAACACCTGAGCCACGTGGTCGGTCAGACATGGGAACTGCCACATGACCTAAGCCTCACTGCAATAGTAGTGTTTCACATACATGTACATATAGTTATTTATTTATTTATACACTTGTTAATTTAAAATATAATATTGATAAGTTTCAAGAAGAAAATTTAAACTAGAATTAGATACATATGGTTTTAGGGTTAAGATATATTGGTTTACCCCATAAGGTGTGCCAATCTCTACAGCTGTTGATGCAAAACTCAATGTATCAAATCATGATGTGGCCCTAGAGTGACTTGAGATTTGTACACAAATAGTTCACAATTATATATTAATTCATTAAATTATTTATATAAATTTTGATACGTTCAAATTATGCACTTGAAATATTTAATAAAATGTGGTTAATGTACCTGTGTAGGATTATCATCTGAATATAGTAGATCCAAGTATGAATCCACTTCTGTTGTAGTTGCATCTGATGTGGATGTAGAAGTAGGACCATAACACAGTTGATTTCAATTTGTACACAAATGTGCCCCTGACATGCCTGAGACTCTATGATGAGATGCATCGACTCCTCCATGATACTCTCCACCATTGAATTCATCTGCCATGTGGGCAACTTGTTCAGTGAGATTGCCCAAGAGTCTACTCAATGCTCCTAATGTCGACAACACTGCCTGGTGCTGAATAGGTGCAGGAATCATGGGCAAAATAGGAGCAACCATAGGAGCAGGAGGAATAGGTCGATTGGGGTCAACTCGTGCCCCTAGTCTATGTTGTGGCATGCCACGACCAACACCCTGAAATTCTCTCATATCAACATAATTAGGTTTTTGACCCAATTGAAACTCCACCCATAATTTTCTCAAAAAATATAGCGGTACGTCATAATTAGCATGTGGTGGGTGATCAAACACCATCCACCACTAATCCCAAAAATGTCTCAAAATCGCCTCATGCGTACACCACTTAATTGATATTCTTTTTTTTGTTGCAGCTATAGGTTGATTAGTTTTTGGGTGACGAAAAAATGGGGCTAATGTTTGTTTTGTTATGTGGAGGTCATGGATGTCTTTATATGAAAGACAATCCACATAGATTTGCCTCCTCTCCTCCCGCCAAAGGTGAAATCTATTTAGGTCTGCATCGATAGACCTAACAAAATCAATAATGGTTTGCATCAAAGATGCAAACCGAACCACATGAGGAGGCATCAAGTGAGGATGATTATTAATCAAATTAATGTTCTCCTCAATTGCATTAATATTTTCATTAATGTTTTGCCACAATTGGGCCTCATCAAGTGGAGGGGGTGGGAGGTTTTGAGGTGGATCACGGGGTGGGGGTTTTCATAAAGAATGTCATCTATTAAAAATTCATCTAGACTATGGTCATCCATTAGATGTCTCCTACAAATTTCCAAATATGTATCCATATAAAAAACTTACAAATGTATAATTTCACAAATATATACATATTAAAAACTTAAAAACAAATATCTATAAATTTAAACTAATCTAATAGATCTATAAATGAAAGTTTAAAATATTTATGAATTTAGAGAGCAAGTAATACTTGAAAATTAAACATGCACAAGTTTATCATATAATATGATCAAATGATGATGCCTCAACCCTAAATATATCTTGTATACCCTTATTTAAACCATTTGAGTCCATTTGTAGTGGTAACCATCTCCTACAAGTGCATCTAAACCCTTGTATTTATAGTTTACTATTTCCTAATCTGGTGCACGAATTTCTATTTCCATTGCCTTGTTTGTTTAACTATCATTGATTATTTCCTTTGATCATTTATCACATTAAATCTAACCCTTTGATCATTTATCACATTATTTACTTCTATTTTTGTATGAAAATATATAAAATAGGCCTCCCTCTCCCCATTTGAACATAGAAAAATTGTGAAGTTTCCACTTGATTGCTATTTTGGAGCCATCTTTCTTGAATAAGTGTAGGAATGTTAGTGTTTACTATATTTGTTGGTTTTAACTCCATTCTTCCTCTATTATACATTTTATCTTCCATTTTCAAACCCACATCCCTTCTCCTTACATCTTTCTAAACCATTTTCTTTCCTCAATTTCATTTTAGATTCTCATTTCTACTTTATTTTTCATCAAGTATCTTCCATATTATTTCTTTTCTTCTCCTATATTAGTCCTCTCTATATCCATATTATTCCCCTTTACTTTTTTTCATTGAGTCTTCTTTTTCCATCTCCTATTCCCTCTTTCTCCTTCAAACCTTGGTATACCTAGCTTTAGTTCTTCATACCATTGTCTCCTTAAATTAATCCCACATTTCCCTAAAATATTATATTCTCCTTCCTACTTCATTCCTCTTTAACCATTTTTTAGAGGGTTTCTTCTATATAATTGGTATTTATAGATAAAATATGGAATAATTAGAAAAAATCTCACAAATTACCAAGAGGAAGTTATGCAAAAAATCACAAGATGAAGCTATGTCTAAATTTTTAGATCATTTTCACATAGTGGACAAGGTTGCCTTCTAGGTCCTAGTCATACACCAAGGTACTAGGAGAGGGCCATGTGACACCCAAGGTGTCACTCTACCTAACAACCTTATCCTATCATTATTTTTCTCAAAATTATAATGGAAACATTTTGACACCTTATATAGTCCAAATTTAAAAGTGCATGATAGCCCATGCCAAGTGTATTCTTCCCATTTCTCTATTATCCTACTTCTAGCTTAGTTAAGCTCAATTGTGACATATTTTACTATTTTGCACCATCTTCTACTTTTTGTCTTGATTGGTTTCTAGATAGAGAAGTTATTAGTAAACTATTCTAAACACACCCAAAAATTTATTAGTTAATGTTTATTTTGAGTCCATTTGTAGTGGTAACCATCTCCTACAAGTGCATCTAAACCCTTGTATGTATAGTTTACTATTTCCTAATCCGGTGTGAATTTCTATTTCCATTGTCTTGTTTGTTTAACTATCATTGATTATTTCCTTTGATCATTTATCACAATTTAAAAGTGCATGATAGCCCATGCCAAGTGTATTCTTCCCATTTCTCTATTATCCTACTTCTAGCTTAGTTAAGCTCAATTGTGACATATTTTACTATTTGCACCATCTTCTACTTTTTTCCTTGATTGGTTTCTAGATAGAGAAGTTATTAGTGAACTATTCTAAACACATCCAAAAATTTATTAGTTAATGTTTATTTTGAGTCCATTTGTAGTGGTAACCATCTCCTACAAGTGCATCTAAACCCTTGTATTTATAGTTTACTTTTTCCTTATCCGGTGTGAATTTCTATTTCCATTGTCTTGTTTGTTTAACTATCATTGATCATTTCATTTGATCATTTATCACATTATTTATCACAATTTAAAAGTGCATGATAGCCCATGCCAAGTGTATTCTTCCCATTTCTCTATTATCCTACTTCTAGCTTAGTTAACCTCAATTGTGACATATTTTACTATTTTGCACCATCTTCTACTTTTTGTCTTGATTGATTTCTAGATAGAGAAGTTATTATTAAACTATTCTAAACACACCCAAAAATTTATTAGTTAATGTTTATTTTGAGTCCATTTGTAGTGGTAACCATCTCCTACAAGTGCATCTAAACCCTTGTATTTATGGTTTACTATTTCCTAATCCGACGTGAATTTCTATTTCCATTGTCTCAAGTTTGTTTAACTATCATTGATTATTTCCTTTTATCATTTATCACATTATTTATCACATTAAATCTAACCCTTTGATCATTTATCACATTAAATCAAATTAAACATGCACAAGTTTATCATATAATATGATCAAATAATGATGCCTCAACCGTAAATATATCTTGTATACCCTTATTTAATCTATCTTCTCAAACACGTCTCCCATGCATAGTTTATCATTGTCATTGAAAATCAAAGGACTTCAAAAAGAAGCCAACAACTTATTAAAAGGTCATGCACCTACTGCTTGAATAAAACTACTCTACTATTAAAATAATGAGATTGATATTTCATGAGATGTAAGAGTTCTAATGCTTGGTTTAACCCTCTATATCTTCCATTCAATCACGCCACCATTTTCCTAAGTGATTGCTTTACCTTCACAATTTGAACAACCATGATAATCTTGTGAAGAAAGATTTAGGAAGGACAAAGGTGGCTTTTTCACATAAGATGGGGTATGCATGCTTGTGTACATCTTATTGTGAGGTCTTGTAGGTTTATTCATGGTTTCTAAGAAATTGTTCATATTTCTTCATTTCTTTTTAATTATCCTGTTAGAGAGACCTCAAGGATCACCCTCCAAGGTTTTGCAAATCTTGAAAAAGAAGAGGGGATACCATACCCTATGACTTGGCTCAAAGTTGTTCTCTCCTTGTCAATGTTTCATATTCTTTACCTGAGATATTTTATTCCCCTTTTCTTAGTTTGAGTAATATTTCTAGAACAGAGGGATTATATTTTTAGTAGAAAACAAAATCTAAAGATACATCAACTTTACATGCTTTTGTGGGAGAAATACATACACAAGACAACTTGAATCTCATTAAGACAAATGCCTGGACTAAAACCCTAATCAAACAAACATGAAACCCCAGTGTATAATATTTCCAATCACTTGTCAATGTAGGGTTTACCAAAGCAATAAGGCACATAAGAAACATAAAAATTTGCACTTTGGGGCATGGGCCAACAACCTCCTAGGTCTAACCCCATGCAACTAGAGTAATATGCAAGGGCTCATCACTAAAGATTAGACTAGGCTAGTAATGACATGATAGATGGGTATGCATGCAGATGATTCAATAACTTTTGAAGAATGTATTTCTTTTCAATGTGGCTCATGGTAAGCTAAGTCTTTGGAACTCAACACTTGATGAATGAAAACATGAAAGATCCACCTACAAGCCTATAGGAATCAAAAGTGGGATTTGATATTAGGAAAGTGAGATGAGAAATACAAGCATGGACAAATCATGGAATCCTACATAGCATAAGGTAATAAATACAAATAATGCTAGTAAGAATAATGATAATAGAAATGTGGATAATGAAAGTGGTTGCAATAGAATTAATAGGAGGAAAAGAATGCTTAAAGAGAAGAGAATCTAAGAGATGGAGAACTGTCTAGTCAATGGGTATGACATGGGATTCAAATGAAACTATGGGATCGTCAAAAGCAATAATAGTTGTAGAGGTCATAAAGTAATTATAAGATATTTTTATTAGTAGTTTGCATTTTTAGGAGGATGGAAGAGTGGCTTGTTTGGAATTTCAAGTCAATTCAATATAAAATTTTGTTTGACCACAATAATTCAATTCATAAAGCTTCTTTTGAATGCAATTACATTCCTGTTAGAAGTCATTGAAAAGTTGAATGCATTCGAATCATACTCACACAAAATTAAATCTTTATAATTTGGTTTTTTAGGGTTTATAGTTTAGATTTTTAGGGTTTGTAGTACAACATGGTTTTAGGGTTTATAATTTAGTTTTTTACGGTTTATAGTTTAGGTTTTTAGAGTTTGTAGTACAACATGGTTTTAGGGTTTATAATTTGTTTTTTTAGGGTTTAGAGGTTAGGTTTTTAGGGTTTGCAGTACAACATGGTTTTAGGGTTTATAGTTTAGGTTTTTCAGGGTTTATAGTTTAGGTTTTTTAGGGTTTGTAGTAACATGGTTTTAGGGTTTGCAGTAACATACAATCACAAAAAAAATCATAAAACTCTAATAACAAGTGAAACCCTAATTTTCATTTTAATCCTACAATCACAAAAAAAACATAAAAAACAAGCTAAAAACTAGCAAAGAACCAACCTGGAGGAGCTCAGTAGTGATGAGGTGGTAGGAGGAGGTGACAGGGCAAACAAATCTCTAGTGTTGTTCTTGTTTAGCCTTCAACAATGCATACCTATTCTGTGCTTTCCGATGTCACTGTTGCTGTCAGTTGGAGTGGAAGAAAATGAGCCCACAGGGCTATTTTTTAAAAATATATACTTTTTTAAAAATGGGTACCCGTTTAGTAATCTGCACCCAAAGCTATATGGGTACCTGTTTACGCTTGGGTGCGCATTACTAAACGAGTACCCGTTTAGGTTTGAGCGCCCATTCCTAAACGGGTACCCATTTCTTTGAAAATAGGTACCCATTCCTATCGGCAATTTTTTTTCCCTGCGCGACTTCCCCTACATGTGGACTGAGTTTCTTTCTTTTACCCTGTATAGGTCCTTATTTACACATGAATGTATGCCCTTGAATATGGTGTAGATGTATCCATTGGTCTCTAAGGAAAATAAATAGTTAATTGAGGAGGCGATGTTAGATTATATTGTGGGAAGTCCTTGCTCCATGATGGAGATAATTGAAGGATTCTTTGAGGAGATAGACATAGTAATTAAAAGGAAAATGGAAGAGGTGACTGAACTAGAGGAAGACATAAAAAATGAGTCCCTGGAATAAACTACAGCAAACCTTTCATTTTCAAAGGAAGATAAAAATTAACACAATTGTAAGTGGTGGAGATCAAATCAAATTAGGGAGTAGACACTCTCTTATCACAAGAATATGTAGCCAAGGAAAAGGTCAAGTAGAAAACCCTAGAGGCCACACAAAGGGCATGTGGCACATTGTTTAAAGAGGAAGTGGAACAAACTAAAAAATAAGAAATAAGTATGGAGGTGTTGGCAAGAGACACTACTTTGCATAACAGGTGTTGTCATTGATGGCAACTAAGACCATTCCACTCATCTACATAACACAATTTGTTCATACCAGAAGTTAGAATCAGAATTTATCTAAGTTTGGGTAGTCAAGAACAAAGCAAGCGACAGGGTCCAGTATCTTGGTCCAGATCTCTCTGGTGGAAAGTCATAATTTACTGTGGATCTGAGGGAGTCATAAGCATTGTCAGAATAATCTAAATCTAGAGTTTTCACCTCTGGTGATAAATGATTCAAAATTTATTAGCTTCTGAGTATTGGGTCAATAGTTTGACAGAGCAGTCAAAAGAAGAACAAGCCAACCTTGTAAATGATCTTGGTTCTGGAGGTTTGGAAGTTGTTGATTGGCCAAGTAGTCATCACCAGTGATAGTGGCTGACCTAATTGATGATTTATGAGTGCAAGTTTTGGTCCGCGTCTCAAGTTATGTATGGATCTAGCTGACAGAGCCAAGTATTTAATAAAGTTCCAAGTGTTCTTGAAGCCAACTAGAAAATAATTAAAGATCTGAATGCAGATATATATAGCTCATGGATATGGATGATTTTGGTGTGTGTATTGTGACTATGGTGTAATTGCAAAAAGAGCAGAGATCAAAATTTTAGATGTTAGTAGAGAAGTAAGAGGAGCAGAGTAAGGATGAAGTGTGTCAAGTTAGTTTTCTATGCTTAACCAAAACTAAACTCCAGCATTGATAGATGCTAAATATCAATTCAAATTTATTGTAATTCTTTTCCTGTAGGCAGTGAGCCTTCCTTTGAGTAGTGAGCTCTAGGAAGTGAGCCCGAATGCATGTGCACTCCCCATTGTAATACTTTTAACATAGTATAATCTTTGTGGGTTAACCCCCACCATGGTTTTTCCCTTCATCGGGTTTCCATGTCAAAAATCTTGGTGTCAAGTGTGTGATTTATGTTTCTGCTCATGTGTTATTGATTGATGCTAAAATGTTTATATCATTGATTTGATTATAAGTTATAAAGGAAGATTAAAGGTAGAAAAGTTTAAATTGTGTGACAACTGATTCACCCCCCCCCCTCTCAATTGTCTAGACCTAATCCAACAATTGGTATCAGAGCAAGGTTCTTTTAAAAAAATTTAACAACTTAAGGAAGATCTGGGAAGGCAGTAAAAATGGATGAATATAACCTTCAAGGGAAACTTAATCTTGCCCTAGATGATCTTGAGTAGTCCAAGGTAGAAGTCCAAGAGCTGCAAGATAACCTCAAAAAGGCTGAAGACTTCATTGAGATTTTAAAAGGAAAATTGAGCAAATCCAATGCAAAAGGAAAGGAGCAACCTCTTCAATTGGGAAATCATTATGAAGACAAGGCCCTAAAAGAGAAGACAAAGGAATGTGAAAATTTAGCTAAAGAAGTTGTTGTCCTAAAACATGAGATGGAAATAGGGGTGATGAGACTAACCAAGGAAATTGAAGATAGGAAGAAAATTGAAGAAGAGATGAATCAAAATCTGAAAGAGAGAACTGAAAAATGCTACAAATTGGATGGGATAGCTGGTCTCCTAGAGTCTAATCTACAAGAAAGCAGAAACAATGAGAGAGAACTTGAGAGGTACATTATCACTCTCAGACATGACCTAGAAATTGCAAATGAGTATAAGGAGAAGTTCAAGTTACGCTCAGCTTAACTTGAAGCACTAATTGAAGGTCAAAAAAGGATGATGACAAGCATGATCTTGGATATGAGAAAGGTGAAAGCTCCAGATCTGGACAAAGAAATTTTAAACCAAGCAATAGGAGAAACAGAACTAGAAAACCTCTGGTAAGATAGCCTAATGCTCAAAGATATCCATCATTCAATGGAAATTGTTTCAATTGCAATAAATTTGGTCATAGAGCTACTCAATACAGAAGTAGAGTAAATCAAAATGATCCATCCTTCTCTGGTCAATGCTTCAGGTGTAAGAGGTATGGTCATAGATCAAATGAATGCAGAAGTATGATAATGAATAATACTAACAATAGAGGAATTAGCAATTCTTTCAATGGTTACTATTTTGTTTGCACTGGGTTTGGACACATGGCTAATAAGTGCAGATCAAAAGGAAATCAAGTTTATAAGAAAAGAAATGTCGTGTTCTTTAACTACAATAAATCTGGTCATATTGTAAGATTCTGTAGAAGTAGGAACAATGGAAGAAGAGGTCTGGTAAATGGAAAACCAGATGAGCAGAAACACGACAAAGGAAAAATAAAAATTGATTAGAATGAGATACGAAGTGAAATGAACAAGACTTGGGTAAAGAAAGATACAATAAACAATGGTGATGGGTCTGCACTGAAATCTGGTGCTGACAATTCCTCCAGGAATTAAGTTAGGAGCTCTGGCTCAGGGGGAGCTACATTGAACATCAAATTCCCCCAGTCAGTAAGTGGGTGCCTAAATCTAGCACAATAAAAGAGGATATTTTGAATTGGTTCAGAACCTTTAGAAGGAATTCCAAAATAAAAGATGTTGATATGAAAACTTGTGGAGTGAATCATGAAGAACTGTCAAAAATAGAGTAACCAGATAAAGTTAGGACAATGCATTTATTATAATGCCAAATTAGGTTTTGCAAAAGATAAAAGTGTTGGGAATTAAGGTGTCTCAACCTTTGCAAATTCCTAATGTTGTATTATATTTATCCCATGTTGAGTTAGCATTGTTAGCACTTTGTGTATATGCAGCAGGGTAAATTTTTTGGGGGCAGCGCCCCCAAGATAGGGTCAAGGGGCATAGCCCCTTGCGGGGTCCAGGGGCAGCGCCCCTGGCGCATTCCCTATCGCAGTATAGGGCAGGGTCAAGGGGCAGCGCCCTCATGGGGGCTTGGGGGCAACACCCCCGAAACCTCAAACATTTTTTAATTACTGACAAGTGTCAGTGAGTATCTCTACACGAGAGAAAGGCATCTTTGGGCGGTCACGAGAGGTTATGACATGTAAGAGGAATATGATATTTTTAGTCAGTGTATGATGGATTCTATGACAGCTGTAAGGTGCGTAAGAGCATTTGTCGTAACCTATCTTGGGACTAGGCACCCACTTCGGGATGGGATGTTGGACAAGTGTCCTTAGGTGTGGGTTTTGGGGCATGAGTCCAAGATTGACACCCATCTCTAGAAGGTTTCATATTTGCCTTGTAAACTCTATATAAACAGGTGCTTGGATGGGAGATAGATAACTTTGGTACGAGTACTGTTATGCTGCCAGAATATCTCCAGATTCAACATTCGAAGACTCCTAAAAGAGCATTGGCTCTGAAACTATATTGTAATCTGTTATTTTTTACTATAATACATTTTGAGTTGTGTTTTAGAGTGTGGGGTTTTTCACCCGTAAGGGTTTTCCCCACGTATATCTTGTCTCTCTCTCTTCTGTCTACTTTGTGTGTGTATGTGTATTGCTGCAATATCTCATGTTAATGGTTTAACATTGTTGTAATAATTAGGATAAAGTTGAATTTGCATAGCCCTCTCATCATTAGATTAGTGTAGGAAGAGTTTTTTGCACACCTAGCTTCCTTTCAAAAAGATCACTTGGTCACACATTTGAATCACTTTGCATTTGGAGGAAACAAGAAGAAGAGCATTCGAGCTGCAAATCCAGAGACTGAACCACAAAGAGTGAATTCAACCAAAGGTACTTCTTTGTAAAGCTTTGAATCTGAAATTTGTTGAGATGGCTACTCCTCATGCTGTTGATATTACTAAAAGGCCTCAACCCAAATTTAAGAAGCATCCTCACAAATCAATAGAAGTCGACCCGTTAGGTGCTTTTTCAAGTGTTCTGTATGGTGTGATGCATGTTGAAGATATTAGGGTTTATATTCATGCAAACATAGATGAATTTGGAGATTCAAGGTATGTAGACTTGTTTGAGAATCAACTCAGGGATGAAAATCATGAACTTAAACCCGAGTATAAGGCACTACAGGAAAAACACTTTATTCAGATTATGGGGTTTCCAACAATTGATGAGGATGAATGGGTTTGATATGTTTTGCGTCGGATGCATGATGAATTAATTTGGTTGTTAAAACCATTCAAGATTACCAAGGATTCTATCATAATTGTAACCAGGTTAAACTCAACCGGTGGATTATCCATGTTGAAAGACATGAAAAACTAGATAGTGACTGATGCTACCAGTGCCAAGATTGATAGAAGGGAAATGACCATGAATGATATTATAGAACCAGATGTCAAATTTGCCTCCATAGTGATTAGGTACAAGATTTACCACTCGAGCATAGAAAATTTTGTTTCCAAAATAGCCATATATGCTGCATACAAGATGCTAAAGGAAAATACTAATTATGACTTATGTGAATTGCTACAGAATCAACTGATTAAAAATTTAAACAAAATCAAGAAAGATAAGAAAAACACTTTCAAGTATGGTACATTGGTTCTATGTCTATTCCTTTACTTTATGAATGAGGTACCTGGGGTAAAAGGTGTGCACTGGACTAAGGATGAGCCAGTTGCCATTCAGATCAAAGATCATCTTCGTAGCATTGGTGATTTCAAAGCTCAGAAAACTGTAATATGGGGTTACTTCAAGAATTTTCATAGTATGATTCACTTAAGGGAAAGAATCCCTAAATTAATTGTTGAGAAGTACAAAAATGAATTATGCTTCATGGTTGACACTGATCAGTGTCTAATGGAAGCTGTGGAACCTAGAACTGGTTGGATCATGCCCATGAGGTATGAAGTAGATTAAAAAATCTTGAATATGTATGCCCAGCATCTTCTAAGAAAGCCTAAAGACACAATGGTTGAAATATTTGGAACTTATGAGGAGCTGAATTTAAAACTGCATACTGAGCTCAGAGAACCAAAAACCAATAGGAAATTAAGAAAAGAAGTTGAGTAGTTGGCTGAAAATCTGGGCCTAACTAAGGAGGCTGTTAGGAAATTCAGAGAAAGAACTGAAAATGTTGAGAAAGAGAAACAAGATAAGAAACAAACAAGTGCTCCAGTGGAACTCTCTTCCACTTCAAGAACTACTAGGAGCTTTGCTACTACCCTTGTTCCTCCCAAGACTGCAAAACTAGAAGCAAAATCATCAAGAAAAAGGGAGAAAAGGAAGAAAACAAAAGCATCCTAGACCTATGAAAGCACAAGAGAAGAAGAAGAAGATACATATTATGACATTGAAATCAAGGAACTAAAAGCCACAGGCATAAAAGTGGCCAAGATATCCAAGGAGATCCCCTCCAGAAGAGAAAGGGAAAGCAAGAGGCAAAAGATAAAGGAATATGTAGAGAAGCCTACCCTTTCAGTAGATGACATCATTAAATCAGTAACTGTGGATGGAAACTTGGCTCCAATGATAGAATTCTATGATGACTACAGTGATGCTAACAAAAGAGTACTTGAGGAAGCAATGGTAAGATATTTGAATATCTACAACAAGGCTCTTATTGAGATATGTTCATTAATACCAAAAATCCTTGAGAAAATTTTGGAAATGAGAAAAGACAATGCAAAAAGCAAGGATCTTGAGATCTAAGAACAAATATTAATACAATTATGCCCCCAATTACTCTGAAGCAAATGAACTTGATATTCAAAGAAGCCAAGGATGAGTTTCGAAGAAAGAAATGAATGAATAAGCTTATGCTAGGGGAAACAAATAAGATTACAGAGGAAACCAAAGAGATTCTTCGGCATGCTTTGAAAAAGCATAATATTCCTATTGTAGAGGAGGTAAATGTAGAGACTAAGTCCTCAGACATGGATGTTGAAGGATTAAAAGGAAATAAGCAACAGACTGAAACTCTAGACTCCTCTATTCTAGAAGAGGAAGAGCAAAATGAAGAAGAGGAAGTACTGATAGAAGAAGAAAATGTTGGCCATGATCCTCCAAATCCTCCTGCCATTAATGACTCTGGAAAGGGCCAAGAGAAAGAAGAAGAAAAGCAGAAAGAGAAGCAAGAGGAAGAGGCAAAGGGAAAAGAAGATCTAGCAGAATGAGATGGTGCTAATGCACCAAAGAAAAATAGTCTAGTTGCTGCCACTGACAAATCACAAGGGAAGGAATTTGAAATAGCAAGTGTGGCAATAGACACTGCAAGTGCAATACAGAGTTTTCTCAACAAGGAAATGCTAGAGTTAATTGAGCCGAAACTAATACAAGGACCAATCAATTATGACACTCTCTGGATCAAATACTGAAGATATCATCATTCACATAGGCCAAGGAAATGGAGAAATTACTGAAGTCTCACATAGAAGATAGTGAGTTGATAAGCCTAGCATTTGGAGCACTAGAGAAGATCATGACCACATATCAAAAAAATACATCTAATTCTCCTTCTGGTAATTTAAAAAATCTTGTGCATTCTATAAATACAAACTTTGAGTCTTTTGAGAAGTCAGTTGAAATAAAGGTCTAGAAAGAAATTTTGGATAAGAGGTTTAGTGAACTAAAAGGTCTTATAGATAATGATAGAAAAACACTCGACATTGGTATAAAGAGTACTGAAAATGCTCTTAAGGATGGTGGTGATGTATATAAGTTTTGTTTATCATGGCCCAAAATAGAAGAGGATATTGAGAAAAAGATCAAGGAGTAGGAGAAAAAGCTGCTAGACCTATCTTAAAGTTTTGATCCTTTAACAGTATCTCTGGTGAGCCAAGAATGTCAACCAATTAGCCTAACAAATGCAATAAAGAAACTCATCAAAGAAAAGAAGAACATTATGGAAAGAATGGGTGAGCTCCAGGGACTAATTACCCCTAAGTTGGAAACAATGTTTAATACTTTGTTAGAGGCCCAAAGTACTACCTGGACATGTGATCCCTCAAATCAAAGGAAAGCAGAAGCATATGCATTTCTGATAAGTGGACACATTTCAATTTTGGATAGTATGAAGAGAAGTTGGGACACCAAATTTGTACAATTAAAGAGTATTTTCACAAATATCCTTAAGTATATGTAAATATAACATATGGACTGTTTGTACATATGCGGTCATATATACATAGTTTTTGCATCATTAGTGATTGCAGATCCCATCCTTTTCCATTGATGTCAAAGGGGGAGTGAAGAGAAGTGAAAAATGAGAAATCCAACAAAGGGGGAGCACCAGAAAATAATGTTAACTATAGTATGGAGCACAAGTAAATGGGGAGTTATTTTGACACTTAGTCATTTTTCACTAAGTGTTGCCATCAATGCCAAAGGGGGAGATTGTTGGCAAGAGACACTGCTTCACATCATAGGTGTTGTCATTGATGGCAACTAAGACCATTCCACTCATCTGCATAACACAATTTGTTCATACCGGAAGTCAGAATCAAAATTTATCTAAGTCCAGGTAGTCAAGAATAGAGCATGTGACAGGGTCTGATATCTTGGTCGGGATCTCTCTGGTGGAAAGTCAGAATTTGCTGTGGATCTGAGGGAGTCATCTAAATCTAGAGTTTTCACCTCCAGTGATAAAGGATTCAAAATTATTAGCTTCTGAGTATCGGGTCAACAATTTGACAGAGCAATCAGAAGAAGAACAGGCTGACCTTGTAAATGATCTTGGTTCTAGAGGTATGAAAGTTGTTGATTGGGCAAGTAGTGATGACCAGTGATAGTGGCTGACCTAATTGATGATTTGTGAGTGCAAGTTTTGTTTCACGTCTCAAGTTATGCATGGATCTAGTCGACAGAGCTGAGTATTTAATAAAGTTCCAAGTGTTCTTAAAGCTAAATGGAAAGCAATTAATGATCAAGATGCAGATATATATAGCTGATGGATATGGATGATTTTGGTGTGTGTGTTGTGACTATGGTGTAATTATAAAAAGAGCAGAGATCAAAAGTTTAGATGTTAGTAGAGCAGTAAGAGGAGCAGAGGAAGGATGAAGTGTGTCAAGTTAGTTTTCTATGCTTAACCAAAACTGAACTCCAGCATTGATAGATGCTAAATATCACTTCAAATTTATCGTAATTCTCTATAGGCAGTGAGCCTGAATGCATATGCATTCCCCATTGTAATACTTTTAATAGAGTATAATCTTTGTGGGTTAACCTCCACTGTGGTTTTTCCATTAACCGGGTTTCCACGTGTTGGCACTCGTTTTGACCTGGTGGTTGTTTCTGCATGTTGGAGGGTTTTCTTCGTTCAAACCCCAGGTTTTTGTTCATCGCTATGACTTGTACCATCGGCGTGGGAGGTTGTGTTTCTACCGATGGTATTGGTCATGCCGATGAGGGTATCTCAAGTGGTCATTGGGGAGAAAGTTGCCATCGGCATTGGGGATTTTTGTCCCACCGATGGAGTGGTGTCATTGGCTTGGTGTTTGGCATCGGAGTGACTTGTGTGGTCGGGTGGACGGTGAAGTGTTGGCCCGACAGGGTTAGTCTGGCCGACGAGAGTTTCGGGAAGTCATCGCCAACACTTTGGCTATCGGCGAAGTATTTTCTTGGGCTGCCGATATGTGGGTGTTTGGCCGATGCAATGTTATCGGTGTGGGTCACACCGACGAAGGGATGTTTTGGTGTTTATCGGCGTGAGCGGTGTGGTCGGCTAGGGAGTTTCTCGTTGTTCCGATGGGTAATGTCTCCCCGAGGGGACGACTTGGCTATGTTTTGGTGTTCATCGGCATGGTGGTTGTCGTCGGCGAAGGTTTTTTGGTGGCTGCCGATGTGAGGAGTTTGGCCGATGAGGAGTCATCAGCGTGTATCTTGCCAAAAGACTTTCATCAGAGTGAGTGGGATTATCGGTGAAGGGGCTTGATGTTGCTCCGATGGCCTTTCTCTGGCCGATACAGGGAAAGTGTAGTGTAGCGGTCGGCGAGACCACTGATGTCGGCGGGAGATTTTTGAGGTAAGCCGATGGCTTAGGTCTGAGCGATGGGCTTTTGGCTGGGAGGCGTGTGTCGAGCGTGGCAAAAGTGCTCGACGCTTATCGTGTTTGCGGCTACGCTTTTAAACTATTGAAGGAGTCTCCGTGGCATGCATGTGGGATTAATCTCCCTATATTATTTTGAACTTGTGGTGAAACGCGTTTTGGCGGGAGGTTCCATTTTGATCACTACGACAGTTTCCAAGTGAAATGCGGGTGGGTGAGCCATCAATGACGGTCGTGCAGGGGTATGGGTGATGATACAAACGGTGAAGCTGCCTGATTGTGGATGAAGACTTTCAGACGGTGGCGCTGGGCTCGAGATCCCCCCTGTCTGTCGCATTTAATCTGTGAAGGCCATTTTCAAATGAAAGGAATGTATCTGGCAAATTTTCTGTCAAAGTCATGTAATTAATTTCTGTGAGTACACCTTCTGGCTGTTTTAAGCAGAAAGTGTTACTCATTTTCAGGTTGTTGAAAGTTGAACATTTGGCTCTGTAACACAATACAGTTCATTTTGGTTGCTCTGTACAGTTAAACCTATGAATTTATGTATCTCTTGTTGTGCGTTTTTGCATGAATCCACTAATTTCATGGTTAATTTTATATGAGAAATGCTATGTTAGCATGTGTTTTGTTAATTCTGTCTCCAGTATTGCATGTATCTTTCTTCTGAGTCTGGATATTTAAGGAATGTTTGAGACTCTAGAACATAGAATTCATGTATTGAATGTCTGATCTCTTAACTTCTGCTCAAGGGGTAGATTAAATTGTTCTCAGATTGAACATTGGGAAGGGTATACTACAGTAGGGATGCCATAAGTATAGATAGCTTAACACTCTGTATTGGGAGATATCTGTAAGGCAGGTATCACATACGTTCCCCTAAAATCTAGTTTTAGCTGTTCATGCTGATCATTCACAGGTGTATGTCTACTGACTCCAGGCCCTGGATAGGCACCAATCTTGCTTTGTGTTTGTGTTACAACCATGTCCAGCTTTGCATCCAAACTTAAAATCAAAATCTAAATCTAAAACAACCTTTAGGACATTAGAATTAGTTTAGGATCCTCAGTCCTCTGTCTACAACTGCAAATAGGCCCAAAGCTAGCCCCTTTGCTCTTATCTTTCAGTTTTGGTCTACTTACAGGAGGACTTATCTGCTTTCTGTCAGCATCCCAGCCTTTGTATGCGTATCCTCATGGATGTTGAGTAGGGAATACGCCCCTAGGTTTTGCAGAGCCTGAAGAAGAAGAGGAGATAAAATATAGAGTCTATCTCCTACACTGTTGGCCCCTGGCCCAGAGATCCTGTTGATCATTGATGGTTACTTTGTAGGGAAATCTGGGAATAAGCATCCAGTCTGGGAAAAAACCAACAGAAATTGGCGACTCCGCTGGGGATGGTGATTTGAAAATTGTTATTTTTGTCCTCCCTGGTGAAATATCTGTGTGCCCATCCGAGTCACCAACAGAAATTGGTGACTCCGCTGGGGATGGTGATTTGAAAATTGTTATTTTTGTCCTCCCTGGTGAAATATCTGTGTGCCCATCCGAGTCACCAACAGAAATTAGCGACTCTACTGGGGATCATTGATACAAACTGAAATATTTTTGTGAAAGAACCCTGATTTTCAAAAGAAAATAGTTCCTAGTAATAGGTGGCGACTCCGAAGTAATCTCCCAACCGGTCAAAATAAAATTTATATGCAGGGGAGAAGATCCCAACAAAATCCTTTATTTGAAGAGTTACCAGTAACAAGAAGAATGATGTACAGAAGAAAGGGAGCTGTCTCAGTCAGTCATGACGGTTCCCCCAGAAAAAATGATGATATGCAAGATAACCCTAGGCCATCAGGACAGCATGTGCCTTACTTTTCAAATGCAGAAGCTGATATTCAGGGTGCATATGAGAGGCAACAGGGTGGTAGCATGAGAGTGAGGTCAGAGGTGTTCCAAGAACACCCATTTCTAGACCCTAGTGAAAGGTTTGAAGAGGCAGAGTCTCTGAGGGATGATGAAGATGAAGATCAGAATGTGGTAAAACCATCCTCCTCTAGGCCTAGCGAGGAAGAACTAGCTGATGAAATTAGGAGCTTAAGGGCCGAGTTCGAATATCAGCAGGCAATAACAATTAAAGATGACCTAAGGCGGAAAGTGCAAGCTTTAAGGACTGCCCAAAATAATTCAATTCCTACCCTTGAGAATGCAAATGTGCGAAGACATCAACAGAGAAATGAAGTGCAACATCAGCATAATGATGAGAGACAAAATGTGAATGATGCTAGGATACCACTGAACAATGTAAGAAACCAGAATGCAAACAGAAATATTAATATTAATCAGTTTAACAGACAGCCCATGCAGTTAGATAGATTCAGACAGCTGGTATTTGATGGTATTCCTGGGTATCCTAACCCCATTGACAAGCATCTGAGGCTACAAGTGCCTAAATTTTCAGGAAACAACACTATGTCAGGAGAAGATCATCTAAAGGCCTTTCAAAATGTCATGGATAACTTTGAGGTTGAACATGAGGATGTTTTCATGAAGTCATTCATGCAATCTTTAGTAGATGAGGCAAGAGAATGGTACAAGAATCTGCCTGACCAGAGTATTCATCATGGGATGATTTTAAAAGGATGTTCAAGGAGCAATATGGTGACAAAACTGACCCTAGCTTTTTTGTAAATGAGTTTACCAGTATCACTAAAGGGTCAAATGAGCAGGTTGCAGATTTTAATGCAAGATTTACTAAAGTGTTAAACAAATTGCCACATCACATGAGGCCAAATGAACCTATGTGCATAATATTGTATATCAATGCCTTTGATGCAAAAACTGCATATGGCTTAAGAGATAAGGGTCCTGCTACTCTCAGGGATGCTTTCAGAATTGCAGTGAATATTGAGAACAACAGGAAAGCATCAGGCAAGACTAACAGAAGGGATGATGTGAAAATTTTGCAGAATCCAAACAAGCCTCAGAACACTCAAGGTAATACATCTGCCCCTGAAGATAAGATAGACAAATTGGCAAATGTTGTTAAGGACCTAAGCTATAGACTAGCTAGAAGTGAAAAAGGGATAGGTCCTGATAGGCAAGTCTATCAAAGGCAGGAAAAGAGGCCATCATTGCATGATATGCCTTATAATACCAATTGGCATAATGGTAAGCCTATATTCCCACATAACAACACAAATCAGAGGACTCAACATGTCAAAGAAACTCCTGATCCTCTAAAGAAAGCTGTAAATATTGTTGATGATGCTCCATGGTGTATAATTTGTCAGATGCCACATTCACAGTCACAGTGTATGATTGCTCAGTCCTTGTGTGATAATACTAAATCTTGTAATGAATGCAATGAGCCACATTATGTGCAAGATGATGATGTTAATATGATGTCCATAAGCAATGGATACACTCTTTGTGATGCTGATGCAAATGCAGATGATGAAACTCAGGGCTGCCAACAGTTCCCATATGATGAAGGTAATGAAGAGAGCTATGTATATGCTCAGAGCTCACACAATTTTCTGAGTAACTTACAACGACCTTCTGATGAGGAAATTAGGGCCTTCACAGCTGCAGCAGTTGCTCAAGTCAAAAGCAACTACAATCTCAGAGGTAAAAATCAAGTAAGCAGCCCACATCAGCCAAAAGGTATTTCTGCAGGTCAGCCAGTGCATGGTCATAAGGGGATGGAATCACAAAAAAGGCAATGGGTTAATAATAAACAGAATTTTAGACATAGAACAGGTCATGAATCTCAAGGACCAGAAAATAGAATCCCTTAGGCTGAAGATCAAAGCGAAGGTTCCCAAGACAAGAATGATGATCAGGGAACTATGAAAGTAAAAGCTAAATTAGTTCAGGATAAAAACAAGATTGTGGAGCAAGCTACAACTGTTATACAAAATTATGCTCCATTTGATATAGCTCAAATCCTCTCCCAGGTAAAGGTCTCTGTTCCACTTATGGAACTCATGAAGGTTGAAGAGATCAAGAATAGGACAGTATCCCTAATTTCAGGGGTGCCTTTTCAAGCTAAACAAAATGTTCAGACCCAAGGTGAGAAACATGTCATGTGTAATGAAGAAGATGAGGCTCCTGAAGTCTATTTAGGAGTGACTATGACAAAGTGTCCTTCACAAGTGGAACCATTTTATGTATCCCTGGTTATAAATGGAAAAATAATCAGAAATTATATGCTTGACTCTGGAGCATCTACAAATGTCATGCCTTTGGCCATCATGCAACAAGCTGGATTGAAAATTGACAAGGCATGTGGAAAATGTTATGCTATGGATGCCAGAGAGGTACCAGTTCTTGGAATCATGAAGGATGTAGATTTCAAACTAGCAGCATTTCCTGAAAAGAGATATAAAATGAATATAATAGTGGTTGACATCAAGCCACAGTATGGTATGTTGCTGTCAAGAAGATGGGCTGCACTAATTGGTGGAAGTATGCAGCTGGACCTGTCATATGCCATGATTCCAATGAATGGCAGGGATGTTAAGCTAATCAGAGAACAAAGATCATCAGAGACAGTGGAAAACCAAGAAGCAGAGGAACAGATATGCTTTGTAAACACTGACTGTGATAACTTCAAGGTTGTCTCAGATGATAGAGAGGATAAAGAGAAAAATGTCTGCATTAAAGAGCTAGACCAGCAAGGTCTATGGACCATGTATTTTGATGGAGCTTGTGCAAAAGAAGGCTCTGGAGCTGGAGTTGTTTTCCTGTCTCCAACCGGTAAGCTCCTCAAATTCTCCTTCTTGCTGAGGTTTGTTTGTACAAACAACATTGCAGAATATGAGGCTTTAATCTTAGGCCTAAATATAGCTCTCAAACATGGAATTAAGATGCTAAGGGTATTTGGGGATTTTGAGCTGATTGTATCCTAAATTAGAGATAGGTATGCTTCAAAAAACAAAAGATTGAAATAATACAAGCATGTTGTTTGGGATACCATTGAACTATTTGATGCATTTTCAATAGGCTGGGTAGAGAGATCAAAGAATGTTATAGCTGATTTCTTAGCTAATGTTGCAATAAGGCCCGATGACATCACTCTGTCAAATGTTACAAATGTAGAAGTTAAAATCAGGCCTGCAGTACCAGAAAACATATGCAGTTGGCAAGTGCTTAATGATGATAGGGACTTGTTAAAATTTTTGCACTGCATAGATGAATATGAGAATCAAGAAATTGATTTCCAAGCTTTTGTAGAGACTATAGATGGAAAAGAAACTCTTATGGGGAAAGAAATAATTCAGTTGAAGACTAATAAAATCCCTAGAGGGTTAGTAGCTTTGGAAAGAGCTTTTGACAGTAAAGACAAATTGGTCACAAGGACATCTCCCACAAACAAAGAAGATTTAGAAGAGATAAATTTGGGGACATCTCAGGCCCCTAAGAAGGTATACATTGGTAAACAGCTCAAACCACACATCAGGAGTATGCTGATTGCATTACTGAAAAGGTATAAACATATTTTTGCTTGGTCATATGAGGACCTAAAAGCCTATAGGGAAGATTTATTCCAGCATGAGATCCCATTGAAGCCTGGAGCTAAGCCATTTAGACAAAGGCAAAGACCTATTAATCCTAACTTAGCTCCAAAGATGCAAGAAGAACTCAAAAAGCTTAGGGAAGCTGGAATAATTGTGCCAATCAGACATTCAACTTGGGTGTCTAATCTTGTCCCAGTCAGGAAAAAGAATGGTGATATTAGGCTTTGTGTTGACTTCAGGAACTTGAATGTATCCTCTTTAAAGGATAACTATCCACTGCCTAATATGGAAGCTATGTTGTAGAGAGTGACTGGTTGTGAACTCTTATCCATGATGGATGGATTTTCAGGTTATAATCAGGTGAAGGTAAAGGAATCAGAACAGTATAAGACTGCCTTCACCACTCCATGGGGAACTTATGTATATGTTAGAATGCCATTCGGATTAACAAATGCAGGTGCTACATTTCAAAGAGCAATGGATGTTGCTTTTGCAGGGTTGATTGATTCAATCCTGGCTGTATATCAGGATGACTTGACTGCATATTCAAAGAAGGAAGAGCAGCATTGTTTGCATCTAGAGCAGATTTTCATAAGAGCACTAGAGTATGGTATTTCTTTAAATCCAAAGAAGTGTGCCTTTGGGGTAGTTGAAGGAAAACTCCTAGGGCACATTGTTTCCAAGGATGGAGTCAAGATAGATCCAAAGAGAGTGGCTGCTATTGACAGAATTCAAATGCCAAAAACTGTAAAAGGAGTTCAGTCCTTCTTTGGACAGATAAATTTTGTTAGGAGATTTGTTCCCAACTTTGCAGAAACTACAAGGAAAATTTCTAAGATGATGAAGAAGGATGCAACTATCAACTGGGAAAGTGAAGCAATAGAATCATTTCAGAGTATCAAAGAGGCAATCAAGATGGCCCCTGTTCTTAAATCTCCTGATTTTTCTAGGCCATTCCAATTGTTTTCATTTGCTTCCTTTCACACTGTTGCTGCATGTTTGCTACAGAAAAATGAAGATGGTTTTGAACAGCCCATGGCTTTCTTCAGTATGTCCCTGCAGGCTTCTGAGTTGAAGTATGATATTATGGAAAAACAGGCATATGCACTAGTCAGAGCCATCAAAAGTTTCAGACCATACTTGGTAGGATCACATATAATTGCAAATGTACCCCATGCAGCAGTCAAAGACATATTCACTCAACAGGAGGTGACCGGAAGAAGGTGCAGATGGATAAACAAACTGCAAGAGTTCAACATAGAGATACAAGTTACCAAGTTGGTAAGAGGACAAGGATTAGCCAAGATGATGGCACAGTCAAACTTGGAAGCATGCCAAGTTAATGCAGTCCAAAATGAGAGTGTAAATGTATCAAGATCTGAATGGTACAAGGATATTGTATACTATTTGCAAAATTTAAATTGCCCTTCCCATTTCAGTGACAGTCAAAAGAGGACTTTAAAGTTACATGCAATCAGGTATGTTATTATTCAAGGTGAGCTATACTGGAAAAACCCTGATGGTGTGCTGCTGAGGTGTGTGGATGATGATGTAGCTAACAATGTTTTGATCGACATGCATAAATGATTGTGTGGTGGACATTATACTGCCCAAACAACAGCTCATAAGATTCTCAGAGCAGGATATTGGTGGCCCACTCTCTTTTCAGATGCACAAAGGTTAGTGAGGAAGTGTGATCCTTGCCAGAGATTCTCAGGAAAGTTGAGATATGATAGTGCTTTACCCCTCAGAACTGTAACTGTGGATGTTCCATTTCAGCAATGGGGAATTGACTTCATAGGGGAAATTGCAAACAAGCCAAGTGGGGGACACAGTTGGATTTTGTTGGCAACTGATTACTTTACCAAATGGATTGAGGCCATTCCAACTAAGAGAGCTACAAGTAAGGTGGTGATGGATTTCATACTGGAAAATGTTATCATCAGGTTTGGAGTACCACTTAAGATAGTCACTGATAATGCTATGTGCTTCAAATCAAGTGAATTTGTTGATTTTTGCACTAACTATGGGATCAATCTATCATATGCATCACCATACCACCCACAAGGAAATGGTCAAGAAGAATCAAGTAATAAAAGCATCATGAAAATTATCAAGAGGATACTAGACAAGAACAGGAGAGCTTGGGACTCAAATTTAAAGTTAGCAATATGGGCTAACAGAGTGATAGTAAAAAAGGCTATTGGAATGTCACCCTTTGAGCTTGTATATGGTGCATCAGCCAGATTGCCCATAAACAATCTCCTGCCAGTTTATAGATTCATCCAGGAAAATGATGAGGAGATTGAAGACTCCATGACAAAAAGAGTGAACCAGCTGGTTGCACTGGATGAAAACAGAAGGAAAGCCCACCAGATCAATCTCAAGAGACAACAAGATGTGAAATATCAGTTTGACAGGAGAACTACAAAAAGGAAGTTTCAGGTCAATGATCTGGTGCTCATATGGAATGCAAAAGATCAGAACAAGGGTAGACATGGTAAGTTTGAACCCTTATGGATGGGCCCATATCAGATTTGCAGCACTCATGGGGAGGACTCTTATTTCCTCCAGGCCCTAGATGGTGAAGTTCTGGAATTGCCTGTGCATGGCCAATTCCTTAAGTTCTATTTTGCATAGATGACTTGTCGCTGTGCACATTTGTAAAAATATATATAGTGTAAATGCCTTGTACAGTTTGTGCTTTTTGGTTTTTTGCCTGGTCTGCCCGGAGATCTGGTTCTCGCTGCAGGTTTTTCACCTGCACGTCCCCATTCGGAGCCAGTGTTGGCACTCGTTTTGACCTGGTGGTTGTTTCTGCATGTTGGAAGGTTTTCTTCGTTCAAACCCCAGGTTTTTGTTCATCGCTGTGACTTGTACCATCGGCATGGGAGGTTGTGTTTCTACCGATGGTATTGGTCATGCCGATGAGGATATCTCAAGTGGTCATCGGGGAGAAAGTTGCCATCGACATTGGGGATTTTTGTCCCACCGATGGAGTGGTGTCATTGGCTTGGTGTTTGGCATCGGAGTGACTTGTGTGGTCAGGTGGATGGTGAAGTGTTGGCCCAACAGGGTTAGTCTGGCCGATGAGAGTTTCGAGAAGTCATCGCCAACATTTTGGCTATCGGCAAAGTATTTTCTTGGGCTACCTATATGTGGGTGTTTGGCCGATGCAATGTTATCGGTGTGGGTCACACCGACGAAGGGATGTTTTGGTGTTTATCAGCATGAGCGGTGTGGTCAGCTAGGGAGTTTCTCGTTGTTCCGATGGGTAATGTCTCACCGAGGGGACGACTTGGCTATGTTTTGGTGTTCATCAGCATGGTGGTTGTTGTCGGCGAAGGTTTTTTGGTGGCTGCCGATGTGAGGAGTTTGGCCGATGAGGAGTCATCAGCATGTATCTTGCCGAAAGACTTTCATCAGAGTGAGTGGGATTATCGGTGAAGGGGCTTGATGTTGCTCCGATGGCCTTTCTCTGGCCGATACAGGGAAAGTGTAGTGTAGCGGTCGGCGAGACCACTGATGTCGGTGGGAGATTTTTGAGGTAAGCTGATGGCTTAGGTCTGAGTGATGGGCTTTTGGCTGGGAGGCATGTGTCAAGCGTGGCAAAAGCGCTCGACGCTTATCGTGTTTGCGGCTACACTTTTAAACTGTTGAAGAAGTCTCCGTGGCATGCATGTGGGATTAATCTCCCTATATTATTTTGAACTTGTGGTGAAACGGGTTTTGGCGGGAGGTTCCATTTTGATCACTGCGATAGTTTCCAAGTGAAATGCGGGTGGGTGAGCCATAATGACGGTCGTGCAGGGGTATGGGCGATGATACAAATAGTGAAGCTGCCTGATTGTGGATGAAGACTTTCAGACGGTGGCGCTGGGCTCGAGATCCCCCCTGTCTATCGCATTTGATCTGTGAAGGCCATTTTCAAATGAAAGGAATGTATCTGGCAAATTTTCTGTCAAAGTCATGTAATTAATTTCTGTGAGTACACCTTCTGGCTGTTTTAAGCAGAAAGTGTTACTCATTTTCAGGTTGTTGAAAGTTGAACATTTGGCTCTGTAACACAATACAGTTCGTTTTGGTTGCTCTGTACAGTTAAACCTGTGAGTTTATGTATCTCTTGTTGTGCGTTTTTGCATGAATCCACTGATTTCATGGTTAATTTTATATGAGAAATGCTATGTTAGCATGTGTTTTGTTAATTCTGTCTCCAGTATTGCATGTATCTTTCTTCTGAGTCTGGATATTTAAGGAATGTTTGAGACTCTAGAACATAGAATTCCTGTGTTGAATGTCTGATCTCTTAACTTCTGCTCAAGGGGTAGATTAAATTGTTCTCAGATTGAACATTGGGAAGGGTATACTGCAGTAGGGATGCCATAAGTATAGATAGCTTAACACTCTATATTGGGAGATATCTATAAGGCAGGTATCACATACGTCCTCCTGAAATCCAGTTTTAGCTGTTCATGCTGATCATTCACAGGTGTATGTCTACTGACTCCAGGCCCTGGATAGGCACCAATCTTGCTTTGTGTTTGTGTTACAACCATGTCCATCTTTGCATCCAAACTTAAAATCAAAATCAAAATCTAAAACAACCTTTAGGACATTAGAATTAGTTTAGGATCCTCAGTCCTCTGTCTACAACTGCAAATAGGCCCAAAGCTAGCCCCTTTGCTCTTATCTTTCAGTTTTGGTCTACTTACAGGAGGACTTATCTGCTTTCTGTCAGCATCCCAGCCTTTGTATGCATATCCTCATGGATGTTGAGTAGGGAATACCCCCCTAGGTTTTGCAGAGCCTGAAGAAGAAGAGGAGATAAAATATCGAGTCTATCTCCTACACTGTTGGCCCCTGGCCCAGAGATCATGTTGATCATTGATGGCTACTTTGTAGGGAAATCTGGGAATAAGCATCCAGTCTGGGAAAAAACCAACAGAACGTCAAAAATCTTGGTGTCAAGTGTGTGATTTATGTTTCTACTCATGTGTTATTGATTGATGCTGAAATCTTTATATCATTGATTTGATTATAAGTTGTAAAGTAAGATTAAAGGTAGAAAATTTTAAATTTTGTGACAACTGATTCACCCCTCCCCCTCTTAGTTGTCTGGACCTAATCCAATAGGAGGAGATCAAAACAAAGACACATATTGATACCATATAAGGTGGAGAGGAGACAATAAAAGATGTAGAAGAAATTGTTGAAGGCACAAGACAACTGAGAGGGGGATGAATCAGTTGTTTCAAAAACATTAACTTCTTTAAACAAAATCACATTTGCATTCACTTACATTAACTCTTTAATCTATTATGAAGATTAAACATGAAGTGCAGAATCAAGACTTAAACACAACAACATCATACACACATGAACACTAGATTTTTATGTGGAAAACCCTAAAAGGGAAATACCATGGTGAGTGTTAGCTCACAATATAATGTAATAGTTCAATTCTGAATAATAAAGAGGCTCACTTCCTTAGGACTCACTGCAAAAAGGCTCACTACCAAGGGGTGGCTCATTGCCAAAGGGATGGCTCACTGCCAGGATGGGTGTCTCACAACCATAAATTGATATAATAGCATCTACAACATGCCTAAGTTTAGTTCCATTGAAGCATAGTATATCTCTTCTTCTCTACATTTACGACACACACACTTTATCTTCACATCTTCGCACTCTCACATCACTCACATATTCAATACATATATTTATACCAATCATAAACCTTGGAACATTCATCAAGGTCGGCAATACAACTTACAACCATTGGAATTATCTCCAAGGTTGGCATACATACATAAATCAAATTAGGTCTGGGCCTAAAAAATCTTTGGGAGAAAATGAATAAAGGAAGAGCACTTCACGGCATAGATCAGACCCAAACACATCCTTACATGTTTCAACAAGCTTCCACAATATATGAATCACCTCTGCAACAAGTGTAAATAACCAAGTCGGCCAGAACTAGTGTAGACATCAAGAATACTTACATACACGCTTCCAAGAACTTAATGATAGCTTGCAGATCAAGCACACACCTTCAATACATTCTGGAGACATCCAAGAACAACATAGAATCACTTGGAAGCTGACAAATCCAATCACAACAGATCTCACTTGAGGACAACAAATATCACTTGAAGACATCACAAATTACTCACACTAAACACTGTCAAACTCTGCTAATCATTAACTTATTTTCTAGAGCACCAATTTACAAATCCTTTGGAATGAAGATAGCTAAGGACTTTATAAACTTAAGACCAGAACTACAAGACCAAAATCCAAACTGCAGAGAAATGCAAGGCAAAATGCTTTCTCCCTGTCACACTGCAAATGCTACCAGGCACAGTCTTCAAATTGGTGAATAGAAATTTTACTGCACCATGATCCAGACCACCAAATTCTAGCTTTAGTATCTTCAAACACTTCTCTAAAACATATCCAAATCTCATACTCTAGTCTTCAACATAGAGGAAATGCGGAGCAAAAACTCAAACAGTAACCTTAACATGACAACTCAATCAATCAACAAACAACAATATCAGAAGACACGGTTGGAACCAATGACAACACAAACATGTTGACATTAATGACAACACCAACTGGCACATACTTGCAACAATCTCCCCCTTTTTAATTGATGGAAACATATGATGTGAAAAACAATATGTTCCTCCATCAAGACATAACCCTACATCAAAACTCCCCCTTTCTTTTTACACATGTGAACTCTTTCTCCCCCTAAGTTTTTCACATGATCTCTCTCCCCCTTTGACATCAATGGAAAAGGGCTACACATCTCTTTCCACTGCACATACTTGCACTTGTTCTGAACTGCTTTGAATACTCCCCCTTAGGAATACACACCAAATTGTATCAACTCTTACTCATATTTTAGAGGACCTCAGGACTTTCACAAACTAACACTTCCAGAGTAACATATCTTGTCTTCTCAAAACTTCAAACTAGACTCTGCACAAATCATAGTATGGCATCTAACCATTGAACTTTCCTTCTTCTTTGGGAATATAACATCATATCATTTATCATCCTTCATGACAACTTATGATAACAATGTATATTTGATAATATAACAATGACAACACATATAGCCAATAATTTCCTTAAATCAACATTCATCTGTCTGTAACTTTTCTTCTATAGGCTCCTCCTATCATTAGTCACTGCTACCAACTTCCCCTAACAGATAGTCAGCAATAGTCTAGATAAAGCCATGTCTTCTTCAACTTACCATTCGAGAAAGCATTCTTCACATCAATTGGATATACTTTAAAAAGCTTTATGTGCTACAAATCCCAAAAACATTCTGATAGCCTCAATTCTTGCCACTGGAGCATAAGTCACCTCAAAACCTATACTTTCAACTTGTGAATAGCCTTTGCATATAGGTCTAGCTTTATTTACCACTTCTCCATTTTCTAAAAACCCACTTTGTTACAAACACATTCTTATCTGTAGGCCTAAGGACACGATCCCAGGTCTGATTCTTCTCAATCTGCATTAGTTCTTCTTCCATTGTGTTGATCCAAAACTCATCTTTACATGCTTCAGTAACTGTCTTAGGTCCAACTTTGAAAGTAAACAAAAATTTATTTGTTCATCTGCTATTCTTCTTCTTGTCAATACACCTTTGCTCTTATCACCAATGATTTGGTCTTCAGTGTGATGCTTTTGCACAAACCCTAGGGGTCTTAGGAATCCTTTCCAGAGCTTCTTCAACTTGTACTTTCTTCATCTTTTTATTCTCCACTTCTTGAAGACTCATATGATTCATATCCATTCACCTCTGAGTTCATCAAATACTTTTAATCATCATGAAACCTGCTCTATATTGGAAACAAATGTGTTCTGTCAACCTGAACTTCTGTTACTCGTTAATCTCAAGCCAATTATCAAAATCAGACAAAATTTTGCTTGTAAATGTAACCAATGATCAATAATTATATGCCATAACCACAGAGTAATATCTTCAACATCGAGTCAATGCAGACCAAATTATCAAAATATTGTAACTTGATTTTATCAGATAGATACTTAGCCAGAATTCTTATCTATAGGCCTAAGGACATGACCCAGGTCTGATTCTTCTCAATCTGCATTAGTTCTTCTTCCATTTCTTTTATCCAAAACTCATCTTTACATGCTTCAGTAACTATCTTAGGTCCAACTTTGAAAGTAAACAGAGATTTATTTGTTCATCTGTAATTCTTCTTGTCAATACACCTTTGCTCTTATCACAAATGATCTGGTCTTCAATGTGATGCTTCTGTAGAAACCCTAGGAGTCTTAGGAATCCTTTCCAGAGCTTCTTCAACCTACACTTTCTTCATCTTTTTATACTCCACTAATTGAAGACTCATATGATTCATATCCATTCACCTTTGAGTTCATCAAATACTTTTAATCATCATGAAAACTGCTTTGTATTGGAAACAACTATGTTCTGTCAACCTAAACTTCTGTTACTCATTACTCTCAAGCCAATTATCAAAATCAGACAAACTTTTGAATGTAGATATAACCAATGATCAATAATTATATGCCAGAACCATAGAGCAATAAATTCAACATCGAACCAATGTAGACCAGATTATCAAAATACTGTAACTTGATTTTATCAGATAGATACTTAGCCAGAATTCATAACCTATCTTCTTTCCTGATCAAATCTTCTTGCATAGAAGACTTCCTAATCTGCACAACTCTTCCTTTATCCTTTACAAACATAGTCTCTATCCTAACTTAAACCTTTGTTGCTAATCATTGACCTTGTCTCTTTGTGTTAAGACATCAGCACCAATCCTTTGGTAGGGGAGAAAATATTTCCAATAAGATTCCCATTCATCCAAAGCTTTAATCTCAGTTTCTGGAGGGAACATCTACACCAGATACCGATATAGGCTCATCCTTAACCTCTATTACATCCTTCTTCACCCAAATATCATTCATCTCCTTCTTGATCTCTATCAGATCAACTTTTTGTATTGGTTTCTTCCTTTCTGCCTAAATATCCTTCTTCAGGTTCTTGCTTCTATAGAACTTTTCAATATGTCCAAGCCTATTGCAATTAAAGCACACAACATTCCTCTAACTGTTGTTCCTTGGATTCATTCTGGATCTACATTGGTTAGCCTTATGTCCAAATCTATTGCATGTAAAGTAATTAACATTGAAAGATTGAGCATTCCTTTCATTATTATAGTTGTTCCTTATCTGACTTCTACATTTACTAGCTCTATGACCAAATCGCTTGCATATAAACTAGTTACCTTTGAAAGTTTGAGCATTCTTTCTATTTTTGTAACCTTTCCTTATCTTACTTCTATATTCATTAGCTTTATGACCTACTTTATTGCAAGTAAAGCACTAATTGAAAAAATGATGGAATATTTTGATTCAGTATGTTCCTACATTGAGTAACCTTATGACCAAACTTATCGCATACATTACAATAACCATTGAAAGAGGGGTACCTTTGAGCATTTTGTTGCCTGAGCGGTGGTCTTCTAGGTCTATTCCTTTGATTCTAGATCTGTTTGCCTTTGTCCTTTTTGTTCTCAACATTCATTTCTTGACTAGTTTTAGAACTTTCACCTTTCTCAAATCCCAAGCCTTATTTGTCATCAGGGCTCTTCTGACTAGAAATCATCTCGTCAAGTTTTGTAGAAATTATCTTGAACTTTTCTTCATAGCTCTTTGCCTTCTCCAAATCTGACTTCAGGTTCATAACCTCCTTTTCAAGCTTCGTACATTCTTCAAATTTGTCTTTCACCATTAGATTCAAATATTCCTCAGTCCTTACTTTTTCTTCATCTTGCACTTTCATGGATTCATTTTCTAACTTTAGTTGTTCTCTAACCTCCTTGTTTCTCTCTTTGAACTTCTTGACTTGCTCTCTTAATTTTCTGATACATTCATTTGCTTCTTTAATATTTTCCTTCAAATCCCAGTTTTCTTCTTCATATCTCTAAAGGTTTTCAACGGTAACTTTGAGTTCTGCACTCTTGATAGATATACATTCATCTTATGAAGATCCATCATACATGGAAACACTCTTCTTGTGCACCATCCTAGATCTACCTTAAGTTGTTAGACTTTCTTCCAAGGAACCAGGCTCTGATACCAATTGTTGAAGGCACAAAACAACTAAGAGGGGGTGAATCAGTTGTATCACACTTTAACTTCTTTAAACAAAGTCACATTTGCATTCACTTACTTTAACTCTTTAATCCGTTATGAAGATTAAACATGAAGTGCAGAATCAAGACTTAAACACAACATCATACACACATGAACACCAGATTTTTATGTGGAAAACCTTAAAAGGGAAAAAAACACAGTGAGTGTTAGCTCACAATATAATGTAATAAGAATTCTAAATAACAAAGATGCTCACTGCCCAAGGCTCACTACCAAGGGGTGGCTCACTGCCATAAACTAATATAATAACATCTACAACATGCCTAAGTTCAGTTCCATTGAAGCACAATATATCTCTTCTTCTCTACCTTTACGACACACACACTTTATCTTCGCACTCTCACATCACTCATTGATTCATTACATATATTTATACCAATCATCAACCTTGGAAAATTCATCAAGGTCGGCAATACAACCTATAACCATTGGAATTATCTCCAAGGTTGGCATACATACATAAATCAAATTAGGTCTAGACCTAAACAATCTTGTAGAGAAAATGAATGAAGGAAGAGCACTTCATGGCTTAGATCAGACCCAAACACATCCTTACATGTTTCAACATGCTTCCACAATCTATGAATCACCTCCACAACAATTATAAATAACCAAGTCAGCCAGAACTAGTGTAGACATCAAGAATACTTACATACATGCTTCCAAGAACTTCATTATAGCTTGCAGATCAAGTACACACCTTCAATACATTCTGTAGACATCCACAAACAATATAGAATCACCTGGAAGCTGACAAATCCAATCACAACAGATCTCACTTGAGGACAACAAATATCACTTGAAGACATATCACAAATTGCTCACACTAAACACTGTCAAACTCTGCTAATCATTAACTTATTTTCCAGAGCACCAAATTACAAATCCTTTGGAATGAAGATAGCTAAGGACTTTATAAACTTAAGTCCAGAACTGCAAGACCAAAATCCAAACTATAGAGAAATGCAGAGCAAAATACTTTCTCCCTGTCACACTGCAAATGCTACCAGGCACAGTCTTCAAACTGGTGAATAGAAATTTTACTACACAGTGATCCAGACCACCAAATTCTAGATTTAGCATCTTCAAACACTTCTCTAAAACAAATCCAAATCTCATACTCTGGTCCTCAACACAGAGGAAATGCGAAGCAAAAACTTAGCCAGTATCCTTAACATGACAACTTAATCAATCAACAAACAACAATATCAGAAGACATGGTTGGCACCAATGACAACACAAACATGTTGACATCAATGACAACACCAGTTGGCACATACTTGCAACAATCTCCCTGTTCGTCATTGATGGAAACATATGATGTGAAAAACAATATGTTCCTCCATCAAGACATAACCCTACATCAGAACTCCCCCTTTCTTTTTACACATATGAACTCTTTCTCCCCCTAAGTTTTTCACATGATCTCTCTCCCCCTTTAACATCAATGGAAAAGGGCTACACATCTCTTTCCATTTCACATACTTACACTTGTTCTTAACTACTTTGAATACTCCCCCTTAGGTATACACACCAAATTGTATCAACTCTTACTCATATTTTAGAGGACCTCAGGACTTTCACAAACTAACACTTCCGGGTTAACATATCTTGTCTTCTCAAAACTTCAAACTAGACTCTACACAAATCATAGTATGACATCTAACCGTTGAACTTTCCTTCTTTTTTTCGAACATAACATCATATCTTTTATCATCCTTCATGACAACTTATGATAACAATGTATATTTGATAATATAACAATGACAACACATGTGGCCAATAATTTCCTTAAATCAACATTCATCTGTCTGTAACTTTTCTTCTGCAGGTTCCTCATATCATTAGTCATTGCTACCAACTTCCCCTGAGAGATAGTGAGCATTAGTCTAGATAAAACAATGTCTTCTTCAACCTACCATTCAAGAAAGCATTCTTCACATCCATTGGATATACCTTAAAAAGATTTATGTGCTGCAAATCCCAAAAACATTCTAATAGCCTCAATTCTTGCCACTAGAGCATAAGTCACCTCAAAACCTATACTTTCAACTTGTGAATAGCCTTTGCATATAGGTCTAGCTTTATTTACCACTTCTCCATTTTCTAAAAACCCACTTTGTTCCATACACATTCTTATCTGCAGGCCTAAGGACACGATCCTAGGTCTGATTCTTCTCAATTTGCATTAGTTCTTCTTCCATTGCTTTGATCCAAAACTCATCTTTACATGCTTCAGTAACTGTCTTAGGTCCAACTTTGAAAGTAAACAGAGATTTATTTGTTCATCTGCAATTCTTCTTCTTGTCAATACACCTTTGCTCTTATCACCAATGATCTGGTCTTCAGTGTGATGCTTTTGCACAAACCCTAGGGGTCTTAGGAATCCTTTCCAGAGCTTCTTCAACCTACACTTTCTTCATCTTTTTATTCTCCACTTCTTGAAGACTCATATGATTCATATCCATTCACCTCTGAGTTCATCAAATACTTTTAATCATGAAAACTGCTCTGTATTGGAAACAACTATGTTCTGTCAACCCAAACTTCTGTTACTCATTACTCTCAAGCCAATTATCAAAATCAGACAAACTTTTGATTGTAAATGTAACCAATGATCAATAATTATATTCCATAACTACAGAGTAATATCTTCAACATCGAGTCAATGCAGACCAAATTATCAAAATATTGTAACTTGATTTTATCAGATAGATACTTAGCCAGAATTTATAACCTATCTTCTTTCCTGATCAAATCTACTTACATAGAAGACTTCTTAATCTACACAACTCTTCCTTTATCCTTTACAAACACTGTCTCTATCCTAACTTAAACCTTTGTTGCTAATCATTGACCTTGTCTCTTCGTGTTGAGGCATCAGCACCAATCCTTTGGCAGGGGAGAAAATATTTCCAATAAGATTCCCCTTCAGCCAAAGCTTTAATCTCAATTTTTGAAGGGAACATCTACACCAGATACCGATATAGGCCCATCCTTAACCTCTATTACATCCTTCTTTACCTAAATCTTGTTCATCTCCTTCTTGGTCTCTGTCGGATCAACTTTTTGTATTGGTTTCTTCCTTTCTGCCTGAATATCCTTCTTCAAGTTCTTGCTTCTACAAAACTTTTCAATATGTCCAGGCCTATTGCAATTATAGCACACAACATTCCTCTTACTGTTGTTCCTTCCATTCATTCTAGATCTACATTCGTTAGCCTTATGTCCAAATCTATTACATGTAAAGCAATTACCATTGAAAGATTGAGCATTCCTTTCATTATTATAGTTGTTCCTTATCTGACTTCTACATTTACTAGCTCTATGACCAAATCGCTTGCATATAAAGTAGTTATGTTTGAAAGTTTGAACATTCCTTCTATTTTTATAACCATTCCTTATCTTACTTTTGTATTCATTAGATTTATGACCTACTTTATTGCAAGTAAAGCACTAGCCAAAAAATGATGGAATATTTTGATTCAGTATGTTCCTACATTGAGTAGCCTTATGACCAAACTTATTGCATACATTACAATAACCATTGAAAGAGGGGTACCTGTTGGATTTCTTATATCTGAATCAGCAAAGGGTTTGCCAGTTCCTAAGCTCAGGTAGATTTGGCCAACAAATACAGGAGGTTGTGTGAGCTATCTCCCCTTCACTTCTGGTTCTGCCACACCAAGCGGGGTATCCTTATTGCTAAAGATTTGTCTTTGACTCACTGCCAATAGAAAGATTTAGCTTTACAATAAAGGCAGAATACTCTCATGTTTGGACCAAGAGTTGCATGATAAGTCACAAGTTTGGCAATGTTCTTGGACATATCTAACTGGTTAGGAATGAGAGTATGCAGAGGTCCTATTTCTACTCCTACAAACTAACAAGTTACAGATTTAAAATAGCTTGTTTTGATATTTTGGATGCAAGACAGGGGTTTTGGATTGTAACATCACACAAGGGCATACTAGTGCCTTATCTCAGGGCAAGGAGTCAACTAGACGTATACAAATGAATGATTTGCACTAGCATTCAAATTTCAAGGGGTTAGGACTGGTATTTGCCTTACAAACACCACCCAAGACTGAGTATTTAGCTACCTCTACTTATGAATATCCCAACTGACGTACATTCTTCTTCATACTTAACCTAAAATAGTTTAATCCACTCCTTGAATGGAAGTCACAGATCAAGCATGCAATATAGAAAGTCTATATTCTAGAAACAAAGGAACCCTTAGCAACCAGATTCAGAAGAAGCGATGCATAGAGAAATGGAGACAAACAACTAAACACATACAACAATACATTTTTCATATAAAACAACAATGAAACTGAAAATATGTGCAACATGCACTCAAATGCAACTCATAAACTCGTAAAAGAGATAGAACAGCTAAGGAAATGCTCTGTTTTGTTATTTCTCCAAAAAAATTTCCCAAGTCTCCAACTGTCTCTAAAATGAGTAACACAGTTCGCTTCTATAGAAAGAATGTGTACTCAGCATTAAGTACAATGTTATTTTAAAATTCTGCCAGATACATCGCAGCAGAAGAAGAAGGAAGAGCAGGTGAAATCAGGGAACGTACATCTGACTAGAGATTTGCCCATTAAAAATGGTAGGTGGCCTGTCATTCATCGGCCATACCACTACACTTTGCCATTAATGCCCAACCTACCGATTTTCTAGAAGTGCAGTGGTTGCATCCTTTGAAGTTTCTTTCCATTTGAAATGCAACCGTGAACACATACAAATCTCTTCCTGTTCTTGAAAGTTTGAATGATGGTCGTCGATTCTTTTCCTCCCGCCGAGATCTGCGGCTTCAATTTGATCGGGCAATCCAGTCACCAGCTTTGAAAAGTCATCGGCCAATGGAAACGTGCCACGCAGGTGTCTTTTTTCTCCTTTGATTTTTCACAGCGTGAAGATACATTTTACCTTTTTCACTCATTTTTGCCCTTTAAATCTTTGCATTTGCGTAAATATACATACAACGTGCGGACCTCAAATGGTTATTAACCATATTGGAACTTTGCAACAAGTCCGGCTTGTATCTCTTCTTCTTTGTATTTCAGCATATACAATGCACTTAACATACAAACTACGAACCCCACCTTTGAGTTTGCCCATTTACATTTTCCAGTCGGGTCCACTTTGTATATCCTCCCTTGTATCTTTGCCTTGTATATTGCATATACAACTGCGAATATACAATCAAAACATACATACAATCAGACTTCTGCCTTTATCAACTAGAATGTATATTCATTTTAGGTTTGGGCTTTACATCTCAAGATTGCATATTCCCTTGTATGTTTGATTGCATGTGCAAACATACAATTGTATATATACAATTGGTGGACCCCACCCTTTCGTTCTTGCCTTGCATGTATCTTTTGTATCTTCATCATCCCGTCGGAGAAACCTTGGACTTGGCCGCCAATAGACAAAGCTTCACCGATGATACTTTGTATGTATGCCCCTTGTATCTTTTCCATTGTATATTGACCTTGCATATCTGCCTTGTATATTCAAACATACAAACTCATTGGCCTATCAGCGGGACCACATAATGAGACGCCGATGTGCATTGTCTCAGTGATATGACTTTTCTTTCCTCCCTTTGTATCATTACTTTGTATATTGCATCGGCCACATACAAACCTATATGCATACAAAGACACATACAACCATTTTACTGCTTTCACAAGCCAGTTGTAATTTCCTCTCGGGTCCGGCCTTGTACATTTGCATCTACACATTAGATACAAATGGCAACATACAACAATGCATACAACTGTGGACCCCACTGTCAATTAAGGATTTTTGAACTTAACATTTTTTCATGATAGGAAAAGGAGGTAACACAAGGAAAAGGGGGTTGGTCATTCAACGAGCTAAAGGCTTAAGTTACAACTTAAACGACTGGGAACCCGCTACAGGAGGTCAACGACAAAATAGAAGATACAATAAAGGAGGCTGAGGAGAAATAAAACCTAAGGCATTTAAGAAATTGAGGGAATAAAAATATAGGCTTGCAGAGTCGACTCAAAACCCTAAACCTAGGTGGGCACCACTAGTACCTTTGAGCATTTGGTTGCCTGAGCGGTGGTGTTCTAGGTCTATTTCTTTGATTCTAGATTTGTTTGCCTTTGTCCTTTTTGTTCTCAACATTCATTTCTTGAGCAGTTTGAGAACTTTCACCTTTCTCAAATCCCAAGCCTTATTTATCATCAGGGCTCTTTTGACTGGCAATCATCTCGTCAAGTTTTGTGGAACTTATCTTGAACTTTTCTTCATAGCTCTTTGCCTTCTCCAAATCTAACTTCAAGTTCATAACCTCCTTTTGAAGCTTTGTACATTCTTCAAATTTGTCTTTCACCATTAGATTCAGATATTCCTCAGTCGTTGCTTTTTCTTCATCTTGCACTTTCATGGATTCATTTTCTAACTTTAGTTGTTCTCTAACCTCCTTGTTTCTATCTTTGAACTTCTTGACTTGCTCTCTTAATTTTCTGATACATTCATTTGCTTCTTTAATATTTTCCTTCAAATCCTAGTTTTCTTCTTCAGATCTCTAAAGGTATTCAAGGGCAACTTTGAGTTCTTCACTCCTGATAGATATACATTCATCTTATGAAGATCCATCATATAGGGAAACACTCTTCTTGTGCACCATCCTAGATCTACCTTAAGTTGTTAGGCTTTCTTCCAATGAACCAGGCTCTGATACCAATTGTTAAAGGCACGAGAAAACTAAGAGAGGGGGTGAATCAGTTGTATCAAAAACTTTAACTTCTTTAAACAAAATCAAATTTGCATTCACTTACTTTAACTCTTTAATCTGTTATGAAGATTAAACATGAAGTGCAGAATCAAGACTTAAACACAACATCATACACACATGAACAACAGATTTTTATGTGGAAAACCCTAAAAGGGAAAAAACACAGTGAGTGTTAGCTCACACTATAATGTAATAACAATTCTAAATAACAAAGAGGCTCACTACGCAGGGCACACTTCAAAAAGGCTCACTGCCAAGGGGTGGCTCACTGCCATAAACTAATATAATAGCATCTACAACATGCCTAAGTTCAATTCCATTGAAGCACAGTATATCTCTTCTTCTCTACCTTTACGACACACACACGTTATCTTCGCATCTTCGTACTCTCACATCACTCACTAATTCATTACATATATTTATACCAATCATCAACCTTGCAACATTCATCAAGGTCGGCAATACAACTTACAACCATTGGAATTATCTCCAAGGTCGGCATACATACATAAATCAAATTAGGTCTGGACCTAAACAATCTTGCGGAGAAAATGAATGAAGGAAGAGCACTTCATAGCTTAGATTGGACCCAAACACATCCTTACATGCTTCAACACACTTCCACAATCTATGAATCACCTCTGCAACAAGTGTAAATAACCAAGTCGGCCAGAACTAGTGTAGACATCAAGAATACTGACATACACACTTCCAAGAACTTCATTATAGCTTGCAGATCAAGCACACACCTTCAATACATTCTAGAGACATCCATGAACAACATAAAATCACCTGGAAGCTGACAAATTCAATCACAATAGATCTCACTTGAGGACAACAAATATCACTTGAAGACATATCACAAATTGCTCACAACAAACACTGTCGAACTCTGGTAATCATTAACTTATTTTCTAGAGCACCAAATTACAAATACTTTGGAATGAAGATAGATAAGGACTTTATAAACTTAAGTCCAGAACTACAAGACCAAAATCCAAACTGTAGAGAAATGCAGAGCAAAATACTTTCTCCCTATCACACTGCAAATGCTACCAGGCACAGTCTTCAAATAGATGAATAGAACTTTTACTGCACAGTGATCCAGACCACCAAATTCTAGATTTAACATCTTCAAACACTTCTCTAAAAAATATCCAAATCTCATACTCTGGTCTTCAACACAGAGGAAATGTGCAGCAAAAACTCAAACAGTATCCTTAACATGACAACTCAATCAATCAACAAATGACAATATCAGAAGGCATGGTTGGCACCAATGACAACACAAACATGTTGACATCAATGACAACACCAGTTGGCACATACTTGCAACAACCTCCCCCTTTGTCATTGATGGAAACATATGATGTGAAAAACAATATGTTCCTCCATCAAGACATAACCCTACATCAAAACTCCCCCTTTCTTTTTACACATATGAACTCTTTCTCCCCCTAAGTTTTTCACATGATCTCTCTCCCCCTTTGACATCAATGGAAAAGGGCTACACATCTCTTTCCACTGCACATACTTGCACTTGTTCTTTACTGCTTTGAATACTCCCCCTTAGGAATACACACCAAATTGTATCAACTCCTACTCATATTTTAGAGGACCTCAGGACTTTCACAAACTAACACTTCCAAAGTAACATATCTTGTCTTCTAAAAACTTCAAACTAGAATCTATACAAATCATAGTATGACATCTAACCATTGAACTTTCCTTCTTTGGGAACATAACATCATATCTTTTATCATCCTTCATGACAACTTATGATAACAATGTATATTTGATAATATAACAATGACAACACATATAGCCAATAATTTCCTTAAATCAACATTCATCTATCTGTAACTTTTCTTCTATAGCCTCCTCCTATCATTAGTCACTGCTACCAACTTCTCCTGAGAGATAGTCAGCATTAGTCTAGATAAAACAATGTCTTCTTCAACTTGCCATTTGAGAAAGCATTCTTCACATCCATTGGATATACTTTCAAAAGATTTATGTGCTACAAATCCCAGAAACATTCTAATAGCCTCAATTCTTGCCACTGGAGCATAAGCCACCTCAAAACCTATACTTTCAACTTGTGAATAGCCTTTGCATATAGGTCTATCTTTATTTACCACTTCTCCATTTTCTAAAAACCCACTTTGTTCCAAACACATTCTTATCTGCAGGCCTAAGGACACGATCTCAGGTCTAATTCTTCTCAATCTGCATTAGTTCTTCTTCCATTGCTTTGATCCAAAACTCATCTTTAAATGCTTCAGTAACTGTTTTAGGTCCAAATTTGAAAGTAAACAGAGATTTATTTGTTCATCTACAATTCTTCTTCTTGTTAATACACCTTTGCTCTTATCACCAATGATCCGGTCTTCAATGTGATGCTTCTGCACAAACCCTAGGGGTCTTAGGAATCCTTTCTAGAGCTTCTTCAACCTGCATTTTCTTCATCTTTTTTTCCTCCACTACTTGAAGACTCATATGATTCATATCCATTCACCTCTGAGTTCATCAAATACTTTTAATCATCATGAAAATTGCTCTATATTGGAAACAATTGTGTTCTGTCAACCTGAACTTCTGTTACTCATTACTCTCAAGCCAATTATCAAAATCAGACAAACTTTTGAATGTAGATGTAACCAATGATCAATAATTATATGCTAGAACCACAGAGCAATATCTTCAACATCGAACCAATGCAGACCAAATTATCCAAATACTGTAACTTGATTTTATCAGATAGCTACTTAGCCAGAATTCATAACCTGTCTTCTTTCCTGATCAAATCTTCTTGCATAGAATACTTCTTAATCTGCACAACTCTTCCTTTATCCTTTACAAACACAGTTTCTATCCTAACTTAAACCTTTTTTGCTAATCATTGACCATGTCTCTTCGTGTTGAGGCATCAGCACCAATCCTTTGGCAGGGGAGAAAATATTTCCAATAAGATTCCCCTTCAGCCAAAGCTTTAATCTCAGTTTCTAAAGGGAACATCTACACCAGATACCGATATAGGCTCATCCTTAACCTCTATTACATCCTTCTTCACCCAAATCTCATTCATCTCCTTCTTGGTCTCTACCTGATCAACTTTTTGTATTGATTTCTTCCTTTCTACCTGAATATCCTTCTTCAGGTTCTTGCTTCTACAGAACTTTTCAATATGTCCAGGCCTATTGCAATTATAGCACACAACATTCCTCTGACTTTTGTTCCTTCCATTCATTCTGGATCTACATTGGTTAGTCTTATGTCCAAATCTATTGCATGTAAATCAATTACCATTGAAAGATTGAGCATTCCTTTCATTATTATAGTTGTTCCTTATCTGACTTCTTCATTTACTAGCTTTATGACCAAATCGCTTGCATATAAAGTAGTTACCTTTGAAAGTTTGAGCATTCCTTCTATTTTTGTAACCATTCCTTATCTTACTTATGTATTCATTAGCTTTATGACCTACTTTATTGCAAGTAAAGCACTAACTGAAAAATGATGGAATATTTTGATTCACTCTATTCCTACATTGAGTAGCCTTATGACCAAACTTATTGCATACATTACAATAACCATTGAAAGAGGGGTACCTTTGAGCATTTGGTTGCTTGAGCGGTGGTCTTCTAGGTCTATTCCTTTAATTATGGATCTGTTTGCCTTTGTCCTTTTTGTTCTCAACATTCGTTTCTTGACTAGTTTTAGAACTTTCACCTTTCTCAAATCCCAAGCTTTATTTGTCATCAAGGCTCTTCTGACTGGCAATCATCTCATCAAGTTTTTTGGAACATATCTTGAAATTTTCTTAATAGCTCTTTGCCTTCTCCAAATCTGACTTCAGGTTCATAACCTCCTTTTCAAGCTTTGTACATTCTTCAAATTTGTCTTTCACCATTAGATTCAGATATTCCTCAGTCCTTGCTTTTTCTTCATCTTGCACTTTCATGGATTCATTTTCTAAATTTAGTTGTTCTCTAACCTCCTTGTTTCTCTCTTTGAACTTCTTGATTTGCTCTCTTAATTTTCTGATACATTCATTTGCTTCTTTAATATTTTCCTTCAAATCCCAGTTTTCTTCTTTAGATCTCTAAAGGTCTTCAAGGGAAACTTTGAGTTCTTAACTGCGGATAGATATACATTCATCTTATGAAGATCTATCATATAGGGAAACACTCTTCTTGTGCACCATCCTAGATCTACCTTAAGTTGTTAGGCTTTCTTCCAAGGAACCAGGCTCTGATACCAATTGTTGAAGGCACAAGACAACTAAGAGAGGGTGAGTCATTTGTATCAAAAACTTTAACTTATTTAAACAAAATCACATTTGCATTCACTTACTTTAACTCTTTAATCTGTTATGAAGATTAAACATGAAGTGTAGAATCAAGACTTAAACACAACAACATCATACACACATGAACACCAAATTATTATGTGGAAAACCCTAAAAGGGAAAAAACACGGTGAGTGTAGCTCACAATATAATGTAATAACAATTCTGAATAACAAAGAGGCTCACTACCCAGGGCTAACTGCAAAAAGGCTCACTGCTGAGGGGTGGCTCACTGCCAAAGGGGTGGCTCACTTTTAGGATGGGTGGCTCACTTCCATGAACTAATATAATAGCATCTACAACATGCCCAGTGTTTAATTCCATTGAAGCGCAATATATCTCTTCTTCTCTGCCTTTACGACACACACACACAATTTATCTTTGCATCTTTACACACTCTCACATTACTCATAGGTTCATTACATATATTTATATCAATCATCAATCTTGGAACATTCATCAAGGTCAGTAATACAACTTACAACCATTAGAACTATCTCCAAGGTCGGCATACATACATAAATCAAATTAGATCTTGACCTAAACAGTCTTGTGGAGCAAATGAATGAAGGAAGAGCACTTCACGGCTTAGTTTCAGCCCAAACACATCCTTACATGCTTCAACATGCTTCCACAATCCACAAATCACCTCCACAACAAGTGTAAATAAGCAAGTCGGCCAGAACTAGTGCAGACATCAAGAATACTTAGATACATGCTTCCAAGAGCTTAATTATAGCTTGTGGATCAAGTACATGCCTTCAATACATTCTAGAGACATCCACGAACAACATAGAATCACTTGGAAGCTGACAAATCCAACTGCAACAGATCTCACTTGAAGATAACAAATATCACTTGAAGACATATCACAGATTGCTCACAACAAACACTGTCAAACTCTACTAATCAGTAACTTGCTTTTCGGAGCACCAAATCACAAATCCTTTAGAATAATGATAGCTAAGGAATTTATAAACTTAAGTCCATAACCGCAAGACCAAAATCCAAACTGCAGAGAAATGTAGAGAAAAATACCTTCTCCCTATCACACTGCAAATGTTGTCAGGCATAGTCTTCAAACTGGTGAATAGAACTTTTGCTGCACAATTATCCGAACCACCAAATTCTAGATTTAGCATCTTCAAACACTTCTCTAAAACATATCCAAATCTCATACTATGGTCTTCAACATAGAGGAAATGTGGAGCAAAAACTCAGATAGTGTCCTTAACATGACAACTCAATCAATCAACAAACAACAATATCAGAAGACATAGTTGGCACAATGACAACACAAACATGTTGACATCAATGACAACACCAGTTGTCACATACTTGCAACATAAATTAAGGGAGAAGAGCAATAGAAGGAAACACCACAAAGAGAAGAGGAGATAAAACAAGATAAGGGAAACGAGTGGCAAGGGAAGGTAGTACACAACAAGCATCAATAGGGTAGATTCTAATTCCTCTGCAATATCTTCTCGATTGGATCCTATGTAGAAGATCAAAGAGTTATTGGCCCAATAAAAGCAACTTCAGTTTATGATCACTCTACCATTATTCAAACCATCAACTTCAAAGACTCAAGTGAAAATATTACAAGTTTCTCCTATTTAGAAGTTCCAAATAGGGATATCCTACATAACCCTACAAGGTAGGATATACTGAAACGTGTATAGATAGTAGAATCTCTTGAATAATCCCTCACTACATGACAAACAAATCTTCCATAGATAAGTAGGGATACCATAGTACCACTAGATCAACAATTATGATAGATGATAAGTGGGATAATAATAGATTTCCAAAACCAAAGCCTATAAAGGGATATAATTAAATAGGAATTGATAGTGGAGAAGAAACAACTAGAAGATATGAGGAATAAATACACTACCACACAAGCTAGGATGGAGGTTAAGGTGAACAATATGCAAGGAATCTGCAATAATGTAAATACTTTGTACCAATTTTTCTTAGGTTGGCCAATGTCCACAAAAACACTTAGGATTTACATGGAGAACCTTAAAATTTAGATAATGCAATCTTCAACAACCTATGATACAATAAAGGACTTGGATCGAAACCTCTAAGTGCACATATACAACTTGCACAATCAATACCATCAATTTCATAATCAAAGAGAAAACTTAATGTCCCAAATCAAACAATTGAGAGAAGTGGTGTATCTACAATTAGCAAACATAACAATGCTATTGGTAGAAGCAATGAAAGTTACGAACCCTATTGAAATTCTAGGGTCCATGATAGAAGGTGATTCCACATTAATAAAAATCAATGGATAAATTCAACTACTATAATAGGCCATAGCTCAATGGGACAACACCTATACCAAGCTAAGAGGCATATATAAGAATATCCTACCATGAGGGAAAAAGGATAATTTTTGACAACTACAATAAACATTTTAGAGAATAATTGTATGACAAATTAGTTTTTGAAGACTAGAAAATAAAGCCAGCATGTCTTGAGGACAAGACATAGGTTCAACCAAGGGATGATGTTGGCAAGATAGAGCTACACATCATAATAAGAAAAATTAACAAGGCTAGAGTCACCACAAGTCAAATGAGGCACTTATAGTTGACCTTTGATAGAAACTAAGGGTCACAAAAAGGAAGAGAGGCACATCCCTATATGTAATAATATGTATACATAAACCACAAGGTGAAATATAGAGAAAAAGATGCAAGAAAGAAGATATAGGATATAAGAGAAGAGAGAAGAAAGAAGAGAGAAGCGAGAATAAGAGATTGATATTATATGTAAGAAGGTTATGAAGGAGAGATGAACATGTATTGAGATACTGATGTTAATATACTTCAAGTATAGATAATAAGTGTATGATGGTTTATACTAGCTATTAGGTGAATGTGATGAATGGTTAAGTGTGCGTATTTTGATTTATTTGCTTTGTATTCCAATGCAATCCACCTCATTGATTCTAATCTTCCTAGATTACCTCTTTGCACCAGGGTATATAAACTACAACTATGAAGATCACAAACATAGATCTTTGGTCCTTACTCCTCTTGCTAACATGAATCACAAAAGATGAAAGGCCATAAGCTTAATTACCCTATCCATGATCTAGAATTGATCTCTATTATCCATGTGTTGTTGCACTGGAGACATTTTTTGTTGGGCCATCAATTCAAGTTGTGTACGACTCATTGTAGCCTTCAATACATTTTTATTTATCTAAATTTAAATGTGTCAGCCTCAATGGATGGAATTTCTTTACAAGCTCATTATTTTTTTAAAGAATATATAATGCAAAAAAAGCCTTTTGCACCTGTCATTTCTACCAATAGGGCACTTTCAACCATAGTAAATTGTATCTGAAGGTGATTTTTAATAGTCAAACTTTAGTTCGATAGCGACCCAAAGGATGACCTTCAATGACATCAAGGAGCTCCACCAACTTGCCAATTGTTTTTCGTTAAAAGTGTCCACATAGCTTGTCTTATTTAGCAAGGTCATACTGTTGCATTTTTTACTAGGTATTCTTCATTTACCCTTGTTAAATTTTTAGTTTTTGATTTCAATGTTTGTTTCCAAAATTATAAATATGGAAATTCAATATTTTTTTATCAAAAATTTTAAACCCTTTATGTGAATGTACAAACCCGAAAATATCATTTTGACCCTGTTATGTTAATTTTCAAACCCTAATACATCATTTTGAAACCCTAAAACGTGAAAACTAAAACCCTAAGCGTCTATTTTGGAACCCTAAAACACTTATTTGAAACCCTAAATTTTGGAACCCTAAAATGTTTGCACTATGAAGGATTGAATCTATGGATTAGGGTTAGATCTGCATCTATGAAAATGTTTGCACTTGTAGAAATGATTTGATAATCTACACACCTTTACTTTTAAATTCACTTGATTCACCTGATCTACTTCCTCTACCATTTTTTGCTATCTAAAACTAATAATATTTTAAAATACCTTGAAAGGATTGGCATGGTGTCACAAGGGGACATATTATCCTAGGTCAACCCTAGAAGAATTAGGTAAATGATAAGGGAAATATTTTGAAATGGTGATAACTTAGGTTTATCTATCTTAAACCCTTATCTTTCTTCCTAAAGTTGGATAGAGCATGCAAATTCTATTCCTACTTAAGGCATTTTTCAAATACCTTAGTCATGGTTTTAGGACTATACATAGGAAAACCATTTCTCCAATTTACGTATGCAAACCCAAGATAAATTTGTGAATCCCAAATATTTCATCTTTTTGATACTACAACACATATTCTAAAAACTAGACAAACTTTTTCAAATATTGATTAATCATCATATCTCCCTGTCTCAAGTTCTAGAATTTCATCATCTTTTGGTCATAGAATAATTGGGACAACTAACACCTCCAAAATAGGGTAATGGATAGGTCCCACATGGTTTTTTTATATGCAAGACCTTGTTCTCCCTTCAAGTTCTCCCACCATGCATCCTTCTCACTAGTAAGCTAAGAGGCTTCTCATTAAGCCTTCTAGGCCTCTTAATAATTTTGGAGCTCAAATTACTCAATTCCACTAGACTTGTGTAATGCACATAGATGATGAGATTTTTTTATTGGAAAGTTTAGATTTTAGCTATGCTATAGATCTTTAAAATTGTTTGGTTCATCCTACTTGATTTATACTTCATTTCCTAATTTATCTTGTTCTTTCATTGAGTACTTCTCTATTGAACTAGTTCACATAAATGTAGTGTGGACTTAGCAATGGTCTATAATAGTGATTTATCATGGAATCCTTACATTTTATTAAATGTAATTCTCATCATACATGGGGGTATTATAAACATAAAGGCATTGCATTCCAACATAAAATTCAAGAATTTATATACAAAGGGAAGATACATATTGAGGTCACACATAACATAAAAGAGAGACAATCTAATTTGAGAAAAAAATCATTTGGACCTAGATATCACTCTTACATTTCCTCAATTTATCTTTCTATACACTTAATATCCTTTTTCCACACTTGGGAACCATGTTTAAATTTTTTTAACACTTTATTATCTTAGGATTGATCTTTGATCTTTTGTTTTCATATTATCTTCTCTTGTCTACTCACTCTTGCTTTTTCATCTCTTGCTTTCATGACCCTTTACCTCTTATAACTTAATCTGTCATGATCTCTAGTCCTTGTGATTATTTTATTCACTTATGTTCCTACATGGTTTGATCTATCTTCTTACAATATTCTCTTAAATATATTCCCAATTTGATTAATCTAGGTTCTTAGATAATTGTCTTATTTTAATAGTATTCAATCTAGCTATTTTGACCACATTATATATAATCCATTACATAGTATCCTTCTATCATGGTCATATTTTTTATGGTTTATCATTATTATATCTATCTACATTGGACATTATGTCTATGATCTCATCTTTTACCAATTTAACTTGATTATCATTGATCTTACATGTCTACTTTGACCTAACATTTCTATATCATGTCATATGATCATTGATCTCACATTGTTAATATATCATCTAACATTGCTATTTGATCAAAAAATTCTACATATTAATTTTACATCATGATCTTGTACATTACTATATCTTATGTCTTATCATCTCAGAAATGGATGAGTCATATATATTTTGTTCTATGATCTCACACTACTACATCTTATATCTTATGATCTCATATTTCCATATATCTACTTTATAGAGTACACATGCTATATTACATTATCATAAATTGATACTTTCTATTAATTTTTATTGTGATATCATTCCTTGATCAGGTATGTCCACATTGTGGACCATCATGTTATTCCCTCCCATCAATTTGTACTTACATTGTCATATCTTATGATTGACTCTATTTGGCTTGAGATTATATTGTCATATCATATGCTTTTACTGTGCAAATGTAACTTATTATATCACTTTAACCCTATCTTGATCTTCTACATTATACTTACACAATCACATATTTTGATTCTATATAGGGGGCATCATACTTTTATTTCATGTAATAATAATCTGTATTGTCATACTTGATTAATACCTAAATCTAAGTCACTTATCTTATGATACTAAGTTTGCTATATTTTGGGACTTTTTCCACTATTGAGCTTTATTTCTATTAATTCTATTGATATTGTTAGGCTTGATGCCATTGTTGGCTTTCATGCCACTATCAGGCCTACATGTGCCAATATTTTTAGCTTCATGCCACTAATCCTACCTTATGCATTCTCGTGCTCATGGATGCTACATTGGGACATTTATCATACTTTCATGGGTTTTTTAGCAATAGTATCAATAAATAGGGCACATAGATCAAATTTTAAAAAAAATTGTCTTTCACTTGTTTGTATGATAATTTGGTCACATAGTATTGTCGACAACTCTCATTATAATCCACCCATTTGTTGATTGGGCTTGTCACAAAATCAATGTGAGAAATAATCGACTCTAGGAATGTAGCAATGGATCTCCGATGAGGATTGGTTGCATTTAGATGTTTTAATGTTTCAATTAAGATTTTAAGTTGTCTTTTGTTCTCCTCAATTTACCCTAAATAGTTTGCTTGTGTCTCACAAGGATGCCTAGGAATTGAAGGAGTTTGATGAGGGTTTTTTTGTGCCTCCTCCTCAATTGGAATCTCGCCATCCCCTCTATTTGGTGGATTAGGGTTTGGGGGTGTTTCATGGGATTCATTGGCTGAAAATTAAAAATAAAAATTCAATCAAAACATTGGAAAATAAATGTTTCATTTTCACATTTAAAAAACATGGAAACCTTACCTTGTTCAACTTGTTGACTCAATCGAGCTCATGCATGACATCCTAGAGTGTGTGAATGTCGCGATGACATCATCTTTGAGTGGCTTATCCAATTTCTTCAAAATGCAGTCACACAATAGTCCTACTTGTGTTTTCTTCTCTTTAAGGAATGATAGACTGAAATGAAAACGTGGACCTATTTTTTTCTTTTATGTCTAGAAAGATAAAATGCAAGCACATTACAATGTGCTCATGTTTAGGCTTAATAATTATCATGTTATAATGTGAGTGTGTTATAATGCGCTCATGTTTTGTCTTGTTTAGACCAAAAAGTGGTTTTAGCCACTTTTTGGTTCCCCATCTTTTTGCACATGCCCATTTCTAACCATATAATTTTTTCTGCAATTCAAATACATTAAGGTTTTGGTTTTGAATTACTTTTGATACTTGTCTTCACTTTTTATGCCAAAAACCTATGTATAGTTTTTTTTGTATCACTTTTTATCCACTCATCAAAATTTGAAACAAATTATATTTTTATATTCTAGACTCCTTTTTATATACATTGAAAAAAATGATTTTTGATTGGTTTTCTTAAAATTGAGGGAGCACACTCAATTTTTTATTTTTAAGATGTGTTCACTTTGAAAATTAGTAAAACATCATATAATAATTTCAAAAACTAGTAGAAAGATCTAGCATAACCTATGTAATATTAGTTAATTTTCCATCAAAGGGATTTATGAAATACTAAAAACAATTCAAGATTTTAGGGGGAACACACTTGATCCTATGTTATATTTTTCTAAAAAAAATAGCACCACCCTATGTTCTCCCCTACTTGAGCCTCTTAATCTCCTCCATTTTAAAAAAAAATAGTAGTTTAGAAACTAACTTTTAAACTAAACTTGTTCTTGTCAAATCCTAAAATTTTGAACACGGGTATCTTGAATTATTTTTCGAAGATTAGTTTTTGTTGATTGCAAAAAAGATGGCCACTTTTGACTCCTTTTGTCCCCCATTTCTATGTGCCAAACTTGACATTGAAATCAACATTTTGAACTAAATCTTCACTTTCTGACACCTATAGCTGCTAAACCATTAGGAATTTGAAGATGATGTGAACTAGTGATTTGTGAGATTTTTTTGTAGATTCTAAATATATTTTCCTTAAAAAAATTGGAGTTAAATTGTAAAAAAATTTGTGTCTCATTTGATAACTAGTTTTTAATAGTAAACAACATTTTTTTAAAGTGATGTGTATTCTGTAGCACATAACTTTTTTTCTACAAAGGATAACATTCTGATTCTTTTAAATTTAGATTGGTAACACCAATATATTGGGCATGCATTTGGTTTCATAATGTTTTGTTGAATATTTTTTTTAATTAAGTTTTGAAGTCAAACCAAATATAATTTAGACATAGGCGTATTCTGTAAAACATAACATTTTCTGTATGTATCAAAATTTATTTTTTCTTTTTTTGTTGAAACAAAGACATCAATACCTAGGGCATAGATATTTTTAAGAATTTGTTTTCACTAATTTACTAATTTTCCATGTGTGTAGAACAAATAACCTAATGTTCAGTGAAAAACCTACATTCACAAGAAATAAAAAATAAATATAATAATCAAATTAAATATATTTAAAATTATACTTTTTGGGAAGCTTATAATAAGGACTACATATTTACAAAACATAAATTTTAAATGAATTCATTTGATCCCCCAAAAGGTAAATCAAAAGTGGTTTTTTATCAGCATTTTGATAGGTGTAGAGGAGACTCCATTATAGGTATGGTTTCAAACTAGCGGGGTTCTATCCAAAGGGGTTTGAATCTAAGGGGGTTTGATCAAACCCTCTTCAATTAAAATCCTTTAAATGGAACTTTCAAGGCTTAAATCGTTATATTTTCTAAAAATATGTGATTTCAGCAAAAATTAGGAAGTCCCAGAAAGTGTAACCCATTGTTGTGGCAGCACCATGCACTTACCTAGAATATAAACCCTAAACTTAAAACCCTATTTATTATATAAACTAGGTAAACCCTAAATAGTAAACTCTAAACTATAAGTTCACTAAACCCTAAATCATAAACCATAGGCTATAAACTCTAGAAACTCCAAATATTAAACCATAAGTTACTCTCATTTTTAAATCTTAATCTATAAATTATAAATTGTGAATCATAAAAATTGAATGCTAAATCCCAAACTTTGTTTATGATATTTACTATAAACCCTAAATCATAAATAGTAAACCCTAAAGCATATACTTCAAGATCCATAAAAGTTGTGAATATTAAACCTCTAAACACTAACCGTAAATTATGAACCCTAAACACTAAAGTGTAAACCTTCAATTATATAAACCCTAAATTATAAATAAGTTGAACTATTTAAAAAACCCTAAAACATAGATTGTAGGTAAACCATATATACCATAGACCATAAACCCTAGGGGATTCACTTAATAAACTAGTGGCATAGCATGTGCATTTGTAGGGTACTAATAAACACTTCAAAATTTATTTCTACCTATCAAATTTATGTTTTTGATACCCCCTTCTACATACACTAGTATAATTAAAATACCTCCCTAGTCACCAAGTATCCCACGTACCTATTTTTTGTTACATTTTTATCTCATTATTTCTACCTTATCAACCAAGGGCACAACCCACACCTACATGTAACTCAAAACTAGTTTTAATTGGCATTCCATACAATATAGCCTTGGCACAATAAATCTAAATGAGCTATGACAAATATGTCATTCTACAAAAAAACAGTTTAAAAGCACTTATACACTTCACTCCCAAACCCTTTCCACACCAACTCTAACAATGAATCCTCCTAATAAAAAATATCTTAATTATAGTATACATGTTAATCTAAATTATAATGGAAGGGTTTTAGAGATGCTTGATGATTCTTCTAAGTAGGGTTGTGGCATTACCAAAAGGTGTCCAATAATTAGTTTTAAGAAACTTGGGTAGGATTTTACTAAATCTACATAGATTTGTGTGACCATTATTTCCTTTGTTAACTACAATAAATTTGGGATTAAGTAGGCATCCTTTGGATTACGAAGCTTTGACATAATACAATATTATGTGGTGTATAAAAATGATAGCTTCACAATGTTGGCAAGACCAACATAATGAATAAAATTTCCTTTGATTGACCTATGCAATGTGATCTTTATAGGATTTGAAATGTTACTTATAAACACCCTATCCCACATCTAAGCATGCTTCTCAACCCCTAATACCTACCTATATCACATTAACTAAATTATTTCCTTCTCCCTAATACTAAAGTGAGATATTAGGTCACATTTTGGCTATATAAAAACCCTTAATATGCATGCACATGATAAGGTATTGCTTTAGAGGTGAATCCCCTAAGCCATAAACCCTCAACTCCAAATGTTAATTTATCATAACTTACATAGGTTCAACTATATAAAGGTCCTAAATCATAAACATATGTGAACTATAAACCCTAAACCCTAAACCATAAATGGTTTTACTATAAGCCTTCAATGGGTGAATATTGATTTCCCTAAACCCTAAACCATAAATTATAAATTACAGATCGTAAATCTTGAACCTTGAATCCTCAACTCTAAACCCTAAAGACCAAACTCTAAAAATAAATTAATAATAAAACCTTAAATATTAGACTATAAACCCCAAACCCTGTATCATAAACCTTAAACTATAAACCCTTAATTTTAAACACTAAAACGCAAACTCTAAATCCCGAACGCTAAATACATTAATAATAAATTTAAATATTTTTCCTTGTTAATCCTACCTTTCGATATATCTATATCTTGAGTAATCCAAAATGTCTAATACATAGTCCACCTCTTTATATATACCCAAAGGTATGTGAAAGAGTATTGGTATGGAAGAGAAATTCTCTCAATATACCAAACCTTCTGATATACCTTGTGGTATGTGGAAATAGAGCTATATGTAAGACCAAAGTTTTACAAGAGAGTAGAGTGACACCAAGAGAGATAGTACTAAAAGGTCTCAGGTATTTCTAAGACTTAGGTATTGGAGTAGTAGCACCCCTCACTTCACTAGACCCTTTATGGAGAATTTAGCTTAGCCAATAATGATAAATCATCAAAAGAAGAAAAATGATAGAGAATAAATCACTGAGGTAAAAGTCTAGAAGAAGAAGAGGGAGAAGAATGTCAAGAAAAAATAATTGTAAAGAAAAAGTTTATGCAGTCTCCTTATCACTTTGATCTCTGTAGCCCTCAAATATCCTTCTTGAGCATCACTTTCCAAGATACGAGAAGTTAATCTTGTGTTGTGCTTGGTGCACTATACAGGGGGCTTAAAAAGAGGTGGGAAGAAGAAGAGGGAGAATAATGTCAAGAAAAAATAATTGAAAAGAAAAAGTTTATGTAGTCTCCTTATCACTTTGATCTTTGTAGCCCTCAAATATCCTTCTTGAGCATCACTTTCCAAGATACGAGAAGTTAATCTTGTGTATAGGGGGCTTAAAAAGAGGTGGGTTAAAAAACAAAAACCATGTGTATCAAGGACCGCATGTTAGAATGTATCTAAAAAATAAATAAAAATGCATATAAAACAAAAAATTAACTACCTAAACAATAATTAAAACTAAAAAATATTAGAAAAGAAAATATAATTGATTATGTATGTAAATTAGATTGAACTTTAAATTAAATTATGGCATATAATTACATAAGATTGAACTTCTAATTAAATTAAATTAAAAGTTCAATCTAATTTACATAAATAATCAAGTCTATTTTCTTTTCTAATATAAGAATAGAATTACATAAAACAACTAAATTATCAAGTAAAGAACTTAGATGGCATACCTTATTTTACACTCCAATATTTAGATTTCTTTATACATTCAATTCAATTTCTTTTTCTTTAGGATGTGATTGTTGAGTTTTATTTTATCTAATCCTTTTGTTTCCCATCAATAGCTCTTTCAATTGCCACTCTCTTTCTCCAAGGTGTAGTTTTAATTTTTATGTGAGTACAAATGAGACACTACTATTGGTTTTATGGAAGTAAACTATGGGTTCAATGTAGTGAGGCTTGAAGTGGCTTAGATTGAAGCCACTTAGATTCAACATGTGCACTTATGTGGCATCCCTACAATAGCTTCTTCCCCTCCTATCCACATGTCACAGTTTTAGATGACACAACATGCCATTTTGTATCATATGCACAAGGGTCAAATGAAGTCGCCTGAAGACAATATTTATAGGTACATAGCACTCATAGTTAGCTTTCCAAAAATGTTTAATATCTAATTATTACAGAATAAATAGTGCATACCATAGGTTATTAGATAATGAATAATAAATTAACATAATAGTGTTAATTTATTAGTAGGTGTTAGTTAAGATATTAGTTATTAGTTTGTTTTTAGTTAATTTGGGTAGTTGTAGGTTGTATGGCTATATAAAGCCATAGAATGTAATCATTTAGTGTTGAAGATGAATGACTAAAATTGATTGATGTGGTTAAGCCTTGGGCTCTTCTTCATTTTGTTGCAATTTCAATAGTAATTTATTTTTTAATATTATATTTTAAAATATATAAGCAACATAAGTCCATTACAAAAATAATGACCTCTATTTGAGACACTAGAAAAAATAACAAACTATGCTTAAAAAAAATTTCAAAAAATTGTAATGCATTGCCCTTGTTTCAATAAAAAAATATTATTTTCAGTTTAAATAGGCAAAGAGAAATGTGATACAATAAAATATAGTCTAAATTTCTATAATTACTAATTAAAAAATTAATAATAAATAAATATTAAATAAAAAATAAAATAAAAAATCCACACTAGATATTAGAGTTAATGATCAACCAATTAGAAAATATTTTATTTGTAGTAAAAGTTATGCATTACAATAAAATATCACAATATCACTCAATATAAAATAGTATGAAAAAATACAAAATTTATTGAAAACTAACCAAAATAAATTTAAAAAATATATAAATTGAAATTACATAGAAAATGCCACAAATCATTAGTTTATATTGTTCTTAAATTTTTTGAGATAATTGAGAAAATATGTTGAATGTAAAAAATGTTGATTTTGGTGACCCAATAATGCTAAAAAGTAGAACACACTATTGTGCTTTAACCCTTATAGAGACAAAAAGTGCATACTTCACACTTTTTCCCCTTAGTTTGATGTTCTCCTTTTATATGCATGATATATAACTGTCTATGACCATTTTGAGCCCCTTCCTACCTCCTGACCCATGTTGCACACCCACATTTGACTTCGCTTCATTTCTACATGACCCTGTATCTTGTCCTTGACCATTCATCTATCTTAGATGCTAGCACATGCTCCTATCCTCCTAGACAAAACTATGTGAAGTAGTGTTCCCCACATTCATTTTTTTCTTTAATGTCATAAACACCTTCCCTCCCACTACCCTAACCCTAACTCACCTCCAACAACTAAAAACAAGAAGCAATGACCCACATGTTTATAAGATTTTAAGGTAAAAAGGAAGACCCATTAGGCAATAGGAAGGAGCACCTACACATCCAACCACACTCTTCAACAAAATTCCATGGGATCTAAAAACCTACAACAACCTCCATTAGAGTTCCATTTTTGTCACACACACCATCATTTTACACTAGCACCTAGTTTCACACCCACTACTTTAAAAATAAGTTGTTGAATCAACATTGGGATTGAAGGAGCACCTACACATCCAACCACACTCTTCAACAAAATTCCATGGGATCTAAAAACCTACAACAACCTCCATTAGAGTTCCATTTTTGTCACACACACCATCATTTTACACTAGCACCTAGTTTCACACCCACTACTTTAAAAATAAGTTGTTGAATCAACCTTGGGATTTAACTAAGGTAGATCCCAAAAACAACACTTGGGCCCTCCCCCCCACCCTTTAGATATGGGTTGTAGGTTCAATTTCAAAAGGTGCAGAGGATATAACTTCACATTCAAGAGACACTATTGCACATCAAAAGACCCTAGCATGTTGTACAAGACACAACATCGCCCAAGTAGACACATTTGTGCATGTTCTTGTCCTAATGCTCATTTTCATAGAAATAAAGTTCTATAATTAGAATCTAACTATATCGGAACCACCTCCTCTTCACTTTTCAATCGTCTATAGCTTTTCAAATCTCTAAATTAGACATGCTCTTCTTTACCCTACTTTTCTCTTATATTTTTATTATACAATTAAAATATATATATTAAGTCTCAAAAATAGTGGTCTACGGCATAGTGGATATTGTCAACTAAAAATAGAGGTTTTGCACCCAATTATGTGTTGTCCTATATTTAATTACATCATAATTTCTCTTTTATGTAAAATTTAATTTAATTAGAATAAGAGATTATTTAAGGCTCTATTTTAGATTTTAAATAGCTCAATATTATAAGAATTGAGGTTACAAATGTTGAATCAATTCTTATTATACCTCCTACTTAAAATCTAAAATAAAACATTAAATAATCTCTTATTCTAAAACACATAATTAATTGCAAAACCTCTATTTTTAATTTACAATATCCACCCTATGTTGTATAATAAAAGTTTCTATCCTTAAAATAAAAGTGCAACCAATATTGGCCTATTGGGAAAATATCATATAAAATTGAAGCAATTATTATACAAGAAGTTTTTTTTTTGGTTGAGGATTACCTGAGTTTTTAGCTTGGAGAAAGGCCCTTACGAAGGATCTCTTCCCAAGGTTTTATGGCCCAGACCACTACTAGAGGTTTCACTCCCCAAAGCATTATCGCCAATTATACAAGAAGTTTTATATATATATATATATATAACTGGTTAAGCAATGCTATCCTTGAAAATATCTGATATGGTGTGAGTGTTTTTTTAAGTTTGAAGGAATTTCAAAACCCACATCCTTTAGACACATCTAAAGGAAAAGAAAAATGTTTATCAGGCCTACCCTCTGTCTTGAAATTTAAGATATTGCTGCATACAAAAACAGCTGAATCACCTCAGGCTTGCCAAAAAGCTTCATAGAAGTGACATTATCATTAGGCTTCCTGAAATCAATAATCTACTTCATTTATAATCAATGGAGGAAGAGCCTCCGAAACTGTCTACAAGCGAAGGGAAAAATGAAAAATAAAAGATCATAACTTCATATTCAGAATTTATTAACTCATTGCTATGAAAATTTACAGATTAGGCCTGTCTACCAAATGGAAAAGTTCTCTCACTGTTCTTTGATAATAACCTTTGTTTTCCTTAAAATATTATCTTTTACCATTGAATCATTTGATCGTTAAGGAAAAGTCTTTCCAGACATAATATAATGCACTAATAATTTGCATTTAACATGGATAGAGATAGAGATCTAGAGAGAAAGTGGATTAGTGAAGCCTGGAGGAGGTTGTGGAAGAGGAAATAGTAATGGAGTCATGAGAGTGAGAGTGGGGTGATGTGATAATGAGTTGGGCTTCCTCTTCTTCTTCTTCCTGCTGCTGATGTTCTTCTTCATCATGAGAAGGGGAAACAGAGTGGGAGTAAGCAGTGGGCTGGTGAATGAGGAGATGGAGTTTGTTGTCATAATCATGATCACTGCAGTCAGCAGCATGGCGGATTTCTTTGAGAAGGGCAACCACATCCTTCATGGTGGGGCGCTCTTCTGGATTGGGATTCACACAGAGAAGAGCCACTCCCACTGCTTGCAACATCTCTTCAATCTCTTGATCTGCTCGGCCTTGCAGGCGAGTGTCAAGAACCTCAACCAGCTCTCTCTTTTTGTCTATGTTTTCTCTCACCCACTCCACCAAATGCATGGCTGCTCCTTCGCTCAGGCATGGATCAACAGCCTGTTTTCCTGTCAGCACTTCTAGTAATACCACTCCATAGCTGTAAACGTCGCTCTTCTCTGTGATCTTCATCATGTATCCGTACTCTGCAAAACCCAAGATTACAGTTGATGAGTTAGAAAGATAATGAATTCATGAGCACTGCAGCAAGTTTTTTGGGTGTTTCAGTCTTCCACTTGGTTAAATATAAAGCAAAGGAGTGGTTGTATGGAGAGTGAAAAAGGCTGCAGAATTCACAGACCCAATCATTATTCGGTAACACTGAAGTGAGGCTTACAGAGAAAACTGTTAGCCAGCCTATATTAGACACTGTTCTTTCATTAGTTATACTTAAGAAATGGCTGCTTCAAAATTTCACAGAAATCTCAGTCGATTCATTATAGAGAAGTGTAATATTTTAGACTATTTGTAAAGTGGAAATCAAAGTGACAGAGTGGATAGCCATTGTTTTCACTGTATGGAGAATTTTTTTCTATCAATATATTAATTTTTAAGGTGATAGAGCTTTTTAAATTTTCTGTGAATCATGAATCATTGAGTATGATCCGAAACGTTGAAGCAAAAACATACACAGTTGAATCCAGAAGCACTCTCATTATTGTCATGGACTGTGGAAAACTCATACCTACTAATATATAACTTGTAAACAAAGATGTTAAAATTAAGGTTAGTATAAAAAATAAATTTAGTATACAAAATAAAAATTACTTCTTTTAGTATGGAGAATGAGAATAGCCCTTAATAATTTGGTATGATTAAAATTCAAATTATTATAAACAATGGTGTTATATGTATTCTTCAATGAACTCGCTGAGTTGGTGGAGCTACTGCATGGACAAGTTCATCTAAAGAAAACCCATAATTCTAAGCATCACCTATTAACTCTTCCTGTCTGTTCAAATCATACATATAAGGTAAGACAACAAAGTTTGCAAGATAAGAATTACCAGTCCCGGTGGAATCTACATGTTTATAGATTGGCAATTAATATTTAAACAAGCACTATTGCCAAGGGACGATACAATGCATGATATAACTTATCCATACTCAGTAGTTAAGAGAGAATTCAATTTAATGGAAGATAAGAAGTGAAATGCAGAGTGGAGTAAAGAATTACCAGGAGCTATGTATCCGTAGGATCCAGCCACATTTGTTGAAGACTTGGCGTAGTTATCAGATGGGTCTATAAGCTTGGCCAGCCCAAAATCTGCAAGATATGGCTCGAAATGAGGGCCTAGCAGTATATTGTTAGCCTTAACATCTCGGTGCACAATTGCAGGCACACAGTCATGGTGTAAATACTCCAGCCCCTGTGCTGCGCCTAGGATTATGTTGTACCTGTGCTCCCAGTCTAGCATTCCTCTCATCTCATGCAACATAACACCCAAACTGCCATTCGGCATGTAGTCATACATCAGAAGCTTGCTTGTATTGTTTGAACAATAACCCAAAAGTCTCACAATGTTTCTATGGCGGATGGACCCTAGTGTCTTTATTTCTGCACAAAATGAATCTCTCTCTTGTCCTCCTTTCTTTGAAGGCCAAAGCTTTTTTACTGCTATTACATCGCTGTTAGGCATTTCTGCTCTATAAACCAAGCCTGAACACCCTTTGCCTATTATATTGTCATCAACCAGACAATGAACAACATCTTCAACAGAGAAACTTAGCTTTTGGAATGGTGTCATGTGCCACTGCCAACTGTTCTCAGAATCCTCAAAGTCTCTCTGAGACATTCTTCTGGCTTTATTCAGCATAAAGATCCCTAAAAACAGCATCACCCCTGTTATGCTAAACAGAAGTCCTATGATGAGCTTAACTGTAGAGGTTTTGGAACGTCCTTCCTGGGGCTGGTAGCCAACCTGTTCAAAACAATCATCGGTCCCTGAAGTACAAAGATGTACATTGCCTGATAAATCAGTTGCAGGCAATTCTCTGAAAAAGCTTGTATCTGGCAGAAATCCAGAGAAATTATTGAATGAAACGTTCAGAGACACTAGATTTTGTAGTTGGCCAAGAGTATCCAGATTTCCAGTGAGCATGTTGCGAGATACATCCAGGGCTGCCAGTTTTGTAAGCCCCGAAAACTCTACAGGGATAGGTCCAGACAAAAAATTGCAACTCAAATTCAATGCAATGTCCAATCCCTCTATCTTTCCGATCTCATAAGGAATGTTGCCTGTCAGTCTGTTGCTGCTCAAATCCAGGAACTGCAACTTAGTGCATAAAGAAATCTCCCCTGGGATTACTCCAGACAGATCGTTTGCATTTAGCCTTAGCTTATTCAATGAGGTCAGATTTCTAAACATAGATGGTATAGAACCAACGAGCCTATTCATTGATAAGTCCAAGACTTGTAGATTTTCCAGCAAACCAAGCGTTCCAGGCAGATAGCCTGTAAGCCTGTTGTCATGAAGATCCAGCATCTGAAGTGCAGTTGACTCTCCAATCTCTGGAGGGATGATTCCTGTCAAGTGATTGTCTGCTATGTCAAGGAAGCTGAGATTTTGTAATTCTCCAATCTCTTTGGGTATTTCTCCACTAAGCTGATTATCACCCAGCCTGAGCCTGATCAAAGCTCTACAGCTCCCCACGTGTGGAGAGATAGAACCAGTAAGATTGTTAGAAAGAAGAAGCAACTTTGTTAGGTTCTTCAATTGGAATATGCTAGGAGGAATGCTTCCGGTCAGCCTATTCTCAGTAAGATCTAAAGCCTGCAGCTTTTTGCAGCCACCTAAACTGGGAGGTATTGATCCTTGCAACCTATTTTGCCAAGCATACAGCAGTGTCAGATTCTTGAGCTGTCCTAAGTCGTAGGGTATTTCTCCAGATATCTGGTTGCTATCAAGTTGCAACTGAGAAAGAGCAGTGCAATTAGCAAGCGAGGAAGGTATTGACCCAGAGATATTGTTAGCACTGAGTTGTAGTTCTGTTAGATCCGTCAAAGAGCCTATTGTGCTTGGAATGCTCCCAGACAAGGCATTAATAGATAGGTCAATAATTATCAAACTAGTGCTGTTGCCAATCTCTGGGGGTATACTTCCCACCAAGTTATTCTGCCATAGAAGAAGTTTTTCCAACTTCTGTAGCCTACCAAGCTCCCTAGGCAGAGAACCTGACAGACTATTTCCATAGAGGTACAAGTTCACAAGCTCAGAACAATTGCCAAGCTCCGGTGGGATTGATCCCCACAACATAGACATGTAAAGTGCTAGAGTTTGTAGTTTTTTGAGTGACCCAAGAGAGGAAGGAATGGTACCAGAAATTCTTGTCTCTGCAAGACCCAGTATGGTGAGATTAGTGCAGTTGCTAAGCTCAGCAGGCAGTGCACCTTCAATATTTGGATTGCCACCTGCACGCAGAATTTCCAAGTTGGATAGCCTGCCAATCTCTGGAGGTATGCTGCCACTCAGCTGATTGTCCAAAAGAACCAACTCAACAAGGCTTGAGCAATTGCCAAGCTCTAGAGGTATACTTCCTTCTAGTTCATTGGAACTCAGAATAAGGCTTTGCAGATTATTTAACCGACCAAATTCGGATGGAATACTTCCTGTGAGTCTGTTTCCACTCAGATCCAACATCACCAAATTGCTGTAGTCTCCAATCTCTTTGGGAAGTGTCCCACTGAGATTGGCTGCAGATATTACAAGTGATTTGAGAGACTCAAAAGAAGAAAACTGTGAGGGAACTGTACCCAAAAGCTCTATAGAATGTAGATAAATAGCACTAACCAGACCTTGTGAAGAGCAGGAGATACCAGTCCAGTTGCAGGGATTTGGGTCTTGGGGATTCCATGTGCTGAGAAGTGATGATCCTTTCCCACCATTGAGAGTGTGCATCCATGACAAAAGTGCCTCACCTTCTATATTCAACCCCTTTGCCCTCCATTGTGTGAGGAGCACAATCCAAGCTATTGCCCACACTGTTCTCCATTTTCCATGACTAAGAAAATTTGTTGGGAAAGCTACCAAGTGGGCTAAAGACATGGCCTCCTCCTGGGAGAACTCACTCTCTTCCCTCCCCTCAATTCAATTCACAGAACACAGAGCATGCCGTTTGGGTGTCGTGCAAACGTGACTTTGGGTGCAACGCAAACACATCTCAATGACCTGGTTTTATCTTGAACCCACTAACAGTCTAGCAAGGGCATTGGGAAAAATGAAAATGATACTGTCTGTTTTATATATGTTTTATCAACGAGAACCCGGCCGGCACCCAGCATGGCTCCTGCATTGGAAAATGAGCAACAAAATTTAAATGGGTGTCCTAATACTTATATCAGCCAACTAGAGTAATATCAGGAAAGCAATGACTTTAGTGCAGTTCAAAAGATTCTGTGCTGAATGTATCCTTTCCACACGGACCTACACCATTAATGTGTACTTGCAGGTTTACGAGTCCCGAAATTCAAAAGATTCCACCATAAAACAAATACAAAGATTCCACCATGAACCTATTAAACTCAAAAGCAGTGTCGTTCTATAAATACACAGTCGTCATCTCTTCCAAATTCTCCACCACAATCACAGCTATCTGATGTACTGACCTCTGCAAATGTTTGTAAACATTATCATCTCCCCCAATTAACTGACAGTGACACTCAACACATTCACTAGTGCAAAGGTTTGTGAGTGCTCCAATATGAAAATGCAAATTTTGGTGGCACACTAAAATGGATGAGGCCGAATTGTATTGAAGGCAAATTGAAGCTTTCCAATCTTATTGTAGACATGATATTTCCACAGTCCATGATATAAAATTGTAGAACTTTTGGAAAAACTGTGCATTACTTTTTTGCATAGACATTTAGTGCACCTGCAACAGGTTGTTTTCTGAATTCTAACAACAACAAAATTCAAAATAAACAATTTTTTTCACAAAACATTACACTTAAATTATTAGGGACCTGCAGGCTATGGCTATGGCTTATATGATTACATATTAAAAACAACCCTGTTTTCAATCTTTCAGCTTTTAACTCAGGCCTAGTCATAGTCCACCTATCTAATCTCCAGTTATTTTATGTACAAGTAGCCTGGGTATGTGAGGTGTATCTGTCGGAATTTCGTACTATAGTTAGTTTGCAGATGTATTAAGTATGGCATTCCCAATGAAATTGCTTTAAAAATACACAGAAGGAGCCCACAAAATTTGCAGGCAGTACTTTTGACTTTGTAACGTGGTTTGGCAAGTGGCAGCAAATTTATTTGTAAACCTCTTGGAGGAAGAGCCTAAAAAATCCTGAGGTCCCCATGGGCCATACCCTGACCCATCTCATCATATCCAACACAGGCTTACCAAATTATTAAATTACTTGCTTTAAAATAAAAACACAGCAGATAGTGGAACAGGGAGCAGACTACGAGACAATCCCACATGCATTTCACAGTAAGTAGCCAAAAACGACAGAGACCATTAATACCCTAATGTTCAGGGAACTGGCAGTCTATTGAGTTGTGTTTATCTAGCCGTCAGAGGTACCAATGGCTATTTTCGATGGTGAATTGTTTTGAATGTACCAATGGCTACCTTCTAGCCATCAAGGTGTACCAATAGGCCATTTTTGATAGCGAATTGACTAACTACTTGAATGTATCAATGGACATTTTCTAGGTCATTCTGATTGTGAATTGACTAACTACTTGAATGTACCAAAGGATATTTTCTAGCCATCACAATGTATCAATGGTTATTCTATGGTGAATTGACGAACTACTTGAATGTATCAATGGACATTTTCTAGCCACCACAATGTATCAATGGTAATTCTGATGGTGAATTGACGAACTACTTGAATGTACCAATAGATATTTTCTAGCCATCAAAATGTATCAGTGGTCATTCTGATGGTGTGAATTGACGAACTACTTGAATGTACCAATGGACATTTTCTAGTCACCAAAATGTATCAATGATCATTCTGACGGTGAATTGACAAACTACTTAAATGTACCAATGGACATTTTCTAGTCATCACAATGTATCAATGGTCATTCTCATGGTGAATTGACGAACTTCTTAAATGTACCAATGGGCATTTTTTAGACATCACAATGTATCAATGATCACTCTGATGGTGAATTGACAAACTACTTGAATGTACCAATGAACATTTTCTAGCCATCACAATATATCAATGATCATTCTAATGGTGAATTGACGAACTACTTAAATGTACCAATGAACATTTTCTAACCATCACAATATATCAATGGTCATTATAATGATGAATTGACAAACCACTTGAATTTATCAATGACCATTTCCAATTGGAAATTGACCATCTACTTAGACTTCATTTATCTAGCCATCAGAATACAACAATGCCCATCTCCTCACTGACCTTGACTTCCCAGACGTGTACATGAGCTCAGCCAAAGTGGGCCCACTTGAATATACCTGAAATGAAGGCACCTCCTCACCAAGAGCTCTAAACTTTAATTTCAATTAACTAACTCTGCTCTTCAAGTACCCACTTGTGTCCTCTTTATCTTTACTCTTAAACACCCCAATCTCTCGTGGCCAAATGTCCTATCGTTTAGTTAGTGTAAACTTGTCTTTCAGTTAACGTTATGTGAGGTGTACTCATATTCAAATATTGGAGAATATTTAGGATTTAGCTTCCTTGCCATCAACTCTGGAACTGGTCTTTCTTTTTATATAAGTTGGGGAGGCAAATTGCAATAATGGAGCAGCTGCCCCACTTACATCACATCACCAGCTAAAATAATGCATCTGAAGAAAATGAAAGGATTTATCAGTGATTCAGTCAAATGACTAACTTGTCTATAGCTCATTTTATAGCTGTTCTGTCTTCCAACTACCTCATCTAAAACAGCTTCTCGTGGAAGAGCAAAGAGTTAAGCTTATTATGATGAGAAAATTCTAGTGGAACGCCTTAATCAAGACCCATTTAGGGTCATATCAATATGAATGGTAATGCCACTAACATAACACCAAGCCCATTAATACCAACTTTCAAACTTAATCAACATTATATTTTGTATGGTAAAGACCAACCTCCACCAACGGTTCAAAGTCGTTTCCTTGTCATTTCATAGTCCTAATGTCTCCATCTACCTAGAGAGCCCCACGCTTCCATTACTTTAGCTTTTTGAGTGCTTGTGACAATTCTGTTATAGCCAAAAAGAGAACGTACATCTGCCACATGCCACAAATTCAGTGTCTGTCCTTTGCAAGTGCAAAAGTATAGTTGTCAGCACTCACCTCATCAAGCTCCTTAATTAGATGGTTGTATGACTGCATTTAAGTGATTTTGTTTTAAATCATAATCAAAATTTTAGAAAGATTATATCACATGAAAGGGAAGAGTTGGACGCACCATCAAAAGTTTTTGTTATATAATATTTGGACACACCATCAAAAGTTTTTGTTATATAATATTTGAAGGAAAATTTTGAATTTGTCACCAAAAAAAATAAAATCTTGATGAGTAAGGTGGAATGTCAAATTTAAGCCCTTATTCAAGATTATCAAATGCCTTCACTTTTACGGGAGGACTTTGTTTTTTTTTAAATTGATGATGCAAATGGATTAAAAGGTTAAGAGAAGCTCATAATGAGCACCCTTATTTGAAAAATTTGTTAAGAGTTGTAGAGAAATAAAATGCACGTGAATGTTTATTTTAATGATAAGATTTTAAATTAATCTAATAGTTGTGATTTGAGATATATAAAAAGAAATGAAAATGATAAATGATAGCGAGATGGATTAGGGTTTATTTGAAAATTGATGTAATATTAACTTTGATTGATGTGATGTTGCGATAAAAACCTAGATAAATCAAAATTTGGAATTAGATTTGGAATTGGAGACTTGATATTACAACTATGAGATGACTATAACTATGACATTCCTAGGGCTTGGGATAGGATCATACTCGTGATTTGGTCCACCTCGTATGATTTTGTCTTGGTGGCATGATCTTGTATGCTACATAAATTGAACTTTGGTACCTACAAAAAATGTTCATCTGGTGTGAATCTATATCTAGAATATAATGTAGTACTATAGAGCACCATTAGGAGCAGCCTACTATGTATAGAAGGAAGAATAGATCTTCAATGAAGATAGTCAAGTCCATAAGTTAATTTAATAGTAGAAAAAATAGATAAGAGATGGCAATAATTGTCAATTAGATGATCCTTTGCTTAATGCAAGCCAAGCTTGATGCAAATTGAGTTTGAAGCAAGCTATGATTAATAGATAGCTTTTGTGGTGAGGTTTTGCTAACAAAGTTGACAATGAATATCCATCATTGGTTGTTGTGTTGGATGTCAATTGCTCAAGCTTGAACTATAAGAAATGCCAATTGTGATTGATGTGTGTGATTCTTTTAAGGAGAGATGTTATTAGTGATCATTCACTAATTAAAGTGCCTTAAGATGATAATGTAGTCAAGGTTGGAGGGTCCAGTTAAGGACTATCAAACCTTGCAGCCAAATGAAACACTCAACCAATATGCACACAATAGAACAATAGAGTTGACAATGAACTAAAATTTATTGATTCATAACAAAATAGCTTCATGAGCTTAATACATGCTACGCATTAATTGGTTGATTACAAAATAGACCTCAAGGATCTCACTATCCTAAGCTATATTCTATTCTCTAATATCTACTAGATGACTTCCTCATTCTTTGTTCCTCACTCCTCTCTTCCCCCTTCTCCAATGATATCAAACTTCTCTTATATGGAAGATGTAGAAATAATGTGCATTAACTGGAAATGTAGTACATCATCATAGGTGAATGTGATAAGGATCAATGACCCCAAAATTAAATGATATGATCATTCGTTGGCCTTGGAACTAGGCATGTATCATTATGTAATGTGTAGGCTTGTTGGTAATGTGTAGAATCACCATTTACAATGTACCTCAAGCTAATAGTCTCCAAATTCAATGTAGTTCAATACACAATCCCTCGTAGGACCCATGGTGAAGTTGGTAACATTAGAAATCAACACAAGCTCCAAATACTTGGTGCATCATTCAAATAAGTTACCATTATACAATGAATAGTTTGATATTGATCTAGTTAAGCTCCTCAAGATAGGAAACATAAATATGGTTATTAGAATCACATGAAAATTAGATGCAATGTTCTAGATACTTTATAGATCTTATGTTACAAACTACAATTAAAGATCTTCAAATTTATTTATTGTATAGCTCATTGAAGATTTGCTTGTGCTTGTTATTACAAACATGAAGTTTTGTACTAATAAACATAAGTGTGGTGAGATGTGGTGCCACAAACTTGACATACATGACTAAAAATGTCTTAGAATATTGGAAAATACCTACAAAAGAAACAAATGTTAAAAGATAATATTTTTTATTGATGCAAGGTTCCTCTTACACCCTAGATGCTCCTACATCAAACACCTTGGGCAACTGAAAAATGAGCCTCTCATTTTTGTCCAAGGCTTTGAACTAAAGGATAACCAAGTTGGTCAACCTCAACCCTAGACATGTCCATGAAGAATCTTTGATTAACTTATCCTTCCACTTGACCAAATATTCTTCATATTTTCTATTCTAGTACTTCTTCCTATCCAATTATCCAATATCTCTTCAATTTCTTTTGCTTCCTACTTAAGTACCTATTTACCCCAATTTATCTATGTTATGTGATTTTCTAATTCTCCTTCTGGTGTGATGGTGTGATGTTAGGACACAATAACATTTAGGTGTCTACACATCAAAACTAACAAATTAAATTATCATTTCTATTAGCAAATTATGTCTCCTACTCAATGTGTTAGCTACTCTATTGAATTTATCACTTTTATGCTTCAACACAAATAAATTTGTAATAATTCAACCCAAATCACATGCCTTTGATTTAAATTCCTTTGACTATTCAAATATTGCAATGCTTGATGATCAATATAGAAAATATTTTTTTGACAACAAGTAATGTCTCCATTTCTCTAATGCTTGCATACTTGCATAGAATTCTTGAGATCATAAACTAAATATTTTCTTTTTGCATCATTCAATTCTCACTAAAATAAGCAATAGGTGTCCTTTCCTAACTCAAAATAGTTGTACAATTACAATTCCATTCGCATCATAATCAACTTGAAATAACATTAAAATATATCAAAGCTAACATAAGTTGTTCTATCACTTTCTTCTTTAACAATTCAAAAAATTTATTAGATGCATTAGTCCACTTCAAATTCTTCTTATCACCTCTCATTGTTTTACTAAGTGGTGCACATAATCCACTAATATTTTTATTAAACTTTTGATAAAAACTAGCTAATCCATGAAAAGATCTATGTTTAGAAATATTGGTGTACGTCATTCAACAATAGCTTTCACTTTCTCAGGATCCATCTTCAATCCATCAACATAAATAACAAAACTATGAATACCAATTCCTCCTTCATGAAACTATATTTCATCACATTCATCAACAATTGATGTTCTCCTAACTTCTACAATACTAATCTAATACCTAGGTGTTCCTCTTTACTTTTACTAAAAATTAGAATGTCATCCAAATATACAACAAAAAATTTACACAAATATGGCTTTGATACCTCATTCATTAGTCTCAAAAAATTAATAGGTGCATTAATTAATCCAAATGGTATAACCTTGATCATTCATACAAACATTTTGTTATCTTGAATGTAATCTTCCACTCATTTCTTTCTCTAATTCTAACCTAATGATATCCACTCTTCAAATCTATCTTTTTGAAGTACTTTGTGACACTTAAATAGTCCATAAGATCACCCATCCTTGGTAAGGGAAATCTATACTTGATAATAATCTTTTTTATTGCTCTAGAATAAATACCCATTCTCCATTCTCCTTATTTCTTCGGTGCTAATACTACTAGTACCAGACATGGACTTAAAATTTCTCTTATCAATCCCTTCTTCAATAATTTTTCAACTTACACTTTAACTCCCCACTTTCATTTAGTTTCAATCTATGAGCTACATTATTAGGTAAACTTTCTCCTAAAATTAAATCCATATGACGACTTATACTTATTACCATCGGTAACCCTTTATGTAGGTTATCAAAAATAATGTCACTATACTCTATCAACAATTTAGAAATCTTAGGATGTATCCCCACATTAGCCTCTATAGCCTTCTCCACTTGCATACCCAAGAATAACAACAAAACAAATCTTCTCATGTTAATACTTTTCAAACATTGCTTACCATTTACCAACATTACTCTAGTAGTACCATTCACTCTTTCACCTTCCTCTTTTAAGGGAAAAGGCACATGTTTCACTCCATCCTTCATCAACCTATAAATATTCTCTCTACAAGTACGTATAACTTTTCTATCAAACTACCATGGTCTACCCAATAAAATATGATAAACATCCATAGGCATGGCATCACATCTTCATAAACTCCAACCTTCAATTTCACAAGACATTGTTTACTAAATAAAATTTTGTGATCTTTTTGCAACTGAGATATCCTATAAGGATTAGGATGCTCAACTCTATTTAAAATTCAACTTTTCTACCATTTCAATTGAAACTAAATTATCAACACTACCACTATCAATAATTACCTTGCAACATTTACCTCTAGATTTGCATATTGTCGTAAACAAAATTTTCCTTTGTATTGGTTCATTCATATCTTTAGTAGGTTGTAATAAAACTCGTACCAACAATAATAACTCACCCCTTTTTGGTATACTTTCTTGTTCATCATTAGAAAAAACTTATTCATTAGCATGTGCTACTATTTTCCTTTGTGGCTCTTTCAAATCTTCTATCATATATTCCTTGTGACTAAATACATTCAAATTCTCTATGTCCACCTCCACATTTAAAATAAGTTCCTCTAAATGATCTTCCACCACCTCTTCCATATCTTCCTCTACCGCTTTGATAATGATTAGATCTACCTTTGTGATAACCTTTGTTGTCTTCCTTTAGCTTCACCATTATAAACTACTCTACCACCTCCTTGATTTTTGCCTCTTGAAAATCTATTATTTTTTCATCTCTTGTTCTATCTATTCTAAACTCTACAATTCAACTTATCTTTAGCTTTTAGGGAAAACTAATATGATTCATCAATAGTTTGAATAGTTAACATAATTAGCTCTACTTGGATTGATCCCCTTAAACCATTAATCTGTCTAGCCATCTTCTCCTGATTATCCTAATGATGACTTGCACTAATTGTCAACATAATATTCCTTAGTATAATCTTTCATGTTTAGGTCTTTTTGTGTAAGGTTTTATATTTTTTTCAACAAATCCAACTAACAACTTGCAGGTTTATATTTAAACTTCAACTTATATGACCCTTTCCTATTTCTCAAGGTTATACTCACCTCTCCTATTCCTTTCTAACTAAATTTATTTGCATTAAATAGTAGTATGATCTTTAGTTTTGTCTTCATAGACTTCACTCTATCAAGATCAATAATTTCCTCATAATCAAAATATTCTTCAAGATTAATAATACAATAAATCAACTCTTTAGGATTCAAAGTACCAAAATAGTTAGTTATATAAACTCTATTTTTCTTACCAATTTTAGAAATAGCCTTCAATATTCTTTCATCATTGTCTTCCTCATCCACCATGATGTCTTCAACTAGTCCGTTATTTGGTTCATTGTCACTTTCATCAACTCTGGGGTTAATAATACCTCTTCTATCCTCTTCTACCAAATCCAATGTAGTATGGATATTCCTAATCATATTAAACATCTCCTTGATTATTTATGCAACATAAAGTACACCTCAGCCTCTATCTATCCTTTTAAGAGGCATTTTTCTTATTAGGGTAAACTACCTCTAGTTCAACAATCTATTTATAATCAACCTAGTAACAACCTTCTACCCAATAGTCACTCTTGAAGATAACTCTACAATCAACTAACTCTCTTATAGGATTCCAAACTTCTTCTTTAATACCAACTAACACAGTCAAATTTGGAGGGTCCAGTTTTAGACAATCACAATAGGAGGATTCAATGAAGGACTATCTAGTCATGCAGCCAATTCCAACAAACATAAACACAAAATAGAAACTCATAATAAAATGACACAAGATATCCCCTAGGAAAAATATTAAAGAGAGAAAAAGATAGACTCCAAAAAATTCCTTATTATATTATTAAATTTTTAAACAAGCTACAATCCGCTGCAATGGCATATATGCTAGGTCATAGCCAAATGACAACTAAAACATGTAATATCCTTGTCCTCAAATTCCATCTTGAAGCCTCATACTCTTTTTTATGCTGATACCTCCAACTCCTGCTGCAATGTTCTTTATCTCCTCTCCTAATTTCAAATAATCATGGACAACTAATATATATCCATATCCAACCTCCTTAATGATCTGCATTAGTTGCCAGGTGGCCCAAAGTTTAATACTCCCTAAAACATGCAATCAACTAAAATGAGCTAATTATACGAACCTAACCAAAACAACAAAAAAGAAATATGTGTGGTGCCCAATGTTTTCTCTCATGGGTTCAATAAATATTCACGTGTCTTCCTTGATTGTCACAACTTCCAATTCTTTGGCACCAATTAGTAACTTTGCAACTGTGAAAGTTCGCTAGTCTAATACAGGGTCTCAAACCCAAATAAGTTGTTACATGAATCCAATTCTCCTCCAATATAGATATGACCTCCAAATGCTACTAAAGAATGTTATACCAAAATTGTAAGACTCAAAAGCAAAGTGTGGTGACTTCTTCTATAGCTAACTAATTTAAATCAAAACTACACACAACAAACCATTGCAATGCAAGATTACTCTATTTTCCCAAGGATTTTCCTACATTAGACACCCTAGGTAAATTTAAAAGTCAGTGTCTCACTTTCTAATGACTAGAGGGAAACCTAGTCAGTTTACCTCATCCTTATAAATCCATCTTGAGTGTTCTTCCGACCTTCCTCTCCATTTCACCAAATACTCCTCATATTGCCTATTTTTGTGCTTTTTCCAATTATGTTGTTTAATATTTCCTCAGTCTCTTCTTTTGGTTGTGGTGGTCTGGGGTTTTGTCCTTGATCCTCCATGCTACTTCCCTCTGAATCTCCCTCATGATATTGGTACAAGTCTATAGTGTTGGACAGCAGTGATATACCAAGGTCTTCTAGTAACTCCACCTCATATGCATTTCTCGAGTCAAATCTTCTTATAATTATATAGGGACCAAACTTTTTATATGCATTTTAGCTTGTTATATGATCTAATTGGAAATCTCTCATAAATCTAAGGTATACCATCATTTCATCTCTTACCACAAAATCTTTGTGTCTTTTAGTTTTGTCAAACTCTTATTTGTACTTGTCATGCATCTTCTCTAAGTGGTTTCTTACCTCTTCATGCACCTTCTTCATGTGTCCAATAAACTCTTCTACCTCTACACTCATATTTTCTTCCTTATTGATGTCTCTTAGTTTTGATACATTCTTTGGATTGTTGTTATTTACAATCTAGAATGGTGTTCTTTTGGTACTCCTATTCATTAAATTATTGTATGCAAATTCTACCTATGATAAGACCATGTCCTAATTCCCTACCTTCTCTCCAACCAAGCATCTCAGTAAGTTACCCAAGCTGTTATTTACTACTTTTATTTTCCCATCAGTCTGTAGGTGATATGTTGAGCTAAATTTTAAGTATTTTCATCTTCTTCCATAAGATCCTCCAAAAATATCCCACAAACTAAGTATCCCTATATGAAACTATGCTCTTTGGTAAACCATGTAGTCTTACTACCTCTCTAAAGAATAGATTAGCTATGTGTACTACATCACTACTTTTCTTACATGGAATGAAGTGTGCCATCTTAGAAAACCTATCTTCTACTACTATCATGATTGAATCATTTCCCCTTTGTGTCTTCAGCAATCCTAATACAAAATCCATACTTATGTCTTCCCAGGGCTTCTCTGGCATCAATAGTGGTTGATATATCCCAATATTTTGACTATTTCCTACAACCTTGAACAAATTTCCTCACATCCTTGTATATTTGCAGCCAAAAATAGATCTCATTAGTCAAGGAAACTATCTTATCTATCCCAAAATGTCTAGCCAAACCTCCAAAATGCTTCTCTCTAATTAGATTCTCTTTCATAGAGATTCTAGGTATAAATAATTGGCTTCCTTTGTATAACATCTCATTTTGGAATGGAAGAGCTATGAACCAGTTTATTGATAAGATCCCTTGTCTGATAACTGAAGAAGACAACATTGAAATGCTAAAACCTATTTCGAGGAGGAGATTTGTGCTGTCTTATTCTCTATGGGTTCTCTTAAAGCCCCTGGTCCTGATGGCTTTCCTCCAATATTCTTTCAGGAATATTGGGATATTGTGGGTGCTGATGTTATAGCTGATGTTAAGGATTTTTTCAGAACTGGTAAACTTCTAAAGCAGATTAATAATACTTTTATTGTCCTTGTCCCTAAAAAGCCAAAGCCTATTCATCTCTTTGATTTCAGACCCATTAGCTTGTGTAATACCATTTATAAACTTTGCACTAAAGTGATTGTCCTGAGATTCCAACCTTTTTTGGATAAAATTATTTCTCCTTCTTAGAAAGGCTTTGTCCCTGGTCATCAAATTCTTGATGCTGTGATCTCCACTCATGAAACTATTCATTCTATGGACAAGAGCAAAATTCCTGGCATGGTTCTAAAGTTAAATATCTCCAAGGCCTATGATAGAGTTTCTTGTATATTCTTGTTTGAAGTCATTAAAAAATTTGGTTTTAATGATAAAATTTCCCTTCTCATTCGTGAGGTTGTTTCTACTGCTAAATTCTCGATTCTGGTCAATGGGGTCCCTAGGGGTTTTTTCTCCTCCTTGAGGGGGATTAGACAGGGGGATCCCCTCTCACCTTATCTGTTTATCTTGATGGTGGAGGCTCTTGGGCGGCATGTTCACTCTAAGATTGCATCTAAAGAAATTTTGGGTATTAAACCCACCTCCTCCCTTCCTCCTATGTCTGTGCAATAGTTTGTGGATGATACCATCCTCTTTGGTATCTCTTTGGTGGTTGAAGCTCGTAGTTGGAAGAATATGTTAAATGACTATGCCAAAGCTTCTGGCCAAAACATAAACTTTCAGAAGAGCAATGTGTACTTTTTTAATACTCCAGCTGATCTCTGGAGAAAAATCATTAATATTATTGGCTGTGCTGAAGCTAATCTTCCTGCTATTTATCTTGGCCTCCCTCTTACAATCAAAGAAGTGTCTCAAGGATTTTGGAATGGAATCCTGGAAAGAACTCAGAAGAAACTGGTTGGTTGGAAGGGGAAATTACTCAGTAGTGCGGGCAAGTTACAGCTTTTAAGGGCTTCTTTGCAAGGTATCCCTACTTATTTCCTATCCCTTTTCAAAATGCCTAGGCTTGTTGCTGATAAATTGGAGCAGATTCAAAGAAAATTCTTATGGACAGGGATGGAAGACAAATAGAGAATGTCCCTGGTTAGTTGGGAGAAGGTTTGTCTTCCCAAATCTCATGGAGGCCTTAACATTAGATCTGTCAAAAATATGAATAAGGCCCTCCTCTCCAAAATAAACTAAAATTTGATCCACAACCATAAAGAGTGGGGGAATATTGTGCAAGCTAAGTACCTTCAGGAAACAAATCACTGCAGTTTTCTCCATCAGGAAGGGCTCCCTCAGGGATCTGTTATCTGGAACAAAATGCTGAAGTCCAGAAGTCTGCTCAAGCATGGCCTTAGATGGAAACTGGGGAATGATAATTCTATTAACTTCTGGGAAGATATTTAGGTGAATGATAAGGCCCTTATTACTCTAGGTGATTATGGAGCAATTGCTGGCATTGCTACTCAATTTTTTGGGGATAAAGTTTGCAATTTTATTCACAATAATAATGGTATTAGGAGTTGGAAGAATCTCATGGATTATTGCACTCATCGCCCTAAACTCACTCCTAGGATGAGGTCTATTCAAAGTCTTATTCAGGATATCAGAATTCCTCTTTTCCCTAGGGAAGATGAGCTGTTTTGGTGGCCGGACAAGAAAGGTCATTTTTCTATTAAGTCTGCTTATCATCTATTGATCCCTGATGTGCATAAAAATGAAATTTGGAGGAAAGTTTGGAATCATAAACTTATCCCTAAAATCAACATGTTTTGGTGGGCTGATGTTCATAACAAAATCCTAACTCAAGATAACTTACAGAGGAGGGGATTCACTTTGGTCAATAGGTGCTTTCTGTGCTTGGAAAAGGAGGAAACTATTTCTCACTTAATTCTCCATTGTGATTTTGCCAAGGAAATCTAGACCATTATTTTAAGGAACTTTGGTATTCAATGGGTGTGTAATGCGGATATTAGGGAAGTCATTGCCAATTGGTGTCCTTCCTTCTCTCATCCTTGGCTTGTTGAGCTTTGGAACCAAACTCTTCCCTGTCTTGGTTGGACCTTATGGAAAGAACGAAATGATAGAATATTTAGGGATGCTGCTAGAGAAACTTTCAAGTTCTTCACTCCTTTTCTCAGATTCTCATGGAAAGTGTGACCAATTCTCACATCAAAACTGCGGAAAAACCTCGTTCCCAAGAAGAGGAGCAAATTGCGACTAATTGGAGAATTCTAAGCCAAATTCTGGCTCATAATAACTCCAAACAGCTGCAGAGATTAAATACAAAATGGATCCCCTCGAAGCCCTGTTGGCTCAAACTAAATTTTGATGGGGCATCTAAGGTGGATGGTAAGGCTAGCGGTGGTAGGATTATAAGGGATGACAGAGGGTGGTTGGTTGTTGCTTATGCTGGTGGGATTGGCTTTCAAAGAAATAATTATACTGAAGCCTCTGCTCTTCTATGGGGGGTGAAGTTGGCTATTTCCCTAGATATTAGGCAATTGCATATTCAAGGGGATTCTAAACTGGTTATTGATGCGGTTAATAATGTGTCAACTTGTGGCTGGAAACTGAAAGATATCATAGTGGACATTCAGATCCTTCTGCAACAGATTTCCAGCGTGGATATGTCTCATATCTATAGAGAGGGCAATGGTGTCACAGATGCTCTTGCTGACCTTGGCCAACAATTTTCAAATTGGTGTTGTTGGCGCCAAGTTAACAACATCCCTTTAAACATAAGGGACTTAATTCAAAAAGAGATGTCATGCTAATGATGAGTCAGCATAATAGGAAAGACAGTTCTTTCCGTCGGCTTTGTTGGAAGATGCTGACGTGTATCTCAAAGTACATGTTCTTGTGTACTTCATGGCTAGATGTCATAGCTGCCTTATTACTCCCTTGTGTTAAGGCGAGTTGCTTATCTGCTAATTATAGTGAATGCCTTGAAATCACGTCTGAGCATGGGAAGCGTAGGCATCAGGTGGCTTTCATTAATATTAATGTGTGCAGATGTATTATTATCATAATCCCCTGTCAAGTGGTTAATTGTCCCTTCCACATTAACTCTGTGAATCTCTGGTTTTGGGGATTCTGTTCTTTTGTCTGGAAGGCTGAAATGGGGGGAGATAGGATCCGGACCGAGCCCATTTCCTATTGTGAGTTTAAAGACAATGTGGTGGTTTGGCACTACTGTAAGGAAGGCGGTATCAGTCCTTACATGGAATGCCTTAATGGCTACGATGAGAATCTATCTGAACAATTCGCTAGATCCTAGCAAAACCGTAGAGTCACAGCGGGGAGAATTGGGTTTGAGATTTATGAGAAAGTTATTGCTATGGCATCCGGAATGTCAACTATGGGGACCAAGCTATAGAGGAAAGCTAAAGTGGTCGATCATTCTAACTAGAAGCTTTTCCTTGGTGAAGGTGAAGAACTCGTTCCTTACAAGGGAGGATTCGAAAGGGCCAAACTGCCAGAACCTTGGGATGATATGTGTTTCCTTTTAATGAAATATTTCACCCTGGAGGGGCGCTTTACCAAGTTTTACAAATATCATATTCCTCTTCTGAATCATTTTAGACGTAATGCTCATATTAGCTTCCCATTTTATTTACTGTCTTCCCTTGAGCATTCAGTTTTTAGGGTTAAAGCTAAACTGACTAAAAAACTGTCGAAGAAACCCATTCCCCTGCATCAAGGTCTCATCCTCTGCTTATATAATTTTCACCTTGCTCTCAAGCCACCTACGCCTATCTTGACTCACAGTGGGGAAATGTCTGCCAACCCTGAGGATACTGTTGTTTCTAAAGAGCCTTGCCCTTCCCCTGTTTCTCCTAAGTCTAAAGGGGTTTCTTTTTCTAATGAAGAGAGTCCTATGGTGACCGCTACCCATACTCCGCTTTCCAAAAGTACTGTGAAGAGCAAGAAGAGGAAATTTAGGGGGGTGGAAGAGGAAACTGTGGGGTTTGTTGTGGGGAGCCCTAAAAATCTTTGCAGTACCCCTGAGGGACCGAGCAATAAATCTAATTTGGCTACTAAGGGCACAAAGGAGTGCTTTTCCTCTGGGGTTAGGAGGTCGGGAAGGATTGCTAGAAAACCTGCACCCAAAGCTAAACTCATTGATTATTCTGAGTCTGCGTCTGAAGAGTCCACTCAAGGAGATGAGACCAAGGTTCTGGAAGTTTAGGAGATTTCTGAAGATGCTAAAGGTAAGAATGGGAATACACCGATGGAGACTACTGGTGGTGTTGTTGCTGACTCCGCTGATAATGCTAACGAAGGAGGAAAGATGTTTGTGGAAGAAGCTGCTAATGAAACGGAAGAAGAAGCTGGTTACAGGAATGACATTGTTGTCTTGAGGAGCTGTATTGAGAAGCTGGAGTAGTCTTTTTCCACCATGCTCAGGCGTATGGTTTTATTTAATCTCTCTGTGTTGCAGGATCTGGGGGCTACTGCTGCTGTTGACAAGGATGAGAACTCCAAAAAGTTGGATGATTTTATTGATTCCATGGCTAAAAGTTGGGAGAATCTTTCTCCTTAGTCCTAGTTTCTTTTATTTTGTTGATACTCTACTTTCCTTATATCTTCTGTCTCTGGACTGGTTGATGTATATGTTGTCTATGCTGACTAAACGGGTTATGCTGTGACTGTTGCGAGGCTCTTTTGTTCTGTTGCCTCTGGGGTTTCTTTTTGCTGCTCTGTAAGGGTTCGACCCCTTGTTTTAGCCGCCTTATATTATCAAAAACATCTCATTTTGAATCAAGTAATCTAACCACTTACTTTTGTCTGTGATTACCAGCTCTTTACATTGCTTCCATGCCTCTACAAAATTAGGATTAGCCTCATATAAATGTTTTAAATCCTCAAAACCAATCACTTACACCCTCATTTCTATTAGTATATTTTGTCTTCTACTTAGTGCATCAACAACCTTGTTTAATTTATCGTTCCTATGTTTCGGCACAAAAGTGTAACTTTGCATGAATTCTACCCAACGCATATGTCTCTAGTTTACTTTGATTGTTCAAGTATTGTTGTGTGTAATGATTAGTGTATAACACAAACTATTTGGGCAATAGGTAATGTCGCCACTTCTTTAGTGCTAGTATTATGGCATAAGATTCTTAGTCATAGACTGAATACCACTTCTTGGCATCATTCAACTTCTCAATGAAATAAGCTATTGGCCTTCCTTCTTGGCTTAATACCACCCCAATTGATTTCATTCTAATATAAGAATGGAATTACATATGGACATCTTCAAACTCATAATTTGGATAACTCATGCATGCATCACATATATACAATGTGACTAGCTCATGCATATAAAACATATGCGCAATGTTAATAACTCATTCATGTGTCACATATACACAATGTGACTAGCTCATGCATACAACACATATACATAATGTGACTAACTCATGCATGTGTCACACATACAAAGTGTGACTAGCTCATATGTGTTGTATTTAAGATAGACAACTAAGAGCGGGGCTGAATCAGTTATTACCAAAATATGTTCTTTAAGCCTTCTTATATTTCAACAGCATATCAAAAATTCAATCAAGGAAGAATAATGCAATAATTCATGAGTAGAAACAAATTCAGCACATATAACACCAAGATTTTGACATGGAAAACTGGGTTAAGGGAAAAACCATGGGGTGACTAACCCAAGATTGTATTCTCTGTTAGAAGAATAAAGATGAATAAAATGGCACTTGCTAGTTAGGGCTCACTGCTCACAAGAGGCCCACTACCTACAAGAGACACACTATCTACAAAAGAATATAAGTATTACATACTTGAACTGGAGATAAGCATCTTTACTATGCTTGAGTTAGTTCCATTTCAGCTCAACACCTCTGCTCTGCTTCTCACTCCTCTACACTACCACCTTCTCTTCATTATTCAAGACATCTTTGAATGACTTCGCAACTCTTATTTATACATGACATCAACTTTGGAATGATCATCAAAGTCGGCACAACATACACTTATTTTATTACAGAGCAATTACAAAAGTACAACTTGACTTATTTCAAAAACTTTATGCGCATTACTCCACTGTCAGCCATACATAACTGGGACTTCAATCTTCTTCGAGGAACATGCCATACTTCGTAAAACATCTTCAAGATCATCCGCAACATGCGCAAATCATCTGGTCGGCTAAGACTAGGAGGAACACCATCACTCAAGGGTAAGTCTTCAATTACGAGCTCAATATTCAATGTGGACCACCAACATGAACTAGACACAAACTAGAGACCCCCACAAGCTTGTTTGAATCACCAAGAACATCCGCACCACTTCTGCTTACTGTAATCATTCGTATCTTCATCTAGAACCTTCAGAACACAGTCACCCATCACTGTCACATTAAAAGGATTGCTCGTGGACCTCCAAACCACGAACCAATTGAGTTGTCAATTCACATTGGCCTCCCAAACATGCCACCAAATCTGTAGAACATGATATTGTATTTCCAGATCTCACCGGACCTATTTGTGTCACTCTATCACCTCTGAATAGTTGTTGGAACTAGTTTTACTCTCATGGCCATAACTCCTCCACATTTTCATGCAGACCTCTCAAATCTTGATTGAATCATCTTCAGACATGTATCTACAAACCCTTTGATGAGCATTCTTTGATCTTCATCTAGCTGGGATCTTCACTTCATAGAGCTTCATTGTCTTCACTGATCTTCTCTATTTCTGATAGGACTAATTTGCTCAATATCCTCAGCATACAACTCATCCAATCATTGACATCAATGCAACAAGAATATGTTGACATCAATGACAACGCCGGTTAGGCCCATACTTGCAACAATCTCCCCCTTTGTCATTGATGGCAACATCTAATGTGAAAAACTATTTTAACCATCAAGACAAAGAACTTCTCCTTGCTGACTAACACAGCTCCCCCTATCAACAACAACCATTCACTTGTCTTCTTTTCTTTTACTTCTCCCCCTTTGATTAGCAACCACTTTGTATTTTTCACATGTCTTTTCTCCCCCTTTGACATCAATGGCAAAGGGCACATACTTGCAACCACCTCACATACTTTAGAATCATACAGACTGCTCCCCCTAAGTAGCAGCCTCCTAACATCAATCTAGATCACAAGATATGACTATGGGATCCACCGGACTGATGTACATCAGTGCACCTTAATTCAGAACCGAAGGGGTAATAACCCCTAACTTCTCCCTAAGATACTCAAAAGAGTCCTTAGGTAGAGGTTTAGTAAAAATGTCTGCAATCTCTTTGAGGGTACAAACTCCAATCTGACTTCATTCTTGTTCACCTGCTCTCTCAAAAAGTGGAACTTGATGGATACATGTTTTGTCTTTGAATGCAACACTGGATTTTTTGATATGTTTATTGCACTTGAATTATCACAGAAGATTGTGATAGGTTCTCCATACTCCACTCTAATATCTCTTAGCATTTGCTTCATCCACAAAACTTGAGTGCAACTGCCTACTGCTGCAAGATATTCTGCTTCTGCAATTGACAAAGATATTGCCTCTTGTTTCTTACTTAGCCAAGAAACCAATCTTTTTCTCAAAAAGACTGCACCACCACTGGTACTCTTCCGGTCATCCACATCTCCTACCCAATCAACATCTATAAATGCATGAAGAGAGAAATCATGATCCTTAGGATACCATAATCCATACTCAACTATTCCCTTCAGATATCTGAGAATTCTCTTGATTTCCATGACATGAGACTCTCTAGGATCAGCTTGGAATCTAGCAACAAGACCAACAACATTCATAATATCAGGTCTAGTTTGAGTAAGGTAGAGCAGCCCTCCAATCATTGACCTGTACTTTTTCTGATCAGCCTTAGGGGATTCATCATCTTTACTTAGCTTACATCCAGTTGCCATGGGAGTATTCATTGCCTTTGAATCTGCCATCCCAAATTTCTTCAACAATTCTTTCACATATTTGGTCTGTGATATGAAGATTCCATTCTTTGATTGAATGATTTGCAAACCCAAGAAGAAATTCATTTCCCCAAACATAGACATTTCAAATTCACTTTGCATTTGATTTGCAAGTCTTGCACATACTATCTTTCCCTCCAAAAATGATATCATCAGCAAATACTTCCACAATCAAGATATTTTCATGATCAATCTTAAAATACAGATTACTGTCAGCAGTACCTTTGTTGAAACCAATCTTCAAAAGATGTTTGTCCAATCTTTCATACTAGGCTTTTAGGGCTTGTTTGAGTCCATACAATGTCTTCTTCAACTTCCAGACCATATCTCCATGATCAGACAATTGGAATCTATCCGGTTGCTCAATGTATACCTCTTCTTCCAAATCACCATTTAGGAAAGCAGACTTGACATCCATCTGATATACCTTGAAATCCTTAAAGGCAGCAAAGGCAAGAAATAATGTGATTGCTTCAATTCTTGCCACCAGAACAAAAGTTTCTTCAAAGTCAATTCCTTCTACTTGAGAATAACCCTTACAGACCACTTTGGCTTTGTTTCTTACTACTTCACCTTCTTCATTTAGTTTATTCCGAAAGACCCACTTATTCCCAATCACATTTTTGTCCTTAGGTCTGGGAACAAGATCCCAAGTGTGATTCTTTTCAATCTGAATCAATTCTTCCTCCATTGCTTTAGCCCAACTTTCATCATTGCAAGCTTCACTTATTGTTTTTGGTTCAATTTTTGAAATCAAACAATACTTCACTAAATCTTGAGCAATTTTTCCTCTTGTTTGAACACCTTTGCTTCTATCTCCTATAATCTGATCTTTAGAATGATTCAGTCTTACATACCTGGAAGTCTTGGGAATTTCTTGCACTTCTAATTCTTGGACAGGTTCATCCAAACTTGTCTCTTCTTCTTGTATTTCAAGATTCTCTGGATCAGTCTGAATCTGAACTGCAGTTGGGGCTTGTTCTCCTTGGTCTGAGACATCATTCTGATCATCTACTTCATACTCATAAAACCTTGAGGGATTTTCCATGCCTTTATCAACCTTCACATTTGTACTTTCTACAATCTTTCTCAATCTCTTGTTATAACACCAGTATGCTTTGCTTTGAGTGGAATATCCCAAGAATATTCCTTCATCACTTCTAGTATCAAATTTGCCAAGGTCTTCATCTCTTTTGATGTAGCATTTACTACCAAAGACTGAAATACTTTACAGTAGGAGTGATACCAAACCAAAGTTCATAAGGAGTCTTACCAGTATTGCCTCTGATTTGTACCCGATTAAGAGTGTAGACAACAGTGCTCACAGCTTCTCTCCAATAGATCTAAGGAACATTTGCTTCCATCATCATGGTCCTAGAAGCTTCCTGGATGGTCCGGTTCTTTCTCTCCACTACTCCATTCTGCTATGGAGTCCTTAGAGTAGATAACTGTCTCTTTATCCCATGTTTCTCACAAAATGTTATGAACTCACTAGATGTGAATTATCCACCTCTATCAGACCTGAGGCATTTTATGTTTATGCCAGTTTCATTTTCTACCATAGCTTTGAATATTTTAAACTTCTCAAGTGCTTCAGATTTCTCTTTTAAGAAAGTTACCCACATCATCCTAAAGTGGTCATCAATTAGCAACATGAAATACCTATCTCCTTGATGACTCTTGACTCTTGTCAGACCATAGAGATCAGTGTACACCAAGTCTAACAATCCAGTTGAAGATTGTTCCTTACTTTTGAATGTGACTCTGCTCTGCTTACCTAACTAACATTCTTTGCACAAACTATTAGTAGGTTTCATCAGTCTTGGAAGATCTCTTACAGCCTGAGTGTTGCTTATCTTGATGATATTATCAAAATTCACATGACACATTCTCCTATGCCACAACCAACTCTAATCAATTTGAACAAATAAGCAACTTTTTCTAGTACCAACCAATTGGAAGATGTTACCTTTTGTATGTGTACCGGATGTAATCTCAATTCTAGAGCTTTCAAAGATCTTGCATTTTCTATTTTTGAAACGAATATCATAGCCTTTGTCCACCAAATGTCCAACACTGAGAAGATTATGCTTCAGACCTTCAACATACAGGACATCACTGGTTTTGTTCTTTCCATCAAAAGAGATGGTTCCTCTGCCTCTAATTCTACCAATAGAATTATCTCCAAACTTTACAACTCTGCCTTCATATCTTTCCAAGCTTAAGAACTTACTCTTGTCGCCAGTCATATGGTGAGAGCATCCACTGTCAGTAACCCATTCATCCTTTTCTTCAACCTGAGCAGCCAAAGCACTTAGTATCATCTTATGATTGGCAGATTCAATATGCATTGGATCTTCTTCTTTGATGGCAATAAACACCCAGTCACTTCTAGGTTTGTTCCCTATCTCAGATTCATCATCTGTTACTCCTTCATCATCATCTTCTTGAACATACTAACACTTCTTCTGAAACCTTGATCTATTAGGGTTTAGCCTTGAAAACCTTTTCAGACATCTTGAGGCAAAATGACCAATCTTATTGCAAGCAAAGCATTTGAAAGGTAATTTTCCTTCATACTTACCGAATCCTCTTGGTAGTCTTTTTGCAATAAGGGCTTCAAGTTGTTCAGCTTCTAATTCATCTTCTTCCAAATCTTTCCTTGCTTTATCATACCAAGTTGATTTCCTTGAGGAACTTTCACCTGGATCATATCTCTGTTTACCTTTTGCGGAGGCACTAGCCTTGAATGCAGATTCAGTCTTGGGAAGTGCATCACCAAACTTAGCTAACTCAATGTAGATATCTTACCAACCAATTGAGCCCTTGGGATAGTTGTTAAAGATCTGATTTCCTCAATGGTAGCAACTTTGTGTTTATATGCAGGAAGTAAAGATCTTAGAACTTTAGCAACAATTTCATCTTCATCCAGTACTCCACCAGAACATCTGATGCCACATATAAACTCATTTACTTTTGTCATATATAAAGTGGTATTCTCATCTTCACTCATCTTTAAGTTTTCAAACTTTCCTTTCAGACTTTGCAGCTCGGCACACTTAACATATTTGTCTCCTTCATATAGATTTTCAAGCTTTGTCCAAATTTCATAGGCAGTCTTCAATCCCATAACATTTGTCAGCTCTGAATTAGACAAGGCACTCAGTAGGGATTCTTTAGCTCAAAGGTTATTTTCTGCATCTCTAACTTCATCTAGAGTTGTTGGGCCATTCCTTGGGGGAGCATATTTAGTTGAGGTTATGTTCCAATATTGATATCCCATGCATTGTATGTGACATTCCATGCGGCTTTTCCAGGCAGTGAAGTTTGAACCATCAAACCTTGGACTGTCCTTCTTCTAGGTCAACATTCCGGATCTCCTTAAGCGATTAAGCTTCTTCTAGAGAAACTTAGCTCTGATACCAATTGTTGTATTTAAGACAGACAACTGAGAGGGGGTAAATCAGTTGTTACCAAAATACGTTCTTTAATCCTTCTTATATTTCAACAGCATATCAAAGATTCAATCAAGGAAGCATAATGCAATAATTCATGAGTAGAAACAAATTTAGAAAATATAACACCAAGATTTTGACATGGAAAACCTGGTTAAGGGAAAAACCACGGGGTGACTAACCCAAGATTGTATTCTCTGTTAGAAGAATAAAGATGAATAAAATGGCACTTGCCTGTTAGGGCTCACTGCCTGAGCACACTGCTCACAAGAGGACCACTGCCTACAGAAGGCACACTGTCTACAAAAGAATATAAGTATTACATACTTGAACTGGAGATAAGCATCTTTACTGTGCTTGAGTTAGTTCCATTTTAGCTCAACACCTCTGCTCTGCTTCTCACTCCTCTACACTACCACCTTCTCTTCATTATTCAAGACATCTTTGAATGACTTCGCAACTCTTATTTATACATGACATTAACTTTGGAATGATCATCAAAGTTGGCACAACATACACTTATTTTATTACAGAGCAATTACAAAAGTACAACTTGACTTATTTCAAAAACTTTATGTGCATTACTCCACTGTTGGCCATACATAACTGGGACTTCAATCTTCTTCGAGGAACTTGCCATGCTTCGTAAAACATCTTCAAGATCATCTGCAACATCCGCAAATCATCCAGTCAACTAAGACTAGGAGGAACACCATCACTCAAGGGTAAGTCTTCAATTACGAGCTCAATATTCAATGTGGACCGCCAACACGAACTGGACACAATCTAGAGACCCCCACAAGCTTGCTTGAATCACCAAGAACATCCGCACCACTTCTGCTTACTGTAATCATTCGTATCTTCATCCGAAACCTTAAGAACACAGTCGCCCATCACTATCACATTAAAAGGATTACTCATGGACCTCCAAACCATGAACCAATTGAGTTGTCAATTCACATTGGCTTCCCAAACATGCCACCAAATCCACAAAACATGATATTGTATTTCCAGATCTCACTGGACCTATTTATGTCACTTTGTTACCTCTGAACAGTTGTTGGAACCGGTTTTACTCTCATGGCCATAACTCCTCCACATTTTCATGTGAACCTCTCAAATCTTGATTGAATCATCTTCAGACACATATCTACAAATCCTTTGATGTGCATTCTCTGATCTTCATCTAGCTAGGATCTTCACTTCATAGAGCTTCACTGTCTTCACTGATCTTCTTTGTTTCTGATAGGACTAATTTTCTCAATATCCTCAGCATACAACTCATCCAATCATTGACATCAATGCAACAAGAATATGTTGACATTAATGACAACACCGGTTAGGCCCATACTTGCAACAATATGGACATCATAGGTACACATAGTGATGTTAGTGTAGGCTTTTATTTTCCTAGTTGGTTATTTTATTTTCATATTCCTAGGTTTTTCCTACACATAATTAGGCTTGCTTAGGCTTAATTAAGTGAGTATTAGTGTGAGTGGGTGCAAGGTGTTGGCATCTTCCCTGGGAGTTACACTTGCCTATTTTAGGCTATTGTGGTGGACTCTTCCCATTGATTGTATTTGCCACCTCTTCCCTCTCTCATATTCTATATATACTCACCTGTTAGTTAGTCTTGGGTACACTGTATTATGCATCTTTTGCTTTTGTACTCTCATAATTTTATTTTTCTTCTAGATCATTTGAATTACTCATGGAGACTAACTTTGTGTTGTTATTTTGATCTTGTATCATTTGCTTGATAGTTTATTAATTTATTCATTGCCCTAGTTTTCTAGGTTATTCATCTTTACAAATTCTAACATGGTATCAAAGTTATTCTAGTGCAGAATAGATTTTAGTTTCCTTATTTGAGAGATTCAAGAGGGCTAATAAGTTTGTATGCAAATTTTATGAAAACTCAATATGCTCTTCTCTTGCATCTTCAAATGATCTGGAGAATCAAAAAAGTTTGAAAGAAAAATTTTAACCTCTGGGGTTTTGTACTTGCATCTTTTGAAATCTAGGTGTTTGCAGCATTCTGGTAATCATGAGATTTTTTTCATCAATTCCATAGCATCCAGAAGGCTCAAGAAAGTCAAATCAAGATTTCATTTCACCAAAATAAAAGATCAAAAACTCAAGTTGCAAACGGGGGTTTAAAGAGTGGTTCCATAATGCTGCTCAAATTTGGGGCATTTTGAGGCTAAACAGACCTTTCCATTGTGTCTAGAAGGCCAAAAAAACCCCATTTTCATTTAAAGTTCGTCCAGATTGGACATCGAGAGCTTCAAAAGAATTTTTTTTCCTTTTCTCGTAGTCATATAACCATGAGCAGTGACGTGAATAGTGTTTTAGATCATGAACAGTGTTTCAAGTCGTGAATAATATTTTCAAGCCATGAATAGTGCTTTTAGGCTGTGAACAATGTTTTCAGCCTTTAACCCTCACCATTGGAGTTTTCATTTGTGCACCCAAACTTCAGAAGGCTCATTCTAAGCCATACACAGGCCTTTTTGGCACAAATTTTTTGTTTTGGGGTAGAATTCCGTGCTCTACATTTTGGTAAAGTTAGTTTTTTGATTTGACACTCCAAGTTTTCAAAAAAATTAGATTCTTAGATATTTTGATGTGCAGTCCTTGTTTTGAGATATTCCGGGAGCCATAACTTGTGCAAATGGACTCCTTTTTGGGTGCCTTTTTTTGGAGTTTATATTTTTCTATGTAATCCACATTAGTACTCTTAAATTGATCTCATATTGTACTTGAGTTGGAGTTTCAGTGTTTTGGCTATTTTGGGCCTTGTAAAAGTCTAAAAATCTGTGATTTGCATTGTAAATCGCATTAATTATAAAGTGCCAAAATTGTAATTTTTAGGGTGTCATTTCAAAAAGTAGTGAAAAGGGGGGGGTGTACTTGAGTTATCTTATTTTTAGCACTTCATTTTTGTATTCTCTACATCATGGATCAAACAACAATACCCATTTTAACTCCTTACAACTATTTTGAGTGGAAATCATGCATGACAATCTACTTAAAGAAAGTTGGTTTGCATAGGATAACAATGGGACTAGAAACTAAACTTGCTAAAGATGAAGATAAGCCTAAGTGGTTTTAAAAATGTGATGAAGCCTATGGAACTTTGTGTTTGTCTGTTTCTCCTAATTTTCTCTTTCATATTGAGTCTTTGAATTCACCAAATGAAATCTAGACAAAGCTAGAAACACTATTTGGCACACAAGATTCAATGAGGGGTCATATGTTGGAAAATGAACTAATTAGTTTAAGTCTAGGAAACTTCGACACAATCCAGGATTTCTCCACAAAATTGAAGTCACTAAGTTTGCAATTAAAACAATGTGGAATTGAAAAGAAAGATGAACAATTGATTCTTAGTATCCTCTCTAAGCTAAGTTTTGAATATTCAATGTTTGTTTCTACCTTCTATGCTACTAAGGGTGCACTTGGGACACAGTTCATTATGCCATCTTTGGATGATTTTTCTCTCTCACATGGGAGTAGGATAAGCTAATCCAGATGGGCACTCTTAAATCCTCTAAGTCGCATGCCTTGGCTACCAACCAAGACACAAAAGAACAGAAAGGACAATGTAGTAACAATAAGGATAAGAAACAAAAGAATAGCAAGGAGAAGAAGGATCAAAATGAAGTTGCCCCAAAAGAAGCTAATGAGACCTAATCTTCCAATGGTGACAAGCCTAAGAAAGAGAAGGCCAAATGTGCCTATTGTAAAAGACCTGGTCATGATGAACATAAATGTTTGAAGAAACAAATTGATCACTTGACATACATTCTTGAGAAGAATAATATCAATGTTCCTGAATCTGTAAAACAAAGTTCAAATGAGGGGTCTAACAAGACAAAAGATAACAGCAAGGGGAAAGGAAAGGGCAAGGCCATTGTAGCAGTTGCTCCACAACAATCCACTTGGGTTCTTGATTCAGGTGCTTTGCACCACATGGCTTCATCTAAGGATGAACTTGTATCTTTGGATCCGTGTACTATGCATTCTATTTTGATGGGTGATGATACTCCTATTGAGGTGTGTGGGAGAGGCTTTGTTGATGTGGGAGATGATACTTTCCATGATGTTCTTTGTGTGCCCTCATTATCAACTAATCTCCTATCATTATATCAGATCACTCACACAGGTTCAAGCAAGTGGGTTGAGTTCACTTCTGATTTAGTGGAGATTCATGAGTTGCATAGTGGTTCTATAATTGCAATGGGGAGATGATCATCACTCACGATTTTATCTTTTTTCTCACTTTATTTGTAATCCTCCTTCATCTTTTTTGCTCAAACATTCTGATGATGTGAGTAGATTTTGGCATGAGCAATTTGGCCATCTTAACTTTCGCTACTTACAACATCTCAACTAGCAAAGCATGGTCACAAGGTTTCCTTCAGTTTAGTTTTCAGATGGTGTTTTCCAAGCTTGCATTCTTGGTAAGCATCCTAAGGAAAAAATTGACAAAGGTAAGGGATGGAGAGCTTCACAATTATTAGAGTTAGTTCATAGTGATTTGGCGAGTCCATTTCCTCGTCCATCCTTCAGCAAGACTAGATTTGTTCTAACTTTCATTGATGACTTTTCTCAATATACTTGGGTGTGCTTCCTCAAGAAAAAGTCTAAGCTATTTGATCATTCTCATGACTTCAAAACTTTTGTAGAGAAGAAACTCAGGAAAGCCATCAAATTTTTGCACACTGATAATGGTGGTGAATATGTCAACCATTGTTTTGAGTAGTTTTGCACTTCAGAGGGGATTGATTTGCAACATTTAGTTCCATACACTCCTTAGTAGAATGGTGTGGCAAAACAAAAGAATAGGTCATTAAAGGAAATGGTGAAATGCATGATTCCCTCCAGATCTCTTGCACCACAATATTGGGCAGAGGCCATTAACTATGCTTGTTATATCCAGAATTGTCTTCCTCGCAGAGCCTTGAAGGGAGTCACTCCTTTTGAAGATTGGAGCCATTAGAAACCATCGGTTAAACAATTTCAAGTTTTTGGTTCTCCTACATGGGCCCACATTCTTGTAGAGAAATGTAAGGTCATGGATCCATAGAGCAGGCCTTGCATATTTTTTGGGTATCCTAATGGTGTAAAAGGCTATCGATTTATCCACCCTACTATTCATGAGTTCTTCATCGAGAGGAGTGTTTAGTTTGAGGAGTACTCTTTGAGCTCAACACCCATCACTTCTCCACCTCCTATTTTGACATTGGAGTCACTTGGGATACATGATAGATCTTCTAATGAGTCATATTCACGTGAGTAGATTCCTAATGATGAGGAGTATTCTACCTCCACTTCTGATGTTGAGAGAGATTTAGAGGATTCACCTCCTTCCTCTCATAGTCATCATTCATAGGGTGATGATTCTCCTCCAGACTCTCCAACTTCCGGTCCACTTTGGGCTCGACAAACACTCCAATCTGCAGGCTATTGGGTTGGGGATCCATCAAACACTAGGCAGACTCATCCGCAATTCCAAGATGCTCCAAATGTCTTCATTGCTACTACCTATGATCCATAATCTTTTCGAGAGTCTTCTGGTATTCCTGAGTGGGATATAGCTATGCAGAAGGATTATAGTTCCTTGATGAGGAATCACACTTGGGATCTTGTCTCTCTTCCTAAGGGAAGAAAACTTATTCGATGTAAGTGGATCTATCATAAAAAGTTTGTAGTCGATGGGTCAGTTGATAAGCATAAGGCTCGCCTAGTTACCAAAGGATTCTCCCGGGTTCCTAAGATTGACTACTCTGAGATTGTTGGTGTGAATAGGATTATTACCTATTCGGTTTACCCCTTGTAGTGTGAATTAGGCACATTACCTAACTGGTCATTAGTTAGTCCTATTCACACATGTTCACATGTTAAGTTTACTTGAGATAAGCCTAGATAATGTCTTGGTGTGAACAAGGTTATTACCTATCTGGTTTACCACTTGTAGTGTGAATTAGGCACATTATCTAACTAGTCTTTAGTTAGTCCTATTCACACATGTTCACATGTTAAGTTTACTTAGGATAAGTCTATATAATTCTAGGTTGTCATGTGATCTTAGCCAACAGGGGCACTTTAGAAGCATCATCACCAACATGAGAGTAGGGGGACCACAAACATTAGGGGTTGTCCACACCAAAATAGAGAAAATATATTAAACAACAATAAATAAATAAATATATAATATTAGAAATAAAAAAATTACTTAGATTGAAAAAGGAGTGTTGAAACTAGGTAAAATGTAGCTAATCCATATGTGACCAAAAGGGGAAAAAATTACATAAATCTAAGAGAACGCTAGTTCAAAGGGAATCCGATATGCCAATGTCAGACAAAAGAACAAAAGGACAAAGAAAAAGTGAAACTTACCTCAGAAACAAGATTTATGACATCTTTGTGTAGGTAAATAGCAAAGTGACTTGTGAGATTAAAGCTTCTAGTTAACCATTTTGCAAGCAGAATATAAAGCTAGCATTCTCCCTTTTCAAAAAATTCTCTAAGATAATCAAATACTTTATGAAAATCCTTGGTATTGACAGTGTCATTGTCTCCTATTCCTCCATACTTGGTAATTGAAACATTGTTCCATGCACAAAGGCACATCGTAGCGCCAGGTGGGACTGACATAGTTATTAAGGGTGCATGTGTTGGAGAGTTGTTTGCCTACCAACAGTATGTTTGACACATGTTGATTGCTGCTTCCTAGCCACTACAAAGAGTTAAGCAAGCATTTTTGCAATTTTTTAAAATTCCTCTTGGAAAATATTCACTTCAAGTAGAAAGAATTTTGGTTAATAAAAGTAAGATAATTATTTTTTATATTTTTAAGTATGAGGGGGAAAATTGTTATTGATTGTTCAATTGTTGAAGAATGTGATATTTAAATAAAATGGAGTAGGTGCTACAATACTTGTTGCACATGATATGTGTCTACTTCAAATATAAAAGACGCTACATGACAACAATCACTGGTGGCAGTAGAGTGAAACTTTTAATGGCATTTGTCCCTTCTACAAATGCTAAAACCATTCACCAGATGGCCAATGACCAAAAAAATGTATGTTGCATGACAAAAGCCTCCTAAGTTTAGATCTTTTGAAATAGTCTTTATGGATTTTTAGAGCACTTTAGATCAAAAAATCAAATAAAGTCCACCAAGATCTTTTAGTATAAGGAGTACCAAGCTTCTAACTATGAGACAAAATAATTAAAATTAACACATATTAGACTATATCTTTAAAAGGGATCGATAGCATTTAAAATTTTAAGGTGTAGTGGGCTCTCATTAGATGACATATTATAGGCTAGATTAAGCCATGTTAAGGCTCTAGGCCAACTTAGAAGTAGTGGAGCCTTTCAAGCCCTTTGGTATTCAATATTTTTCTTTAGCTTTGAATAAAAGTCCGAACTATTTATAATATGATAGAATCATCTAGATGTTATCTTTAGTAGGGCCTATGAAATTTCTATTCATCTCATAGTATTTGAGAAGATAAATTTATTCACTTATATTACATGAATAGTTATAATAGTATTACATTCACGAACCCTCTATAAAATAAGACTAACCAAGACACAATACGCCACCCTCAAAATTTCTTGTATAAGTCCTAGAAACAATAAACAACCAAAATCCATCTATCTTGGCATGCTCAAATGCATCTTGTAGACACATGAAAATGTCTTGACCTCGCAAGCCACTTTCCCGCATCTTCACACTACTAACTCTTCCTTTCACCAATTAATTAAATAAAATCAAAATTATTTAATTAATTAATCCTAAGCCATCCCTAATCATTCATCCTTAGCCATTCATCCCAAATTCATCCTTAGTAATGAATTAATCCAATTAATTTATTACTATAACCTTACAACACTATTCATCATTAATTAATTAAATATTCCTAATATTTATTTGGTTAATTTCTCCATTTCCCTAACCAAGATTAACTAAATAAAACATGCTTATTTAATTAATCTCCCCTAGCCTATAGCCTAAACCTAGTCTAATTGAATAAAAACCAATTATTTAATTAGCTATTATAACCTACCTAGCCCCTAGACCCAAATTAATTAAATAAACCCTTATTGGATTAATTTAACCTCTCATTAACCCACTCACTAATTTTCTACAACTAGATTAATTAAGTTAAACACTTAATTAATTTGGTCAAACCTTGCTTAACACCTATCCCCACACCCTTTTGAATAAAAATTTACTTTTTATTCAAAATGGTCACATGACCCTTCCACCTCACCTTTCCTCTTTTATGTTAGAGCTCTTTTAATGCAAAAGAGCTCACACATGCGTTTGCCAAATGAACACGCATGTCACATGTCATCACATTCACCAATAAATCTTAATTTTTAATTCCACCTTCTCCCAAGGAAATTAATTTTTTATTTCCTTACAAGTTTTAATCAAACCCTTCCCAAGGTGAATTTAAAATTCATAAATAATGGGAACCATCCAATCTTGATGATCAAATCTCAACCCTCCATCTCATCTCTTCATCTCCACCATTGGATTTGAACTTTCAATCTCCACCATTGATCTCAAATCCTCTCCAAATGCCTATAAATACAAGGCTCTCCCAAGAATTTTTACAACACTTCTCATCTTAATCTTATGATGTCGAAATCTCATCTCTTCTCATATCATCTCACCCTTATCATGCCAAAATCTCAATCCCTATCCTAAATCCCTTATCAATCCATGTTGTGTTGAATCTTATAGAGTAATCCACATTCACTCTACTTGGGTATAGCTAGGAGAGATTTGGGTGCACTTCTCCTCAACCTTATCAAGGAGTGAAGGAGATTTCAAGGACTTGGAAGGTATAATGCTCTGTTTTTGAGTTCCTTTTCATGTTTTTTAGTCATTTAAATCTTTTTCATCTTCATTTGGCATGCCTGGTGGGACCCATGTCCCTATATCTAAATTTACTTTGCAAGTTTTTTGTGAGTTTTTATCATGCAAGTTGTATTAACGCCACACACTCTGCATCAGCACTTTTGGCATATAGTTTAGTGCCTCCAGACCCTCTATCAGCGCCTTCATTTCTAACTAACAACTACTTTTTTCTATTTTTTTGTTAACTATTTGTGTTTTGTAGTTCAGTGCCTCTGGTCCCCAGATTAGTGCCTCTAGTCCCCATTCCAGCGCCTCTAGTCCCCAGATTAGTGCCTCTAGTCCCTAGATCAGCATTTTTGTCTTTATGGCTTCAAACAAGTATAAATCTATGTTTTAGTGCATTTGGTTCCCAGATCAGCACATTTGGTTCCCGGATCAATGCATTTGGTTCCTGGATCAGCGCATTTGGTTCACAGATTAGCACATTTGGTTCACGGATCAGCGCATTTGGTTCACAGATCAGTGCATTTGGTTTTTCGCTTCAAACAGGTATAAAATTGACATTAATCACTATTTTAACACACTTTGCTTTTGTTTTAGTGCAGTTAGCTCATGTTTTAGCACATTTGTCATCTATTTTAGTGCATTTAGCTTCAGTTTCAGCACTTTGGGGCTATATTTTAGTGCATAAATTTTCTATTTTAGAGCATTGAGCTTCTATTTTAGCGCATTTTGTCTATCTATTAACACATTTATCTTTTGTTTCAGCACCTTCTATCTAACACATTTTGTAGAGTTTTGCAGGGGTCTAACTTATTCTTGCAAATACCAAAAACATTTGTCCAAGACTTATTTACCAAACTACTAACATCCTTTCTGCATATTCGCTTATCAAAGTTTGTTTTTATGACTAGCTTTTAGTTGTGCACTAAGGTTAAAGTAAGGATAAATTAACCCTTTTGTCATGTATTACTTTCTTGTAGATGTATGCTCTCCCCTCGCACCTTAGGGTGACCTTGGGGATCAAAAGTCTACTTGCAAACTTTCTTTATTTAGTGTATCCTAAAGGGGTTACTCTTTTTGTGTATGCTCTCCCCTCGTCCCTAGTACGATCTTGGGTGATCAAAAGCAAGGGATAATTTCTTCTTAGGAGGCTTGCTTGGGGATTTCATCACCACAAGGGATTACCTCAACCACATGTATTGGTTGGGTATATCAAATTAGGGAGAAGGAAACTTGTACCCCAATCTAGTTGCATTGTCATTGGGATAGCCTTGGGGCCCCGAGTGATTCTGAACACAAGGTGAAGTGGTGCTTGCTTAATCACCTATGCCACATCCCTTCAATGGACTAGTGTTCATGGTTTGTGCCTCACATACCTTGCATTTATCAAGGACTCCCTAGAAGCTTATTCAAGCCTAGCATAAGACCTTCAACCATCACATCCACAATGCATCGTTGTTGTAGGAGGAGAAGAGCCCATGATGTTACCTCCATTGTCTTGAGTTGGGATAAACTTTGGGCAAGACATTTCATCTCCAAGGTAAGAGGTGTAAGGTGGTCCATGACCTTGCATTCTCTATCCAACCAAGCAATGGTAGATGGTATCAAGGGGGTGGAAATCACCATTTTCTAAAAGTGGAGATTGAAACTGCACCTGAGTGGGTCCATTAGATGTGACACTCCCACTTGAATAATTTCTAGGATGTTCATGTGAATGGTGTGTCTTCTTTCTTGTTTAATGTCTTGCCAAGAATCTTTGAAGCCAAAAAAATCAAGATTTTCATTAAAACCATCCATTTTACAAGCCCGTTTATCAAAACCCATCATTTGAGCTTAATTAATCCCCATCTTTGAGCTTAATCACAAATTGTCATCCTAATCACTTTCTAATCCAATATCCATTATCTTCCCAATCCATATCCTAATCCATTTATCCAATCTTAATCACCTTATAATCCTCTTAATCCAATCCCCTTATCTTCCTAATCACTTGTCTAATTATCCAATTTCATCCTAATCATTATCCTAGTCATCCAAATCATTCTCCTAATCCATCATCATTAGACTCTAATCCCAATAAATTTTCTAAGTCAAGGCAAGGTCTTAATCCTAACCACCTGTCCTATTCATTTTCCAATCATCCAACTTATCCAAATCATATCTCACCCATCATATCCTATTCATCCTAATCATCCTAATCTATCCATTCTATCTATTTATCATCCTTTATCCCATTCATCATCATCATATTGATCCAATTCCCTTATCCAACATCAATCACCCATCATCCATTATCTATTCCAATCAAACATCCCAACCCCTAATCCTTAATCAACAAATTATCATTTGAAAATCAAAAATTGGTTAAGGACTTGGTCTCCTTCATACCCCATCAATCTTTCATCCAAAATCCTGATCAAAATCATCCACATCATTATCAAAATTCCTCATCTTTAAAGGATCCTCACCTTATCCACAATCATCCATTTCCAATCCCTCCAATCAAAAATCAAGACCCTAGTTGATCATTATCAACTTTTATCCAAACTTGCTTAAGAATGTTAGTCTATCTTAAGTAAGTCATCCAATCAAATCTCATCAATTCTTACTTAAGAATGTAAGGCTATCTTAAGTAGAAATCAATATCCAATCTGATCAACTCTCTTGCTTAAGCTTATTAGTCTACCTTAAGTATGGAGAGTCATCCATCCTTCAAATCATTCTAAGGTCTTGAAATTTGATCCCCAACCTGTATCACACTTATCCATTATCCTACATCATCTCATACCCCTCCAACAACATGGATCCTTATAAAGCAATATAAGAATTACAAATACTTAAACATGCCTATTAGGGTTTTGATCCTATCACTAAGGAAAAATGTAAAAATAACATTAGTGATATCCCCTTAGCAAATTTCATCATTGGAGATTCCCAAGCTCCTACCATATACACATCACCATCTATATCCCATCCCCATCAACCTCGTATCAACCTTCATCCCCTCATGTGACCACGAATTCATACCTATCCAACATATCAATACCTCCAAGCTATCCATCCCCCAACCATTGGTATGCTACCTTTGATCAAGGTAAAACCAACCTAGCACACCTTATGGCCGAGGTTGAAAGATTACATCAACAACCATTTCCTTATGTGCATCCCCTATCTTCCAATCCATAAATCCCTCTAATCCCTCCATCACAATATCCATCCAATCCTATCAACCTTAATTCATCATCCTATGTACCCCACAATCCACCAATCCCTATCATCCATCCACCGTCGAATCCACCATCAAACCTTCCAAATCCTAATCCATCAACCAAAGAATCCTTGAAGGTTCTTCTCCAAAGAATATTAGTAAAAAACAAACAAAAGTCTATGGAGTCCTCCACTCATCCTATGTCATCCCCTTCCAATCATGAATAAGAGCCTCCAAGTACCATACCTATCTCTCCAACACCACCATATAATCCAACACCTATCTTTGAGCCTACCCAAGAACCACCACTATCCAATCTCATTATCCCTTCACTCGATCCTGATCCTAATCCTACACCATCCACCCTTATTATCTATCCATTATATTTTCATCAACCCATACACTCATGAAGGATGTGATCCAATGGCTATTAGCAAGGAACCAAACACCAACATGCATTCAAAAATATCCTACCATAAGAGCAAGTCAAGAACCATCATATAGCTATGTTGAAGAGCCCATCCAAGAACCTAGCACATCCATCAAAGTCACTTCCACTTCCATGAAAAAGCACTAACTATGTCAAGAGTCAAATCCAAGGCATATTGAAACATCAACCTCCTATCCTAATCAAAATCCAAGCATTCCATCTCAACCCATCCCCAATCTCCCCATCTAATGATTAACTTGTCCACACCAATCCTATCACCTCTAACACAACACCCCCTATTGATCTTATACCATCTTCTATCACCCTTTATCATCCCTCATTGATCCTTTACCACCACCTATCAATCCCATTCCAAATCCATCCTCTTATCCACTTGGCAAAAGTACCTTCATCTGCAGTGGCTCTCTCGTAGGAGGTGAACAACTTCCATCCACCACCTATCCTTCCCCAACAAATAATGGACTCGTGTCTTGTTTCCAAAGAACCAAACATCCTATTACACATCGCATACTCCAAAATATGAACTATCAAGGAAAAGGTTTAGGCCTTCATGAACAAGGTATCTTGGAGCCCATCCATATCACATTCCATAAAGGATTGCATGGCCTTGGCTATACATCCCAAGGAAAACAATCCACCCATGTTGGTACCACCCACACACCTCATAAAGCCACTCATTATAATCCAGAACCTGGTGCACCTCATCGTACCTCCAAATCATATGTCACCATCCCTCCTCCATCATCATATCATTTGCAAAATCATGGGACCGTACATATCCCCCCATCAACTTTACCTCCACTCCTCCCAACTCCTAATACCCCTATCCTCAAATTCCCTTATCCTCCCATCCTCCCAACTCCTACTATCCCTATTCTCAAATCCCCTTATCCTTCCATCCTCCCAACTCTAATATCCCTATCCTCAAATCCCCTTATCCTCCCATCCATAAATCCTCATTCCATAAAAATCCCGATCACCTAAAATCCCAAATCAAGACCAACAAAAGAACACATCATCCAAATAAGAATCTACCCAAACGCCCATGGGATTTAAAAGCAAAAATTTTGATGCTCCCATACATAAAGAAAAAAATCCACAAAAGCCTAAAGAAGCTATACCATCCAAGAAAAATGAAAAATCCAAAGGGCTATCAATGCCCATGCCATCAAAAGAAAAAGCAAAAAGAAAAATGGTGTGGGTCCCTAAGCAAAAAGCAAGTAATTCAAAGGATACATCCACATCCCAATCCACCCCAAAATCCCAAACATTCCACTCCCCATCTAAAAATCCTACAAATCCTAAGTCTATTTGGGTCCCTAAAACCCCAAATCGATGATTCCAAAATCCCCTACCCTAATCCCCATTACTACCTGTATACACCTAAAAATGACACGACTCTGTCCAAATAAATATTTTTAATATTTATTTAAGTCTACATTCCTCTATCAATAAATAAACAAACAAATTTATTTATTCGATTCATATTCCTCTAAGTTAATTAAATATCAAAATATTTAATTACCTCTTCTAAAGTCAAAATTAAATAAAATCTTTTATTTAATTTATTCCTTCCAAACAATTAAATAATTTCTAATTATTTAATTAAGTTGTTCATTCCTCCAAATTTAAATAAATCATTTAAATTTATTTAAATCCTCTCGATCTCTAAAAATAAAATATAAATCAAATATTTTATTTATTCTTCTATCTTGCACAAAACAATTAAATAAATTTATTTATTTAATTTGCTTTCTTATCTTCTAATTCCACAATTAAATAAATTTATTTATTTAATTTGCTTTCATATCTTCTAATTCCACAATTAAATAAAGTTATTTATTTAATTTGCTTTCTTATCTTCCAAATCTTCTAAAAATAAATCTTCCCTGTCATGCAAAAGCAAAAATTGAGTTATTGATTTAAAATAGCTTTGTTTTTATCAACAAACTCTTAAATTAGAATAAAACATTCTAATTTTGTAAAAGTAAATCTTATATTTATCATGAAAGCAATTAACTCAAATAAAACAGCTTTCTTTGTGACACTTGTCTTCTCTCTATTCGCACACATCCTCTCAAGGTTTCTCAACCATTGATCTTATTTCTTCTACACTGTTGATCTTCTCTCTCACAACTCTATAAATACAACCCTCTTCTTCCATTTCAAATATCCAAACTTTTCATATCGTTACTCTACAGAATTATCAGTGCACCATATCATTCCATATCAATCTATATCTTGTGATCATCCTCCTTTGTATTTGAAGTTCATCTTCACTGCAAGAAGTATCCTAGCCATTTCACCATCGCCATCTTGAAGAACAAAGCAAGGAAGTGTGCTTCCTGAGGGCCACATTCTTGTTAGACTTAGGGCACACAACTGAGAGGGGGGGTGAATCAGTTGTGCAAAACTTACTCTAATTTACATACTTAAATCTTCTTGGTGATTAGCAGTATATTAAACATGAAACATAATGCATTCAAATCAAAAGCAGAAACTCATCAACACATAAGACACCAAGATTTTGACATGGAAAACCCGGTTAAGGGAAAAACCACGGGGTGATTAACCCAAGAATGTATTCTCTGTTAGAAGAATAGAAAGAACAAATGGTACATGCCAATTAGGGCTCACTACCTGAGCACACTGCTCACAAGAGGCTCACTGCCTACAAGAGACACACTGTCTACAAAGAAATAAGTATCACATACATGAACTAGAGAATAGCATCTTCACCATGCTTGAATCAGTTCCATTAAAGCCCAAAAACTTCTACTCTGCCTTTCACTCTCTTCTTCGCTACCACACTCTCATCTCCACAAGACACGCTCTGGAATGACTTCACAATCCCTTATTTATACAAGGCATTGACTTAGGAATAATCATCTAAGTTGGCAAACACCTACAAGAACATCCGCAAGACGTGTAATACATCCGGTCGGCCAGTCTCAGGAAGAACACCAATATCTGGTGGTCATTCTTCAAATGCGAACTCTAACTTCAATGCGGACCACCAACATGAACTGGACATGATCCAAAGATCACCACAACCTTTTTTGAATCACCAAGAACATCTGCACTTCATCTGCTTACTGGAATTCTTCTCTCCTTCATCTGAAACTTCAAGAACACAGTCTATCATCACTGTCACAAAGGAATAGGCTCTTCCAAACCTTCAAACCATGAACCAATCTAGTTGACACTTCACAAGGACGTCCTCAACACTCCCTCAAATTCGTAGAATGGGATAATGCATTTCTGGATCTCACCGAACCTATCTGTGACACTCTGTCACCTCTGAACACCTGTCAGAACTGGTTCTACTTGAGCGATGATAACTTCTTCAGATCTTTATGCAGACCTCTGAAAACTTGACTGGAGTATCTCAAGACTTATACCTACAAACCCTTTAAACCGTATCCTCTGATCCTCAACCTATTGTGGACTTTTACCTTCTTGTCATCACTATTCTTCACTGTTCCTAATTGAGACTAATTTTCTCAATATCCTCAGCACACAGCTCATCCAATCCTTCTCATTAATGCAACATGAGTATGTTGACATCAATGACAACACCGATTAGGCCCATACTTGCAACAATCTCCCCCTTTGTCATTGATGGCAACATATGATGTGAAAAACCACCAAGACAAGAACTTCTCCTTACTGTCACAACTCCCCCTATCAGCAACAACTATTCACATGTTTTTTCTTCCTTTACTGCTCCCCCTTTGATCAGCAACCACTTGTTTTTCACATGTCTTCTCTCCCCCTTTGACATCAATGGCAAAGGGCTCATACTTGCAACTCTAATACTTCAGAATCATACCTGCTGCTTCCCCTAAGTAGCAGCTCCCATCAATCCGGATCACAAGATATGACTGTGTTATCCTCCGAACTGATGCACCTTAGTGCACCTTAGTTCATCACCAGAGGGGCAATAACCCATTACTTCTCCCTGAGATATTCAAAAGAGTCCTTGGGAAGAGGTTTAGTAAAGATATCTGCAATCTGATCCTTGGAGGGCACAAACTCTAGTCTGACTTCATCCTTGTTCACTTGCTCTCTCAGAAAGTGAAACTTGATAGATATATGCTTAGTCTTAGAATGCAACACCGGATTCTTAGAAATATTTATTACGCTTGAATTATCATAGAATATTGTGATAGGCTCCTCATACTCTACTTTAATATCTCTTAGCATCTGCTTCATCCACAAAACATGAGTGCAACTACCTGTTGTTGCAATGTATTCTGCTTCAATTGTAGATAGAGATATTGCTTCTTGTTTCTTTCTTAGCCAAGAAACTAATCTTTTTCTCAAAAAGAATGCTCCACCACTGGTACTCTTCCGGTCATCCACATCTCTTGCCCAATCTGCATTTGTATATGCATGAAGAGATAAATCATGATCTCTAGGATACCACAACCCATACTCAACTGTCCCTTTTAGATATCTAAAAATCCTCTTGATTGCCATGACATGAGATTCTCTGGGATCAGCCTGGAATCTAGCCACAAGACCAACAGCCTGCATTATATCTGGTCTAGTTTGAGTGAGATACAACAATCCTCTAATCATTGATCTGTACTTTGTCTGGTCTACTTTAGGAGAGTCATCATCTTTGCTCAACTTACATCCGGTTGCCATGGGAGTATTCATTGGCTTTGAATCTTCCATTCCAAATTTCCTCAATAATTCTTTCACATATTTGGTCTGAGAAATAAAGATTCCTTTCTTTGTTTGAGTAATTTGCAGACCCAAGAAGAAATTTATTTCACCAAGCATAGACATCTCAAACTCACTTTTCATTTGATTTGCAAAAGTTTTACACATGCTATCTCTTCCTCCAAAGATGATATCATCAACAAACACTTCAATAATCAAGATGTTTTCATGATCAATTTTGAAATATAAGTTACTGTCAGCAGTACCTTTGTTGAAACCAATTTTCAAAAGATGCTTATCAAATCTTTCATACCAGGCTCTTGGGGCTTGCTTCAATCCATACAGTGCCTTCTTCAACTTGTAGACCATATCACCATGATCAAACAATTGAAATCCATCTGGTTGCTTTATATACACTTCTTCTTCTAAGTCACCATTTAGAAAGGTAGACTTGACATCCATCTGATATACCTTGAAATCCTTGAAGGCGGCAAAGGCAAGAAACAATCTGACTGCTTCAATTCTTGTCACTGGAGTAAAAGTTTCTTAAAATCAATTCCTTCTATTTGAGAGTAGCCTTTGCAGACCAATCTGGCTTTATTTCTAATTACTTCACCAACTTCATTTAGTTTGTTCCAAAAGACCCATTTGGTTCCAATCACATTCTTGTTTCTAGGTCTGGGAACAAGATCCCAAGTGTGATTTTTCTCTATTTGCACCAGCTCTTCCTCCATTACTTTAGTCCAGTTTTCATCATTGCAAGCTTCATTCACTGTCTTAGGTTCAATCTTAGAGATCAAACAATACTCTTCTGAATCTTGAGCAATTCTCCTTCTTGTTAGAACTCCTTTGCTTTTATCACCTATGATCTGATCTTCAAAGTGGTTCAGTCTTACATACCTGGAAACTTTGGGAGTTTCCTGCACTTCTAATTCTTGATCAGGCTCATTATGATTCATCTCTTCTTCCTGAATTACCAGATCTATTTTATTCTGAGTACCAGAAGGAGTTTGGGCTCCTTGAGTCAGAACACCATTCTGATCATCTTCATCATATTCATAAAACCTTGAAGGTTTCTCAATTCCTTCATCAACCTTCACATTTGTACTTTCTATCATCTTTCTTAGTCTCTTATTGTAACACCGGTATGCTTTGCTTTGAGTGGAGTAACCCAAGAAAATTTATTCATCACTTCTTGCATCAAACTTGCCTAGATCTTCATCTCTTTTAATGTAACATTTGCTACCAAACACTCTGAAATACCTTACAGTAGGAGTGATGCCAAACCAAAGTTCATAAGAAGTCTTACCAGTATTGCTTCTGATTTGAACTCGATTGAGAGTATAGACTGCAATGCTGACAGCTTCTCTCCAATAGATATGAGGAACATTGGCTTCCATCATCATGGTCCTAGAAGCTTCCTGTATGGTCCAGTTCTTTCTTTCCACTACTCCATTCTGCTGTGGAGTCCTAGGGGCAGACAACTGTCTCTTTATTCCATGTTTCTCACAGAACTCTATGAACTCACCGGATGTGAATTCTCCACCTCTATCAGACCTTAGACATTTCAACTTCAATCCGGTTTCATTCTCTACCATAGCCTTGAATATTTTGAATTTCTCAAAAACTTCTAATTTCTCTTTTAGAAAAGTTAGCCACATCATCCGGGAATAGTCATCTATTAGCAGCATGAAGTATCTATCACCTTGAATACTCCTGGTTCTTGCCAGACCATAAAGATCAGTGTGAACTAAGTCCAATAATCTGGTAGAAGACAGTTCCTTGCTTTTGAATGTGACTCTGCTCAGCTTACCCAACTGACATTCCTTGCACAAGCTGTTAGTAGGTTTCACCAATTTTGGAAGATCTCTTACAGCCTAAGTATTGCTTATCTTGATGATATTATCAAAATTCACATGACACATCCTTCTATGCCATAACCAACTCTGATCAACTTGAACAAATAAAAAGCTTTTACCAGTACCAACCAAGTGGAAGATATTACCTTTAGTTTGAGCACCGGATGCAATCTCTGTTCTGGAACTTTCAAAGATTTTGTATTTTCCATCCTTGAATCAGAGATCATAGCCTTTGTCCACCAACTGTCCAACACTGAAAAGATTGTGCTTCAAACCTTCAACATACAGTACATTACCAATTTTGTTTCTTCCATCAAAAGAAATAGTTCCTCTTCCTTTGATTCTACTAGCAGAATTATCACCAAACTTCACCACTCCTCCTTCATACCTTTCCAAATCTATGAACTTATTTTTGTCACCTATCATATGGTGAGAGCAACCACTGTCAATGACCCAATCATCCTTTTCTTCAACTTGGGCAGCCAGAGCTCTTTCTACAACTTTATGATTGATAGATACAGAGGATATTGGTTCTTCTTCCTTGATGGCAATGAACACCCATTCACTTCTAGATTTGTTTCCTATCTCTGATTCATCATCTGTTACTCCTTCATTATCATCTTCTTCATGAACATAGTAACAATTCTTTTGGAACCTTGATCTATTAGGATTTGGCTTCGAAAATCTTTTTGGACATCTTGAGGCAAAATGACCAATCTTATTGCAGTTAAAACACTTAAAAGGCAATTTTCCTTCATACTTACCGGATCCTCTTGGCAGTCTCTTTGCAATGAGGGCTTCAAGTTGAGTAGTTTCTACTTCTTCTTCTTCCAGGTCCTTTCTTTCTTTCTCATACCATGATAGTTTCCTTGATGAGTTCTCTCCCGGATCAAATCTTTGTTTACCTTTCATAGAGGCACTGGCTTTGAATGTAGATTCAATCTTAGGGGGATCATCTCCAAACTCAGTCATTTCAAATGTAGCCAGTTTGCCAGCCAATTGGTATCTTGTGATAGTTGTATGGGCTCTGAATTCATCAATGGTAGCAACCTTGATTTTGTAAGAGGCGGGAAGGGATCTGAGGATTTTGCCAACAATCTCATTTTCATCCAAGACTCCACCAGCATTTCTAATTCCACAAACCAGCTCATTTACTCTTGGCATAAAAGTAGTAATATTTTCATCATCTCTGATTTCATTTAGGGTTGTTGGACCACCCTGTGGAGGTACATACGCTTTTGTAACCATAGACCAATACACCATTCCCATACACTGCAAGTGACATTTCATGCGACCTTTCCAAAGAGCAAAGTTGGTTCGATCAAACTTCGGACTATCCTTCTTGTAAGACGACATCCTAGATCTCCTCAAGTGGTTAAGCTCCTTTTAGAGGAACTTGGCTCTGATACCAATTGTTAGACTTAGGGCACACAACTAAGAGGGGGGGTGTATCAATCGTGCAAAACTTACTCCAATTTACACACTTAAATCTTCTTGGTGATCAGCAGTATATTAAACATGAAACATAATGCATTCAAATCAAAAGCAGAAACTCATCAACACATAAGACACCAAGATTTTGACGTGGAAAACCCGGTTAAGGGAAAAACCACGGGGTGATTAACCCAAGAATGTATTCTCTGTTAGAAGAATAGAAAGAACAAATGGCACATGCCAATTAGGGCTCACTGCCCGAGCACACTGCTCACAAGAGGCTCACTGCCTACAAGAGACACACTATCTACAAAGAAATAAGTATCACATACATGAACTGGAGAATAGCATCTTCACCATGCTTGAATCAGTTCCATTAAAGCCCAAAAACTTCTTCTCTGCCTTTCGCTCTCTTCTTCACTACCACACTCTCATCTCCACAAGACACGCTTTGGAATGACTTCACAATCCCTTATTTATACAAGGCATCAACTTAGGAACAATCATCTAAGTCGACAAACACCTACAAGAACATCCGCAAGATGCGTAATACATCTGGTCAACCAATCTCAGGAAGAACACCAATATCTAGTGGTTATTCTTCAAATGCAAACTCTAACTTCAATGCGGACCACTAACATGAACTGGACATGATCCAAAGATCACCACAACCTTTCCTGAATCACCAAGAACATCTGCACTTCATCTGCTTACTGGAATTCTTCTCTCCTTCATCTGAAACTTCAAGAACACAGTTTGTCATCACTGTCACAAAGGAATAGGCTCTTCCGGACCTTCAAACCACGAACCAATCTAGTTGACACTTCACAGGGACATCCTCAACACTCCCTCAAATCCATAGAATGGGATAATGCATTTCCGGATCTCACCAGACCTATCTGTGACACTCTGTCACCTATGAACATCTGCCAGAACCGGTTCTACTTGAGCAATGATAACTTCTTCAGATCTTTATGCGGACCTCTGAAAACTTGACTGGAGTATCTCAAGACTTATATCTACAAACCCTTTAAACCGCATCCTCTGATCCTCAACCTATTGTGGACTTTTACCTTCTTGTCATCACTGTTCTTCACTGTTCCTAATTGAGACTAGTTTTCTCAATATCCTCAGCACACAGCTCATCCAATCCTTCTCATTAATGCAACATGAGTATGTTGACATCAATGACAACACCGGTTAGGCCCATACTTGCAACAATTCTCCATACAAAGATCGATCGAGAATAGGCAAACAATGGAAGCCGCCAAGTAACAAAGCACTGTAAGTTGTTTTACTTGTTTTAATCTTTGTTATTTGCATATTTCATTGAAGTTATTGGGTTTATAAATTCATTTATTATCATCCAATTTTACCCATAACACTACCCACTCCACATCCAAAATATATGCTTCAAAATACATCACGATGTGTGCAACTATTGGTTGTGATCCCCCTCCACCACATGGCATTCCCACATACCCCCATCCTCCCATCTTACATCCCCTATCCCACATATCTTCCCCATCACACCCCTATGGTCTATGCTTTTGCATAATCCACATCATAATCCATCATTCTCCATCCATCCATAATCCACATCATAACCCATCATCCTCCATTAATCCATAATTCATATCATAATCCACATAATCCATATCATAATCCACATAATTCACATCATAATTCACTATCCACTATCCACCATCCATTCCATCATCTCCTATATACCAACATCCATGCGCATAATGTTGTTTCACCTTCCATGCATGACAACTATCCAACATGGGATAATATTCTCCTTGCTATGGAAATAGACACTAGAGTCCCCATTCCATCAAAAAAGAAAAAAAGAAAAAAAATCAAAAAATCTGTAAAAAGCAAAATAGTAAAGAGAAAAAAAATCCATCCAATGGTGAAAACCACTCCTTGTGACACCTTGGGAAAGTACCATGATGAAAACCCCTTGTGGGTGTCATGTGTAATCCCTTTCCCATCCATTTGTATCCTATACTTGGGCACAAAATCATACCCTTCACCCACATCCCACATATCCTCTTGCATATCCTATCCATTATGTATCCTTATCCTATCTTTATCCTACATGTCATCTTCACATATCCTATCATCTCCCATCCATCCTATCTATTATATCTTCCTCCTTATGGGTAAAAGCAAGAAGTTGGGTGCACAAAGAGGGGAAGTTTTGGCCAAAAAAATCTCACAGGAAATGCGTATGCATTATTGAAAAAATGCGTACGCGCTTAGCCACAAGTACCCGAGCCTAAATCCAAATGCGTATGCATTATGCTTCGGTTACGCACTAAGGAATGCATACGTGTTATAATCCATACGTGTTATATAACGCATATGTGTTTTATAACACGTATGCGTTTTATAACATATATGCATTTCTTAAATGTATTCAAACAGGAAAATAGATAACGCATATGCGTTATAAAACGCGTATGCGTTTCTTAAAGGTATTCAAACAGGCAAATAGATAATGCGTACATGTTATATAATGCATACATGTTTAGTATTAAGAATGCATATGCGTTTTATAACGCGTACGCATTTTTCAAATTTTGAGGTTTCAATATCAAAAACATGCTTTGGATACCTTTTGGCATACATCCCTTTCCAAGCATACTCTCCATTCATCCATCTACTACAAAATCCATACATCCATTCCAAGCATTTGGCCATCATACAAAATCCTAAGCATCATACCTAGAATGGGGCATATGATTCCTACGCAACATAGTCTTTGGAAAACATCCTAAACCCTTCCATCCATCTATCATGTATCCCCCATCCTATCCCTTATCCCCATGTATCCATCTATCTATCACGAATCTCCTATCCATCATCTTCCATCGCCAATCCTACCATCTTATTTCAATCCTATCACCATATTCATTCTCACCTCTAGACTTGGTGATCCCTCATCATTGGCATCTAGCATCTAGGCTATACAAATGCAATCCAATGTAATCATCCCATAATAAAACCATATCCCATCCAAAAAATCACAAAATCTTAAAAATTTCCCAAAAACATCAAAAAATCCAAAAATCCAAGCAATAAATCCAAATGCAGCAAATCCTTAAGCCATAACAATCTAACCAACCAGTCAAGCCAAATCATCCAATCACATCCTTCATTTTGTTCCAATCAAGTTGTCAACCCAATCAATCAATCATCATCATCAATGGTGTATATTGTTCCCACATCCTTGTGTTGATCTAGGGATATATCGTTCGCCACAATGACAACACTATCGCAATCAATAATCAATTATCAGTTTATAGCTTGATAGGGGCAATACCTTTTTTTAACCAAAATCACCCATCCAAACATCACCCATCTTGGAAAGAGATACAATGGTTGTGCAACTTGTGTTGTCATTTGGTCTTTTGTTTTTATCTGTTCTATCTCCTTCTTATGCTTTATCAAAGCCACCTAGATCCATTTATATCTTGGTGTGTGATGATTAGCAGAGAATGGGGCATAGTGTTTTGCGTGTCTATTAGATATTCTTATCACTACAGCTAATATTCATATCTTGTGTCTAGACAAGGTTGTATTATGATGTGTATAAGGATACTCCTTTTATTTGTGTGTCTGGTCTATGCAAAAGATGGATAAACCTCATCACCCTAATCCTTTATACCTTGGTGAAAATATCTTTGCTATAACAAACCTAGGATTGCTCTAAAATATATCAGCACAATATCCACCTCATCCCCACAAACAACTTCCATCCCATCCCTTATCCTTCCCCCATCTTAACCAACCCATTTCATCCATATTAAGAGCACACCCGTATTCTTGCAACCTACATGTCCTCTCAAGGGGGTATCACCATCACCATCATCCTTAACATCATCCCTAAGCCTAACTTTATTCTTCTAAACCAAGGCCTTTTTCTATCCAACCCAACACTATATTTTAAACTTCTTCGAAATAATGTTACTTAGTCGCAACACCATTTCAAAGAGGGGCAAAATGTAGACACCTAAAAATGTCTTGACCCCACAAGCCACTTTCCCACATCTTCACACTACTAACTCCCCCTTTCACCAATTAATAAAATAAAATCAAAAGTATTTAATTAATTAATCATAAGCCATCCCTAACCATTCATCCCAAATTCATCCTTAGTAATGAATTAATCCAATTAATTTATTACTATAACCTTACAACACCATTCATCATTAATTAAATAAATATTTCTAATATTTATTTGGTTAACTTCTCCATTTCCCTAACCAAGATTAATTAAATAAAACATGCTTATTTAATTAGTCTCCCCTAGCCTATAGCCTAAACCTAGTCTAATTGAATAAAAATCAATTATTTAATTAGCTATTATAGCGTACCTAGCCCTTGGACCCAAATTAATTAAATAAACCCTTATTTGATTAATTTTAACCTCTCATTAACCCACTCACTAATTTTCTACATCTAGATTAATTAAGTTAAACACTTAATTAATTTGGTCAAACCTTGCTTAACAACTATCCCCACACCCTTTTGAATAAAAAATATTTTTTATTCAAAAGGGTCACATGACCCTTCCACCTCACCTTTCCTCTTTCACGTTAAAGCTCTTTTTAATGCAAAAGAGCTCACACATGTGTTTGTTGTATATGTGTTGTCATTGATGTCAACAGTGTGATGTTTAGTGATGGATAGCATTGATGTCAATAGTGTTGAAGGTTGGAAGTGGATGTGATGATCAGAGATGCCAAAGGATAGTAGTGTCTAAAGGGAGATTGTTGCAGATAGTTATGTGACAGAAAAGCAAAGTGAAGAGTATATGATATGATCAGTAAAGTAGACAAAGGATAGATTGATCAGAGAAGTTGTGAAGTTAAGGGTAATATGATGAATGTAATGTACTATGTATACTGATTAGATCAGTATCATCTATACACAGTTGTACCCCATCTTCTGAAGTTCATGTAGGAGAGAAAGTTGTGAGCAGAACAATGTGCTAACATGGAGATTCTTGTTTTGTTGGAAGGAATTGTGTTTGATGTTGACAATGAAGTCTCTGATATGGTGAATATTATTTTTCTTTTTTCTTGATGAAAGGCATTGCTTTAGACTTGAAAGAAAGATTCAGGAGGTCTAAGGCACTGGTGTTTGTACTGAAGCAATTTGGGAGAATGCTCAACATTCCTCCGTATTCAAAGGTATGGCCTTGTGGTTTGAGAGTTAGATAGAAACAAGTGTGAAGATTGTATATTTCTGATTTCAAAGCTTGAAAGTTAACGCAGAACATTCTAGAGCTAGTAAAGTGAAGACAGAGGTTCAGGATGGTTGCAGTCAGGAAATGTCTGAGAACTACTCACATTTCTTCGCTTTTGAAGATGAGGTTTTATGGATTGAATGGTGGTCATGTGTATTTGAGAAGATTGTTATATAAAAGTTTCAGTTGAGAAGTTGTACTGCAGAGGTCCTCTAGAGTCAGTAGAACAAAGATATATCATGTTGTTAATTAGGTTTATCTGGAGAAGAAAGCAAAAGCCACCGCATTTCACTGCAATTCAGCTTTTGGCTTTGATATTTGGAGGATGTGTTTAGATATTCAATATGATTGTTAATTTCAAGTTTCAAGTGTTGAAGTGCACTGCAAGTTGATTTCTCATTGTTCTATCTCAAGACTGGGTGTTCAGTGATTGTATGTGATTCCAGGTTTAGTATTTGTTTGTTTGTGGCAGAAAGAAGATATACAATTTAGAAGAAGGAATGTTTGTGAAGGTTTGTGACAGTCTTATTTTTCTTGTGAAGTGATCTACATGATATTAATTGGTCCCTCTGATACTGCTTTAGGTCTGGAGCTATTGTGTGGAAGGATAAGGGTTGGTTGGGTTAACTTGATGTGTTTTGATGATCACACCAGATACTTGGAAGTGTGTGATAGCTTGGAAGAATGTGTTAATGAAGAATAGGTCTTGGTTATCACTCAACTTGAACCGCATTGGATTTATACATCATTTGGATGTCGACTTGATGTGGTCGAACATTGCACATTTCATTCTACACGTTTCATCTTAGCCGATGAAGGAGAAAGATTTTTTTGTTTGCGGAAGGTATAAATAAATGAACTTGTTTTTTTTGTGGATAGGGTAAGGGTGTGAGAGTGTGTGAGGTTATTTGAATGAGTGTGAAAGTGAGGAAGTGAATATGTGAAGATGTGCAGAAGACAGCAGTGACTGTTGTGCAGAGGAAGTGAAGTGTATTGATGTTGCGGAGGAGATTGATCAGTGAGATCTGTTTGAGTATGATGTGTAGTGGTTGTAGCCTCTTTCTGTAAGTGTTGTAGCTCTTCAGGAGTTGTATCTTCCTTTGGTTGGTGCCATAAAATTGTGTTTAGGGAGTTGGTGCTTCCTTTGGGTTGGTGTTCATAAAATAATGTATTAGGGAGTTGGTGTTTCCTTTGGGTTGTAGCCAATAAAACCTATTGTAATCTTTTTTTTATTTATGAGGCTAGATTTGGATAGTAGATCCAAGCAACTTGCTCACCATGGTTTTTCCCTTCTAGGGTTTTTCACATAAATCTAGTATTATGGTTGTGTGCTCATGTGTTGTGCTTTGATCTGCTTAATTGGCTTTATCTTTTGTTTAAGGAAGTAAAAGGTTTTGGTTAATAAAGTTGATTTGGATTAAGTATTGGTATATACTAATTCACCTCCCCCATCTCAATATATTAGTGTGTTCTCACAATTGGTATCAAAGCTGAGTTCCTTGGTACAGCCTACTAGTTGAAAGTAGATCTTGGAGTAGAACGCATGGCTCAAAAGGAGTCCTCTTCTAAAGCTTCGATATTTGATGGAAGTAACTTTCATTTCTAGAGTGTAAGCATGGAATCCTATCTGACCTCGCTAGTGTACGATGTGTGGAGTGCTATCATGAATGATTATGTTGAACCTAAACATCTTATTACAGATGTGGATGCGAGGAAGGCTCATGAAAACAATGCTAAATCCAAGAATGTCATCTTAAGTGGCTTGAGCAGTTCAGAGTTAGTCAAGGTTGTGCGGTGCAAAATAGCAAAGGACATATGGAAGAATCTTAAAGATCTTTATGAAGGGAATGACACCATAAAGGAAGCAAAATTACAATCTTACAAAATAGTGTTTGAGAATCTAAGGATGAAAGAAGAGGAGAACGTTGTTAGATATTTTCACTGAGTGGATGAAGCAGTCAATGGACTCAAGAGTATGGATGAAGATATAGTTGACTCATTAGTTGTGAAGAGAGTACTGAGAACTCTCCCTCACAGTTTTGATTCAAAAGTTTCTGCAATTGAAGAATCCAAAGATCTGAAGACACTTACAATGGTAGAGTTGTTTGGGTCCCTCATTGCCTATGAGATGAGAAATGAAGTCATAGGACCATGTCAAAGAGAATTTTCTTTCAATACTGTGAAGAATGAAGAACATATGATGTATGTAATGAAGCTGAGGAAGAAGAGGCAATCTTTGTAAAAAAACTAAAAAGGGGATCAAGAAAGTATAAAGGTAAGTTACCTTTCAAATTTTTTAATTGTGGTAAGATTGGTCATTATGCCTCTAAATGTCCTTTGGAGAAAACGAAAATAGCAGCAAGGGTTTCAAGAGAAACAATTTCAAGGGGAATCTTCTTGCAAAAGAAGACTATAGTTCTAGAGAAGAAGTAGATCACTATCTTTCAGATGAGGAAAAAGGAGAATCTCTATTCATGGCCAGGGTGATCTCAGATGGTTTAGGCAAGACTACAGATGAAGAATAATATGAATTTGATTTTGAGGGTGAACTTTTTTCTTCTCTTGAAGACTTGGATTATGCAAGGAAAAAGAATCAAGAATAAAGTGCTCTGATTGAAGCTAAGACAAAAGAATGTAGAAGACTTGAGAAAGAAATTCAGTCACTCAAAAGGGAGTTACAGCAGGCAAATTAGCTTGAAAGACCAGATGATACTGAATGTACATATCTCATCATGCCTCAAGGAAGATCTCTTCATGCAAGGCAATTTTCCATGAACAAGTTCAATCATGTCTTCTTTGGTTATTGTTTTATCTGCAACAAATTTTCTCATAAGGCTATGGATTGCAAGTTTGATATGAATAGAATAAATCTTGTAAGTACGAACACTCTTGCTTCACTAGTGGATGTCAATGTGGTATGTCAAATTTGCAAAAAGTTTGGACATATAGCAAGATTTTGCAGGAATTATTTGGTAAAATTAGAATCTAAATTGATAGATGTTTCTGAGCAAGCAAAGGAAAATGATTCTTCCCAAAGGCAAGAGACAAATAATGGAGTTGAAGATTCAATGATTATCCAAACAACATTTCATGCTCAAGGGCAAACAAATCTCTGGGTGATAGATAGTGGATGCACTTATCATGACAGGTGACAAGAGCAAATTCATCAATCTTGGTAAGTGGAATGGTGGACTAGTCAGGTTTGGAGATAACTCTTCTGCAAAAATCATTGGAAAAGTTACTATAAGTATTAATGGAAAGTCTCAGACACATGATGTTCTTTATGTAGAAGGTCTCAAGCATAATCTTCTCAATGTGAGTCAAATGTGTAGCAAAGGATACAGTCTCACATTTCATGATCAAGGATGTGAAATCAGAAGAGCTAAGTCTAGAAAATTGGTGGCAGAAGGATCTAAGATAGAAGGCAACTTGTATAATCTAAAGGTAATTAATGAAAAGACTTGTCTTCTAGGACAAACAAATGAATGTTGGTTGTGGCACAAGAGGATGGGGCACATCAACTTTGATAATCTTGTGAAGATCAGCTCCATGCAAGCAGTAAGAGACATGCCAAAGATCATCAAGCCTACAAGCACCTTATGCAAGGAATGTCAGATGGGGAAGCAGGCAATCATAAGATTCATGTCCAAGGAGTATTCATCTACAAGGCCTTTAGAACTAGTTCATACTAATCTGTGTGTACCTAAAAGGACAAAGAGTCTACAAGGTGAGAGGTATTTAATGTTGCTTATTGATGATTTCTCTAGAATGGCATGGGTTACCTTCTTGAAAGAAAAATCAGAAGTTTTCAGTAGGTTTAAGATTTTCAAGTCCATGGTTGAAAATGAAATGAATGTTAAAATCAAGTGTCTAAGGTCTAAGAGAGATGGTGAGTTCATCTTAGATGAGTTTGAGGAATTTTGTGAAGAATATGGAATAAAAAGGCATTATTCTGCTACAAGAACTCCTTAGAAAAATGGAGTAGTGGAAAGAAAGAATAGAACAATTCAAGAGATGGCTAGAACAATGTTGAGTGAAGCCAAGCTGCTAGATACATATTGGAAAGAAGCAATCCATACTTTTGACATTCTTAATAGAGGACAACTAAGAGTGCACAATACCAAGACTGCTTATGAGTTATGGTATGGAAGACCAGCATCAGTCAAGTATTTTAGAGTTTTTGGAAGTAAATGCTATATCAAAAGGAATGAAGAAGGTCTAGGAAAGTTTGACTCAAGAGTTGATGAGGGAATCTTTCTTGGGTACTCAACTAGGAGCAAAGCCTACAAATGCTACAACAAAAGGCTGAGGAAGATAGTTGAGAGTGCAAATGTCAAAGTGGATGAAGAGTCACATCAAATCACAAATGAGAAAGAAGACTGTTGGATAGATGTACTTGCCTGCATAGAAGAAGAAGAAGAAAAGTTTCAGGAAGAGGAAGAAACTCAAGAGATGACTGTCAAGACTCCTTCCAAGTATGTTCAGAAGAATCATTCAAAAGATTAGATCATTGGAGACAAGAATGAAGGACTACAGAAAAGAAGAAGATTTGTAAGAACAAATGAACAAGTAAGTTTTTCTCTATTGTCAAGAGTGGAGTCTAAAAATTTTGATGAAGCTAGAAAGGATGAAGGATGGATACAAGCTATGGAAGAAGAACTAAATCAAATAGAAAAAAATTAGACTTGGGAGTTGGTGCCAAGGCCTGCAGACAAGAATGTGATAGGTACAAAATGAGTATTCAGGAACAAGCTAAATAGAGATGGAGAAGTAGTTAGGAATAAATCAAGGTTGGTTTGCAAAGGATATTCACAAGTTGAAGGTGTGGACTATGAGGATACATTTACTCTGATGGAAAGAATAGAAGCTATCAGAATGATTCTTGCATTTGCAGTGCATAAGGGATTCAAAGTATATCAAATGGATGTCAAATATGTTTTTTTGAATGGTGACTTAGAAGAAGAAGTCTACATAGATGAGCCTAATGGATTTCAGTTATTAGAAGACCCAAACATGGTATGAAAACTCAAGAAGGTGTTGTATGGTCTCAAACAAGCCCCTAGGGCTTGGTATGCAAGGTTGGATAAATACTTACTCCAGCAGGGTTTCAAGAAAGGTATCACAAATAGTAATCTTTACATCAAAATTGAAGGTGAACAAATTCTAATTGTTGTTGTGTATGTTGTCGATATAATCTTTTGTGGATATGATGAGATGTTTAAGAAGTTTGTAGGAGAAATGTAGAAAGAATTTGAGATGTCTATGTTAGGTGAACTATCATTCTTTCTTGGACTTCAAATTTCACAATCAGATGATGGCATCTTTATCTCTCAAGCAAAGTATATCAAGGAGATGTTGAAGAAGTTTGGTATGGAAGATAGTAAACCTATGAGTACTCCTATGGTAACTGGTTGCCATTTGAGTAAAGATGATGAGTCACCTAAAGCTTATCAGGCTCAGTACATATCTATGATTAGATGCCTACTATATCTAATAGCATCAAGGCCTGACATTATGCAAGTTGTGTGTTTGGTTGCAAGGTTTCAAGTTGATCCTAAAGAATCACATGTGAAAGCAGTCAAGAGAATATTCAGATGTTTGAAGAGCACTCAAGAACATGGGTTGTGGTATCCAAAGGGTGATGACTTTTCCCTGAGTGCTTATACTGATGTAGATTGGGCTGCCAGTGTTGATGATAGAAGAAGTACCAGTGGAGGAGCTTTCTTTTTGGGAGACAGGCTGGTCTCATGGATTAGCAAGAAGTAGGATTCAATATCCTTATCAACTACAAAGGCAGAGTACATAGTAGCAGTAGCCTGTTGCACCCAAGTGTTGTGGATGAAGCAAACATTAAAGGACATCAAGGTAGTATATGATGAGCCCAACCCTATACTTTGTGACAATATTAGTGCCATAAATATTTCAAAGAATCCAGTGATGCACTCTAGAACCAAGAACATATATATCAAGTATCACTTTTTGAGAGAGAAGGTTGTAGATCAAGAAGTCAGATTGGAGTATGTACCTACAAAGGATCAAGTTGCAGACATCTTCACCAAGGCACTTTCTAAGGATACTTTTGAGTATCTCAAACAGAAGTTAGGGGTTATTGCCCTTCCTTCTTCTAACTAGATGCATATATGGTGCATCTGTCCAGGGGGCAATTCAAGACATATCTTATACCTAGATTGATGGAGCCTATCTCTCAGGGGGAGCAAGAAGATAAGAAGCTAAGAAGGATGACAAGGAAAAATCAATCAAGGGGAGAAGATAGATAAGGAGCAGTGAAAGATGAAGACAGGGGCAGCTAAAGGAAGATTAGTTTAGAGGAAGACCACTAGCCCTTTGTCCTTGATGTCAAAAGGGAAGAAATTTGCATATCAGGTTAACTGTTGCCATCAATGCCAAAGGGGGAGATTGTTGCATATGTGTTGTCATTGATGTCAACAGTGTGATGTTCAGTGATGGATAGGATTCATGTCAATAGTGTTGAAGGTTGGAAGTGGATGTGATGATCAGAGATGCCAAAAGATAGTAGTGTCTAAAGGGAGATTGTTGCAGATAGTTATGTGACAAAAAAGCAAAGTGAAGAGTATATGATGTGATCAGTAAAGTAGACAAAGGAGAGATTGATCAGAGAAGTTTTGAAGTTAAGGGTAAGATGATGAATGTCATGTATATTGATTGGATCAGTATCATCTGTACATAGTTGTATCCCATCTTCTGAATTTCATGTAGGAGTGAAAGTTGTGAGCAGAATAATGTGCTAACATGGAGATTCTTGTTTTGTTGGAAGGAGTTGTGTTTGATGTTGAGAATGAAGTCTCTGGTATGGTGAATATTGTTGTTCTTGTTTCTTGAGGAAAGGCATTGCTTTAGTCTTGAAAGAAAGATTCAGGAGGTCCAATGCACTGGTGTTTGTACTGAAGCAATTCGAGAGATTGCTTCACATTCCTACACATTCAAAGGTATGGCCTTGTGGTTTGAGAGTTAGATAGAGGCAAGTGTGAAGTTTGTATGTTTCTGATTTCAAAGCTTGAAAGTTAACGCAGAACGTTCTAGAGCTTGAAAGTTAACACAAAACATTCTAGAGCCAGCAGAGTGAAGACAGAGGTTTAGGGTGATTGCAATCAAGATATGTCTAAGAACTGCTCTGCATTTCTTTGCTTTTGAAGATGAGGTTCTACAGATTGAAAGGTGGTCATGTGTATTTGAGAATATTGTTATATTAAAGTTTCAGTTGATAAGTTGTACCGCAAAGGTCCTCCAGAGTCAGCAAAACAAAGATATATCATGTTGCTGTTTAGGGTTATCTAGAGAAGAAAGCAAAAGCCACCGCAGTTCATCTCTTGGATTTGATGTTTGGAGGATGTGTTCATATATTAAGTATGACTATTAATTTCAAGTTTCAGGTGCTAAAGTGCACTGCAAGTTAATTTCTCATTGTTTTATCTCAAGACTGGGTGTTCAATGATTGTATATGATACCAAGTTCAGTATTTGTTTGTTTGCGCCAGAAAGAAGATGTACAATTCAGAAGAAGAAATTTTTTTGAAAGTCTTATGTTGCTTGTGAAGTGATTCACATGATGCTAATTGGTCCCTTTGGTACCGCTTTAGGTCTAGAGATATTTTGTGGAAGGATAAGGGTTTGGTGGGCTGACTTGATGTGTTTTGATGATCCCGCTGGATGCTTGGAAGTGTGCACCAGCTTTGAAGAATGTGTTAATGAAGAATAGATCTTAGTTATCACTCAACTTGAACTGCATTGGATTTCTACATCGTTTGGATTTCTACATCGTTTGGATGCCGACTTGATGTGGTCATTGTACGCTTCATTCTACACGTTTCATCTTGGCTGATGAAGGAGAAAGATTTTGTTGTTTGTGGAAGGTATAAATAAAAGAACTTGTTTGTTGTGGATAGGGTGAGGGTGTGAGAGTGTGTGAGGATATGTGAGTGAGTGTGAAAGTGAGGAAGTGAATATGTGAAGATGTGTGGAAGACAACAATGACCATTGTGCAAAGGAAGTGAAGTGTATTGATGTTGCAAAGGAGATTGATCAATGAGATCTATTTGAGTATGATGTGCAAAGGTTGTAGCTGTTGAAATGGTGAGCATACAGAAAATGTAGATTACATGATAGTTGTAAAATAATATGGGGATAATATTAATATTTCACAGTAATTTTACATTTGAGTACATTGGCTTATAAAGCCACAATTATTCCCATACAAGTAACTTATTAAAAACTACTACGAGAATAACTAATTCCCTAACTTATAAAACTACCATTTATTTATTATATATTAAACTAAACTAATAAAGGTAAACCTTAATTTATTCTAACACCCCCTCTTAAGGTTTACACGTAATAAAACCAACATTCTCCCCCTTATTACATTAACTCGGACAAAGGATGGAACACTGCAAGAGTTTATCATAGCAACCCTTCTTGAGACTTTGATGAAGCACCTTCACCAATCCTCCTCACTCACCCAAGAAACACCAAATTGATGCCATCAACGGATCTCCTGACTATAGAACCTACAAACATCTACACAAAATGAGAGAACATAAAGTGTCCCCAACCTCCTTGCACAATGAGACAACAACTTTCCTTTCAAAGTCCACATCTCCTCTAAGCGTCTCAAAATGCCTCCTCCAGTGCTGCACATGAGAGAAAAACTCTCCTCCGAGAGTCCACATCTCCTTTGAGTGTGTCAATATCCCTCCTCCAGTGTTGTGGAAATAATCCCTCCTTTGTTGTACAGAACCACTATGAGTACACTAATCCCACCTATTTTAGAGATTACACTATCCACAAATTGAGTAAATGCAAATATACTAACTCCACCTATTTCAGAAGTTACACTATCTACACATACTGCAAAAAAATTCCAAGCCCCCCTTGTTCCATGAAGGGACAGAAATAGAAAATAAGTTCTCATGCAATAATCACCCCTGAGTGAGAAGCTAGCTCGGGATGATGAATATCCTCCTACTTCCATTGTCTCTTGCCTCCAATATGACTGTGTTACTCTCTATTCGTTTGATGTCACATTAGACTCTTTGATAGCATGAGCATGTGCATTTGAAATCTTTGTTAGGAATACAAGCATAGGGTGACCTAATAAAATCTTCATCTTAGAATGTTGGACTCAACCAAAAAAATGTGCCTTTTACAAAATAAATCCTTATAACTTCTTATAATTTACAAAATTTTGTTTCTAAAAATCTAAAAATAGCTGTGAACCTTATTCTTCCAAATGCAAAAACATACCCTTATCTCTCCTACAAATAAAATCATAGCATTCTAAATAATTCATAACAAAAATAATGCTTTCATGAGTTATGAACCAGGAATCTTATAACTCCTCTCCTCTTTTATAATGACCTTTTTTTAATCAAACTATGCTACTTATAAACATTAATCTTTAGAGCACTTATAGTGAGAAATACTTGTAATGCAATGTTTGAAATCAAACTTACTGTCGTGCCTTCAAATCAACAACCTAAAATGTCGCACCTTGTTTAAACCCTAAGTACTTTCTCCATGGCTGTCAATCATCAACACCATATTAATCATATAATATTGAACCATGAAATTCCTGATCCACTAGTAATCGGCCACCTTCTTTAATCCACGACCATTATCATGGTTTATCACTTTGGATTTAATATATCAAATTAAATAATTTTTTATTTGATTTTGGGCCTCATAACCAGAGATCATGTGACAGTGGCTTGAATGACCTAACAGGATTACGTACCATATACCAACTATGATGCTTTAAAGATTTGGGCTAAGTTTTGGCTTAGACAGTTGGTGAAATCTGGACTTCCACTCTTTCTTGACATGAACTATTTATATGCCAAATTATATTTGCGCAAATTGAGACACAGGTCATGGATGATAGCATCATCTACATGATTTAATTCATCCTTCATATACTCTCATATAGAAAACTACGGAAAAGCATCTACCATTTCTTAGTTTCTAATCACTAAAAGACCAAATTGTAGATATGTGCAGCACAATTGCATCCTCACCTTCCATGATTTGGACTCTCAGAGATCCACACTCCTTCACATGCTTATTCTGCATCACAGGAACAACAAGCATATACAATGTTTTTAAATGACTCCTAAATAGCAAAAAAAATGGCTCCTGCGCTTCAAGATATCCATACACCCTTCTTCAGGCTCCAACAATAGAATTCAAGCAATTTGCATCCAAATCAATGGCATTTTGCAACAATTCACTTTGTTGGCAAGAAATTCTCAAATTGTTTACTCAGCATTTGTTCCTCCATGTGCTACTTTGCAACTCTGACGAACTTCCACAGCAACAAATATTACATGAACTTCAGTATCACGCCTAGCACATCAATTTTACCACACCTCTGCAAGTCTACAATGATCCTGGAAATGATTTGAAATGATGAAAGGATTATCATAGCACAAGAACAAGATCACATTGCTCTAATACCATGTTGAATTGGTGTGCATACAGGAAATGTAGATTACATGATAGTTGCAAAATAATACAAGGATAATATTAATATTTCATGGTAATTTTACATTTGAGGACATTGGCTTATAAAGCAACAATTATTCCTGTACAAGTAACTTCTTAAAAACTACTACAGGAATAACTAATTCTCTAACTTATAAAACTAACATTTATTTATTATATATTAAACTAAACTAATAAATGTAAACCTTAATTTATTCTAACTGTAGCTCTTTAGGAGTTGTAGCTTCCTTTGGTTGGTGCCATAAAATTGTGTTTAGGAAGTTGGTGTTTCCTTTGGGTTGGTGCTCATAAAACAATGTATTAGGGAGTTGGTGATTCCTTTGGGTTGTAGCCCATAAAACCTATTGTAATCTTTTTTTTTATTTTTGAGGTTGGATTTGGACATTAGATCCAAGTAGATTGCTCACCATGGTTTTTCCCTTCTAGGGTTTTCCACGTAAATTTGGTGTTATGGTTGTGTGCTAATGTGTTGTGCTTTGATCTGCTTAATTTTCTTTATCTTTTGTTTAAGGAAGTAAAAGGTTTTTGTTAATAAAGTTGAGTTGGATTAAGTATTGGTATATACTGATTCACCTCCCTCTCAGTCTATCATTGTGTTCTAACAGTGTTTGCCAAATGAACACACATGTCATCCCATTCACCAATAAATATTAATTTTTAATTCCACCTTCTCCCAAGGAAATTATTTTTTTATTTCCTCACAAGTCTTAATCAAACCCTTCCCAAGGTGAATTTAAAATTTACAAATAATGGGAACCATCCAATCTTGTGGATCAAATCTCAACCCTCCATCTCATTTCTTCATCTCCACCATTGGATTTGAACTTTCAATCTCCACCATTGATCTCAAATCCTCTCCAAAATGCCTATAAATACAAGGCTCTCCCAAGAATTTTTACAACACTTCTCATCCTAATCTTATGTTGTCCAAATCTCATCTCTTCTCATCTCATCTCACCCTTATCGTGCCAAAATGTCAATCCATAGCCTAAATTCCTTATCAATCCATGTTGTGTTGAATCTTATAGAGCGATCCACATTTACTCTACTTGGGTATAGTTAGGAGAGCTTTGGGTGCACTTCTCCTCAACCTTATCAAGGAGTGAAGGAGATTTCAAGGACTTGGGAGGTATAATGCTTTGTTTTTGAGTTCCTTTTCATGTTTTTAGTCCTTTAAATATTTTTCATCTTCACATCTAAACCCATCCAATCAATACCAAAACAATTTTAGAGTCAAACCACACATGAAAAAACCACCACCCTTGCAAACATAAATATTTCTCAACATAATACAACTCTGACTCATAAAACTTCTGTTGATTTAAGACAGACAACTGAGAGGAGGGGGTGAATCAATTGTCCCAAAACTTTCTTTTCTTAAATCCTTCTTGTAATTCAACAGCATAATAATAAATCAATCATGGAAGCACAATGCAATAATTCAAGAGTAGAAACACATTAACACATATGACACCAAGATTTTAACGTGGAAAACCTGGTTAAGGGAAAAACCACGGGATGACTAACCCAAGATTGTATTCTCTGTTAAAAGAATAAGAAGAACAAAATGGCACATGCCAATTAGGGCTCACTACCTGAGTACACTACTCACAAGAGGCCCACTGCCTACAGGAGACACACTATCTACAAAATAATAAATATTACATACTTGAACTAGAGATTAGTATCTTCACCATGCTTGAGTCAGTTCCATTTAATCTCAATACTTCTGCTCTACTTTTCGCTCTTCTCTTCTCTACCACTTTCTCATCTCCAAACAAATACTTTGAAATGACTTCACAACTCTTATTTATACAAGACATCGACTTTGGGATAATCATCAAAGTCGGTACAATACATACTTTATTTTATTACAGAGCAAATACACAAATACAACTTGTCTTATTACAAAAGACTTCATGCGAATCACCACACTGTCGGCCACACATATCTAGGACTTCAATCTTCTTTGAAGAACACGCCATGCTTCATAGAACATCTTCAAGATCATCTGCAAGATGTGTAAATCATTCGGTCGGCCATGATTAAGAAGAACATTATCACCCAGAAGTAAACCTTCAATTACGAGCTCAATCTTCAATGCGGACCACCAACATGAATTGGACACAATCTAGAGACCCCCACAAACTTGCCTGAATCACCAAGAACATCCACACCACTTCTACTTACTGAAATCATTCACATCTTCATTTGAAACCTCAAGAACACATTTTGTCATCATTGTCACATTGGAATAAATGCTTGCAGACCTCCAGACCACAAACTAATTGAGTTGTCAATTCACATTGGCTTCCTAAACACTCCACCAAATCTGCAGAACATGATATTGCATTTTCGGATCTCACCAGACCTATTTGTGTCACTCTGTCACCTCTGAACATCTGCCAGAACCAATTTTACTCATATAGCCATAACTTCTCCAAATCTTCATGTGGATCTCTCAAATCTTGAATGGATCATCTTTAGACACATATCAACAAACCCTTTTATGTGCATTCTCTGATCTTCATCTTAGCTAGGATCTTCACTTTAAAGAGCTTCATTGTCTTCACTGTTCTTCTCTGTTTTTTATAGGAATAATTTTCTCAATATCCTCAGTACACAGCTCATCCAATCCTTGACATCAATGTAACAAGAGTATGTTGACATCAATGACAACACCGGTTAGGCCCATATTTGCAACAACTTCACCGGTTAGGCCCATATTTGCAACAACTTCAATATAGATAAATTACAACTAGATCCCCACTCTCAACTTGGAACATCCAAAATAGGTGTTACCATGAATGATATGGTAATTTTTATGAATCTTGTTATACAAAATCAAAATCTTGTGCTACTTAAAAAACTTCCAAACAATTGAGTAACTACCATAATAGCAACCCAAATCCATATTCCTACCTTGGAAACCAAGCCATTGTCCCTCATCCAATACAAGGACAATAGAACTTAGGTAACACATATGATACCACATTGTTCAACCTTTTCAAAATGAGTGTTAGCTTTTATAATATATTAATTTTACGTTATGTTTATAATACCCAAAATAACCTCTAATGAAGGTCTGCCATGAAAGAGTTCCTTATATATAGAAGATTCTTGGAACTTAATATTGGTTCATTAATGTTTTTTTAAAAAGTTGTGATATTTCATAAAACATCTATGCAAATACCTTTGTTAATGATAATAAAATTCTAGAATGAAATGTAGGAGAATTATAATCTATGCTTTGTAATATGTTGATTTAGTTTTTTATATTGAACAAAATTGAATTACAATAGAGTAGGTAGCTACAAAGGCTATAAAGAACCAAAGTTTAGATAATAGTGTGTACGGTTAATAAAAAGAGCATATAATATCTACAAGTACAAGTTGATCACATAAAATTATATATAATTGATTACATAAATCTATATAGATACTTTGGTGTACATAATTCTTTTATTTATAGTGTGTTGATTAATTTGAAGTTGACTAATTTGTAAATTGATCTACTCCAGCTAATAGTCAATCTCCTTATTAGTAGGCAAATACTATTGCTTCTAAAATTTCTTAACTAGTTATTATAAGTTGTACCTATAAGCAAATCATTAAAAAAATCTATGTAAAGAAAATATATATCTATTACAAAGTTAAGTTTGCAATTTTTTAACTAAAAGTATTAAAAAAATTAAGTATTGATAATCTAACTGGCTAAGGGGTTTCACCCTTTATGAAGTCTATAATGCAAATAGTAATAAACAGTAATTATTTAATAATTGTGCTCAAAGAATGGTTTGACCCAACACCCCACCTTTCATAAATTTTAAACTTTCAACTATGATCTTAGGTTTGTACTTATCCATTACTAACAAGTTTTCATCAACAACGATTTGATATTTACTTATCATCTATGAGTTCAAAATTGTCATTGTACATCAAAACAGAGATTTGTAGGTACTATATATCTCCCAGTGGTTATCTCAGAGAGGATAAGTGCTTTGTACCCATGGAGAAGGATAATTATGATGAGTCAAGATGTTCGAAAGCACTCACAGACTAGTTGTGGTATACTTTATGTTGCCCCAAAACTTGAACTTGAAAATTTTCAAATTTTAATGCATTCTCCTATATGTCCCTAAAACTGTTGAATCACAAAAATAATTAAATTTGAAAACATGTTGAAGCTAGTGTGAAATCCTCTTGTGTGTTTGTTCATAATCTTGGTCCACCCAATCCGTCCAATTTTCATGCCCAAGCACCTTCCTGTTTGAAAGATTTTAAGCTTCACATTTTTCTATCCATGATTCACAAATGGCTCATCAAAATTTGAATTTTTGGTTGCTGGAGATAAAATAGTTTCTAGGTTTTGTTCGAGATAGCCTAATCATCATCTGGTCCAAATTTCGTGAGAAAAGAAGTTTGCAGCTGCAAGTTGGAAAGGTTTCTGTGAATGTTGCAAAGTCTCTTTTTTCTTAAAAGATAAAAGAGTTTTATTAAAAAGCACTTTTTATTCATCCGGTATTAAAGAAATGTTTTGGTTTGAGGTGTCGGGAGTTATAAGGATTTTTTAACCTTATATATTTTACAAGTTCTAAGTTCAAAAAGGGGGCCCAGTCCCCGACCTTTCCTTTTTGAATGGTTAAAGGAGGGGGTAAAACTTTGCATCTGACCAACAGTGTATATGATTCAGGAATCCTATAAAAATTTGATCCTTCTCAAGTCAGTAATTTAAGGGTTTCTAGAACTCCCAAACTCCATATTGAATGTTTAAAAGTTCATAAGATTACCGACTGGATGACATGCGACATATTTAGGGTTTTACTGGGAATCTCATGAAGATCAATTTTAGGCAAAGAATTATGGGAAAGATAGATACTCTGGCTAAGATGATCATGGATTCTGTGAAAGGGGCATCTTATTAGAGTTTTTCAAAGTAACCGACATATTTGGGTCTCTTGTGGCTGATCGGATTTGTGGCTCGAAACTGGATTAATTTTATCTTCAATCAATAACAGTTAAAAGCTTGATTTCCACTAAATAGGAGATTTCATCTTTGAGGCAACTATAAAATATATATTCCAGAGGTTAGACTTGTTAGTTTGATGGTGGTGAGAGAACAATAGGATTGTATTTCTTAACGCTTAGGTTCTATGTAAGAAATGGATAAATCAAAGTTCATTCTAAGCCACGAGAAAATTAAACTGAGGCTATTGAAACTACCTTCCAAGAAGCGGTTATGGAAATTGAAAAGTTTTCTTTGGAAAAACATATAAATATATATCTTGTAAACAAGGGGAAGGATCTTTTCTCAGCTATTTGGGAATAGGGGAGCAGTTTTGTTTTCTTTCAACATAGTCTTGTTGTAAAGGATGTCGAGTCTGTGAACTCACATACTGACATTGGAGGAATAAAGAGAATATTTCTGAGTCTTTGAATTTATTACTATTTTCTTTTGATTCCAATGAACTGTGCTTCTTTGTAATTACTCTTCAGTGTTATTATGTTATATTGGACTATGTATGTGTTTAATTATGAAGCTTTGAATTCAGAGCAACTCATCTATTGAAAGGAGGTCTGATGTTCTTTCTTTTCCTAGATATCATTTGTGGGTGCGTGATAGGTGAACTTCATATCATTTGTCTGCATTCACTCCATTCTGAAATTACTCAATCATATTTATTTTCATGGTTATGGGTAGGTGTTAGTTTCTCCTTTTCTGCTTTTAGGTGAAAAGCATACTCTATTTTCATTCATTGCAAATCTTTCGAAGGTAGCTGTGCCTTGTAAAATAAGCAGAGAGCACTTGCAACTATCATTGCAAGTGACTTAATTGTTGGTCAGGTTGTCATTTGTGTGGGCAAAGGAGTATAAACTAGAAGTGACAAATCTGTTAACCAACACTTTAAAAGTTATCATATTCCTAAGGACTTCTGAATGTTGTTTGTTACCTTCCCTTCAAAGAGAATATGTTTCCTTCTAAACAACTCTAAACTAGCAATCACACCTGAGTGTCCAATGGGTATGCCAAGATAGCATGTAGATTAAAGTAATAAGTAATTTCTTGAGAAGAGAGAATACGATTTTGTTGATGATAGAAGAGATAGATCCACTATAAGTTCGTGTCTTTCAAATTCAATCTTGATGAATGTTTTGGTACAAAACATTGGTAAGAGTTTATGAGATAAAATTATTGCATTATATCAAACTAAGTGTCTTGTAATAAAGTTATTTTTGAAAAGAAATTTGTATTCTTTAAAGATGCATGAAGGAGACTTTGTAACCAAACATTTAAATTATTTTCATCTAGTAGTGAGTCAATTGGCTTTTATAGATGTAAAAATAGAAGAAAAGCAAAATTGTATCACTTTTATTTGTTCATTAAAGGATGGCGTCTTTCTATTTTGAAGTCTATCTATCTAAATGGGATCAATATCCTTTCTTTGTTCACTAGAATTGGGGGTGCTGAAGTTGTTTTGCATTGTTTGGGTATACCACTCAATTATGTTTTATCTGCATAAAATTGTAAAGAAAAAATCTTATCCTCAAAATTTGGGTAGAAAAAACACATCAAAAGGGTAAATTGACTGAGGTGGAAGATGTCAAGAATTTGACAAAAGAAAGACTTGATGAAATGATTAATTCAATAGGAGGTTTTGATGTGATAATAGGTGGAAGCCCCTATAATAGTCTAACAAGCAACAATAGGAACACAAGGGATGGGTTAGAGGGGAAGCATTCCTCTATTTCTATTAATTTCCATGGATTGTGAATTATGCAAGGTGTGAATTTTGTACTAATCTAGTCTTCAATAGATTATAAAATACCCAAATTGGAGAGGATACGAAAAACAATTATTGAAAATTATGGATATTATATTATTATTTTGATTTTGTGTAGCAATTTTTTTCGCACAATTAGCATGGGATTAATTGCAAGTATGGATGTTTCCAATTGTAGGCCTGTATGGACATTATTTTGATTATATGGAGCAAATTTGTTTGCACAATCAACATGGGACTAATTGGAGGCTTGGATGTTTCTAATTACAATCATATGGTTATTAGTTTGATTAGTCATGTTAACCATGGTTTCCTTTTGCAAGGATTGAATGAAAGCCTAGAGGATGAAAAAATCAAATTTCATAAAAGAAAGCACTTAGATTTAGAAAATGATTACTATGAAACCCATCACAAGAAACTATTTCAGAAGATAAATCTCAAAGAGAGTATGTCTTCCAAAGATTTACTTAATATAATCTTTAAATATATGAATAAGATGGATAAATTGGTATCAAATCTTTAGATAAAACCCATCACAAGAAACCATTTCAGAAGATAAAGCTCAAAGAAACTGTCTTCATAATATTTGTCTATAGAAAATAAAGATATAAATTTTCATTTACCACAGCATGTTAAAGGATTTGAGCAAGGCCTACCATAGTTTTACTTTGAATATGTGTATAGTACATGCTAAAGGGTAACTAAAATTTATGGATTGAAAGTACTTTTTAGTTTCAAGTAAAAAACATGGCTACATGCATAACCTTCGTATGAATAATTATTTAAATATTTACTATTGGGTCAAAACTTTGATAAGAGTTTATGAGATAAAATTATTGCATTATATCAAACTAAGCTTAACTACATAAACATAGTGGTAAAAAGTGTTTTGTTGTGTGACAGATTTGGTGTTAAGCATTATTTCCATTTGTTGGACTTTCGAGTTAGTTGCTGTAAATGTCCATTTTTGAACCACTTCAATAAGCGACATTATTTCTAATTGTATTTGTCATGCCATGTATGAATGCTTGGAGATAGGATGTTTCTATTGTTAGGATAGCTACATTTCATTCCCATTAATCTTATGCACTCTACGAGATTTATCTAATACCACAATACCATGTCCTCAACATCAAGTGAGGTATATAGTCTTCAAATTATAAATGGAAGTAATTGTCACGTCTTGAAAAGTAGTTTTGATAAATCATTATTACGCTATTCATGGTGTCAAATTATATATTTAAAATAAGCTTCAAATATATGAATAAGATGGATATATTGGTATCAAAGCTTTAGATAAAACTCATCCCAAGAAATCATTTCAAAAGATAAATCTCAAAGTAAGTATGTCTTCCAAATGTTTGTCTATAGAAAATAAAGATATAAATTTTCATTTGCCACATCATGTTAAAAGATTGGTTAGATTTGGAGTTCTAGATCACCTTGTGGGTCAATAGTGGAAGGTTAAAGAGTTTTTGCAAGGCCTACCATAGTTTTACTTTGAATATGTGTATAGTATGCCAAAGGGAAAGTAAAATTTATGGTTTGAATATGTGTATAGAGGGGAAGTATCCCTCTATTTTCTATTAATTTCCAAGGATTGTGAATTATGTAAGGCATGCAATGCATTCAAGTGTAACTTGATAGAATAATGAAATCTTCATTTTGTACTAATCTAGACTTCAATAGATTATAAGTTCCTTATTTTTCATAGCCAAGTTCCTACCCAAATTGAAGAGGCTACAAAAAAACAAGTATTGAAAATTATGGACATTATTATTATTTTGATTTTGTTTTTTTACACAATCAATGCATGTTTCCAATTATAGGCCCATATGGACATTATTTTGATTATATGGAGAAAATTTGTTTGCACAATCAATACGGGACTAATTTTAGGCTTGGATGTTGCTAATTATAGTCCTAGGGTTATTAGTTTGATTAGTCATGCTAACCATGGTTTCCTTTTGCAAGGATTGAATGAAATCCTCTAAAATTTCATAAAAGAAAGCACTTAGATTTAGAAAATGATTACTATGAAACCCATCACAAGAAACCATTTAATAAGATTAAACTCAAAGAAAGTATGTCTTCCAAATGTTTGTCTATAGAAAATAAAGATATAAATTTTGATTTACCACAACATGTTAAGGGATTGGCTGGATTCGGAGTTCCAGATTTTACTTTGAATATGTGTATAGTATGTCAAAGGGTAACTAAAATGTATGGATTGAAAGTACTTTTGAGTTTCAAGTAGAAAGAATGGCTACATGCATAGCCTTCAAATGAATAATTCTTTTAAGATTTACTATTAGGTTGTGTCTTTCTAATTCAATCTTCATGAATTTTTTAGTTCAAAATTTTGCTAAGAGTTTACGAGATAAAATTATTGCATTATATCAAACTAAGTGTCTTGTAAATAAGTTTTTTAAAAGAAATTTGTATTCTTTAAAAATGTATGAAGGAGACAAAACTAAGCTTAACTACATAAACATAGTGGCAAAAAGTGTTCCATTGTGTAATAGACTTGGTGTTAAGCATTCTTTCCATTTGTTGGATTTTTGAGTTAGTTGCTGCAAATGTCCATTTTTGAGCCACTTCAATAAGTGGCATTGTTTTCAATTGTATTGGTCATGCCATGTATGAATGAATGAAGCTTCGATATGGGATGTTGCTATTGTTAGAGATAGAAACACTTTAGTGTGCAATGGGTACACTAAAGAGGTCTTAAAGGTGAATTATCGAGTCCTTAAGCAAATGACATGTTTCACTAATATATTAAGGTTTACTTTTGGTGTTGGGTCTCTTATTCAGAAGGCTTTTTCCAAGTATATATATCATCTTATCTTCTCTATCTCCTTCACTTATTATTCTATGTTTTAATTAAGGTTACATGTGTTTTAGATCAAAAAAAATTATTACTTTCCATTGCTCCTAATTGATGAATAAGTATTGTAAAACCAACATTTGGTATCAAAGCTTTGTTTGGATTGATCCCATGAAGGAAGGGATGCATTTCTTATGTTATTTTTTATTTTTGTTGTGGGATAATTCATGTGGATTTGAAATAACATTTGAAAATCATAAGTCATGGCCAACACCTTGACAATTGAGATTGAGAAGTCCAGTAGGTAAAACTTTGAGTTGTGGAAATTGAAGACCTTGAAGGTTGAAGATCTTTTAGTGGAGACAGTTTAGTGGATCATAATAATTGTTACATTCAATTTTCTACCATCAGCAATGGATCAATATGAATGGGATAATTTGGATAGAAGAGATAGATCTACTATTAGGTTGTGTCTTTCTAATTCGGTCTTGATGAATGTTTTAGTTCAAAACATTGCTAATATTTTATGAGATAAAATTATTGCATTATATCAAACTAAGTGTCTTGTAAATAAGTTGTTTTTGAAAATAAATTTGTATTCTTTAAAGATACATGAAGGAGACTTTGTAACCAAATATTTAAATTCTTTTCATCTAGTAGTGAGTAATTGGCTTCCATAGATGTAAAAATGGAAGAAGAGGAAAATTGTATCGCTTTGATTTGTTCATTATAGGATACCATCTTTTTGTATTAAAGCATGTTTATCTAAAGGGGATCAATATCCTTTCTTTGTTCTCTAGAACTAGGGGTGCATAAGTTGCTTTTTGTATAAGTTGCTTTACATCAATTAGGTATACCACTCAATTATGTTATATCTGCAAAAATTTGTATATAAAACAAGCTTATCCTCAAAATTTGGGTGGAAAAACACATAAAAAGGGTAAATTGATTAAGGTGAAAGATGTGTAGATTTTGAGAAAAGAAAGACTTGATGAAATGATTAATTCAAGTGGAGGTTTTGATATGATAATAGGTGGAAACCCATGCTATAATAATCTAACAAGAAATAACAAGAACATAAGGGATGGGCTAGAGGGGAAGCATTCCACTATTTTATATGAGTTTTCATAGATTGTGAAATATGTAAGGCGTGCAATGCATTCAAGTGTAACTTGATAGAATAATGTAACAAGGTTATCCTCAAAAGTTGGGCAGAAAAACACAAAAAGGGTAAATTGATTGAGGTGAAAGATGTACAAATTTTGACAAAAGAAAGACTTGATGAAATGATTAATTCAATTGGAGGTTTCGTTATGATAATAGGTGGAAGTCCCTATAATAATTTGACAAGCAACAATAGGAACATAAGGGATGGTCTAGAGGGGAAGCATTCCACTAGTTTATGTTATGTCAAAAAATGTCCCCTTGGGGGCTTTTCCCTCTTAAGGTTTAGCTCCCGAGTCCTTTAGAATGCATTTAGATCATCTTTCATGTTAGTGATGACTTCCGATGAAGAAACCCCTAAGTTTTATGACAAATGGGACCTAGGGGATGTACTTATGATGACTCCTACCTGAAATAGAGGGGGATGACTTGGGTGCCCATGCCCTAGTCCTGCCTTATTTTAGGTCAGGACCTATTTTCATATGTTGGTTATGTGACCATTATTAGGTCCTATACTGATACCTTAAGTTTGATTTATGAATTTCTTGATAGGAAGTTATTTAGTTGCATATATAAGCATGTTTAGGCATTTATTTGTAAACTAGAAGATGATTATGAACTTTTGGCATCCTTAGGATTTGAGATCTTTGAAAGTATTCATTGTTGCAGAGCGGTATTATTTTGTTATTGTGTTTGTTATGTAGATTTGGCTTCATCTTCTCATGATGTGAAGGATCTTCATGTTCATGCAAGCTACACCATCGAGGTTATATTCATTTGTGTTTTCAATCATTTATCAATTAGTTTTTGCCTCTATCCCATAGGGATATGCACTCTTTATCTGACAATGGTGTTCGGAAGGCTTGAATGTCTCTCTAGGGCTTGACCGAGGTAAGCCTCTAAACACCACAACCCCCAACCCACTTTTCTATGATTGCAGGTTACAGGTTTCAGAAGTAGAAGAAGTGGAGTTACAAGGAGGCATTACAGACTGTCAGAAGTGCAGACAAAAGAAGAAAATTAGGGCTTGGACTAGGGTACCCACTCATTAGTTCTCCTAATTCCAATATGGTGAAATCTCTATGACCGCAGTATTATGTTGCGGACATTCTTTAGAGATGTCGATAAAAATAGGTACACTGGACTAGGGTGCCCGCTCATTAGTCCCAAAATTTTCCACACACCAAACTTTGAAATATGGTATGTATTTGGTTGTCATTTGATATCTCTGTGTGCGAACTTTTTATGTATTTTGTCTGTTTGTTTACGATTTTACAAAATTAGGGTTTTGAGCATAATTGGGCTTAATTGAACAACCAATTCACACAATTCCAATCTTCCCCTCTATTCCAAGTGACAAGATATTTGTAGTAGAGTTATCTACCCGGTGTATATTAAAAATTTGGATTAGCTAAAATGATGAAACAAATGCATACATTACCAAACCCAAACCTTCAATACACCTCGAATGATATGCACAAGATAATGGATTGATTGATACCTGCAAGATGATGGATGCAATATGAAGAAAGAGAGATGCAAGATGGAGATGGAAATGGATGCAAGAGAGATTGATGAATCTGGTTGAATGTTGGTTGCTCAAGATTTTGGCAGCATAACAGTATGAAATCAGATTGCATCCTCCCAAATGGCTTAGAGGAGGCTAGGTTTATAGGATAGAGGTTGATTTGAATGGATGGATAGGATTAAAAGTTATATTGGATGCTATGGACAGTCAAGATCGATTAGGGTTGGATTAGGGTTTCCCGCTCAAAGAGGGATTGTAGTCACATGACAAGTGTGCGATGGAAAATAAAGGGCAATCTAATTCAAATATTATATTTGAATTAGATTGACATGTGAAGGCATATTAAGTGGAAGATGGAGACATGCGACATGTCTCGCAATGTAATGAGAGGTGAGGGAATAATTCAAATTTTTAATTTAAATTATGTGAGACATGTGAAGGGGTATTATTAACTAAACAAATGGGACTTATTTAGTTAATTGAAATGTGATTAAGTGGGATTAATTAAATAAAGTGGGTTTATTTAATTAATCAAGAAGGTGATTAAGTTGGACAAATGGGATGGGAATTAATTAAATAAATATGATTTATTTAATTAATTGGTTAAGTAATTATGATAGAATTAGCAGTGGGATAAGTGGGATTATTGAGCGGGATGAGGTTGGATGACCTAGGACCTAGGGCAAAACACACAAGGTCATGTCAACAAGGTGTTGTGTCAAGACATGGACATTTTTTTAGTGTCTACATTTGCCCCTCTTTGAGATGATGTTGTGAAATGATAAGATTTATGTCAAGTAACATCATTTCAAAGAAGTTAAGGAAATAGATAGAGAAGGATAGGATGATGATGCCCCCTTGAGAGGATAGGTGGGTTGGACAAACACGGGTATGCTCTCAACAAGGAATGGATATGCTAAGGAAGATAAGGGAATGGATAGAAGAAAGGGATGATGTGTTATACTGCAATAAAAGTGAGCAACCATGATGTTTGATATAGCACGAGACGTTATGCACCAAGGTATAAGGACCAACGTGACAATGTGTCTCGTGCCCCAGCATAATACAACCTTGTCTAGATACTGTTGATGGTGATGTTAGTCACACATAACATTCAAACAAAAGTTACACATCAACCCTTGTTTGTCCTGAAAGATACAATGAATTCATAGAATTCATGATTCCAAGTCCCCGGTGATTAGGTCATAATCTGCTAAGATCTCTTAGTGGTTGATGTGTGTTGTTGTTTTCTGTTTTGGGGTCTTACATGAATCAGTAGGTTCTAGTTCTGCAACAATGCTTTCAGGGAAGTTACTCTACACAGCATATACCTCCAAATGATGTGCCTAAGGTGATATTTGCATGAGCTCTACCCTTATCAGTGATTTCCTGCATGAAATTTTCAATGGTACATGCATCTAGATCAGGAATATGCTAAGGATGATCAAGTATCTACGGGATGTTTGCATATTCCCCTATTCTGCTTAATATTTACCATGATGTGCAATTATGGAAGTGATTTCTATAAAATTAAAATAAGAAAAAGGGTTAAAGAGAGATATTCCTAAGATTTACTTGACTGAGATCACTAACCCACATACATGTTCCCATATAGTAATGAAGAGAAGAAAACTGAAATCATACTTCACCAGGATATTCCACAAATCAGCATGATGCAATGCAAATCTTCAGAGATAGAGTTGACAACAACATGCAATGAAATGAAAGCGCTTCTAAAGAACACAACATCCACCAGTACATATCCAGAAATCAACTTGAAGATTACTTAAGGTTTACAATCATGATGTAATCTGAGGCTTCATCTCCATACAATATGTTCATAAAACATGCATATTTACAATGATCATGAGGAAAGAACCTTGAATGTTTCAACCATTCAGTCCCCACTAGTCTCAGCAATCTGGTCTACTACCTGAAATTTCTACCAGTCTCCCCTGTATGATTGACCTCCCTCTTTCTTAATGGGATGCCCACCTTCTCAAAAAAAACAATAAAATATTCTTCATAATGGGATGCCCACCTAAATAGAATATTCCACCTCCATACTCCACCTGCACGTCGTCGGGTCAAATCTGCATATTGACCCTCCGTAGGCCTTGCGTGTACTTCTTGTTTGACCAAAGTTATACATCAGGCTCCAAAATAATTTCAAATTCCTCCCGCTCTACTTTCCCACCATTTTCCATTTGAATATCGGGCTGCACTATGAAATTCTTTGCTAATCAGGATATGATGATGACGTCATCAGGATGGACTGGCCTTGCTGAAGTGTGAAAGGATGACATCATCAGGTTCTGGGATGGCTCAAAATCCACCTGCCTTGCTTTTTCATCATGACCGTACATCATCATGATCATCCGTGAAACCCCACCTGATCGGAGCGAGCCAACAATGTCTCACCGACCCCATCTTCTGGCCGATGCACCTGTGGTCATCATATAAAGTTAGGCACCATCATTTAAATAATCAGCAAGAGGATAAAAACTAATGTTAAATCATGCCTTGAAGGTGCAAACATAAATATCCGGTCATGATATACAAAAATCCGCCTGCACACGAGAAATTAGTCCCCTTTTGATAATTCATTCAGTTCCGCCACCTGCATGTAGATTTCTGGACATTCTCTTTACTTGGTCATGATATGATGGTGACGTCACATTGATATTGAAGGAAATTGAGTCCAAGGAACATGATCCCGAGGAAAGAGCTTTGAAGAATATCACCCTCCCAAGGAGATGACGTCATCAGGATATGTCGAGTTTTGCTTATCGGGTCATATTTTAAGATCAGGATGATATTTGCAACATGACCCCCGCGGGTAAGATGACCTTCCTTTCGAAAGATTGGGGTGACGTCAGCAGAAGGGTGGCCTTGTTTATCGCTGCAGTTATCATGACGTCATCGTCATGTTTATCGGATAGGAGTGATGTTTGAAAAAGTGCATGTGCTAGGCAAAAGGATGATGACGTCATCAGGAGGTGATTTCCTTTGTTCATCAAGCTTGGATGATGTCATCATCATACTGGCCATGGGGTGATATTCGAAAGATCGTGATATTCAAAAGATCAGCTGATCTTCAAAAAAAAAAATCGGGTGATGCACAAAAAGTCGAGGTGATGCATCCACATCAGGGTGATATTTGGCGAGGAGGGTGATATTCCGGAATATCGGGTGATATTTGAAACATCAGGTGATATTTGAAAGATGATGATCCCCTTAGACTAAAATGACCTCTTGTCAGAATATCAGGATGACATCATCCGAATGATGACTTGGTTTAGCGCTGCAGCACTATGACATCATCGTCATGTTATGCAGGAAAGGTCATGTCCGAAAATATACCTCCGCGAGGTAAAAAGGATGATGATGTCATCTTCATGTGACGTTTCTTGTTTATCGAGTTCTAATGACGTCATTAGGATATTGGTTCAAGGTGATATTTCGTGACAGGAGGATATTGAGAAATATCAGGTTATATTGAGAAACATGATCCTCGCGAAATACATAAGGCTGTTGACGGGTAAAGGTCACTATCACCTAAAATTGACATCCGGATATTTGGACCGCATGACTTATCGGGTGATAAATTAGATCAGGATGACCCTCTGTAATATGACTGATGTTAAGAAATATGATCCTCCCCCTGTGAATATCAGGTTTGACCAGAACTTTGACCGAGCATAACTTTCTTACCTGGCCGAATTTCAAGGTGATGTAAAAGGCAAACTTGCTTAGAATTTTACACTCTTTCACATGGCAAGCTTCCTGAGGCAAGATTCAAACCTTTGAATTTTGGGCTCATACAGGAGGATCATCATGCACCTGATATGATGATGCTTTTTACCATTACCGCCCAGAGCACAAAAACAAAGGGGGCAAGCCACAGCAGGGGTCCTCATTTTGCTAAGGGGCAAAAAGGGGCATGTTGTGAACATCACAACAACTAGCAACCAAACAAAACAATCAAAAACAAAGACCATTAAAGGAAACTGAAAGAAATACATGCATAACTTCCAACCATCTCTCCTGTAGATCATCATCTAACTTGAGACTCAATGTATTCAATAAGGTGCATGAATTTTCCTTTCAGTCTAAGTGGGTGCATGTGATTAATTATCCTCATCTTGAAGATCAGTTGAACAAATCAGTGACTAACATTAGCCTACGTAGGTGAGGATGTTCCCTCATAGCCAACCAGATAGAGCCTTGCTACTAGCAAGCGTCCATAGCCCCGGCAAGGAAATCGTTACAATTCTCCTAAGTAGAGCCCCACTGCCAGCAAGCGTCTATAGCCCCAGTAGAGTTACTTAGATGGCTTAACTTGGATTTTTAGTAAAATCCATTTTATTGCTTTACATTTTATATTTTTGGTAGAACTTCATAAGATGTTGCATTTGTAACTTCATCATCATGATGCAAGGAGTGGTCACTTGCTGAAATTAAGCTGAGAATTGTAATGGTAGCAAGGGTGACCTCTGATTTTTCACCTAATATCTACACTGGTAGGTTCAACCAACCCAAGGATTTTAGGTATGTCATTGTGAGAAACATCCTTGAATACTCAACCCATTCTTATTGAATACAAAATTTCACAAGTCAAACAACTCTCCACATTCATGACAGTCACAACAAGTTATGCATAAATTTAAAACAATTAACCTGAATGATCTGGATTTTTTCTGTGGTTGTTACTTTGCTCCTGCATGCTCTAAATCAAAAGAAAGATCCCTGCTGAGGACAACAAAGCAACCAAACAAAACAAACAAAAGGAAGGAGACTGTACAAACAACCGCACAACAAATATACATTATGATACACATGACTGTCATGATACTACTTCAGGCCTGAAAATAGTGCTTGAGGAACTGTCCATTGACTGGCAATTGGGCATCCTCACCTATTAAGGACTTGAGCTTGTAGGTGCTGTCTCCTAATATTTCAAAAATTTGAAAGGGACCTATCCAGAGTTTGTCAAACTTACCATGGTCGCCCTTACTTTCATGTGCTTTGTCCCACATCAGGACTAGATCTGAGATCTGGAAAGCCTTAATTTTAGCCCTTTTGTCAAACCATCGCTTGACAACAGCCTGATGTTTAGCAAACTGGTTAATGGCTTCACTTCTTTTTTCATCTAGGTGCATCAGCTGTAACAACCTAACCTCCTGTTTGTTATTTATGCCTAGGTATTCTTGTGCAAACTATAGTGTAGGAATCTTTAGGTTAACAGGGAGGAGGGGATCCACCCCATATACTAGGTGAAAAGGTGAGTTTCCCAATGCAGCCTTATTTCTGGTTCTATCTACCCACAAGGCATATTTCAACAGAGTGTCCCATTCCCTTGGGTTCTTATCTATCAACTTCTTTATGATGTTAAGCAAGTTCTTGTTTGTGGATTCTGCTAATCCATTCCCTTGGGGATAGTAATTGGAGGAGAATTTCAAGATGACCCCATGGTCAAAAGCCCAACCTGATAGTTTTATTGAAGCAAAGGCAGGTCCATTATCACACACTAAAGCATATGGAACTCCATACCTGGTCACTATGTTGCTTTCCAAAAACTTAATGACATCCTCAGCATTACATGTTTTACTGCTGACAGCTTCAGTCCACCTGGTATAGTAGTCAGTAATAGTCAAGACATACCTGTGGCCTGAGGATGATGGAGGATTGATGGGTCCTATGAAGTCCATACCCCACTGAGCAAATGGGTGCATCTCCATCAATGGCTGCAGAGGTTAAGCAGCAGATTTATCTCTATTTGTAGCAACTTGACACACATGACATATTTGGTGTGTTCAGCAGTGTCCTTGAAAATCATGGGCCAATAATACCCTGCCCTGAGGATGGCATGAGTGGTGGCCAAGGATGATCCATGTGCAGTCCTAAATTTATCATGCAGTTCTGCTAGTACCTTGTCTACTTCTGGTTTTTCCAAGCACCTCAAGTATATCCCCTCATAGTTTCTCTTAAAAAGGACTCCTCCTTTCATCATATATTTCTGTGCTTTTATCTTTAGGGCTCTCCTCTATGAGGCCTGCAATCTTGGGGGACATCTCCCAGTGATCAGGACATGCCTAACGTCTGAATACCATGTTCCATCATCTTTTGCATCTACAACATACTACTTGCTCAGGATGTTAGTGTCTATCTCTGATATCATTTGACTCAAAGCTTGTCCTCTTACCAACCTCATGGGTGTGATATCCATGTCATACTCCTAGAGGATGGTGATCCATTTGGCCCTCTTCTCACCTGGCTCACTTTGCATTAGCAACATCTTTATTGCTGCATCAGGTACCACAGCAATCACCTTACTCCTCAGGATGTAGTGCCTGAACTTCTTGACTGCTCTAACTAAAGAAAGTGCTTGTCTTTCAACATCCATGTACCTGAGCTCTGCATCTCTGAAAGGACAGCTCATGAAGGCTATAGGCTTCTCCTGCTTTTCTTCATTTCTCTGGGTTAGCACTGCTGCAAAGGTATGTTCTGAGGCAAATGAGTAGATGTAGAAGTCCCTGGTGTAATCTAGACTGATCAGGACTAGAGCATCTGAAATAGCTTTCTTAATGTCTTCAAAAGCTACTCTAGCTTCAGGTGTCCACTCAATCTTGGTGTCCCTTTTGAGCATGGCATTCAGGGGCCTAACTATCTCTGCAAAGCCGGTGATGAACTTCCTAACAAAATTAATCTTACCAAAGTAAGATTTGAGCTCTGTCTTGCTTCCAAGCAGTTGTATTTTCATGATGGACTCTACTCTTCCAGGATCAATGATGATCCCATTCTCAGTTATCAGGTGACCCAGCAACTTCCCGGTGGTCATCCTAAATATGCACTTCTTGGGATTTAAGGATATCCCGTACTGTTCGCACTTCTTCAACACCTTTCTTAGGTCCTCTACATGTTTTTTTCTATCTTTGGAAAACACAGTCAGGTCATCCACGTAGATCACTATGCACTTACTGGTTAAGCCTCTGAAGGCTATGTCCATTGCCCGTTGGAAGGTGGCTCCAGCCTTTATCAGCCCAAATGGCATGCGTCTGTAGGTGAAGATCCCCCATTTAGTGGTGAATGCGGTTTTCAATCTATCAATTTTGTCCACCATCACCTAATTGTAACCAGAGAAGCCATCCAAGAAGGACATCATCTTGGCTCCATTCACAACCTGCAGGACTTCATCCAGGGAAGGCAAAGGATAGTTATCCTTTTCAGAAGCTCTATTCAAATTCCTAAAATCCACGCACAGCCTGATGTCACCATTCTTCTTCCTCACGGGTACCAGGTTTGCCACCCACGTGGAGTGTCTCACAGGAAATATGATCCTGGCATCAAGCAGTCTTTTAACTTCTTCAAAGATGATGGGCTTCAGTAGGGCATTGACAGGTCTCTGTCTCTGCCTAAAAGGCTTGGCATCTGGCTTCAAAGGAATAGTATGGGTGATGACAGAAGTGTCATAAGTCTTCAGCTCATCATATGTCCAGGCAATGACATGGATGTAGTCCTGGAGAGCCTGGGTTATCCCTTTGAACTCTTCATCCATGCAAACCTTTCCAATCAGGACATTTCTTTCTTTACCACCTTGCCCAATGTCAACTAGAGAGTACTGCCCCTCCTCGGCTTTTGGGAGGTCCTTCTGTTTTAGCATGTTGTCTAGGTCAAATGCTCTCTCTAGCTCTATCATTCCCTTAGGGATCCTGTTGCTAGGCAACTCTAGGATTTCTCCTTCTTCCCAGACATGATCTTCCATGTTAACTTCATCTATGATCTATGCCTCAAAAACATCTCTATTGGAAATAAAATCTAATATATGCTGATCATCATCAAATTCTTGAAGATTGGTTACATTATCAGGTACTGAAGGCACTGATACTAATTCAACTGAGAACCTTTTGAGACATGATATGGACAGAGGTTCCAAAGCACTGGCAGCCTGGGCCAAAGCATCCACTCTATGGTTTTGCTCCCTGGGCACATGGGTGATATTGAAGGCATCAAAATCTTCTATCAGGTTCCACACCTTGTGCCTATAGTTAGACAACCTTTTGTATTTGCAGGAGTATATACCTCTCACCTGCCTGACAACTAATTCTGAGTCTCCATAGACATGCAGAATTCTCACCTTCTTGCTAAGTGCAAACAGCATCCAATGAATTAGAGCTTCATACTCTACTACATTATTTGTACATGGGAACTGCAACCTGTATGCTGCTAGGTAGGATTTTCCTGATGGATTGATGAGGTTCACTCCTATTCTAGCTCCTTGCTTTGACTTGGATCCATCAAACCTAAGGATCCATGGCTTGTCTTCATCTAAAGGCTTGTCTGGGGCTTCTTTCTTCCTTTTGGCTCTGGTAGCTGCACCACCAGATATCCACTTCAACTTTGGTATCTCTGTTTTCTTAGGCACCACTTCATCGGCCTCATGGGAAGCTGATATTTCTTCTTTTCTTTTATCATCAGGAGGAACATCCCCTGGACTAGGCAATGTCAATCTTCTTAAAATGTGCAGGCACAATGAACAAGATGCTTCTAAATGAGGTGCCTCATGTAACCTGCACCATCCTCCAACCAAGACATCCTGAGGAGGTCTTTGCTGCTGCATCATCTTTTGCATTTCTTTTGACAGGAACTCTTCAAATTTGGACAGACTACTACCCCTATCTTCGTCAGACAACTCATAATCTGACTCCATCAAACACTCACTCCCAGGGGTGATTTTCTCCTTGTTCTTAGCATTACTCCTGTTGCCAACCAATATCCCTTATGTTACCTTAACAAGATCCTCATCATGATGTGTGCTTCATCTCGCTCCTGCAGAAGACAAACAAGGATCAGCATCATTACCATTATATGTAGCACTTACCGCAGATGATGATGACGACGCCTCATGGTATGCCTGTTCCAGCTCTAGCATGTCTAGGTAGGCCTCACATGTCTTTTTAGAATGAGCCTCATTATGCAACCTGCACCATCCACTAATCAAAATATCATGAACAGGTACATTTAACAATTGGCAGCGTTTCACCCCTTTAAGCAGATGCATCTCAAAATTCTTGAAGTGATCTATCTCTATCTCGTTTCCAAGATTACAACTAGGTTCTAGATATGCATCATCATCCCAAGGGTTATCATCATGATCATGTATGTCAAGCATCAGGATCTCCTCTACCCTAGCAATCAGAGGTCTAGTGGAGTAAACTCCAGGTTCCACATTCACATACATGACTTCATTGATTTTGTTATATTCGGTAATCATGTGTTTCATGCGAGGTTCAGCTTCGATCCTGACCTGGTTAGGTATTCCCTTCTAGGGCAACCACATGTGACTGAAGTCAGTAGACATATATCCATTGAGGGTCTTTGACCAATCCCTATTGAGCAACATTCTGTATGCATCAGGTATATCAACTACCTGGATATCAACATAATGTTGGATTCTGGGATCCGAGGCTAGTTGCATATGGATGTGGGTCAGTTCCCCTACCATGTTTACTTCTATTTTGTCCAGTTGGGTTACTTTCTTCAATGATTTGGTAGGATGTAACCCCAAGGCATTGCATATGGATAAGGGCATCACCTTGGTAGATGCTCTTGAGTCCACTAGACAATTGTGCAGGTTCTTACCCAACATCCTTACGGTCAGGAGGAAGGGAGGTGACTCACTTTTGTATTTGTATAGGGTCATGTGGGAGGTCTCTGTAGCTTGGACAGTTGCCGGGGTTTTTAATTTTGTATTAGCATCCCTGGCAGCATGATCTTTATTTCCAAACTGGCCTGGGGTATGGCTGTCTTCCTTTTGGGTAGGACTGTCTAAAGATTTCACAAAAGCACTTTTGATAGCAGGGGTCCTAAGCAGTTCTGACAATGGCAGGCTGATCTTAACCTTCTTCATCTCATCAGTCAGGTAAGAAACCAATTTGTCAGGTCCAGGAGGTGGATTTGTGGCTTTTGGTGTTGCATTCTATGGTGTCAAGTGATGCACACTGACTTTGGGAAATCCAGGGTTATTATTTGCCTGGGGATCAAGTGGAGTATTGAAGTTGTTTGGAGGTAATGAGGTGGTCAAAGGGCCAGTAGACTGATTTGAGTTATTCCTCAGGTTGTAGTTATGTCTACCTTGAGGTTGTTTTTGATAAGCATTGACTTCCTCATGTTCCACTGATGGCTCATTCTTATCTTCAAATGGGAAAACGTAGTTGGATTCAAGAGCCATGGCTGATTCCTCACATGTTGAGGTGTAATCCTGATGTGATGAGGTTGCATGCTGATGAGGATGATGCATGAAGCTTTCCATCACTAAGGCGATATCATACTCATAGGGGACAATCTCATTTCCCTCTACATAAGGTGGGTTTCCTAAAGTACTGGACACTTCAGCTTGGAAAATGCTGGCTGCAACCCTGAATTGGGGGCAATCTAACTCTGCATGAGCGTTGGTATTATGAATCCTGCACCAATTTACAAGTGCTGCCTCAGCAAGGTTTACTCTGGTGGTCTGTTTAGATTCACCAGGAGACCGATTATCTAGGGGTGATGGAAAGGAACCATTGTTTGGCCTAGTATTCCACACTCTAGGCTGTCTAGGAAGATTGTTGTTGCCATTATTGTTATTGTAATTATTGTTGTACCCCTTGTCAGGATAGTTTGGTCTGTCATTGGCATAGCCTCTGTTTTGGTTAGGCAGAGAGTAAAAGTTTTGATTTCTTAGATGGGTGATCTCAGTGGTAAGTTTCCTAAGCTAGGCTGATATTTCTTTGATTTCTTCTTTCTCCTCCTGAGCCTTTGCCACTACATTTTCTGCCTGGGGCTTGAAAAAAGAAAACCCATTGTTATTGTTGGGTTGTTCTACAACATGTGGCACTTGTGTCTAATATGGCAACATCTAGCTATTCCCACTTGGTGGTGGCATGACACTGAGTGGAGGTATTTGCAAAGGGGCTGGCATCATGGCTGAAGGTATCATGGCCCCGTTGGTCTGTTGGTGGACAGGATATGTTGGATAGCCTGGAAGTGAAGGGAAGGCGACATTTGGTGTGGGGACAGGAGCTAATTGTTGGCTAACCTTGATAGCTTCCCCAAAGGCCTCTGCTGAAGTTGTTACACCAGGATGTGTCCTCTTGATAAACATGGAGGTCAAGGGATCTAAGGTTGAGTAGTAAATGCTCCTGGCAGCTTCATCTGTTACATTATAAGGAGCTACTGGCTTAGACAGCATCTTCTGGAATCTACAATTGAAGTTTGCTATAGGCTCCCCCTCAGACCTCTTGATAGTGGAAAATAAATGGTAGTTTGTTGAAGGGTCTATAGGCACCTTGAACCTATCCTTGAAAGCTTTCTCCAAGGCATCCCATGAGTTGACTGAACCTTGGCCCAAACTAATGTACTAGTTGTATGCCTCTTATCCTAAGGAGAAGGGAAACAACCTGCAGACCACATCTTCATACTCAATCCTAGCCCTACAATAGGCTTCTTTGAAGGTTCTGACATGATCATCAGCATCCTGATATGGGTGGTATCTAGGACAAATTTTATCTAGGTTTTTGGGCAGAGCATGATATGCATTGAATATCAAAGGTGACTCTGCTGTGAAGAATGACATTGCAACCAAACGGGGTTGGATCTGAGGTGTGACGGGCTGAGGTTGAACCTGTGGTGTGACAAAAGGCCCTGCAGGTATGTGTAAGCCAATAGGAGTTGCAGGAGCAGGCCCTGGTGAAGCTCCAGATGTACTAGGATCAGGGGAGTGATGAAGGTCCATAGTCCTAGGTCTGAATCCCCTGGTAGGTAGTTCTTCAAAGGGTCCACTAGATCTAGACCTGGTGTTTGGCTTAGAAGCCAGGATTCTTCAAATTTTAAGAAAGATAGGCTAGTTTATGGTCAGATTTGGGAACTGACAGGATACTTAAGCAATGTTTGTAGGAATCTATAGTTTTCTTGTTCGCCCTCCTTCTAGCGCCAGTTTAGGTGTTGATGGTGATGTTAGTCACACATAACATTCAAACAAAAGTTACACATCAACCCTTGTTTGTCCTGAAAGATACAATGAATTCATAGAATTCATGATCCCAAGTCCCCGGTGATTAGGTCATAATCTGCTAAGATCTCTCAATGGTTGATGTGTGTTGCTGTTTTCCATTTTGGGGTCTTACATGAATCAGTAGGTTTTGGTTCTGCAACAATGCTTTCAGGGAAGTTACTCTACACAGCATATACCTCCAAATGATGTGCCTAAGGTGATATTTGCATGAGATCTACCCTTATCAGTGATTTCCTGCATGAAATTTTCAATGGTACATGCATCTAGATCAGGAATATGCTAAGGATGATCAAGTATCTACGGGATGTCTACATATTCCCCTATTCTGCTTAATATTTACCATGATGTGCAATTATGGAAGTGATTTCTATAAAATTAAAATAAGAAAAAGGGTTAAAGAGAGATATTCCTAAGATTTACTTGACTAAGATCACTGACCCACATACATGTTCCCATACAGTAATGAAGAGAAGAAAACTGAAATCATACTTCACTAGGATATTCCACAAATCAGCATGATCCAATGCAAATCTTCAGAGATAGAGTTGACAACAACATGCAATGAAATGAAAGCGCTTCTAAAGAACACAGCATCCACCAGTACATATCTAGAAATCAACTTGAAGATTACTTAAGGTTTACAATCATGATGTAATCTGAAGCTTCATCTCCATACAGTATGTTCATAAAACATGCATATTTACAATGATCATGAGGAAAGAACCTTGAATGTTTTAACCATTCAGTCCCCACTAGTCTCAGCAATCTGGTCTACTACCTGAAATTTCTACCGGTCTCCCCTGTATGATTGACCTCCCCCTTTCTTAATGGGATGCCCACCTTAATAAAACATTCCCCCTCCATAGTGGGATGCCCACCTTAATAAAATATTCCACTTCCATAGTGGGATGCCCACCTTCTCAAAAAAAACAATAAAATATTCTTCATAATGGGATGCCCACCTTAATAGAATATTCCACCTCCATAATCCACCTGCACACCGTCGGGTCAAATCTGGATATTGACCCTCCGTAGGCCTTGCATGTATTTCTTGTTTGACCAAAGTTATACATTGGGCTCCAAAATAATTTCAAATTCCTCCCGCTCTACTTTCCCGCCATTTTCCATTTGAATATCGGGCTGCACTTTGAAATTCTTCGCTGGTCAGGATATGATGATGACATCATCAGGATGGACTGGCCTTGGTGAAGTGTGAAAGGATGACATCATTAGGTTCTGGGATGGCTCAAAATCCACCTACCTTGCTTTTCCATCGCGACCGCACATCATCATGATCATCGGTGAAACCCCACCTGATCGAAGCAAGCCAACAATGTCTCACCGACCCCATCTTCTAGCTGATGCACCTGCGGTCATCATATAAAGTTAGGCACCATCATTTAAATAATCAGCAGGAGGATAAAAACTAATGCTAAATCATGCCTTGAAGGTGCAAACATAAATATCCGGTCATGATACTACGAAAATCTGCCTGCACACGAGAAATTAGTCCCCTTTTGATAATTCATTCAGTTCCGCCACCTGCATGTAGATTTCCAGACATTCTCTTTACTTGGTCATGATATGATGGTGACATCACATTGATATTGAAGGAAATCGGGTCCAAGGAACATGATCCCGAGGAAAGAGCTTTGAAGAATATCACCCTCCCAAGGAGATGACGTCATCAAGATATGTCGAGTTTTGCTTATCGGGTCATATTTTAAGATCAGGATGATATTTGGAACATGACCCCCGTGGGTAAGATGACCTTCCTTTTGAAAGATCAGGGTGACGTCAGCGGAAGGGTGGCCTTGTTTATCGCTGCAATTATCATGACGTCATCGTCATGTTTATCGGATAGGAGTGATGTTTGAAAAAGTGCCTGTGCTAGGCAAAAGGATGATGACATCATCAGGAGGTGATTTCCTTTATTCATCGAGCTTGGATGATGTCATCATCATACTGGCCATGGGGTGATATTCGGAAGATCGTGATATTCAAAAGATTGGCTGATCTTCAAAAAAAAAATCGGGTGATGCACAAAAGGTCGGGGTGATGCATCCACATTAGGGTGATATTTGGCGAGGAGGGTGATATTTCAGAATATCGGGTGACATTTGAAACATCGGGTGATATTTGAAAGATGATGATCCCCTTAGACTAAAATGACCTCTTGTCAGAATATCAGGATGACGTCATCCGGATGATGACATGGTTTAGCGTTGCGGCACTATGACGTCATCGTCATGTTATGCAGGAAAGGTCATGTCTGAAAATATACCTCCGTGAGGTAAAAAGGATGATGATGTCATCTTCATGTGACATTTCTTGTTTATCGGGTTCTAATGACATCATCAGGATATTGGTTCAGGGTGATATTTCACGACAGGAGGATATTGAGAAATATCAGGTTATATTGAGAAACATGATCCTCGCGAAATACATAAGGTTGTTGACGGGTAAAGGTCACTATCACCTAAAATTGACGTCTAGATATTTAGACCGCATGATTTATCGGGTGATAAATTAGATTAGGATGACCCTCTGTAATATGACTGATGTTAAGAAATATGATCCTCCCCCTGTGAATATCAGGTTTGACCAGAACTTTGACCGAGCATAACTTTCTTACCTAGCCAAATTTTAGGGTGATGTAAAAGGCAAACTTGCTTAGAATTTTACACTCTTTCACATGGCAAGCTTCCTGAGGCAAGATTTAGACCTTTGAATTTTGGGCTCATACAGGAGGATCATCATGCACCTGATATGATAATGCTTTTTACCATTACCGCCCAGAGCACAAAAACAAAGGGGGCAAGCCACAGCACGGGTCCTCATTTTGCTAAGGGCCAAAAAGGGGGCGTGTTGTGAACATCACAACAGATACAAGATATGAATATTAGCTGGGTTGGATTCAGATACAAATGCAAGATAAAAATGATAACACACACAAGCAAACAAGCAAGCATGCACAAACGATACAAAAATAAACAAGGCATTGCCCATGTCAAGCCATAAACCAATGATTAAGTGATTGATTGATTGATGATGATGGTAGTGTTGTCATTGCAGGGAATGATATATCCCTAGATCAACACAAGGATGTGAGAACGATATATCCCATTGATGATGATGATGTTTGATTAATTGATTTGGTTTATGACAAGATTAGGATCAAGACCATTGATTGCGATTGGATAACTTGACAAGATTGATTAACTTGATTGGTATGGATAAATGATGACTTGAATTTAGATCATTGCTTGGAAGGATTAGAATATGATGATTGATTGGATGAATGGGATGAAGTGATTGATGTGAGATGGGAGATAGATAATTGAAGAAATGAGAGATAGATGAAGATGATGATTTATGAAGATTAGAAAAAGGATGGAAGAAGTCTATCGCTTATGCCTGAATCTAGGCACTTCCTTCGTATCCTAGATTGCCTACATACCCTGTATCCACGGGATCAAGGCATTCAACGATAAAGATGAGATGTAGTTTTGATTTGTATTTTATTGATGGGATGATATGAATTGGATTGATCAAGTTATGGATTGATTGGGATTGATTGAATGATGTTATTTGATTTTCTTTTGATTGTTTGATAGATTGGATGATTGATAGATTGACTTGATTTGATGATGTGATTGGACTTGTTTTGATTTTAATGATGTGATGAATTTGATGATTGGGATTGATTTGATTGGAAGAATGTGATTTTGATGATTTGATGTGGAATGGTTTTATTGCTTGGATTTTGTTGATTATTTGATTTTTAAAAAAAATTTGGATTTTTTGGCATATTTTGACTTTTTTTGTCTTTTTAGGAATATTTGATTTTTTTGGGTTTTTGAAATGTTTTGATTTTTTTAAATATTTTGATTTTTTGTATTTTTGGGATAGGTTGGGATGTCAATTGATTTACAATTTGGGTAGCCTTTATGCTAGATACCAATGACAAGGGGAACCAAGTCTAGGTGCAAGGATGGATGAATGGGATTGGACAAAAGGATGGACGATAGTGGATGGATGAAAGGATCATGATAAATGGATAGGATAAAAGGATAGGCTATGGAATGGAATGGATGTACATGTAAGAGAGCAAGGATGTGATCTCCAAGGACTATGTTGCATAGGAATAACATGCCCCAGTCTAGGTAGTAGACTTAGGATTTTACATGACAAGGCTTATGACAATAAGGAATGATAATAGGATGACGTTGGATAGGATGGAAAGAGGATAATGATAGGATTATTTTGAAAGGATGAGAGGTATGTCAAGAGATATCCAAAACATGTTTCAACATTTTGCCCCCATGTGTTTGTCAAGATCAAAACAAGGGAGGATGGATGGACTCAATATGATAGGTATGTATATGGAAATGGTATGATAGTTTGGAAAAGGATGAGACAAGGTGCCCCAAGTGCAAGTGACATAGAAGATAGACCTACACATGACATTTGTTTACCAGGTTTTCATCATGGTACTTATCCAAGGCACCTGTTTACCAGGTTTTCACCATTGGACGAAGGGATTTCTCTTTACTTTTTGATTTTTTTTTATTTTTTATTTTTTTGGTTGACTTTTTGGATGGAAGAAGGTGGATATGGACGAGAGGGACTCAAGTGTCTAGTGCCATGAAAGGTGATAGTCCCATTAGAGAAGGATGTCATCACAAATGGACCAATGTCAAGTCATTATGCTCAAGATGTTGGTAGGGTGATTGCGTGAAAGTGAGATGGATAAGGTAGATAGTGGATTATGATGTGGATTATGGAGGAATCGAAAGTGGATTATGATTTGGATTATGGAGGGATCGAAAGTGGATTATGATGTGGATTATGTAGGGAACAAAAGTGGATTATGATGTGGATTATGTAGGGAACAAAAGTGGATTATGATGTGGATTATAATGGACTTATGCAAAAGCATGGACCATAGGAAGGTGATGGGGGAGATATGTAGGATAATGAGTGAATGATGGAGTGATGGAGGTATGGAAAGGAATCATGACCAACGGCTGCACACACCATGTTAAAAATGGAAGCTTTTGATTGGATGGTGGTGTAGGAAGCAATGGTGATGTTTGCTTAGGAGATGGATGATTTAGGACTTTTGGAACCCACATGGACTTAGTATTTTTCTGATTTTTGCTTTTCATGCGGGGTGTTTGAAATGTTTGAATGGAATGGCATTTTTGAATGGAGAAGGATGGTTGGGATTTTTGAGAGGTGGATGTCTCATTTGACTTGATTAATTTTTGTTTAGGGACCCATACCATTTTAACTTTTGACTTTTCTTTTGGAGGTATGGGCTTGGATGGATTTTTGAATGTACCTTACTTTGAATTTTTTGATTGATTTCCTAAGGCATTAGGACCCTTAGGATTTGTGGTTTTTTGAACGGAGGCATCCAAATGTTTATTTTTGAATCCCATGTGGCAGATGCAGTGCGTGGAAGCTCCTTGTTTATACAATGCGCGCATTTGTTGGTCATGATTAGGATATTTAGGGTATTTATGAATAAATGGATAATTAGGTGTTGGTAGAAGTGGAGGCAAAGTAGATGAAGGGAGGTTAGGATTTGGAAGCAATGGAGATAAAGTTGATGGAAGGATATTTGGAGTTGGAAGCAATGGAGGTAAAGTGGATGATGGAAGGTGAATGGTCACATGCTTTTGACATTTGCAGGATGAGGGAGGTGGAATGGCAACATATGCTTTAGGAATATTATGGGGTTTATGATGGAAGGAAGTGGATTTAGGAAGTGTGGAGGAAGTACCAACATCCTTAGATTGTTGACCTTGGGGTGTGTATCCAAGGCCAAATGAGCGAGGAGGGACCTTGACATGGATTGGCTACAAAATGCCTTGTTCATGTAGGCCTAAACCTTTGCCTTAGTAGTTCATGTTTTGGAGCATGTGATTGACTATAGGACTAGGTGTAGTTTGGACACTAGACTTGAGCTTGTTATTGGATGGAGAGGGTGAGGTGGATAATGGTTGTTGGTGTTCTAAGAAGCGACACTCATGAATGAATGTGGATAGACTAGTAGGATATGGTGGATTTGAAATGGGATCAATGGTGGATGTGGAAGGATCATTAGGATCTTTCTTATGTTCATTGGGGTCCAAATTATTTGTTTGATCTTCTATGTTTGCTTTGGAGGCACATGTCTCATCATAACAAGTGGAAGGTGTAGGATCATGGATTGGGCTAGATGGAGGATGACTAGGTGAAATTTGGATATCTTGCTCATGGATGGATATAGGATTATGGATAGGATCAAGGTGCTCATCGATATCTTCTTCATAGGTATCATCTTGATCATAAAGAAGGTACATGTTATGGATAGATTGGATGGGGATGATTTGATCTTGATTATATTTAGGGGCTATTGTTTCTTCATGCTTAGGATCATGCTCTTGACATAACTCTTGGTTTTCTTGAATAGAAATGGAAGGCTCTTTAATAAGCTTGATACCTTGTGATCACATGATGGGGTTAGAAGACTAGACAAAGTGTTTAAGGACTCATGAGGAGGCTCAAGAATAGGTGTTTGATGACATGGAAATGTTTTATTCCTTGCTAGTAGCCAATGGATCACATCCTTTGCAAGGGTATGGGTGAATGGACAATATAGGGGATGGATGATAATAGTGGAAGTTGAAGGCTTAGGATTAGGATTTGTTGGATGGATAATGGGATTAGGATTTGGGCTAGATGGAAAGATAATGGAATTAGAGGGATTGGTTTTATCCAAAACAATCTTACCACCATCTTCTAGGTTCTTGACTAATCTTTGAAATCGGACACAAGTGGATATGGTATGGCCCCAATACCTATGGTATGCACAATAATGGTTTTCATTATACCCTCTAGGTTTAATCATAAATGGAGAATATGCTTTGAATGGGTATAGCTCAATCAAATTTGATTGGACCAATTTCTCTAAAAGTATCTCCATGGAATCTTTTAATGAAGGATTAGTAGAACATGAGGATGAAGGTGATGAAGGCAATGAAGGGCTTAATAAAGGTATTGGGATGGGACTAGTTGTCTCATGTGTTGGCATATGATTGGATGGTGAAGGTGACTCAAAGGAGGCACTTTCTAGGCTGGTTTCTCCCTTGTCAAAGGATTTTAGGTCTTGCATAATATGACTTGGATTTTCTTGATTTATGTACATAGGGCCATTTGGACTTGCTTGTTGTTCTTGTAAGGACATTTGATTGCCATGTGGATAGGTTTGGTGATGAGGTGGCATGATAGGACTTGTAGGTGAAAGGTTTTGTGAGGTGGATTGTTGTGGACATTGGGTGATGTTGGAGGTTTGTTGAGAAAGCAGTTGGGATATGATGGCAATGGAGTTAGGATCATTGGATGGTAGACTTATGGAAGTACTTGTGTTTAGGGTGTTACTGGGAATAGTGAGGTTGATTTGTGGTATAGATATGGCGGCATTAGTATTTGGATTATGTGCTTGTTGGGCTTGTGATGGAATGTCAGAGCGTTGATATTGGCCTAGGAATTTATGTTGTGGGAATTGGTGATGTTGTGGTGACACAGGGTCTTCTTCCTTTCTTTATAACCACCTAAGTTGACTAATGTTAGGAACACGTGTTTAACCCTTCTCTTTACTTTGTTAATATATTACATTTGGACACATATGCTTTGTAAGTCGTCCCATGAGTATATTGTATTATCCCACATTCATGGGAAGTAATAGTTGTTTAGATTAGACTTAGTATATAAGTATGTGTTGAGGCCAATGAAAGCATCCATGAGTTTATTGTATTGAGCTTGCTCAAAGGAGGTTTCCCCCTTGAAGTGGCCTGTGATCAATAAATTCCTTCTGTGTTATGCTATTTTTGTTACTTTGTGCATTTTTCATTATATTGTTGTAGGAGGTTCCTCTCATCTAGTATCAGATCGCCTTCTTGGGCTCGCTAGGTTGAATTTTTACAAAAAAAAAAATCGTAATGGCCTCCAGGTGCTGTGATTATTGCAGTAGTTCTTTTTTCTTTGCATCTGTATTGTTAATTTTAATTGCAGGTTTGGATCAGGGAATAATCCCTATAAGCTTAACTGTGGGAAGTGCCTGGGCATAGCCCTAAAACTCATTGTGAGGAGTACCACAGGAACCCCAAAGTAGCTGGCCCATTGAGAGGACCTGCCAACAAAAAGGGCAACAACCCCTACCTGATTGACTAGTTCCCATCCGTGAGGTAAACCAAGAGCTTTCGTTTGTGGCAAAGTGGTTATCAATTTTACCTAAGCCATGGAGTGAGGGGTACTACCCCAATACGCAAGTCATTAGATAGAATTGGTAGCTGAGTGAATCCCCTGAACCTTTAGGAAGCTGAACATACCTGGGGTCCATATCTATTGCCAATTGACAAATCATAGATTGAATCTATCCAGAGCCGTTTGCAGATCATTTCCAAAAAAAAATCTATTGTTTCGCCATATCTTCCTTTCTTTAGCTCCGTTTCCTCTGAAAATTCATTGGAACCCCTAAAATTCCATTATGCATATTTCCTTCCTTGAGGACCCTATCCCAAATTCCACTTATCAAAGCCAGAAATCCCACATTTGTCTATTTTTAGGGTTTGCCATAACTTCTTTGATTCTCACCCAATTGCCTTCAAATTTTACCACAGTCTTCATTTCCTATTTCTGCTCCTTTGTCCATCTTGGAAAAATTTTCCCATTCTTCCACCCCACTTCTGAAATCCCCATTTTTTGCTTCGATGTCCCTCAGAAAGTGTCCAAAACCTAGTCAAACCCCAATTACCCATCAGAGTTTTTCCCAAATCCAAATTTTTCTTTACTAAAAAAGTTTTTGTTTTTGTTTTTCTACCCATTCCAAAAAAAACACAAATCCTGGTTATGGTTGTCACCCGCACAGGAGAAAAAAACATGGAGGAGGAACTTGCAACCATCAAGACCAAACTCCAAGATCTGGATGAAAAACTTCTCGGGCTCAATCTTCAGCATTCTGCCATGAACAATAGACGGCAGCCAAAGTCTTCTATAGATATTGGGTTTTCTTCTTCTGGTAATTTTCGTGGACCGAAGCTTGATTTTCCTCGCTTCAATGGTGATGATCCGACTGGATGGATCTACCAGGCATAACAATATTTCAATCTGCATACTACTTTTGATGTCAACAAAGTCCCACTTGCCTCCTTTCATTTGGAACATGAAGCCCTTCAATGGTTTCGTTGGTACATCAAGGCTCATGAAGAGCCAAAAGGGACAGATTTTTGCAAACTCATTTTGCAACAATTTAGCCCTAGTGCTTTTGATGACTTCATAGGAGCACTCACTCAACTTCACCAAACTGGCACTGTGAGAGAATATCAGACAGAATTTGAGAAACTGGCCAATCACACAGAGGGATTGTCTGATGAATTCTTCAGGAGTTGTTTTGTCAGTGGTTTGAAGGATGCAATTCGCATGGAGGTTAAAATGTTTTGTCCAAGCACAATGATGGAAGCCTTAGGGTTGGCTAAGTTGGCAGAGGACAAGATCATAGCTCAACAATGCTCCAAATCCAATTTTGTTCCATTCATAAATATGGATCCCCAAAGCCCTCAAATAATGCCAGCTCCTAGAACAACTCCTATCAAGCATTTAACTGAAGCAGAGATGCAGGCACGTAGAGAAAAAGGGCTTTGTTATAATTGTGATGACAAATTCACTCAGGGACATAGATGTGTTGAGAAAAATCTCTATCTCTTGGATGTGGATTCTCCACCTAAAACTGAAGTTTATGCATATGCTCAGCATACAGTAGATGATTAGGTTGAAACTCAGCAGTCATCTGTTGACCCTACTTCTTAGGAAGACCACCCAGAGATCTCTCTCCATGCCGTAGCAGGAGTCACCACCCCACAAACCATGTGGGTCAAGGGTTACTTCAAGAAGCTCCCTCTTACAATACTCATTGATTCTAGTAGTACTCATAACTTCATTCACCCTCGAATAGCCAAACAGGCTAATTGTTTTGTTCATCCTTACTCGAACTTTGAAGTCATGATTGCTAATGGGGGCACATTACCTTGCAAAGGGAAGTGTCACAATGTGGGTATCTCTATTGGAGATTTTAACCTATGCTCTGACATGTTTGCCTTGCCCTTAGGCAGATGTGATGTGGTTTTGGGCGCCCAATGGTTACGCACACTTGGACCCATCTTATGGGATTTTGCTAAACTTTAAATGCAATTATTAGACAATGGGCACAAACACACATTGAAGGGCTTACAACCGGGGTCTCTCAGCATCATAAGTTCACATCGCCTGGAAAAGCTTTTTAAGAAGAATTCACATGGTGTTATCACTCAGCTTCACTCCATTTAGCTGCAACCATCTGTGGTCTCCACTACTCCTTCAGCTCTACAATGAATGATGGCTATTTTGCATGCAGTATAAAAGTGGTAGCCATACCTACCAAGGAATCATTTTTGCATCAAGGTTGCTCATCAAAGCTTGAAATATTTCCTGGAACAATGGGTCTCCTCCCCAGCACAACAGAAATGGATCAACAAACTCATGGGTTATGACTATGAGATAACTTACAAGAAGGGTAACGACAATATTGTGGTGGATTCTCTTTCTCGCACATGTGATGACCAAGCTTCTCTTTCAGCTAATTCTATGTCTGTTCCAAATTGGTTGGAATCTGTCTCGTAGGTTGTCTTCTCTGAACTCTATGTTTCTCCATCGGTAGGGCACTTTGAGTTCCTCCAAACTTATGAGCGGGCATGGCGTCACATCTTTTGGGAGGGAATGACTAGGGCAATTCAATAAATTGTGGTTGCATGTGATACCTCAAAACAACTGCATCAGTGGGCAAAGTGGTTCCCTCTCACTGAATGGTGGTACAATACCTCCTACCACACTGCATCTAACATGACTCCATATGAAGCAGTCTATGGTTAGGCACTGCCAACGCTCCTTCCATACTTCCCCAACAGGTCACGAGTTCAGGCAATCGACATGGTTCTCCACACCCAAGATCAGATTGGGGATCATAAGCTAGATCCTTCCTGCGTTCATCCAGTATTTCATGTCTCTTGTCTAAAGAAATTTCTTGGCGCCAATGATAGAGCACAAAATATTTTACCACAACTGGATAATGAAGGATCCATTGTTTTGGAGCTAGAGGTAATCTTTGCCAAGTGCACTCGTCCTCTTTGCTCCCAATCCATCACAGAGGTATTAATTCAGTGGCATGGAATGCACCTAGAGATTGCTACAGGGGAACCACTCCTTCAGATTCAGCAACAATTTCCACATCTTTCGCTTTGAGGACAAAGCTTTTCTAAGAGGGAGGGGATGTTAGGAACCCATGTTTAACCCTTCTCTTTACTTTGTTAGTATATTACATTTGGACTCATATGCTTTGTAAGTCGTCTCGTGAGTATATTGTATTATCCCACATTCATGGGAAGTAATAGTTGTTTAGATTAGACTTAGTATATAAGTACGTGTTGAGGCCAATGAAGGCATCCACGAGTTTATTGTATTGAGCTTGCTCAAAGGAGGTTACCCCCTCGAAGTGGCCTATGATCAATAAATTCCTTTTGTGTTCTTCTATTTCTGTTATTTCATGCATTTTTCATTATATTGTTGCAAGAGGTTCCTCTCAACTAAGTTAATTAAGCATTCTTTTGGTGTCATAAGGATCATTCTCATTGGTGTTGTTTAGAAATGCCCTGTCCATGTTTACAAGTGATAGATGTGGAGAATTGATTGGCTATGTAGAATGATGATGTGTAATGGCCAGAAATGATTAGGGTTTTACTTGGATGATGAGGACTATGGTGATGATGATTAGGATGTCGAAGATGACTAGGATGATGATATTGGATGACTTGAAGGAATTAGAATGAATGATGGTGGAATTATTAGGTTAGGTGACTAGGATGATTTAGGAGAATGGTAAGGGTGATGTGGGGTAACAAGGTGGGATGACTTGGATTGAGGTGATTAGGATGAATTTATTGGGATGAAAGTGGTTAAAATGAGAAATGTAGGTGATGATGTGGAGTGATTGGGATCAAATTTCAAGACCTTAGGATGATTTGATTTGTTTTGTTTTTGATGGATGGCTCTCTATGCTTGAGATAGACTAATGATCTCAAGTAAGAGGGTTGATTGGATTGATTCTCTATACTTAAGGTAGACTAATAATCTTGAGCAACCAACATTCATCAATCTCTCTCTTGCATCCATTTCCATCTCCATCTTGCATCTCTCTTTCTTCATATTGTATCCATCATCTTGCAGGTATCAATCAAGCCATTATCTTGCGTATATCATTTGAGGTGTATTGAAGGTTTGGGTTTGGTAATATATGCATTTGTTTCATCATTTCAGCTAATCCAAATTTTTAATATACATTTTGGCATGCCCGGTCTTGATTTTTGATTGGGTTGATTTGGATTTGGATTGGAATGAAAGTAGTTGGAATGTGATTTGGCTTGGAATGATTGGATAATGTGTAATGACTGGGATGATTAGGATGATGTTGATGTGATGGGATAATGACTTGGATATGATTAGGGTTTTGTTTAGGATGGAGGTGAGTTAAAATGAATTGATGAATTGGGTGATTAGGATTGGATAATATGGATGAGATGGTCTAAGATATGTGTTATGACAATTTGGTTGAAGATGATGATGTGGCAATCATTTATTTGAAGTTTGATTAGGGCAATATCAAACACAAGATTTCACAAGCAAATGCATGAACACACACGCCAAACAAGATGATGAATTTGCCTTTAAAGGTTTAAATGTTATGATTAAGCACACACTTGAAGATAGAACAACAATCCTAATTTCTAGTTTGGAATAGGGTATGGCCAATTAGGTTTTGGGCTATGTTTACACGAGGTTGACTAGGAATTTAAAAGTTAAATCCTACCACACAGCTGGGAGAAAGGAGTAACCCACCCTTCACCTTCACTTCCTAAAGGTATAAAGTTCTTTGGGGCTTATCCAAGAGTGACAAGATTCCAACTCCCAATGAGGGTGTCTTTTGATTCAGCCTCGATTGAGGTCGTCCCTTGGAGTAGTGTGTCTCGAAGCAGGCCTCCTAAGAAGGGTAAACAAAAGTGAACCAAGTGAGGTGTTTTTGATCTCCAAGATCACCTTGTGGTGCGAGGAGAGAGCATACACACGCACATTTGATTCACACTCGTACTTGTAAATCAACCCTTAGAAAAAGAAATGTGTGTGAAAATTGAATGGATAAGAGGTGTTTTTTATTCTCAAGATCGCATGAAGCACATGAGAAGAGCATACACACCACTAATCACATGCAACTTCACCAAGAAATGAAGATACTTGTTCTTGTTTAACCAAAATCCAAGATGTGTGATTGAAGACAATGGTTAATTTTAGCCTAGTTTTTTTTATGTGATTGCTAAAGCAATATTCGTTTTAAGCCCAAACTGAAATGTGTGGTGCAAACAATATTGATTGATCAAATGAAAGAGATGAATGATGAAATGGATACACCTGATTGTTTCACTGTCCAAGCTACTATAGATGCTGATGTGAATATTGCTCCAGCTCCTTGGGGTCATCTACAAGCCACCAAATCGAAAAACAAGCAAGTAAAAGTGCCTAGGGATCCCTTATGTGAAAAAAGAAAAATATGATAAAATTCTAATGAAAATGGACTGATACATAAAAATTAATTGCATGAGCAGATTCTAGATGAAATTCTATGCACTTTTAAAAAAAAATTTGTGAAAATTCGATCAAAATTGCAAAAGATATGAGCATTTGAAGTTTGCAAAGAAGCTAAACTTTGACTACGAAAAAACTGGTCAAAATGACACTTTCACCTGATAAAATCACCACTTTTACAAAGTTCTCTGAATCCTCTCTCCAACAACTATTTATTTGCAAAATTTTGCCACCGTATGCTCCAGTTATGATCAAGAGAAAAAATTAGTCTCCTTTGGCATGTGGAAGGCACAAGGCTAGCTCTAATTGTTTCACTTAGCCACTAATGGTCAGTTGAAATCGTGGTCACATACTATAGTTTTCTCCTGGCAGTTAGTGTTTCCACTAGCAATTAAGAGTTTAGCCCCTGGTCGCCCATATGACCCAAAGTAAAAAATAAAAGTAAAAAGAGAGAGGGCTACAAACCCTACCCTCCATTCACCATAGTGACCAAGCACCTATGGCTAAAGGTATTAAAGGCTAATGTTTAAGACTGGTGACTAACACTAATGCCTAATCCCTAGCAGCGAACAGTCCAGGAGGTCAAAGATCAGAGACAAGCAGCAGGAGATTTGAAAGAGTGAAGGTTGCGAGGCTATCGGGAGGTGGGATGGTGGTGACTAACTCCCAGTCGATGGCATCTCAAATGCAAAAGTGGTCATTGAGTGGCAACAAGCCCTTAGATGGTGGTGATGGAAGACTAGAGGCAGCGGAAAGGTCGCCGATGGGAATGTTTGAAGGTGAAACTTGAGGTTTAAGCAGCGGCCGAATGCAGTGGTCGAGGTTTCAAAGAGCCAAACGAAAGATGGGCGGTGGAGGATCCCAAATGAAGGGATGTGGGTCGATCTGCAGAGCAGTAATTGTGTTGTAGATTGGTAGAAGATAATTCATGAAACAGTCAACAATGGTAAACAGAGATCAACAGAAGGAATACATGATGGTCGACTATGAACCTAGGGGGGCAATAGGGATTTTAATAGGTTGCGACTACAGAAAAAATGATGGCGACAGGGAGTGGTATGGTGACAATAGGGTTTTCGTAGATGTCGACAATCAAATGGAGGTAGTCATCACAATGGCCATGAATGGCAGCAGTGTCTTTGAACAAATCCTGCAACTATTAATGGTTTAAAAACAAGAGCTTCGACATCACCATGAACACAAAAACCCACGACTATTAAATACCATAAAGCAAAACCTACAATGCCAATAGAGCCATGCAAATAGAGGAATTGACCTCAAATGATAAACCAAATGTTTAGAGCAAACCCCTACGTAGATGTCATACGGATCCGTACGGTACAGCCTTGCAGAGGGGTCAAACCTTGAAAAAAATGCAATTTTTTTGCAGTATCGAAAATATATCGAATTTTATGTCAATTTTCACTGAAAGGGCCTCCCAGACTCAATGGCATGGTCCGTTTGAGCTCTAGAGGCTTCCTACAATAGGTTACTTGAAAAACTCAAATAAAAAATGTTAAAACCTTGCAAATTTGATCACAAAAACCTGCAAAAAATGAGGGTTACAATCGCGAGCATGCCAAAATGTATATTAAAATTTTGGATTAGCTGAAATAATGAAACAAATGCATACATTACCAAACCCAAACCTTCAATACACCTCAAATGATATGCGCAAGATAATGGCTTGATTGATACCTACAAGATGATGGATGCAATATGAAGAAAGAGAGATGCAAGATGGAGATGGAAATGGATGCAAGAGAGAGATTGATGAATGTGATTGAATGTTGGTTGCTCAAGATTTTGGTATCATAACAGTATGAAATTAGATTGCATCCTCCCAGATGGCTTAGAGGAGGCTAGGTTTATAGGATAGAGGTTGATTTGAATGGATGGATAGGATTGAAAGTTATGTTGGATGCTATGGACGGTCAAGATCGATTAGGGCTGGATTAGGGTTTCCCACTCAAAGAGGGATTGTAGTCACATGACAAGTGTGCGATGGAGAGTAAAGGTGAATCTAATTCAAATATTATATTTGAATTAGATTGACATGTAAAGGCATATTAAGTGGAAGATGGTGACATATGACATGTGTCGCAATGTGATGAGAGGTGAGGGAATAATTCAAATTTTTAATTTGAATTATGTGAGACATGTGAAGGGGTATTATTAACTAAACAAATGGGACTTATTTAGTTAATTGAAATGTGATTAAGTGGGATTAATTAAATAAAGTGGGTTTATTTAATTAATCAAGAAGGTGATTAAGTTGGACAAATGGGATGGGGAATTAATTAAATAAATATGATTTATTTAATTAATTGGTTAAGTAATTATGATAGAATTAGGAGTGGAATAAGTGGGATTTATGAGTGGGATGAGGTTGGATGACCTAGGACCTAGGGCAAAACACACAAGGTCATGTCAACAAGGTGTTGTGTCGAGACATGGATAGTTTTTTAGTGTCTACACCCGGTTTAATATCCTTGAATGTTGTGGTGAAAGGAGGATTTAACATAAACCCTTGAAATCATCAAAACCCCATTGTCCTCTTTTTCACACTAAACATCGTGAACCCATGTTTTTAATGAATTTTGTACCTTGCTGAGTGTTGTAATTCAAACTTACATTCATTTCATTTTCATCTTATTGCATTTGAAAAATCACAAAATTTTGGAAAAATTTAAAAAAAAATTGGCATCTTAGGCTTGCATTTTGGCATAATTTGAATTAGTTGGCATTTAATTTCATTTAATTTCTTTTATTATCATCATATATGATTTAAATTACAGAAATTCATTATTCATTTACATAGCATTTTCATAGTTAATTTGTTAAAAATTGCTTGAAATTGTGCATTTTTCATATAACCTAGTTTGTGCATTAGCTATGGTTTGTGGTTAAAATCTTGTTTAAAATTTTACTACTGTTTTAAACACTCATTTAGGACTAATTTCTAATTTTAGTGTTGCATCATAGTGGCTTTCTTGCAAAATTTCATGTCTAGGGTTTGAAAACCTTGCTTTTTCACTAGATTTGGCCTTATCGTCTCTCTAGAATTGCATCATAGGCATGTTATGAAGGATTTTTCTGCATTAATTGGCTGTTATTAGGGTTATAATCTTCTTCCCCTCCTCAAATTCCTCACAACACCCTTTCTATTAGCCATTTACATTGAAAATTGGTGAAAATTGCATATTTTAGGTGTATTTTCACTAGGTTTTGGCTTGTCATCATTATAGATCTGCACTAAAGGTGTGTTGTGAAGTATATTATTGGTTTCTTGGACTAATATTAGACATATTAATTGATTCCCCTCATCAATTTCCTTACAACACCTCTTCTTTCACTCATTTACATTGAAAAAAATTTTAAAAATCAAGCATTTTGGATTCTAAACATAACTTGCTCCTTGGGTTTGTTCTATTAGTTTGTGCATTGAGTTTTGCATGTTGTTGTATGAGTATTATAACCCATTTCCCTAATATAAATATCTATTTAATAATAAGTAGAAGACTTATGGGATCTAGTGCTCATGAAGAATACGATATTCCTACCTTTGAAAATCCACTGAACACTTTCTTTACAAAAGGAGAGACACAAATTTGGCAAGACACTATACCTCATACAACTACTATGGAAGATAAAATATGTCATGATGTTAATGACACTATTGAGGTGATAACATAGGTACCTAATGAGCAAATAAAAAACTTGATAAAGAGTTAGTCAATTTTCAAGCATTTGTGCAAACTGAAAAGATAGCAGAAGAAGCTATACCTGTGATTCACAACATAAGAAAGTTGATAAAAGAAGGACAAGATGGAATTAATGTTATTCTAGGTTTAACACATATTGTACAAACTAATTTTATACCGGTGACTAAATGTGCAAAAGTGATTAACAACATGTCATCACTGACTCATACGCAAGTATCGACACCTATACCGACTACGGGAGTATCTACATTTACATCAATAATTTTAATCACTAAGGCAAATGCTTGTAGTAATTCTATCACTAGTGTTGGAGTATCTAATGGTACTAATTCAAAAAATTACAAAGCTATGGGATTTAACTATCAAAACTTGGCACCTAAGGTGACTTCTTTCATGAATAATTACTCTCAACCACCTCTCCATCCCACTTATTCTCAACCACCGTCCACTTATCAATATATTCAACCACCACTCACCTATTCACAGCCTCCACTTGTCACTACTCATCCTCAATCACCTCCACACTTTGGTTCCAATTCCTCACAACAAACCGCATCTCCTAATGATGCCATCTTAAACCAACTTTTGCAAGGCATGACTTCTTTACAGCAAAAGGTGACAAATTTGACAAATTCTTCACAACCTAATATACCAATCTATCATGCCCGTAATCCCCTATCCTATGTAATTATAGGAAATCCTATGCCTGAGAGGTTTGAAACCCCTTGCTTTGAAAAGTATGGTGGAACAGGTGATCCTAATACTCATGTGGCAACATTCATGGTTGTGTAGTGATTTTTACATTGAAGAGGATTTGTTATTAAAACTTTTCCCACAATCTCTTAAGGATACGGCTTTAGAATGGTTTTTCTCTTTACCTCTAAATTCAATACACTCTTTTTCACAGTCAATTGATCAATTTCTACAACACTTCCAAGCAAACATTAGACCTCAAGTCTCTTTGATTGATTTGGTTCATTGCAAACAAGGTCTGAAAGAGAAATTGACTGAGTTTATTAGTAGGTATCAAGGCCTTTATTCACATATTCAATATCAGATGAAAGATGATGATGTTTAGAATATATTTATTACGAATTTAAAACCTAACATATGTGATAAGATTATCTTGATGAAGTATAATTCTTTTCAACACTTATGCACTGCGCTTCAAGATTACCAACTTTCCTCTAGTCATTATGAAAATCAAAACTCATCAGCTCAAGTTGGTTAGTCCATGGGTGGACCTTCACAAAACAACTTTAAGAGGAATAATAAGAGTTTCATCAAGGTTAATGGGCCTAATTCAAACAAATTTTTACAAGTTTAGCTATTGCTAATCTAGAAAAGACACAGTTTTAGCAAAGAAAATTCACTCTGATATTTGAATCCTATCATTCTATCAGGAATCAAGCTGTGAGTAATAATCTCTTGAAACTTCCTTTGATTAAACTATTGGATCCTAGTAGAATGCAAGGACCTTATTTTGATGCTAACGCGTTTTGTCATTATCATCGACAACAACGACACGATACTGAATGATGTATGCGTCTTAAACATGAAATACAAGACCTCATCAACTTGAATGTTATATAGGTATCTGGTGTGAATGATAATGGAAATAAGTTAGTTGCCCCTCTAAATCAGAATTTACAAATCTTTGCTAATCCTTTCTCTAAGCATACTGATAACAACATGATGGAACAAAATATAGTAGAAGTAGAAGACGGCTTTATGGATTATGATGACATTGTGGGTATGATAGAAGTGGATAAGGAAAAGTTGGACAACCCACCTCATCCACAAAGAAATGGTATTTACACTGAGGTTCCTCCTTCGTTATCCCTTCAAGGATTGAGAGATAACCAAAACACATTGCAAAAACAACTAGAACAACCGAAGCAAGAGATCATGACAAAGGAAAATATTGAAACAGTGCAAGATAATGATAGATGAACTCAACAAAATAAGCTAACTAAAAATCAGAAAAGAGTAAGACGATTATCATCTATTGGAAATAATAGTGGTTCTCCTCCTCACAAGCAACAAAATATATCACATATACAAGGATATGAGAAACAAGCACCGCATGGATATTTTGAGAACAAAGAACAATCTAAGGTGAACTACTCAAACTTTACACAAAACTTGATGGAGCATCTCTCCAAGATGCTCACAAGTTCCAAATTCTAGACTGGTTTTACCTACAGGTAAGTATTTATAACCTTGGTGGTCACCTATGTCGTGGCATTATTTTCTCGTTTATGTGACCTCCCTTCTCATGTTGTGTTTCCCCTGTGATGTGTTATATGTTATTTAGGCCTCCTAGGATGACCCTTGATTCTCTTGTAAGGTCAAGGATACCAGGAGACCACCTCTATTGTGACCTTCTTCTATTTGTATCATCATTCTTCTATATTGCTTCTCCTCTACTTTCATTGTTGTGTGTTGTGTCCTAAGGACATAGCGTTGTGGTTGGTGACTTGGCAACACCCTCCTACATGATTTTCCCTAAGGAACTTGTTCTCCTCTCTTGATTTATTGTTTACCTTCCTCTAGTAGTTCTATCTAGCTGGCAGATAATGAAAAACAAATAAGATTGATAAGGAGCAAGTGTACCTTCAGCGAGTAAGCAAAAATGGATCTAGTCCATACATGACGATGGGGTTGATATATGTTATCTGATACTTGGCTAGTAGAATCACTCCGTGTGATATTTTGATGATATCTTATCACACTAATGAACCATAACAATACAATTGCTCCGTGCACTTTGTTTATCTTTGAATCTCACCTCGTTTACATTGGATTCTGAGATCTTACAGTATAGCCCCATGGTTATACTCAGTTTCTAGATCCGTAGTGTAACCTTGGCTTTTTGATACATTGATTTTGATCATGTGATGTGGTCATTGTCTTATGGAAAGATTTCTAACCTCTTTTCTTGTAGGAATGTGTTTGTGGGGACATTTGGCAATCATAAAGTACATGTCACGTCTGGGGGGCATGGGCTTTGCAAGAGCTCGTGTTCCCTTGTGTGTTTTCTTTCTACCTTAACATTCTTGATATCGGTACACGATATCAACCACCTTAAGGTGGGGGCATATAAAGTAAGTTGTCTGATGATTTTGGTACTAACGAAGCATGTTTGTAAACCCTCTACGGAGGCAGGATGTTGTATCTCCACGCAAGTGCACATCTTTATTTTTATATTGCAATCATTAAGCCCTCTACAGAGGCGGGATATCGTGCATATCCTTTTATTTTAATCCCTTCTGCAGAAGGTGGGGATGGTGTATTTCTCGCGGAGATTGCACAATCTTATCACTTTCAAAAAGTGCTCCAAGCAGGCGGAGAGCAGATCTGAGACTATCCTAACCCTTAAGTTTGTCTTCGGCAATTATTGTGGTGAAGCCCAATCATCAGTGTGTGCCTGTAATGTGCTTGAGATGGTTGCGAACCTAGCAATAGGTTTCTTCCATCACTTGTTTGTCATGTTTTCTCCATGTCTTCCATGTGTGTGTGTATGGCATGTTTTTTTCCCAAGCATAGTCTAAAGACTGGTGGCAATGAGTCCCTCCTATGCTTTAGGATTTGTATGGCATGTTTGTTCTCAAGTGTAGTATAAATACTGGTGGAGATGAGTCCCTCCTACACTCTAAGATTTGTATTGCATGTCTGTTGCCCCATATGCAGTCTAAAGACTAGTGGTGATGAGTCCCTCCTACATTATGGGTTGTGTGTTTACTTTCCTTGTACTTGCATTTGAGAAAAATGAAAAAAGAAATAATCACTGCATTCACTATATTCACTGTGTTTTGTGTGTCCTCAATGCTATCTTCTTCGTGTCTTGTGTGATTGTTACTGTCTTCTCCATGTTGTGCATGCCTGTTATTGTCTTCATTGTGTTTGGCATGTCTTCTCCATGCTTGGCGTGTTTGCTATGTTTGTTGACCTTACTTTAATGCATGTATTGGTCTTGTGTTTATACATACATTAAAGTGGGGGCTAAATGTTATGTCATAAAATGTCCCCTTGGGGGCTTTTCCCTCTTAAGGTTTAGCTCCTAGGTCCTTTAGAATGCATTTAGATCATCTTGCATGTTAGTGATGACTTCTAGTGAAGAAACCCCTGAGTTTTATGACAAATGAGACCTAGGGAATGTACTTATGATGATACCTGAAATAGGGGGGAGGACTTAGGCGCCCATGCCCTATTCATGACCTATTTTAGGTCGAGGCCTATTTTCATATATCGGTTATGTGACTGTTATTAGGTCCTATGCCGACACCTTATGTTTGAATTATGAATTTCTTGATGGGAAGTTGTTTAGTTGCATATATAAGCATGTTTAGGCATTCATTTGTAAACTAGAAGATGATTATGAACTTTTGGCATCCTTAGGATTTGAGAGCTTTCAAAGTATTCATTGTTGAAGAGCAGTATTGTTTTGTTATTGTGTTTGTTATGTAGATTTGGCTTCATCTTCTCATGATGTGAATGATCTTCATGTTCATGCGAGCTACACCATCAAGGTGATATTCATTTATGTTTTCAATCATTTATCAATTGTTTTTTGCCTCTATCTCACAGGGATATGCACTCTTTATCTAACAATGGTGTTCAGAAGACTTGAATGTCTCTCTGGGGCTAGACAGAGGCAAGCCTCTAAACACCACAACCCCCAACCCATTTTTCTGTGATTGCAGGTTACAGGTTTCAGAAGTGAAGAAGTGGAGTTGCAGGGAGGCATTACAGATTGTTGCAAGTGTAGAGAAAAGAAGAAAATAAGGGCTTGGACTAGCCACCCCGCTCATTAGTCATCTGGATTCTGATACGGTGAAATCTCTGTGACCACATAATTGTGTCGCAGACATTCTTCAAAGATCCCAACAAAAATAGGTACACTGGACTAGGGCACCCGCTCATTAGTCCCCAACTTTTCCACACACCAAACTTCAAAATATGGTATGTATTCGATTGTCATTTGATATCTCTGTGTGCGATCATTTTTCGTAATTTGTCTGTTTGTTTACGATTTTATGAAATTACGGTTTTGAGCATAATCGGGCTTAATTGAACAACCAATTCACACAATTCCAATCTTCCCCTCTATTCCAAGTGATAGGAGATATGTAGTAGAGTTCTCTACTCAGTTGAATGTCCTTGAATGTTGTGGTGAAAGGAGGATTTAACATAAACCCTTGAAATCATCAAAACCCCATTGTCCTCTTTTTCACACTAAATAGTTTATATGAGTTTTCATGGATTGTGAATTATGTAAGGCATTCAATGCATTCAAGTGTAACTTGACAAAATAATGAAATCTTCATTTGTAGTCATTTAGAATTCAATAGATTATCAATTCATTATTTTTCATATCCAAGTTCTCGGCCAAATCGAAGAGGCTACTAAAAATAATTATTGAAAATTATGGGCATTGTTATTATTATGATTCATTTGCAAAATCAATCTGGATTGTGTGAAATTGATTTGACATGTTCTATGATCTAACTATTGGTTCACCTTGCCTTGTGCAATAATTAGACTTGCATTATTAATGAACACTTTTGAGGAGCTTCTTAATCCATTATACCTCCCAAAATTGCAGTTTTTTTCCCTCTAACCCCTTGCTTGGAGATGATTGGGGTTCTTTAGACTTCACCCCTTATTATTTTGGAAAAGGTAAATCACCTCTCCATGACTTTGATACCTATGATTTACACATTGAACCTCACAAAAATTGTTTACCTCTTCACAATACCACCAATTTTCCATCATCTAGTGACCCATCGTCTTTAAAATGTATTGATTTCTTGGGTACTAATGGATCTTTTTAAATTACTGCTACCACTATAGGTCAATATCAAGTTAATATCACAAATTTCAATATTCTTGCATTACATGTTTTTATTAAAGGTAAAATAGAGGATTTGAAAGGGTCTATTCCCTTTTAATAGTCAAGAACAAAAAACAACAGTGTAATATGATTTATTTTTGGACATGATATTTCATTGACCTAATAATATTATTTTTGGATCTTCAAGCCCTTCATGTTCCACTTTACCATTACCACATTTATAATTACTCATGTATACATTCACTACCCTATAGTTATATGATGTCCATGATCAGGTCCATGTAGGCATGTTTCCCTCTCTTTGCAACTTGACATTTTTATTTTCAATTTAAAAATTCATAAAACTAAATTATCTGTATAAATAATAAAAATTCATATAAATCTAGAAGGTACCTAAATTGAAAAGAATCTAAAAATTTCCCTATTTTTTGGGTTGGTAAATTAAAATAAAAACATCAATCTTATTTTTTGGGTTGGTAAATTAATATAATTTGAAATATTTAATCAAAAAATATTTTATATAAATTAAATATATAAATTTTTTATATAGATATAATTTTATAATCTAATATCGTATTAGAAATATATAGTAATTTATATTTATATAAAATATTGTATATAATAAATACAATACACTTATATATTCTATATATAAAATAAATAATATTAAGTAATAAATATATATAAATTTTAAAAGTATACATAAAGGTATTTTTTTATTTTTTATTTTAAAAGTATACACCATGTGAAAAAATATAAATCCTCATCCCCATGATAAGTAAAAAACTATCTAATTTGAAATACAATTTTTAAAACTTATAAACTTTAACGTTATATGTTTTTGATTTCTCGTTGCCATATTTTTACTCAATTAAAATTAATTTTTTAAATGTTGACTCTTGACTTAAGTATTGAATGTAGAAATGTGTGCAATGTAAATGACGAGTCATTAAAATTCTTCATTGTTATATTTATTTTGTTGTGTGGTCCAGAACAATTTGGGTCTTCTCCTTCTCCTTCTTCTCCTTCTCCTTCTCCTTCTCCTCCTGCTTCTTCTCCTCCTCGTTCTCCTTCTTCTCCTCCTCCTTCTCCTACTACTTCTCCTCCTTCTCCTCCTCCTTCTCTACCCTCTCCTTCTCTTCCTCCTCCTTTTTCTCCTTCTCCTTCTTCTCCTCCTTCTTCTCCTCCTCCTTCTCCTACTTCTTCTCCTTCTTCTTCTCCTACTTCTCCTTCTCCTTCTCCTTCTCCTTCTTCTCCTCCTCTTCTTCCTCCTCCTTCTCCTCCTCCTCCTCCTCCTCCTCCTTCTCCTTCTTCTCCTTCTCCTTCTTATTTTTCTTCCCCTCCTCCTCCTCTCTACATGTCTCTCTCCCCCCTCTCTCTAACATTGTCTTGATACATATAACTATAGAGTTTTAGCTCTAGATTTATTACTACATAGCATAAAATAACTTCACAAAGCATGGCTCTTGAGTTGCTATTTAAGCCTAGCTCCTGAGTTGCTAGTTAAACTCAACTTCTAAGTCTAGGCAACTCCCAAATGTTTCAACATGACTCCCAAGTGTCTAATAGGTTAGTTTTTTTAACATCGTATTTGATTGGTGGGAGCCATTCTACAAAGAGCATGAAACATATGACCTAAAAGATAAAAGAGAGTTTAAAAATTATTTATTTTCAAAATCTTTAAAATAAAAATATGTAGAGTATAAAGGTGGGGGCCTGTTGAAATGCACAAGACAACTAAGACGGGGGTGAATCAGTTGTAACCAAAACTTAACTTCTTTCAGACATCAACACATCAACCACTTAATCATTGTTATTATGATTTAACCATGAAAGCATGAAATCAGAAAGTTAAACACGTTTACACATGAGACACCAGATTTTTACGTGGAAAACCCAATAAGGGAAAAACCACAGTGAGGATTAACTCACAATATAAATGATATATCAAAATTTACAACAAGGCTCATTGTCAGAGGCTCACTGCCCAGAATGCTCACTACAAAAGAAGGGACTCACTGCCAGAAGAAGAGGCTCACTATCAAAAGGGCTCACTGCCAGAAGTTGGTGAACTGAGATAGTAGCATCTACACAATGCCAAGGTTTAGTTCCATTGAAGTGCATTGATTCTTCTTCTTTTCTGTCTTCTTCACACAAACACAATTATCTTTGCATCATCGCAACATCATATCTTATTTACGACTTCATTACATGTATTTATAAAATTCATCAACTTTGGAATGTACATCAAGGTCGGCATTACAATCATCAACCATTGGAACAATCTCCAATGTCGGCATACATACATACATTAGAATAGGTCGGGACCTAAACAAATTTGCAGAGGAAAAGAATGAATGCAGACCACACCACACCTTAGTTGGGACTCAAATGCAATCTCCCATGCAACAACATGCTTCCACAATCTCCAAAGCATAACCGCAAGTAGTGAAAACAACCAGGTTGGTTGAAACCAGTGTTAACACTAAGACCTTTAGGAACATGCTTCAACCATGATTTGAATTACTCTTTGTGGACCAACCAAAAAGAAGGAACATGATCTAGAGACATCCATAAGCACGTTACAATCACAAAGAACTTCCGCACAACCTCCAAACACTCTATCTAGAAGATTCTTCAAACTGGACCACTTAAACATTATTGTTAACCACTGTCATAAAGAAAAGATCCCTTACGAAGCACCAAATCATGGACTATTTCAACTAAAAGCATATAACATCATGCCAAACTTAATTCCAGAACCACAAAGTATAAAACTTAAATGCGGAGAGATGTGGAGAAGAATACATTCTCCCTGTCACCATTGAATACTCAAAAAAATAGTTTTGACTCTAGTGAACATAACTCACTCAAATCTTCACACCAAAGGCTCAAACTTGAAACATAGCAACTACAGACATTCCTTAACATAACTTCCAAACTGTAGACAAAGATATTCAATCTATAGGATATGTGAAGCAAAACACCACATTGTTCTGGGAGATAGAACAGTTATGCAAATGCACTAACTTCTCAAACACTTGCTCAAACTTATCCAAATGACTTCCTTAGATGCTGACCTTAGGTGTTGACATCAATGACAACACTTACTACTCATACTTGCAACAATCTCCCCATTTGTCATTGATGGCAACAAATGATGTGAAAAACCATCAAGACAAACAATTTTTCTATGCTTCTTTGCTCCCCCTTACTTCATGCTTTCTCTGGCTGCAACTTTCTCCTTGATCAAAATCTCTCTCCTTAAGTTTTTCACATGAACTTCTCTCCCCCTTTGACATAAATGGAAAAGGGTGTCAAACCTTCTTAAGTTATTAAATCTCAACTCAAATCATACTACCACTACACTACTCCCCCTGTTAGCAACATTACAACACTCACTGCTCTTTATCAGGAACTCATATCAACAACATCTACCTACTCCTCCTGAGAGGTAACCTTCAAAACATCAATCCAGATCAAAGAATGAGACTTTGGGTACCACTGGACCGATACACTTCCTATGTATCTTAGTTTAGAGCGGGAGGGGTAATAACCCCTAACTTCTCCCTAAGATACTCAAAAGTATCCTTAGGCAGAGGCTTTGTGAAAATATCTACAATCTGATCCTTTGTAGGCACATACTCCATCTTTACTTCATTCTCTATTACCTTTTCTCTTAGAAAGTGATACCTTATTGATATATGCTTTGTTCTTGAGTGCATCACTGGATTCTTTGAAATTTTTATAGCACTTGTATTGTCACAAAAGATTGAAATTGGTTCTTCATACACAACTCTTATATCTTTCAATGTTTGCTTCATCTAAAGCACTTGAGTATAGTAACATGCTACAGCAATATATTTTTCTTCTATAGTAGACAAAGAAATTGAATCTTGCTTCTTGCTCAACCATGAAACCAATCTGTTACCCAAGAAGAAAGCACCTCCACTTGTACTTTTTATGTCATCAACATCTTCAGCTCAATCTATATCTGTATAAGCACTAAGAGTGAAATCAATATCTTTAGGATACCACAATCCATAGTTTGAAGTGCCTTTTAAATGCCTCATGATCCTCTTGACTGCCATTACATGTGACTATCTAGGATCTTCTTGAAATCTAGCCACAAGACACACTGCATGCAATATATCTAGTCTGGTATAGGTTAGATAAAGTAGTCTTCCAATCATAGACCTATACTTTTTCGAATCAATCTTAGGTGATTCATCATTCTTTCTCAGCTTGAAACCAGTCACCATAGGGGTACATATTAGCTTAGATTCCTCCATTCCAAACTTCTTCAACAACTCTTTCAAGTACTTGGACTGAGAGATGAAAATTCCTTTTTGTGATTGAGTAATTTGCAGTCCTAGAAAGAAATTCATTTCACCAAACATAGACATTTCAAACTCCTTTTCCATTTCCTTTGCAAATTTCTTACACATACCTTCATTGCCTCCAAGGATAATATCATCAACAAAGACTACAACAATCAGAATTTGATCATCAATTATTTTGAAATAGATATTACTGTCTGCAGTACCTTTACTAAATCCTAATCACAATAAATACTTGTCCAGCCTTGCATACCAGCCTCTAGGAGCTTGCTTTAGTCCATACAAATCTTTCTTCAATCTACACACCATGTCACCTTGGTCTGATGACTAAAATCCTTCTGATTGTTCAATGTAAACCTCTTCTTCCAGTTCTCCATTCAAGAATGCAAACTTCACATCCATTTGGTACACTTTGAAATCTTTGTGTGCTACAAATGCCAAAAACATTCTTATTGTGTTAATCCCTGCCACAGGAGCATAAGTCTCCTCAAAATCTATGCCTTCAACTTGAGAATATCCTTTGCATACTAGTCTAGCTTTATTTCTTACTACTCCATTTTCATTCATCTTGTTTCTAAACACCCATTTAGTTCCAATCACATTCTTATCAGCAGGTCTAGGAACCAATTCCCAAGTTTGATTCTTCTCTATCTGTATCAGATTTAGGTTCAATCTTTGAAAGTAAATAGTAGTTCACTTGTTCTTTTGCAACTCTTTTCCTTGTCAATACCCCTTTGCTTTTGTCACCAATAATCTGATCTTCAGAATGATTAATCCTTACATACCTGAGAGTCTTAATAGCACTTTTTGGAGCCTTTCCTTCTTCCATTTAATTGTCTTGTTGTTCAGCTTTTTCTTCATTTACTGTAATAGCAGGTTCATTTGATTCATAGCCACTCAGATCTGACATTCTTTCCCTATCTTCATCAACCTTCACATTAGCACTTACAATGATCTTTCTCAATCTCTTATTGTATCATCGGTAGGCCTTACTCTTAGTGGAGTATCCAAGGAAAATTCCTTCATCACACCTAGCATCAAACTTGCCTAACTCTTCTTCTCTTCTAATATAGCATTTGCTTCCAAAAACTTTGAAATTTTTCACTGTAGGAATTCTTCCATACCACAATTCATAAGGAGTTTTAGTACCATTACCTTTGACTTGAACTTTGTTTTGAATGTAGACAGTGGTATGTATAGCTTCTCTCCAATACACTTCTAGTAGGTTTGCCTCTTTCATCATTGACCTAGCAGCCTCTTGAACTATCTTGTTCTTTCTTTCAACAACCCTATTCTATTGAGGAGTCCTAGGAGCAGATAATTGTCTCTTTATCCCATGTTCTTCATAGAAAATATTGAATTCATTTGATGTAAACTCACCTCCTCTATCAAACCTTAAGCATTTGATCCTCAATTCTATCTCATTCTCAACCATTGCCTTGAAGGATTTGAACTTGTCTAGGGCTTCTAATTTATCTTTTAGAAAAGTAACCCAAGTCATTCTGGAATAATCATCAATAAGCAACATAAAGTACCTGTATCCTTGCAAACTTCTTGTTCTTGTAGGACCACACAAATCTGTATGCACCAGCTCAAGCAATCCAGCAAAAAATTCTTCTTTACTCTTGAAACTTGTCCTTGTCTGTTTCCCCAATTGACATTCCTTGCAAATAGTATTAGCAGGCTTCACAAGCCTAGGAAAATCTCTCACAGCTTGTACTGAACTTATCTTCACCAAGTTGTCAAAATTAATATGACACGTCCTTTTATACCACAGCCAACTCTCATTTGTCTAAGCCAACAAACAACAATCATTAGTTCCTCTCAAGTGATAAACATTAATTTTAGTCTTCTTACCAGTTGCAATCACTGTTCCAGAGCTTTCCATGATCTTGCATCCACTATCTTTGAAACTTAGATCATATCCTTTATCACACATCTGACCAACACTTAACAGATTATGCTTCAAACCCTTCACATATAGAACATCATCTGTATTGTGATTTCCATCAAAATAAATAGATCCTCTTCCACAAATTTTACCAGCTACATTATCTCCAAACCTAACTAGTCCTCCATCATACTTTTCCAAACTTACAAACTTACTCTTATCACCAGTCATGTGATGTGAACATCCACTATCAATAATCCATTTGTCCTTATTCTTCTCAACCTGGGAGATAGACAAAGCACTCTCTTCCATTAGTTTTTCTTCCTTCACACAGCTAGTAGGATTAGTAGACATAGGTTCTTCCTTAATCGCAATAAACAAGCATTCATTTGCACTATTATCATCAGACTCATCATCCGTTACACCTTCATCATCAAAATCTCTAACATAATAGCATTTCTTTATAATCCTAGGCCTACTTTCAAATTTCTTCTTGGCTTTCTCAATTCTCTCCAGACATCTGGATGCATAGTGACCAATCTTACCACAAGTAAAGCATTTGAATGGTAATTTACCTTTGAACTTACCAGTACCTCTTTGCATTTTAGACACAAAGTTGGCTTCAATCTTGGAGTATCAAGGTCATCATCTAATTCCACAACATACATCTCAGATCTTGAATTCTTCTCTGAAGTGCTAGCCTTGAAAGCAGTCTCAGTCTTCGGTAGAGCATCATTGAACTCTTGCATCTCAAATGTAGTAAACTTTCCAAGTAACTGATCCTTTGTAATCTTGTTCACACTCATAAGTGCTTCAATTGCAGACACCTTGTGACTATAATATTTAGGCAATGATCTAAGAATCTTCATCACAACCTCATTCTCATCAATAGTTCCTCCAATACCTTTGATTCCATTGACAATTTCATCAACTTTTTGCATGTAGATTGTTATGTTCTCATCGTCACTCATCTTCAGAGCTCATACCTCGCCTTTAGGTTTTGTAATTTTACACTCTTTACAGAATCATCTCCTTCATATAAATTTTTCAACTTATTTTGGATCTCATGAGCAGTTTCCAGATCCATAACTTTCACTAACTCAGTGTTAGATAAGGTGTTTAACAAAGCGTATCTAGCTTTTCCATTTAACTCATTGTTTGACTTCATCTTTAGATGATGGACCATTTGGAGGCATAGTATACTTTGTATCTGTCATCTTCCAAACACTATAACCAAGAGAAATGAGATGAATTTTCATTCATAGCTTCCAAAGAGCATAATCCATTCCATCAAACTGCAGAGACTCCTTGTGCGCCATCCTAAATCTACCTCAAGCTGTTAGGCTTTCTTCCAAGAAACCTTCGCTCTGATACCAATTGTTGAAATGCACATGACAAATGAGAGGGGGGTGAATCAGTTGTAACCAAAACTTAACTTCTTTTAGACATCAACACATCAACCACTTAATCACTGTTATTATGATTTAACCATGAAAGCATGAAATTAGAAACTTAAACACATTTACACATGTGAGACTAGATTTTTACGTGTAAAACCCAATAAGGGAAAAACCACTGTGAGGATTAACTCACAATATAAATGATATATCAAAATTTACAACAAGGCTCACTACATCAGAGGCTCACTACCCAGAATGCTCACTACAAAAGAAGGGGCTCACTGCCAGAAGTTGGTGAATTGAGATAGTAGCATCTACACCATGCCAAGGTTTAGTTCCATTAAAGCACATTGATTCTTCTTCTTTTCTGTCTTCTTCACACAAACACAGTTATCTTCGCATCATCACAACATCATACCTTATTTATGACTTCATTACATGTATTTATACATTTCATCGACTTTGGAATGTACATCAAGGTCAACATTACAATCATCAACCATTGGAACAATCTCCAAGGTCGGCATACATACATACATTAGAATAGGTCAAGACCTAAATAGATTTGTAGAGGAAAAGAATGAATGCAGACCACACTACACCTTAGCTAGGACTCAAATGCAATCTCTCATGCAACAACATGCTTCCACAATCTCCAAAGAATAATTGCAAGTAGTGAAAACAACCAGGTCGGCCGAAACCAGTGTTAACACTAAGACCTTTAGGAACACGCTTCAACCACGATCTGAATTACTCTTTGTGGACCAATCAAAAAGTAGGAACACAATCTAGAGACATCCACAAGCATGTTACAATCACCAAGAACTTTTGCACAACCTCCAAACACTCTATCTAGAAGATTCTTCAAACTAGACCACTTAAACATTATTGTTAACCACTGTCATAAAGAAAAGATCACTTGCGGAGCACCAAATCATGAACCATTTCAATTGAAAGCATATAACATCATGCCAAACTTAATTCCAAAATCACAAAGTATAAAACTTAAATGTGGAGAGATGTGGAGCAGAATACATTCTCCCTGTCACCATTGAATACTTAGAAAAAATAGTTTTTACTCCGGTGAATAGAACTCAATCAAATCTTCACACCGGAGGCTCAAACTTGAAACATAGCAACTATAGACATCCCTTAACATAACTTCCAAACCATAGACAAAGATATTCAATCTACAAGATATGCGAAGCAAAACACTGCACTGTTCTGGGAGATAGAACAATTCTGCAATTGCACTAACTTCTCAAACACTTGCTCAAACTTATCCAAATGACTTCCTTAGATGTTGACCTTAGATGTTGACATCAATGACAACACTTACTGTTCATACTTGCAATAGGGCCCACCCAAAAGGGAAAGAAGTTTTTAAAAGGTAATATGATAAAGTGGGGACCCACCCAAAAGTGAGCCATCACCTTTAAGTTTTACCACATTTTTTAATTTTCATGAAGGAATATTTTAAATTTTCATAAGGGATAAGGATCCATTTGAGAAGAAAGGAGTCTGCACTTATAGACTTAATTTTTATTCCTAAAATTATTAAAGAACATATGTGGAAGGGGGTGTTTGAAAATGTTTGCGAAGGTGGGGTTCTTATTATTGTCTTATATGTGTTGGCAAGAGACACTTCTCTAGAGATAACCTATGTGTGTTGTCATTTATGGAAACATGGCCAAGAAGATACATTAGCATGACAAGAAGACATCACTCTAGAAGGCCAACTTGGTTTGGTAGTAAGGCACAAGTGTGGAAGCTCAAAATGACTAAGTATGGACATGGTACAGAGTATGAGACAGAAAATGAATCAGTATGCCTCCGCAGAAGAAGACCACCTAATACAGATTAGGTATGATGATTCATAGCTATGTGATGATGATTCAGACCAGTGATCAAGTCATGATCTTCTCTGGAAGTCATGTGGAGAAAATGTCTAAGTCTGGACAAACAGGGGAAAGACAGAGATAGTGAACAATACTCAATAGACTAGTCTGCATTCCTCCAGAATTGCACATCTTGGTCTGTGGTTCTGAGGAAAGCAAGACATATGTCAATACTACCCAAATCCAGGATCATAACTTCTAAAGTTCAATATATCACATTCTACCAGTTGCTCAATATCGAGTTCCAGTTCAACAGTATTTCTCTGTGACAGAGCAATAGTTCCATGATCCGCATTCTGACATGCAACAGTATTTTTCTTTGTGGTTCTAAAGATATGTTAAGAGGTTAGTAATGAAAATTGGATATGATTTGTAAGGTCCCATTTAGTTTGCAGTGTGTATAGTGATGTGACAGACAAGCTTACTAAGTGTGTTCTTAAGGAACAGGCCGACTAGCATATTAGATCTCTATGCGATGAAGTTAGAATGTATGGGTAATCAATTTAAGTAGTCATATGGCTAAGTATGACTTATATGAAGACTTGTGCACAAGTTTTTAAGTCTGCGTTGAAGATTGTACATAAGAACAAGCCAACAGAGTATGATATTTTGCCTTACACATTTCTTGTTTAGTTTTCTGACATGATCAAGTAATAATTCTTGGTGCGGATATATATATCCGATGGATTCGAGTCTTGGTGTGTGTAGTGTGATACGAATGTGGATGTGTGACATATGAAAAAAGGTGATTGTATAAGAGCAGAAGAAGAGAGATCTTGTTCCTATGTAAAAACAGAGCAGTCAGAAATGAAGAGTTTTGGGACAGTGTTTATGTGCTTCATTGGAGTTGTAACCGTGCATGTATAGATGCAATCTAAGTAGTTCAAATTGGTAGTGAGCCATTCTCCCTTCTTCTTTCTTTCTCTAGGCAGTGAGCATGTTTTGGCAGTGAGCCATTTTTGCAGTGAGCATTTCTCTCAGCAGTGAGCCTTCTTGTAATCCAGTATTGAGCTGTATTAATATATTGTGAGATAACACTCACCGTGGTTTTTCCCTTTTTGGGTTTTCCACGCAAAAATCTCGGTGTTCATATCTTATGTCTTTGTGGTTGATGTTCCTATGCTTATTCTACTTTCATGTTATTAATTTTGGAATTTGGACTAATAAACTTATTAAGAAGTGGTTTTGTGGAATACTGATTCACCCCCCCCCTCTCAGTATTCCTTGCTATCAACAATTGGTATCAGAGTAAGGTTCCTTGGAAGAGGCCTAACAGCCTAAGGAAGATTTGGGGTAGTGTAATGATGGCAGCAAGAAGATTTAGAAATTATGAAAGCAACAAGGAACTGGAAGCAACCCTTATTGATCTTGAGAAATCTAAGGTAGAAATCAAAGATCTAAAAGCTAATATTCAAGAAGCTGATGAATGCATCCTAAAGCTAAGAGAGCAAGTCAGGAAATTTAAAGAGAAAAGTAAGGAGCTAAATGATCAATTAGATGAAGCACAACAGTTCCTAAATGGGTTGACATTGGAAGTTGAAAAGAAGGAAGAAATTGAAAGGCATCTGAATCAAGTTGTTAAGGATAAATCAGAGGAATGTGAAAAATTGGGCAAAGAAGTGCTACTTCTAAAATTTGATCTAGAAGTAGCCAAGAGTTATGAAGAAAAGTTCAAGATAAGTTCTGCAAAGCTTGATGAGATGATTGCCAGACAAAAGAGTCCTGATGAGATGATTACCAAACAAAAGATTCCTGATGATAAGCAAGGCTTGGGATTTGAGAAAGGAGAAAGTTCAAAATTTGGACAAGCAAACTCTGAGTTCAAGCAAAATAGAAGGAACCAGTTCAAAAGAAAACCTAGAAGACCTCCTATCAAACAACCAAATGCTCAAAGGTACCCATCTTTCAATGGTCATTGTTTTAATTGCAATAAGTTTGGTCATAAAGCTACTTAGTGCAAGAGTAGAACAAACCAAAATCAAAATGTTTCATCATTCTCTGGTCAATGCTTCAACTGTAAGAAAATTGGTCATAGATCAAATGAATGCAGAAGTCTGGTAAGAAATGGCTTTCCAAATTCAAAGAATACTCAATCATTCAATGGAAGATATTTTACATGCAATAGATTTTGACACATGGCTAATCAATGCAGATCAAGGATGAATTTATATAGAGAAAGGAATCAAGGACAAGGAAACATTGTGTGCTACAATTGCAACAAATCTGGACATATTGCAAGAGTTTGTAGAAGCAAAAATGTGAAAAGAAACTACAATACTGAAAACAGGAAAATAGAGCAAAGGAATGACAAAGGGAAAGAAAAGGTTGATCCAGTTGAAACCAATAAATAAATGAGCAAGATTTGGATCAAGAAAGATGTGATTGAAGTCAAGGATGAATCCGCACCATCATCTAGTGCAAATACTTCTTCTGGGAAGTAAATTGGGAGCTCTGGCTTAGGGGGAGCACTGTTGAAAATCCAAAACCCCCAACCAGAAAGTGGGTGCCAAAATTTGGCACGAAGGTATATGATGGAATCTGCTGTGATAAATCTCTTAAAAGAAAAACTGGAAGAAAAGAAGTCAATGCGGCACATTGCAGAGCAATCTTGATCAACTATATCTATCAAAGAAGACATGCAGCTTTTTGGGAATGAGCATTTATGACGATTTATGTCAAGTCATGTGGAGGATAAAAAGGGACTTGTTTGATTTCAAAATCACTTTATATTCAAGATATCAGACATCCAGGAGAGACTAAGGCGAAACTTGAGCGACAACAACTAAGATCTGAAGGATTTAGAGTGATTCAGATAAAGGAAACCGTAGCTCGGTGGAACAAGGTTTTTTCATTCAAATCCCATTTGTGAGTCTGTTAAAATTCTAAAATGGTAACCCTGCAAGTTGTTGATATCATTGAAATACCTCGACCAAAATTCAAGAAACACCCTTACAAAGCAACAGAAGTGGATATGTTGGGAGCATTTTTAACATTCCGCACAAAATTCTATACGTAGAGGATGTTAGGGCATATATCCATGTTGCCCTAGATGAGCACAGTGACAATAGGTTTTCAAAACTATATATAAAGCATCTGATTGACGATCGATATGATTTGAAGGTAGAGTATATAGCCCTAAAGGAAAAGAAATTCATCCAATATGTGGACTTTCCTACCTTTGCAGAAGATGAATGGGTCCAGTACATGCTTAGCAGAATGCACAATGAATTCATGTGGCTAAGACAACCCTTCAAGATCACTGAGGAAGCAATTAAGGTAGTAACTGGATTGAACTCCACCGAGGCGTACCCTTGCTAAAGGCCATCAAGAATCAAACTATCTCAGAGACCACCAGAGCTAAATTTGACAAAAGGGCATTAACAATCAATGATATTATAGATCATGATGTGAGATTTGCCTCAATGGTTTTATGCTACAAGGTCTACTTCTCCAACCGGGAGAACTCTGTTTCTGGCATAGTAATTTATACTACCTATCAGATGATAAAGGAGAATGTAGATTACAACCTATGCGAATTGCTACTAAATCAATTAATGGAGAACCTGAGGAAGATAAAGGAGAGCAAGAGTTACCCCTTCAAGTATGGTAAGTTGGTCATCTGTTTATTCTTCTATTTCATGAATGAGCTACCCAACATGAATAATTTGTTCTGGACAAGTGATAGACCAGTGGCTGTGCAAATTAGGGATCACTTGAATAGACTAGGAAATTATGATGTGCAAAAGGTAGCATTGTGGGGGTATTTCAAAAAATTTCAAAGCATGATGCATTCTAGGGAAAGAATCCCTAAGGGAATTGTTGAGAAATACAAGGATACAATTTTTTTCATGGTCACTAAGGATCAATGCTTAATGGAATCTGTGGAACCCAGAACTGTATGGGTAATTCCCATGGGATATGAGGTAGATGGACGAATACTGCAAAACTATGCCCAGCACCTACTCAGCAAACCTAGAGACACTAAAGAAGAGAGGTTTGGGACTTATGAAGAACTAAGTTTAAAACTTCATGTTGAATTTAGGAATCCAAAATCTACCAGAAAGGTGAGAAAAGTAGAGGAAATTGTTGCAAGATATGGGTTCACAAAAGAACAAGTTAAAGAATCAAGGGAAAGAGCAGAGAGAGAAGAAAAGGAAAAACAAAAGAGTGAACTGGTACAAGTTCCGAAAGAATCTCAGATGAAACAAGACAAGCTTGAAAAGACTCCAAGGTCTACTAGGAGCTCTGCTACTTCCTCTGGTGCCACACCATCAGTGAGTATCGAGCAAACATCAAAGAAATCTATTGTCAAATATACAAAGAGGAAGAAAATAAGGGGAGAAGACTGTATGTTAGTGTAGGGAGCAAGGATGAAGAAGAAACTGAGTCTGACGAAGAGATGAAAAAGATGAAGGCAGAGGGCATAAAGACCTCCGGAAGCACCAGAGAAAAGCCCTCTGAAAGTGAGAAAGCCAGCAAAAGACAAAAGGTAGAGGAGCCTTACATTGAAAGGGCTACAATTTCAATTAAGGATGTATTGAAATCAGTTACTATAGATGGAAATCTGAAGCCCATGATTGAATTTTATGATGAGTATAACGGTGTTGATAAGAGAGTTCTTAAAGATGCCATAGTGGATTACCTGAACATATACAACAGAGCCCTTATTGAGATTATCTCTGATCTCCCTGAAAGCCTAGCTAACATTTTGACTATCAGAAAAGAGACTGCTAGGGAAAAGGATATTAAACTGAGATAGCATGTATTAACCAGACTGTGTCTAGAGATTACTCCCAAATAAGAGGCATTAATCTCTAAGGAGATCAAGGATGAGTTCAGAACCAAGAAAAGGATGAACTCTTTAATGCTAGGAGAAATTGACCAGGTTGTCAAAGAAACAGAAGAAATCACTTTAAAAGTCTTGAAGAAATATAATCTTCCTATCATCTATGACAAAGAAGAATCAAATGGTGAGGATAACACATATGTTCTAGAAGTCAATGTTGAAAAGGAGACAGACAAAGTTGATGAAATAGCAAGGGAACACTTGCCTTTCCAGAACATCAAACAGAGGACAAAATTGATGGTGAGAAGACTAAGGAAATAGAAATACCAACTACTGAAACTATATCCTCATCGGAACACAAAAGTGAGGAGAAAACTGACAAGGAAGAACAGGTTGAGAATAATCCTCCACAAGAGCAGAAGGATGACACCAACAAGGCCATGAACATAGATCCTCCGGAGCTGGAACAGAAAGATGAAGTCTTTGGTGCAGCAAGAGACACTACAGAGGTGGTGAAAGAATTTTTGGAAAAGGAGAAACAAGTTCTAGATGAGCCAAAGCTACTTCACGGTCTGATAAACTTGGACACCATGTCACTAGTATAAAAGCTCAAATTGGCTTCAATTGCACAAGCCAAGTCAAGAGAAGAAATATTAAAATCCCACATAGAGGATAGTGAACTCATCAGTGAAGCATCCAGCATTTTGGAGAAGCTGATGCCAATTTATCAGAAGGATACCTCTATGTCTATCACAAGTCAACTTAAGGGACTGATAAATTCGGTAAGCACACATTTTGAATCTTTTGAAAAATCAGCTAAGATAAAAGTAAGGCAAGAATTCAATGAGAAAAGACTAAATGAGTTAAAGAAAATGATAGCCAATGATAAAATACAATTAGACAATAGATTAAAGGGCATTTAGGATGTCATTAAAGAGGTCAGTGATATATATAATTTTTGTCTATCTTGGCTAGAAGCTACAAAGAAAACAAAAGAAAAGATCAAAGATTTAGAGTAGAAACTAATGAACATATCTAAGTCATTTGATCCGGTAACTGAATCAGTAAGCTGCAAAGAAAGTCAAGTCATCAACATTCAAAATGACTTGAATAGTTTAATAATTGAAATGGATCAAAAAAAAGGAAGAATGTGTTAGTTAAGAGGACTGATCAGTCCCAAGTTAGAATCCATGTATAATCTGGCAGTTGAAGCTCATGTAGCTTTACAAACTGATGCACCCACTGATCTGCATAAGGCAGAAACCCTAGTTTTCCTACTCAGTGGAAATATTCAAATTTTGGATAGTGTTAAAAAGGTTTGGGATGGTGAATTAGCATAGATCAAGAACATTTTAAATGACATCCTTAAGCATATGTAAGAAAAAGTTGAAGACTGTATTTGTATATATGCGATTGAGTACATAGAAAAGTTTGCAGTTTTGACAAATTTTTGATTCTGAAACACACCCTTTGCCATTGATGTCAAAGGGGGAGAGAAGATTAGTGAAAAATGAGAAAACATCTTAGGGGTAGAAGGAATATAGAAAGGGGGAGCGGTCAAGGCAACATTTTTCACTAAGTGTTGCCATCAATGCCAAAGGGGGAGATTGTTGGCAAGAGACACTACGCTAGAGATAACCTATGTGTGTTGTCATTGATGGCAACATGGACAAGAAGATACATTAGCATGACAAGAAGACATCACTCCAGAAGACCAACCTGGTTTGGCAGAAAGGCACAAGTGTGGAAGCTCAAAATGACTAAGTATGGACAGGGTACAGAGTATGAGATAAAAAATGAATCAGTATGCCTCCACAGAAGAAGACCACCTAATGTAGATCAGGTATGATGATTCATGGCTATGTGATGATGATTCAGTCCAGTGATCAAATCATGATCTTCTCCAGAAGTCATGTGGAGAAAATGTCTAAGTCTGGACAAACAAGGGAAAGACAGGGATAGTGAACAATACTCAGTAGATTGGTCCGCATTCCTCTGCAATTGCACATCTTGGTCTACGGTTCTAAGACAAGCAAGAGATATGTCAGTACTACCAAAATCCAAGATCATAACCTCTGAAGATCAATTTATCACATTCTACCAGTTTCTCAATATTGGGTTCCAATTCAACAGTATTTCTGTATGACAGAGCAACAGTTCCATGATCTACATTCTGAGATGCAGAAGTATTTTGCTTTGCAGTTCTAAAGATATCTTAAGAGGTCAGTAATGAAACTTGGATATGATTTCTAAGGTCCCATTTAGTCTACAGTGTGTGTAGCGATATGACAGATGAGCTTACTAAGTGTGTTCTTAAGGAACAGGCCGACTGGCATATTAGATCTCTATGCAGTGAAGTTAGAATGTATGGGTAATCAAGTTAAGTAGTCATGTGACTAAGGTCGACTTACATGAATACTTGTGTACGAGTGTTTAAGTCCACATTGAAGATTGTACATAAGAACAAGCCAACAGAGTATGATATTTTTGCCTTACACATTTCTTGTTTAGTTTGCCGGCCTGATCATGTAATAATTCTGGTGCGGATATATATATCAGATGGATTTGAGTCTTTGGTGCAGGAGCACCAAGGCTCAATGCAGCCATACATAGTTTTTTTGGTTTGTCAATTTTGAGTTTGCAACATGTGATTTTGTCTTTGGAGTTTTTCGAGTTTTCTTCGAGTTTTCTAAAAATGCATTAGCAGGAGAAGCATTTTGTTTTTTTGAACCCGCGGTTGAACCTTGCCGTCGAACCTTTTCCGTTGAACCCCGCGGTTGAACCTTGCGATTGAACCTCGCCGTTGAAGTTAAATGGTTCAATGAGTTCATTCATATTGAATGGTGGAGTTGACATCGTCGGTCGCTATGTTGGAGGTTGAACGTCACTGTTGAACCGTGAGTTTGAACCTCACTGTTGAACCGCGAAATTGAACCTTGTTGTTGAAGTTCAATGGTTCAACAGTTCATCGTTCTAGAATGGTGTAGTGGGTCCATCGAAGTGAGATGCATAACGGGAGGAGATATTAAGGTTAGGCCGAAGACACAGGTCTGGCCGATGGTTTTAACCATCGGGAAGATAATGAATATCGGCAAACAAGGAGAACGTTCCACCGACGGAGGTAGGTCTGACCGATCAGAGTGATGGAGATCAAAGTTTCACCGATGGGGGAAAGTTTGGTGTTTTATTTTGGTGTAAAGTCATCGGCATAATGGATAGTCATCGAAAGGGGAGAATTAAGTCGCACCGATAGTAAAGTCTGGCCGATGAGCGAAGCCAAAGTCTAGCATTGGATGTTAGTTATCGATGTGACCAAGCGTATCGGAAGGAGGGAGTAATGTGTGACCGATAATGCATGTTTTACCGATGGAGGTCAAATGGAGTCAAGGGCGGTATCGGCCAAACAAAGGCTATCGGCCATTGAAGATAAAGACTCACCGACAGGGTAGGGTCTTGTCGATGGGAAAGCATATGTATGTTTCGGTGAGACATCTCTTTTATCTTGCCGATATTGGTGAAAAAGGTGTCGGGGACACGTCGGTATGAGACTGGTCCGCGGTAAGACTTATGAAAGACTTCCCAATGACCGTTATCTTGCCGATAGCACAGAGTTGAACCGGCAGTTGGAATACCAACCGGTATGGAAATTGAACCGTCCTGTAATGGACATGAACAAGTGTATATGATATAGCATTCTTTCTGTAGGGGAGTACAGCAGAAGAATCGAAGAAGAGAATTTTAATGTGTGAAGTATTTTGATGTAATCAGAATTTTTGAATAAAAATAAAGTACAGCAGTTCGACCATTTGTGTATCTCTATTCTGTTTTCAGTTCACTATTCTGAAATAGATTAGTCATTTCTGTTTCTGCAATTTTGTTCTCTTTTGCAAACCATGACTCTGTATTGATGATTCCTCAAGTTCCACTGTACAGTATGGAGGCCATCAAGTAGAGTCATGTTTTTTGTTTGTTTTTCTTTTGTGGAGTGGTCGAATTGTCTATAAGAGGCAATGCATGCTTGTTCTAGGCGAGCTCAGTAAGGAGTTCGGCTAGATAGACAAGTAGGAAAATAGACTTGCAGGGGTGGAAAATAGAGAGAAAGAAAGTGAGCACCAAGCAGTCCAGACCCTTGAACAGAGTGAGAAGGGTGGGCAACGGGCTCAGAAAGTTATGTGCCATTGAGGCAGTATCTTGGAAGCAGTGAGGACAAGGTATGTGTCCCACACCAAGCAGGGAAATAGAGTTTTCCATCTCTGCAAAGAGTTGAGGATTTTAGTTGACATTTTTGTGTAGAAAGATGTCTTTTAGCACTTTGAATTGGTAGGAAGGCTAGAGTTGTCAAACAGCCTTGTACACTTACAGGATGCAGAAGCAGGTAGCCTAGAGTCCTCCCTATCAAATTGGTATCAGAGCAGTAAGATTTGGGTTATTCCTAGATAGGAATAGAAGAGTTGTATGTCATCACTGAGTTCAAGTAAGTCTATTAGTTCATCCAAGAAAATGGTGACTAATGCAGAGTTAGCAAAGAAGGTTGAGGATCAAGAAGAGGAGAATAGACTCCTACAAGAAAGACTAGCAGAAATGGAGAGTAAGCTAGGTTTAATGTTGCAAAAGACTGAAGAAGTCAGCCAGAGAGTTAAATATTATGAGGATAAGGGGAAAGGTGTATCTGTAGAAGATGAAGAGCCCACACCTGATCCTAAGTTGGAAGAAGAACCATTCTTGAAAGCTTTGAAAGCAATGAGTGGTAAAACATTGGAAGGAGTACTACTTTTTAGTGGGAAAATGGACCCAGATTTGGTCATGGAGTGGATAGAAGGACTTGAAAATCACTTTGAATGTGATGGTGTAAGCGAGGCACAGAAAGTAAAGGTGGCCAAATCCAGACTCAGGGGAGTTGCCTTAACCTGGTGGAAATTTGTGCAGACTGAAAGAGCAAAAGAAGATAAGCCCATAGCTACTTGGAAGGGAATGGTAGCTAAAATCAAAGAAGCATATATGCCAGAAGATTATGAAATACAGCTGCACAGGAAGAGACAGAATCTGAGACAAAAGGAATTAGATGTCAATGCATACACTGAAGAATTCCAAAAGCTATGCTTAAGGTCCAAAGTAATGGAGGATGAAAGCATAAAGGTAGCAAGGTACCTTAATGGTCTGAAGTGGAATATACAGGAAGAAATCAGTTTGTTGTGTCCTACAACAGTGCAAAAATGCTATCAGCTGGCACTGAAAGTGGAGGAAAAGAACAAGAGGAAACAAGACTCAAATAGCAGAGGAAGAGGAAGAGGCAGAGATAACAGAGGACACAGAGGAGGTTTTGGTGGAAGAAATACTGACAATAGATCCCAAGCAGAATCCAAACTCACAGAGCAGAGTGGGGAGTTGAGTGGTAGAGGAAACCATACAGGAAGAGGATCTAACAGAGGAAGGTCAGGAGGATCAGGCAGAGGATCCTATTTCACCAACATGAAGTGTTACAACTGTGGCAATCTAGGTCATCCAGCATATAGGTGTCTAGAAAAGGCCACATCCTCTTCTCAAGGAGGTGATAAGAGGAATCACTATGTCCAAGATAATGCATCCAGCAGCTAGTCACCTGAGGTCAATCTGAACTCAGAAGATGGAGAGAACCTGATGATAAAGAGAACCTTGATGAAGGAACCAGTAAAGTCTGAACCAAGCCAGAGGAGAGCACTATTCAGAATCAAGTGCAAGATTTTGAATAAGGTATGTAAAATTATCATAGACTCAGGATCTACTGATAATATTATTTCTGATGAGGCAGTTAGAAAAGTGAATTTGAAAAGAATTACTCATGCAAACCCATATAGAGTCACATGGTTGAATAAGGGTCAACATGTGGTAGTGAATGAACAAAGTTGGGTAGAGTTTAGTATAGGTGGCTGTAAGGATAAGGTATTATGTGATATACTACCCATGGATGCATGCCATCTCTTATTGGGCAGACCATGGCAGTATGACCGAAAAGCAGTACATGATGGTGAGAAGAATGCCTATTCTTTTCAGAAAGATGGTGTCACCTATAAGATTCAGTCATTGGAGGATGAAGATGCAGTTCAGACAAAGAGTCCTAATATCTTGGTTGTGAGTGGAAAAGAGTTTCTGAATACTCTTAAGGAGGATGGTATTGGTTATGCCATCATAGTGAAACCAAAAGAAGGACAGCAGGATAAGAAGACAGAGATTCCCAAAGAGGTGCAGCCTATACTAGAGAAGTATAAAGGCATAATCAGTGATGATACACCAGCCACATTGCCTCCACAGAGAGCAATAAGCCATTAGATAGACCTGATTCTAGGGGCATCTTTGCCAAATAAGGCACCTTACAAGATGACTCCAGATCAGCACAAAGAGATTTCCAGGCAAGTGCAGGAGTTGCTAGATCAAGGATTGATCAGGAAGAGTATTAGTCCTTGTGCAGTGCCCACAGTGTTGGCACCCAAGAAAGGAGGATCATGGAGATTGTGCACGGATGCCAGAGCCATAAACAAGATAACTATAAGGTATAGATTCCCAATTCCCAGAATTGAAGATCTCATGGACTGTATTGGAAAAGCAAAGTATTTCACCAAGATAGACCTGAAGAGTGGTTACCACCAAATAAGAATCAAGGAAGGTGACGAGTGGAAGATAGCCTTCAAGACCACAGAAGGACTGTATGAATGGCTTTTTATGCCATTTGGTCTATCAGATGCACCCAGTACCTTTATGAGGCTCATGAATGAAGTCCTAAAGGATTACATTGGTAAATTTGTTGTTGTTTTTCTAGATGATATTCTAATTTTTAGTCAGACCAAGGAAGAACATCTAGAACATGTAAATACCGTTTTGTAAAAATTACATGATGAACAACTAACCATCAATTTGGAGAAGTGTGAATTCATGAAGCAGGAATTGGTATACCTTGGTTTTGTGGTGTCCCAGGGGGAATTGAAGATGGACAAGTCCAAAGTAGAAGCCATATTGAGCTGGCCTACTCCCAGAGCAGCCACAGAGGTGAGATGTTTTCATGGCTTAGCCCAGTTTTACAGAAAGTTTGTGAGAAATTTCAGTGGAATATGTGCACCCATTTGGATACAATTAAGGGTGGAATGAAAGCAAAATTCAGATGGACATCAGCTGCAGATAGAAGTTTTGAAAGGTTGAAGAAAGAGGTAGTAACACAACCTGTTTTGTTGTTGCCCAGTTTTGATAAGCTATTTACTATTGAATGTGATGCAAGTAATATAGCTATAGGAGCAGTGCTAAATCAGGAAAACAGACCTGTAGCCTTTTTCAGTGAGAGGCTGAATGAAGCAAAGAGTAAGTACTCTTCGTATGACTTAGAGTTGTATGCTCTAGTCCAAGCATTGAGGAAGTGGAGACATTATCTCCTGCCTAAAGAATTTGTTGTCTACACAGATAACCAAGCTCTGAGTTTTCTAAACTCACAGGGTAAGTTAAGCAGCAGGCATATCAAATGGATGGAGTACCTGCAATCTTATACCTTTACAATTAAGCATAAGAAGGGGCAGCTGAACAGAGTTGCAGATGCTTTGAGCAGAAGATTGCTCACAGTGCAGGAAGTGCAATTGAAGAGCATTGGAGTTGAAGACTTCAAGGATCTCTATAGAGATGATGAAGATTTTGCTGAGGCATACAAGGTATGTCAAGATTTTGAGAATCACTTTCACAGTGAGTTTGCAGATTTCACCTTATAGCAGGGATTGCTATTCAAAGGTGGACAATTATGTGTGCCAAGAGGATCTATGAGAGAAAATCTCATACAGAAGAAGCACAATGGTAGTCTGAGTGGCCATTTTGGTCTGAACAAGACACTCGAGCTAGTCCAAAGGTTCTATTATTGGCCAAGGATGCACAGAGACATCAGAAGGTATGTAGAGCAGTGTATCGTATGTCAGAAGGCCAAGGGAACCACTTCAAATGCAGGACTGTACCAACCCTTACCCATTCCTTCCAGGCCATGGGAATGTGTAAGTATGGATTTTGTAGTTGGTTTGCCTAAGACTAGGACTGGTTATGATAGCATATATGTAGTTGTGGACAGGTTTAGCAAGATGAGTCATTTCATTCCCTGTAAAGTGACTCATGATGCCAGTCATATAGCACACTTGTTTTTCAGAGAAGTGATAAGGATTCATGGACTTCCAGCAAGTATCGTGTCTGACAGAGATGCTAAATTCATGGGGCATTTCTGGAAAACATTATGGCAAAGATTGGGAACAAATTTGTCATTCAGTTTAGCATATCACCCACAGACAGATGGTCAGATAGAGGTGGTAAACAGGACATTGGGCAACCTGTTAAGATGTATAACCAAAGAATATGGACAAAGTTGGGATCTTGTCATTCATCAAGCAGAATTCGCCTATAATGACAGTGTGAATAGGACTACTGGTAAGAGTCCATTCAAAATAGTCTATGGAATGCATCCCAGAGGTGTATGTGAGCTTAGGAATATGGGAAACATGGAGAACAGAAGTGGACATGCAGAGGATTTTGCACAATCCATGAAAGCAGTACATGAGTAGGTGAAGAAAACTATAACAAAGAACACACAGAAGATCAAGGATAGAGTAGATGCCCACAGAAGGGATATTCAGTTTGAGGTTGGTGATCTGGTTATGGTGCACTTGAACAAAGCCAGAATGCAGAAAGGAATGCCAACCAAACTGCAGATGAGGAGAATTGGTCCTTGCAGAATCCTGAACAAGTATGGAAATAATGCCTACAAAATTGAATTGCCAGAAGATTTGGCAATCTCACCAGTGTTTAATGTCCAAGACCTGGTGCAATACAGGGGTCCTCAGTCAGCAGCAAATGGATCCATTTCAGAGAAGGAACAGACAATCAGAGAGGTGACTTTGCCACTAAAACCCAAACTACAGGCAGAGCGAATACTGGATTCCAGAGTACAGAAGAAAACTAGACATGGTGTCTACATGGAGCATTTGGTCAAGTGGAAGCAGTTGCCTGAAGTAGAAGCTACCTGGGTTGCAGAGTCAGAGTTCAAAAAGAGGGGCATTGATTTTGCCTCATTGTCACCGGAGGTGACCTAGCTTCTTTCCGCACAGGGGGAGTATATGGTGCAGGAGCACCAAGGCTCAATGCAACCGTACATAGTTTTTTTGGTTTGTCAATTTTGAGTTTGCAACATGTGATTTTGTCTTTGGAGTTTTTTGAGTTTTCTGAAAATGCATTGGCAGGAGAAGCATTTTGTTTTTTTGAACCCGCGGTTGAACCTTGTTGTCGAACCTTTTCCGTTGAACCCCGCGGTTGAACCTTGCGATTGAACCTCGCCGTTGAAGTTAAATGGTTTAACGGGTTCATTCATATTGAATGGTGGAGTTGACATCGTCGGTCGCTATGTTGGAGGTTGAACCTCACTGTTGAACTGCAAGTTTGAACCTCACTGTTGAACCGCGAGATTGAACCTCGCTGTTGAAGTTCAATGGTTCAACAGTTCATCGTTCTGGAATGGTGTAGTTGGTCCATCGGAGTGAGATGCATAATGGGAGGAGATATTAAGGTTAGGCCGAAGACACAGGTCTGGCTGATGGTTTTAACCATCGGGAAGATAATGGATATCGGCAAACAAGGAGAACGTTCCACCGACGGAGGTAGGTCTGACCGATCAGAGTGATGGAGATCAAAGTTTCACTGATGGGGGAAAGTTTGGTGTTTTATTTTGGTGTAAAGTCATCGGCATAATGGATGGTCATCAGAAGGGGAGAATTAAGTCACGCCGATAGTAAAGTCTGGCCGATGAGCGAAACCAAAGTCTAGCATTGGATGTTAGTTATCGATGTGACCAAGCGTATCGGAAGGAGGGAGTAATGTGTGACCGATAATGCATGTTTTACCGATGGAGGTCAAATGGAGTCAAGGGCGGTATCGGCCAAACAAAGGCTATCGGCCATTGAAGATAAAGACTCGCCGACAGGGTAGGGTCTTGCCGATGGGAAAGCATATGTATGTTTCGGTGAGACATCTCTTTTATCTTGCTGATATTGGCGAAAAAGGTGTCGAGGACACGTCAGTATGAGACTGGTCCGCGGTAAGACTTATGAAAGACTTCCAGATGACCGTTATCTTGCCGATAGCACAGAGTTGAACCGGCAGTTGGAATACCAACTGGTATGGAAATTGAACCAGAATTATTGAATAAAAATAAAGTACAGCATTTTAACCATTTGTGAAGTATTTTGATGTAATCAGAATTTTTGAATAAAAATAAAGTACAGCAGTTCGACCATTTGTGTATCTCTGTTTTGTTTTCAGTTTACGATTCTGAAATAGATTAGTCATTTCTGTTTCTGCAATTTTGTTCTCTTTTGCAAACCATGACTCTGTATTGATGATTCCTCAAGTTCCACTGTACAGTATGGAGGCCATCAAGCAGAGTCATGTTTTTTGTTTATTTTTCTTTTGTGGAGTGGTCGGATTGTCTATTAGAGGCAATGCATGCTTGTTCTAGGCAAGCTCAGTAAGGAGTCCGGCTAGATAGACAAGTAGGAAAATAGACTTGCAGGGGTGGAAAATAGAGAGAAAGAAAGTGAGCACCAAGTAGTCCAAACCCTTGAACAGAGTGAGAAGGGTGGGCAACGGGCTCAGAAAGTTATGTGCCATTGAGGCAGTATCTTGGAAGTAGTGAGGACAAGGTATGTGTCCCACACCAAGCAGGGAAATAGAGTTTTCCATCTCTGTAAAGAGTTGAGGATTTTAGTTGACATTTTTGTGTAGAAAGATGTCTTTTAGCACTTTGAATTGGTAGGAAGGCTAGAGTTGTCAAACAGTCTTGTACACTTACAGGATGTAGAAGCAGGCAGCCTAGAGTCCTCCCTATCAGTCTTGACAGTGTGTGTAGTGTGATACAATTGTGAATGTGCGACATGCAAAAAAAGGTGATTGTATAAGAGCAGAAGAAGAGAGATCTTGTTCCTATGTAAAAACAAAGCAGTGAAACAGAGAAGTCAGAAATGATGAGTTTTGAGACAGTGTTTATGTGCTTCATTGGAGTTGTAACCGTACATGTATAGATGCAATCTAAGCAATTCAAATTGGCAGTGAGCCATTCTCCCTTCTTCTTTCTTTCTCTAGGCAATGAGCCTGTTTTGGCAGTGAGCCATTTTTGTAGTGAGCCCTAAGGTAGTGAGCCTTCTTGTAATTCAATATTGAGCTGTATTAATATATTGTGAGCTAACACTCACCATGGTTTTTCTCTTTTTGGGTTTTCCACGTAAAAATCCTAGTGTTCATATGTTATGTCTTTGTGGTTGTTGTTCCTATGCTTATTCTACTTTCATGTTATTAGTTTTGGTATTTAGACTAATAAAGTTATTAAGAAGTGGTTTTGTGGAATATTGATTCACCGCCCCCTCTTAGTATTCCTTGCTATCAACAATATGATGAAGCATATGAAAGTGGCGTTATTACGAGAATAGTAGAAATTATTTTTTAATGTCATTTTTGTAAGTTTTAATAAACTACGTGTTGGAAATGTTAAAGAAAGTATGAAGAGATGTGTCGTAAGAGGTGATTAAGTCACAAATAATCTTATTACATGCTACATGTGAGACTGTTTTAAAGAATGGCTCTTCATAGGCATATTGCTCTAAAATTTAATTTTGATGGCTTTAAAGTTTGATTTTGATGGCTCTCCATAGGTGTATGATATGTAGATCTGATCTTCTCTATAGAAGTTATGAGAATCAGATATTTTTATGAGAAATATTTTTGATGGTGTATGCAGGGATATTATCATCTGGTCAAATTTGCTTGAATGTTTATGATGTCTTGAAATCTTGTGCAGGCTGTAAGATGGATGAAATCATTTTTTTTAAACTATGATCTAAATTTGGATTAAATGAATATTAAAGAATTTGTTGACAAAGGTATTTTTTTGTAAAGGATGAATGTGTGTTCCTAATTTTTTGTGTGCTCTGTTATTAAACCCTGGACTGGAGAGTCGTGTTTTGATACCCTATTGTGGAAAGGTCTTGAAATTCTTTGGAGTCTCTTCTTTTGGAACCCTAGTGTGTATCTATAATTGTGAGGGAGTCATTTGGGAATGAGAGAAATGGCAGATATGTCAATGGATGAGAAGTCATAGCATCAGCTTCTGAGAAGAACGATGCCCGTCGGGGCACATATACCTAATCAGGAAGCACTGGATTATTCATTTACCATGGAGTACCAAGGCCCACATAAGTATTTACTTCTCCATTACCTTTTCAAGTACAAACATCGAGTGGAAATCACATTCTCGATGAACAAAAAAAGAACAATGAATGAAAAAATGTGATAAAACCCCAAAAGTTATCGTTTTCTGGCGAGGGGCAAAAAATGGAAATGGGAAAAGCGACGGTCTGGATTGTTTCAATAATTTGCCCACTGATGTGCCTAATTTTCAATTGTTGATTTGTCGAGCGAGATCTGGATTGTTTCAATCATCTGCCTATTAATGTGCCTAAGTTTCAATCGTCTACCCACTGATGTGTCCAATTTTTAGTCGTTGATCCATCAAGCGAGGTTGTCCCTTTCATATAGGGAATGCCTTTGGCATAATAATAATAATAAAATAAAATTATAACATCATGATATTCTAGCATCCCTGAGGATTTAAATAGGAAGGTGTTTATTGGAGTCCTTTCACCTTCGGTAGAATCTAGTTTTTAGAAAAGCTAATGTTTTAAGATAAAATAAAGTTCAGATTGAAAGTTTAAAAACTAGTTAGTACTACTAACAATGGATCTACTAACTGACAAAAGTTCTGGGAGATTTCTCTAGCTATTCTTAAACATCATCCACTTCAAAAGTTAAAGATCAATTTTGGCCAATAAAAATAGGACAAATATTTACCACTTTTGTTGTGGATGAGGTGTAAAATTGCTATTAATTGTTTGACCATTGAAATGGATGATACTTAAGTAGAGTGGATTTCTCTAAGTGTAAAATTGGGCTAGTTACAGATGCAATAGGCATTAGCAGTCAAGGTGGCATTTAAACATGAACAATTTGTGGCCTCTGTTGTGCAAGCAGATTATGTAACATTTTTTGGTAAAATGGTAAGAATTTTTTTGCCTATATCACATAGTGTAAAGTGCCTAATTGTTGCATAAGCCTATACAAGTGGAGATAAATGGCACAGTTCCCAAGTCCATGCTGGAGCTCATAAAATGAACTAATGTGTTATGTCGTAAAATATCCCCCTAGGACTTTTACCTTTTAAGTTTAGCTCTCAGGTCCCTTAATTTTCATCATGCATGTTAAAAATGAATCCTGAGACAAAATTCCCTGAAAACCATGACAAATGGGACATAGGGGACATTGCAAATCTTAACCCTGTCCCGAAATAGGTCCTAGGACAAGGGCACCCACGCCCTACTCTATTTTGGTGGGGTCCCAAATTTCAATGTCGGTAAAGTTACCATTAAAAGGTGTTCGTTGGGCCGACATCTTAAGTTTGAATTATGGAATTAAAGCAGGAATGCATATATAAGCATGTTTAGGACTTCATTTGTAAACTAGAAGATGATTATGATATTTTGGCAAACTTATGATTTTAGAGCATTCAAGGCATGCATTGTGTTGCAGAGCAGACTTGTGTTGTTGTTGTGTTTGTTATTGCAGATTTGGCTTCATCTTCTCATGTTGTGAAAAGATCATCTATTTGCGAGCTACACCTCCGAGGTGATATCTATTTGTGCTTTAATCAATCATTTATCGATTTGTTTTTGCCTCTGTCCTGCAAGGACATGCACTCTCTATCTAACAATGGTGTTGGAAGGCTTGAATGCCATTCTGGGGCTTGACCGAGGCAAGCTCCTAAACACCACAACCCCCAACCCATCTTCTTGTGATTGCAAGTGACAAGTGTCAGATCTCAAAGAGTGGAGTTGCAGAGGATTGTTGCAGAGCATAAGGAATCAGGATCTGAAGAAAAAGGCAAGAAATAGCTCAAGAAGGGCTTGGGTGCCCGCTCTTGTTCCCCTTAGTTTCATGTCACGGAGAATCTCTGAAGTGGTGCAATCAGTGTCAGAAAAGATCTTGAAGCCCTCAGAAAAAGTAGTACCTTGGGCTTGGGTGCCCACTCTTTTGCCCCCAAATTTTTTGTATTCTGGAACTCAAAATCTAGTATGTATCTGATCTGTATTTAGTCTATCTCTTTGCTAGCATTTATCAAGTTTCATCTATTTGTTTATGATTTTGTATAATTGGGGTTTTAAGCTAAATCAGATGAAAATTATGACATTAATCAATCAATTCCAAATTTCCCTATCATTACAATGACAACCAACCTGTAGATGAATCCTCTTGCAAAAGTTGTGATTCAACTTGGTTAAATGTCCTTGAATGTGTGTAGTGAAAGGAGAATCTAGCTAAACTACCTATCGATCTCATCTACCTTCTTTTCTATAGAACATAATGTTCAAGAGGATGAAATCATAAAAATGACACAAAATGTGGTTCTAGGAAGCAAAGCATAGCATCATCATCAACAAACACCATTGGATAGACATCATCTGCTAGGGGATGTGCAAAAAGGGAGAGATTCCATTCCATTCCTAGCTTGTGCGGGATGAAAATTATTCCTGTTAGAATGGGCTCTACTACCCACATGGTTATTCTCCCATTACTTTCAGTTCCAAAGGAATATCATTCAAGGCTTCACCAAACTCTTAGAAGTGAGAGGATTTCATTTGTGGACAAAGAGCACAGGTATACAGATGTTGCAGGACAAATCACACAAGGAACATCAATATCTATTTCTGCCCCTTTTCAATCAAACCAATGAATTACAACTCGTCCAGTGTTGATTTTCTTCTCAGTACGGTCCTTTGCTTTATCATCCTTCAACTTGTACAGGCAAATTCCCAATCAGAATCAGAGAATCCTACATGCTTTTTGATAACATAAATACTAACCACCACCCCTACATGAAACCACAAGCCTCAAACATATTTTCAAATAAAATATTATTTAATTTAATGGGCATTTTCAAACAACTAAGTTAAGGGCATTTCTCTTCCCAATTCCTCTACTCAATTGGTTAATGGGTGTTTTGTCAAGATGATTCCTTCCTCACTCTTTATTAGAAGAGGAAAACAATATTAAGCAAGCTCTTTCTTATCTCGACATTTTTTGTAAAGCCTCTACTTCCAGCATGCAGTGGCAGAAAACTTTATGTTATTGTCAATCCATTCTTCCTAAGTCTCCTTGGCTTGACTCTATCAGAACTAGGGAATCCTACATTTTTTTTATAACAGTACTACTAATGACCACCCTACATAGAAACCACATGTTAGTATCATAGTCCACATGTGCATGATGCCTCGAACATATTTTTAAATAAAATAATTATTTTTTTTAAAGAGGGGGTAAAAATTTATTGAACTGCAAAGAAATAATACAAAGCAATAGGCCCCATGCCCACAAAGATCCAACAAGAGTCCCACCAGGAACCCCAAGAAAATTAACTACCTATTCGTGTCCTCTATAATTAAATTTTCTAAAACTAGAGCATGCTATTGTGACAAAAGATCCCAATCCCCAATACTCCATCTCCCCATATGCTTTGAGGCCCACTTGACCAAACAATCTGCCATTCTATTCCACTCACGAGGAATATGGTGAAAGGAAACATAATCCAAAGAGCAACAAAGATCCAGAATCTACTTAACCATAGTGTCCAGCTACCAATTAGCTCCATCCACCCTTTTCTCCTTCAACATATCCACCACGATCTATGAATCAGATTCCTAGATTATTTTTTTCCAACCAAGAGAACAACCTCGTTCAACAGCACAAAGAATAGCAAGGGCTTCCATAAAATTGTTAGTATGAAGCCCTTTATAAGTAGAGAAGAAAAACACATCCCCAACACTATCTTTGCCAATACCCCCAATCCCCACATGACCAGGATTCCCTCTAGAAGACCCATCAGTATTCACCTTTAGAATTCCTTTGGGGAGGAGGGTGACATTGACCCTCCTAATGAATCTTCTGTTTGGCCTGTTGAGGTTGTCTACCAATAGAATAGCCCAAACCACTGTCAATCAAATTCAAATTCTGAATAATAGCCATGTTGTTAGGATCCACATTAACCGAAAGATCACATTTTGCTAAAGTAGTCTCCTAGATCCTGCTACAAATCTTTTGCCATAATTGAACCACCGCCAACCTCACATCCTAAAAAAGCCTCCTATTCCTTTCCAACCAAACGTGCCAAATAATGAAAGTAGGCCCAATAGTCCAAACGATCTAGAGAAATGAGGTATGAGCTAGAGGCCTACCCACACTTTCCCAGAATTCAACCAAGGAAGTGTTATGAACGCAAGCATGTTTCCACACTCCCCACCAAAGGTGCCAAAGCTCCCAAGAGAAAGGACACTAGAAAAACAGATGTGAAACACATTCTTCACTATTATGACATAGCACACAAATAGAAGGGCCTTGAAACCTCTCTTCCTCAAATTCTCCTAGGTAAGGCACCTATTTTGAACAACCATCCAAGCAAAGAAGTTACACTTGGGCTAAGAAAATTATTCCAAACCTATTTCTACCAAGGAACACCGACTTGCCTGTACAACTTTCTATCCAATTCCAAGTAATCTGAGGCAACTGATAATTTTCCTTTCAGATCAAGGCCCTACGCTAGGACATCCCTCCCTTTGAGAGAGTTACACATTATCCTAGCCAAAGTTCTAGTAAGCTCCTATTGATCCTCTTAATTACCACCTGGTGGCCACTCATGAGGTTCCTTCCACCACATCACCTCCAAAACTAACCTAAAACCTTAATAGACTTAAAGTTCGCCACCCTGCTCCAACCAGCTTCAAGCAAACTATTTCCAAGGGTTTGCAAATGAGGGAACATAGTAAAGATAGGGGGTAACCATCCCAAGAATCATACTAGAAAAGAGCCTCAGAGCCTCTATTACAAATCTAGAAAAGGCCATCCTTAATAAGCTTTGCCCCTCTTTTTAGGGTATCCCAAATCATAGATCCATTCCCCAAAAGGCTATACCGAGGCACTTCAGAGGGGTCCACCCCCCGAAGGTACTTGTGAGTGAGAATTATAGCCCAATCTTGATCCCGGCAGGTGCACCATCTCTAATACCATTTGGTAGCTAAGACCTGACCATTCAAACCTACAGGCTTAAGTCCAAGGCATCCCTCTTGCTTCGGCCTACAGACAAATTCCCACTTGACTAGACTCCACTTTGAAGAGGACAAATTGTCTACCCAAATAAATTGTCAGGCAAGGGCATCAAACTCCTTAATGAAACTTGAGGGAGCAACCTGCACAAATCATCTGTAAATAGGGAAGTCCTGAACCACCAACTTCAAAAGCATCACATGCCCAGCCAACGAGAGTCATCTACAAGTCCAATGACCAACCCTCCTACGGAACTTATCCAGAACATCCTACCAAATCTCCCTATGTTGAGAGCCCTAACAATGGGAATCCCAAGATAATTCAAAGGAAGAGAACCAATCTAAAAATGAAGAATCTGAGCAATCCTGCTTTGAACAAACTGAGGGGTATTGAAGAAGAAGATCGAAGACTTATCCTCATTAATCTTTTGTCCAAAGGCAACCAAATAGGTATCCAAAGTTTCCTTAAATTTACAACTTCATTAATTCTGGCCATGCCCATCAAGGTAGTATCATCCACAAATTGAAGATGAGAGTGAGGAGGTAGACTATTACTCCAACTCCATCCCTAAATCAACCCTTGTCTAACTCTCAACTTTAGAAGTCTACCTAGACCTTCTGCCATAATAATGAACAGATACAGAGATAAGGGATCCCCTTGACGCAAGCCTCTAGAGGCTCCGAATAACTCAGAAGGCTCCCCATTGATAAGAACAGAGAATGAAGTAGAGGTCACACAACTCCACCCAATCCACCCACTCCCTACCAAATCCAAAAGCTAGAAGAACTTTCTGCAGGAAGGCCCATTTGACCCTATCATAATCTTTTTCCATATCAAGCTTGATGAACATGGCTTTTTCCTTAGAGGTCGCCATGGAATGAATGGCTTTAGTAGCTATTACAATCCCATCTAGAAGTTGTCTACCAACAACAAATCCACCTTGCTCCTCTGAAATCAAAGAGTTGAGCCAAGGCTTAAGCCTTTCTTCAATCAATTTGGTAATAATTTTATAGATCACATTACATAGAGCAATGGGCTTGAATTGATCTAGACAATTAGCACCTTCCTTTTTAGGAATAAGAGCTAAAAAGGTAGAATTCAAGGTCTTTAACATTTTCTTGTTTTCTTGAGACTCTTGCACCACCTCTAAAAGATCTAGCTTGATAATTTCCCAAAACTCTAGGAAGAATTCTATAGGAAAAATATTAGGGCCCGGAGCTTTACCTTTTTTTCATTTGGAACACCAGGGCTACATTCATCTCATTGGAAACTAGCAAGGGAATACAATCAAGAATATGAATTTCATCTTCTCTAGCAAGGGGAGATTCTTTAGTAAAGAGAGTTGAAAAGAACCAAGAAGCTTCTCCAGAAATCTCACCCAAAGAAGAGAGTTGAGTTCCCTCTAAAGACATGAGATAGGTAATAAGATTATCGTTCCTTCTACCTTTAACTGAGTTATGAAAAAAGGAAGTATTTCTATCTCCTCCCTGTAGCCAATCAATACGAGACTTTTGCTTCCAAAAAATCTCCTCCCTCAACTCACATTCCTCCAACTCCTTAGCTGCTATAGACTCCTCCCTACTCAAATCTTCAATAAGGTCATGATCCCAAATTTGGCGGGTGATAATGTCCAACCAAGCCTGAATTGTCATTTTATTGCGGTGCAGATTGTTGAAGCATTGCCTGTTCCACTTCTTGAGCTTGTACTTCACATATTGTAGTCTTTTAGAAAAAGAATACATAGCCCTACCATGAGCAAGCCTCCCTTTGTGCCACCAATCAACCATTAAGTCCTGGAGAGAAGGGTCTCTCAACCACATGAGTTGAAACTTAAAAGAAGGGTTCTTAGGAGTCCTGAAGGGAACTACTAAAACTTTAATCAGCCAGTGGTCTGAACCCTTCCAATCCAAAATCTCTGAGGTCCACCTATCCCCAATCCAATAACATGAGACCAAGAATTTGTCAAGTCCTTTAGAAATAGCACCATCACCACATCTCCTATTGCTCTAAGTGAAGATACCGTTACTCAGCTTCACATCAATTAAATACAAAAGATCTACATTATCCCTTAGGGGATAAGCAGAAGGGTCAAGCCTAGAAATGCCAATTCTTTTTTCCTCCAAGCAATTAATAGTGTTAAATTCACCTACCACAACCCAAGGAAGCAGGGGAGCAAGTGACCGAACATAATGCACATGAGACCAAAGTTGTGATTTACCTAGAAGATCCATAGGAGCATAAACGCAGTCATTAATTTTCCACAGTCCATGATGTTGGATTGATAATGCTTCTGGATTTGACTGTGTTAATTGTTTTTCCTCAACATTTCAGATCACGTTTCATGATCCATCATTAGGAGAAAGAGAGCAAGAGAAGAGAAACATAAATGATAATTTGCAGACTCGAGACTACTTAAAAAGAGGGAGTGAGTGAGGTGATGCGAAGACCAAGAAATCTATAGGGAGAAGAGAAATAACCTATCAAACCAGATGAACCAAAAGAAAATAATAGAATAAGGGATAAAAGCAAACTTAAGAAAAGAAACAAGAAAAAAGAAGAAAAAAGAAAACCAACCAGACATATATATATATATAGACAAGAATTAATAATTAAAGGCAATATTTATTACATATATATAATATATTATAATATATATAATTATAATATATTACTATAATAAAATATATATTATATATATAATATAAACCAATATAAACTCAGAAAGGCAAAAAATATAATAACTAATTAAAAGAAAACAAACTTGAAAAAATAAAAAACCCCAACAATAGGCTTAACACTAAAAATGTATGCAAATATAAGGGGGGGAGAGAAATAGAATAAAATAGGAGACCCAACAAGAAAAAATAGAAAACCAGCACGAAAAACAAATTAAGAACATCAAAAAAGAAAAAAATACCCTACACATCCAAAGGAGAGAAACCAGAGACAAAACAAAAGAACTACAAGGACGAGAAAAACCAGGAGAGAAAATAAACTAGCAAAAAAGAAATAAAAACCTTGAAAGTAAACTACAAAAAACACCTATCTATAAGCATATGAATATGAATATATATATATACAATGCACTGTTATAAACAAAAACAAATAATATATAAAATTATCAATTTATATATTTATATCTATATATTTATATTTCTATATATATATAAACAATTTCATATATATATATATATGTGAAGGAACCAAGAAATCAAATCAACCAAGAGGAGGAAGGAGTAAAATATGTGAAAGCCTAGCAAGAATGAGAAAACATGAAAAGGAGTGTGTGTTTTTTTGTGTGTGTATCAATGTGTGTGCAAGGGAGGTAAAGAAAGAAAGCAAGCATGGAGAGTGAAGGAGAGGGAAGAAACACCAAAGGAAGAAAGCGGAAGAGGAACTAGGGGAGGAAGCTAACGGAGGGAACCAAGGACCAAAACCAAAGAACTGACAAGGAGACGATGAAAAAGGTTTACCTAGGCAGAGGAAGGAGAAGGGTTGTATGACATGAGATGAAGGGAAGGAGGAAGGGCAAGAGGTTGAGGGTAGGGATGACAAGGGAAGGACCGGAGGGAAGGAAGGGGAAGAGGAGAAAGACTAAGAGGGAAGGAGATTAGGAAGGGGAAGAGAGTGGTTTCTGAGGCGGGTAAGTAAGGGTTGCCAAGAGAAACTTAGACTCCATCCCTCATCTTGATTAAGGTTAGCGAGGTGATTGCCAATTTCTATAGCCTCTTTAAGTTTCCTTTTGAAGTAGTTATCTTCCTTGACCAAAATTTGTGTGTCTTCCAAGCAAATGTGGTGTTTGGTTTTAGAGGAGTGCTCATCAAGGGCTGATTTTTGAGTTCGTTCGTGCTTGATGTCGGCACTATGCTCTTTAATTCTAGTGTTAAAAGAGTGACCTATATCCCCAATGTAGGGGGTGCCACATGAACAAACCACCTTGTAGACTCTTGAGTTAAGGAAGAGGTCTCTTGGGTCTTTGGGAGATGGGATATGGTTCCTAAGAGTATAAATGGGTTTGAAGGCACAGTGGAGGCCTTTTTTAAGAAGAATCTTAGAAATTTTGTTGGAAATGCCTTCACTGTAGGGAATAGTGGCCATAGGAGGGGTTGAATGTTGAGTCTCTTAGGTATGGAGTAGAAGCAATGTTTGAAATCTCTTGTGATGAGTTTACTTTTGAAACCATTCAATTTGAAGACTTTGGAGAGGTGGGCGAGTTCAAGATCTAAGTTATCCTCATCACAAATGTGAAAATCCCTAGTAGCCAAAGTTTTTAAGACCGGCTTTTTGGGCAAGGTGGTGATGAGAGGTGGCATGAAGGTACAAATCCGTGTGGGTAGCTTTCCTAAAGACTTTCTGGCCTAAGGAACCATCAGGATTTTTTATGAGGAAAATATCAAGGAAAGGGAGTTGGCTATTAGTCTCCAACTTTTTGGTGAAGGAGATCCTTTGGGCTATGTTGTTAAGGTGCAAGTGGAAGTCTTCAAGCTTCTCACGACCATGGGGCCAACAAATGTTGGTGTCATCAACATAGCGTTTCCACCACTTTGGTTTGAGGAGAAATGAGCTGAGGGCAATATCTTCGAAATGTTCCACGAAAAGGTTAGCCACAATAGGGGAAAGAGGGGATCCCATGGTAACTCCATCTGATTGTTCCTTAGGTCAAAAAATATTCAAAAAAAGCTACCCACACATATTTGTACCTTCATGCCGCCTCTCATCACCAATATCCTAAAAACTCTAGCTACTAGGGATTTTCACATTTGTGATGAGGATAACTTAGATCTTAAACTTGCCCACCTCTTCAAAGTCTTCAAATTGAATGGTTTCAAAAGTAAACTCATCACAAGAGCTTTCAAACAAGCCAAATCTCGCTTCTACTCCATGCCTATAGGGACTCAACATTCAACCCCTCCTATGGCCACTATCCCCTACATTGAAGGCATTTCCAACAAATTTTCTAAGATTCTTCTTTAAAAAGGCCTCCATTGTGCCTTCAAACCCATTTCTACTCTTAGGAACCATATCCCATCTCCCAAAGACCCAAGAGACCTCTTCCTTAACTCAGGAGTCTACAAGGTGGTTTGTTCATGTGGCACCCCCTATAATGGGGAAATAGGTCTCTCTTTTAGCATTGGATTTAAAGAGCATAGTGCTGACATCAAGCATGAACGAACTCAAAAATTAGCCCTTGGTGAGCACTCCTCTGAAACCAAACACCACATTTGCTTGGAAGACATGCAAATTTTGGTCAAGGAAGATAACTACTTCAAAAGGAAACTTAAAGAGGCTATAGAAATTGGCAATCACCCCTCTAACCTTAATCGAGATGAGGGATGGAGTCTAAGTTTCTCTTGGCAACCAATACTTACCCGCCTCAGAAATCGCTCTCTTCCCCTTCCTAATCTCCTTCCCTCTTAGTCTTTCTCCTCTTCCCCTTCCTTCCCTCCGGTCCTTCCCTTGTCATCCCTACCCTCAACCTCTTGTCCTTCCTCCTTGCCTTCATCTCATGTCATACCACCCTTCTCCTTCCTCTGCCTAGGTAAACCTTTTCCTCCTCTCCTCGCCTCTCCTTGTCAGTTCTTTGGTTTTGGTCCTTGGTTCCCTCCTCTAGTTCCTCTTCCACTTTCTTCCTTTGGTGTTTCTTCCCTCTCCTTCACTCTCCATGCTTGCTTTTTCTTTACCTCCCTGGCACACACATTGATACACACACAAAAAACACACTCCTTTCCATGTTTTCTCATTCTTGCTAGGCTTTCACGTCTTTTACTTCTTCCTCTTGGTTGATTTGATTTCTTATTTCGGTTTTTTTTATAACAGTGCATTGTGTGTGTGTGTCTATATATTCATATAGATAGGTGTTTTTTGTAGTTTACTTTCAAGTTTTTTATTTCTTTTTGTTGGTTTATATATATATTTCATTTTTTTTTATAACAGTGCATTGTGTGTGTGTCTATATATTCATATAGATAGGTGTTTTTTGTAGTTTACTTTCAAGTTTTTTATTTCTTTTTGTTGGTTTATAGATATATTTCATTTTTTTTATAACAGTGCATTGTGTGTGTGTGTCTATATATTCATATAGATAGGTGTTTTTTGTAGTTTACTTTCAAGTTTTTTATTTCTTTTTGTTGGTTTATTTTCTCTCCTAGCTTTTCTTGTCCTTGTAGTTCTCTTTTTTTGTCTTTGGTTTCTCTCCTTTGGATGTGTAGGGTATTTTTTCCTTTTTCGATGTTCTTAATTTCTTTTTCATGTTGGTTTTCTATTTTTTCTTGTTAGGTCTCCTATTTTATTCTATTTCTCTCCCCACCTTATATTTGCATACATTTTTAGTGTTAAGCCTATTGTTGGGGGTTTTTATTTTTTCAAGTTTGTTTTCTTGTAATTAATTATTATATATTTTGCCTTTCTAAGTTTGTATTAGTTTTTATATATACAATTATAATAATATATTAGAATTATATATTATTTTATTAAATTATATATATATGCAATATATATAATGCCTTTAATTATTAATTCTTGTCCATATATAAAGTGTGTGTGTGTGTGTGTGTCTGGTTGGTTTTCTTTTTTCTTGTTTCTTTTCTTAAGTTTGCTTATGTCCCTTATTCTATTCTTTTCTTTTGGTTCATCTGGTTTGATAGGTTGTTTCTCTTCTCCCTATAGATTTCTTGGTCTCCACATCACCTCACTTCCTCCCTCTTTTTAAGTAGTCTTGAGTCTGCAAGTTATCATTTATGTTTCTCTTCTCTTGCTCTCTTTCTCCCGATGATGGATCACGGAGTGTGATCCAAAACGTTGAGGAAAAACAATTAACACAGTCAAATCTAGAAGTCTTATCAATCCAAAAGGAGCATAAACATTAGTGAAAAGACAAATTTCACCAAAGTCTACACTAGAGGCCGCCATAGAAATAGAAGAGCGGCTCAAAACCCACCAAAGAGGAACAACCTTCCTTGGATTCCAAAAAAAGGCCACACCACCAGAATTGCCATGAGCCCCTACACACTGACACAAACCACGGGCACAGATACTGGGAGCTCTATTCAACAAACCATCCACAGTGAACTTAGTTTCCTGAAGAAAGACAATAACAAGAGAATGGGTACCAATCATCTCACGAATAGCCTTTTGTCTAGGGATGTTATTCATACCCCTCACATTCCATGAAAGAACAATCATTTATGAGGCTGGGAGAAATGAGAATCAATGGTCTTCACTAACCCAGCATCAACAAGAGTCTCCCCAATTAGTTTCACCTTCTCGTGGTCCTTCTTGCGACCCAACTTAGACGACTTCTCTAGAGGCCCTTTTTAAGGGGTTTTCGCTGTAGACCCAAGGTACACACAGTCCCACTGCCTTTACCTAAGTCTAAATCCACCTTCACCTATGAAGGAACTAGATCAGCCAGATCACCCACATCTTTTATAGCTAAAGCCCCATCCGATTCAGGACCAATCGGCACTCGGGAGGATAACTCTATAGCCAACTAATCATCCTGTACACCCACCAGAGGGAGATTCAAAGAATCATTTTCTCTATCTTTCGGCAAGGTCATTCCCACAGGTTCAACTCAGAAGGTAGCTCCACTAGAATTCCCTCTTCTTGAACTAAGTCCTCCAAAGCATCAAACTGATTAAAGACCCCATCAATTTGTCTCTCCTTGAGGGTTCTCTATAGACCTCTCCCCCTATTATGGGTCTTAACCAGAGTAAATCCCTCCTTATCTGCAACCCCAACAACTAAAGGAGCCTTCCCTTTATCATTCTTAGGACCAAAGTTGGAGGAAGCATTAGCTATAGTCGATGCCTGAGAGAAATGAGGGCATTTCCTTTGTAGATGCCCATACTCATGACAAAGCCAACATCTAAAAGGAAGGGTTTCATAGTCGAGTTGCTGGATCCAACAGGGGGATCTGAGACAAATTTCCACATAATCTAGCAAAGGGTTATTTAAATCAATTTTCACACAAATACAGGCATAAGAAATTACCTTTCGATCTAGAGTTTACTGAGCTGAACCAACTGGCTTACCAAGCAGAAGACCAATCATATGCAGAATGTCGTTCCTCCAAAACTTGAGTGGAAGCCTAGGAAGATGAACCCAAACAGGGACCTTTATAGGGAGCTTCTCAGCTGAGTTGAACCCCACATGCCAGGGTTTCATGAAAAGCCCAACCTAATTGAAGAAATAAGGACCACCTTCAAAAGCCATATTTTTATCTTCCATGCACATAAACACAACCAAGAAGTAATTGTTCGCAGCCATCATGAACTCCATATCACCTTCGGGGTTTCAAAGCCTCCGAGTCCAAGATTCCAGAGCTGGCAATGAAAGATAAAGACCCACAAACTTACAAATTAGAACATGATTGCTCAGATACTCAACATCCTCTGAGACCGAATCTGGTTGGATCATCAAAATAGGATGCTCTTGACTTCTCTCCAGACAGCCATTTACTTTCTTGATTTTAGGTAGGCCACTCCCGGACGCAGAGCCCACGCTAGCCGGTAAGTTTCCTAGGGTCTCCAGAGTCCTTGCATGCAAAGAAGGAGATGAATCTGCCATATCCATATCTTCAGAGATCTCCAAACTTGGGGCTACACCATCTTTCTCCATCTCAAACCCAACCAAGAGAAATGAGAAGCAAAAAGCAAGAAAAGGGGATCCACAATCCCCAAACCCCCGAGCACAAGAGCTAGCAAAACAAAGAAGATCAGAGATCTTCACGCACCCAGAAGGAATCCCTCCATGCAACTAAAAGAGGGGAAAAAGTAGCAAACAAAATCAAAATCGCCAAAACAATGCCACACAAGATATCCACCTTCACCCCAAGCACCAAATGTCACAAATCGCCCCCCGATCCACCCAAACACAAAGAACCAACAAAGAATAAGAGCGCGGATAGGGTTTCCTCTAGCCGCGCAGCAGAAATGTCAAGCCGCCATCGCCATCGCTCTCTGTAAAGTCCCGGAGGTCAACCCATAAAATAATTCTTTTAAGTACATAAAAATAAAATAATTTCTAAATAGTTTTAAAATAAAACAACTCTTAAATAAATAAAATAATTATTAGTATAAATATTTTAAATATATTTATTTAGAAAAGATTATAGATATAGTCTTGAGATATTCCTTTAATTTAGAATTATTTTATTTACTTTAAAATTATTTTATAATTTTTTAATTCTTGAATAGTTCTAAAGTTAAAGCAAATAACTCTTCAATAAATAAAAAAACTCTTCAAATAAAAATAAAATAAATAATGTAAGTAAAATAAATAATGTAAATAAAATAAAATAATTCATAGTTATAAAATAAAATGAAACAACGTTTGAGTAAATAAAATAACTCAAGATTTATCTCTCTACATTTTTACATAGATGTATTTAAGATATCTATATTAGTTTATCATCGAGTGTTGCTTTGATTTTGTTGGTCCATTGATTCTCAATATTATATTTATATTATATTATAATCAATATATATATATATAATTAACATATTAATTGACTCGTCTCTTCCAATTGAGGTGTCTTCTCAAGATGTTGGGTCTTCTCTCCCCATCCCCCCGACAACAAGTCTCGTTCTCGAGGGGCCTTCCCCGGTGGTGGCGTAGCTTTGGTGTTTTCCTCGACTCCTACTGAGACCTCTTCTCCTAACCAGTATAGATTGCTTCCTCTCTGGCTCCCTCCACCTCCCCCCCCATGATGCATCATGGTGGGATTCTTTCTCCTGACACGTCATCAGCTTTATTGCAGCTTGTGGCTTCTTCAGTCAATCTTCCTCCCTCTCAATGGGAGTTGTTGTCTTGAGTGGGGGCGATAGTTGAGGACTCCCCTCTTCTTTCGCCTCATTTAGAGGATTTAAATAATGATGTATCCTAGACAATTGTCCAAAGACAGAAGCAAGGTCTTCCCAAATTTGTCACTAATCCCATACTCAGATTAGGGGTGTGCAGATTAAGAGGCTGAGGTCTAGCGTTGTGCAAGTGCTGACCCTTTAGTGTTTTGCTTGGTTGGTTTTTTGTTTTGGCAGTGGGGTGGTTGTTGTGTTGTATTGTAGTTGTATTCTTCAGTGAGTTGTTTCGTTTGTTGTTTGTGTTCAACTATTTTGTGTCTTGAGGTTCTCTTTTAGAACCAGTCTTTCTTCACTTATGTGGCACTGCTTGTAAAGGGTCGAGGCCCTTCAAACCTTGTTACCATAATAAAATATATATTAATTGACATAATACATTGTATTAATTCTCATTTTGACAAGCTCAATTTCAACTATGCTACCAAGGATCTCAAACTCAAAATCAACTAATCAATCTATGAAGGCTCTTTACTAACAAATCATTTTCTCAACATATGCTTATAAGAATATGTTGATCTTAAATTGTTATCCAACCCACATCTGAATTGCTATGTCATGACTCATCTATTGAATAATAAATACTTTTATTACAATACTACAAAGACATATACCACTACATGAAACTTGTTTAGTTTTAATGTTATCACCAAAATTAATATATTGTTTTTTAAATGTTATAAGTGCAAGCATTTTTAGTTTCTTGGTTAGGAACACTTAGGCTAGTTTTAGGAATGTACAATAAACATGAATGTTGCTAATGCATGTTCACTAGAATATGAAGGAACGTGAAACAATTTATCTGCATTATGAAAGGCCCAGGTTATATTATCAATGTGAAAAAATTATACTATATTTGTCTCATGAGTAATAGTTTTCCCATAAATTCCGTCGTTATTATACCCACATGCAGGGCTTAAATTTGATAGTCGACCTTGCTTGTCAAGTGATTTTTTTTATGACAGTTATCTATTCAATAGTACCCTTCAAATACTATGGCATGCCTCACTATAAATAAATCATATAAAAATTAAATATATATATATATATCATCATAATCCTATATAAATTTTGACAGTTTGTCCAAAATCTCTCCTTTCATATGATACAGTCTTTCTAAAATTTGGATTGTATTTTATAGCAAAAATACCTAAATACAACTATACAACTGTCAAATTTAAGCCCTGCCCACATGTATAGAGTCCTTGTTAGTGAGTGTATTGAAAAAGCATGTGAACGAGTTCCCCACACTGTGGCATCTCTTATACGGTCAAGGCAATTCTTAATATTTTCTTTAGGTAGATATTGTCTTTTAAATTTATAGACTTACTCAAGATGGGTGAATTTAAAAGATAAACTTAAGTATCATGAGTAAATCAAAATGGGAAACATGATATATCATTTTAAGAGTGAAATTATTTTGGCAATTGGTACCATATATTTATTATTTAATTAGTAGTTTGTTGTATTTATAATAATTAAATAATTATGGATTAGTTTGTGATATCAAAGTTGGTATACTTCAGCTTAGATTAGCGAAGAGGGTGTGATGGCTTCATAAAATTAGTAAATGTGTATAGAGGCCCTTTTTATATATTTCATCATTAGCAATTTATGTTGGCAATACAACCCAAAAAAGGGTGGCCACATAAACTTACACAACAATTTGTAGCATATAGTTACCATTTGCTTAGCTCATAAGAGACTCGAAAAGTTATTGATAAATATGAGGGTTTTATTTGTTAACTATTTTGTTTAACCAATATTTTTTAAATACAAATTTACAAAAGTTGATAAATGTGTATGAAGAATTTATTCAATCAAAGTCAATAAGCATAATTATGCTCTTAGTTTTAAGATGCTTCATCAAGCATGCTTGAAAAAACACTCACAATAGCATAAGGATCACAAAATAACTTGTCAATTAGGCAACGACCCATTAGCATCCACATTGTACCACTATATTTTATCGTTCTCTACTTGTACACAAATTTGTCTAATTTCTTCGTGTGATGAATAATTGTTTTGTCCATGCTATCCTTCATTATCATACCCATAAGCATATATTCCTTCTAACAATCCATGTTAGCAAGTAAAACTTGGGAATGGTTGAATGAGTTGCCCATGTTGGTGTGGCATCTCTTAACACTGAAATTTTGTTAAATATTTTGTTTAAGGCATTCATGTTGGTGAAATCCATTAGTACTAGTTGTCATGAGAGGTCTTTGAACACTTTGATTCTTTCTTTCCAAAAAAAAATATACAATAGACTTTTCGTGATGAGAAGACTCTAAATAACCAATCCCTTCTCTCACTGATCTAAAAATTCTCTCAAGAGAAAGACCATTATTTTCAAGTGCGCTACATGTTAACCCATTTTCTAAAATATTTTGCATAAAATTCATTTGTGTTCTTCTCAAATGATATAATCTTGGGAGAAGTAAGACCGTTATTAACATGATCACCATTAATATGAACCTCAACTTGATCACCAGCATGATCACCACTTACGTGATCAATAACATCAATAACATAAACACTATCAATAATTATGAACATGATAACCATCATGTGAACAACATGATTAGCACGAACACAATAATATTCATCAATAACACACATCAAAATTTCATCACTAGAAATCAAAACACCAACAATATAAGTGGAAGCATTGATACGATTCTTTTATGTATCTTGATGTCTCCATGTATCGTCATTAATTTAACAAAATCCTTTATAATCCATAAATTTAGTTACAACCTTTCAACCTATTCTCTAAATTAATCATAGTCAAACACCTTCAACACAAGGAAAAAAAACTCTTGCACAACATCCTACACTTTCAGATAAATTAAGGTTTAGGTAAAACATGGGTCAATAAGATGCTCGTAGTGTGGTCCTCTTGATTGTTACAAACCTTATTTTCCCTAAATGCGGGGAATTTTTTAGTCTCTATGATATTCACCGCATACCCATTGACCTTAAAGTAATCTAAATGGAAGATTCACACTACTTAAAAATTATATCTTTGGTAACATAGTGATCATTAGAATCTTCTCCGCATTGTGAGAAACTAAGACCATAAAATTATCTTGCAAGTTTAGATAAAATTATATTACTATGAAAAACATGAAACTAGCTTTTAACAATTCAAGAATGGGCTCAAAAGTGTTTTGTATAAAAAAGCTATGGCCTTTGGGAGATCAAGTCATAAAATTGTCCCATTTAATGTCACTATTGTGCACTTACAACACCATCTATGACGGCATGCCGCTACACGATATGACTACCCAATGCACATGTTTGTAACAATTACATTCATCCTCAATGTGATCACTTGCTAGTCATATGGGGTGTCAACCTTCTAGAACAGTTTTGGAGCCAAGATGGACAATTGCTTTTGAATGAACAAGAAATGGACCTTGCCTTTTTTTAAAAAAAAAAACAAATATTTAATCAAATTTGAGCCATGGTTCACTTACATAGGGCATCAAATTTGAGCCATGGTTCACTTACATAGGGCTTCCTTTAGAAACCCTTGATCTCCTATTTGGAGGAAATATTACTTTAAAGATCCTCATAAATCTAATTATCTATGAATAATTTATATTTAAGTTTATAAAATTCTAAAAAAGGTAACCTAAAATCTTTGTTCAATAAATTTATCGACTCTAATCAAAAATTGACCCTCTAGAGGAAAGAATATTGCAACCAAACACATAATAAGATTGTTAGATAAAGTTGTATACATTGCATGTTCAACACCATACCATTCCTAGTGTCGTCCTAGCTAAAGAAGATGAGCGGTATGTGTGGAACATGAGGGGTTATGTAAAATATGAAACCTCATGTGTGGGAATACGAGGGGTTGTTATAGGTGGCTTTTGGCCCATGGTTTATACTCATTGTATGGTAATGTCATTTAGTGGTTAATTATAGTGATGTGCCTATAAATACTTGCACATAGATTAAACTTAAATACAAGCAAAACACGAGTAAGAATGTGTTATTGTATTGTAAACGATTGAGTTAATATAACAAATGTTTTTGTTAAAAACCATTTCTCAAAAGGGTTTCCCAAGATAAATAATCGTGTTATATTGTGAGGGTGCCATTATTTTATTTATAGTACATTTAATATATTGTTAGCATTGTTTCTCCTACATATATTTATCAGTACCTTTTCTCTTCATTTCGTATCAAATCTAAGGTCTACCTAGTTCTCTAAGAGCTAGGGTTATACTAGTACTTGTTATAAACCTTTTATTGAATGAGAGCTCCGTGTATGTAAATCTCATGTCAAAAGGAAAATGGCAGGCACTTCAAGAATGAAGATAAACAAATATAATAACCAAAACTGTTACGAAAACTTATTATGGAAGATCTTGTTAATAAAGATCAATAGGTTGTATGTCTCAATCTAGATTTGCCTTTAATATTTAATGTTATTAAATGTCTCGAGAGAAGCCACCATTAAGGAATTGTGGGTTAAGAAAAGGTCTTCGTCTTAAACAATGTCCCTAGTAAACATTCTTTCTTTGAAAGAACCTATATTCTTTTAAAAATAAATGATGGCGAATCCATGACGAAGAGTTTTAATGCTTTCAACATTTTGGTAATTTAATTAGTCTCCGTTGATGTTAAAATGGATGAAGAAGATAAATATATTACTTCGATATGTTCTTCCCCAGATTCATGGGTAATCTTGTTCTGACCGTAGAAATACATCATCTGAGTTAAAAGCTTGAGGAGATACCTGTAGCCTTGATATCAGAATAAATGAGGCAAAATCCTGCATAGGATCTAACAAATATCACTGTTTGTGAGATTTTTCTTAAGAAAAATAAAAACAAGTTAGTGGATAGATAGTCAAATTCTGTAGGTAAATCTCAATCTAAATGTTGGAATTACAATAAAGCTGAGCATTTTCGTCACAAATTTAGAAAAGGTTGAAAAGCAGAGCACCTAACGATATCATTTCCATAAACAAAGACCTCCACTGAAGTGGCAAGAGATGTAAAATTGGCATCTTAAAGTACATTACCTTGACTCTTCTGCACCTCCGTTAGGACATTTCAAATTGAAGTTATGATTTAGAATCTATAAGGATATGTAAACGTTTGGAATGAGCACAATAAGTAAACGAGAATACCATTCTAGGATGCTATTCACAAAGGATTTAGTAAAATATTTGCAAGCAACATGAAAGTTTGTCTAAAAAGAAATTCTTAATGCGATATACAAGGTCACCAGTGCCAGTTGTAGAAACTTTTTTTCCATTGTATATAATATTTCATTTAGTTTAATTTCAAGCATTTTACACATGGAAACAGCTGTGGATTGAAACGCTCCTTGTAATGTTATATTTTTTTAAGTATTCAAAAATGTTGAACCATAAATTTTAATTCAACTAGTTGAATGCAAGAACCATAAAATAATTCATCCTTCTTGATAAATAAAGATAAACACTTCAGCTGGGGCATTTAGCATTAAAATAATTTTGCCTATGACTCGAAACACTAAATTGCATATTGATGTTACTGGAGAGGACTACGGTCCAGATAAAGTGTACAAACAACAATGCTTTGAATAACCCCAGTATTTTCATTGCAAAAGCTGATTTAATACAATGCCTAGCATTACTCAAAAAATTTAGAACTCTCAGCTACGAATTATATTTGCTTAGCTTGCATTCTGACTAGCTCTTAATAAGAAAAAAACCTTTTACAACCAAATTACATCTTGATGTGGAAATACTCAGGATCAAAATGATGCAATCTTACATACCCATCCTCTCCACCACTCGCAAAACTGCAATATTTTATCAAAATATAAAGACTTCCGTCAGTTACTGTAAAAATACAGATTTAAAAAGATAACTTCTAGCAAGAAATCTACATATAAAGTAAAATAGAATAACAGAACAGTTGTAGCAGGTGAACCAAGTTCTGCAGGGAATAATATGTTATCTTCTAAAAAATTTATCTATTACATTAAAATCATAAACAAGGAAAAGCACTGGAGGTATTGAATTTAATAAAACACTAACATGGTAGAAGATAGATGACAAAGGAAAGGTACATATATCCAACAACTTATGCATTTACCACTATGGAAACAAGCAAAAACAAGTAATGATATTTTCAAAATGGTGACTAAGTTAATTGAACTTCATACTGAGCACATCGGATACTAAGTTATCTATATTAAGACAATGGAACTTTCATCCAACAATGTATCCCATTCTAAAAATTAACTGATAAAAGGAGAGAAGGGAGAAGTGTGGAAACCTTCTTCCATCGGGATTAAAAGCCAATGCATTTATAGGTCCAAAGTGTCCCTTCACACCACCAATTTCTTCTTCAAGAATCTGCAGAGATATAGATTGTTAATGTTTATTTATTTGTATGGCAGTGTGGAAAATATCGAATACCCTGAAACCAAAAAAAGATAATATCCTTCAAGCATGGCACATGCAAGATATCAGATTCAGCTTAGGATATCAGAGATTGTTACAATGAAAGGCAAACAATGCAACTTCAAAAACTTCTCAAAAAACATTCTATTGTTCATAGCCTTCTCTTGGCTTTTCTTTTCAGCATAATCCTAAGTCTCACATAGAAACAAAGAAAATGATAGGGCAGTTCACACCCTTATATGGTACTATATCCACTCAAAACAAACTGACTTAAATCTTTAAATTAGCCAAATGCTTCAAGATATTAGAATTCAATTAACATTTGTAGAGAGAATAAACGGAACTTTCAATGAAATTCTTTCTTGTTTTTACAAGATGACAGGCTCCAAAGTGTCCTAAATAACTTTTGCAAAGCTACACCAATAGTTAGAAATCAGCTCTTTGAGCTCTACTTGTTTTTGTAATTACCCTTTTGGAATCACATGTTGAAATTTTACTGTGATTGAGAGGCAAGATGCATTACTGCCATCAAAAATTAATATGGCTCTATTCATCAAGTATTCAGTTCCCAATCAGAAAAGATCACAATAAAGATTCCTATTACAAGGTGGGAGGCAATACCATTGCCCCAATGAATGATTGGATACTTAACAAATAATCTAGTCAAACGTAAACAACCCAGTTTCTCATTGTCTGATGCTGGACGGTTATTGGAATTATAATTTGATATGCTAGAGTTAAACTTAATTGTTGAGTTTATTAATAGAAGTGGCAAGAAATTTTGGGTAATATTAAATTTCTAAGTATTGATAATAATTATTCCCGGCAATTGGAGTTTTTACTTGCAAAAGATTGTCTTAAGATCTTGGAAAATAGACCATGAATCTGTGGTGACTTGTGATTGTCCTAATTCTTCAGCCCTTGTATGGGTGAAGCTAAAACATAAATCTGCTCGTTATGAGATGACTTTACATGCCATCAACCAAGAGGGACATGAAATCGAGAGCAGCATGGCTTTTCAAAATAAAGATTGATCTTAGAGAACAGAGTTTCAACCAGCAAATTGTGAGAACCTTGATTTACTAGATGAAAGCACATAGGAGTGCACTAGGCTGAATTTCTTCATAAACTAGCAGTGGCAATGTTCCCAAGGCATTGTTACTAACAGTAAAGGCAAAGGACAAAGCACGACTGGTATGGGCCTGCAACTGGCTTGCTCCATGCTTCTTTATGAACTTACAACATTATCCATATTTTATTTTATTTGTGTTGCAGAAACATCCCGGTCCACGGGCGATCCTGTCACCCAAAAACACTGACAGTTCGATTCGGTTTTTGCTCTAATTTTGGTGTGTGGTTTTCGGGTTATTCCTTGTCGGCATGTCTTTTCAGGTTTTTTCTTTAGAGCATTTCTCAGTCTTGGTCACGTCAAACAATAGTGTGATTATTATTTCTTACACAATTTAATCGGTTAATCTGTGGTATCATCCTGCTTGGCATCTAGTTGTTCATCTCTGGTTTCCAACTTCTTCGGTTTGCGATAGTTATTTGGTGAGGCCCACATAGTTAGTTGACGTATGCTCCAAACTGTGAACCGCATATCCATGAGGCATATTGTTCTGGCAGTTTATTTAGAATGGTATATTTGGAGGCCTGCATTATTATCTGATTGAGATCCTAGGCACATTTCTTATTATTTGAAACTCCATTCTAACTAGGACCCACATAGAGCTAGATACCTCTATTGAATATTCCTTTGGAGGGACCTACAGGAACAAATTGGGGTTCAATTTGTTATCTCTGTTGTTTCCCCTCCTAGCTGGGGCCCGCATGGCACTTTTAGTATTTCTCTTCTTTACTTGCTGACTTCATTCTATTTCTTCTGACACCCTATCTCCTTTGGGCATTTTAATCTCTGCTGGATGTGGAGACAACATTTCAAACTACTTGCTGAGGCCCAGGCACTCATCCTTTGTTGGTGTATGCTTTTTACTAGGTCATGGCATTTTTTTATGGAGGTTGTGGATATTATCGTTATGGCTGGCAATTACAAATGGAGGCATTATCCTCTTAATACTGGCAGCAGATAATGTCATATAAAAACAACCATATGTCTGGCGAACTCCCTATCTGTTGGGTGCCAGTTTCTATTTCTGACCGGTGTTACAGTGAGAATATTCCTCAAATCTAGCGCTGTCTCTTCCTTGACTATTATAATTATTTCATTATTTCCCGGCTAGCAGCTGCTGTCAGACACCCTATTTTCGTCAATTGCTGCTTTTTCCTATTGGTTTATTGAAAACTCTGACAGGCAATTACCTTGGTACACCTATTCTTGGTCTCAAACCTTTGTCACATGCAGAGGCATTTCATTTCCTAAGGTGGCTTTTTAGACATAAAAGTTTGAATGCAAGTGTGTGTGTGTGTGGAGCTGTATCAAACAAAAGAAAAGGAGAGTATAGAGGATTTACTAAACATCTTCCCCCTTAACTGAGGACGAGATATGAGATGGAGAGACAAAAGAGCATAGAGAAGATTGAAATAGAAGGATTCAAAGTTGTTTTCCTGGTTGGATGATAAGAGAAAAGAAAGCCTGTTGCTATCCTGGTGCAGTGAGAGATGTGAAATCAGAGAGGATTGTGAAGTCCCTGTTTTGTTGGACTAAGTGCCTTTGAGGCAAGGATGTAATAAGAAATTTGACTAATAATGATAGTGTTTTGTTGTTGTTGCTTCCAGTTGGAATTTCCTAAAGGTAATTTATTGATGTTGCATTTCAATTTGAATTTTCTGAGTACGAGGGTGATTGCTTGCAATAATTGGTTGTCCTTTACTGGGCACCTGGTCCCTGACTGTACCAAGTGGTATCAGAGCGAGTTTACTCGCTATGGTGTACGTTGAGGAGATTGCATCAATTGCATGAAGTGGTTTAAGACTTTTCTGGCAGGAAGATGTCTCAAAAGACTCTAGTGGGTTTTTGTTGCAGGTATGTGAAAGCCTGTGACTACAAAGGGCCATGAGAAGGAGGCACATGTGTAGGTGTCTTAGAAGGCTCTAGTGGGTTTTGTTGTAGGTATGTGGAAGCTTGTGACTGCAGAGTGTCATGAGAAGGAGGCACGAGTGTACCAAAAAAGGTTTTGTCACTAAGTGTGTGTTGAATGCTCTAATGAGTTTGTTGCAGGTGTGAGTCGTGTAACTGTAGAGAGTTGTGTGTACGTGTGTGTGAAGATGTCTTCGAAAAAGGAGGCAAGGGTGGTCTTGAAGAGCCCAATTGAGTGGGCATTTATGGAGCAATACCAAGAGGAGAAAATCCTTGAGAAGATAAAGGACATTAATTTGAGATTGGAAAGAATTTAGGCTATGCAACATGAGAGAGTTGATGTAGATGTGATTGGGAATGATGAAGAATGTCGCATTGGTGGCATGGAAGAAGATGAAGTCATACGAGTTGTTGAACCTGAGGAGAAAATCCTTGAGAAGATAAAGGACATTCATTTGAGATTGGAAAGGATGGAGGCTATGCAATGTGTAAGAGGTGTTGTAAATGTGATCAGGAATAATGAAGAATGTTACATTGGCAGCATGCAAGAAGATGAAGCCGTACAAGTTGTTGAACCTAAGGACAGAAGTGTTGCAACAAAAATTCCTTTGGAGGTAGTAACTGTTTTGGAAGCTGAAAAGGTGGTTTGTTAAGGCCTTGTGTTTGATCGTGAAGTTGGCAAGGAGATGAAGAAGATTGAGGAGCTGTTCCATTTGTGTGTTTCGTAACATGAAGATTTTGTAGTAGATGGCAATGAAGAGGAAAATGGATTCTTTGAAATCCCATCATATGGTCATGAGCTGTGATGATTTATGTGCAAGTGAAGTAGAGAGTGAAGAATGAAGAAAGAGATTTTGGTGGAGGGCAGACAATGGTGGGTCGAATCCCATAAAAAATGATTTGAGTGTAGAAGAAGATGACCTTTGGTGGAGGTGGATGGACAATGATGGGTTGAATCCCATGGAAAGAGGAAGAATATGGTGGAAACGTAACATTAGGTGGAGGTCGGTCTATGCTGGACAGAGGTCCACAAGAGGTGTGAAGGATGATGAAAGCATTTGGCAGAATAATATGGGAGTTGTCCTAGCTAAGTGATAGAAGAAGCAAAGGAAGAGATCTTCGAAGGTACCTGATTCAGCAATAGAGCTTCTTGTGGATTGTGTGCTTTCTTATTCAACGTGTTTGATGCAGGAGCATCCAAGTCCACAAGCAATCCTAGGTCACCCAAAAATAGGGACAATTCAATTTTGGTTTTTGCTCTAATTTTGGTGTGTGGTTTTCAAGTTATTCCTTGTCAACGTGTCAAATCAAGTTTTTGTTTCAGGGCACTTCTCAGTCTTGGTGACATTAGATAATAGTGAGATTATTATTGCTTACACAATTTAACTGGTTAATCCATGGTGTTTAGTCACTTGGTCATCATCTTACTTGGTGTCTGGTTGTTTGTTATATTGTCCTCTTTCCGTCAGTAATTGACTCGATGATAGTTAGCCTTGTTCCTTGAGTTTCCCAAAGGCTAACTCGGTCGTTTAAAGGGAAATTACTTTTTTAAATAATCATTTTTAAGTTGTCTAAAGGTTTAATCTTATATTTTAAAGTTGACAATTTATATTATTTAAAAAGTGTCTTATAACTCCCCAGGTTGGCGCTTGACTTAGAAAAGTCATTCTTTTAAAGTGGCATCCCATTTTAGAGGGGAAATAATTATTCCATGAAGCCATAATGTATTATTTTATATTATTTCATTTGGGCGTTTCACAAGAAGTTTCTAGAGTGAGCCTTTGTGCTTTGTCTTGTGGGTTTGAAACCCTCATTCCTTCTCTAGTTTCGGTTGTGAAAGATCAACCCTAGCTAGATTATTTGGTGATTTTGCATCAAAAATCACAAAGAGCTTCAATGGAGTCCTTTTGTTGTGGTGTTGAGATGAGTATTTTTTATGTGTCTTGAAGAAGATTTTGATTGTGCAGATTCCAATATGATTTTGGGTGTGTTTTGATGTTGAATGGTTTTATGGAGTGTGAGGAATTTGAAGAGGGTTGTACCCTTCTTTATGTGTTGTACCATTGATGAATTTCCAATGAAGGAAGAAACTTCTGTTATATTTCCTAATTTCTAATTGCTTTGTCCTTTAGCAAGTCACTAAAGACAAACTTGATGCTGAGTGAGCAGCTAAAAGGAATTTTTGTCTTCTAGCAAGCTGATCCTACAGCTTAAAGGGAGCCATACATCCAAAACTTGGACGTGGGAGTTAGAAAAAAGAAGCACTCACTTTGGGTTCCTTTTCCTTGATGGAAAGTGACACCTTGCCTTGGGTAAATCATTGCAACTGATTTTGAGGTGGGATTTTAAGTGTTGGTGGAGTTATGAATATTTCAATGGGAATTGTACCCTGCTGTACCTGCTGTTCCAGCAGTGGTACAGGTCTGTCATAAATTTCTGAGTTTTGTTTTATGCATTTTAGTTTGTTCTGGGCGGTTGGGGGAGTGTTTGGTGAAGTGTTTTTCAGTGATAGTTCAGTTGTGACATTTCGAGTGCTGTAGCAGCAGTTCGGTGTTTTCTAAGGGTGTTTACAGTGAGTTTCTGATGCATGTTCAGTCTGATATACATTTGCAGCAGTGACAGAAAGAGATTTAGTCTACATCAACAATTCAATTATGTTCAAATGATGCATTTGTGAGCTTCTACTTTAATTTCCCTTCATTTCTATGCTCTAACATTTGTTGCAGCAGTGTTATGTTAGTTGAATCTCAAATTTCAATATATATCAGCAGCTGTTCATGAGCTAATATGTATTGTAATGCATTTGATAACTTCTTGTAAATACTGGTTGGTAGTACCGTCAATATAAATTGCATTTGTGCATGTCATTTTAAAATCTACTGGCCAGTTCACCGCAAGTTTATATAGCATACTGCATTACAAACCCATTTTGGCATGGCATTGAACGAGCTTATCAACCAATTTGGTCTTGATACAAGCTTAGACATTCTGCCAGGGTTCATCTATACACATTGGTTCTACTAAATAAGTGGTTGACAGGTCAGCTTCGCCGCCTTGCGTGTCTCTGGTCGGCTTGCCACCTCGCATTTTGTCTCTGCATTGAAACAACTAGTTGTGTGATTCAAATACAATATACTCTTACCTTGCCCACCTCGAGATCTGGGTGATCAGAAAGTGTATCGAAGACTGTCTGTGTTTTGGTTTTCAGCTATCGAAGACTGTCTGTGTTTTGGTTTTCAGCTATCGAAGACTGCATGGATTGGTTGTCCTTTACTGGGCACCTAGTCCCTAGCTACACCAATTTGTGATCATATCATTGATCATAAATATATCACTATATTAATATCTGTAAAAAAAATTTAGTAAAGAAAATGATGCCTCATTTATTTCAGGATGTGTACTTCAATTCATGATATACTTATCATGGGTCATATTTGTTATGTAAAACAGTTGTATGTTTTTTTAAGTATTTTTAATGTTTAATTGATGTCCAATCTGACATGATTCCCATTGTCCCACTTGCCTTGTCTTCAAAATTGAGGAATCTCCCTAGCTAGTTTAAACTAAGAAATAACGTAAACCTTAGCTGAGGACAAGAGATATGAGATGGAGAGATAAGAGAGTGTGGAGAAGATTGATATAGGACTCAGAGGTGTTTACCTGGTTTGCTGATTAAAAAAAAGCAAGAAAGCATGTTGCTCTGCTAGTGCAAATCTTGGTAGAAGGGTATAATGATGAATAATGATAACATAAATCTAAATCAGATAGAGATGAATAATGATGGAAATAATGAAGCATGTACTATGGTTAAGGAAGAGTCAACAATAAAAATAAAAATGGTAAATTAGAACCTTCGATGAGATTTCAAAGTGGAATCGGTACTAGCAAGAGCAGGATATTTAACTTAAGATTGAAGATCGTATAAGCACATTTTTAGGAGCCACATTTATCCTAATCCCTGGAGGCATTAATAAGAAAGAGGAGGCTATTGGAATTGTGTAGAGCTTGAAGGTGGGCAGAGCATTGAATAAGAAGGCAATCTTGGTAGAAGGGAATTCACAGCTAATCATCAATACCAAACATTTCCATAGAAATTATCTTGAAAGAAGCCAGACATCTGCTGGCTAGCTCTAAAAAGACTAACTTCATTGTTATGGATAGTGATGCAGAAGCATCCAAGTCCACATGCAATCCTGCATCACCAAAAACAGTTGCAAGTTTTTGTTTTCAGTTTTGGTGTGTTTGCTACTTTGTAACTTCATGTCAAGTTGTTTTCTCAGCAGTGCTACAAGAAGAATGCAGCTTTAATATATGTTTCAATCCACTTGGACTGTGCTACATGATACCTACAGGGTACTACAGGTTTTCTCCAAACTGCTATAGGTTAAATGGACTGCTACTGAAAACACAACAGAGACTGTATTTTCTGGTACATGACCTGTGTATTTCTGCTACAGGGACTATATTTTCTGCTACAGGAGGACTGTGTGTGTAATGCCATGAGGCAGTGATAGGAATATATGCTGCTACAGATATTAACGTTGAGTTATATATCATGCTGATTATTACTTTATACAATATAATCAACATAAGGATATGTTTTAAAAACAGCCAGCTATTGTCTTTCTCAACAGGGCTTTTGTCTTTCTTACCTGGCAGCATTAGGACAATTTGTTTCAAATGATTACCAATGCCTTGTAAAATATTGTAATTTCGTAGTCAATCTAGACCATTCATCATTAGGTCGCAGATCTGACGGTGGAGGTTATGTTAGGGTTTTTTGCCTTAGAAGGCAACACTCTTTTAAGAGGATATTGTATTATGAATGTGGGTGAGTATTATAGGTGCTGCTGGATTGAAGACCTAAGAGAAGATTGATAGTGTTATATTGTAAACTCTATTAAAGTTAATACAGATTGGTGCATCTCTTCTTATGTGGAGTTTTTTTCCCGAAAGGGTTTCTCCATGTAAACATTGTGTTACGTGTTTGATCTCCTATTCCATTATTTATTTGTGTTGATTTCATACTATCTCCATTTTGGTGCTGCACTAGATTAATACTTACAGTTGTAATCAGATTTCCATTCTATAGTTGTTCACCTTCATTTCTAACAAGTAATGCATTTATGAGCTTACTTTGGAAAATGTGAATATATCGTAAAAGCGCTAGAGTCTGAAAGAAATCGTACTTCATTTTTTGAAACCAAATTTTAGCACCCAGATTAGGACAATGTAAATTTCATATTTAGATGCCATTCTATCATATTTTTGTTCATAATCTAAAAATATTAAGCAGCAATCAATAAATGGTCCAGCTGCCAGAAAGATTACTTTTAAGATTTTAACTCTTAACCATTTGGGACCAAAACTTGGGCCTAACCCAAAAGATCAGCAATGAATCAAGCAATTGGAATTGCCTCCAAGTCAAGCAAAAGAACAACTGTAAAGATATACAAAATCAAAAGCCTTTAAAACAAAAATTTTCTAACAATAAATAATTTGTTATCATAAATGAATATTTTACAACAACAGTAGAACTATAAAAAGAACATTCACTACGGCCTCAAAACTATAACAAAAATAGCATTCACTACAGCCTCAAAACTATAAAAAAATAATAATAGTTGCTTCTAAACACAAAGCATTTATCATCATACCATATGAAAGAATTTTGCTTCAAATTTTCCTGCACGTCGATCTGTAGTGGTCACATCAGATGCACTTTGACCTCCACCAATTACAACCTGTCATAATTAATTTTGCAGATTTGAGATGTTAATCAATGTCGCTATGTACATATGCTAACTTAAACAGGAAAAATAAACTACAGTAGCTTCAAAACTCCATAATATATAGTTTCAAAAATGTTGCCAAATGAAGACCACTTACATGATCAAAAATAGGAGAAATGGCAACTGCATTAACAGGGCGTTCAGTCACATACGTCTTTATAAGTGTTAAAGTTCTGATGTCCCATAGCTATTATTCATCAGGGAAGAAAGAACATGAGTCCACCGACTAATAGTAAATTTACAGTTTTATGCATTTTAAATTTTAAGAAACGGTACCTTGGCTGATTTATCTGAAGCTCCTGTGAGGAAGAAAGAACCGTCTGCAGACTTTGCCAAAGAAGTTATACCCTTTTGATGGCCCTTCTCTGGATCACTTTCCTTAAGCAGTTTTCCTGTCTGAGGTCAATCCCAGAAACAGAATAAGCAACAAATGGCATACAATCCTCTAGTAATCTAGAACCTAGCATATTCATTAACACTTCATATATTGTTTTCTGGATTGACAATATATTTCAGAGGAAATAAATAATACATAGTGATAGCATGTTGTGGTACCAGCTAAAATATGATGTAGCTTATTAAACTTTACAAAAGTTCTGAAACCAGATTGGCACAGGAATCTGAAACGGAACACAAAAAACTGAAACTGAGATCTCTAAGAAATCTGAACTAGATGTTATGCCTAAAACCTGAAAATTGGTTCTCTAAAACTGAAAACTGTAACTGCTAGGAAAAAACTGAAATCTGACGTTTGAGAAATCCAAATGGAAATCTTTTCTAAGATTGGAAAAGAAAACAGAACTTTAATATTTAATTAAGTTACCGGATCCGCCTAGGAGCTGGCCGTATCCGGGTCCAGTTCGAACTGGATCTGTGATCTGGTCCAGTCCGCCTATGGGTCCAAACAAGGTCCGCCCAAAACAGTCTGGATCGGTCCCAAGCGAACCCGGGGCCCAAAACACAAACCGGCAGCAAACCCGACGGCCAAAAAAAAATTATTTTTTTTTGTTGTTTTTTTAATATTTTCAGCCATATTGACTTTGACCATTTGCCCTAGAATGCAAAGGGAACCCTAAAAACACATTTTAAACACAAAATGAAAGCCATTTGAACTCTCATTTTGTTTGCAAAACACAAATAGTTTTCATTGCGGCTGAACTTGCATATTTGTTTGTGATTGAACAAAGAGGCTTGAAGATTGATTCTTGAAGGTTGAAAAATCCATTGCACCACCTATTCCTACACATTTGCAAGTGTTTAGAGGCTGCCAAGAAGATCAGAGGAGGAGATTTTTGCAAAGAGGTAGGGTTTTTTTTTTTTTTTTTTTTTTTTTGGTATTTTTAAACAATAAACAAACTCTTTCAACTTCTTGTTTTTTTTAAATCTTAGTTAACATATTAAACAAGTTAGGTTTTTTTGTTTTTGTTTTGAATGTCTTCTTTACAAAGCTAAATGCCACACCCACAAGTATTACAATGGCAGCTAGTTCTAGCTCAGCAAGCCAATCTAAATTCAAAACTGATCCAAACTCACCTCTTTGGAAGTATTATGAAATGATACAACCGGTTCCAAATAGTGGGGGGTACATTTCGAGATGTAATGGGTGTGATGTGCAATATTCTAGTTCATATGGTCAGGTGAAAGCCCATTTGTGTAACACCCCTAGGATGGGCATCAAAGCTTGCCCAGGAAAGAATAAAAAACCTATATCACCAAAGCAAGTGATGGCATATATCGTGGAGCAACAATCCGCAGATGAAGCAACAGGTCGTAAAGCATTAGCAAGTTTACAAAAGAAAAAAAGTAGAACTCAAGGAATGAAGCCTCCATTAGACACTGTTGTGGTAGAGAGCCACCCATTTTTGGTCACTCCTCAAGAGCAACCCACAAGCACTCCAAACAAGAGACCAATGGGACCTTTGGAAACATCATTTCAAAATTAGGCTCGAGATATTGCTAACCAACATATAGCCAGATGCATTTATGCAAATGGTTTGTCATTCAATGTTGTTCGCTCACCATATTGGAAAGAGATGGTGAAATAAACTAATAAGGCTCCAAAAGGGTCTAAGGGCCCGGGTTATGAAAAGTTGTGTGGCACCTTATTGGAAAGTGAGATCAAGTATAGAAGATGCATTGAAGCCCATAAGGGATTCATGGATTGAGACAGGGGGTCGATTGTCTCCGATGGATGGAAAGATGCAAAAAATCGACCTTTGATCAATGTCATTGCAGTGTCCCCTAAAGGGGCAATGTTTTTGAGAGCATCGATTGAGGAATTTCAAAAAGGATCCAGAACTAATCAATGCTCATCAACATCCTCCATTTGCAAGCAAATCTAATCGCCCACACCATTGGACTGAGGATTGTCACTGACTATCACTAATCGCACAACCTAGTTCACAATCGCCACACAATAAGGATTGATCAGATTCAGGCGCTTTGGCAATGAAAGTCTATTGTTGAATGGTCGTTGCTTGCATACCCACAGGCATCGTGGATTGAAGGCCACTAAACTCATTGCAGCACATATACACATAATCGCTCCACATTCCTTGTTGATCACAGGGCATCCCAAAAGATCAACCGATTATCAGGCACACAGCTGAGGAGAAATACAGGACGTAAGGTTTACATGAGAGGGCGAAGCCAATCGGGGACCACATCTTCATTCCTAGCGCAGGGTTAAGAATTTAACACAGTCCAGAGGTTTGCAAACAGTCCGCCCAGGGATATTCCCACACCACAACAAATTATAATCAGCGGCAGATCTGGCCAGTTGGGCATGCTGAGGGTTGGGTCTCATACCAGCAGCTGAGACTATCTCCGGCAGCGATCGCACCCTTTGGAAAAGTGCCAATTGCTTTGTATGTATTAAAACTATGTTCCACTCTACATATTATGCAGTGATTATGCAAAAATAACAGCGGCCAGATGTAGGAGTCATGACGATGTAGGAGTCACGACAATATATATATATATATATATATATATATAGTCATGACGATATATATAGTCACGACGATATATATAGTCACGACGATATATATATATATAGTCATGACGATATATATAGTCACGACGATATATATATATATAGTCATGACGATATATATAGTCACGACGATATATATATATATATATAGTCATGACAATATATATATATATCGTCATGACTCCTACATCTGGCTGCTGTTATTTTTGCATAATCATCATGACTCCTTCAGCTGGCCGCTGTTATTTTTGCATAATCACTGCTGTTATGTTTGAGATGGCACTGTGGATGGCGAGGCAAGCATGAGTGTGTCTGCAGTAGGAATCACAACCTCTCTCCTTTCACCTATGATTCTAATTGTTGCTCTGTCTATGTTTGGTTATGGTGATATCTTGAGGTACTATCACGGGACCCATTGCAATGCCATCAGCTATAGCCTTTTGGTTGGATGCAGGGCACTCTTACAAACTCTACTTTTATGTTAGCTATAGCCATAACAGGCACGGAAACTTAGAGCCATTTTTGCTTAACTGTTGTCATGATAATAAAGCCATGGTGGTGACCCCATGTTAAAGTTTTTGTTATACAGGGAAATCGTATCTCTGGTTCTATAGTGCACCTATTTGTTATGCTGCATATAGCTCAATTGTGGGTATGGATTTCTGGTCTTTTTTGTTTGTACTGTTCAACTGCTATTAGGACCGTTGTGGTGGCATTGTGCCAGCTAAGTTGCTATTAAAGGTCAGGTGAAATTTAGTTTTGTATCAGACCATCTCCATAGGCTTACAGTTTTAGGGTTTTGCAAGGTTGGCGGGATCCCATGTGATAGGGACTTGTTGATGATTATTTTTGGACAAGTCAACAATAGAGTAAAACACTAGAGTATCCCACTCTCTCTTGAATAAAGCTCTTCCAAGGCTGAACTATGTGATCCAGTGAAGTAACTCCAAGGTTCCTTTTTATGATTCCTGATGGGTTAACTCAGTGATTACATGTGATCTTGCTAATAATCACAAAGGGACTTACGCAGACTCTTCTTCATACTTATTTAGCTTATTCCTCCTTTCAGTGTGGATGATGTATTCAGGGTCTCAATGATAAATAAAATGAAAAAAGGTTAAGGGTTCAGAAAGTTAATCTAAGGTCAATGAAGCAATGACGATGCATGAATAGACAAACTCCGGAATTAACCTAACTTCACTTCGCCAAAGATGCCTACAACTACATGAAGTTGGTGCAATCTCCTAAGGTTACGCAAATGGTTTTCAAATCATGAAGGTTCATATGAGCACCCATAAGACGGCGCAGCTCAAACAAGCATGCACAATCGAACTTTAGCAAATAAGCTCAGACTAGCTTTACACAACACTTCATCAGTGATGAATGTTAAAAGCATGAGCTAGGGGTTGATCAAATATCCAATACAACAAACATTACAACAAAGAACTTCTAATCTACTTGAAACATCATCTCCATTCCATTGAAGTACAAGAAACCAAGTTATTTCACAAGATAACACTTGAACACCAAATAAACTTCCAATGTCTTTTGCATTAACCTTGAGAAATATTTACAACAATTTCAAGTCCTCTCAGAGAATTTTGAGAGTCTCCTATTCTACTCCTACTTGCCTACAATCTAATTTCTATATCTTACAAATGAGGCAACAAGGCCTTTATATATTGCCCAGAATACAATGAATGGCTGAGATTAATTCAATAGCCAAGGGTCTAGATCATGCCACCTCACAAGTAGTTACAACAAATTGCTATTTTTAGCATAAAAGAGGGAGGCAATGAAGGCACGTTTTCCAATGTGATAAGGTAAGGCGAAAGCATTTAAAATATTCCTCCACATAGGAATCCCTTTGACTTCTTTTATTAAATGATACATTTAATGCATTAAATAATGTGGCTAATCAAAATTGAATTATGTGTTCTCGCCACATAGATGCCAACTCAGCATCCTTTGAAAATTGTATCACCTTTATGTGATGTATTCAATGTGATTGCTAGAACTTGTATGTTTAGGAATACATCTTGTTGATCTTTGCCTTGTACATCTCCTTGCAACTGGACGTATGATACTTGTAGCTCATCTGATTGACTTTGTAATGTTTCTTCTTCTTGCAGGTAAGTTGATATGATGATCTTCTTTGATGTTTCTTCTTAAAGAGTGGAGTAGTAGAGATATGATGACTTGAAGTAGAATGTATGATAATCTTCATTCATGAAGAGTAGGAGAATCTCTTGGACTTGAAGGTTGAATGGAGCTTGAAGTATGATGGATGAATATCTTTGCTTGATGTAGAAGACTTGATGAAGTGATCCTTCATTGATGGCCTTTGAAGTGACCTTCTTTGAGTGTAGATGATAACACCTTCCTTGGATGTGAAGTAGATGTTGATAACCTCTAGAAGAAACTTTGAAGCTTGACGAACCTTGACTTGAAGCTTGAATGGATGAATGTTTCGAACATGATTATCCTTGATGAAGTACACTTGCAAGATATTCCTCGGAGAGCTTGAATGGATAGATGCCTTGAAGTAATACACTTGAACTTAATGTGATCCAACATGATGTCATTGATGTAGGAGACTTGAGGTGTGATCCCCCTGCAACTTGAAGGCTTCTCAGATACTTGTCCTTGATGACTCCTTAGCTTCACCAACACCCCTTCCTTCAATGATGCAACTTGATAATCTTCAAAGGCGGCTAGCATGATGCTCCTTACTCCTCGCTTGAAGGTGATTCCTTGGATAACTCCTTAGCCTTGTTAATGCTCCTACAAGACAAGGTAAATGATATATCAATAACTTCTTAAGAAAAAACAACTTTAAACATCTAATAATGCCACTTCAAACTTAGGCGCAAATATAGGCAAAAATAGGAACAAAGTGCGTCCCACATTCATTATTTCAAATGATTTCTAGCAATTGTAATGTTTAAAAATGATCTCCCTTATCAAGGCGCCTACTTCTAGGTGTGAACTGAGAGACTCCCCTCAAGGCACCAATTTAAACTTGATTTTCACCTCTACAAGGCTAGGCGCTGATTTAAAGATACACCAACATTTTGATCTTAAGGCGCTAAAGTGATTTGGGAAGGTAAGATAGGGCGCCTAAACTCTTCATACAAGATTTTAGTTATTTAGAAAACTTCTAACACTAGGCGCTCATTGAATGGTGCTTTCCTTCTCCTAAATCTAGGCGCCTAAACTCATGTAGCTCAATCTTGACATCCTTAAGGCTCTCCAACACTTGATATACCCTTGTGAGATTATTCTACCCTTAGGCGCAATCTATTACTGCCTTAAACTCCATCCTCACATCAAGGCGCCTAAACTCATGTCCTTCAACCTAAGGCGCAATTGTTATGATCTTCTGAACATGCAATGGGCGCCTAAACTCTTTAATCATTCCTTTGTCCCAAATTTGGATGTTTAAGGTCTCTTATGCCAATTTCAATCAAGGCGCCCTATCTTGGAGCGTTTGGAAGTTGATCTTCCTCTAGGCGCACTTTGAAGCTCAACCTAAGGCGCTCATGTGGGTGTCTGCAAGTGAGAGAATGCGCCTAACCTCACTGAACAAATTCGTGCCTAGATTTGGTAGTCTCAGGGCATAAGGTATATTGAAAAATATACCTAAGTATAAGTTTAGAGATTGAATTTCTTATACTTTAAATATTTTTCAATATACCTTTCAGGATGTTTGAGATAGGTCTCAGATCCACTGGATTTAACATGTAGATTATAGAATTTGGAGGATCCACCAGATTTCAAACTTAGTCAATTTTTCAGTGTTTCAAGATTTCAGGCTACCAGACTTAGTCATTTTCAGGATCTCAAACATCATGAAGGATTTCATACTCTTTCTTCCTAAGGCACTCATTGAGGAGTCATTAGCAATTCATGATTGATAAGCACAGACTGGAGGTTATACAAGCCTTTACTAGCGCTTAGACATGGATAAAAATTCTCTTCAACCTAGGCGCCAATGTGAAGTCACTCAAGAGGGAATTGGCGCCTAGAAGATCTTTTCATATTTGACCAATGCTAAAACCTCTCCTAAGGCGCTATAGACCTCATCAAGGCGCCAATTAAGTTCAAGGCACTCAATTCACTACAACGCGCTCACTTCTCTTCAAGGCGCCCTGATCATTATAGATTCCAACAACATTAACTTACATGGTTTCTATATGTGGGCGCTCTTTGATCTAGGGCGCCAAATTCACCCCGCCAAAGAATGTAGCTCTAGGCGCTCAATGTGATCCTCCTGACTTAGGGCCCTAAAGTTCCAAACTCCTCATCATAGGCGCTTAAACTTAAGATTTCAAACCTCTCCTCACAACAAGGCGCTCATCTCTAGCAGGAGCAACAAGGAATGGCGCCTAAGTCTTCTGCTTCAACTCTAGGCGCAATCTTGAGGTTGTCTAGATGATGAAAGGCGCCCTAATTTCTAGGCGGAGTTTTGAGGTGAACCTGGAGCAATTTCGCGCCCAGAATTGACAGTGCCCGAGGTAAGGTATATTGAAAAATATATTTAAGTATAAGATTCTTATACTTTAAATATTTTTCAATATACCTTTCAGGATGTTTGAGATAGGTCTCAGATCCACCAGATTTAACATGCAGATTCTAGATTTTTGAGGATCCACCAGATTTCAGACTTAGTCATTTTCAGGGTCTTCAGGATCACGATACCAGACTTAGTCATTTTCAGGGTCTCAAACATCAGGATCAGGTCATCAAGGGGCTCTAAGACTCAAACACCACTAACTTCATCATGCAAAGGACATCATCCTGGACTTAGCAAAGCACTGGAATTCAAAAAAAAGGGGGTCCCCATTTGCAATGGGGCGATGTGTGATTTGGTCACAACAGGACTGATAATATTTTGTTTATATTTTATCCAATATATAAATTCTATTTTTTGAATTTTCTACCAAAAAAATGATATAACAGAAAATTCATACTCCTACAACCTGTTACAGAAACTCTATCAGAGTTTATTGAATATCATCTGAATATATTACTCAATGTATTTACAAAGGAGAGCAAAAGCTCTATATAAAGGGAACAATGTCTAAAAATAGACAACAGGCTGTAAACAGCAAACAGAAAACAAGATAAGCATAAGCGACCATTATAAGAAACTAACTGTAGTTTTAATTCCCTCCCATAATGGTCGATCTGTCAACTAGACCAAGATGCTCCCGAAATTTGACAAACTTATCCGGGCTCAGAGATTTGGTAAGAATATCTGTAGTCTGGTCTTCTGTAGGAACATACTGCAACACAACAGATCCGTCTTCAACTAGCTGGCGAATGAAGTGACAATAAGGGTCAACATGTTTTGTCCGTTCATGAAAGACAGGATTTTTGGCAAGTTTCAATACCCCTTGATTGTCACAATACAAGGGTGAAGGCCCAGTAGGAGACATTTTCATGTCTGAAAGCATCCGTCGAAGCCAAACTGCTTCACACGCTGCTTTAACAGCTCCTCGATATTCAGCTTCTGTTGAGGAGAGAGCGACTGCTTGCTGCTTCTTGCTAGTCCATGTGATGGCACCGGTTCCCAAACTAAAAATATACCCAGAGGTAGACTTTCTGTCATCAATCGATCCTGCCCAATCTGAATCTGTAAAACCAATCAGCTGAGGGTCTGCACATCGGCCATATAGAATGCCAAAATTAGAAGTACCCTGCACATATCTCAACACACGTTTTGCTGCAACCCAATGTTCACTTTAGGAGTTGTCATGAAACAAGAGATGTAGCTAACTACAAAACTAAGATCAGGGCGAGTGGTAGTAAGATAGATGAGACTGCCCACTAACTACCTGAATGCAGATTCATTCTCTACAGGAGAGTCGAATTTAGCTGAGAGTTTCAGCCCTTTTTCTATGGGCGTAGACGCAGGTTTGCAGTCTGCCATCCGGAATTTGTCCAGCAAACCGTGTGCATACTTTGACTGAGAGATGAAGATGCGATCAGGATGCTGCCAAACCTCAATACCTAGGAAATAATGTAGGAGTCCCAAATCGGTCATGTCAAAAGTTTGACTGAGATCATGTTTGATCCCCTGAATCAACTGCTCAGAGCTGCCAGTGATAATTAGATCATCGACATAGATAACAATGTAAAGACTATCATCAGCATATTGTTGGACATACAAATTGGAGTCTGCGGGGCTCCTCTGAAAACCACGATCCACGAGATACTTATCAATCTTGATGTACCCTTGGAGCCTGTTTGAGGCCATAAAGAGCTTTTACCAATTTGCACACCTGGTGGTCTTTGCCCGCAACCTTGAAGCCAGGAGGTGGCGTCATATAGACTTCTTCCTGTAAATCACCATTGAGGAAGGCACTCTTAACGTCCATTTGATGGACTTTCCACCCAAACTGGGCTGCCAAAGCAAGAACAAGCCTAATGGTGCTCATTTTGGGTGTAGGAGCAAAAGTCTCCTCATAGTCAATACCTTCTTTTGGAGAGTATCCTTTGGCGACCAACCTAGCCTTATATTTGTCGAGAGTCCCATCAGCCTTGTATTTGACTTTGTAGACCCATTTGCATCCAATGGGCTTTGTCCCAAGAGGGAGATCAGAAAGAACCCAAGTATTGTTCTTCAGAAGGCTCTGGTGCTCAACATCCATAGCCTGTTCCCATTCAGGTACACCTTTGGCCTCAGAATATGTTTGAGGTTCTAAAATGGTGTGAAGGTTTGCCATGAGAGCAAAATTGACAGTATTTTGCTGTTTGCTCTTCTTCCTAGCAGATCTACCCTCGATGAGTTCATTATCGTGAAGATCACCAATTGTTTTGGCCCACCATTTAGGCCGGAGAGCAGATGAACCAATATCAGAAGGAGGTGCATCAGTATCATCAGGAGAGATAGGAACAAGATCAAGAGGATCCAGAATATCTTGAGGGGCAGGTGGTGGAATACCAAGCTGTGGTGTGGGCAAAACTGCAAGAACCCTCCCATCAGGTGGAGCGAAAGGAATGTGAACACCGAAATCTGAAGCCTCCAAAGGCTGATCCTCAATATGAGTAGAGGAAGGAGATAGCAGAAAGGGCCCAGTAGTCTCATCAACAACTACATCACGACTGAATATAAGATGATCAATATCTACATCAATCAGTCTGTAAGTCTTATGATTTTCACTGTACCCTGTGAACATGAGTTTCTGGCTTTTGGCGTCCAATTTAGTGCGCTTGGCATCTGGAATCCACACATGAGCAATGGAGCCAAAAAATTTCAGATGGTTGACGCGAGGCTTACGTCCAGACCAGGCTTCCTCAGGAGTCATCTTTCTGACAGCATGGGTGGGCGACCGGTTCAGAAGATAGACAGCAGTGTAGACTGCTTCAGCCCAGAATTTCTTAGGAACACCTCTATGTTCTAACATAGAACGTGCCATCTCTGTAATAGTGCAATTGCGACGCTCAACAACACCATTCTGTTGAAGAAAGGGAGGGAGGGAGGATATCCTCAACACTAAGGGAAGGAGAGCTCACAAGAGGAGAGCTCAACTCACCGCTAAGAGGAGAGCTCCACGCTAAGCGAAGGAGAGGATGGCAAGATAAGGGAAGGAGAGCATGGCAAGAAGGATAGTAGTTGAGTTCAGAAGGAGATAAAGTAGTTGAGTTCAGAACTCGGAGAATAACAATCACCCATCGGGAGGGTGGGAGATATAGGCAACAAGGAGGCGGCGATTAATTGTGGGAGATATAGCAGGTGTTCAGGGCTAAAGAAGGAAAGTAGTTGAGTTGGAGGAGCAAAACTCCCCTCCATTATCAGATCGAAGAGAGATGAGAGAGCAACCGGACTCTTTTTCCACCAAGGCTTTGAACTGCTGAAAAGTAATAAGCACATTAGATTTCTGTTTGAGGAAATACACCCACATCTTTCTGCTGAAATCATCAACAAAAAGAAGAAAATATCTGCACCCAGTAAGTGACGGAGTATTCATTGGTCCACATACATCAGCGTGAACCAACTGCAAAACCTTGGAAGCTCTCCATTTGTCACCAGTAGGAAATGGAGTCCGATGTTGTTTACCAGCTTGACAAGCGTCGCAGACGCTAGGAAGTTGAGCCTAAATTTCTAGAAGACCACCAACCAGACTCTCTCGAGCTAACTGAGAGAGATAGTGCATGTTGAGATGCCCATAACGCTGATGCCAGAGTTTGCTGAGGGACGTGCTCCTTGCTGCCAAAGCTTGTTTAGGAGAATCGCCAGAATCCACTAGTCTATATAGACCATGATCCTCAAGAGCCTGAGCAACAGTGGTTTGTGTCTCATGATCCACTATACGGCATGAGTGCATGCTGAAGACAACATCCAGATGAGGTGAGTGTCGCATGATTTGACTAACAGAGAGAAGATTCAGCTGCATGCTAGGTACGAAGTATACATCGAGAAATATTAAATTTCTCCCACCAGACTGAATTTGGACATTGCCTTTGCCGACAACGATATACTCTTCGCCATTTCCAAAAATAACAGAATCTTTGAATGGCGTATACTCAGTGACCCAGTCTCGTCGATGTGTGAAATGGCGAGAGGCACCTGAGTCAATGTACCAGGCAGAAATTTTGACAGAATCTGTAGGTCGCTTGGCCATAAAAGCGTAGGGCATATGCTCCTTCTGCTCAATGTGTTTGATAGGAGACGCCATTCTTATATTTTTCGAGACACGAAAAACAAGATGCTAGAGGATAAACAACAAGACCACAAATATCAAGACAAGAAAACTGGCTCACAAACCCGAGCACGGATTTTGAGACAAAGAGAAACAAATATCGGCAAAGGTCTGACATGGTCTGGCTAGGGTCTGATGTGACCTGGGTGCAAGGTTCTGAAATCGCGAGCAAAAACCACAAGATCTCTAGAAGACTTCGACCAAAGAGAATCATAGGGCGACCTCAAAACTGAAATTGCTGGAACTGATAAACAAAACCCACAGAAAGAGTGCCAAAAGAAGCTTTGATGGTAAGCAGGAGAACTTCTAGGGTTTTAAACGCAAGCAGGGAATTGCTAGGGTTTTAAACCCTTATACTCAAAGCCCACACAACCACGAAATCTCACGTGCCCACGACTTTGAAAAAAAACGTCCAAAAGGAACCAACAAAAAACGCAGGCAGATCAGAAACCCGCGGCCACAGGCTCGCGAACAAAACACGCGATCAGAAAACTTAAAAAATTCGTCGCCGCTTGCAGAGCCCTTAAAACAGCGACCAGATACAGAAACAACGTGCAAAAGAAAATACTCCACGAACCATGATAAGGAAAAATACGGCCAAAGAGAAAAGCCCACCAGAAAAAGTAACCTGCAACCTCCAAAATCGCGACCTCACAGTAGACGAAAAACGTCTTAAAAAAAACGACCATGGAGAAACGCGTCCTTAGAACACGTGGTTTGTAGAAGAAATAGACGCAATTTTCAGACGACCCAAATGTTTGACTAGCACAAAGATTTGAAAAAACATATATACTACCCAAGTTCGGGCCTATGCTCTGATACCATGTTACAGAAACTCTATCAGAGTTTATTGAATATCATCTGAATATATTACTCAATGTATTTACAAAGGAGAGCAAAAGCTCTATATAAAGGGAACAATGTCTAAAAATAGACAACAGGCTGTAAACAGCAAACAGAAAACAAGATAAGCATAAGCGACCATTATAAGAAACTAACTGTAGTTTTAATACAACCATTTACTGATAAAGAAAATGTCACACCAATAAACCAAAGGAAAAAGGTAGTTCTAAAAGGTGAAAATAAAGAAGATAACGCACTGAATCCACTTTACAACTCAACATTCTTATGTTTGTAGGAAAAATCAATCAATTCACTGTTTTCCCAATATAAATGTGACATCTATAATTTAACATTGGATATTCAGAAGGGCCATGACCGCCTTGCAGCACCTTGTGCCTCAGGTTGTCATGGGAATCACTCACATGCAAATTTGTAGTATTTATGAGTTATTTGTTATAGGCAGCAGAGGCAAATTTTAATAATAGACATTACTTGATGGCTAGACTTTCAACCATCATAAGCACCTTTGACTCTCTTATCTTTATTTACAATCCACACTATAAACATTCTTCAGAAATACTCCTTTCAAAAACCTCTCTACTGAGGGCATCATATATAGAATCAAATATTAGTCAAATGAGATTTCATTTACAGCCACTTTAATGAACATGTACATCCAGAATATTTAGGATTCAGAAAAGAGAGCATTTTCAAACTCAAATGCAAGACAAACATCATGATTCCCATGATATGTGTAGCATTTGCATCCTATTTCCCACACCACGTATAGCAATTTTATTCCCACAATGCTGCCTAGAGGACATAAAGACGTCACAAACCACAGCAAATATCTGACTAATCATAAAGTTCCATGGCTAAAGATGTCACTCAAAAGCATTGTTAGGGATGCTAAGTCAATCTGTCCTGTATTAGAAATGGGTCTCTACCCTCTTTGACTATTATTGTGATTTACTATTACAAAACCTAAAAATGTTAATAAAAATTGAAACATAATATCAGCTGTGTATGATCTCAAACAATTATTATACTATTTTAAATTTCAGAAACGAGAATTAACAGTGAATGTCCATCACACACCTCTGAATCCCAAAGACGTACAACAGCATCTTCTCCGGCACTGATTATTGTCCTATTTAGGGGGCCCCAAACAGCTCTGTTTATCCTGCCTTTAGACCCAGGTATCGTGAGTACTGACTCAGAATCCTCTGCATTATAGAGCACAGCAGTATAATTGTAAGACATATAGACCATAAAAGTTTGCAACACTCTACTTTAAAAGAAAGAGAGATAACCAAGAATACACCAAAAAAAAAAAAAAAACCAACCATAGCACGATGCTGAGTCAAATTTATTTTTCCTATTTTTTCTGTTAAACTAACTTCATTTGGAATTTAGTGATGCCATTACCAATTGCCATGTCCCTCAGCTTACGATGATCGAAGAAGCCTTCTTGATTAGGGAGCATCCTATCTTTCAAGTAACAAACATTTTCAGTGTGATAGTTGATGTTTGAATCATCAGTCTACCCCCATCTTGGTTTTGGTGCCTGAGATCTTCATCTAACTTTGTCAAGATGCTTTCTCAAGGTTATTATGGTAAACTTTAAGTTTAGAGTTTTCGTTATCTTACATCTATTTCTTGTTATCTTAAGTTTAGAGTTCTTGTTTCAAACACTATAACAGAAACTTTGTTGACAATTACTCGTGATTTGCAATAAGATGGCCTGACCCTCAAAATGCTAGGATCAAGATCCAACCCTAGCTTTAAAGCTCATGCATTCACTCCAGTATCAATATTAGAATATCTGTTTACAATGAAACTGCGATATCAGGACAACAGAAATGAAAGTTTTTATAGAGACCCCAGGCTGATATGGCTTGGGGGCATATATATTTATGTAGAGAGAGAGTCATATGCATACTCTTTCATGCTATGTTACCGGGTTCTGCAGTATTGCCCCCCATACTGGTTCAGGTCTGGTACGGCCTGGGATTCGCCCAGGGTTCAGCCCAAGAACCCCGGGTACCCTGTGGGTCCCACAGAGTACCTGGGATACCTGGGGCAGACCCTGGCCAAACCTAAATGAAAGTTCATGCATTATTAATTATTTTGGTGCATTGATCTTAAGATATCATTATTTATCCATGTTTTGTTAATATTTACTGAACTGTTCTCCATTATTCCATATGAGTAGTTGTGATTCTGGGTCATATTTGAAGGTGAAATATTTTTTTTGTATTACTTCCTGAAAGAGTAACCCATCTAATCTTTGCGGGAGATTTCCTTATTCCAGTCTACATGTATTTGGAAATGTGCAGAGCACTGCATTACAAGATCGCTATGTTTTCACTTTTCTGATCTCATCTTTACTCTGCATTCCTACTATGAATTAATGCCAAAATGCTCCATTTTTAGATCCTTCTAATTTTTGCCTTTCCTCGTAAATCAATTGAGGGAGCAGAACCAGTCAGGAAGAGAGTAAGAGACCATAATGGATAAATCCTTTCTATGCTGAAAGTGTTGATTCAGATATCAATAGAATGTTGGATGTGGAAATTATATGAATTTTTGACATTTTGTTCATATTGCATTTATATCATAATAAACTGTGAAAATTTAAGCCTGCGGGTCATCTATAGTTATATATAAAAATAGTAATGCTCAATACAACTATAAATGACCTGCTGGCTTGAATTTTCAGAGTTTATTATGCTATAAATGCAATATGAACAAAATGTTGAAATGTCATAATTTCCACATCATACATATATGTACATACGAACCCGTACCCATACCTTTTGGTGGTTGGGGGTTCCGTACCAACATACCCATTCCCATACCAGGACCGGCGATTTAGCTTTCATGCATATAACTCCAACATCTTATTATTTATCTTTCCTCCATATGTTTGTATAAAACATATTATCTAATATTGGTACCATTTTGACCTCCAATACTCTTCACTGTTTTTACATAATTGGAACCTAAAAAAAGGATTTAGATTTCTGTTACAAAGAGTATTCAGATTTCTGTATTATAATTATTAAAAGGTTTCACCTTGCAGCAACAATATGGCAAGGAACATGTAGTGCTCGAAGTAAGACATCTTATTTAGTCTCGTATATCAGCAATTTGACACACCTCCAGATCACACAAAGAGAGCCAGCCCTTGTTTGAAATATATTACCTCATCATCCAGATATCTAGATAGTATCACCAAGTATCTTTGCAGAGTAGGGGCTGCCAAAGCTCTCAATTTGCAAGTGGTATAAATCATAGTTGGCAAACTCAGCGAGTACTGCCCGATTCGGCGAGTACTCACCAAATTTTTGCTCTAGCAAGTAACTCGGCAGTTAACTCTCCAAGTTTTTGGCAAGTTTTTGCCAAAAACTCTCGTAGTCTGAGCAAAAAATTCGCCAGTCATAGTAATTGAGGAAAAAAAAAAAAATTTAAATTAGAATTTTTTTTGGAATTTTTTTGTGTTTTTAAAGAAATTTAAGTTATTTTTTGGTGAGTGTTTGCCGAGTCACAAATTTTTGGTCTGCCGAGTTTTTGCCAAGTCCGAGTTTTCCAACTATGGCCTAAATCACATAGAGTACCTCATTTGAAACTAGAGACAAGACGCTGTTTGCTGATTCGATAAGTAGCAAACCCAGAATCGATGACAAGGCCACAACAGTTAATATTAGCTCCACTTCACAAGAAATGAAAACTCACTCTCACACGTGCATTGATTCACACACATCCAGCTGATGTATGTGGGAAGCCTTAGGAACAGGAGAAAAATAAAATAAAAAATGTTCTAGAGTAGATAAAAGCAAATTTTTAGGTAGGTGGAAGGTTAATGGTGATTCAACCATCTGATAAAACAAAATAAGTTAAATTATGTCAAATCCATGATGAAGAACTGAGAGTCTAGCAATCTGCATTCAAACAGATTGCAGGATGACTCTTAAGGGCTCCTCAATTTGAACGCATCCTGCACCGTCATTCTGATGATTTCCTGAATGGTTCTTGCCAAACAAAGACTTGCAAGGCCACGAGGACCTTCATTGGCATCCCCTCATAATCCAAGAAAACACCAGTGAAAGGAGTCTTCCTGTTCCTTGTCAGTCACAGAGATTAAAGGGCTGCAGTTTGTGTGATCTTCTGTAAATCTATAGTTAATGATTTCACAATATGCATCAACAATCTGGGGATTGTTTTTCCTGAAGCAAATTATTATTTTATTATCTTTAGTTTGTTACAACTTATGTCTACAGTTTACATATTAAAGTTCATTTCCAACAATAGAAAGGATTCAATCAAACTATACATTAATTATATTTTCTATTTTTTTTAAACGTTTTATTAATAACTTATAACATTTGCCAACTATTAACTTCCTACATTAAATAGATTTAAGAAAATTATTAAATTATTTCTAATTTCTGTTGATTTTATGTTTTAACTTATAACTAGGAAATAAATAATCAACTTTGGCTGAAAGTACAAAAGTACTACTTTTTTTAAGTTTGAACATATAGGGTGAGGGACCCCTCTCCCTCCTTCCACAGATCAAAAAAAATCAAACTTTGGTATTAATAACAATGTAAATCCTCCACACGATCAAAGTACTGAACAATTACTTCAGCTTCATGTATGTTATCATGGCAACATCAACTGGACAATATGGAACTATTATTAAGGCCATTGTATCTATCAAATGGACAAGGCATTCCAAAGAAGTGGGAACTACAGTCTGCCTGAAAGCAAAAAAATAGCAAATTGCCTTCTGGGAGGAGGTGATGGAGCTGAGACTAAACAAGGTTTTCAGGACAAAATCAGCGGTGGGGTTGCATGCTGTGAGCATGGTTCTGGGAGAATCCTTCATCTCGGCCTCCCACTGTTACCGTGTAAACACAAATGTCTCCTCCATGTTCGTAGGGGTGCTGTTGGAGTCGAGAGAACCCAAGGAGATCATACACGGTGGTGGAAACCCTTATCAAGCCGCGTTGGCGTTGTGGTTTGAAGCAGGTGGTGGGTGATGTTGTATTGGGCTTGGGGTTTCTTACCGACAATGGTAAATGGCCATTCATCAATCACGATTACACAAGGCCATGGATGCCTTTCATAATAAGGGTGGTAGGAGAGGACGATAATGCCCACAAGCATCGAGCGAAATGGGAAATCGAATGCCTTAAGGTCTTCTCTGGTGTTTCGAATGCGGTGGAGGTTGATTGGACTTTCACCCTGGAATCGGACAGCTCGAACAGCAATGAAGACGATGGTATAGGCGAAGGTGGCTCTAGTGTTCAGGTTTAAGCGTAGGAATCGAGCATAGCTGTTTTTGTATTAGGCATAATGCAGCTTTTTGTCACTCTGTATTTAATTATTTGGCTTTAGAGGCCTCATTTGGAGAATAGGTTGAAAATGTATATATGTTGCAGAATTTTGGTCTAACCTGCAACTGTAGTGGCCCCTTATGGTAATGGTAAATGTTTTTTTCTGACTGCTTATATACAGGGGTACGGCTCCCTCATGCCTATTTTACGAATCAAAAAAAAAAACTATGTAAAGCTTAATGACTATACCTTCAAATTTATAGAACCTTAAAATAAATAAAGAAAAGCAATTTATAACTAGTTTCTAATTTTATTTATAACAATGATTATCTCAATTACTTCAACTTCCATTTTTATCTTAAATTTTAGCTAAAGAAAACAAAAACTTAATATTCCGATTTAATTGCAAATAATTTTAAAATAATATCTTTACCAAACTCAGACATGATGTCAAACCTTGTGACTTGGGTTAGTGTAATGTCCCCTATTGAAACAATACTAATTTTACCCTAAAAATTCAAATACCACAAGTTTAGGGTTAGAGTTTCGGAATTATCATGTAATAAAATCCATTTATTCGCTCAACTCCATTATAGTGGGGCTAGCAAGACATTCATTGGCACATGATACCTCCATGCAGGCCCTTACGGGGGGGCATGGCAGATCACATGTTCAGTTCCTCCATACAGGCCCTAATAGGGGTTTGGTAGGATCAAGCTGTCATACAAAGCCTCTATACAAGCCCTTACGAGGGGTATGGACGGGGTGCAGATCAGACTTGCCCCCAAACAAGCCTTAGGGGGGTATGGCAGGATTGCTTGCCTCTGGTCTGTTTGTCATTTCCCTCCTATGATGAGTGGTCATATTAAAGATAACAAAGAAATATTTATATGGATTCAAAGCTGACCTGTTCACAATATTATATGTTATGCACAATAAGTATAATGGCCTTGAATATATGTTTACTTGCAGATCTGAATCTATAGTATGTGAATATCACAGTTTGCTTTTTATTTCTGAATCGAATGCTCTAATATCTCAGATGCTTTCTGCTTCCCAAAATGCCAATCTTCAGCGATATATATATATAAAACCTTCCATAAGATCGTGTCTCTTACTAATGATTTGTTTATTAATTATGGAGCACTGCTTTATATTTGGTCATTTCATATGGATCGGTACTTTGCTTCCTTTATTAATTTCGATTATCCTCTTAAACAAGTCGCCGCTGACCATGAATGAGACAACTTGTCTTTATAAGATAATAATTATAGCATTGAATATTATATTGTAAATAATTGCTGATCAGGTCATCGATACATAGGTGTCGATGTATATACTTCGACGATCTTGAGATGGATTTATGACAGTTAGTGACAACAATTGTGCCTATATTAAAACAGAACATAACAAGTTATATATATAATTGATGTTTGTACCTCCTAATAAGCTACATGGAAATTTTCAAAATTCTAGAAACCAAAGTAAAGCAAAAAATATAGGCAATTTATGGATGCTTCGAAAATAGGGATCTAATATAGTAGTAAAACTAAAGGAAAAAATACAGGCAATTTATTGGATGCTTAAAAAACAGGGATATAATAGAGGAGCACAAACTAATGGAAAAAGACAGGCAATTTATTGGATGCTTTGAAAAACGAAGATATAATAAGGAGCACAAACACACTGTCTTCGATTTATTGTAGCACATATTTTTCTGATCAGAGTTCATCTATTTAGTATTTGGTAAGTGATCTCAGGAAAAAATATTTTTTAGGTTGCCATGGATGTAAAACTGTAACATATTTATTTACTGAGTGTAACACAAATTCTCAATATCATGCATCGACAAGCTCAAGAACCAGGAATGAATTTATTCACTTACGCCTTGACAGATCCTTCTCAATCCGCTTTACATGAATGGCTGATCTCAACTCCATGAATGGATCAGTGGTGATTAAAGCAAGCTTATCTCCTTCTGAGAAGTCCACGGATCTAGCCGGGGAATCAAATTTGAAAGAAAATAACTGTGTTCCATTCTCTACTTTCCATAACTTGACAGTCTGATCTGCACTACCAGTTATTAAACGTGTAGAATCCCCTGCATTATAAACCCAATCAATTCAGAAATTCAAAATAATGTTCGCTGTGAGCTCTGAGAAATTATATATGATTTAACGTAACATAAATAAAATTATAATAGCAAGACTATTAAAAAAAACAATACAGCTCATAACAACCATATAACACTTTTTAGCTAGTAATGTGATGTAGATGTTGAGTACACCTGGTCACTTGGATTTTAATTTTTCATGGCTTGTTGCCTTCTTTGAAGCCTATTGTCAAGAACAAGTAATATAGATTGAGAGTTAACATGACATATTAACTACGGAATGCCTCTGACCCATGTCAAATTTAGAATTAGTCAAGATTCCATAACCCAAAACCATGGAGCAAAATTATTCACACAGCAAGAGAGCCACTGTTATACGCAAAGTCTCTCCACAATTAGGTCAGAATTTGACATTCGGAGAATGATTAATAAGAAGAACAAAACATTTTCTTATATATCCCTGCTTGGTTCAACTACAGAATTGCAGTCCAGAAAGGTTTTTATACATGAACTTTTGGATGACAAAGACAAATCTGACATCCCAGACTCCACAAATTTTATAGGAAGAATGATGGCTGATTGACAAACCCTCGCCTGTATAAACATCTTAATCAACAAATGAGAATGGAGAAACCTCTTATAGAATTTACACTGAATTGCTGTGATAGACAGGAAAGGTACAAGCCTCTCATTACCCATGGTTTGAAATGACACTTGTGACGGCACATAACAAACAGGCATGAAACTGGAATGTTTGTAATGTCATCTTGTTCAAAATAACAGCCTACCATTACAACTATAGATTCATAAGCTGTCTAACTAGACACATGAGTGTATACATACCCATCTCCACAACATAGTTACTAGTTACTCTGTAAACAAAGGATGGATGTTTTCGCTCTCTAAAATTTCGTTAGCTATGGGATAGAACTTACGAAACAGGCATGAAATCTGAGAATATTCCAGAATACCAAGCGATTGGAGCTTCCCAACATCTAGACCACTGGCATATATGCACCTTTAAGAAATGTGTTGGAAATAAAAAGTAAACCCAAGTAGCTCGTGTATCTATGCTTAGTTATCTATATACGAGGCCTACATTCTTAGCACGACTCGCTCATCCTGATGATGGATCACAAAACCCAATCACATTATTTGGTTTTTTTGTCCTAAAATTATCATTTTAAAAGATCATTCAAAAAACGAAACCCTAAAAATGAAAATCGGGTAAACAAAGAGGGAAAAAAACTTACTTGACACATCGCAGCACCAGACAGCACCGTTGTGGCCCTGATACGTCCCAAGGCGTTCGCCATTGTGAGCATACCACACAGTGGGCGTGTGATCCTTCGCGCACGAAAATAGCAAGTCCCCGTCTCTGTTGTACTTGAGAAACGTCAGAGGCCTCTCGTGCCCCTTCAATAGAATCGGCCTCATCTTACTGTTCAAACCAAAAGGACAGCAGAGAAAAAAAAATTATAATCTTGCCAAAACAATAACCCTGTCAAAAAAAAGCGACCACAAAACAAGTACAACTAAGAAACAACACTGAGATTGTAACCCTCGGTATTTACACACATCATGCGATTTAGAAAGCAGAATCAAGAAAAAAAACAATAAAACTGACCACTGTGAATCGAGAAAAAAAGAAGAAAATGAGAGGAGAGGAACTGCGATCTAAAACCTTTTTCGAAGGGTTTTGTAAAATGTTGAGCTGTAAGCGGGGGATTCTCAGCAATTTTTTTTCGCATTCGCATAGAAATGCAAACAATTAGGGCACGGTTCCGTGCGGCTGCTTTGTCTACCGCTTACTGTTTGTGGAGTTAGTGGTATTATGAATATTTTATTTTTCTGCTTAAATTGTAATTTTTTTATTATATAAATTTTAAAAGTACAAATTATTAATAAAGAATTGTTTATGAATAAAGAAAATTAGGAGATAAAATTTATAGAGGAAAATGGGAAAAAAAAAGGGGAGGAAATATCCTAGCCAAGTGACATATTTTTCATTATGTTTTTTTAGTACATTTTCAATTCCTAAAATGTAATTGTTTCACTATAATAGCCAAATATTCTAAATTATTCTTTATACATAATTTAAAATTTATATAGGACAATGATATTACTTCCTAAAATGTAATTGTTTCACTATAATAGGGAAATATTCTAAATTATTCTTTATACATAATTTAAAATTTATATGGGACCATAACATTACTTACAGGGATTATTAATTAAGTTTTCTTAGTGAGGAGCACTAGATGAAATAATTTTTTCCTATTTTATAAAATGTTTTAAACCATAAATATAGGGAAATCAAAAAATTTCCTATAAAATGGAGAGATAAAATTGAAGTATTGTACTAAATATAATTAATAGTAGTTTTTAAAATGAGAATTGATAAAAATATTATTAGATTGGAAATTTAATTTTTTATAATATGAAAATGGCCATTGGAAAATGTTTTACAAATCAATATGATTTGGGACAAGGAAATAACACAAAACAGCGAACGAGATCTAATGTAGGAAACATCTAGAGATTGCTAAGATGAATCTAAACCTCACTCGGCTAAGAATCCATGCTACATCACATAGATAATGACCTCATACGTGACCTGTGAGATAGGTGGTAGGCACAGGTCAAAAGAAAGAATAAGAATTAAATGCATTCCATGGATTTGATTTTTATGAGGATTTGATTTTGTTAGATGTCAAACCTATCAATCCACTGCCAAACAATTGCACTTGTCGTTAATTTGAAATTGTTCCTCTTACCACCCTAACTTTTGCCACCTATGGTCTTTGTGACGAAGCAGAGTCCATCACCGATGGCCGAGCACAGTTGTGGAACAATGGCAAATATGAAGCCTGTGTTGAATGAGATTATCGAGCTATTTCTTTTCATGGGAATGACATTATCATAAAAAGTGCACCCAGTGATGCACTAAGAGTGATTTGTCAAGCGGATTATAAAGATGAAAATATTGGCTATAGATTGTGCAACTATATTACATTTGACAACTAAGATGAAGGATGTTTTTTTTACTAATTTTAAGCTAGTCATCCCTGCATAGCTATCTAGTCTACTAAGGATTTTTTAGTGTATATAAGATATATAAGATGTTCATTTCCTTCTTCCCTATTATATTCGTGAGATAAAGTAAAGTTTTTGTATAGTAGAGTTAAACTTAATGTTCATATTTACCCTCATTTTTGTATAGTATAACTACTTTTTACACCCCTTCTTTTGGAAAAAATGTTGTCTCCAAATATTGATTTATGGGTAGTGTTTTTTATTTCCCTTTCGAAGATTTTGGTTTCATGGAGTATAGCAAGGATCAAATATAGGGAAACAAGCTCGAGAGTCGATGGTACTACATGCTTCCTTACCATCTCTTGCCAGTAGGTGGTTGCTTATTGCTTTGTGAATTGTTAAGATCCAAGCAATGCTAATATTATAATTATCATTTTTATGCATCTTATGTTAATATTTTTTTGTGTGTTTATGCTAATATCTTCAATGAAGTTGCGATAATGAAAAAAGATGCATAGAATAAATAAGATAACTATAAAATGCTACTAAATAGTTGATGTCAGTTTTGTTAGAGAAAGTGTCTCAACCTTGCAACTACAAAAGGTTTCTATTCTTCCCAATTTTGGTCTTTTCAAATACCCTTTATCTTGAAGAATGGTTTAGAACTTTCAAAGTTTCTAAAACGGGATAAAAATAACATGGCTTACTATTTTTAGTGACTCTACATTTGAGCACGGATGGACCTAGAATTTTTCCAAAAGGTGCAAAACTTCCAAGTAAACATTTTGGGTGAGTTTCAACTCAATATCATACATGGATTGCAAGATATTAAAGTTTCCATTTTTTTGAAACTCCCGAAAAAGTTTTGAACTCAGATTTGAGGCATTTAGAGGTCCCTAAATGCCCCAAAAGTTTTCATAACTAATGAAGTGGTTTATATATTGATGGATCTCTTCACGAGCTTTCCAACGCATCAAACGGTTTGACAATCAGACACCCGGATCAAAAGTTATGGCCTCCAGAAGTTGGAGCTCTTGTTTTGGGAAATGTGAAAACGTGTTGGACACTTAAAAGAGTTGTAAAGGGGAGAGTTACACATGTTGGTGTGTGCTTTGGCACATCATAAGGCATCTTTGATTGGAGATAATTTGGGTGCCACTTTTGGGTGGTTTTGGCTCATGGTTTTGTAATTACCATTGACAGTTTACTATATTGTATCTCCTATATATTAGAAGCTCGATATGGAGGTTGTGTGTAAGAGTCATATAGATGTTGAGTTGCCTCTGGATCTATGGTTTGTTATATTCCTGTGAAATCTTGATCTGCAAGTATATTATAATCTTCTTGATTTCTGAATAATATATTGGGTGGCTTTGGAGTGTGGGGTTTTTCTCCCGAAAGAGTTTCCCCATGTAATTATTGTGTTGTGGTATGATTGCTATTTGTGTTTACTTATGTAAGTAACTGTTGTAATGATCTTAAAAGTTCTTCGTATCCATCCTCTCAAGATTAGTGTAGGAAGTTATTTCGCTACCTTATATTTCTTACAAGTTTGTCAAACTCAAATGTCATGATATTTATTCATTGTTCAATATTAAACCCATCCCCATCCACATCTATATACAGTTACTTATGGATGTTACAACCTTAATGATCTGATAGAATAATGTGTTACAATATTATCTCTACATAGTATCTATTAGAATACTTGCAATATAACCATCTATACCATCTATCTTCATTCAACTTCCACATAGAAATATATTTTAGATACACCAATACAACGAACATCACGCTTAGTTAATTTCAAAAAACAACATGTTACAACCCACCAACAATTGTGTGCATCTTGTCTATATGGTCACCAAATAATCTATCAATGCTTTGTTGCTACATCATCATAACTAAACTTAAACACATCCATAATTAGCTTTAAGACGTAAGAAAAAATAGATGTAAACTTATGAAATTTTATTATTATTTGCGATCAATGAAAGCTCTGCTAGAGGTGAAAACTCTAATTACATGGGGTTGCCCCTCCTCGTGTCAACCAAAATCAACAAGAATTATAATTTAATTACTCCTATAAATGAAGCCTATAGAGATGTAATCTATTAGAATACTTCTAAAATTCTATTTTTTTTCTTTATCAAGCAACTAAATTGAGTGGTTGGGACAAGTTGCCATCTTACCATAGATCTTGTTCAAAGGCTACAATGATAGATTTGTTGAATAAATATGAAGCAGTGGTGTTAGAAGTTAAAAATAAATGATATAACAATCATAGACGTTTTTTATGAAATTTGGAACAAATAGGAAAGAATAAATGAAAATGAACTATGACCAAAATTGAAGAAATTGTGTTTCTCGTGTCTTTAACATGTTTTTTGAATTTTTTTTTTAGTATTTTAAGATCAAAGATGGTTGATAAAGATTATTATTTCAAGAATTTTGTTCTCTTCCAATGTCATCGTATTTATGAGAATTATGCATGTTGAACATTATATTAAATCAAGTAAAGCATATAACAAATCAAAGAATGATTTGGAGGTTGTAATAAGAAGTGTAAGCCCTCTATTTTGAAGCAAATGTTCATTTCCAAGATTGCTCCCTCTTAGGGTAACTGTCATGCATTATATGAGATCTTTCTTATGAGTTGTAAATAATAAGAGCAAATTCACCATATGAATCGCTCGAGATTGAGATTATGTTGTGAATTATAATGGATCTATGTGATGCTCAATTCCTTTCTACTATTATAATTCAAATGTGATTGTGGTTAATTATGAACAAACAACAAATATAGCATCTCTTGTTTGCTTATTGGACACACTAGCAATCCTTGTATGTAACCCCTTTGTAGATTACATAAAGTTAGTAAATTGAGTTCAACAACACTCAAAATGTAGCAAACAAACATGCTTGCAAAGAAGAAGTCATCTTTGGTATGTTGTTACAAAACTCCTTAGGATTTGCAAGATCATCTACTTTTTTTGCAAATGATAGCAACCACACATCATTCCTAGCTATCTGAAATGATGATAGGGTGAACAACCACAACCCAACAATTTTATCAATTTAGCATGCAAATGTTGATTGGAAACATTGTCACTAATTGAAGCAAGGAGGAACTAGAATTGTTCAAAGTCCCACACAATCTACTAGTGGACAAAAATAGAGATTCCAAACATTGTTCGAGTCTCCCCGTGTTTCACTTCAATTCCTTCTAAGGATACTAAAATGTTTGAGTCCTTAAATTGGAGTGAGCTTCTACTGTACCTACCTTTTCCCAACATTCTTGATGAAATTAGCTCATATAGGGAAGACATCATCACTCAATGGGAAAGTGTGGCTAGCACCTACCATGCATGACATGTTGATTGCACACCACCAAAATCAAACAACAACAATGATGATGAACTTATGTCTCATGAACTAGAAGATAGAGAATGCTCTGATACAAAGAAGTGGCAACTTTTATTCTCCCTTCACCTAGGGAATGATTTTGCTATTGATGAAATAGACATGCCTAGACATCAAGACTTTGGCACAAGCCATAATTGGGCTACCACTACAATTGCCCCTCCTTGGTGGAGAATGTTGTTGCATTCATTAACCAAAACCATTCCACACAAAAAACTACTATGCCAATTTTATTTAACTATAACCAAATTTTGCTCTAATCAAAAGATTATTAGTGTGCCCATTGAACCTATGGGTCCAACTACTAGATTTTAATACCTGAAAATAATGTCTAAGAGGTGCTTTTTGTTCTCCTTTGTAATTGCAATGTTATTTGCTTCTCATTGCTCTAATTTTTTCATTCATTTGCAGAATTTTATTTTACTTTCTTTGTATTTTTCCCCAACAGGTTTCTCTTGGGCTTTCAACCCACAAAAAATCAAAAATATGATTTTACAAAGATTTTTGTTTTTTTAAAATGTGGGAATGATGTGTTAGATCTCCATTGATATGATATGTTTATGTCAATAATATTGTCGTTTTCTTATCAATACAAATATGTCACATCTTATTTTATGGACTATATTATTATTCTAGATTAGTGAACATTTACTATAATTATTTTTACTTTGAGTAAATTCCACGTGTGTGAAGGTAATTACCGTGATGTTATATTTGCATTAATTGGAAAGTTGATTTAATAGTAAATATTATCGATGTGATTATAATGTTTTTCTCTAGCTATGTTTTGAGGAACTAACCTATTGATGTCGAGTTGAGTGCGAATGAATGCAGGTACTCGTTGAAGATGAGAACATGGTTGAGGTAGAGATGTTTTAGCCACTTGGCAAGAACTATTTGGGATGGATAACCCTGATGCACTCACACACTCACATAGTCTCGTGTCATATTGCATTTTCTGAATGATCTTATTATATATTATTAATTAGTCAATAAATGTGATTGATGATTTGGGAGTAGATAAACATGTGTTCAATTGCTACAATAAGTCCATTTTCGAATGCATGATTTAGTCATAAATATTAATGTTCTTTCGATTTATATTTGAAATGGTGTATTTTATATTATTCAATAATAAATAATAATAATTATTTTCCTATTTATATAAATATTATTGTTTGAAAAACAATATCTTTGTTATATTTGCAAACACTACTTGTTTGATTAAAAAGAGATTATGCTTTATTAAAAATAGATAAATTGCATTAATATTATTATTATTATATTTAGAATCTAAATAAAAGAATTAAAAGAAGTTATTGTCATGCAAGTGACAGAAATATAGAAGTTACTTCCATGCAAGTGATAGAAATTTAAATAAGATTATTTTATTCTATTCTTTCAAAAAGAAATGAGAATTTTTGGAAAAGCAATGATGCATGCAAAACTTAAGTAAACATCAGTTTTCAGAAAAAAGCAAGGAAAACCTAAAAATATTGGATGCCAAGTTTAGGAGGAGATTTTTAATAAAAACAAAAGGTCAGCAGAAACAAGTTTATCATTATTATCTATGAGCATCGACAAGACAGAGGAGGATGATCAATCTTCGGCAATGACAGATAGAGAAGAAGGATCAACGACAACAACAGGAATTTGACCCTTTGGTAAGCGAATATAACCAGGTATTTTCCTTGTTTTAATTTGCAATAATTTAAGGTTGTATATGACTGTTAAACCATAGTAAAATCTGGCCAGTGAACTATTCTTTTCTGGATTGTGTTTTGATTTGGCATGGCCTCCTCTCGTTTGTATTGATTTGTTCCTGACGTTGGTGTGATTAGTGAAATCCAAAATGAAGTAGAAACATAAACAAATGCATGAAAAACACAAGCTTATACCTCACAAATGGATTCATAATCTAAGATAGGGTGGAGGAGTTTGCACCCAAAAGCTCCTAGCTATACCCAAGATAATGGATTATATGTGAAATACTCTCACAAATGCAACTCACAAGTTAACTAGCTCAAGAGATATTTTAGCATGGTAACACTACATAGAAATTGGATGATAAAATGGCTTGGAGGATGTTGTATTTATAGGCATTTTGGAGGGATTTTGATCCAATGGTTGAGATTGATTTGGGAGATCAATGGTGGAGGATGAAGATGATGTGAAAGGTCTAGATTTCATCTTGAAAAATGGAGGGCTAGGAATAAAGATGAATTTTAAATTCATCTTGGGAAAGGGGTGAATTAAATGAGGTTGGGTGAGATGGATTATTTGTGAATTAAAAATTCAGATGGGGAAGAGTAAAATGAATTAAAAATTTATTTGGGGAAGAGTAAAATAAATTAAAAATTTATTTGGGGAAGAAGAGTGGATATTAATGAGTTATGACATGTGTAAGAGGTGTAAGAGGTATTAAATGAGGATTATGACATAAGTGTATAAAAAATTGATTTATATGAGATATATTTCAATTTTTTATTTGTGGGATATGGGGAGGAGTGTTAATCAAGGCTTGACCATTTTAATTAGGGTGATTAGCCTAATTAATATGGCTGAAAAAAATTAGGGAATGGGTTAATGGGAGGTTAAGATTAATTAAATAAGGTTTTATTTAATTAATCTTAGGTCTAGAGTCATGTAGGTTAGGCTAGGTAATTAAATAATAGATATTTAATTAACTAGGGCAGGAATAGGTTGATTAATAAGCTGAACTAATTAGATAAACATGATTTACCTAATTAATTAGATTTAGTGAAAAGGGGTAATTAATCAAATAAATATTGCATATTTATTTAATTAATTGAGAAAGTTGAACTATTGAATTAATTAAATTAATCTAATTGTAAGGGATAAAATGATGAAAAATTAGGTGATGAAGGGATAATTAATTAAATAAAAATTTAATTAATTGATTAAAAGGGAAATTGGTATGTTTAGGGATGTTGGGAGTCGGTTTGACGATGAAGACATTTTTAGGTGTCTACAGCTGGCTCTTATTACCTCTATTAATGTTGTTTATTCATTTGTTTTTATCTTGAAATCGGCTTGTTATTCTTTATCCTATAGAACAGATATCCTTATCCCTTGACCGCTGCAATATATACCCAAGCCTGCGTTTTGCTAAGACTACCAATGCCAACCTCTTTACCTGCACGATTTAAACCTTGTCGTTGTTAAAAAGTTGAGTGGCCAGTTCCTGTCATTTGCCGGTTGTTCTTTGTTTCATCTCTGCTTTTCTTTACTTTCTTGATATTATGCTAAGTGAATCAACCCTCTTCTTGATCTTGAAGCAACCATTGAAACCATAGCTATCAAGTTATCCAGGACGTTGTTAATTTAATCTCTAGGCAGTCTTAAATTCATATAGCTACTTTTTTTCTCTATATTTGCTGTTAGAAGTCACTCTGTTGCTAGGTGTCGGCCTCTACTTCTTAGTTGAACTGTGTGTCTTACTGTTGAAAATAACTCTTAAATTTAGGAGACAATATTAGAGTCATGTCCCAACCTTGTTTTATTGTATCATAGGTTCATGTTGTAGCTGTCTTTTTATCTATTTTAATGTTGTTCAAACCTATATAGTTACTATCGCTAGTTTGACAATAACCTGTTTGTGAGTTTCTGCAACTTAATTATTGTCGCTAGTTTGACAGTAACATGTTTGTGAGTTATGTTGCTTTTATTTTAACTTCATGTCACAATTGTTACTATCACAGTTCCTGTCACAGCTAGTGATTTCTTCTTGTAGCGGACAGTAAAGTCATTGAATGAATTAGATTATAGATTAAATTATCTTTTCCTTTTATGTTTGTTGCGAATGGAGTAAGATTTGATGTGGATATACCATTGTCTTATTTACAACTTTCTTGAAGTGAAATGATATACTTGATTGGAAATAGAAAACTTATCACATTATGAATATTTGAATGAAATATGAACTAGGAATAAAATCAATTTAATAGTCTTATAAATACAATTTGTATGATTAAATGATGAATTACTTGCTTGAAAAGTGTGTTTTCATGATTGATGCTTTGGAAAGGGGATTAGACATGGATTATAGGCGAATATGGGTTGTTAATTATTTTGAAAAGAAAGTATATTATTAGATATTAATGTTTGGGGTTACTTTTGGGCTAGGATGCCGAATGTGGATTATCAAAGATGGATTTCCCTCTTTTCAGGAATTGAACCTCTAACTATTTTTCTAATGCTTAGGCCTAAGCGATGAGTCATTGAAATAGATGAAGATTTATCTAGCAAACTTTATTTATATATATCTCTGCTACATCCTGTTGTGAGACAATCTACATTTAATTATTTAGATTTGCACATTAGACTTCAGGTTGCATCAGGTGTTCCCCCCTGCCAGTTGTTTCCAGGTAGCTAGACATTTCGTGCAGGGCTGGGTTTCTTTCGTGTTATGAAGGGATCTGAGGAAGTGTAATTGCTTCATGGTTGGGTGGAAAAGTGCATGAGCCATGTTCCCATCTCTCAGCTCGTAGGAGAACCATGTGGGTTCATGGCGACTGGAGAGTTTGTTTGATTTATTTTACTTGTTGTACATGTTTATTGTATCTTATAAATTGGATGAATTATGGCATGAAATCCAATGGACTTTGTATATTCTTTTATAGTGCTAAAACCTGGATTAAGCATGTGACTTTGTAAGATTTAATGACTTTTATTGATTCATATTTATGAGATTTATCTTTTACTTGAGATGTTGTAATTAAGTGGATTATTTACTTCATGTAACTTTTGTGATGGATTGAGTACTTTACAAAATACTAGACCTCCTAATGTTATAAATGCTAATATTATTTATTTGTGAAGGGTAGAGAACAAACCCTTTGAAATATCTAAGCTAACGAATTAATTGATTTAATCAATTCAATAATTAATGTAGACAAACTAGTATAGATATATTACATACATCTATTTAAAAAACATAGATTTTGATCGATTTTATTTACTTAAGAATTATTTTATTTTACTTTAGAGTTATTTTATTTACTACATACATACATGGACACATAAATTTTAAGTTTTACTTATTTCAGTAATTCTTATGTTTTGTTTTTATTTTAAAAAGTGTAGTAAACATTATATATTTATATGTTGTTTTTTAATAATTATATTTGTAGGCATTAATATATATTTTAAAATTTTAATGTCTTTATATATAAAATAAATAATAACTTTTCTACTAAATAAAAATTAATTACTTTGTGGATTTAGATTTTATAGGATTCATGGAGAATGAAGACGAATTGGCTTCAAATTAAATTATTACCATTGCCTATATTGCAAGCAAAAAGACAAAACCAGATGACAAACAACAAGGCAAGAGAAGAGGTCCGAAAACTGGAAGCTTAAAAATTAAGACTAGAAGCTCAGGGCTCTATGAATGATGGTACACAATGGACCATGGATGTTCTCCTCACTACAAGTAAATGAAAGCGAAAAAAATGAAGCCTCTAAGGCAGTAAGCCTTTGGCAAAAGTACTAAAGTCCATTTTTATGCATGGGAAATATGGCTAAGGAGGTTGTTCAATATGATTTTTAGTTTCCTTCTAGCATTCTCTCATAACTTGGCCCATGAAATCTGTTATTGTTTTCTTCTTTTTGCTCCCATCTTGCAAGTCTGAAGCTTTCTCTTGTCTTGATTACGTGTCACATCCCTACAAACCCCGTGTTTTGCCAAAATGGTGGAGGCCCTGATGTAATTTGAACCAAGGAAAAAACATTTATGTTTTGATCTCTAAACGCACTATGTTGACTTGAATGTGGTGATGATATAAACTATGAATGTTATGGTTTTAATAGTCTTGATAATTAATGGCATTTGTATAACTTGTCACTTTTGTTGATTAAATTGTGGATGTTATAATTTAAGTATCTTTATTTATGAGATGATGGCATTATGAGTCGAATTAGTGATTAAGTTTTGAGACTGACCAAATACTAATGCTCATGTGTTGAAATGTGTATGAGGAACTTGATCGGGTCTTGCAAGTATAGGGGTGCAAACAAAATGAGCTCAATGGTTAAGTCAAGATAGATTCCAATGCCATACTAACCCTACTCTTGTGTCCTTTTATATCAAGTCAAATTTAGAAGATGTCCGACTATAAGTATCACAAAGTACTGAGTTCATCTTGATGGTTGGGGCTTAACTAACAAAAACATGTATGCTCACTAGATGTTTTGGGTAGTCAATTTTATAATGAAGTCGTCTGGCCATCAACCAAGTATCATTTACCTTAGCCTAGTTAACTAATCTCATCTTCAGTCTCTAATTAGACAAAAAATAATAATGTTATTTCAAGAATAATAAATTAACAAATGGATATATGTATAGATATAAAAATAAAAGGAAATATATGGAAGAAAACATTTATAAAGCAAATGAAAGTAGCGCTATTAAATTTTGTTCATAGTCCAAACCTCAAAAAGAAGGAAGGGCAAACTATTGGTGAAGCGAATAAAAGAGGGAACATGAAATAATGGCAAGAGGTAAAAATTAATGGCAGATACACCTCTAGAGTAATGGCCACACCATTACCGAGGAATGGTGTTCCCCTCCTCTACCTTATTTACTTTGTTTTTAGAAGGGTACGGGAGGGTGCACTTTGAAGAGAAGAAATTGGACATAAAGTAGGGAGGCAAGCCATTTTTTAGGCAGTTGTTCTTTTCGTTGGAGTTGTGAGGAGGCTGAAAGGAAGGAAGGAGGTGAGAATCAGGTCATGAGAAGTAGATCTAGAGGAAGCAATAACAATTTACCATATGAGAAAGCTCTCGATAGGTAATTTGTCCCCATAAGGGTGAAGCGTTGTATTATGTTAAAATTAACCGGTGTGTGAATTATTTCATATGCTAATTAGCTTATAGCTCCACGTGGGATGTATGGGTATAAATATTTTTCATTGCAGGCTGAATGGTGAAATGAAGACAATTAATGGATTAGATTAAGAAACATTCTCTTGAAATGTATTCTTCTCTAAAATGTGGACAGAGTTTAACTCAAGAAAAATAATGTTGAATTCCTTGATGATGAAATTTAGTTGTCGTTCTTATTAGTGTAAACTATACGGGGTGAGTCTACTATTTTTTGGGATTTACTCATATTTATGTCTATTATCTTTTAAAAGAAGGGAGTGAGATTTGGTTAAAAATTTAGCATAAGAAACCCATGTATTGTGCCAAAAATTGGTTGTTCTTCTATTTCCTAATGTTATACATATTAGCTTATATTTTGTGACATCTAGTGATGAAATCAAACCTCTAGTTCCTCTAAAATTGTAAATAAAATTATTTATCCGTCATTGTTACAAGGTGTAGATAACGCTGAGAGGGTAGAATCTCTGCACCCATAGCTGGACTGATTGCAGTCCCAAGGAAACTTAGTTTTTAGCATCATGCCAATATGTTGTTCTTAAAAGTAATATGGTCAAGCCTATTAACTTAGCTTCTCATAAAGGTATTATGACTTGAGTCTATTAATCCGTGAAAGAGTGTATGGGTTTTTAGTGGAGTGTATGCCCTACATGATCTTTCTTATTATGTATAAGCTTCTGAAACATGTGAGAAATGGCTTACCCTCAACTAGCATCAAGATTAAAACCAAGCTTGGACTGTATTCAAGCTTCATAACTATCTAAACTGCTAAAAATTAGATTGGCTTATACCTTGGAACTGTACCCTAGCAACATGACAATAAGGAAATGTAAGGTTTAAGAGATGCACAAAAAGAAAGGAATATATGCATAAAAGAGTACAGTTTGAAACTATACATGGTATGAGATTGTGTCAACAGGGTAATCAGAATTACAATAACTCAACTTCAAACATACCATTTATGCCTTTCCAGTTTACTATTAATTGAGTTAAATACCAAGTGCCTCTTGTTCTTGTTAACCAACTGCCTAGTGGTTGAGGTTATAGCTATGAAACCCCAAGTGGAATGAAGCCTTGAGACTCCATTTAAGGTACTTGCTAGTTAGATGACCACATGTTAGAATTGAGTCCAGTACAGGTGCGGTTAACTGATTGTCACCAATACCATGTCGGTGACAGATGCCAGGAGCTAACCATCATACTTAAGGATTAGTCATCTTTCACCAATAGCACAGAGGTGACGAATTCAAGGAGCTATCCATAATGTGATAGAGGAGTGGGTTAGTTGGCTATCACTAGTACCATGAAAGTGACAAATGCCAAGAGATAAGGTCATCATATCTTTAGGAGTAGTTGGTTGTCACCAATAGCATAGAGGTGACAAATGCTAAAAACTACCCTTGTGGTGTAGGGGCACCATGATAGTCAAGTTTGCAAGTTTTGTGAATAAGGTCTTTTTGATAGATTGTGGCGTGTCAAGATATTTGTCAAGTAAATAAGGTCATAATAGACCATAGTTGGTGTCTTAAGTCATTTAGGGGTTCATTTTTGTAAATATTGCAATATTATCAAATGATGTAAAAGGACAAAGATGCAAAAACATGGAAGTTGAACAGTCAAACCATTCAAAAGGTAGGTGTGACCATTGGTTTCTAGGTGGTTGGGATTGTAAATGGTTAAATATGCTTGGGAACTTTGAGTTCATGCTTCGGGTGTTGATTTTGGAGATCAAATAATAAGATATCTCTGGTTTTTTTGCATTTTCCACGTGTAATTTACTATTCCCAGCCATTATACAGATCTGTACTATTTGTTCTTGAACTCCAAACTATTGAATCTTGTGGGCAGCTGAGTTAACTCTCTTTTGGTGCTTGTTTGGTTTAAATTCATCAAGTTTAAAGCATTTTATTAAGATTTTCCTGTGGACTGGTCTGTAACCCTGTTTAAGGGTTTGAGGGTTAAAAATGAATGACTAGGCCATTCCACCTTATGAAAAGTACTGTATGTTGGTGGAATGGCACATGTAGGTCTAGATTTCCCGTTGACATGGTTGGCATGAGCAGGGGAGTGCATTTGAAGCACGTGCAGTGATGTCCTAGGCTGGCAGAGCCTTCAAATTTGAGCAAATTTGGTGGTTAGAAGGTAGGGTTTGACAAAATAACATTGGTGGACCATTCCAAATGATGAATTGAGCATGTGTAGGCCCAATACAAGTTGTTTGAACCATTGGCAAGGTGTGGCAGGGTATGGAAGGTATATTTTCAACAAACCCTCATTGAAACTAGCCTAAAACAGGCCTAGAGCAAGTGCATAGTGGTTAGGTGATGTGGGAGGCCTTTCATTGGCCAAACATTGTTGATTTTGTCCATTGGTAACCTAAGAAGAGTGATAGAATAGGTTTTGGTAGTTTGGGTGAAGAATTTTAGAGACTTGCTTTGGAAAAGTGGGTTAATTGGGCCTAGAAAAACAAGGATAGTTAATTTTAGGTTGAGATGTTTCAAAACAACACTATCTAATTTCATGATATGTTGAAAAATTCCATAATGGGTATCTAAAAAGTCAATCCTTTTGTGGGTTGGAGGAGTATTTTGCAAGTTATGCTAGAAAAAGCCTCTAAGAAGGGTTATAAGGGATTAGGAGCAGTTGTGAAGGACGACCCATGATTAGGTGAATCAAAACTTTCTAAGTGGTTTGATTGAGTCTATCTAGAGGTATTATCTGTTGCCACTACATCACCTTGGCATGATAAGGTCTAGCCGACCTTCACAATTTCCATGCAAGTGATAGTGTCAAGTGCTAACCAATACCAGGATGGTCAAACTTCACAAGTGGCATGGAGGTGATAGATGTTTGGATCCATTGGAAAGAAATGATAGGGAAACTAGTTCAGAGATATGGTCCTCAGTCAAGTCTCTAAAGTCTAGTTTATACCCCTGTCAGATAGTGAGAGAAACAAATATAAGTATTAAGGAAATATGTTATGCGGTATAATCTAAGTAAAGTAAAGCATTCATAAGACATATATCATAACCCTTATATCTCCTTAATATATATTTTCCATTAATTGATACACACATGTGCATATCGATAGATCTGAGTCTCTACCTTATACATATCTATCTCATATTCTCTTACTCCCACACTCTTACTTTACATTGCTTACATGTATCTCCTATATACCTACATAGAGGTGTGTCCCTTTCCACAATACCTCTTATGTGTCGGCTCCATCCTCTGCATGTCCTTTGCGGTAACCTGCAATAGGTCCTGCTAGGTGCCTTATGCTCTGCCAACATCATTTCCCCTTTTAAAACTATGTCTTGTCCTTGAGACATGTTCTGTCAATTTGAAGGTAGGATAGTTTTGTAAATCACTCTGAGTTGGGCCAGAGTTGTGTCCCATTGTTTCTTTGTAGATGTCAGAATTTGAATCTACTCTCCAACTAAATGTATGTGTCCTCTACATCTCCTAATGTAGCTAGTACCTATATCTTTTGTGCAATTTTTTTGGCCTCAGTAAATACTATGGTTAGGGATGCTAACCTTGAGCTTACCACTTCTCTCAGTTGTTTGATTTGTCCCTTGATTTGTTCCCTTTGATCTTGGAACTGTTGGAGTTGGGAGTACAATGTTTCTACTTGTCGCTCCATTAGTATCTTGTACCAAATCATAAGTACTAGCAACTTGTATTATTTGTGTCTCTAATGCCTCTATCTAATCCTTTATATTCTTAGTGGTAGTAGGCCATTATAAACAAAATTGATAGAGTACCTTAACTTCCTTCATACCTTGCTGGATGCTCTTTATTTGGGCTTCTAGTTTATTGTGTGCCTTGGCACATTTATTTGATGCATTAGCTAATATTTTATAGTTCATTTTATCTGTTATTCTCTCTTCCGCCTTATTCTCCAAGTATTGGGAATGTGCTTTAAAGCTTTGCATTAGCTATTTCAGTTGCTATGTTGGTGGTAGGGTTATATCCCTCTGAGCCTCTGGCATTTCATTTTGAATTATATTTATAGCTTCAAGTAGTATTTCACTACCCTCAATGTGTTGTTGCAAAATTTCTTCCCTCGCAGTGGAGTGGAAGATATCACCAAGTTGTAACTTCTAAATGGGTGATATATCTGACAAGTTAACTTTCCCTCCTATCACTGGTAGTTGTAGCAGCTGTGGAGTCACCATAGGTTGTATTTGGTTTTGTTGCACCAGGAAATCCTTGATGGATTGGATAGGGGAAGCAGAGGAGGATGCATCCCGAGTATCATGCTAACTATCCCCTATATCCAGAGCCTCTTCATCAACCTGTTGATCCTCCTGATCTATATTGGTATTATGCAGAGAAGAAGTTCTTTGTTCTTCATCTTTAGGAGGATTTGTCTCCTGTTGTGCCACATTTTTCTTTGCCTCCTTGAGTATCATAGATTTTCTTTGTTATTTGCTCTATTTCCAATTGGATTTTGTCTTTGTCAGCTTGCTCCATGTTCATAAGGGTATCAAGCCTTTGCTTTGATCTGAGCTCTGTAGCCTGTAATTGGGCTATCATATCCTTCTCCTATGTAGTCATGGAGGTACCAACTCCATCAATGGCATGTTGTCTTAAGTCTTAATATAGTTTTAGAGTTTTTTCCCTTCTTTGCCTTAAGGCATCTGCTAGGCTCTCTGGTAGTAGTCCCAAAATCTCATTTGTAGTTTAATTTGATTTTATCATATATTTAATTATAGCTCCCTATTATTTTCTTATTCTCAAAAGATACTTAAATATATAGCTCTATTGTTTCTTGTAATAACCCATGGCATTCTATTCCATTCAGTATTACATCTAAGCTCAATGGATCTTGTTGAATATCCTATTTTGGTTGTTGTTGTTTCTTTTTCTTTTTCAATTGGAAGACTTCCTCTTCTCCTTCTTCCTCTTCCAGAGATTGGGTTTTTTCTCTTTGCCTTCTTCTTTTCCCCTCCTAATTGTACCAAAGTTTCAGAGGCTACTCTTCTTCCTATGGACACTATCTGTGTCGAAGATGCCAGTTGTGGTGCAACTTGTGCACTAGCTACTGCAGATGTACGTCCTGACCTCCTAGAGTTTTGTAGTGAAGTAGGAATTTGTGGGGCTAATGAGGTGGATTGTGGAACCTTTACAATGGCTTGTGAGGCAGATGATGTAGTTTGCAGTATTGATAGGCCTTCATACGATGGGATTTCCCACTGTTTATGTAGTTTGTCTTTGTTTTTCTCCAAATGTTCCTCCACATTCTTTTTGTGCATTTTCTCCATATCTCCTTGTATGTGTCAAACCTTTCTACAGTAGTGTCCTTAGGTGTGCTGAGCAATGTTTGTGCATAGGCATTTATTTCTTGTTTTGTGACCTCATAAGGTAACCTAGGAATCTAGAATGTTCTAGGTTTCACTGCCTCCATATAGGTATAATCTTTGTCAACCAAAAATGTTATGTGGTTCATGTATTGTTTTATAGTTTCATAGGGTATTCTTTCTCTAGCTTACATATCTGATTATAATGTTTTGAAGAACCCCTAATACATAGTGTTGAAAGCTTTTGTGTCATTAAAGCTTCTAATGTGGTGTTTGATTTGTGCAACAACTGAGAGGTGTTGTTGCCAAAATTTCCCTTTAAATCCCAGTAATTCATTTAGGAAATAGAATTAGGCAGATGATTAAGTACCATACCAAAAATTGTAGTTTGACTCCTTTCTCCTCTTCAAATTCTCCATCAACTGCTCCCTCATCACTTCACAGAGGTCGAAGTATTTACCCTCTTTCACCATTTGTTATGTAGTGTGGATTGTGGTAGCAGTAGTAGATCCCTCTCTGTTTGCATAATACACCTTGTAGGTTATCCCCATAGTTGCATACCGGACCCCAGGATCTATTATATCCTTCGCACTCAAGCTTTGCCCATCAGGTTTTGCCCCTGTAAGCTCAGTGATTTTGTCATTTTTGATGGCATTCATTACCGATAATGGTCCTGTTGAGCTGAGTCCAATCACCGCTCTAATTACATCCTTAGTAATGCGGCAAGTTTTGTCTAAGTAGATGAATTCATCATGAGTTATGCTCAGTATGATTCTAACCCACTCATGAGCATCGCTAAAATCTGGAAAATCCTTCCACATATCAAGTCTCTTGGCGGCAATGTTTTGATATTTTGCTGAATACCCTGTATCTCTAAGCAATGTATCTCTTAGTTGCTCAAACTTCATGTGATCTATCTCCGAGATCGTTGTATGTATGTATTTTCTCACATCTTCTATATACACTACATCTGTCGGTACACCAGAGAATGCTTCTTCCATCGCCTTGAATGGGCATTTCTTATATTTAGGCCTTCATTTTTCTATCATGTTGATGAGCACTGGTGTAGCCATATTTCTTAGCTTGTCGGCTAGGGTTCACTCTCTTCTTAGTTTTTGCACTACAAACATAAAAAATTCTCAAAGTGTGTTGGATGCATATGAGATTTTTAGGGTGGATTAGGGTATAAATAGCCCTAATAGTTACTTTATGCATTTATGGCATTTGTCCATTATTTTTTTCATGGGTTTTTGTATCTATTAGTTTTTTCTAGTTGCCAACGGTTAGATTATAATACATGATGTTACAGTATTATACAATCTTATGATGCATGGTAGAATTCTTTCACATTTCATCTTTTCATCTCGGAGCTTTGTGATAATGCTTCAAACGAGCTCCATTGACATATCCGGTAGTTATTCTTCCTTCCATATCTTTTAGCCTTACAACTCTGAATTTTGCAATTTCCTCTATATAATATGGACCTAACCATCTTATTTTCAATTTTCCTTGTTTCTTCAACTTGTTTTCATACACCAATACCAAGTCTCCCTCTTTGAAATTTTTCATCCGTAGGTTTCTATCATGCTAGGCTTTCTACCGCTTTCTTTCTAGATTCATGAACTATAGGTTGCCATCAACCTATTTTCGTCTATTTTCTCCAATTCTTCAATTCTTTGTGTCAAGAATTCCTCCACATTTAGTTTTAGAGTTCGTGCGGAATGAAATTTGGGTAGTATAAAATGTACCGGTATGGTAGCATCCAGGCCATATACTAGTTCATATGGTGTGAAATTTGTGGTTTGTTTGTATGTTGGGCAGTAGGCCTAGAGTACTGCAGGTACTTTTAGGTCCCAAACTGTTCTATTTCCATCACACATTTTTGTCAATGTCTTCCCAATGATTTTATTTAAGGCTTCACTTGCACCATTTGCCTGTGGATGATATGGTGAGCTTTTGTTGTGCGTTATCATGAAACATTGTAGTAGCTCCACAATCATGTTATTTACAAAATGTTTTCCTTGGTCACTTGTGATACTTAGTGGACATCCAAATCTAGTTATGATATTCTCATACATGAATTTTGCATTTTTTTTTTACAGTCCTTGGTGGGTTGAGCTTCTGCCCATTTTATGAGATATTCTACTCCTATGATAATGTATCTTTCTTTTGATTGTTTGGACGGAGGATCTATGGGTCCAATAAAGTCAATTTCCCATTTCTCAAATGGGAGTTATGTTGATACCAGTCTCAATGGCATTTCATCTCTAGAGGTAGGTTTACCCATTCTTTGATAAATATCACAGTGCTAAGTTACATATATTTTAGTATCTTGGAATAAGGTAGGCCACCACAAGCCTAATAGTTTGATCTTTCTTGCTATAAGGTCTCCGTAGTTGTGACCTCCTATTATACCTTCATGTGCTTCCTTTAGTATGTCCTCTCTTTCATGTTCATATACTACCCTTCTTATTATGTCATCTTTCTCTCTGATATGTAGTTCTCCTTTAATAAGTGTATAGGGAAAATCTTTCCACATAAGGATTTGTTTATCTTGCGGAGATGTATCAGATGGAAATTCTCCTATGGAAAGTAAATATGCAATATCTTTGAATTCTTCTGGTACCACATTGACCCTAAACAGGTTTGTGTCAGGGATGTCTTCTTCTTGGTTTTTTGGCTCATCCCCTGTTTCAATTCTAAATAAATAGTCAGGACCTTGGTTTTGTTTCCCTAGTTTCACTTTGATGGTGAATTCAAATTCTTGGAATAGTAACAACCATATACATATTCTCCCTTATATGTCAGGTTTTTTTAATAGGTACTTTAATGGTTCGTGGTCAGCAAAGAAAGTGAAGGGTGTCGATAATAGGTAGTGTCTAAATTTTTGTAGTGCATATACCATTTCTAGGGCTTCACTTTTTGTTGTTGTGTAGTTTTTCTCGACCTTAGATAATTTCCTACTATCAAATGCTATAGGATGGTATTTGGTTCCCTTAGGTTGAACTAGTACTACACCTACTGCTATCGCTAAAGCATCTACATGTACATGAAAAGGAATGTTCCAATCCAAGAATATCAAGATAGGAGCTTCAACAATTTTTTGTTTTAGTATGTCAAAAGAAGATTGACATTGCTCATTCCATTCAATGTTTCTCCCACTTTTATTTAGTAATTCCTCCAAAGGTGTTGCTATTGGTGCATAAACCCTAATAAAGTTTTTACTTCTGTTGTTGTTTTAGGTGGTGGTAGTGTGAGGATCATAGTTACTTTCAAGGGATCTACCATCAACCCTTCCTTACAAATAATGTGACCTAATAGAGTCCCGAAAGGTACCGCAAATGTGCATTTCTTGAGATTCAATGATATTTGCAAACTTTTGCATTTGTTCAACATCATCCTTAAAGTTTGTGTGTGGTCTTTCACCAATCCATAGATAGTCCAATCATCTAGATAAACCTTTAAGAAATCTTTAATGAAATCTTTGAATGCATTTTCCATTATTCTACTGAAAACTGTTGATGCATTCTTTAGTCCAAAAGGCATCATTGTATACATGTAGGATTCCAATTCAGATGCAAATGTTATTTTAGGTTGATCCTCTTCTCTTATCGTTACTTGGTGGTAGCCAGAAAATCCAACAGTGAATTAATATATTTCCCTTCTGGCAACTGATTCTAATATCTCTTATGTGAAGGGTGTTGGGAATGGATCATGGATGCAAGCTTTATTTAACTCTCTGTAGTCTCCACATATTCTTATCTCTCTTGATTTCTTATTTTGTACTACCATTGGGCTAATCCGTTCTGCTTCCTCGACGAGTTTTATGATCCCTGCTGCTAACATCTTGTCAATTTCTACTTCGACTCTTTTCTTCATGTTAGGATTGAGCCTATATGGCCTTTTATTTTTTGGTTTAACTCCTTTCAGTTGTTTTTTCATTATCCCTGCTTCTTCTTTAATGTCTTTCATTTCAGTAAAGGTCCTTGGGAATAAGTCTTCAAACATAGAGAGAATCTCAATTACCTGCGCTACCACTTTCTCATCCCAATAGTCTCCGATCTTTGCTAATTTGGGGTCACCTTCCTTTGTAATGTTTAATTCTCTGATTTTAAGAGGTTTATTGTAATATTGATCCTTTGGTTCAGTTAATACCCCTAGCTCTCTTTCTCCTTCTTGGACATCAATGTCTAGATCCTCATTATCCTCATCATCCATTTTGGTAGTCTTATAGCATTTTTGGCCCATATTTCTTGACTATTGGTCTATCCATTCCACCAATTTCCATATCCCTTCAGATCTTGGTGGTGGTGTACTGTGCTCTGATTCTTCTTTCTCTTCCTAGACTGTTACTTGTTGAAAATTTATTTCTTTTATTTTCAAAACTGCATTATGTGTAGATTTTCTGGACTGTAGAAATAAAATGTATGTATAAATTTAGCTTGTACTTCCTCCCAATTACTTGTTTCATTTCTTCTCTCTTGGTTAATATACCAATTTTGGGCTATTGGTGTCAATGCCCAGTAGAATAGATGGGTGTATATAGCCTTACTATGTTCTTTTCTACTTTCCCATGCTATTACACACATGGTTAAATGTTCTTGCAATAGATTTTGTCCTTCATATTTGGGTATATCTTTGTATTATCCTTGCTCCGATAGGTATCTCACATTGATAAGAAGCTTAAATGTGGACCAATCTTTTACTGAATCTCTATGTGTTGACCACCAATTTGTTGCATTACATACTAGTGTATGTTGTATTGCCTCTATTCTTCTTTGTTCTTCTGAAAAGATTACCTCCATTTCATTCAAGTATTGTTATAGGTATTTAACCCCTGAGAACTTAGGTAGTTTGATATGAGAGGTTCCTCTCATAATATGATTAATATGGTGAGATATCTTAGGCTTCTTTGTATTTTGGTATTTATTGATGGCACATACCATTTGTGGTGGATTTTCATCTGATGTAGAGGATTGCGGTATGTCTTGCTTACTGATTTGAACCATACATATCCTCCTAATTCCTGTCATTCTCTAGATTTTGAGCTCTGATTCATTTTTGATCTATGCTTCTATGACTTCTTCACTATCAGTGCTATTATTATCATTCTCTACCTCTATATCTCCTCTCAAATTTGATTCTTCTTTTGTTTCATTTATTTCTATTAGAATAATCAAGGAAGATCTATTGAATCTGAAAGAAAGCATTAAATAGAAGAAACTCATATATGATCGAATAAACTCTATTCATATCAATTGTGTAATAAAAGTGTATGAAATAACAAAGAGGCCATTGCTTATATAGAGAAAGGCAAAGCATGAGATAAATCAGGAGCTCACACAACACGTGGAGTTTGACTGAAGTCTGCATGCATGAAGAGTGGAGTGGAACTCCACAATAACAAGATAGGTGTCAATCATGTGCTACAATAATGCACATGTTGACTAATAGCTAAGTAAGCTTATCCTATTTGGTGCATGATTTTAATTAAAGTATTTAACTAATAAACTAATTACAAAAGTAATTAGTTGCACCAACACCCCCCCATAAGTGAAACTTAGGTAGGGTTATGCAGATAAGGGTCCCGATAATGAGTAGCCATGTTAGGTACCCTGTTACACATATGAAGGAAGGAGAAAACCCGTAGGAAAAAACTCCTCCTTAGGAGTAAGGTCTAGGAGACCCCCCTAAAGAACTACTATCCTGTACCCCCAAAAGAGTACGTAAGTGATGATACTTGCTCTCAGTGAAAGGTTTGGTGAATATGTTTGCAACCTGCTCCTCTGTAGGACAATATTGAAGATGAATGAACTCGATCTGAATCAGCTCCTTGATGAAGTGCATATGGATCTCTATGTGTTTGGTCCTCTGATGATGAACCAGATTCTTCAAGATCTGAATGGCACTCTGGTTGTCGCAATAGATGACTAATGGTTTCCAAAGTGCAACTCCAAGCTTAGTGAGGATATTCTGAAGCCAAATAGCTTTAGTAGTGGCGTTAACAACTCCATGATACCCAGCCTCTATCGATGAAAGAGCAATAGCATGTTGCTTTTTGCTCTGCCAACAAATGGGGTCAGATCCGAAGTGAAAGATGTAACTAGAAGTGGACTTACGATCATCATAATTGCCAGCCCAATCAGAATCTATATATCCAACCAAATCTGAACCTATACCTAATGTGTAGTGAATCCCATATTTGTGAGTGCCCCTTATGTAGTTCAAGATGCATTTGGCAGCTTTTCGATGAAGCTCATGAGGTTCCTGTATAAAGTGTGAAACCATGCCAACTGCATATGAAATATCAAGCCAAGTATGAGTCAAATAGATGAGGTTGCCTACAATTTGGTGATACAAAGTGGCATCAACCAATGAAGTGGAACAATGAACCTCAAGTTTGACTCTGGATAGGAAGGGAGTCAGAGCAGGTTTACAATCAGTTGTGTGAAACTGAGCTAACAATTCAATGCCATACTTGGGTTGTGAAAGTGTAATCCTGGAAGAAGACCGTGATATCTCAATCCTGAGAAAATAGTGTAGTAGACCCAAGTCAGTCATAGCAAATATGTCCTAGAGTGCAGTCTTGGCACTGGCTATGATGGATGCGGTACTCCCTATAACAATGAGATCGTCAACATAGAGAACCAAGAACAATAGTGAATCCTTCTGCCTTAGAATATAGACATTTGGATCTGAGTGACATCTCAAGAACCTAACTGAGAGAAGAAAGGTGTCCATCTTGGCATACCAAGCTCGAGGGGCTTGTTTCATACCATAGAGAGACTTCTGAAAGCGGCATGCTAATGAAGAATCCTGAATGAACCCCTGTGGATGCTCCATATATATCTCCTCGTGAAGAGCCCCATGAAGAAATGCACTCTTGACATCCATCTGATGTACAACCCAAACATGAGCTACAACAATAGGAAGTATCAAGTGAATGGAGTTCATCTTAGCAACTAGCGCAAAGGTTTTTGTATAGTTAATGCCTTCTACTTGGAAAAAACCTTTAGCGACTAATTTGGCTTTGTATTTATCAATAGTTCCATTCGCTGCAAACTTAGTCTGATATATCCACTTACATTGAACTAACTTTCTTCCCTTAGGAAGATGAACAAGTTCCCAAGTTTTGTTCCTTAGTAATGAGTTATATTCTTCTTCCATGGGTGAATCCCACTCAACTGTAACTATGGCTTCCCTAAAGGTCTGTGGATCAGAAGCTGTGGCAATGTACGAATGTGGAAGATCCTCATGTTGTGACCATGTTCTCCTTCTATCCAATGGATCCCTAGCAAGAGGTCCTGCGTGCTCCAAAGTTTGCCTAGCCCAATGAGGCATCATTGGGCGAGGAAGTGGAGCAGGAGGAGGAACTGGAATCTCAACTACCAAACTCGACGGAGGGGGAGGTAAAACATCAACATCCCTGAGAGTAGATGGAGTAGGAGGATCATCGTCATTGTGATCTGAATCTTCCAAGGAAGAAGAATGAGAAATGTTAGAAGACAAGTTCGAAGAACTTTCTTTAAAGTAAACACTTCTCGATATAATGAGCTCATGTGAATATGGATCAATGAGCCGATATCCTTTAACACCATCAGGATATCCAACAAATATGCAAGGCTGGGTTTGTGGTTCCAAAGCACGACACTTCTCTAAAGGTATGTGAGCTCATGCTGTACTACCAAAAACTGTGAAATGTCGTACTGCTGGCTTCCTACTGTACCAAACTTCATAAGGTGTTATACCCTCTAAAGGTTTGTGAGAAACTCTGTTTTGTATATATGCAGCAAAATTAATAGCTTCTACCTAGTACTCAGGTACTAATGATTTTGCATGTATCATACAACTTGCCATTTGTTTCAAGAATCTATTCTTCCTTTCTGCAACACCATTCTGCTGAGGTGTGTATGCAACTAAATGCTGAAGATCAATCCCTTCAAGTGTACAGAATTGTTCAAACTTGGTGTTCACATATTCCCTTCCATTATCTATGCGAAGGATCTTGATGTACTTTCTAGATTGTTTCTCTACAAGAGCCTTGAAGTCTATAAATCTATCATATACTTCACTTTTCTATTTCAAAAAATAAATCCAAGTATATCTAGAGTAGTCATCAATGAATGTGAGAACATAGCGGGCTTTGTTGAATGACAAAGATGGAAATGGACCCGCTAAATCACTATGAACAAGTTCAAGGACTTGAGTAACCCTCCAAGCCTTCCCTTTATCAAACTTATCTTCTGGATGCTTGCCTAAGGCACAACCTTGACATACACCCTCTAAAAATTGAATATGTGGAAGTCCTGTAACCATATCCTGTTGACTAAGTTGTTGTAGATAGCGATAGTTCAGGTGACCAAACCACTCATGCCATAGCTTGCTCATGGAATCAGTGTGAGTGAGCAAAGCTTTTGAGGAAGCTTGAGGCACAAAATGTGAGAATGTATAAAGTCAAGATTGATTATCAACTTGTCCCATAGAAACTAAGCCATTATCCTCCAAATTTCTAATTGTGACTGAATCTGGGGTGAACTCAACTTTCATGCCATTCTCAAAGTGAGTGATTTGGTAGACTGAGAGAAGGTTGGTTGACAAATCAGGTACATAGAGAACATCCTCGAATACACCACTGTCAACATCAACAATGCCTTTCCCTATTACATTTACTGGAGTGTCATCACCTATAAGAATATGGGGCATGAAACATGATTCTAATACTAAAAACTATTCTTGATTAGAACCCATATGGTGTGAAGCACCTGAGTCAAGCACCCATGAATTTGTAGAATTTGCCAGTGCAACTAGTGCCGTAGCTTTCCCTTTCCTTGAAGATGAAGGAGTTGGTGACTATCTAGGTTTAGGGTGATTGATGTTGTTCTTTTTCAGAAGATTCTTGAGTTCATCAATCTCTTTGAAATGACACGAATGTTCACCACGACTCTTCCTTTTGCAATATGCGCAAGGAGGGTACTCCTTTTTATGTGAACCCCCTTTCTTGTTAGAGTATTTACAATCTCCTTGTGAGTTAGATGATTGCCCTTTTTCTGTATCTTTTTGTGATTTATTCTTGAATTTCTACTTCTTTTTACTTGTACCTGAACCTGAACTTGAACACGAAGCTTGCTTTTCTTGAGTTTGATTTGCAACTAGAGCTTGTGATTTGGAAGACTTGATTAGACCCATTGCTATTAACTTTTCATGTTCAGCCATTAATATCTCATCAAAGGTGTCAAAGGAGGGCATTATGTATGCTTATCCCATTGTGAGCCTATGAGTCTGAAAACTAGAGACAAAGGAAGCATATTCAGGACCTAATGTCTGTAAGGCATTGAATACTAACTGTATATCCTTTTTATCAATCTTACATTTTAAGAGTTGAGCTCTAAGATCAATGACTTTAGTGATATAGTCTTGTATATTAGTAAAATTCTTAGGATCTAAACTTATGAGTTCATTATCAATTTGATAACCTCGAACTTAATCTATCTTACCATACAATGATTATAATTTTTCCCAAGCTTCTTTTGGAGTTTTACATGCTTCAATGTGAAAATTTAGATCTAGTGACATAAAAGATCTAATACATCCTAGAACCTTTGTGGTTTCAAATATCCAATGTTGCTTATCTTTTACATCAGTGGGTTCGGTAGTAAGAGTTGTTATATATGGTGTATAGCCAAGCATCATTAATGCATTCCATGTATTTTGTTTCCATGTATTATAGTTGTATGGTGTTAAGAGAGGAAACTTTGGATTCCCCATGATGCAAGAAAGAAATCAACTCACAACAAAAATGAAAGAATACAGATACACCACCACAAGATCCCCCCTTGAACTAGTGAATGTGACCCCCCCGGCAAGTAATGATTGGGCACTTTATAATTGAGTGCGATTACAAGATTGGATTATAGTTTTCTAGTGTACACAGAAGCTCAAAAGAGCCCTTAGGTTGAAAGTACAAAAAATATGCAGTTAGGTACAAAAATTCCTGCACCAATGCATTTTGCTCAAAAAATAATAACTTAAAAAAAAATGACACCTCAATCCGAAGTCTTATGTGAAAGTTATGGAGCTACAAAGGTGCAAAAATCGAGAACCGACAAGAGTTGTCTGTAAAAACACTGAATTCTAGAAAAACTTGGAGGAATATGAAAAAAAATGATTTGATAGCATTGAAGAGCACGAAATTTTAGCTTATATAAAAAAAATCGTCAAAAAATACCTCTGTATGGCGAAATGGCGGGCTCCCGAAGTTGCCCAAAAAATTATGACTGCTCAACTGTGAAGAGCAAAAAAAGGCCCCCTGTGGCTAAGGGCTAGGTCACATGGGGGACTTATCATTGGTGCTAGGGGCTTGAATTGAGGCCCTTGGTCACTGATAGGACCAAAGGCTTGGTGCACAGGGGTCAGTGACGGTGCTGGTGTAGTCGCTCGGGTGGCAGCTAAGGTGGAATGGGCCTCTAAGGGTGGTGACAGACGGCGACGCTGCTTATAGAGGAGGCCCTTGCTGGTGGCGGCGGAGCCATCCAAGCTGGGCTAGATTTGAGTTCAATGCCCTGTCCGCGTTATCTGTGGGCCTATAAAAGGGCTTGTGGGCAATTTTTTTTTTGAAAAAAATTATTGCCCTGGCCTGCATAGGGTCTGTACGGTTGTACCAGGCAATTTTTTTTGCCTTTTTTTCTCAAAATTTGTCCAAACTGGACAAATTTTATATGAAAATAGGGGGTTTTCTTGTCTTCTGATTGCAACAGTGAGGTTCATTTGGTGCAAAAACGCTTCAATTTTTAGGTACTCACCTGGATCTGGCGTCGAACTACTGGATCAAACCCTCTGCCAATCTTGCCTCCTTTGTCCAAAACAGACGGATTAACAGGCATTTTTGACTATCTCGGGCTCTCTAGACTCACTGGTGAGGTCAAAATTTCTCCATGGAGCTCCATATTGTACCTACATAAAAAATTAAATAGAACTCCCTTCGAATCTGGTATTTTATTTCCTAAATTTCTTATTCTCCAGATCATGCATGCATGCAAGAGAAGAGCATACTCTTTGAATATGAAAATAAAAATGAGATTTAATCTTCTGGAATATATAAGCTAACTAAAGACTCAAATAAGTTCTGATACCATGTTAGAATAATCAAGCAAAATCTATTGAATCTGAAAGAAAGCATTAAACAAAAGAAACTCAAATATGATCGAATAAACTCTATTCATATCAATTGCATAATAAAAGTGTATGAAATAACAAAGAGGCCATTGCTTATATAGAGCAAGGCAAAGCATGAGATAAATCAGGAACTCACACAACACGTGGAGTTTGACTGAAGTTTGCATGCATGAAGAGTGGAGTGGAACTCCATAATAATAAGATAGGTGTCAATCATGTGCTACAATCATGCACATGTTGACTAATAGCTAAGTAAGCTTATCCTATCTAGTGCATGATATTAATTAAAGTATTTAACTAATAAACTAATTACAAGAGTAATTAATTGCACCAACATAAATAAATAAATGCAATAAAGCAAATAAATAAATGCACCAACAGTTTCCAATCTTGATATTGTGTAAATGTTCTTAGGGTAGTCGTCATCTTCTTTCGCATGATTGGATTCTTCAATATAGGCCTCTTCCATGGGTAATCCTAAATGTATGAATACACTTTTATTACTAACCGTAAAAGATAACTCTTCTTTGCAAGAGTCCACTATGCCATTGGCATCCACAAACCATCTCAATCCAAGTAGTGCATCAAAGGAATCTCCTTGTTCTTTCATAGTGACAACCACAAAGTCTACTACCTGTTTGATACCCATTAGGTTTACCTCTACTTGTTTCCATGTTCCAATAGTTGACATGCTAGATTGATCTCCTAAAGTAATATCGTAGGGTGTTTGAGACAATCTAGGTCTCTCTAGTTATTCCCAAAGCTTCTTAGTGATCATGTAGATATCCGTGCCCAAGTCTATCATGACATTTTTGACCTTTTTATGATTAATATGAGCATCCACCAGTAGTGGTTTTGTCTTCCAATGTCTTTCATTTCTACCCAATTGCTTGATTTAATTTTGCGGTATCTTCTCCTTATTCCAATATTTTGCAAATTGCTTAAATTTCTCCATAAGGTTACATTGTTGCATTAGTTTTGTAAACTGTTTGAGTGCCAAAACTTCTTCTTCTGTGAAGAATTGATTCTCTTGTCTCTTTTTCTCTTTTTCTCTTTTTCTTGTGTCACAATTTGTTTTATTTTTTGCACTATATTATCATGTTGTTTCTTATTTGAAAAGAATATATCTTCCTCCTCACTTTCTTCTCTCTCTGATTTAGTAGTGTCATTTCCTCTAGTATTTGTACCCTATCTTGTGACTACTGCCACTTTTTCTTTTCCTTTATTTTTATCCATTTTATTTTTTTCATCTTTAACTCTTTTTCTTTGGTCTTCTTCTTTTGATGAAGATACGTATGTGTTTCCATCCTTATATCTTTGACAGGTCCTTAGGACTTGTCCTTATTCTTTGGGGACCCTCTAGATTATTCTTGCCCCTTTTTTTTGTCCAAGTCATCACCTTTTGTTTGTTGCGGTGCATTTTGAAAGTATTGTCGCGCTTTATCACATGTAAACAGGCCATTCTTTGTGTTGTTGCAGAATGTGCATTATCTTCTTCTTTCTCCCCAACACTCATTAGAAAAATGCCCTGGTTTACCACATTTATAGAAGGTAGCTTCATCTCTCCTTATACCTCTACCTCGACCTTGTCCTCCTCTATAACCTCCAAATTATCCTTTATCATCATTACTATAGTTATTTTCATATGGTGCATTTTGGTTTGTGTTCTGGATAGTGTTCATGTTTCTTTGATTTCTCCATGAAGGTTGCTTATAACCGTGATCTTGAAGATATAATGGACTTTTCGCTAGGCCTTTTACATATGCCATGGTATTATTTTGTGCTTTGTTCTTGTGATTTATATTATACCATGAGTCACTTTCATCCTCATCTTCTATTACCCTAAATAGTTGTAATGGACAATCCGATGTTTCATGATCATCCCATTCTCTGCATAATCTGTAATAGATTGTATTATTCTTTGTAGAGAGTGCTTTGATATCCACCTTCATTGCGGTGGCCTGTCTTTCTCCTTTTAGTTTCAGACATTCATTCCTGATGTGTCCTTCCTTTGTGCAATAAGAACATATATTCAACCTTCTTTCTTCCTATTTTGCCAAAATTTCTAGTCTTTAATCTTTCTAATTCCATGTTTTTATGTTGTTTATGCCATGTTTCTACTTCAATCTAGCATGTTAATGTGACAACTTCTACATATGTTTCAAATATTCTATTGTCTAGAGATACTCTGACATTTGGGCTTATCCCATATGTAAACCATTCAATCTTTTGCTTCTCAGTCAATGGTTCTTTTAGTTTGCGAACTGTTTCCTTTAATCTTTTGTCAAATTCCTTTATAGTTTCTCCATCCCTCTGTATTAATTCTCTCATTTTACTTACCTCTTATGTAAGTATTTCCAGAGTTTCAAAATTCTTCAAGAATTCCTTCTTCACTTCATCCCATGTTTTTTCATGTTTAGTACCCGCCTTTCTGTACCATTTTAAAGCATCATTTCATAATGTCCCAATAAAGACAAATACTTTAGTGTCATCCTTGTTTATATCATTCTAGATCCAAATTGATTCTTGAACAAAAACATGTTCCATGACTTCAGTTATATCCTTTTCAAATACCGATAATTTAATTATGGCATCCATTTTTCCTTTCTTTTGTTTTTCTAAACCCTCTGGTGTTTTGTGGTGGTTTTCTTTACAATTTTTCTTCACCTTAGGCTTTGGCCTCTATATTAGGGTTTTATGTTCTCTTTCTTTATCTCTCCACAATTAGATGTCAAAATACTCTTTTCCCAAAATTCACTCAAAAACCTTTCTTAATCTCTTCTTCTCTTTCTTTCTCATTGTCAACTTGATCTTTTCTTAAAATTCTTCTTGCTTTATAAGGCACCCAGGGTGACTCCTGGTCGAGGGGGTGTGTCTCTTCAAATTTCCTTTTCATTCTTGAGGATACTTTTTCATTTATAAATGACATTATGTTTTCAGTAGGTGACTTTTCACTATTTTGTCTTATACTTTCAGAACGAATCTCTTTATATACCGCATCTTCTCTAATCTTCATTATACTTTGATTTACCAGGTGGTCTCGATAATCCGCATCCAAATTTAAGAGCTAGAGATTCCGTATAGGATTTAGTAATTATTCCCATTGTTTGTCAAATCTGATTTGAATGTTAGCAAAATTAGGTTGATATTCTAGAGTTTTATATATTTGTGGTAAGACTAGGGTTTGGTTATGTTCTTCCCTCCACATACTTCTTAACTGATCATATGCATCAATTCTTCCTCCTATACTTTTTAGAAGTTATGTAGTCCTATCAATATACATTGTAATAGGCTCAAGATTCTCTATATCTCTTTGTATTAAGTTTGTGGTAGCCTCTATGGTTGTTTCATCCATCCTTTCTTTTCCCTTTATATTTTCCTCTTTGGTAGCACCCACCTTGGTGCGCTCAGCAACACCCTCATTGGCGCGCTCGTCCGCCTTATTATTTTCTTCTGCAACTTTCATGTTTTGCTTCTCATGCCTTCTCCATCCTTCCGCGGTACCTTTTCTATCATTCCTGGTTTTTTTTTTGTCTCTCCTCTCTGCTTATCTCCATTTCAGTTAGTATAATTTCACTAATTTCCCTTAATATTTTGTTATCCCCTTTTGCCATAGGTATTTTTGATTTGAAATTATATTAATCCTTATGTATCCCATGGTTGGCTCATCTTGAAGAGTTACATCTTTTCAAGGATCTTTTCAAATCCTCCCCCTATTCCATTTGCCATTCCCTTAAGTGCCTTCCCCCCTCTCACAAGGGTAGGAACTTAAGAGAATTCAAAAGTCTTCCGTAGATCATAAAAAAATTTCTTGTCACTCTAGTTTCCTTACTTTGTGCTACTCCACACTTTTCCTTTTTATTGTTTATCCTCTTTATTCTTCACTGTCCTTTTCTAGGGTCCCAGAAATAGAACCAAATGTTGGCAAGAAATGATAGGGAAACCAGTCCAGAGATTTGGTCCTCAGTCAAGTCTCTAAAGTCTAGTTTATACCCCATTCAAATAGTGAGAGAAGCAAATATAAACATTAAGGAAATTTGTTATGCGGTACAATCTAAGTAAAGTAAAGCATTCATAAGACACATACATATATCATAACCCTTATATATCCTTTATATATATTTTCTATTAATTGGTACATACATGTACCGACAGGTCTGAGTCTCTGTCTTATACATATCTATCTCATATTCTCTTACTCACTCTTACATTATTACTTTACATTGCTTACATGTATCTCCTATATATCTACATAGAGGTGTGTCCCTTCCCACAATACCTCTTTATGTGTTGGCTCCATCCTCCACGTGCCCTTTGTGGTAACCTGTCATAGGTTCTACTAGGTGCCCTATGCTTTGCCAACAGGATCTATCAAGTTGAAAGGTTTAGTGAACTACGGATTCTTTTCTACCAATAGTGTTCTAGATGTACACTTTCCCCGCCTAGTGATGGTAACAAGTATTATGGGATGCTTGGTGTCCATCCTAGCTAGTAGTAATCCAAAAAAAGGATGGACCTTAGGTGTAGTATGGGATGCACCATAATCCTTTTTCTAATTGGGTCTTACTTAAGGGATGGGTAAGTGTTTGCAAGCTTGGTAGTAGGAAGAGAAATGCTAAAGAAATGGATTTCTTTTCTATTACCCAGTGGAAGATATGAACAATTGGGTTGATCATTTTGATACTTCTCTCTTATGTTTGTATAAGTGGATCGCCCCAGTTAACTTTTCTATATGAAGAGTCAAACTTCATGTGTAGCCTTTAAGGGTGAATAATGAGAATTACACTAGCTTACTATACCTAGGCAATTTGGACCCTTGGCATCAGGATGCCCTCTTGGACAGAACATGATAGCCCCTTGGGTGGGGTGGATAGGGCATCTTATCCACATGTTTGGGATATTTTTCCCCCTACATCGAGAACTACTAGATACTAGAAACCATACTACCCTGTTGTAGAATAATATAATCTCTAGCTTCTTATACACAACCATGTGTACACTTAAATTTACTTGTTAATGTTCCATTTGTCATGATTGTGCACTATGGTATTTACTTGATGTTATAATGGGAAGCTAATCTCTAAGACCACGGGTTGTGATGACAACAAATTATGATGGCTAACCTATGTTAGAAATATTAATTTAGGTGTGTCTGCATCCCTAGGTTGAAATGCACAACAACAATAGCTCTAGTGGACATTACTCGTATGAAGTGTATTATCATGTTTACTCCTTATTTGGTGCATATCTAGCATTGGTTGTAATAGAGTTGTAAATGATTCCTTATGGTTGAGATGTACATGAATTCTATTGTTAGACTAACCTTGTAGAGAGCATAGGTGGGGGCTATGAACCCAAAACATAGGAAGACCTTAGAATGGATCAATGTAAGAAGGTTTTAGAAAGAAAACATATGTTGTCCTAACTGCTATAGAACAGATTGAACAACTACTATCATAAACTATTTAATGGAACTGATGTATGGTGTAATAAAAACTTGTGCAGATTTTTAAACCTTAATAAATAGAAGTTGGTTGAGTTATTATGCCAATGGTGTTTACATTCTATTTATGTTTATTTGTCAACTAGTGTAGCCATGTGAGTTTAGTAACTTGGTATATGTGTGGATATACCTATAATATAAAATCATCATGAACAAAAAAAAATGGCAACCATGGGGGATATTACATTATGATTTATTTAAAAGGGTGTAGGCCCTCATCCCATAATTCACTTACCAAAAAGAAAAAAGATATATATATATATATATATATATATATATATATATATATATATATATATATATATATATATATATATATATATATATATATATATATATTGACAAAGAAATATAAAAATATATAGATGTTTTGTTTTATATTGATATGTTTTATTTATATATTTAATTATGATGTCTATATTTTTAATTTTATAGTTTTAGTTTTTTTTAAAAATATATGTCAGTTGTGTTTTGCTTTTTATGTACACAGTCATGACATGAAACTCCTTGCTACCATTGTAGAACACCTCCCTACGTAAATAAATCGAGTCTAGACATGTGTGTGAATTTAATAAATTTGGAACTAACATGGAGATAAAATAACTAAAATGAATATGTGCTTGGAATATGAAGAGGAGACTAATTTCATTGTAACAAAGATTCAATATTTGGAATTTGAGATAGGATCTGGAAAAACATGATTGTGACTAGTATGCTTTATGAAATTTAGAACTACATGAAGACTTGGATCAAAGCCACAGGGTGACCCTAAACCTCTAGAGAGAAGCTTTGACCTTTTATATGGCCCTAAACTCTAATAAATAGGGTTTGACATCATATTGAAGTTGTTCAGTTATGTCTATACCTACAAATAGATAACTTGGTGGTGTTGAGAAGCATTGTTGAAACTTGTTATGGCAATGGGGAATCCTAGAGACTTCATCAATTATAGTAAATCCTAATCAATTGATTAAATCATGTGATAATTTGGAAGACACACTAAATAGTGTATGTAATGAATATGTAAGTAGCTAACAATGATGTGTTACAATGGTGTAACGAGTGCTTGAAACTTGATGCAATGGATGAAGTGTAATGAATGTCTAAGTATTAGATCAATATAAGAATTAGGGTTTTGATGTTATTGATGCATAAACAGAGTTCTAAAAGTGACTGGAAATGATTTTATGCATGATAGAGGGCGATGATCAATGATCTCTCATGATGATAATGACCTAGGGGTGATGTCCTTTTATACAAGTCATAGGTTTACAATTTGAGCTTTTTGGTGCATGAATCAATAGATAATGAAAACATTAAGTTGAGTTGGGCTAGGGCTACAAAAAATTTGATTTGGAAACGAGAAGGTCAAAACCACCCTAGAGGCCTTAAACTAGTCAAGGTTGCTTTGATAGTCCTCACTTGGGCAGAGAAAGTATTGATATGAGAGTTGAGAGTAGTCTAAGTAGAGGTAATATTGATGCCAAAAATAGTACATTTCAAGGAAATATCTATAATTATTCATTAAGGACTTAAAAAAAATTAATTAATTAAATAATAAGTCCTAAGTTTATGAGATACATGCACACAAGGTTTCTTGCACATAAAAAAATGTACTGTCTATTCTTAGGAAAAGTGTGTGTATGGACTTGCTTGCACATGAAACAATATGCTTTAAAGATAATTCTAGAAATGGGATTAGAATATAGAAAAGTTATAATTGTAAACAATGAGAGGCTCTTGTATCTATATATACATACCTCTTATGCATTATAAATTTAGTCACAAGTATTCATCGTACAAATTAAGGAGTGATTAAGGATATCAAATAAGTGGTGGCATTTATTAAGGATTTCAACTACCCCATTGCCCATAATGGGTAAGGGTGGATTATGTGTTGTAATCATTGTTTGGATGTGAATAAAGAAGTTTTAGTGTTGTGTAAATTCTGATTATGTGTTGTGTTTTAATTGTATGCTTATTGTTGCACATAATCTTAATTTGTTGTATTCACATCTCCATAGTTGAATTTAGTATTGGGTCTCCCAAATCCTTTATGCACCTCAAATAAGACTATCTCTTAGGAGTTGTTGTCTGTTCTCATGGATTGGCAAGTCAATCTAAAAGTTTCCTATCATTGACCTTTATGGTCCAAGTGCACAAGGGTAAAATAAGTTCAACGCTTGGTTCTATTCAATCTACATAAAAGACATATTATTTCTATAAGTCCATATATTATATGCATAAACACGAGTCTAAGATTCAGGTATTCAAAGGAGTTGTCAAAATCTAGTGAAGTTTGGTTGCCCGAATGGAGTTGACAGAGATGGAAATTAAATTAGCTAAATCCACAACTTGAAAGTTGCAAGTTCTAGTTACCTTTTTGTAAAAGTGACTTAAGTCACTCTTTGTAATGTAAAGTTAGAAAATGAACTTTATTTCCCAAAAAGTGATGTAAAACACAAGCAAAAATAAGGTTTGTTATTCTATTGTACTTCAAAAGAGTAGTTATTGTATTTCAAAAGGGTAGTTATGAAGTAGTTATCAGGTGGTTACAAGGTAGTTACTAGGGAGAAGCCTATAAATACAAGGTTATTTCAAATGCAAAGGGACTTTTAGGGGAGACTTTTTGGAGAGACTTTTATGGGGGGACTTTTCAGAGACTTTTGAGCTCACATCTTGTACAAAGGAATATATGAAGTTGTATAATTTCATGAAGATAATAAAGAGTGTATTTGGTTCGTATGTTCCAATTGTGCTTCTAAGTTATCATTACTAGTTTCTCGTACGTTAAATTGGTAATCCTTTGTGTCTTTGTGTAAATCATTTGTCATTTGAATGTGTTGGAGAAACCTATCTCTTTGTATGTTGAGATTCATCATTTTCTTTCATCATCGTTTCATATTAAAACATATTGTTGTGAAATTCATCATATAGGTTCAAGAGCGTAGTTTCTATCTTCTATGGTTAAATCCCCTCATAATTTGTCATGCGTTTGTGAAAACCAAACTAGTATTCTCGTGTCTATAGTTAGGGTTTCTATTAACCAATCTTTCTTGTTAGTTTTCCTTTCTCTCCTTTTTGTACTTTCAGGTTAAAAGTACACAAAAACCTATTAAACACCCCATCATACTAGGGAGTTGTCCCTCTCAAACATAGAGGAACGTTGTTGGTCCAGTAACAACTTCTCCAATTGTTGGGACATTTGTCGCTACTCGTTGGGCGAGTCACTTTGAAATCTACAGTGACAAATCTATTTACCAACACTTTTCAAAGTGGATGCATCCTAAAACTTGCATCAGCACACACATCACATACATTGCACAAAAATAATTTAAAATGTAATTTTTTTTTAATGCGTAAAGAATGAAGAGTAGAACAATCTTATATTTTTTAAAGTTTCAATAAGCAAATAAAAAGTTGTAAAGAAAAATCAATACATATGTGATTGAGGAATACGAAGACAATCTTCAAAGAAAATAAAAAATAAATATCTTAACTTATTGGCACTCTTCCCATGCATTGGATAGTCAATGAAAGGGAAGCCTGGTATTTCATGCATGATAAATTAGGTCATTTTTATCCTAATATGGGTCATTGCCATAATCATCCCATTGGCATACATGGAGTAATTTTTGGACTGGGTCTCATAGAGTGTATAAACGACTTGATCATTCTATGCTTACAACACAATATTTTTTTTCATTTTCCAGTTGTTTCTCTCTTCCAATGGAGCCTTTAACATATGTCCTTTCTGACCACTCTCCCATTCAATTTTGCATTGAATGATAACTTACTAAGTCTAAGGCCAATAAGGCTCAATGTTTTTCAACACTTCTTTGTTGACTCATCAACCCATGTTGGCTCACATCTAATGTGTTTGGAATCTTGATCCCTGACCCACTTAGTAGATAGGTTAAATTAATTGGTGGAATTATGCTATCAAACAAACCTCTTGTTTCTTGTGGATCCATGGCTTCTATTTGGCGTGATTTTTCCATCACTCTTATGAGGCCACCACCTTAGAGCTTCACCAAGCCACCATTACCTTGGAAGTCAATCCCTTTGCTCTAGCTTTGTAGCTAGTGGTGGCTGAGCTTCGACAATAGAAGCAAATTACTGATAGTCATATAGCTAGAGGTGCCTAGATCAAAACTCATTTGCATTGGATTAAAGTGGGAGATAAAGCCTCCAAAGAGTTTTTTAGGATATCCATGCTTTCCACACTTCCCAGGACATTAAACAAATCAAAGAAGGCATCATCTTTTGACTGAACTTCCTAATATCCTTCAAGCTTTTGTTTATCATTATGAGCAGGTTTTCAAAGCTTAAGAGAATTCTCTTGATTGTGAGTAGGCTTTGCAAGAATGCCTTAGGGTTGTCCCTTGTTGGCTTTCTTCTTAGCGAGTCTTTTGTGATCAATTGCTCTCCATTGTTAATCTCTAAGAAGTTGTGTTTTCTATGGCTAATGATAAAGCTCCCCATTGTGATGGTTTTCCTTGTGAGTTCTACAAGGCTCTCTAGGAATTGTTTGGAGAAGATCTTCATAAAGTATATCTCTAATTCTTTAGGAGAAATTATAAACAAAAAAAATATTAAGTTATACCAAAATCTAGAGATCCTGAGGATATCTGCAACTAGCAGTTGATTACCTTACTTAATATTTCATACAAGATCATAGCCAAGGCTCTTTCTTTGAAGTTGCATCATCTTCTTCCTCAGATCGTGTGTCTGAAACAAACTGGTTTCATGAAGTCCAGATATATTCTAGATAATATTATTGTGGTCTAGGAAGGAGTGGAGTGGGCTAGACATTCATAACAGCGAGTTGTGTTCATCAAAATTGACTTTGCCAAGGCCTATAATCGTATTGAATGGCCCTTTATCCTTGCCATGCTACAAGCTTTAGGATTTGGTCCCTGTTTTGTACAATCTGTTCAAATGATGTTCTTAGATGCCTTTGCTTGCCTCACCATTAGCGGTCATCAATCTAATGCTTTTGGATTTTTAGGTCTATCCATCAGGGACGTCCTTTAGCCTCTACTCTTTATGTGTAATCTATTGAAGGATTTGGCTATCTTTTGGCCAATTTTGTGGCTCAAAAGCTAGTTAAAGGCATTTCTTTGCCCAATTCTTTAGCTCAAATTGTGAATGGGCATTTTGTTGATGACTCTTTTCTTACGCTCCTAGAAGAAGGTAATGTCAAGCAAGCTTTGCATTATCTAGATATTTTCTATAAGGCTTTAGGTTACAACATTCAATTGAAGAAAACTCAATATTATAGGCAATCTTTTCTACCTAAACATCCTTGGTTAGACTCTTCTGGGTGGAATTGGATTGAGCATGGAGAAATTTTTAGGTTCTCGGGGCATTCCTTTTACTTTCAAAGCTCGCCCTCTACCTTATGGTGGATTGTCATTTCTAGACTTGAAAAGAAGTTGGCTTATTAGATTACCAAACCTCTCTCCCTGGTAGGGAAATTTCAGGTGTGCTATGAGATTCTTGTAGAGCTACTCATGTTTAATACTCTTCCTATTGGGTTCCTTCGAAAGCTTCTTACTAGAAGCTTGATAAGCTTCTTAGGGATTCTCTTTGGGCCTCCTCCAAAAATCACAAAGGTTTTCATCATGTGATAGGGAGTTTTCTTGTCTCCCACACGATTCTAGAGGGTTGGGTTGATTTCCACTCAATGATAAGGGTTGGCCTTGTGTGCCAAATGGATTATCTAAAATATTTAAGGCAACAAATCCTAGAAATTTTGGTGCACCATTATATTTCTTCAGGTGTTCCTCATGGGAGACATGCTTGGAAGGAGATTTAACTTCACACCCTTCTTATTGAGCAAGGGCCCATCTAGATTCAAGGTACTTTTGTGATGAAAATCATTTGAAGAGCCTAGGAAGATATCAAGCCTTGGCTCAAGTCTAGAATGGCAAGGGCTTTCACTTTGGTCTTTCTATTAATCAACAATGCATATGGTGGTCTCCTATTATTTCTTGTCAAGACCGCCCTCTTGCCAAAATGCCTTGGATCTAGGCTTTAAGGTTCTTCAAGAAGGAAATCAAATCCCTTCTAGATCTTTTTTCCAAAACAATTATGAATTTTCTTTCTTGGCTCGAAGTCGAAGACAAGTTCCGTTTGTCTAATTAGGACTTTGAAACTTTCTAGGTTGTCATAGATTATGTACCACCAGATATGATTTACAAGGTGGGAGTTCATAGTTTCAAGCCTTAGTGGAAAGGCTAGAAATGGTATCCTGATACACCATTTCATAATTATATGCCTCATAAGGGCATTCTTAGCCTTCTCCTCATCTACTTGTGGTGTCTATTTTAAACCAAATATGGTTGCTACAATCTCCTTTGAGTGTTTGGCAACGCATATAATTTCAAACAGTTTGATAAGATATTTTAGATCCAAAGCTTGCTCGCTTTGCCTAGTGTATATTTTTCCAATGCCTTCTAGTTGGGCCCATATTAGCTCATATTGGGATAAAAAATCCTTGATGCCCATTTTGTGGTCACTAGGAGACTCTCAAGCATCTTTTTCTAGTTCTATTCCAAAGCTCAAGCTGCTTGGGCCTAGATTCATGATTTCTTCAGACCCCTTCGGCCCAAACCAATCTCTTGGAATATGGTTTTATTAGGGGATTGGCCTTGAATTCCATTTAGATATGCCCAAATTTGGGATGCTTTTAGGGTGAAACTCTTTTAAGCATCTAGAAGGATATGAATTCTAGTTTATTTTTAGGATGTTCAATTGATCCTAATTTCTCATTGTACACTAAAGTTGTGTTTTGTTCTAATGTGCTTATTCAGATTCAGATGCAATCCAACAAGGTTGTACTTGAGGTGGCACATCTGTAGGTATTGTTGGATCATTGGGGTAATACTCCATGCACCTTTTCTAGAGTCCCTCTAACTCCTACCTCCAGTCGAGGCCATTCTCTACCTCATGTGCATCATCGAGGGCATAGTCACTTCGCTCGTGAGGATGAGGATGCTCACTCTCATGCCTCCCAACCTCTTGTGAGGCATTCTAGGGATTGATCTTAGAGATGGTGGTCTCAAGCTACTCACCACCAGTTTGCTTCTCCTTAGGTCCCCAACTTTGGGCTTAATGGTTGGCTAGATTCTGGCAAGTTTCCTTGCCTGACTCTTGCAATTTTGCCTATTCATAATAATTATCCCCTATTGAAGATAAAAAAATATGAAAAATATAATGTTGGTTGGGATCCCCCTATGGATACTTTAGACCCCACTTATGTCTGGGGTAAACTAGATGACCGAGACCCTCCCTCCTCCTTCTATTGATATAGCCATTTCCATGTAGCAACCTATTTGTGCTTTTTGTTTTGGTTTTATCCTTATTTGTGTTGGCAAGAGACACTGTGTGGCTTCATGATTGTTGTCATTGATGGAAACAAAGTTCATCCCACACATCCACAACACATAGTGTGTCTTTACCGGAAATCAGATTGAAGAGTGTTTTGGTCCGGTGAACAAGAACAGATCATGTAGCAAGGTCTGATAATCAGGTCCGGATCTCTCAGATGATGTATCTCAACAAAGTGCAGACTTGGGGAAGTCAAGAGAGTACCATGACTACTACATTCCAGAGATTGAGCCTCCGGTGATGAAAGAGTGAAAAGATATGAGCATCTAAGTGTTGGGTTCCTGACAGGTAGAGTAGACTAAGGAAGAACTGACCGGCAGTGCATCAGACTTTAATCCAGATGAGAAATTGATGATGGTCCAAGCTAATTGAGAGATCATACATGGTTGGCCCACTTGATTGATGACTTCTAACTCTATGTCTTGAATACACATCACATATTAAGCATGGATCTAGCCGACAGATCAGTGCCTTGTAAATATCTTGAATATTCCAGTAGCTGACTAGAAAGATGTTGAAATCCTTGATGTGGATATATATACCAGATTAATTTTGGTATGAAGAAGTGTGTGTGTTGATATAGTGTGTGAGGAAAGGCAAAGAGCAGAGTGGAAGTAGGAATACAAGTCTGGTATGTGACAGAATAGCAGCAAGCAGAGGAAGAATGAAGTGCAGTAGATCAATATATTGAGCCTAACTGGAACTGAACCTCAGCATATGTGGATGCCTCTCACCAGTTCAAACACTTGGTTACCTTCCATAAACATTGTAGACAGTGAGTCTCTTGTAGGCAGTGTGCCTCTTGTGAGCAATGTGCTTGGGTAGTGAGCCCTAATTGGCAAGTGCCATTTTGTAATTCTTATTCTTTTAACAGAGAATACAATCTTGGGTTAGTCACCCCGTGGTTTTTCCCTTAACAGGGGTTTCCACGTAAAAATCCTTGTGTTATGTGTGTTGATTTTATTTCTGCTCTCATGATTATGTATGCTCTTATGTTTTGATGCTACACTAATATTAAAGAAGAAAAGAAAGATAAGATATTTAAGATAACTGATTCACCCCCCCTCTCAGTTATCTGCCTTGTTTCCAACAGTTTGGACTATTGGGGTGTGACATTTTCCACCCACCTTTTTTTGGTGAACACGTGTAATATTATTTCATAAATAGTAATTATGACACTTATATGGTTAGAAATCTAAGAACTAGCTCATCATTTTGGTGGTGGTTTCATCAAATTTTGTTATAAAGTGAACAAATCTGATGATGTTGAAGTTCAAAAATATAATTGACTATGAAAAACATGTCTTTGGGAGGTATCATAGAGGTCCAATCCTTAGGCTTTGTCATCCAAGTCTATTCTAAGCCTAAAAAGGTGAGACCAAAATTTGAATAAATAATCTCTTCTCTCTCTCTCTCTCTCTCTCTCTCTCTCTCTCTCTCTCTCTCTCTCTCTCTCTCTCTCCTCTCTCTCCTCTCTCTCTCTCTCTCTCTCTCTCTCTCTCTCTCTCTCTCTCTCTCTCTCTCTCTCTCTCTCTCTCTCTCTCTCCTCTCTCTCTCTCTCTCTCTCTCTCTCTCTCTCTCTCTCTCTCTCTCTCTCTCTCTCTCTCCTCTCTCTCTCTCTCTCTCTCTCTCTCTCTCTCTCTCTCTCTCTCTCTCTCTCTCTCTCTCTCTCTCTCTCTCTCTCTCTCTCTCCTCTCTCTCTCTCTCTCTCTCTCTCTCTCTCTCTCTCTCTCTCTCTCTCTCTCTCTCTCTCTCTCCTCTCTCTACATTCCTCTTCGTTAATGTTGAAATCTAAGTGTGAACATATGAAAATGAACCATACAAGAGTAAATTAAAGTAAATTAAGCTATTGTACTCACCATCATAAATCACCTCAAGATTAGACAAGGAAGACTGAAAACCAAGATGAAAACACAAGCAAAGCTCTCGCCAAAGTCTTCTTGACGTGCCAAGCATATGGTGGATATGTCGAAGGATGAGGTGGGAAGAATTTGGAATGTTTGAGTACTCAAAGTGATAGCATAACTTTGCATTCAAGAGTTGTGTCCAAATGGCTTAGAGAAGGTTCTATTTATAGATTTTTGGAGGATAGACGGAGGGCTAGGATCAATTTGGAATATCAAGGGCCCTCATTTCTTGAGAGGATTGGAGGCATGAGAAGCCTCCAAGTGTCATGCTTTGGATGGTGGTCAAAGAGGCTCCCAATATTCAAGGGGAATCAAGGGCGTAGATTTTGCATTAGAGGAAGTGGATGGTAGAGATAAAAAAAAATTCTTGGAGTGTAGTGCAAATCTTGTCCATGCTTCCAAGCACCCCTCATGTACATGTTGAATGACATGTGTACCTCTTTGGGGACTTCGACACATAATGCCTTGATTAATCATACTTAGGCATGTGCAAATGATTAATGATGGTAAATGATATGATTTGGTCAACTAATATAAAGTGCACAAAATAGAGAATTAAATAAATATTGAAATTTATTTAATTTTTGGATAGGATGGGACAGGCTTAGATAAATTAATTTTTGCATTTATTTATCTAAGGTTGGACTATAGGAGAAGATTAATTAATTGAATAAATAGTCTAAACTATTCAATTGATTTATGGATGAATAATGATAAATAGTGATTTTATTAGTACCTGCCTTCGGTAGTACTATTGCAATGAGTTCGCACTTATCTAGTTATTAATCTATTGATTGTAAACTAATGAAAAGATAAGATTATTTTTCTTGTCGGGCAAATTTGATTTAAATTTGTACTTTTCCTATGTCAACATGATAAATTTTTAACAAAAAATTATTGAAAAATGATTTATCTGTATTGTCATTGGCTAAAAAAAATGCCCTCCTCTGCGGATTGTAAACATAAAAATTACTTTTTGTCAAAGGGACAAAGTTATAATATTAATAATACTATTAAAAATATACGGTTCTACACATTTTATTTTATGAAATTAGATTATTTTTGGGATTTCAATTTTATTTACTCAAGAGTTAAAAATCTAGTATTTCAATTTTATTTACTCAAAAGTTGAAAATCTACAGTATGATGAAAAATATTTCGCCATGTTATTACATTTTTTTATTTTATTCTTCAAACATACAATATTTTAATGCATTTTAAATTATCATAGTATTAATATTATTACATTTTAATATCTTAAGTAGACATTTCAAATCTCTATAGACTCAACTAGGGCCAAGGCTCTCAACATAAATTCAAATATGTAGGCTTTGCAAAGTTTAGTTTTATAGTTAAGGAAATATTTGTGTTATTTAATAGGCTTTGTAAAGTTTAGTTTTATAGTTAAGGAAATATTTACCAGATTAGATTATTTTTGATATTTCAATTTTATTTACCCAAGACATTTCAAATGAGTTCACATAAATGTTTCCTTATAAATTTAGTTCTAGAAATATAATAGTTACAAATTTGAAATGATAAACAATTGTTTATCTTTAGAAAAAATTATTACTAATCTAAGTGTAAATTCAAATCCTACAAAATTTGAAGCAAAGATGGGAATTTGTGAGGGACTGTTGGGACTATAAACACTCTTCAAAAATTAATTTTTCAATTATTGGAATGCAATTTGTCTATACAACCAATAGCTAATCAACAACATAAAAATACAACTAAACAAATACTATAATAACAACACTACAAGGCAGGTATTGGCCACTACGTGGCACTTATTGATTAAATGATAATAATAATAAATTATTTAATTAATATTGGAAGAGAAATTGAATAATTAATCATCTAAATATGATTTATTCAATTAATTTTAGAAGAAATAGTGGGAGATGGCCTGGTTGGAGCTGAAATGATGATGAGACAATTTCAAGTGTCTACATTTTGCCCCTCTTTGAATTGGCATTAAAATATAATCATTTCAAAGAAAAATAAAATATAGCACTTTCTGATGAGGAGTGATAGAATGCCCCAACTAGTTGAAGAGAATGAGGGATTATGATGATAGGATGATGCCCCCTCAAGAGGTAAGGTAGATGAAAAAGATCACAGATAGGCTCTCCAAAGATGAAAAGGATAGGAAAAATTAGGATCAACGGAAGAACTAAGGAAACAGATAAAAAATGAATGAGTTATGGAAAAATTAGTGGAGGGGTAAAAATTAGGGTTGGGGGGGGGATTAGGCCTTGGGGTGTATAAATAGTGGTTGAGGGGTGGGAATAGTTTTTTAGCACTCTCAAAGCTTAGAATAATTGGAGTAGAGTAGAGGAGCATAGAGAAAGATGTAGAATCTACTAGTGCATACTCATTGGGCAGAGCGAGTGAGGGAGTACAAGCGACTAGTTGTGTGGGGCTTATCAATATGTAGGATGTTGACCCTCTTTGGTCATTAATATAGGGCATTTATTGCTAGTTTAGGGGAGCAAAGCACAAGCGTGGGGTAGATAGGCACAAACATAAGATAAAAAAGTGCTTGCATGGGATGAGCATGTGTGTAAGGGAACCAATGCCTCATTGAAAAAATGGAGCACTCTCATGAATAAGCATGGATGTTGGGGATGAGTGCCTCCATTAAAAAATAGAGCATTGGCACGAACAAGTGTCTAGGTGGACGAATAAGCACCTTCAGGATAAAATGAGGCACTTGCTTGGATAAGCACTTTTGTCATGGATGGGTGCCTATATTGGAAAATGAAGTTCATGCATTGGAAGAGGAAGAATAAAGGATTGTGGCAAATGCTGACATGGTTTTGACTGAATGCATGAGTGATTGGATCCCATAGTGGCGTGAGAGCGGAGTTGGTGATGCTCAACTTGATGGAGGATTGGACAGAGGAGTGGGGATACTTGGATCTAGTGGGATTTAGAACGTGGTTGTGATACCAATCCTTAGGGTGCATAGGGACACATTGATAGTGTTGGTTGAAAGATGGCATTAAGATCCTAGCACCTTGCATCTCTAGATAGGGGAGATCACCATTACACTTGAGGATTTATGGAGGATTCTATAATTATCAATTAGGGGTCGTTGGGTCTATTGCAAAGAGAGGCGTGACGTGCAACCTCTTCAGAGGTTATTTAGTATGTCAAATTTGCCAAGGATGGTATGCAATTGGATTTGGATGCATATATGGGGATGGTGGATGGCTTTCCTTTAGCGATTGAGCCTATTGTCAAAGACTTACTGTTGCCTAACAAGACTGGGTGCTTCTTCCCCATTAGATTGACACATTATGTAGCAAACATGTTTACAAGTTCAGAGGTATTTGCATGGGGCCATGCGTACTGACGATGTTATACAGGGATCTCCATTTGATTACATATAGGGAGGGGTGAATCCTTGTGTAGTGATGTTATTGTAGGTATGGGCTTGGGAGCACATCATAGTGCTTAAGCTCATTGAAGATAGGGATTGGTGAAAGCAAGGAGAGCCATATACATGTTCTTTTGGAGAGGGTAGAGGAGGTATACCCATGTGGGGGACCTAGGCCATTGGTGGCGGGTAGTAGACTATGTATAAGTAGTTATCTTAAGGTCATACTAGTATTCTAAGGTATGGCCTCATGATGTCAATATGTATTCATTTATGTTGAGGCCACACTAGATCATTGGGTAGAGGTCCTATATTATTGAGCGATACAAATTGAACAAGGTGTTGAGGAAGTTTGGGATCCTTATGGAGGGTGATCATGTATATGCATGCATTACACAAGAGGAGAAGATAAGTTGGGGGTTGTGGATGGATCACTACAGGCATGAATGAACTGGGCACATGCTATGCTAGTGGTGCATCTATGAAGACTGGATATTATAGATGTAGGTGTGACCAAGGATTATCAGTTGTGGTGGGTGCAAAGACAACCCATTAGGTTGATGAGGCCATTCTTGGCATAGGCACATGTGCCATTCACAGAGCTATCAGGATATCACGAAAGCAACATGTTGTTGCAAAGAGGATGGGTTAGCAGGGAGGTCAACTGATAGGAGGATAGGGAGGGGCATTGAAAGGGGAAGGGTGTTGCCAGTATGGGCTATGTAGTAGACCCAGAGGTGGTATGACATGTGCTACAATCAGTGTAGAGATAGGTGTAGCAGTAGGTGTTGGTAGGTGGCGACTGATCAGGAAAGTACTGTACACTAGCCATGTATCCTTGCCGGGGTTCGGGGCCGACATAAAAAATCCTATTTTTTATGACCGACATAAGAAAACCCTAATTTTTGTAATCGACAAAAAGGCTTGATAAAAGCGGCTAAGGGTTAGGGTTTTGACATATTGTATTGTAGCATTTGCAGTGGTATTGAGTTGCAAGGATTGCTGATTGTAATCAGTTTGATTTACTGGATAATAATATTGGACTCTTTGTTTGGTGGATGTAGCCCAGGTTTGGGTGAACCACGTTAAAACTTGTCTCTCGTTGTTATTATTTCTGTGTATTTCCATTCCTCTGTTTAATCTTTATTTGCATTTAATTAATATCTTCTGCTGGTTAACCCTAACAGTAGGTTACTGCCACAATAACCAAATATATAGGCGCCAGTATAAGATCCTCCTTAGAGAGATGATGGTCTGGGAGGTGATGGTCTGGATGTCATGGATGTGGATAGAGTAGAGGGGTATAGATTCGAGGTAGGGTCACCAAGATATATGTAGGGATCCCTAGAAGGAGCTATACATGATGAGGGAGATGACCTTCAAGAGCGGGCCTAGTAATGACCATGTCAGCTCGAGGGATGCCATTCATCAGGAAATGGATTAGTTGGTAGGAGAGTGAGTTGTCTTGAGGGTTGGTAGATAGCCTGTAGGAGGTGTATGATGGTGTAGTGCAGGAGAGAGATGCATTGTAGGCTATGCTAGAGAGGGTCACTACAAAGTGGAATAGTTTGTAGGCTGAGAGGGATAGGTGAGGGGAGATGATTATAGATATATCTTGCAGGTGAGGCTAGATAGCCTCAATGCCAAACTAGATACAGTGACAATAGAGAGTGATGGATTGCAAGTTTAGCTACAGAGGTCATAGGTAGACATGTATAGTATCTGCCAAGAGCAAGATCTGTTAGGAAATACATCATCATAGCCATTCATGAAACCACATGAATCTCCAACATGCTCTCATGCTCCATCAAGATACCTACAATAAAACCAAGGTGACCACCATATCAAGTAAGAACTCCCCTCATCCTCTAACATGCCACCTATGAAAGAAAAGGAGCATTCCAAGGTGAAGATGCACCAATCCAAAGAAAAAAAGCATAAAATCCAAGTGATAACAAAGGCTCCAAGATGTTGTCAAAGGTAAAAACCCACATGACTAGAAAATAACACCCAAAGTAAATACTAATACATCCAACCATCCATACCTCCTAGGTATAAACAACATCAGTAAACTAATGCCAACAATATGTCCAACCCATATACTACAATCAAAATCTCTCTGTATAAACCTATCAATGAAGAACATACATATTCAGGAACTCCCACTACATGGGTAATGTCAAATCTAAAAATAGTTCAAGGCATATCAAGTCTACCAATCAACAGTCAAACCAAGTGTGGCTACTGATCAAAACCATGTAGTACTAAGAACAATCACAATGATCCACACATGCAACTCAAAATGTTGCATACTCCCTCACAACATGTCACTATAACTCTCCCAAGTCAAACCATATGAACATGAACCTCTAGGAAGTAGCCATAAATGAGAGAGAAAACCTGTAAATCATATCATGTCCTTCTAACAACACCTCAAAGTGCTAAACTGTGTCAAGTATGATCTCCTTTACTACCCCAGATGAAAAGCCTTAACAACACCCAACCATTCAATCTCATAGATCAAATGAAACATATGTATCATGTAAAACCAACATGGATGTAAGCCTCTCTAACAAAGGAAGATAAACTTAAATATCTATTCCCAAAACTAGGAATAAGCCTAATCACATCTCCTAAACTCCTCATAAATGACATCATAAATCAACTCGTATGAACAAGGAGATAACCATGCTAACATCCCTCAAATGAATCCTCCAAAACTAAACATCATAGATCAAGATCCATAGCCATGAGAAGATAAAGAATAAAATAAAAATGCATCTAAAGGATGGACAATACCTCTTAGATGATAATCCACTGAGTAGAACAAGAGTGGGGAATGAGAATGCTCCTCTAAGATACACCAAGTCTCAATGAATCTCTCCAAGAACAATATCCTCTAAGGTCCATGAAATCACATCCATATCTAGGTGAAAGGCTCCTTGGTCTTCCTGATGAAACCTCCTAAGAGTAACTATCTCAACAAATGTCTCTAATCCCAAGAGAACTCCATCCTCACCCAAGTATCCAAGTATCCATGAGCACCTCCATGATTAATCCATGCTAAGATCCAAATGTAACACTGCAATATCATGAAGCTCTCAAGCAAATGACCAAAGTACTAAATACCAAGAGAACCAAACGAGATCACTATCAAAGCTCCCATTGCAAGTTTACATAATCTAGGAACACATCATGACATCATGACCTAACATATCCTCCTAGGAGATCACATGCTCCAATGCACACATCCTGGTCTCAAGAAAACCTGTATCATGCCAAAAATTAAATCCAGAATCAAGAGTAAACCATGACATAATACCAACCATAATCTAAACCAAGAATAAATATCTCCAATCACATGAAGATAACCATCTCCTAACAATAGTACCCAAGATGTCAAAGCACTCATACTGCATAAGAATCATAATCCAAGAGTTTGTCCATGACACCTAACCATTGTAGAAGATCATCCATCACTAGGTGACAAATCCACATCACTACTAAAGCTCCCACTAAACCATGATACAAGCTATCCATGGTATCATGATAACCATCTCGTAAATGAAGATCATCCATGGTCCACACACACAAATGTAATACCAATAAATCCAAAGCAGAACTAAGATCTCCAAGCTAAGAAGATAAACCATCACTGTCAAAATCTCACACAAAACCGTGTAACCAAGCTATCCATGACATCATGATAAACATGTTAAAGTCCCAATAACCAATTATCTAGGCACTCTAATCATCCATCCTCTCATCCCAATGCAACATACCAATGCACAAATGACCACAGACAAGGCCAACTAACAAAGTCTGCATCAACACTGAATCAATCTCGTGGATATAGACAATCGACATGCGGGTCATCCTATTGCAGCCAAGGGGTAGCTAACCCATAAAACTACATAACTTGAATATCCCAATCAATGAAAACATAAACTCATCATCACATTAGTAACCTACAAAATAATATATCAAAGAAGATAACCTGTAGACTTCAAGACTTAAACACAAAATCAATACCAAATTCGAATTGCCAAAAAATTCCACAAATGAGTAACCATAGTCAAGGAACAATCGAGCATTTAGGAGATAAGAATGACCTCCTAAAAGTGAACCATACAACTGTACGCTCGAAATCGTGACTCTGGTTGCCTGGAGGCTGTCGGTTCAGATCTCGACATGCACACGGACCCTTTCCCTCCTTGCCACGAGGTGATCCACCACGTCACTTTCGCTCATGTGGAATTAGCCAGTCGAGAGGAGGTGAGACAGGGCGGGGGTTTGGCTTGTTGGAGAGCTGGACTTTGCGAAGGGGGGTCGGCAAGTTTTGTGGCCTTTGTTGTTGTGCGTTTTGTTGTATGTTTCATTCAATTGTTGTGGTGGTTGAGATAACCCTATGACCCGAAGGGTCACTAGTCTCTCTTCTTCTATTTGGATTCCTTGAATTCCACCTTTGTGTGGGCAAACGGTTGTTCTCGTTGATGGTTTCTCTTGTTTCCATGTCTCTGAGAAATGCTCTGTGCAATTGTAATTGCCTAATTTCCTCAATCAACAAGAGAACAAATGGATCCTCTTGTGGTAGAATGTGTGTCTGTTGCTGTGGTCATGGATGAATCTCCTCGATCTCATCTCGGACAGCTCTCACCCGCTCTCCCCTCACTCCTAAACACGTGTGAATCAGGATAGAGGAAATCGTGTGATTGCTAACTCTAACCAGATCTAGGGTTTTGACCTAGGGTTTGACTTGTGCTTTGACTTTGTTTGTACCTTATGATGAAATCAAGGGTTTGTTTAAGGTCTATTGAACTGTGTTTACCTCATGATGGAATCAAGGGTTTTCGATGTTGTCTACTTTATATGAATGCAAACTAAATGACATGCAATGCGTCTTTTTTGTATTTTTAGAGTATTTTTGGAAAGGAAAATGTTTCTAATCTATGAAAGAAATATGTATGCAATCCTATATGTCTTTTCAAATGCAATGTGTAATCTATGTTTTTGTGGGTTTTTGGTGTTTTCAATGCAATTCAATCTAATAAAAAGAAAAGATGCTTTTTCTAACAAAGTAGATTGAAGAATGCAAAAAATTACTAATCTAGCATGCAAGATATAATCTATCAAGGAAAAAGCAAGTATGTTACTATTCCCAAGAGAAAGATGATTGTCTAATTACTATGAAAGCAATAAAAGAACCTGAATAGATGAAGATTTGAAGACTCCACTATCCCTCAGTGATCCTTGTGTAGGCAACCTCGAATCCTTTTGCGACAGCAGTTGTTCCTCTTGACAACAAAATGACCTGAAGAAGCAAAGAGAAGCTTGTATGAGCTCGGTGTGAGCTTTGAATTAAGCACAATGGCTGAAAATTGAGCAGCTTGATGTTGCTTGATTGAAACAAAGAAAATAAAAGGCACTTACGTCCTGTATTGAGCATATGGATGCTAGGTTGGAGAGCAAACTTGGCAAGAGCTGGTGCATAATGAATTTGCTTCCCTTTGTGCTTGAGGGAGGGGGTATTTATAGGTTTGAAGAAGGGATTGGATTGAAGAGTTAACTCATTTGATTGATGAGTTAACAAGAATAGATTAGGGAGTTAACAAGGTTGATTGCCCAGTGAACTCAGCAAGAAGGAGAGTGATGAAGCAATGATAGCTTATCACTGAAGAAGACAAGGAGATAGGAGAAATGCATGAGATTGATTGGAGAGTTAATTTGAGATCAAATAAAGCTAATTATGCATGTGTGGGTGCATGAAATAGTTAACTCTATATCAAGGATAAAAAATCATGCAAATAGAAAGAAAAATGGGCTAAAACAAAGCAAAAATGCGAGAGAAGCTTCATTTTTGTGCGGGACAAAAGACGACAAGGTCGGCACTGTCATTAGATAGGGTCGCCCATGGAGATCATGGGTCGCCCGGGGAGATCCAGGGTGAAACAGAGCAGAATGCAGAAATCAGGGTGGCAAAAGGAAAAAGGGAGGAAAAAGATGATTTCTGCATCAAGAAACAGGTCAATCATGAGGAAGAATCCAAATCTCCACTTGCGTCTGTAGGATCTCCTGGGGAGATCTGGAAATAATAGGGGGAGATTTGGATAGGAAGGTCGAAACTAAAAATGGAAAGTGAGAGAGGGATTGGGAGACCTCTAGAAGGCTTCTATGAGGTGCACTAGACGAAACACAAAGGGACAAGGTGAAAACTCACCTACAAGACACTCACAAGGCCTAGGATTAAGTTCACAAGCCAAAAAATGCAAGTCGACAAGTGTCGCAACAAGTGTCGAAAAGCGTCGCAAATGGGGAAGAAGGAGAAGGAGAATCGACAAAGCAGAAATGACACAAAACAAGAAGAGAGGACATGTCATCAAGAGGCCTGCTGCCCAAAGGATTTATTTTCACACTTACATGTACGTGACAAGGATCTGACTCATCATAGGGGTCCTCGTGGAGGTAGTGCGTGATTTTTGTGCTTACATATTTGCCCCCTTCGAGGATGATAGTCTACATGAAAGGTAGACACCGTTCCTGAACTAGGCCTTACCTGTTGTCAATTTTTTGTAATTGTACTTGCAATAACTAGTATTAGTTCGGTATCTAAATATATCAAAATGAATAATGAAAACTGAAATGACAAACTTACCATGGATCGTTTGAGTTTAATTAGTCACTTGCTTTTGTCAGTTTGAACCTGTAGGTATGAGAGCATGTAAAACAAAGCACGAAACAAATACATAAAAGCAAAACAAGCTAAGCTAAATGCACAAAATGAAACTAAGCTAAGGGCAAACAAAGAGAGCCAAATTGTGATATTGAAGCAAAATGGCGACAAAATTGTTTGTTTGAGCAGTCGATAGAGAAGTATCATCGAGGGGATCGCAGAGATGGCCGCCTCTTCCTCAGCCGTGGAGAACCGAGTAAGTAATTAGTGAAAAACTCTCCTCTAAACCCTAGGTTAAATTTTGCAAAAGTCTCTTGAAATTGTCTATTTTTGGTGATTTTTCTTGTTGCATTGTGTTTGTTCTGTTGTTTAGAGCAAGACTGGTCTTTTGTTTTCCGAAATCGGTCAAGAAATAGAGTTTTTGGACCAATTTTTGCTTGAGGGGGTTGCTCATAGGGTCGCCCCTTCTAGTAGGCAGGTTGCCCAGGGGGATCTTGTCTAACAACAGGGTCGCCCTGGGGGATCCTACTTTGCAACAGGGTCGCCCAGGGGGATCTTGACTGACACCTGGGTCGCCCAAGGGGCGACCCTGTAGGACTAATTTTTGGCTACAGTTGGTGTTGTTTAATGCTTCTTTCGCTCTGAACTGACATGAACTTGGTCACTTAATTTTCCTGTTTATTACAATTTTTGATGGTTTATATGCTTTTTTTGTGTTTTTACGAGTTTATGAGATCTAATCTAAACTTCTCTTTTGATTTTGCAGTAGACGCGCATTCGATGTAATGCTGGCCGAGAGCAAGGGTGGATTTTAGGAATGTTTGCTTCCCTAAGTGCAGAGGATCGTGCCATACTGAAGAGGACAGGCCTTGGCAGAGTTTGTGATGTTCTTGTGATCCATCCTATATCTCGAATATGCTGTGATATTTTGACTTACTGGGATCTAGATAGGAACACATTCAGGTTCCCATAGATTTCAGGAGAGTGGACTATCACTCTATATGATGTATATCGCATTCTTGGGGTCCCTGTGAGGGGACAAACTTTTTTTCTTCCTGCCAGTGAGTCTTCTGAGAACAAGGCTTCTTGGGCTGCTTTCATGGGGGTTAATCATCTCGGAGACCAGACATGAGTTCTACTTTCTTCAGTGCCTCGACTCCGTATCCCACTTCTGAGGAGGTTTCTGATTGGTTTGATTGCTTCGAGGATGTCAGGAGACAAGGCCTTGACTCGTCTGAGATGGTGTTCGACAACCATCATTCATGGTCTAGAGGAGGGTGCAATTTACACATGGGGACCTGACATCATGGCTATGGTCTACAGAGATTTTTATCAGATCTCTTGGCGAGGGGCTCTAGCTTTCAACCACTCTTCTGAAAAATTAAGGAAGACTTAAGAGGGAATTCACAATTTCACATTGTATAAGCATGTCTACCACCACTAGCAGACCAGACAAAGTTTTTAGGAAAGGTAGAACAAGTTCCGATAGAAAAATAGATTATTCTAGATTGCTTAAAACCTCAGGTTTGACTAATGAATACCATGATATTTATGATCCTAACATGTATGGTAAACTTACCTCAGAACTTAGATTTTCATGTGAGAATAAGGCTTCCAAGAAAAAAGCAAGTTAATAGTATCAATGCACCGTGGGTAACTGGATTAGGGCGCATGATGTTACATGAGGTTTTCCCTTGCCCAGAATTTATCATGGTTTGTGCCCACAATTATGATGATAACAAAAGAGCAATTGTAAATAAGGATACCAAAGAAGAAATTTTATTCATTAATGCAGAAGAATTTGGAAAAGTGTTGGGGTTTACAACCGAAGAATTTGGAGACGTCCACATTGACCTAGAAAAGCTTGCTAGTGATTATGAAGCAGCAGATGAAAGCGACAAAAATGTTTTCCTAAATAAAATAGTTCAAGAAAAAAACAAGTTGAAAAGTAACCATAAGCCTCCTTATCCTTTGAATTTTTTTAAATCATGGGCTTAGGATACTATTTCCATGCTAGCATTTTGCCTCGGACTAGATAGCAATTGGGAAGTGGATGCAAGCCTCCTTGAAATGGTATATAATTTCCATTATGGTATTGGTGTACATGTCAAATATAAATCTATTGAGCACACTGTAGAATCCATGCATAAACAATTTTTAATGATTAAAGGAGGTTCCACCAAGACATTTAGGTTCACAACCTACTTGTGCTATTTTTTTCTATTCAAATTTAGTGGAATGTTTCAGACCAACAAGCTTCAGATTCAACCCTATAGTAATGCCGAGGAAAAGAAAATGGCTTCAGTATATGATTGGACCACTAAGATAAGGATGCATGATTCTCGAAGGAACTACAATCATTTTGTAGACTACTTTTTGGCTCCACTGCATCAAGCAATTACAAATAGTCCAATGCCTAGATTGCCTATATCATGTAGAGATTTCATTCAACTAGGAAAAGAAATACAATTGCCTGATTGATACTTATTGGAAGAATATATTGTGCTAAGATTTTATGGATTAGGAGTAGAGCCATACAAACTTCCAATACATGTGACAGAAAGGGTTTTTGCATTGGAATATGTAAGGCAGATGTAGAGTACTGATGAACTACACTTTGCCAATCAGCAAAAGAAGACCTTATTTCCTTCTTTACCCGTTTCATGTGGAGGGTTCACATTGGAGAGAAAAGCATTTAAGGTGGCACATGATCTTTTGAATTTTTTTTAATTTTGATACTCTCTATCACTAGCAGTATGATCCATGTGACACCATTAAAACAATGATTGTGGCCAATAGGAATGTTGCAAGTAGAATTCAACATCAAAGTAAACCCTTGCTTGAAAACTTGAGAAACAAGGATTCTTGGGATGAGGTCAAAATAGCAATGGAGAAAACTGTTGCTGAGAAAGGTATTTCTTTTGAACAATTGTCAGCAAAAATTATGGCATTGCACCAAAATATAGGAGCACTAGCACTAGCAGAGAATGAAATCAGGAGGTACAACAATTTTTATGGAAAAAGTGATAAACCATCTATTAGAGCAAAAATGCCAGATTCTCTATATGAGTCGTTACAAACAAATATTGGTCACAATAAAAAATTACTGCATTTTGGTCTATGAGGAAGGAGCTAGGTGAACCAAGAATTGTTGCAGAGTATGGAGAAATCGATGAAGATGAAGAGTTTAGCAAATTGTGGAATATAGAGCATCCCAATGAACATGAAGATGAAGAAACTGATAGTGATGATGAACCTGATGATGATAGGGATGAACAAAGCAATTTCAAACCTGGTTTAAGTTAGGCCACAAAAGAAGCATATACTTCAGGAGCAGCCATAGCTGAAAATATGGGTTATCATGGTGGTGGTTTGGGGTCCCAAGGACAAGGCATTTGGAACCCAATAGATTTAGTCACCAGAAAACTAGTTGATAAATGAGACCTTGGAGCTGAATCAACTGATAAAATAGACCAAAGGCATACAAGTACAACTAAGAGAATTCATTTTGTTACAGTTTCAAATCCTAATCCTCGTGGTCAGATGCAATCACAACTTGGACATGCCCATGGTGGAGAGCCTAGTGCAACTGGCACTACCACTGGTGAAGAACTTAGTCCACATGTGCTACAACAACAGGTCCAACAAAAAATTACACACAAGAGGACACCAATACAAGATACCACACAAACACTTAGTGATCAAGGGATACAGAAGAGAGAAAGGATTATGACAGGTCTAAGTCCAACTACCAGTTCCACCACAAAGGAGTTATTTCCAGGCACTCCCCCAGTTAATATGGCTGCAACAGAAATTGCAAGTACTTATATTCCTTCACCATTCAAGCATTCCTTTATTCCTGCGTCCCTAGGTTTTGATTACATTCAAGAGTTTAAAAAGAAATTAAAATTGTATAAAAAATAAAAGAAGCAACTGATGGAGAGTGTGTCTGCTGTAACTTCAGATCTTGTAACAACCATGATATTACCCACATTTGACACAAATTCATAAATCATGGAGTACACAATTGTTGTTCCCACAGTTCAAAATAAACTAGAAAATTAGATGGATCGATTTGAATTTTAGGTGAGCAGTTTGCAATTTAATTTTTCTGGATTAAAAAATACTGATAAAATTAATATATCAAAGAAGAACAATGAATTGGTGTACACATCATTGCTAAAGCATGATAGAGAGAAAAAAAAGTTGCAGAATCAAATAGAAAAATTACAGGCAGACTTAGCAAATGAGAAAGCAAAGAGGAAAGCAACAGATAACAAGAGCAATGAATTAAAAAAAAGAATAAAAAAATCTGCCTCTACATCAACAAGCAAAGAGGATAAACAAATAGAGGTGGAATTGAATGGACTAAAGCAAAGGTTAGATGAGAGCAAAAATAAATATGATGAGGAAAAATCCACTTGAGAAAAATTAAGACAAAGCATTGGGAAAGCAAATGAACAGTGGGAACAAAAATTAGAGAAAGAGAGAGAAAAAAATGAAACATTGGCTGCATATCTTATGGAAGCAAAAAATGAAGTAAAATATTGTCAAAATAAGTTAACTAAATTTTGTAGACAAACAATGAGGCACATGAAACAAAAGATCTGGGAGGAAATAATGCAAAGGATTGATAATTTGTGTGAATTGTTTCAATTGATTGATGCCATGAGACTACATCATAATAAGCTGAGCAAATATTTAATGGACAACAAAAATGTGCAACTGCAGGCAGAAGAGAAATCTACAAATCAAGTTCTAGAAACAGTCTACAAAGCCAGTGACAATGAATTGATTTCAAAAGGTATTACTAATCAGATTGAAGCCTCAATAAAGGTTACATCTATCATTCAAAAGTGTTCAAAAATACGTGAAACAACAAAATTTATGATTGAGACTGCAACAAAGATTAAGGAGGATAAAAAGGTAAGGAACTTGACAAAGCTTGGTTTGCCACAGGCTTTTGACACAAATGAGTGATTCATTGGAAAGGATAATTTCAGAAAGAAGATGGAGGATGCAAGGAAGATTGTTTTGGACCAGTTTCCTCAAAACCTAGATGAGGCAAACTTTTTGGATTGCATCAAACCACTGATAATCTTGAATGTATCTTTGGCTGAAACATTCATGTCAGGATCCAAATTGAAATTCGATCATACATTGTTAACAAAAATTCAAGTCAGACAACATTAGCTAGAAGAAATGACAATTCCACCACCTAAACAGTGGAATTTGCTAAAAAAGCTGTTACAATGATTTGATATTGATAATATGAGTTTCCAAGTTCCAACTCAGCTCTGTACAGAGTTGTCTTTGAGCAAGATTTTACATTGCCTCTATGTATTCCTTCATTTGAAAATCAATAGAAAACTCAAATTAAGTGATGTGTTGATGTTCAATTATTTGTATTATTTATTTTATCAATTGAATAAAAACTCTAGTTTCAACTACTAGATACACATTTGACGATTGTTGATGTTCGTTGTTGTATATGCTACTATTGTTAATATGTTATTAAGCATTGCCATTGAGTTGAGAGATGAATCACTGTGGTGGCACCTGCTTAAGTTTAGGGTTTTAAGCCTATTCTTCATGTATTTTTCCCCATTTTCCCTTAAATACATGACGAGTTTGATGGCTTAAGTGTGAACTTGGATGACCGGTAACCAGCGGTAACAAGTCAACTTAAAATTATAACGCAAAAGGCTAAAAGGTTAGGTTTGGTGGTCCCCTTAGGGTTTAGGGTTTTAGATTTGAAAAATTATAAGTCTTTGCCCTTTGAAGAAATCCATTGAACCTAGGTCGCTAAGCTCATGCACTTTATTTCTGATTCTCTATTGACTACTTGTGGTAGGTTTCTAGTCTCTTAAGTTACGACTTTAAGCCTTTATACCCGTTAGGTGACCAGCCTCGTGTTCTAGGTTTTACCTTCTGTATATCCTAAGTTTCCCGTAAGTTATAAAGTTTAATAAAGTGAAAATCACAGCATCGCAGCGCATCATCAATGACATCACCACCCTGCTGCGCAACCGCGACATGGTGACACATGTCATAAGAATCTATGCTTACGTCCCATTACATTAGGAATCCTGAGCTTGCCAACCAGTGTTTATAAAAGTGGTTCGAGGGAAAGTCTTGATCTAACAGTTGTGCTTCGTCGCAAGGGTATCTTGCAGGAAGGAATCTTCGCCGCACGGTCACAAGATGGCAACACGTGGCCCAATTTTACGAAGGAGTTCAGAGGGGAATAAAAGAGGGACACGTGAGGGCTTTATTGTGCTTGCGCAAGGTAGGTAAAGTGGTGGCCCACTATTGGTTGCAATGCCGCGGGGTGGTGCCACGCATCCAGGCAAGGATAAGAGGTCATGCAGTCAGCAATGAATGTACATCCTATGTGGCTCGTCCTGATTGTTCGAAGACTTTTCAAACATGATGATTGAGATTTTCAAATCTCGTGGGTGAATGGTGGCCGTGGATCTTGTAGGAATGAATTCAAATCAACGGTGTAGGTTTAAACTTTTATGGTGAACATTGAAGGCGCCCTGTGGCACAAACGAAAGGTAATAGCCGACTCCTGAGGTTACCTCCATTAATGTAGTAGAAGCTATGTTGTGAAGCTTAAAAAGGAAGAAAAGTTAGGGCTTTGCACATTAGTTCTTCAAGCACATACAAATTTCAAGTGCATGGAGAATTCTCAAGCGGGTGAAGAGAAAAAATTTGGGACTCTGCAAGTTTCAAACTAGTAAGTTTATTCTGTCTTCTCGTGCCCAACATATTTTTAAGTTGATTCATTGATTAAGGAGGTAGATAATTGCCTATAAACGAAACCCTAGCTTGCTACGATAAGTCTGAAAAAATGAGTCAAGCTAGCCATCCCTCCACTTCTAAGCGCGGCTTAGATGAGGATCTTATGATCCAACTTCTAGGTTCTACTAGAAGGGCTTTGAATCTTCATGGTCTAGGTGGGCCCGATGATAAATTTCTTGATTATTGCTACAACTGTAGAGATGCTATTCTACCTGTTCCTGGTTGGATCCTGTTTGAACATTGGCATAGAAGAATGGATTATAAGGCCCCTGTTTGTCATGCTTGGCAATTTGATCTGGCCAAGCTTATTTGCTCCAATATTTTCCCTAACCTTGACCTAGTTAGGGCAATAGCAATGAGATATGATCCTGCTACAAGGACGGTCATAGTAGGAAATGGCACAAAAATGATTAAACTCACCAAAGGATACATTGCCTCTGTATTCAACTTGGACCCTGCGGCTAAGAAGCCAATTGACCTAGCTGCTTTGAAGAAGAAATATTAGACTGTCAAATGTGTTTATAGGGAGTACAACCTGGCCAAGCACATGCTGAAGGGTGTAGATGGAAAATTAGTGAACATTTTGCCCAGTGAACAGGAGCCTTTTCACTCTAGCATGTTCATGGATTACTTTGTCAGGACTTATCACAGTTTGTGCCAGGTATTGGACAGGGATGCCTTGGATAATATGCCCATTGCTCCAAGATGATGGCATATGAGCCAGATGATTATGCCACTTACATTGCTGACAAGATGCACAAACAGATGACATAAATTAAGAACAATCTGTCTAAGCCAGATGTCCATGTTGAATTCACATGGTACTCCATGCTATGTCACATGCTTCTGTTTGCTTTATCTAGGATGTGGCACCATAACTTACATGTCAAAATGATAGATGCTTAAGGAAATATGCTGCCAGTGTAGGTAAGGACTTGTATGTTGGATATGCATTGCACTACCGTAGATTATGTAATTTTTGAAGAGTATTTTGTGAGAAGGATACTTGGTTTCCTGGAGCCAGAGGGTGAGAGGCTACGCCCAAATGTACTGGATTTCCTAAGGCCTTTGGATAGGACCCCTCATTTAGGGATTGACCACAATTGGGTTGACTGGTTCTTTCATGAGCACACTACTTGTATTAGGGTCTATGGATGTCAGACCCCACCCCATATCTTGCCTAAACATGTGCCTAAAAGAGTGGCATTCTTAGAAATCATTAGACAATTGAATGATTCACACAAGAAGCACCTGAGGCATCATAAGAAGGGCTCATTCTTTCCCTCTTCCCTCAGATTTAGTGATTTTTTTATACTCAATCAGATCTATTCAGTAATGCAGTGTTTTGGGATGTATTTGGAGCATCCAAGGATTTTTGACCCTGAAGGCTTCATCAACAGGGTAAGGGTCAACAAAGAAAGGCCAAGGTATACTCATCGGGTTAAATTGAATGAGGATCCTGTCAGGAACTACTTTACAATGGATGAGGTCCATCACTTGAGAATCAAGTGAGAGAATGAGAAAAAATATAAATGCAGCATATCAGGGTGCCTTCTCAGAAGTGCAAGACCCCATTTCGAGAATTGAGAAGATGCTAGAAAATGCAGAGCAATTAATTTCTATTGCCCCTATAGGAGAAGAAAGACCAACATATCAACCTAGCAGCTCTAGCAAAGGATATGCAGCCAAGAGGGAGTCTAATGACCCTCCCCTGCCAAGAAAGCAAAAATTATTGATTTGGAAAGCCCTGAAGAACTTGAAGAGGTAGATTTAGAAGGGGAGGTAGGGGAACATGTACAAGAAGCTGCCCATTAGGTGAATTCATCTGATAGAGTAAGACCCTATTCATCCCTTGAAAACAGGGCAATCAGAACAATGAGAAGCCAAACTGTAGACATTGAAGATGTTAGAGTAACGGCTTGCAACAAATTTTTAGAGGATGATGAATTTATAAATACTCCTGAATTCAAGAGTTATGTATTAAAAGTAAGAAGTGAAGAGTTTCATAAAAGGATTGAAGATGCTAAGAGTGGAGCAGACCCTACTGTATATGAGGCCATAACACAAAGGGTCTTAAAAGAGGTCAATGAATCCATTAGTGCAATGACTCCAGAGGAGGGGATGACATTGGTTGCAAAGAGTAACATCTTGCTTCTTCCTCATTGGACCTTGTCAGATGCAATTGCATTTGACACAATTACTAGAGAAGATTCTGATATAACAGGTGAACAAATAGATAAGGCTCTCTTTGGTGCAACCTTCAATCCTAGGTTTGAAACATTGGCTATATGGGCTCTAGTCCCAAATAATAACAAGCCTAGGGTTGAAGTGGGGGAATTGGTAGGAGATGTGATAATAAAGAGGGTATCTGACACCCCTGCCCCCAAGCGACAAGCTTGAATGTCCAGACTGCACAATTTGCAGAAGCAGTCACCAACAAATTGTAGAAAGATCACAATGAGCTACAACTCAATTATGCCCAGGCAGTTGTAGAGATAAACAGGCTGAAGCAGCAATTGTCATTAGGGGCTAGCACTTCAGCTCCCCCACTAGTGATTGAACCAACAGAGTCCTTCCCAGTTGATACATAGCCTCTATTGATTGAAATCAGAGAGCTGAAGGAAGAGGTGAATAAATTAGAGGAGAAAAAGAGTACAGTAAAGGACATGGTCACAAATTTGATACATAACAGGGTGACCAAACTCTTGGCAAGGGTAGATGAGACCTTGAGGTCTTATTCACAACTGAGGATTGCCTATGAAAAGCATGAATCAGATAAGGAGAGGCTTTCAGTTGTGAAAACAAGATGGTTGCCAAGAAATAGAGAAGTCAGGGATCTCCTTAGGTGCTCAAGGTTTGATGCATAGGCATCTCCTGAGCTAAAAATGGTAGCAGATATGTTGAAGCATTGTGAGGATGTTGCTAACTTTCAATTAAGATTGGATAAAGTTTTGGTAGATAAGAAGCAGGCTATAGAAAAAATGAATACAAAGTGGTTTCCAAATATTTTGGAAGGTGATGGGAAAACTAAAGACTTAGACAAGTAGAAAATAGAAATAAAAGAAAATGCCTACCAGCTAATTCCTACTTGTTGTACTAATGGCAATCCACCTATGAAGATGTTGAGTTTAGCACTTGACAAGCTGCATATAGTTGAGATAAATTTTGAAATATTTTGTAAGGAAGTAAAGATTTTGTTGGATGCCCGGTACATCAATCATAACGGTAGAATTGCAGAGATAATCTCATTCTAGTGGCCATATGAAAAGACATACAACGAATGGACATAAAAGTATGGGCCTGCATGATTGAAAGGAAAGGCCAACCACCACCTCCCCTGCATTAATGAGGCAAATCTCCTTCAAGCGGCTGCACATCCTTCAAGTCTATTGACCTTTTCTCTTCTTCTCTCTATTGTAGTAAATGTTCTCAATGCCAAAGAGGGTAGTGCATTGTATCAAACATTCTCTGAAGTGACATTGTAATTAATGTTGTGTACACATTCTTAGTCTATAAAAGAACTGTGTTACTCATTTTTTGTTGTTGTTGAAGATTTTGGAAACTCTTGGAGAGTAAATAAAATACACATTCTGCTGGGTTGTCTCATCTCTTGTCTTGTAAGTCAATGAGTTATGTGTTGAATGTATTTTTGGATTAAGTTTTATTAGTTTCATGTTGATTACAAATGAGAAATGCTTCTTGCATGTATTCTGTTAACTGTCTCCATGGTTGTATGTGTTCTTCTTTTGAATCTAATGATTAAGGGTTATCTGAGATTTTAGAATATAGGTTTTCTATATTGCATGCTTAATCTCTTACTTCTATTCAAGGGATAGATTAAATGTTCTAGGTTAAGTATGGGGAAGAATGTATTGTAGCAGGGATATATGTAAGTAGAGTTAATAGGATACTCTGTTTTGGGAGGTATGTGTAAGGCAGATACTGATTACCCCCTTGAAATCCAATTGTTACTTTACTTTATGCAAGTCATTCACACATATATGTCAATGTGACTCCATGCCCTGAGATAAGCACCGGTCAGATCTGGTATTGAGTTTATCATTTAAAACCCAAGTCTTGCAACCAAGCATAAAACAAAAATTGAACAACATTTATAAACATTTAGGATTTTAGGTGTAGTTTAGGTTCAAAATCCTTTGGTGCACAACTGGAGTAGGGTCCAAAGCTAGCCCCTTTGCATTTATCTTATAGTTTTTGCCTTCATAAAAAAGGATTCATATGCTTTGTGTCAGTATCTAATTACAGTCAAGGATTTATCTCATAGGTATTGAATATGGAATACCCCCCTAGGTTTTGCAGAGCCTGAAGAAGGAGAGGAGACATTTAGAGTTTGTCTCCTGTACTGTTGGCCTCTGACCTAAGAACCCTGTTGATAAGAGATGGCTACCTTGTAGGGGAACTTAGGAACTATCAGTTGGAAAAAACCCAACAAGGTTTATGTATGAAATGAAGACAAACCCTAAACCAGCGGATCGAATGGTCTGTTGTAGGAGTATATTTCATTTTCTGACTCATTTGCGGATAAGGCACTGATCAAAATAATTCATAAACTATGAAAAATGACGTAGAATCACATATCAAATCAAAAACCAAAATTCTACTTTACTGCAAATTTTTTTTTTTTATGTTTTATGCACAAATCAACTTTAGCAAGGAAATATTAAGCATTGAGTTGAATGATGAATCACTGAGTACATGTAAAACTTATCAGTATGACAATTAAAATATGAAATAATTAATAATATGTTAATGTATTCAATTTGATTCACAATTTCAAGGAATACAATATAAAATATCATCAACTATAGTTTTGGAATATGATTCATGAAATACAGTATAAATACCTAAACACTGCTAATTCACTTCCATTTCCCAAATCGAGTTAGGGTCCTCAAACTAGTGTTCAAATAAAGAAAAAGAGTCGTCTTGATTCTGAGTCTGGTCTTCATTTTCTTCGTCTTGATTCTGAGTCTAAAGTCAAATTCATCAGGCATTGTGTCATTGTCATTTATCCCACCACCACTAGCATTTGAACTTGAAGTGTTGCACAACCCTCTTCTTTCACATATGGAGTTCCAGATTGTAAGTGCCCTTTCATAAGGAAAAGTTTTGACATTATACGCACTTCGTAACACCCTCAAGCAATTTTCCAAATTCTTGTCTAGTTTGTTTCTTATCTTTGATTTCAAAAACCCCAATGCACTGAAAACTCTCTCATCTTCCACCAAACCCAATATCATTGTTTGACATAAATCAACAAGTTTGAAATATTCTGATATCGAATCACACAATATTTCACTCTGACCCAAGTTTTTCCAAGCCTTTGTTATTGATCCTGCTTCGAAGGGATTCTCCATGGCATTAAACTGGTCTATCATACTTCTTGCAAACTGACTACATTGTCCTCTAAGCTTATTTCCATCTATAATTCCTTCTATTGTTTGTCCATTGCATTCTGCACTTTTTGAAAAGTATGCGGTCAAGGTAGTTACTTTTTGATGAAAAAACCTTGGGCTATCTCAGTGGCCTTGAACCCAAAATTGAGGATACACAATAGACATGGCATCAAGTATTTCTTCTCGAGGGAATTGATTATAAATCTCTATTGAAAGATTGCTTGCAATTTCCTTCAAATTATTACTAACAGATTCAATAATGCCATCAAAATCTTCCTTTCTAATAGGTACTTCTCTGATAGAGTGCCTGACTGTCTTACAATGGTGCATTGGTATCTCAAATCCACGTACAAAGGCACATAACTCCCTACTTGCATTAAACTATAAATAATTTTCAGGATGATTCAAATCTGTAATTATCTGCCACCTAAAAAAAATTGGACTTTGAGAAGTTAGATCTAGATATAGATTATCGAGGGCCATGTATGTCATTCTACGTAGTTTGGTATACTCATAGATATACATAGTTCTGTCTTGGGCTTTCTTCACAAGATTGTTCATTTCATCCAGCATGGGGAGAAAACTAGCTAAAGTTAAGAGTGTCTCTATATCGCTTAACCTATGTAAGAGGTCAGGAGATTTGTCTATTGTGTTGCGATGCTCGTACATTATTCCAATCAAGGATGGATATTCTGAAAGAACTCGTTGCGCTGGTCCATGCAAGGAGATCCATCTGGTTTAGAAGCTTGTTTCCTGTTGTTATTCCCTCAGCAAAATTTTGAAATTCTGTAAAACGTTTAGAACTTCTGCAGAAGTATGTGTGGAGCTCGTGGACTAGATTTTCAACTTTTGATATTGTAGGAAACTTGCTTACAATTTTAAATGCTAAATTCATTATGTGGGCCATGCATTGAATGTCAAGCATGTATGGTGCACAAGTAGTTTGTAATTTTGTGCAAAGACCAATCCTATGACTTTGCATTACTGCAGCTCCATTAGCTCCTACACACACCAACTTTTTGGCAATTGTGAAGTCATCCATACTTGCAATTTCATTCAAAGACTTTTTAACTAGTTCAAACATATTTTGCGATGTTGAATTGTCCTTCATTTTATGAACACAAAGTAGATGAGCTCGGCGGACATGTTCTTTTATAGTATACACATGCATACAGACCCAAGAAATATTATCTACCGCAGTAACTTCATCTAAAGATAATGCAATGAAGTTTGACTCTTTTACATTCTCCTTTAAATCTTGCTTTTCCACTGCAGTGAGACAGTTTGCCCATTCCTATCCAACGTTTATTGACCAATGTGTGCTAGGATAGTGAGGAGCACTCAAAAAGATAATAAATTACTATACTCTGGGTAGTCTGTCATAGGACACCTTCTAGACAAAATATGAAAAACAACACTTATCTGAATAGTTTTTGCCAGTTGTGCTCCTTCCATTGCTTTTTCAAATTGAGCCTTGATTGTACCTCCACTTGCAACAAGCTTCGTCATTCTTTTTTTATGCTCATCATATTCCATGGCACACTTCATATGAAGACATTCTTCCTTTGATTTCCATCTTACTACTGATGTTTCCTTTCTGTCTATGATTTGTTTTTCATAAACTTTACCTATATGCTTTTCTATAGTGTCAAGCTTTAGCTACAATTTCTTGTCTCTTACATTTCCAACTACAAATCATACACTTGTATTCTGTTGGTTGTTCATCTTTGTTTGCTTTCGCTGCTGGTTCAATGAATGGGTACTTTGACACCCAATCAAGCTGAAAATTCCTTGACATTTCCCACTCGCACCCCAGTTTTGAATCTTTTGATTTGCCTTTTCTTTTCTTCTTGCCAACATCATCTACAACGCCAACATTTTATTTTTCATCCAAGTCAATTATCTCAATCTGGCTAACTGGGGTATCCCTTGGAACATCTTCTATGGTATTGCCATCCTTATTCTGGCTAACCAGGGTTTCCCTTGGAACATCTTCTACGATATTGCCATCCTCGTTCTGGCTAACCAGGGTATCCCTTGGAACATCTTCTGCAGATATGCCATCCTCATTCTAGCTAACCAGGGTATCCCTTGGAACATCTTCTGCGGTATTGCCATCCTCATTCTGGCTAACCAGGGTATCCCTTGGAACATCTTCTGCGGTATTGCCATCCTCATTTGACTCAATGGCAATCCCACCTTTTGGTGGTGGTGAGGTATTGCGAATGGCTTCTTCATTAATATTTGGTGCAAGAGTTGATGATGTGTCTCCATCTTGATTTGATGGATCACAAACATTGCCAGTTCAAAGTAATCTTGACTGTATACTAACTCCACGTTTTCAACGTTTTGATGGCCTCCCAGTCCCTTCACCACCTTGATGAGTCTTACCCTTGTTGCACTGGCGGCTCGACATCTTAATCTATCACTTCCAATAAAAGCTGGAAAAAAAATGTCTTCTTGTTTAAGGACATACTCATAGAATATAGTTCCCATTCCCTACTAAATATCTTCTTTAAGATTGAATCAAGAATGGACAAGAGATAAAGAAATCTTATAACACTAATACTATGAAGAAATGATTACTCACCTTTAAGTTTAGGTTTTCACTGACTTGCTATTCGATAATGCAGGAATGCCCGTGTTGTAAGTTTGTAACTTTGCCTACGATCAACTTCAAGGTTCCAACTCCAACTTCCAAAATCCGAATCGAGAGCTCACAAGTTCAAAATTGAACAAAATGTGTAATAATAAATCAGAGTTTCGATTGTATTTATATCAATCCATATTTGGCGAATTCCGCGGGAATTCTATATGGTATATTAAATTTTTTGGCAAATCTCGCGTGATTATATAAGGAATACATTTAAGTGTCGGTGAATCAAACCTTGACGGACTACATACATTATAATTTCCAAGGTGAATATGGCCCTACGATTAGCATAGAGGTGTCATGAAAATTGGCAAAATGGCCCCTCATAATCAACTACTTGTAAATTTTAATTCGTGAAATGGGTCCTCATGCACAGTGACCATTAAATGGGGTTGGCAAAATGGGTCCTCACGCACAACGACCATTTAATGGAGTTGGCAAAACGTGTCCTGATACACAATGTTGTTTTAATAGTATTGGCGAATATATAGGTGATTTAGTACTTGCTTCCAGATTCCAGACGAAAATATTAGTCGGCCCATTTGAAAAGTGTAGTTTGTTATGGAAAAAATCTTACTTCATTGATTCTCATAAAATAAATTGATGGCAAATGGATATGGATTTGACCGATAATATGTAAAATCTAGGCGATTTGACCACCCTATTGGATACGATTTATTCACCAATTCTGACTTGGTCGATCTGTGATATTCGCCAATTGGCGAATATTTGCCACTAAAAAAATCTCTGGAATGTTTGTTGGTTTGGAAAAATAATAATGTACATGTCACTATATGATGTGATTGTATTTGATTGATGTCATAATTAATGTAGTCAAGATGATAAATGCTTGTGGACAAATGTGAATGGATAAATGCTTATGTATGATAAATATGAATGGAGATGTTATTTTTGTGTTTGATCATGGTATAATTGTATTGGAAGAAGGTGATGAAAAGAATAGATATAAAATTATGATGTATTAGATGAATGAATGATCAAAAAATTAACCAATCAACTAATTAACCATATAAATCATTTGCACATGTCAAACGATGATTAATCAAGATAAAATGGACAAAATTGCATAATGGATAATGGATAGGCTAATGATTGGTGTGTTCTTAAATGCAAGTCTTATGCTGAAATGTAGTGAGCATTTATTTTGATATAGCATGAGATATTATGCACCAGGGTACAAAGACCAAGGTGAAGATGTATCTCCTACATAGGACTGACTTGCAAAAAACATACAAAAGGATGCCTCAACACATCACAAGGTATTGGATGAGCTTGGTGGGTATTGCAATGAGACACCAGCAGGTAGAAGGATGCACTAGCACATCTCAAGGTGTTTGATGACCTTGGTGGGTACGATATTAGGAATACCAAGCAAACATCACACATAAAATGATAAGACCATGCTTTGGTATATGCGATTCAAGGCGCACCATGATATGGATGATCATGGTGATGTTGAGGAGGTATGTTGTGAGACATAATAAAAGATAAACAACTATCAAAAAGCAATAGTCAACTGACATATAATAATCTCACCTTTTGTCAAAGTGTCAATGATAATAGGATGGGTTTAATGATGCCTGATGTGGGGAATGATATATCATGTGAAGGCAGAGGATGGAGAGGTAGGTATTGTCACAATGGGAAAATGATGGGATGGGTAGATGTTATAAAATTTGCAAGTGGACCTTTGTTTGGATGTTTGTAAGTGGGAGGTCTTGTTTGTAAATCCCATGGATATACAATCATAGGGCTTGCAAGTGCATACAACTCAGTATTGGGAAGGGAACACATACAAGCCATGGAATAATCAACATGGAGGATAATAGGAGCTCGGTCTTAAGTAAGGGATGATCCACTACCCCCAATGTAGGGTAGGGTGAATGGAAAAGGATTTATGGTGGTATGTATCTAAAATTGGGAATTGGGGAGCATAGATGTTTATTAGGTGAGGGTGGATGAGGAAGGTATGGTGGCATGCTATACAAATCTCTTTTAGAAGAGGGAGTGGAAGCATGGGTTAGGTTATAGGGATGAGATAGGCGACTGATGAAAATTGTCCTGTAAGATAATTATGAGGTGGGTAGGGGGGACATAAGGGAGTGAATAGATGTGTGAAGGATGGTGTGATGAAGGGAGGGTGTAGATGAATCATAAGGGAATGGATTAAAATAGGAGACATGGATGGGTGTAAGGGGTGTGTGGGTGTCATTGGCTATACTAGGGTATTTTTAGTTAGAAAAGCACATACGTCCTATGTTGAGATTGGAAATCACCATCCACTACCAAGAAGAGCTGGAATCGTAAGTGTGAAATCCTTCATAGTAGGGGGGATAAAATTTCTCATATTGAATGAAAAAACACAACGGGGGAATTGGGGGCTTTTGTCAGGTGGGTTGGGATGGGCATTGAGAAAGAGTGTGTTTATAAAATGACAAGTCTGGGGGTAGAGTGGGGGGATAGTGATTGGAGATGGTATGTGTATGGGGGTGGGTGAGACTGGTGGAGGAGGTGGAAAGATGTAAGTAGTAGAGAACCTTAAGGATTAAAAAATCTAGCTATATGCATGGAATCCACAAACATGATTTCACCATGGTAGCTATCCAAGGCACCACAAGAAGTAATTTTCACCATAGGACGAATTATTTTTCTTTTTCTTTTTTTGACAATTTTTTTACTTGTATGGATTTTTTGTTTAGGATATTCCACAGGTTTGGCATGGAATAGCTTGAGATAGATGATACTAAGGGGTTCATCAAGATCATAACATTCTAGAGTAGCTATCTAATAAGTGCCAAAACCATACTTCGTGATTAGGACATAAGGACCCAGTCAATTGGGCTCAAACTTACCTTTATTTTCATGGTCCTAAAGATTCCTCTAATTTTCTTTTAGTACAAGGCCATCAATCTCAATTTATTGAGCCTTGATTTTCTTGTTGTAACTTCTTTAGAGACAATTCTAATAAGCTCGTAGGTGATTCAAGGCATTGAGGCACCACGTGTTAGGTAATTTTAGTTCATGGAGGCATGTAACCCGATACTCCTCATCGTCAATGAGGTCATGCACTGAGATGTGCAAGGATGGGAGTTTGATCTCTATAGAAAAGATAAATTCAACACCAAAGACTAGGGAATATGGAGTGGCATTGGTAGGTGTACGGATGCTAGTGCAGTAAGCCCAAAGGGTAGGGTTGAGATGGAAGTGCCAATCATGGCTAGCGTCGTTGACAATTTTCTTTAGGATTTTGAGTAGGGTTTTATTTGTTGCCTCTGCTTGACCATTGCTTTGGGGATAATACAGAGTAGACTAGTTGTGTTGGATGTGGAAACATTCACAAAGAGCATAGACTTCACAATTTTGAATGATTTTCCATTGTTTTTGATAATGGTAGATAGGATGCCATAGCGTCAAATGATGTGGTAGAGGATGAATTTAGATATTTGGGTGCTAGTAGTGAAAGTTTGGAAGATGGCTTCAACCCACTTCGTGAAATACTCAATGGCAGTGATGATGAATTTATGACCACTGGAGGAAGAGGGATGAATCTTGTTAACAAGATCTAGGCCCCATTAAGAGAAGGGCCAAGGAGTTGTGATGGGTTGCAATTCCTGTGAAGGTGCATGATTGAGGTCTTTGTGTTGTTGATAAGCTAGCCACTGTTTGACATGCTAAAAGGCATCATGCTATATAGGAGACCAATAGTAACCTATTTTGAGAATCTTCTTAGCTAGGACCATGCCACCAGTATGGGCACCACAAATACCTTCGCGTACTTCTCTAAGCGCAAGATTAGCCTCTTCCATGTTTAGGCATCATAGACTCTTTGGTAGAGTGTGTCATCAAGGATGGTGAAGTGAGAGGTGCATTGGATGAAGTATTTTTGTTGATTTTGGGTGAGGTTAGGTGGGAGGGCTTGATCATAGAGGTAAGGTAAATAGTGTGGTACCATGGGGATTTGGGACCAATAATATCACAAATGAGCTTAGATTCTAGGATGTCATACACAGGTATGAGAAGTTGCTTGACCATAAACTCACAACATTAACTATCATGTGGCATGTCCAACAAGGACCAACTAATAGCAATGGCATTTGCTACTTTATTGTTGAGGCAGGGAACCTGTTGAAATTGGATTTGTGTGAAATATTGCTTGAAACTCTCGACCATCTATTTGTAGGGAATGACATTGTCATCCTTTGTTTGATATTCATCATTAACCTATTTTATTACAAGCTACAAATCTCCATGTTAGAATTTGTTAAGATCAACAAACCTACCCAAAGCCAAATGCCTACAAGCTAATTAGAGATCTAGATAAATAGAATAATTGTTATTCTATATTTAATAGCATGAGATAAAGTTACAATGAGAAACATACATATATAGGTCTCTTGGATGCATGAATCGAGGAGATGACATGCCCAAGAGCTGTGATTTAACTCTCAATCAAGAGGTGAGTTAACTCAACCTAATTGAGAAGTCAAGAGTTGAATTGCCAATCAGTGGACCAGTTCACTCAACTTGACTAAGACAAAGGTGGCTTTGATTGAATAGAGGTGGCACCTAACTACCATCAAACAAGAGTTTATTAGGTAGTGGTGGCACTTATGTACCTCAAGTCAAGGTGTGCATGTGTAATTTTAGCTACTTAGGTGAGAATAAATAAATATTCATATTATCCTAAGTAAACTTATTAAATAGGTGCAATATCATACTTAGGATATATAATATATCCAAGGTGATTAAAATATTACACCAACACCCCCCATAAGTGCAACTTAGGAGAATGAGAAATGGGTCCCAACTAATAGGCCATGTCAGGTACCCATGTATAAATGAATCTCTCACAAGTGGAGAAAAGGAGAAAACCTATAGGAAAAAACTCCTCTCCAAAAGACAGAAAACAAAATATGCTCTCTAAGGTATGAGAAGGAAACAAGACATGTGAGAAAAAAGTCCCCCCATAAGAGAGAAGAAGAATAGACCATGTAGCCCCCCCAAATGTGTAATCTCCTACACTAATGGTGGATGCTCAACAATGAATGTTGAAGATGATCCAAAATTGTCAAACAAATTTTCTCCCCTTAGGAAGAAACAAGGCCAAAGATGTATGCATGATGTATTCCCATTTGTGAAAGGAATATGAGGGAATAAAACACAAGATGTATGATGTCTCTAGAAGTTTCTCAAGCATCACCATGTTAGTGTTGAGAGGTGTCGCAATCAAATTAGGAGTCCCAAGCCTAACTGAAGAATGTGACAATCCAAAACCTAGTGGAAATGGAAGTAGAACATGATTAAAAGACAACTATGTGATAATAGTAGTGATGGAACTATCATCAAAGAAGATATGAATGTCCTCATTAGCATCCTCCAAATTTGCAAGATGGGAATAATAAAATAAACCTACAATATCTGCCAAGTACTCATCCTAAGTAGCTATATCTAGAAGACGATGGTCCTGTTGCTTTAAATCATTGGAAGCTATGGATGAAACAACACTAGATGTAGATGGAGCAACAGGTGATGGAGATGAGATATCAATGCATGCCATCTAACTACACTACTCATCCCTAAATGATGTGTCCACACAAGATGCATGAGTGTGAACATATGATGTATTTGGCAATGCTGGAATACAAGATTCCTCGGCCTCAAGATGTTGACTCATAGATAAAGAAGATGATCCCTCTAATTCTTGATTAGGAGTCATAGAAGCCAAAGTCTTAATGGAAGTTCCTGTAGGAGGAGAAGGAGCACTAGGAGAAGCGTCAATATCATCTTAGAGTCAATATTTTCCCATTAATTTAGTACCGCAACTATTTTATGATCATATAGTCAAAAAACATTAAGTGGAACAAGACAATCTGCAATAGAATCCTCTCAGAATGGAGATTCATTTAAGTCTCATACATCTCCCAAAGTGTGATTTAAAGGTCATGAGGGCACTCAATATCAATGATGACCATCTGGGTGTCAATATCAACACTACAACCAATTACTCCTCTGTTTTGTTCAATCTTAAAATCCTACACAAGTTTATGCTAATAGGATGTAGGTTTAGGAACAAGTCCATAGAGATAGGACAAAAGATGAAACCACCTTAAATGTGTCAAGATTCCATTTTGCTAGGACTTGTAGTTTTGTCTCTCTAATCTGATTACAACATGATGCCTTTTGATACCCATTATAAACTCCTTACTTTTAGTCACACAATAGACCAATCAAGAGACTCAATGCAATAATTGAGCACAAGATTACCCCCCCAAATCCACTCAATTAATGATCCCTTATAAAATGATGATGATGGCACTTTATAATTAGTGCGACTATAGTTTCCACTTGCCAAATCAACAAAATGGTCTTGATCTTAGCATATTACAAATGCCAAAATAGGCCATAGAGTTGAAACTACAATATATAGAATGAAATTTATCAAACTTTACCAATGAAAAATTATGCCTATATGACTGAGAACAAGGCCTTTAAAGTTAAGCATAAAAAATCAAAACTACATTGGAGAAGGGCCAAAAGCTAGATGGAAAAGTGATGACATCATGTTGACGTCAGCAAAAGAATATTCTAAAATTCTTCCAGAATATTCTCTGACACTAGAATATTCCAAAACCACCCTTGAAATTTTCTAAAACCGCCTCTGGAGGTTAAAACTACCCTTTTCAAAATAAAAACCACCTATTTTGGGTAGGAAACCACTTGTGGGTAGATGGTGGTTTCACCAACAGTTAACTAGCCACTAGTGGTTAGCAATTCACTAGCATTTAATGTGACCAGTAGAGGTTAACCGCTGACAGTTAACTAACTTTGTGCAAACAAATTCTCAGATTCCATGGCACTTCTACCTCCCCATAAATTTTTTTTTACCCAAAATTGCTCTTATGTGCAAATTAGAAGAAAATTGTATGGAAATAGGGGTTTGGGGACTTTTGAATGCAATATAGTTTGTTTTCCTTGAAAATACCTTTAATAAAAGTTGTTCACTAGATACATGTTCAAACCCCCGTTTGCAAATATGGCCTCCAATGTTTGATTTGAACACTTCAAAAGGAAAAATTGACTTTCACAGATGTTGTGAACTCAATGGTGAGATCATATTACTTCAAATATCACCTAGAGCTACTAGCAAAGCAAAATAAAAAATAAAACCTCCCAGAATCTAGTATTTCTATCAAGTTTTTCTAATTCTCTAGATCATCATTCGATGCAAGAGAAGAGCATACTCAAATTTTAAGAGCAATCATGATCTCAAATCATAGAAATAGACTAACTTTAGGACATCATGGCTCTGATACCATGTTATAATTGTTATTATCAACAAACCTACCCAAGACCAATTGCCTACAAGCTAATCACAAATCCAGATGAACAAATAATTACTATTCTATATTCAATATTATGAGACAAAGTTACAATGAACAACATACATATATATAGGTCTGATAGATGCATGACTCAAGGAGATGACATGCCCAAGAGGTATAAGTTAACTCTCAATCAGTTTCAATCAATAGGTGAGTTAACTCTGAAAGGAAGCTAGGTGTGCGAAAATCGCTTCCTACACTAATCTAATGAGGGGAGGAGAGTGCAAATTCAATTTTATCTTTACAATTACAGATTATGTTAACCCACTAATAGAGATATTGCAGCAAACACATACACAGAAATGAGACAGAAGAGAGAGACACAAGATATACGTGGGGAAAACCCTTATCGGGTGAAAAACCCCACACTCCAAAACCTGCACAATGTATTATCAAAACTGAAATGGTTTACAATACACTTGCAATGCAAGCTCTCAGGAGTCTTCAACACTTGTATCTGGAGACAAACCGGTAGCATAACAATACTTGTCAATCACATAATACATCTCCTCCTCAAAGCACCTGTTTATATAACAAATACAAGGCAAAAATGGCTCCACATTGAGATGGGCGTCCAACATGGCCTCATGGCCCAAAACCCACGCCTATGGACACTTGTCCAACACTATAGGATGTTCCTGACACTTGTCAAGTCACCCCATTCCAAGGAGGTCACCTATTTCCAAAATGGGCTATGATAGATGCTCTTATGACTCTTACAACCTTCATAGAATTTGTCATAGCTGTCATAACTTACAACTGTAAGAGAATCTATCATACACAGGCTATAAATAGCATATTCTCTTACAACATGTCATAGTCCACCTTGGGGTACCCAAAGATGCCTTTTTCAAAGATGCTTCTCGACACATGTCCATACCTGTCATAGGATCTTCTATTTCTGACTCTTACATGTCATAACTTCGTCATAGGAATCTGTCATGACCCTTTCGGTCAATATTCCCTTACACACATTCCAAGATGCCGACACATGGCAAAATATTCCTACCACTAAGTGGAATGCCTATCTCCTCATGTGAGGACAAATTTACATGTGGTCATATGCCATGTAGGATGACACATCACCGTGCCAACTCCCACAAGATGACAACATAGGATTTGCATCCTAATTATACAATAGGCAATAAATAAATAAATACAATAAAATAACACAAGGAATTACCAAGGTTGAAACACCTTAATTCCCAACAAAATCAACCTAATTGAGAAGTCAAGAGTTGAACTACCAATCAATGGATAAGTTCACTCAACTTGACTAAGATAGAGGAGGCCTTAATTGAATAGAGGTTGCTCCTAACTACCATCAATTAAGAGTTGATGAGGTAGTGGTGACAATTGTGTACTTCAAGTCAAGGTGTACACATGTCTTTATTAGCTACTTAGGTGAGAATAATTAAATATTCATATTATCCTAAGTAAACTCATTAAATAGCTGCAATATCACATTAGTATATATAATATTTCCAAGGTGAATAAAATATTACACCAACACTCCATATACATGTAGCTGCTAGATGTTCCATTGTATAGTTGTTTTAAAACCTGTGATTAAGGCCTCACATTTTTCCATGTTGTTTGTGCATGAAAAACCCAATCAAAAAGCCTTTGGTATGAAGTCCCCCTGTGGAGTGATGAAGAGGATGCCAAAATCTAATCCATGATTTGTGTAGGAGCCATCAAAGTATAGTTTCTAGGATGTTTGTTCTGTGACTATGAAAATGGATTCATCTAGGAAATCAATGACTAGTGAATGGTGATCTGTCAAATGTGCTTCTACTAACTGATCCATGACTACCTACCCTTTTATTGCCTTTCTGTCCACATACTCTATATCAAATTCATTGAGAAACATAACCCACTTAGCCATTCGTCCTATAAGGGAGGCCCTGGATAGTAAGTATTTAAGTGGATCAATTTTAGAGATGTGCTTTGTATGGTGTCTAAGCATGTAGTGTCGCAACTTTTGGGAGTTGAAAATAATGGCCAAACATGATCATTACATTGGCATGTAATTGAGGTTATAACTAACCATTGTGGCCTATTTCATCATGTTGTGCCAATAGTGCCCCTAGTGTGACAGATGTAGCTGAAATATAGAGCAAGAGGGGCTTGACAGGAATAGGAGCAATGAGCACTGGTGGTGACACTAAATATTCTTTGATTTTATCAAAAGCATTTCGGAAGGATTCGTCTCATTAAAATTTGAAATCTTTTCAGAGCAGGGGGCAAAATGGTTGGTATTTATTTGCTAGTTGAGCAATGAATCTTCTAATGGCCCAGAGCTTACCTTGAAAGCTACGAACTTGTTTCAAATTCTTGGGTGGAGGCATTTATGTAATAGTTATGATCTTGGTGGGGTCTACTTTAATGCCTCGGTAGGAGACAATGAAACCCAATAGTTTTCCAAATGTGACATTGAAGATGCACTTTTTAGGATTAAGGCACACCTTGTATTCCCTCAAGTGGTCAAAGATTTGATCAAGGATGTGTGGGTGCCCTTCTCTTGTTTTGGATTTGTCGAGGGGGTCATCTACATAGTCTATCATGATGTCATGAAGCATATTATGGAAGATAATGGTCATGGCCCTCTAATAGGTCACCCATGTGTTCTTCAACCCGAATGACATTACTTGATAGAAAAAACTACCCCAAGGAGTAGTGAATGTTGTTTTATTTTGGTCTTTAGAGGTAATCTGTATCTGATTGTACTAAGAAAACCCATCCACGAGTGAGAGCATTTCGTGACCTACTATGAGATCAATGATGATGTTGATATTTTGGAGTAGAAAGTCATCACAAGTTTCCTTAGTCTAATCTAGAGGTAGTTTATAGTAATGAATTGAAGATGCTAGCTTGCTTAGTTTGCTCATTTTATGGTTCATTATTATAGGTCTACATTTTGGCATTCTCGGTGGGACCCACATCCCTAGTTTCTAACATTTTCTTAGTGTTTCATGTTTGTTTTAGGTGCAGGTCATGTTTGAGCACTAGTGGGTTTGTTTGAGTGACTTTGTTGAGAACATGCACTTGCATCTCTGAAGCACATTCATGACTCCTAATTCCATTTTTTGCTCATTTCACTCACTTGGAATCCTAATATTTTGTTGTTTTGTAGGGGTTTATCACATATTTGCATCTTATTTTCCTCTAATCCCCCTTTGTGCAACATTAATCAACTGTTTGTAGGTTCTTGAAGAAGCCTGTTGGCCCTAACCGCAAACATGTACGTCCATCATAAACAAGCACCTGCATGTCATGTAGGCACGTGTCTACTTTCAACTATGTTAACTTGTTGTTTTGGTGATTTTGATATTTCTCACTCTTGATTTTTTATCAGAAGTCCCTCTAATAGGCCGTTATGTTAACCATATGACCTTTTAACCTATTGTTCATAGATTTTCATATCTTTTTTTGTACATTATTATCATTTTTGGCACCTTTTGCATAGACTAGCATTTGCATTTTACATAAGCACAATCATTCATATTCAAGCACCTTCGTATTTGATGCTTTTTTGTTATTTTTAACACTTTTTGAATATATTAGCTCTTGATTTTTTGTTAGATATTAATTTTGCAATGGGACATGCTATCCATTTTGTATTTTTATCTCCATTGTCTATGCAGAAAACTAATCTTTTCATCTAACACACTTTTCTATGCAAGTTTCATAGTCAAGCACCTATGTGGGTAAGGTAAACTATAGAAACTATTTCACACATAAGCACGCTTATTTCTACTTAAGCATATGTAGTTATTTTTGAGTGCATTCATAGATGAGCACCTATATCTGTGTTTGATTGACTGTGGCTTTGTTTGAGTGCGGTCGTCTCTACTTTGAAAATAAACATTTTTATTGAAGTTTGTATCAATCTAATGAAGTTTTAATTGTTTCTTGGATCTATTTTTATCATTAACAATCTATTTTACAACTTTCTACATGTCCAAGACCATCTTTTGAGACTACTAACACTTGTTTTTGTAGCACCACTTGCCAAAGGCTTTGTTTGTTTCACTAAATTAGCAACATTTGATTTCTAAAGGGAATAAACTTTGTGTGCTGTGTTTGGGAGAAAATATAGGTGTATGCTTTGTCCTTGCACCTTTGGACATGATATTGGAGATCAAAAACCTATATTTAATCCATTTTTTATGTTCAAACCCAAGAGGTCTAGTGTGTGTTTTCTCTCCCTTCACGTTGCAAGGCAATCTTAGGGATCAAAAACACCTAGATTTATTTCCCTTTAAAGGCCTACCTAAGAATTTCATCACCTTAGGGGACAACCCAAACCACACATTCCAACGGGGTATACCAAAGGGGGTGAGAATTGAAAGACTCACCTCTATAGGATCCATCATCGTGTCTAGCTCAACTTCTATGTCTCTTTTCGTAAGGAGTCAAGGTGTCCTGGAATTGGGTTTTCCCATGAACACATGCTTATAGATGAGATCCTTGTTCATAGACTTTGGATGCTCATACCTTGAGTATATTGGGGACACCTTTAAAATCCTTATTTATCCTAGTTTAAGACCTTTTAGTTGTATATGCTTGTAATGCACTAGATATCGGTTAGGCATAGAAAGTTACTCATCGTATGCAAGTGCATATGCCCTCTAGAAATGGACATCCATGCCATGTATGCTCTCCACTCGTGCCATTGAGTAATCTTGGGTGATTAAAAACAATTAGTTTTCTCATCATGGGACTTGCATGTTACACCTTAAAAAATGCAGCAAGGTGGGCTTACAAGAAGATACACACCCACTTGAATAATTATAGGCTTGTGAAAGTGATTGGCATGTCTTTTAATTGAAACCCCTACTTGTCTTACAACCCAATAATCCAAAAACTCAAATCCTTTGCAAATGCATGTATGTTGTTTGAATGTGTGAACATTAAAGTACCTTTTACCAAAGGTTAAACTTTCAAACCCCATTAAATCCAAAACTTCATCAATTTGAGATCAAAACCAATCATACATCACTTCACCCAAACTCCAACATCCTAAATATCCTAAATCCACCCAAATTTCATCCAAAATTCATCCAAAACCACCCTAAAAATCATTTTCCCTATCATCAGTCACAAATGAGTGCCTCCATTTTTACCCCACACCTCCATAAGTACACTCGAGCATGCCCATCTGTAAACTCGTGCCTGCATTTTAAACAAGTGCTTATAGCTTTGTTCAAGCACCTACATTTTAACTTGACCAAAAACCAAAAATTCATCTTCCTTCCACCCAAGTACACTCAAATTTGCCATCTTACACCTAATTTAACTTGATCTTAATCATACATTATCGTTGATCCATCCAAAATTAAACTCTTTATTATTTAATTTTGAGACATCCATCTCACTAACCACATCGTTTACCCAAAATTGAACTTTTCATCACAAATTCCACCGAAACCAACCAACCCACCCTAGGTATAGACTCAAATCAAGACCTTAGAACTATCCTTTAATCTACATTTGCTTAGGGGCTTACCAACCCTAAGTAGATAATCCATTATCCATCACCCATAAATCAAATTAATCCTTTCTTACGAAATTTTTCTATCTTAAGTAGGATATGTTTGGTTTAATCAATTTCAGCCCCCCTCTTGAGAACCTAGCCTATCTCAAGTGTCATAGGTTGAAACCATCCATAATCCAAATCATTGATAAGGTATTGAAATTAGTCTATTTATACCTATCCTTTTTAAATCATCCTTAGGTATTCATCATCACACTTCGCCACTCATTTGAAATCAATTCCAAGTCAAATCTAAATCAAACTTACCACAACCATCCCATCATACGTTGACTTTTCATTCTCGATCACCTGATCTCAAACATGCAAGAACATGGACCCTCACAATAAGAACCCAAATGACGTAAGTCTTGATCCCAACCAAATTATACCAACATCACCAACCAATAGTGAGACATGAAGTCTTGTTAACTAATAGGAATATGGTGAAGCAACCAATCCCTCGCTTGCATAACAATATTCACCAAAATTATTAGACTTCCTAAATGACCTGAGACTGGATGAATTCCTAGAACAACATAAAGATGATCTCCTCAAATGCCTTGTGGATTATAGGGATAAACTCCCTTTCTATTATGCCATGGATTGACTAAGGAACCTCCTACAAGAAAAGTCCTTCACCACCACTATTGATAATCCTTGGGTTCAAACTCTTGAAATATCCAAACCACTTCACATTGCCCAACACCACAATCACCAAATTGGAAGTAGTATCCCCCTTTCCACAACTATGCCTTCATATCACACCAACAATTATATTATCCAACCAAACCTCTGTCATCTAGTCCCACATCCAGAAATACATCCCTAAACTCCATAAATCTCATCTTATAAACAGAGGGGACCTTATACAAAATCTTCCACCCCTTTCCATACCTCAACAAATGACTTTCATTCAATCCACACTACCTCCAATTGTATCCCATCTATCCACTACACAACATCTGCTCACATTGCAACATCAACCACTTATAAGCCATCCAATCACATCCAATCCCCAACGCCAATCATACCAATACCAATCACAATTATTCACTCCTCCCATGAGCTATCAATGTCCTCCCACAAACATGCAACTTTCCACCTCAAACCAAACCTTGGTGCCACCACTCCACTCAAAACAATGGGTACCCCAAACGTAATCTCAAAATTTCAATCCACTCCATGAATACACCACCCAACAACCACCCCTTGATTCTACTAGTTTCATGCTTCAAAACCCACCTCTTGGTACCCCGTTTGACCAAGAGTGGCAAGAGATGAAGAATGCTCTTAAAAATTTACAAAGTCATAGACATTAGATTTCCACAGTCCATAGTATTGATAAGTGAGTGCTTCAGGATTAAACTGTGTGTAATTTTTTCTCTCAAGCACTCACTTATCACACAGTTTTTGAGAGAAAAACTTACACACAGATTAATCTTGAAACACTCACTTATCAATTTACAAATTGGCATGCAAAAGAAACAATATAAATTTGAAGATTTATGTTCCTATCTGTTCGATAGAGCAACGACAATGATCCCCTTCCCACAACACTTCAAAATTCACAAATTTGATAAATATAAAGGGAAGGAGACCCTGTGACAATGCTAAAGAGTTTTTCATGGCATGCCAAGATGTATCATTCAACAAACAATATCTTCTTTGCCTCTTCCCAAAGTGCCTAGGGAGGCAAGCCCTCAAATGGTTCAAGCATTTACCACATGGCTCCATCTCCACTTTTAGTGACTTGTCTGAGAAGTTCATTGTGCACTTCTCCTACAATGTTGAACATGAACTCACAATGTTAGATCTTTGTAACATGAAAAAATAAGTGGGGAGATCTTTTCCACTTATCTCCAGAGGTGGAGAGGACTCACGAGTCTCTTTCCTTGGCCTATTCCTAAAAACAACTCATCACAATATTTTTGCAAAACTTGAACCTAGAGATGGATTTTCACCTTTAGGTGCATTGCATCTCCACTTTTGATGAGATAATTGAAAAAGGGGTCATGATTGAAAGATCCCTTATTTCCAAAGATTTATACGAAAGACAATAATGACAAATCCTCTAACAACAAACCTAGATTTTGGGCTAAAAATAAAAACACTATTAGTGATGGGGTAACCAACACCAAACATGTTCAAACAAAAACCCCAACACGAAATGAAAATTAAACTATTCAGAGTGTCTCTAAACCCAACAACATGACAATTATAGTAGGGCAATCTAAATGTTAAATACCCAAAACAATCCAAAGTGAAAATACACTCCCTTGGGGGAACCCATGGAAGTTATTTTCCAAAAATTGGTCCAAGCCAACATGGTTACATTTCCTACGACAAATCCTTTTGACAAGACATAGCCCAAACCCGTGTGGTAGAAGGAAAACAAATATTGTGACTACCATCACATTAAGGGGAATTCAACAAGTAAGTGCATAAGGCTTAAGAATTATATTCAAGACCTCGTCAATCAAAGAGAAATCCAGATAAAGGGAAACAAATCTTCCTCACCAAATGAACAATTGGGGATGTACCAAGACCCCATGCCTAATCATGGACAATTATCTACCTCCCAACCATAAGCCTCTAACAAAAATCATCCCAAAATAATTGCACCAACAATATCTGTTACAATAAGACTACTCACAACTATGATTCCATTGTTGGTCATGTTGGTCATGTTGACTTTGACTCTACATAAATAGCCACCATCAAGATTCAAGCCAAACAAACTGATTAATTTGTCACCACCCATCGTGGTTGGGTCACTATCAAAGGACCCTCCTCATCCTTCACATCTGCTTCCCAGTATGACCTCTTAGAGCACCTTGGGAAAACTCCAATTCAAATTTCTATCTTGGAACTCCTCAAGACATTGCTCATCCATAGAGACATCCTGGATTGAGCCTTGTAAGAATCTCAAGTTCCCAACAACATTGACACCGTATAGTTCCAATCTCTCGTCAACCATCTCCCATCCACACACTAGCTTTCATTTAGCCAAAACAACATGCCACCCATCAACCCATCCCATAATAAATCCTTACACATAGAAGTCCTCATCACCAAACATAAAGTCAAATGAGTCCTCTTGGATAATGGGTCTGACTTAAATCTATGCACATTGAGATTCATAAAACAATTTGGATATTCTACAACTAATTTAGAACCACAAATTATAACCATCAAAGCATATGATGATGCAAAGCATGAATCTATAGGTACAATCTGCCTTCCCATCTAGGTGGGTCCAATACTACAGCAAAAAACATGCCACGTCGACCTGACCTTCCCTACAAACTCCTTCTTGGATACCCATGGCTTCACACCATGCAAGTTGTCCCTTCTACCTACCATGAATGTCTAAAGTTCCCCCATAATAGCATTGAAGTCACCATTCACACCAATCCATAACCCTTTGAATAATGTAAATCCATAGAGGGTTCTTATCATAAGCCCATCATTGCCCAAGTACTGATGTTTCTCAACATGACAAAGCAAATACCTCCTCATCCGACATCAATCCTAAATCCCTTGCTTCCACCTCATCATCATCCCAAGAGCCCAATGTTGGCAAGAGACACTGTGTGGCTTCATAAGTGTTGTCATTGATGGAAACAAAGTCTATCCCACACATCCACAGTACATAGTATGCCTATACTGGAAGTTAGATTGAAGATTATTTTTGGTTTGGTGAACAAGAACAAAGTATGTAACAAGGTCTGAAAATCAGGTCTAGATCTCTCAGATGGTGTAACTCAGTAAGTTGTGGACTTGGACAAGTCAAGAGGGGTATTATTACTATTGTACTCTAGAGATTTAGCCTCCGGTGATAAAGCATGAAAAAGATATGAGAATCTGAGTGTTGGGTTCTAGTCAGGCAGAGCAGACAGAGGAAGAACTGACCGACAAAGTATCAGACTTCAATCCGGATGAGTAAAAGGTGTTGATCAAGAAATTTGTGGGATTATACATTGTTGGCCGACATGATTAATGACTTCTATGCTTAAGCTTTTCATACACATCACAAATCAAGCATGGATTCAACCGACAGATTAATAACTTGCAAATATCTTAAGTGTTCCTGTTGCCAACTAGAAAGTTGATGAAAATCCTTGATGCAGATATATATATATATATATATATATATATATATATATATATATATATATATATATATATATATATATATCAGATGGATTCTAGCATGTAAGTGTGTGTGTTGAAGATGTAAAGAAATAAGGTGCGAAGAAAAGTAGGGATAAGTGTGAGAACAACAATTCAAGTCTGGTATGTGACTGAATAACAACATTGAACAGAGGAAGAATGAAGTGCGTCAGATCAGTATATTGTGCCTAACCGAAACTGAACTCTTGCATTTGTAGATGCTTCTCATCAGTTCAAACACTTGATTATCTTCTGTAAGTTCTGTAGACAATGAGTCTCTTGTAGGTAGTGTGCCTCTTGTGAGCAGTGTGCTCAGGCAGTAAGCCCTAATTGGCAAGTGCCATTTTGTACTCCTTTATTCTTTTAACAAATAAGACAATCTTGGGTTAGTCACACCATGGTTTTTCCCTTAACAAGGTTTCCACGTAAAAATCCTTGTGTTATGTGTGTTGATTTTATTTCTGTTCTTATGATTACATATGCTTTCATGTTTTGATATAACACTGAATATTGAGATAACAAAAGAAAAGAAAATTAAGGAAATTTTGAGATAACTGATTCACCCCCCTCTCAGTTATTTGCCTTGTTTTCAACAATTGGTATCAGAGCTAAGTTCATCTGAACAAAGCCTAACAGCTTGAGGAAGATCTGGGAATCTCAATGGATGCATATGGTATGAAGGAACAACTTCAGTCCGCCTTAGAAGATCTTGAACAATCCCACTCTGAAGTCAATAATTTGAGAGAAAGACTCAAACAAGCTGATGATTTCATAAATGAGCTAAAAGAAAAACTTAGTATCTCTATGAAAAAGAGAAAGGAACTACTTCAAAAATTAGCCAATCAGAGTGAAGTCAATGATACTAATGAAGATCTGAATGAGAAAAATAAGCTATGTGAGAAGCTGTCAAAAGAAGTCATTATGGTAAGGCATGAAATGGAATAAGGGGTTATGAGATTCACCCAAGAAATTGAAGAAAAAAGAAAGATTGAAGATAATCTAAAACAATCCCTCAAGGAGAAAACAGAGGACTGCCACAAAATGGACAGAATAATCAGACATCTTGAATCTGATCTTGAGGAAGCCAGATACAATGAAGAACAACTTGAGAACTAGATTGATTCTCTCAAACAAGATCTTCAATCTGCAAATGAATACAAAGAAAAATTCTAGATAAGCTCAGCCTAACTTGAAGTTCTTCTTGAAAGCCGAAAGAGGGTAGATGACAAGCGTGGCTTAGGATATGAGAAAGGAGAAAGCTCTGGATCCGGTCAAAAGAACTTTGGTTCAGGAAATCAAAGAAACAGGACTAGAGGACCTCTGGTAAGGAAACCAAATGCTCAAAGATATCCATCCTTCAATGGATACTGCTTCAATTACAATAATTTCAGTCATAAAGCAACTCAGTACAGGAGGAGAATGAATCAGAATAATCCATCCTTCTTCGGACAATGTTTTAATTGCAAAAGGTATGGTCACAAATCTCATGAATGCAGAAATATGCAAATAAACAATTCATTCAATGGTAGATGCTTTGCATGCAATAGAATGGGACATATGGCTAATCAATGCAAATCAAGAGGACACCATTCAAATAAGCAAAGAAATGTTGTGTGTTACAATTGTAATAGATTCAGTCATATTGCCAAATTCTGTAGAAGTAGAAATCAGGATAGAAAAGGTTTGGTGGAACATGATTAGAAACAAGATAAAGGCAAAAGTAAAGCAAATGTGGATGAAGTTCAAAAGGATATGAGCAAGATTTGGGTAAAAAGGAGTACAATGAATATTGGGGATGGATCTGCACCAGAATCTAGTGCTGATATTCCTTCTGAAAACTAAAAAGATGAGCTCTGGCTCAGGGGGAGTCACAGAGAAAAACAATTTCCCCCAGCCAGTTAGCTAGTGCCTAAATTTGGCACATTGGGTTAACATCTGATGCTGCGGATTAAAGGGTTCTCAGAAAAACCTCCAAATAACCTTCAATCAAAATGTGAAAGGTTCGCATGGAGTTTTGCAAGATTTATAACCACTCAAGTTAATTCGATTCTGACAGCTATCCGGTAAAGCAGAATTTCACAGACAGATTTGGTATGATTCAAAATTGAAATGCTTTGATCTGCGGACCCATGGCATGATGGAAGAAAAGAAGATATGTTGTCAATCCTCACAAACAATGATCCTAAGTTTGACGCAGTGATTCAATAAAATCTCTCTCAAAACAGGGCAACCGATAACTTAAGTTGTGCATTTATCACAAAAGGAAATTAGGGTTTGCGCAAGGATAAAAGGGTTCTTTCACTCATTATTTACACACTTGCACTCATGAAGAAGAAAATAAGAGCTTTGTGAAGAAGATCCTACAATTCACTCAAGTTCAACTGAAGATTGAATTCAACCAGAGAATCGTTCCGGTTTCTGTTTCAAACCTTAAAGCGTGAAAATGTATTTCCCTTCTGAAAACTCTCTCTGGATCTCTTTCAAAATGGCTACTCCAATGGTTGTCAATATTTCTGATAGGCCGAGACCTAAATTCAAGAAACACCCTTACAAATCTCTAGAAGTTGATCCCTTGGGTGCGTTTTCTAGCATTCTGCACGGAGTCTTGCATGTAGAAGATGTTAGGGTTTATATCCATGCAAACATTAAAGAATTTGGAGACCTAAAATTGATGGATATTTATCACAAACAGTTAATAGATGAGAATTTTGAACTCAAACCTGAATTCAAGGCCCTCCGGGACAAACACTTCGGACATTGCATACATTTTCTGTGTTTTGCAGAAGACGATTGGGTCCGGTATGTTCTAAGTAGGATGCATGATAATTTTATGTGGCTAATGAGGCCATTCAAGATAACTAAAGATGCCATCAGGGCAGTGACCAGACTGCATTCATCAGGTGGGCTACCCACACTCAAATCTGTGAAGAACCAAACGGTAACTGAAGCCGTTGGATCAAAATTTGAAGTAAGAGCAATGACTATAGATGACATCACAGATCTGGATGTCAAGTTTTCTTCAATGATAATCAGCAACAAAATCTACCATTCGAGCAGGGAGAATTCTGTGTCTAGTACAACAATCTATGCTGCATATCAGATGTTGAGGGAAGATGCAGATTATGATCTATGTGAGGTTCTTCTAAATCAGCTGTTGGAGAACTTGCAGAAGATCAAAAAGGATAAGAAAAATTCCTTTAAATATGGTAGTCTAATACTATGTCTATTCTTCTATTATATGAATGAGCTACCTAGATCAAATGGTTGGGTCTGGCAAAATGATAAACCCGTTGCAATTCAGATAAGAGATTACATGTATGGACTTGGTGATGCACAAGCCCAAAACTCTGCTCTCTGGGGTTACTTCAAGAACTTCCAGAGCATAATGCAAGCCAAAGAGAGAATACCACAATCCATAGTTGAGAAATACAAGGACCCAGTTTGCTTTATGGTTGACACTGATCAATGCCTAATGGAGGCAGTTGAGCCAAGAACTGTATGGATAATGCCTATGGGATATAAGGTCAATGAAAAAAATCTTGGAATTACATGTCCAACACTTGTTGAGCCAACCTAAAGACACTGAAGCAGAAAGGTTTGGCACCTTTAAAGAGCTAAGTATAAAAATACATGTTGAGTTAAGACAGCCGGAGATGAAGAGGAAAGTAAGAAAGGAAGTTGAAGAAATTGCCAAAAGATTTGGCTTATCAAAGGAGGCTATAGATGCTAATAGAGAGAAAATAGAGAGGACATAGAAAGAAAGACAAGAAGCAAAGAAAGAAAGTACTCCTGTACAAACCTCCTCTCAGACTAGATCCTCTAAAAGCACTGCTCCTATTGCTTCCAAAAGCTCAAATTCTACCAAACCGAAAGTCAAGACATCCAAAAAAGGAGAAAAGAAGACGAAGACCAAAGCCACAAGGACATATACAAGCCATAAAGATGATGAAGAAACATAATCTGATGAGGAAATCAAGAAAATGAAGAAGAAGAAAACATCCAGGAAGTTCTCTGCTAGCAGAAATGAGGAAGAGAAGGCAGAAGAATTTGTTGAAAAGCCCACTCTTTCCATTGATAACATCATCAAGGCAGTTACTGTGGATGGGAACCTGTAGCCGGTGACTAAGTTCTATGATGCATACAGTGATGCTGACAAGAGAATTTTGGAAGAGGCTACTGTCAGATACTTGAACATTTACAATAAAGCCTTCATTGAAATTATATCATTGATTCCTAAGAGCCTAGAAAAGGTACTTGAGATGAGAAAAGAGAATGCAATGGCAAAAGACTTAGAGATTCGGGAGCAAATAGCAATTCAACTTTATCCTTCCATCACTCCAAAACAAATGGACATGATTTTCAAGGAGTGTAAAGATGATTTCCGGAGCAAATCCAGAATGAACAAACTCATGCTCGGTGAGACTGAACAAATAGCCAATGAAACAAAAGAAATCCTCTGGAATGCCTTGAAGAGATTAAATCTTCCCATTTAGAGGAAACAAATGAAGAGCCCTCTACCATGGATGTTGAAGGATCAATTGATGTCAATGAAAAACTTTCTGACAAGGATGTCGAAGGATTAAAGAAAATAAATGAAGAAATCTCTGAGAACTTAGACTCCTCAGTTCCAAAAGAGGAAGTTCATGAAGCAGCAAACACAGGTGACATCTCTCCTCCAGATCCCACTGCAGCTATGACAAACATTCCAGACTCTAAAGCTGAAGGGGAAGGTAGAAGAGAGGAGAAGAAGATTCAAGGAAAAGAGGATAAGGGAAAAGAAGAAGAACAAGCAGAAAAGACTAATGATGACTGTTCTGATATTTCAAAAGGAAAGAAGTCTCAATCTCCTGCAAGAGACACTGCAGAGACAGTGAAGAACTTATTAGGCAGAGAAATGATGGAGCTGGATGAACCTGAGCTATTCCAAGGATCACTGAATTTTGACTCTCTCTCCCTGGTTCAGACAATGAAAATAGCATCTTTTGCTCAAGCCAAAGCAAAAGAAAAACTCTTGAAATCTCACATGGAGGACTGTGAATTGTTGGAGATTGCATCTGAGATGCTGGATAAGATCATGCCATCCTATCAAAAGGATCCTTCAGCCTCACCATCTGGTAACTTGAAAAACTTAGTAAATTCTGTTAACACTCATTTTGAATCTCTGGAGAAATCAACAGAAGCAAAGGTCCAGAAGGAGTTTCTGGGAAAAAGATTCACTAAGGTGCAAGGACTTATTGCAAATGATAGGAGGACTCTAGATATTGGAATAAAGAGCCTTGAAAATGCTCTCAAAGATGGTGGGGACCTATTCAAATTTTGTCTGACCTGGCCTAGAGTGACAAAAGACATTGAGGAGAAAGTGAAAGAACAAGAAGAAAAACTGTCAAGCATAGTTCAAAATTTTGACCCCCTTTCTTCTTCTCTAATGAATCAAGAATGCCAGGCTATTGTTATCATAAACAAAATAAAGAAGATGGACAAAGAAAAGAAGAACATAATGAACAGAATGGGTGAACTTAGAGGGTTAATTATCCCTAAGCTAGAGGCAATGCATGAGGCCTTGATAGATGCTCAGACCACAGCCCAGACCAATGATCCAACAGATTTAACAAGGACAGAAGCATATGCATTTTTGTTAAGTGGTCACATCTCCATTTTGGATAGGATGAAGAAGAGCTGGGCCACAGAGTTTGTACAACTGAAGACTACTTTTGCGGATATACTTAAGTATATGTAAGTATAACATATGATTTATATATACTTATGCGGCCATGTATAGAATAATTTTTGCAAAATTTTGGTATGTGGATTCCGCCCTTTGCCATTGATGTCAAAGGGGGAGTGAAGAGTAGTGAAAAATGTGGAGTCCAACTAAGGGGGAGCTATGGTAAAACAATGCAAAAGACAGAGCATCAGCCAAGGGGGAGTTACTGCGACACTTAGCCGTTTTTCACTAAGTGTTGCCATCAATGCCAAAGGGGGAGATTGTTGGCAAGAGACACTGTGTGGATTCATAAGTGTTGTCATTGATGGCAACAAAGTCTATCCCACACATCCACAGTACATAGTATGCCTATACCGGAAGTCAGATTGAAGATTATTTTGGTCAGGTGAACAAGAACAGAGTATGTAACAAGGTCTGACAATCAGGTCCGGATCTCTCAGATGGTGTAACTCAGTAAGTTGCAGACTTGGATGAGTCAAGAGGGGTATTATTACTATTGTACTCCAAAGATTTAGCCTCTGGTGATAAAGCATGAAAAAGATATGAGAATCTGAGTGTTGGGTTCCAGTCAGGCAGAGCAGACAGAGGAAGAACTGGCCGACAGAGTATCAGACTTCAATCCAGATGAGTAAAAGGTGTTGATCAAGCAGTTTGTGGGATTATACATTGTTGACCAACATGATTAATGACTTCTATGCTTAAGCTTTTGATACGCATCACAAATCAAGCATGGATTCAGCTGACAGATCAATAACTTGCAAATATCTTGAGTGTTCCTGTTGCCGACTAGAAAGTTGATGAAAATCCTTGATGCAGATATATATATCAGATGGATTCTAGCATGTAAGTGTGTGTGTTGAAGATGTAAAGAAATAAGGTGTGAAGAAAAGCAGGGATAAGTGTGAGAATAACAATTCAAGTCCAATATGTGACTGAATAACAACATTGAACAAAGGAAGAATGAAGTGCGTCAGATCAGTATATTGTGCCTAACCAGAATTGAACTCTTGCATTTGTAGATGCTTCTCATCAGTTCAAACACTTGATTATCTTCTGTAAGTTCTGTAGACAGTGAGTCTCTTGTAGGTAGTGTGCCTCTTGTGAGCAGTGTGCTTGGGCAGTGAGCCCTAATTGGCAAGTGCCATTTTATACTCCTTTATTCTTTTAACAGAGAATACAATCTTGGGTTAGTCACCCCGTGGTTTTTCCCTTAATAGGGTTTCCACATAACAATCCTTGTGTTATGTGTGTTGATTTTATTTCTATTCTTATGATTACATATGCTTTCATGTTTTGATATTACACTGAATATTGAGATAATGAAAGAAAAGAAAATTAAGGAAATTTTGAGATAATTGATTCACCCCCCCTTTCAGTTATCTGCCTTGTTTTCAACACCTAATCCCTCCAAGATCAAGATAATCAACAAAGGCTGTGGGGAATACGAGATGCATGCCACCTTCCATGTGGGCCAGTTTCCTCTTTCTCCATATTCCTACAGTTGCCCTAAAAAATGACCCCAACTGCAAGCACCCAAGGTCAAATATTTTGGTCCCACTACCTTCACTTTTGCCAGCATGCTCGAGGAAGAACAAATTGATATCTCTCTTGACTCCTAGCTATACAAAGATGGCTCAGAGGATGAAGAATCAACACCAGTCCACTTGAAATAGAATTACCCTATCGAGTACCACATCTGTGAAAACATGAATTATCAGGGTAAAGGTCTTGGTATCCACGAGAAAGGCATCTATGAACCACTTGAGGTTGAAGTCTTTGAAGACTCCTGTACCCTGGGGTACATGCCCCTCAGTCTAGAAATTAATGGATTGTGTGCCACTTCTAAAAGGGAAGATGAACCTCCTAATGTCATTAAAAGGACCATATGTGGAACCGGTATGGCCTATTTTGAAGACCTTGACATCTCTTGCCTTTTCCCTAACAATGCCATCTTCACTATTGACCTCCCTCTCATACAACCTAAACTCGTTAATTGCAATCAATAAGGTACCTCTCCTCTAGATACATTTCAAAATAACGAGGCTCTTACATAATTCTTGGGACTTCACGATGGTATCCCTGCAAGAGACCAAAAATATAGTTTTGAATTCGATTTGCACATTGCTACCTACTTTGGGGAGAAAGAAGAGTTCCATAGTCATAAAAATAAAAAATAAAAAAATATAAAAAAAGAATGAGTCCCCTAGTGAAAACTTCTTTGAGCTGTTATTAGGCCTAAAAGAGAAAAATAAAAATGTGTCTTCTAGTCAAAACCTCTCTGAGGCACCATTAGATGAGGAATTGAATCTTCCCCTGATGCTTCCACATTGGAAAGAATTCTCTGATGTATTGATCAAATACACACATAAGATTAATTTGAGAATAGAGTAAGAGCTGAAGATCACATATTTGGCCACCTCTCTTTCATCTATAGAAAAACAAAACACCTTTTCTATTCTACAAAATTCACCTGACATCTTTGCATGGTCTTATACTAACATGCCAGGATTAGATCCATCTCTTGTGGTTCACCACCTCATGGTCCATCGTGATGCTAAGCTTGTCAAGAAAAAACTCAAAACAATGCACCCCTAGATCACCCTTCTCATCAAAGAAGAGATACAAAAACTCCTTGAGGTTAGGTTCATTTTCCCTATAGACTACCTTGAATGGGTTTCCAATATTGTACCTATTAGCAAGAAACTAGGTGGTATCTATATTTGCACTGATTTCAGAGATCTCAACAAAGCATTCCTGAAAGATAATTTTCCACTCCCAAACATTGACATTATCGTTGACCTCATGGTATGGCATGATATGTTATCACTCATGGATGACTTCTCTAGATATAATCAGATTAGGATTTCCCCTGAAGACCAACATAAAATAACATTTACTTCTCCTCGAGGTACATATTTCTATCAAGTGATGCCTTTTGGGTTGAAAAACACAAGGGCCACTTTTCAAAGGGTGATGACTGTCATCTTCCATGACATGTTACATGACATCATGGAAGATTATGTAGATGATTTAATTGGAAAATCAAAGACTAGAGAAGGACACCTACAGGTTCTTGAATGCATCTTCCAGCGTCTCAAAAAATACAAAGTGCAGCTCAATCCCAAAAAGTGTGTCTTTAGAGTAACATCAGGTAAAATCCTTGGCTTCATTATTTCTCGACAAGGCATTAAAGTGGATCCTACCAAGGTATCAAAAATTATAGAAATGCCTCCACTAAGGAACTTGAAACAATTATGCAATCTTCAAGGAAAACTCCAGACTATCACATGATTCATCACCCAACTAGCTGACAAATGCCAACCATTTTCCCATCTTAGAAAGGGTGTCACTTTTTAGTGGGATGCATCATGCCAATAGGCCTTTGATAAAATCAAGGAATATCTAGCATCACCACCAATACTTATGGCTCCTATTGTAAGAAAACCTCTGCTCCTCTACATATCTGCTACATCTATCACACTGGGGGCACTTATAGCACAACATGATGAAATAGGCTAAGGGAAATCTACTACATTAGTTGTACATTGGAAAAATCTAAGATTAATTATACACCCATGGAAAAAAGCATGTTTAGCTATTATTTTCAGCTCACAGAAGCTTTGACACTACATGTTAAGTTATCAAATCAAGCTCATATCAAAAATTGACCCTCTCAAGTATCCTCTCTAGGGCTTCTCTCATAGGAAGAATGACTAAGTGAGTAATGTTGCTGAATGAATTTGACATAGAATACATGGACATAAAAGTAATTAAGAGATAGGTTGTTATGGATCGGTTAGCTGAAGCACTATTGATAGATTATCACCTGTTAGTTGTGGACTTCCTCGATGAATACATTTTCACCATCACAGAACAAACAACCTGGAAATTTTATTTTTATGACTCTTACACAACACATGGATTAGGTGTTGGCATATTGTTTGTTACTCTACAAAGGGATTTTATACTAAAAGCCTTCAGATTGGGATTCCCTTGCACCAACAATATGGAATAATATGAAGCTTTAATTACAGGGCTCAAAATAGCTATCCAATGGAATATCCAATAGCTACAGGTATACAAGGACTCACAACTCATAATAAAATAGGTTAATGATGAATACCAAACAAAAGATGACAAGCTTGTCTCTTATAAAAGGATGGTTAATAATTTCAAGCAATATTTCACTCACATCCAATTTGAGCAAGTCCCTTGTCTCAACAACAAAGATAGAGATGCTATGGCTACTATTGGATCCCTACTTGACATGCCACATGAAATTTAATGCTATGAGTTTTTGGTCAAACATCTCCTTATACTCGGGTATGACATCCTAGAATCTGAGCTTATATGCGATATTGTTGGTCCCAAATCCCCTTGGTACCATGATATATACACCTACCTCCGTAACCACACCCTTCCACCTAACCTCTCATGCAATCAACATAAAACATTTATCCAATGCACGTCTCATTTTACCATCCTCGACGACACACTTTTCTGAAGAGGCTGCAATGGTTCTTTATTGCAATTCCTAAACATGAAAGAATCTAATCTCGCACTCCAAGAACTACACATTAATATTTGTGGTGACCACACTAGTGACATGGTCCTTCATAAAAAGATTCTTAGAATAGGGTATTATTGGCCTACTATAGAACATGATTCTTGTGAGTATGTCAAGAAGTGTCTACCTTGTCAACAACATGGGGATCTCATTCATGCACCTTTGTAGGCATTGCAACCCATCACAACTCCTTGGCCTTTCTCTAAATGGGGCCTAGACCTCATCAACAAGATTCACCCTTCCTCCTCTAGTGGTCACAAATTCATTATCACTGCCAGTGAGTATTTTATGAAGTGGGTCAAATCCATCCCCCTCGCCTTCACTACTGGCACCCATATATCCAAGTTCATCCTATACCATATCATTTGTTGCTATGCATTCCATCCACCATTATCACTAACAATGGTAAATCCTTTAAAAACCATGAAGTTTACACTCTTTGTGAACACTTCCATATCCAACGCCACTGGTTCACCCCTTACTACCCACAAAGTAATGGTCAAGCAAAGGAAACAAACAAAAACATACTCAAAATACTTAAAAAATTATCAATGATATTGGCCGCAACTTGCACCTCCACCTAAATCTTGCCTTTTAGGCATACTGTACTAGCATTTTTAAATCTACAGATGCCACTCCATATTCTCTCGTCTTTGGTACCAAATCTATCTTGTTAATCAAAGTTGAACTCCCATCATTGCACATTTCATTTCATTTGATGGTGAGTATCGGGTTGCACATCTCCATTAATTTTAACTTTTTGACAAATGGCGTCTCAATACCTTAAATCATCTATAGGCCTATTAGAATCTCTTCTATAGGCACTACAAAAAGAAGCTTCAACTTATGAATTTGAAATTGGTGATCTTGTGCTTAAAGAAAATTAGAGAAATCTCCAAGACCGTGAAAACAAAGGAAATTTTGAACATAATTAGCTTGATCCCTATATCATCATCACCAAATATGGTTTCGACATATATCAACTCGCTATACCAAAAGGTCAGGAACTTGATGAGGCTTTTAATATCATCCATTTGAAGTGTTTCCACACCTAACTTGTAGAATATCCCAATCCCAAAAAATCAAAAAAATTAAAAAAGAAAAAAATTAAAGACAAATAAATCATCCTATACTGAAAACATCTTTTGGTGGTGCCCGGGACAAGTACCATGGTGAAAACCTACTTGCAGACACCATGTGTATTAGCTAGATTCTTTTATCCTTAAGGTCCTCTATCACCTACAACATTCTACTCCTACCAAATCTCACGCGCATATATGTCATTCATTATGTTCCATGTTGCACCTTGGCACTTATTATTGCATAAATATCATGTCCCATCCCCCACCATATGCCACTCACTGTGTTCCCTACTATGTCGCAACACTTATTATTGCATAAATATCATCTCCCATCCCATCCCCACCTAACTTACATCCCTTCATCCCTGATACACAAGACTTTTCATTTAGGGAAGTGCTAACATTTGGCAACATATTCGAAACATTCCATCCCCCCTCACTTGACTCTCGACCACCATCCCACACTACCCAACTAGAGAAAACCAACATGTTTTCTTTTACTTTTCTTTGTTAGGATTGTTAATAGTCTCAACCATCCATACCCCCATCCCTCTTGCCCATCACACCTAACCCCCCTTTCCCTCCGCCTACATTAGCAATCCTTGATGTTTGGTGCATTACTACAAAGGGTAGACTATCTACCCCCACCCATTCCACTACCTCATCCAACATATCACATAGCCATATGTCCCTCATACTAAGATCTTAGTCAAATTATATTTCTCCCCCATCACATGCATAGCTACCAAATGGACTTGACATTAATGGCTTGTCTTCTCAGTGACCCCACAATGTTGTGTATCAAGAAAGTTTTCTTTAAATGTATTACCATCCCACCTAGAACCCATTCCACATTCCACCTTTTTCACCTATAATATTATCAAGCCCACATTGTCATCCCTCTAGGTTTATATTGTGGTCTTAGTCAAATTTGTTATCCAAAGACACCCCTACCCCATCCCCTATTCATCTTGTGGTTATGATATAGGACACATTCATTTGTCTACCTTTCCCTCCCCTAACACATTCACCTCCTCAATAGTGCTCCCCTACCTACCCAGGGCCCTTTAGCTTGTGGTTTCATTACGTTGACAGTTCACACCACTAACATTTACCCCCATCAACCACTTCTCCCATCCCATCCCATGCTGGGGGAAACTAATTATCCCCTATCTAGAACTAGGATCATATAATGTCCCCCATTATGCATTCCACAACCAAAGATATTTTCCTCTCTCGATCTCAATCTTCACGCACTTATGCACCCTTTTGCATTGATACACTAGACCTTGTTACCAGACTGGAAACCAAGATCCATTCACAACCTCAACAACATACACCTGTCCTATCTTTCTACCCTTGTGATAAATCCATGCGTCCCCATCCTTTCCTTCATGGGATATATCCTTCCCCACATCAGGCATCATCATCTCCACCCATCAACACTTTGGCAAAAAGAGATAAGATGGTTGTATGTAATTGACTATTGATTTTTTTTAATCTTTGATTATCTTTTTAAAATGTCTCACATTACTCCCACTCAAGGTCACCATGATCATTCATATTCTGGAGTGCTTTGAACGGTGTATATTGGGCATAGTTTTGTATTTTGCGTGTGTTGTGTTTGCTCAGACATCCTATTATTAGACCCACCAAGGTTGTCAAATGCCTTGAGTTGTGCTAGGACATCCTTCTACTTGTTTGGTTGTCTCATTACAATTCCCACCAAGGTCATCAAACACCTTGCATTGTGTTGAGGCATCCTTTTGTCTACTATTTGAGAGTTAGTCCTACACACGAGATACATCATCACCTTGGTATTTATACCTTGGTACATAATATCTCATGCAATATAAAAATGAGTGCTCTCTACATTAAATTTTAACACTTGCATTTAAGAATGCATCCACTCACTAGCCCATCCCCTATACTTTATCCATTGTGCAAATATTATATATTATTCTCTAACTAAGGCATATGCAACTTATTACACAATGGTTAGTTTTTTATTTATTGACTACATCATTACTATCAATTTGCTACATCATCATTTTTATCTATTTTATTTTATATTTATCATCCCTTCTACACAATTATACCATGAATAAAAACAATCACGTTAACATTTAAATTATTATCACACGTCATCCATACAGGGTATCTCTTTGAAACACATGAATTTTTGTTACGATGCTTATTTCCAATTTAAAAAACATACCTTATCCACACACACACTAACATTATCAATCATATCTATATACATATCATTTCATCATACATCATCTCATGCCAACAAATCACAACGCATAACATGCATCCATAACCATCATATCTAAAATAAATTAAACTATCACACAATAGACAATCCATTTGCACCGACATCATGGTCACATACACATACAAATCATGTTGTTATTATAGAATTGGTGTGGCAATTTTGACATAGCAAAACACTGCATAAAAAATAAAAACATCGCAACACAACATAAATGCATCCATAAAACACATGTATCCATCCATACAATAAACCTGCACAATCATTACATATCCTATGCATCCACCACATATACAACATTACACCATACACCATAACATAAAATCAAAACATATCATGGTATAAATGTCTTTGCATATATACATCTCATCAAAACTAAGGCATAGTATACAAAATGAGTAATAATACAAGAATCTCCGCAGAGCATAAGATTACAAATCCTATCATTATACATCCTCAAAATCACATATACATCAAAATGCATCATATATACATGTGTCCTATCTAACCTTGCCTCACACTATCTCCATGGGAATGCGATGGATCCCCACCCTATGGTAGTTGCAATGGCAACTACATCCCCACTAATATCGATCACCCTAATCTCCCTAATCTCACAAATCTACTAATAGGAGGGATCTCTCTAACCCTCTGGTACTACCCACTCATGTAGGGAGCGATAATACATCACCTCCATACCCACCCGTGCTACCTCTCCTACTACCATATGTGCATCTAACACTAGTTGTGTCAACCCTACTACACTCAGTGTCATCCTCCCTTGATCTCGCTCCTATTGGAGCCTCTGAACATCACCATGTGCTCTCTGTAGTTGGGCTTGCACACTATCTACCACCTACAAATATGCTTTCATTCCATCAAAACCTTCATGTAAACTCACTAGCCTAGCTTCCAATGTTTCTCTCTCCATACACATGATATCTCTCTCCACACACAAATTATCTCTCTATGCCTGCATGACATCAACCTTTGACTTTTAGGATTCCAATCGCACCTCTAGCTCTTCCACCTCATCCTATCTCTTGGGCAACCCTTGCTGCTACACCCACAAACCCTAATCCCATCCTCCACCTCCTCTTGTTGAACCCCATCCTTCACTCCCTCCTCCAACAAATCAATGTACAACATGGCTAGTACACAAGGGCCCCACATAAATATCTACTCTCCACAAAACATATCCACTGGCACATGTGACAATCCAATCAAGAAAAATCTGCCAATCTTGTTGGGAATCAATAAGCCCCTAATAATTGCTACCATCACCAAAGGGATGTCATCTACCATCTCGATGCTACCATCCTCATTCCATCTCAGGGAAAACTTACCTCCCAAATACTTGTTGTAGTGCCCAAGTATCATGTCTCTCTAAATTGTATAATCATCACCCATAGATGGGTAGCCATAGAATCTGCCACACATCCTCCAATGTCATTGTACTATCCCCTATTGGGAGATGGAAGGTGCTCATATTTGAATGCCAAGGCTCCACTAATGTCATCAACATCACCCTATGTGCCCTAATTCATGGCATAACTACTACATGCCAAATCCCCACCATCTATAAATATCCCCACTACCCCTCTTCCCAGTCCTCCATCAGCTCTAGCACCACTAATTACACTCCCATGTCAAAATCGAGCTAGTACCTCCTGCATCCATCTAGAAACTATGTTAGAATACACTTCACCCTTCTTTTCTACATTTACCCTGCTAGGCACCTTATTTTTCTATGCAAGCACTTATCCCTGGTGCATGTGTCCTATTAACCCATGCTTGCACTCATTTATGACGTAGGTGCTTGTTCATGCCCGCACTCTATTTTCTAATAGAGGCTCTTATCCCCCATGACCACACTCATTTACAAGCACACTTTTATTTTCTATGCACATGCCCCTTCATGAATGCACATGCTTGGTTACACAAGCGCTTGTTTACCAAATGCCTGCACCCATTTAACCCACACCCATGTTCAATCATGCCACACACACACTCATTCATATTTTAGTGTCTTTTTCCACCCTAAAAATAAGCAATAAATGCACTTAATTAATGCGACAGGAGGGTTAATGTTCAACATACTAGTAAACCCCATGTCGTTGGTTGTTGGTACTCCTTCACGTGCTTCACTTAGTGGATGTTGATGGGCTGCCGAATTAGTCTCTTTTATATTGCTTTTTATACTTCAAAGACTTCTTTCATAGCATCCTCTAAGACATTTATCCATGTTTGCACTATGATATGTTGACCTTCTTTATACTTCCAAGACCTGAACTTATAATATTAATATGGAATGTGATGATCGTATTATCTAATGAATGAATTAGATGTAGATATGAATACAAGTATAAATAAGATGTTTTTATGGTTAGTCATGAATAATGCTTGTGGTTTATGCCTTTGGGAACTAATTCTATGTGCATAATTGGACATGTCACGATGAGATCGAGCATTTGTAGCAGGTTGCAGACAAAGGAGTTAATAGAAGAATGAGTTTCAACGCTAAGAATGCAGAGACAACTGAAGACAATTATGGAGCATCATGGATAGTAATAAATTAAGGAGTGGATAGTGTTTCAAATATGGTTATGGATGTTGTTCATGCATCAGACTTCTAATTTGATTTGAATTCTTCTTCTTATAGTTAGTTAGAATAAGAGTGTGATCTTGACTCCACGACCTAGTATCTAGGCGTGGTAAATGGTCAAAGTCAGTTAATTAGTAAATAAGGCTCTCTCTCCATTTTGTATAGTAAGGGGAAGATGAGATATATAAGGTAGTAGAGTTCAGTTTAGTTCGATTTAGTTATCATTTCCTTTTCTATGTGCAAAGACCCAAGTATGTTACATTTATGGAATACAATCTGGATATGACAAAAAGATTTTGTTGTTGAACAATTTGATATGAGTTGATTCTATGTATTGAATAAGTTAAGCTTTGATATGTGTTACAAAGATATGTAGAATCTAGATTAGATTTGGTTACAGTTAAGGAAGACAGTCTCTTGAGCTGGCCACTCAAGGTACTAATTCTCTCCTTGTTTATTTCATTTCAGTTAACGTTGGTTTATTAGTTTTTTGTAAAACATAATCTAAGTTCAAGTTAGTATTATGTTTTGATTAAATAGATATAGTTCATGAACAATTGCATATTAGTGTATTTATAAATCCTCCGGAGGTCAGCAGTTAGTCATTTCATTCTTGACAATTCAATCAAGTTAATTCTACAGTTTCCCTATTATAATAGTTATCTACAGATCTTGCTGTAGGTACCCATAGCAACTAGGATTTATAGCTGTTTTCATTATTTTCTAATTCTGTCAATTCCAACAAGATAGATTTGTTTGTTTAAAGTCAAGATAGAATAGTTTGGGAACCATATGAGCCTTGAAGGCATATACTTTGCAAGTACCATCATAAGCTTACGCTCCTTGGTCGATAATTCAATGTAGGAATGCATAGTGATAGAGTGGACTGTTCAGATAGGTTTTCCCTTGAATTAGTTAAGTCTACAACACATTAGTTTTCCTCTACATTTTTGGCGCTGTTGCCGGGGATGGTGCTAACTTCTTAGGCACATTTTGGGTTTTTCTTTACATGTTTTCCTAGTTTAAATGTTTTCATGTTTTCTAGTATTAGAGCTAATCAAAACACCTTTCAGAAAACACTAGGCATTCTATTAACATTGTGCAAGGCCACTGAAACATAAAGCTCAATATACTGTATGTGGAGGCAACGAGACGTTCGAGGAAGGTTCCTCCCATTAACTTCTCAGAATAATGAGGGTACAGCTGATTTTAACAACTACACAATTGGAAGTGCTGAAGGAGAGTTTCCTTTTACATCTTCATCAACACCCCCTACATCTCCATCAACTTTTTCTACTGCCACAGAGGGAACTTTCAGAATAATGGCAGAAGCAGTATAGGATCCTCTAGGACAAGCTACATTTGAATTCCCGATACCAGACCTAGCATGGGCAGCTACCTTGAAAAATATACCACCTTTTGCTTTGCCTGTTTTCTATGGTTTGGTGACTGAAGATCCTGACACTTTCATGTTCGAGTTTGACATTCTGTGTAGGAGTTATGATTACACCACTGATCCTTACAGGCTCAAGTTTTTCCCTGCTACCCTAAAAGATGCTACTTTGAGATGGTTTATGGGACTGGGGAAAGATGCCATCCCAGACTGGGATACCATGAAGACAAAGTTCCTGACAAAATACAAGGACTACTATAGAGGACATGACAGGAGGGGAGATGACATTTTTAGGATGTCACAAAAGGAGGAGGAGCCATTGGAAGACTACGTGGAAAGATTCCAATTTGCCCTAAAGAAAAACCCTCAAAATAAGTTGTCCAAAGAATCATTGAAGCTAGTCTTTTTAAGAGGGGTCAATGATGATTGCATGGATGCCCTAAATCTCATTGGAACAGGGGATATCTCCCAATTACCCTTTGAAGATATTTGTACAACTTGCAGAAACTACTCCAGGACTTTTTCCAGAAAACCCAAAGGAGAAAGAGTAGCTATTGCAGGCAAGTCAGTTAATGGAGTTTCTCGAGTGGAAATTAGTAACCTGCTGACCAATATGAAAGAAGATATCATTAGCCATATAGACACATAGTTGGACACCCTCCACATTAAAAAGAAACAAGAAGAGGTAGATGCAATGCTCACTAAATACTACCCAAGCTGTAGACAACAGAAGGCCAACTGTAAATGCAAAAGGGTTGCCAGTATCTAGCAGGAGAAGATTGAAAGGCCATAACTTCAGTCATTTGAAGGTGATGATGGGAAACTATTCTTTATTTCTCAAAAGAGATCGTGGAAGCAAAGGCAAGGTATGCCCCATGGTCCACTTAATTATAATTCATCTTTTCCTGCTACCAATTGAATTTTTTCTGCTTAGAATAACCAGCCCTGGCCTGCTAACCCAAATGCTTGGCAAAGCCCACCATGGTCTACTCCACAAGTAGGGTGGAACCAACAACAACAATGGCCTCAACAGACTTTCCAAAGCCCTACCTATAACCCCCAGTGGCCTACTCAACAACAACAATGGCAACCTCAATGGAACAAGGGCCAACCATGGCAGCCAAACTCCCAATATCAGCAACCCTTGCTTCCACCTCAGCCACAGTCACAACAACAAGCCATCATGCGTTCACCAGCACCTCCAAATCAACCTCCTAGACCTTCCCAAATTCTTGCCCAACCTGCACCTAACCCTAACAACAAGCCTGTTCAACAGGCTTATACTAATGAAGTGATGCAGTACCCCACCTATGGAGTTGAGGTAAGTAATGTTCACCTCAGATCAGGGAAACACCTTGCAGGTCCTTCATCTCCCCAAATCACAGAGCTGGGGGATGGCGAACCCATGGAGGAAGCCTTAGATGAATCACCCTTGGAACTTGAACTAGTTCAGGAACCTCAACCTATATCAAACCCTAAGCCTCCTTTCCCTGAGTGCTTGGTTATCCAAAAACAACCAGAACAGCCTCCCAATGACCTTATAGGATAGTTGCAAGATATAAATATAAAGATACCCTTGATTCAGGCCATAAAAGATATTCCTATCTACATTAAGACAATCAGGGATCTCTGTATCAAGAAACCAGGGAGAAAAAGAATAGACCCAAAAACAGTCCATGTATTAGGTAACCTTGCCGACATCATGTTGGGAAATATCACTGTTCCTAATTATACCGATCCAGGAAGTCCAGTGGTCGATGTCAAGATCAATGGAACCCTAATCAAGAATACCTTAATAGACTTGGGTGCAACAATCAATGTCATGACTAAGGACACAATGCAAATGTTGCAATTAACCAATCTTAGACCTACTCAGACTGTCTTGCAATTGGCTGATAGGTCAACAGTAAAACCTGAAGGTATCTTTGAAGACTTAGTCATTGCATTAGATTCCTGGGAATATCCTGCTGACTTCATTGTTATTGCAACCTAAAGTCAATCTTGCTAGTTACCCTCTTATCCTAGGTAGACCATGGCTTGCTATAGTTGATGCATTTATAGGTTGCCAGTCAGGAAACATGATTACATCTAATGGAATCATTACCAAGAAATTGGTGTTGTATCAACCAACCCAACCATACCATGAACTGGAGAAAAATATTTGGCCTACTCTAGAAGAAGAGGATAGTTATTCGTTGCAAACCTTGATGGCCATTGAATGTAGTCCTTTGTTGGATATCCAGGATGAAGATGAGTTACTGGCACAAATTCTCCAAAATGACTGTGGGAGGCACCCACAACAGTAAGACTGCCTATCCTGTTTCCAGGATCCACTGAGCAGTATAATACCTAACAGCTCCATAGAAGAAATTTCTCAATTGTTTCATGCCTTACTACCCCAGCAGCATCTACTAGTCTTTCCTAGCCTTGATGTGTCTTCCATTCAACCAATGACTAAACCATTAGAGATACAGCCTGGAAAGATGTTGACTATCAATAATGCCTTGACTAAAGAACAGGAGCAATCCCTTCAAAATGTCCTACAGTCCAATTCAACAGCTTTTGCATGGGATTATAGTGATATGAAAAGCATTGACCCAAATCTATGCATGCACAAGATCTATATTGATGATGATTTTCAACCTATCAGACAACAACAAAGATGTATGAACCCTGCTCTAAGGGATATAGTCAAGGCTGAACTTCAAAAACTTCTGGATGTAGGTTTTATTTACCCCATTTCATACAGTGAATGGGTTTCACCATTGGTGATAGTTCCTAAAAAGGGTGGCAAGTAGCGAGTTTGTGTTGACTACAGAGAACTCAACACTGCCACTAGAAAAGATCACTTTCCATTGCCCTTTATTGACCAAGTCCTAGATTCCTTGGCAGGAAAGAAGTACTTCTCATTTCTTGATGGCTTTAGCGGATATAATCAGATAAAGATTGCTCCAAAGGATCAAGATAAAACCACATTTACCTGCCCCTGGGGGACCTATGCATACTCTATTTTGCCATTTGGACTGTGCAATGCTCTAGCTACTTTTCAAAGAGCAGTCCTTAGTATTTTTTCTGATTTTGCTCATGATAGCATGGAGATTTATATGGATAACTTCACCACATATGGTGAAGCATTTGATGAGGCTTTGTAGAATCTTGAAAAAGTTTTAAAAAGATGCACAGAGCACAATTTGTCCTTAAGTAATGAAAAGTGTTTTATGATGATGACTGAAGGAGTGGTGTTGGGACATTTCACTTCATCTATAGGTATCTAGGTCGACCCAAAGAAGATCAAAATAATCTCTACATTGCCTATTCCACAAAAATTGAAGGATGTTAGAAGTTTCCTTGGGCATGCAAGTTATTATAGAAGGTTTATTCAAGATTTTAGCAAGATTGTTGCTCCCTTGTTTGCACTTCTCTCTAAGGATATTAAATTTGCTTGGACACTTGAATGTCAGCATTCTTTTGAAAAATTGAAAGTAGCCCTGATACAAGCCCTAGTCTTGAGAGGTCTTAATTGGAAATTGAGCTTTCATATTCACATCGATGCCTCAGACTTTGCCATTGGGGCAGTGTTAGGCCAGTAAGAAGGCAACAAGGAATATGCAATTTACTACATCAATTAAAACTTGCAAGGGGCTGAGCTAAACTATACAGTGACAGAGAAAGAAATGTTGGCAGTTGTTTATGCCATCAACAAGTTCAGACACTACATAACTAGCTACAAAGTATTCATTCATACTGATCACACCGCCATCAGATATCTGATGAACAAACCAATAGTGGGTGGCAAGCTAGTTAGATGGTTATTATTATTTCAAGAATTTGATATCACAATTGTTGACAAGCCCGGTAAGGCTAATGTAGTTGCTGACTTTTTATCTAGATTGCCCACTCAATCCTCAGATGGTGTGGTTGATGATTCCTTTCCTGATGAGCGTCTGTTTGCTCTCACTATACACACACCATGGTATGCAAACAACAAATTACTTGGTTACAAGGCAGATTCCAGGATATTTTTGACAAAGGGAACGGAGACAACTTGTTCACAAATGCTTTCCCTACTCCTGGATTTCAGGTTTTCTCTTCTATACTAGACTAGACAACATCATGAGAAGATGCATCAGAGAAGATGAAGTGTTTGATATCATGAAGGCTTGTCATGATGAACCATGTGGGGGACACTCTGCAGCAAAAAGAACAACTTTCAAAATCTTGAAAACAGGGTATTATTGGCCAACACTTCACAAGGATGCTATCAAATATACAAGAGGCTGTGATAGGTGTCAGAGAATGGGCAGACCAACTAAAAGTGATGAAATGCCATTACAACCACAACTTTCAAATCACACATGTTGACGTGCCACCTCACCATTCATCGGCATGCATGACCTTACAGTTCCGGTGGATTAATTGCATCGTACACAATATCTCCTGTCAAAGAGTGCTCCCACATTTCTTTCCGTGGCATTGTTACCAACGTACCCTTTCATGATTGCCATTAAATTTCTTTTTATGCATTTATCCTTATCCTTATTTACTTCATGCATGCGATAATATTTCATACATTCCAATTAATAATTACAACTTCCTACCACTTCCTTTGCCACGTGAGTGAGGTCACTTCACGTTTAGTCAGGGGGAAGGGTTGTCATCTTGTGTCATTTGTCATTCTTGATTTTTCGACTAGTTTTCAAATGAGTTTTCATCCCTGTGTACTATGTAAATAACTAGTGAGAGTTACCTTCCTAATATCTTTGCTAAAGTCAATCCGAGTTAACCCTGAGTAGTAAGAGGAATTGCAGAGAAGATAAAGATTAGAGGTTAAGTCTAACAAGGTGGAAAAGTGGAATTATACAGAGGATTATAGACATGGGAGGTGACTTAGTAAGGAGAGAGCCATCTGTGCACAAGGAGATTCTTGAAGATGTGCTAGTTTTACCGCTCTTCACCAGAGTAGGATGGCTCGAATACTTCTTAAAATTGACAGAGTATGACAATGATATGGCCGCAGAATTTGCAGTTACATTGCAAAGTGACGAAGCAGTAGTGAAAGGGTTAATGGTTGATGCTTCTAAGGTAGCTATTGACCAAGTGACTGGACTACACGCACCGGGTTAGAATATCTAGCCTGAGCTGATGCAGCCGCTGCCAGAGAGGAATTCTACGAGTGAGGCGAGCATTTAGACTTAACAACTCAAGGTACAAAATGCCTATCTCTGCCATTTTTCTAGGGCAAATGTGCTACCTACATTATTAGGTATTTCACTTGTGATGGGAGGTATAATATGCTGTACACTGTGCATTTTAAATTATTGAACCATCTTCGTCATGAGAAATTGGTGAATGTCCTGAACTACCTCTATAACTTCCTAAAGAGAATGGCTTTAGAATACCAAAGAAAGCTAGCAGATACTTCGGTGTCTCATCATTGTCTAATTGCACTACTGGTTAAGAGGAGTTTGCAGATACAATACCCACAGATTGATTGGGAGGCCTTTAAGGATTGTGTTGATATTTCCACCTTGTTGGAGTAACCTCATGAGGAGGAAGAGGAACCCCCATACAATGCTGAACCTGAAGATAAACCTGTTCATGAAGAACCACAGGAGGAAAATGCCCTTGAAAATAGACCCGAAGAAGCAGGGGAACCTTCATTCTCTCCTCCTAAACATGTGACTCCAAAACTTGTAAGCAAGAAAGGAAAGAAGAGGAAGGAAGGAGAAGATGTCAGCAAAGAAAAGACAAAAAGGAAAAAGAAGAAGGAAACTGTCAATACAGGGAAAGCAAAGGAGAGACAGAGGAGGAAAGGTAAAAAGAAGATGAAAATGGCTATTGAACAAGAAACCACTACCCCGAGGAGATCAAGCAGATTGAGGAAATAGTGGCTGAAGAAAAGATTGAAGAACAGAGACAAGATTATGAGGAAAGGGGAAATGCTCTTGGGAATGTTCCTATTGATATACTTGAAGATGATATCTCTACAAATAAGGATAATGAGAATGTTTCTTCAAAGAAGAAAAGGTATGTTTCTTCTTCTGGCTCTGACTCAGAAGACCCATTTATTGCCAAAAAGATGAGAAAAGCAACCCCTGGTAGTCCTGTTAAAGAAATTTTTAATGCTTTTGATAACAATGATAGTGGTAATGTAAATTTTGAGAAAAGGAATGAATTGTTAGAAGAAAGAGACATCCGGAAAGAACTTCAGGAGGCATTGGACATAATCAAAACCCTGGAGGATCAGGTAAAGAGGTATGAAGAGAAGGAGATAGAAAAAGAAAAGAGGATACAAGAATTAGAGGAGAGGATTCAGACACAAAATCAAGGGTCTAAATTGGATTTGTTAGCACAATTGGCTGTTAGCAATATCATCTCAGATGAGGAGAAGGAACCCCCTCCATCATTTCCTGAGGTAAGAACTCCAGCATGCCATACTACTATTTCATTGGGTTTTGAGTTGCTGAAAGTTACTAGTAGGTCAAAACAAGATACAGAAAATTGGGATAAAGAAAGGAAAATTTTTAATGAAATAATTGAGAATCAGAATCTTGAAATTAAGAAGCTAGAAGCAAAAATGGCCGGTATAATTGACAGGGCCATGGAAATCATTGAATGCAGACCACCTTCAAGGGTTTATGCATTATTTTTAAAGGAGAAATTTCTTAGTTTTGAACTCAATAGATTTGTTAATGACCAACCAGCTCTGCAGTCTAGACATAGTTTCTTCAGTTATTTTCAAAAGGTCAGTATAGAACAACAAGATCAGCTATGTGAGTTCTGTTTGCACAATTACCTATTAGAGGAAGATACATAATGGAATCCCTCTATAAATGTTGGAGATTTGCAGCTGAGAGCAATAATATCATACCTAAATAATGAAAAATTGAAAGGAGAATTGATGGATAGGTATGAAGAATATGAGAAGAAGGTATCACTACCAATCAGACAAGAGGCACTTAATCCTGAAGATGTCCTCATAAAATGATATAGACTTCTCTCTCATAAGGGCCCAGGCAAAATCATTATGGACTTAAGAATAAGGGATCACAGAAGGGTACAGAGAATGATGGGATCCATGTTACAAAATTGTGTTAGATATGTGCAAAGCAGATGGCTCAGTTTGACACCTACTCTTCAACAAAAAGAACCTCATTCCTTGCATAACTTTATGAACATGTCTGAAAGATTGCATAGGTACATTCAAATTTCAGAGAACCAAGGTGTGGCATGGTTACCTCTTACCTACCATCCACCTCTACTCTTATATCTAGTTCCACACTGGACAGGAGAAAAGGGAGAGGAATGCAGGACTGCAGAAGCTATCAAACTACAAAGGCTTTCATGCTACAATGGGTTCTATCTGAAATAGGGTGAGGATTTCAGGGTAGTTATGGACTTGAGACAAATAGTTTTACATTATAATTCATTTCCCTAGGTATCTATGTGAGTAATTGTGCTTGAGGGCAAGCAAAAGGTTAGTTGGGGGGAAATGATGGGCCGTAGAATTAGTCTCTTTTATGTTGCTTTTTATACTTCAAAGACTTCTTTCATAGCATCCTTTAAGACATTTATCCATGTTTGCACTATGATATGTTGACCTTCTTTATACTTCTAAGACCTGAACTTATAATATTAATATGGAATGTGATGATCGTATTATCTAATGAATGAATTAGATGTAGATATGTATAAAAGTATAAATAAGATGTTTTTATGGTAAGTCATGAAGAATGCTTGTGGTATATGCCTTTGGAACTAATTCTATGTGCAGAATTGGATGTGTCACGATGAGATCGAGCATTTGTAGCAAGTTGCAGACAAAGGAGTTAATAGAAGAATGAGTTTCAACGCTAAGAATGCAGAGACAACTGAAGACAATTATGGAGCATCATGGATAGTAATAAATTAAGGAGTGAATATTGTTTCAAATATGGTTATGGACATTGTTCATGCATCAGACTTCTAATTTGATTTGAATTCTTCTTCTTATAGTCAGTTAGAGTAAGAATGTGATCTTGACTCCACGACCTAGTATCTAGGCGTGGTAAATGGTCAGAGCCAGTTAATTAGTAAATAAGGCTCTCTCTCCATTTTGTATAGTAAGGGGAAGATGAGATATGTTATGGGACTTTTTCCCCAAGAAGTGAATTAAAGAAATAAAGTTTCTATAAATTTTAGAGAGTAAAAATAAAAATATATATATATATATAAAAAAGAAGAAAATAAGAAGTTACTTTTGAGTTAAAATAAAGGTTAAAGAAACCTTATTTATAAGTACACTCATGGAGTGTGTTTCACGAGAGTTTACAATTAAAAGTTTATTTGTAACATTATTTATTAAAGGGTGTGGTATTTGGAACCACTCTTTGGGTTAATATTTAAACCCATGAAAATAATGTAAAAGGGAGACACATGAAAATAGAGGAAAGGGCAAGGGAAAAAAAGGAAATAATCAAGCGCTGTACATTGCAGGAATGGGATTCCAAGTAAGCAGGCTGTGAGCAAGACGGAGAAGGGGGCACATCTTATGTGTGTGTCCAACCTGGGGTACAGAAGTGCACTCAAGACTGGCCAGGGCTTGGGTATTGCACGGGTGTTGAGCATTGTTCGAGAGGAACCAGCACTCGTGTAGAGCATCAAAGTACGCTTATTTCTCCCAGATTGCTCACAGACAGAAGAGGCTGAACCAGGGTCCATTCCAGCAATCTCTTTGGATTCTTGTTAATTATATACAGATAAGTATTGTTTCTCATTTATACCAATTGTTGAGATTGAATTAATATAATTATTTGTTAAATTATTTCTTTATAAGTTAGATTATATTTTAAATACATTATTGCATTTAGGTATAATTAATGAATTAGCCATATAATTATCTATTTTAATAAATAGGAAGTGATATGTTATGTTGCGGAAATTTGAGGCATTACATTTGGTATCAGAGCCTTTGATCCTTATTGCATGCACATTTATTAGAAATTAAACTATAAGGAAAAAAATAAAATAAAAATAATAATAATAACTAAGTAAAATAAATAGTTATTTTGTAATTTAGGGTTTATACTACATTGAATGATACCATCGTAAATTTGCATTACATATTATAACATATTAGTATAGTTATTAGTTTTTTGTTGATATTATTGATAAAAATTTAACATTTTTCTATTGATATTATTGATGATATTTTAACCTTATTGATATTATTGAAAATTGTTGTTGGGATGTGAAATATAGTTTAATAATTTAATTCTTTCATCCATTTATTATATAGAGTGAATTTTTTTCAAAACATTATGATTAAATGTGAATATTAGATAAACCGTTTTAACTCATTTAATCTTTGAATAAAATTAATCACATTACTATAAACAATTTCTACCCAACTTTAGAAGACCATCATACCAAATCGTAAAAGCTCATTCCACATTATCTTTCCCGTTTCCCCGTTTCCTTGTTTTAGATAGGAATGTTAAATATATTTTTAAATTGAAAGAGGTTGCATATCCATTCTTTACCACTGTTTTAACATTTTAATTTCATTTTCGGGGAAATAGATTTATATATTATTTGACCAAAATTTATGAGGGAAAGAACGGTAAGTCCCAACTTCAAAGCCATACAAATTGGATAGTCATTTTTATTTTATATTTTATTTTGTTTTGCTGAATAATCTTTGTAGTGCCGGGCGCTACATTATTCTCCAAAAGTTTTTATCTCAAGCTAAACCCGCAGCATCAACTTTTATTTTTCTTCTCATTCCTGCATTGCTTTGACATTCAAAGCCGATGCTGCTGTGAGTACCAGAAACACTAATTCATTTCTACTTAATAGAAGATTACCTCGTTTCGTGCAATATTCTCACATTAGAAATTGTGCAACTTTAGTAAACTCCCCTATGTGCCTTTGTATATGAGAACCCTAAATTAACGTAAAATAGTGTGATTTTATTACCAGAGAGTAATTGTTTTAGAATAGAAAATTACTTATTTTACAGTGAAAAAAAATAAAATAAATTAATTAATTAAATCACAATTTATTGGAAAAAGTTTGATTTTTATTTTTGTGTTATTTAAATGTACTTAAGTTTTATTTAAACTTGTTTTGATTTTTTAAATGTAAATTTTATGTAAATGTAAGTTTTATTTAAAATATGTTTTGATGTGAATTTTGTTAAAGTACTTTGACATTTTGTACCATTAACAGATATAATAGTAAATCTTTACCAATCTATTTGAATAGGATTTATTTTTACCATTTAATTTGAAAAGAGGTATTTTGACCATTTAACTTAAAAGAGAATAATAATTCAAAGTAATAGAAAAGAGTTATTTTGACCATTAAACTTGAAAAGAGAATTTAAAGTAAATTATAAATAATTAAAATGAGATTAAAATTTATATGTATTATTATTATATATATGGTAAAAAAATGATATAATTGAAAAAAATAAAAAACCGTTAATTTAAACAAGTGAAAAGTGTAAAGTAAAATATAACTTCAATTAAAATTAATAAAGTTGGATAAAAATATATATTCTTGGCTTGCCCTATTTATTCTAAATATAGTAGATGTTTCCATAGTATAAGTCCTAGGTTAGATTTTAAAAAAGTGTAGATCATGTTGTTATTATTAAAATGGTCACATATATGTTAAAATGATAATAATAATAAATATTCCTATGTTAATAGGAATATTTAATACATAAATACATAGATCATTGTTTATAAGTATATCTATATTTTTAGTGTTTGAGTTATATACATTTCTTGAAAATATATCTATCTATATATAAACTTTATTTTATATATTTATGCTTCATATAATATTAATTGAATTTATTAGAGGTAATATATATAATATGATATTTAAAATAATATTAAGTTGAAAAATAAATGTGTTTAATACATTAATGAATGAGAACTTTAGTAGATTTATCTTAATATATATATAGCTAAAAAAAAATAGCAATGCTATATTAACTTCAACACATAGATGAGAAGAGTTATAAAGCTATTTTAATTACTTAAAGTAATTTTATTATTACTTAAGAGTTGTTTTATTTTGGAACATTATTTAATACATATCTTTAATAAATATTATATCATATAGTTATAAATTGAAGTGTACATAGATAAGGGTTAATCATATCACTACAATTATTCATATTAATAAGATTTTTTCTTATAACTTCAACACATAGATGAGAAGAGTTATAAAGCTATTTTAATTACTTAAAGTAATTTTATTATTAGTACCTGCCTTCGGCTGGTACTATTGCAATGAGTTCAACTTATCTAGTTATTAATCTATTGATTGCAAACCAATCAAAAGATAGGATTATTTTTCTTGTCGGACAAATTTGATTTAAATTTGTACTTTTCCTATGTGAACATGATAAATTTTTAACAAAAAATTATTTAGAAATGATTTACCTGTATTGTCATTGGCTAAAAAAAATTGACCTCTTCTCTGTGGATTGTCGGTTTGTCGGGAGAGTGCAACAAAAAACTATAAATGCGCAGAGAATTTTGATTTGAAGGGACGTGGCAAGTAAACAAATTATGAACACAAATTTTGTCTCCCACTAGTTAAGTCATGCGTAAATGGATGGCGATTAATTTTTTGCTTCATTAACTAAAAGTAATATAATTTTAATTTAGTTTTTAGCGTTCTACAGATTTTATTTTATGTAATTAGATTATTTATTTTATTTAGTCAAAATTTTAAAATCTATAGTATCATAAATTTATTTATAATTTTTTATTTTATTCTTCAAACTTACAATATTTTAATGCATTTTAAATTATAAAAGTATTAGTATTATTACTATACTTTAGGGTTCTACACATAAATAACCAAATTTCACTAAAATATTTCTTAACTATTCATTTGATCTTAACTATTGATGTTTAATTAAATGGAGCTAAACTAATGCACCCAAAATTATTACTAAACCACAATATTACATTAATTAAAATAATTAAAATAATTAAAATCATGTTGTCTAAAAGTACTTACTATTATTACTTAAATAAAAAATTAAGTGACTAAGATAAAATACTGTAGTGATGTAAATATGAATATATTTTTGTTATTATATTATGTAATTATTCTTCAAACTTACAATATTTTAATGCATTTTAAATTGTAATAGTATTCAATATTATTACATTTTAATATCTTAGGTAGGCAGACATTTTAAATCTATCCACACCCAGTTAGGGTTAGGGTTCTACACATTTTATTTTATGAAATTAGATTATTTTTGGGATTTCAATTTCATTTAGTCAAGAGTTAAAAATCTAGGATTTCAATTTTATTTAGTCAAAAGTTAAAAAACTACATTATCACAAAAAATATTTCGCCATGTTATTACATTTTTTATTTTATTCTTCAAACTTATAATATTTTAATGCATTTTAAATTATAAAAGTATTAGTATTATTACATTTTAAGGAAATATTTGTGTTATTTAATACACTTTGTAAAAGTTTAGTTTTATAGTTAGGAAATAGTTTAGTCCTATTTTATTTTTACCAAATTAGATTGTTTTTGAGATTTCAATTTTATTTACCTAAGACATTTCAACACTCTTCAAAAATTAAATTTTCAATTATTGGAATGCAATTTGTTTATACAACCAATACCTAATCAACAAAAAAATTACAACTAAACAAATACTATATACAACCAATAGCTAATCAACAAAAAAAAATTACAACTAAACAAATACTATAATAACAACACTACAAGGCATGGCCACTACGTGACACTTGTTACTTAAGAGTTGTTTTATTTTGGAACATTATTTAATACATATCTTAAATAAATAACTATTTCAATTATATTATTATAAATATTATATCATATAGTTATAAATTGAAGTGTACATAGATAAGGGTTAATCATATCACTACAATTATTCATATTAATAAGATTTTTTCTTATGAAGAGTAAAATGTAAAATTTAAATGTTATATAAAAATAATAATAATTAAACTGTGTATGTTTTTGCTTCAAAACATACTAGTATAAGAAAACTAAAATATACTGTCATATAAATTTAGAAAATCTAATATATAGGATAATGTGTATTTTAGAAACTTAAACGACCCATAAGAAATATTCTGCTTGTTTTCTTGTTTTCTTCATTGCTTTTATTCATGTAGATATGGGTTTAAAGAGTAATTTATTAAGACTGATTTTAAATATTTATAACCAACTTATTTAATAGGTATTCATATATAGAATTAATAGGGCTAAAGTATATATTAAATTGGTTGTAATTATTTTTTGCTATTAAATTTATATTCATATGATGATATTAATATGATTAGAGTAACATATTTTTGGTATATTATATTGGCAAGTAATATTATTTTATATTTATATATTTATGTATACTCAAATTGGTGAAATGTAGGTTGATTTTTTGCTCTGCATGTCGAGCTAGGGCTTTCGTGCCCTAGCCCGATCCTCTGGTTTTTTCTTGGTCGTGCGAAGTGTGGGGAGTGCATGCGTTTTGGGGAGGTCTGGGGTTGTGTTTTTTTATCAGTGCAAAGTTTTTTCATCTGCATCGGTGTATCTTTCTCCCTGAGCGTGTGGGGGTTTTGTGCCTGGTTAGAGGCCGTGGGTGGGGTTTTTGTGCCTGGTTGGTTTGGGTCTGCAGTTCGAAGGCAGTGCTGGGTGGTGGATCAGTTAAACCCTAGTGGTGGTTCTTTTTTCTCGGGGGCCTGCTTGCCCACCTTGGATCTTGTTTAGTTTCAATGTCGATCGGGGAGTCTTCAGGGGCTAGTCCCAAGATGGATTTTCGCTTAGTAGCGGTTGGTGCAAATTCTCCTTCGCACGCTTCGAAGGTTTTTAACAATAACTTGTTCTCACCAGATCCAGGGTTGGTTGGTTCGGGTTTGTCTGGTGGTACCCAGATTACGAAGATCAATGGATGTCTTGAACGTTGTGAGGAGAGGCCAAAATTGGTTATCCCGCTGGAGATGATTGCAGAAGATATTGATTATTATTCGAAGCATGCATTGCTGTGCAAGTTTATGGGGATGCAGGTTTCTTTACAATTTCTTGAATCATGGGCCCAACGGACTTGGATGCCAGAGGGAGAAATGGAGGTTATGCTTTTAGCAAATAACTTTTTCATGGTTTCATTCAATTACTTGGCAGATCGCAACAAGGCCTTTGAAGGAGGCCCCTATTTTCATAATCAGATTGGGTTATTCATTAAACCTTGGCATGCGAGATTCAATCCTGCTGAAGAGCTTCCGAACCGGGTTCCAGTGTGGGTTCAGCTTCCAAGGTTTCCTGTGGAATGTTGGCGGGATGATGTTTTACACTTGTTGGCTTCAATGCTAGGAAAACCAGTTGGTGCTTCACAGTAGACTCAAGTTAAAAAGGTGATGACTTTTGCTCGTATCTGTGTTGAGATTGATTTAAGTAAACCTTTGCCAGATTCGGTGGATATGTGTGCGGGTCCTTACTCTTGGGTGCAGCAGTTGGACTATGAGACTCTTCCTTTTCGGTGCCGTCTCTATCATGAATATGGACATTTACAGAGGAGATGCCCTAAGGCTAGGCCTATGGACTCCCAGCCTTCTCAGCCTCCCCGCAATCCCCCTAGAGTTGAAAAGGGGAAGGAACCCATTCCTGGTGATGTGGATGGGGCTGACGGTTTCGTTCCTGTCAAGGCTCGAAACAGGAATTGAGGTCAAAAGAGGACTTTGAAGGAAAGGTAGGATGAAGATTCTTTCAACAGATTTGAAGTTTTAGATGATCTCAGCCAGTAGGAAGTGAATCCAGGCTTGGTGAATATGGATCAGGGTGCTTCAGGTATAGGACAGGAGGGCCTTCTTTCTGAAGCTACTCAGGTTTTGCAGGATAATAGTGCTTTGCAAATGGACACAAATGTTCAAATGGAAGTCCAGGTGGAATCGGTTCCTATTATAGTAGGGAAGAAGGGTGGTGAGGATGGATCTCCTCTTGTTTCAAATGTAGGTACTGAGGGGGTGAAGATTAATAAGTCTTCTTCTTCTCATTTGGGTCTTCACCAAAAGAATCCAAAAAACGGGGCTGGGGAGAAGTCTTCCAAGCTTGGTAGAAAAAAGGATTTGGATAAGATTAAATTAACAGGGGAAACTTTGGTAGAGTCAGGGTCTGTTAAGACTCTGGATTCTCATTTTTCGAGCCCCTTGAAATGATTGTTCTATCCTGGAATGTAAGGGGCTTGAACAATGGCCCTCGACAAAAAGCTATTCGTGATTTGGTTAGAAGTCAATCTCCTGATGTTCTTTTCCTGCAGGAGACTAATTTATCAGTGGAGTGTATGTTTGGTTTAGTGCCTAAGTTGTGGGGGAGTGGAGAGTGCCAGTGTATTGGTGCTCAAGGGTTTGCTGGAGGAGTGGCTTGTTTATGGAATCCTCGGAAGATCCGCCCTCTTTGGTGGTTGTCCTTTCAGTCTTCTATCTCTATGATTGCTTCTTGTTTTGAGACAGGGGAGTCTGTTCTCTTCTCCAATATCTATGCGCCTACTGAACTTCAGGGTAAACAACTGTTGTGGTCCCATATCTAGTTTGTCCGAAGCATGGTTCCTTTCCATCCGTGGATTATGGCTAGAGACTTCAATGCTATTTTTGAGTTGGCTGAGAAGAGGGGTGGTATTGCGAGGCTTGAGCCTTCTGCACTACTACTTCAGGATAACATTTCAGCTTTAAATCTTGTGGATATCAAGCCCATTAATGGCCAGTTTACTTGGAATAATCAGAGGATTGGGAATAACTGCATTGCGGAACGACTTGACCACTTTTTGGTTTCTTGCTACTGGGTTGGTGGGTTGTGGTCTTCTAGCTCTGAAATTTTGGATTGGAGGGGATCTGATCATTGGCCTATCAAGCTGGCTATTTCTTCAGCTCGTGTGCCTCGGTCTCCTTCTTTCAAGTTTCAGCTTATGTGGTTGCGTGACTCCTCTCTCCATGACTATATTGTTGAGTGGTGGAGGTATGGTAGACCTACTTATGGTACAGCAATGTATACTTTTGCTAAGTTACTTCAATTTGTCAAGTATCAGCTTAAACGTTGGAATCGGCAGTGCTTTGGAAACATTTTCCATGCTAAGACTACTGCCCAGGCTGAGTTGGATGGTATTACGAGGTTGATCAGGGAGGATGGAGTGACTGAGGACCTACTTTGGGAAGAGACTAGGGCTTTGAAAGCATTGGAAGAGTGTGAGCTACGAGAGGAAGTTTTTTGGAAACAAAAGGCTCGGATTGAGTGGCTTCAGGAAGGGGATAAAAATACTGCTTTTTTCTTCAACTCGGTGAAAGCCAGGAGACATGGCAATTCTATTTCTACTCTGGTGAATGACAGGGGTGAAACTCTTTCTTCTTTGCAGGAAATCATAGGTGAAGCTATGCAATATTTTGCTTCTTTATTTAGGGAGGACTCGCAGGGGGGTTCTGATGAGGAAGCTCAGGTCCTTTCTTGTATCCCTTCTTTGGTTTCTAGGGAGATGAATGAGCATCTTATGAGTGATATTTTGATTGAGGAGCTAGAGGGGATCGTGTTTCAAATGAACAGGGGGAAAGCTCCTGGCCCTAATGGTTTCCCGATTGAGTTCTTTCAAGAATTCTGGGAGATTATCAAGTTGGACTTGTTGGCAGTTGTTCAGGAGTCTCATAAGAATAAACAAATGTTACGGGCTTTGAATTCTACCTTCCTTGCTCTCATCCCAAAGTGTGATGGGGTGGATAGGTTAAGTCAATTTCCTCCTATCTCTCTTTGCAATGTGATTTATAAAATTATCTCTAAATTGATTGCTGATAGGTTGAAAAAGTGGCTTAAAGTGCTGATTTCTGAGGAACAAAGTGGTTTTGTGGCGGGACGTCGAATTCTGGATGGGGTTGTTATTGCAACTGAAACCATTCACTCTATGGCTAATTCCAAAGATAAGGCAATGTTCATCAAGCTTGATATGGCTAAGGCTTATGACCGTGTTCGATGGTCCTTCCTTCGGAAGGTTCTTGGTGCTTTTGGTTTTGGGGATGAGTGGATTTATTGGGTTATGAGTTGTGTTACTTCGGTCTCCTTCTCTGTGTTAATAAATGGTGAGCACTCTGAGCTTTTTGGCACCTCTTGGGGTTTGCGGCAGGGTGACCCCCTCTCTCCTTACTTGTTTCTTCTTCTTGTTGAGGGTCTGGGATGCTTAATAAGAAGAAATGTGGAGTTAGGTTTCATTCAGGGCTGGGGGTGGGGAGGTGGTTTACCTCCACAATCTCACTTGCAGTTTGTTGATGACACTGCTTTGATGCGTATGGCTACAATTAGGGAAGCTTCGAATTTGCGCAAGGTGTTGGATGTTTATCTTCTAGCTTCGGGCCAATTGATTAATGAAGATAAGTCTTCCATCTTTTTCTTCAATACTCTAGGTTCCATTCAGAGGCGAATTGCTCATATCTTGAGATTTCAGACTGGGGTTCTTCCTTTGACCTATCTTGGTATTCCCATCTCTATTGGAAGACTTCCCAGGGAGTCTTGGCAGAATATTCTGGATAAATTTCGTGTGAAAGTTAATCATTAGACCCATCGCTGGTTGTCCTTTGCGGGTCGTGTTCAATTGCTCAAGTCTGTGGTGCAGGCCCTCCCCATTTATAGATGTATGATTCAGGTGGCCCCTATGGGTTTTGTTAGGGAATTGGATTCCTTAGCAAGACAGTTTTTATGGGCTGGTAGCCTATTGTCCTCTAAATGGAGCCTTGTTAGATGGGACATTGTTTGTAGCCTGAAGCAGTTTGGCGGCCTCGGGTTAAGACAGTCGTCGTTGTCAGGGATGGTGTTGGCTGCTAAATTGTATTGGCGGTGGTGTGTGGAGCAGGATGGGATCTGGGCCAGGATATTAACTCAGAAATACTTCCTGGGGATCCCTCAAATTGATATTCCTCGGTATCCACTGGTGGGGAAAGGCTCGGTGATTTGGAGTACGCTCAAGAAAGGGGCTGCTCTGGTCAAGGATGGTTTATTTTGGATTTGTAAAAGAGGGACAAAAGCTCATTTTTGGTCTGATTATTGGGATGGTTTTCCTCCCATTGTTTCTCAGTTTCCTAATTTGGTGACTCTGTGCCAGAGGTTCTGTGAAGTTGGTTGGTTAAGGGTGAGTGACTTCAAGTCCTTTTCTTCTCATGGGCAGTTGGTGGTGGCAAGATGGAAGAATCCTGATGAGTGGCCTGTTGTTGGTATGGAGGAGGAGCGTGCTGAGCTTCATAGTATCCTTTCTCGTAGACGTTGTAGCTCCCTCCAGGAAGGGGATGTTCTTTCTTGGTCTCCTAATCCTAAGGGTGTCTATACTGTTGCTTCTGGATATCAGGTGTTGTTATCTAACCAGCTGGATGGGGTGGAGGTTCACTGGTGGAAGAAAGTGTGGAATAAGCTCTCTTGGCCGAAGTGTAACTGCTTTATTTGGACTTTGGCTTGGAATAGGTGCTTGACTTGGGATAATATTCAGAAGTGGGGTTTTCAAGGTCCTTCTATGTGTGTTATGTGTGGATGTGGAGAGGAGGACTCCTCTCACTTGTTTTTCCGTTGTCCCTTGACTTTGCAGCTTTGGCATTTTTGGTGGGAAGTTTGGAAAAGCCCCTGTGTTCATGCTTCCTCCCTGGTGGATTTTTGGAGTAGTCTGGGTAGACCTCCTTCTATGGCCTCTTTCTTGCAAGATGTGTGGTATGCTGGGCCTTCCTTCATACTATGGCAGATTTGGTTAGAACAGAATCGCAGAATATTTCGAGGTGAGAAGCTGTTGATTCAACAAGTTTGGCACAAAATTATGAGTATGATTCGGGAGACGGTGGAATCTAAGTGTGATGTGGTGTTCCCTTTGGAGAAAGGAGATGCTGAGCTGGTGGATAGATTGGGTATTCAGGGGTTGTCTCCAGCTTCTGCTTGTGTCAGGAAAGGAAGGCGAGTGAAAAAGAAAGTGCAAAGGGTGGGGAGATGGCTTCCCCCTCCGTCTGGCATTCTGAAGCTCAATACTGATGGTTCTTCAAGGGGCAATCCTGGGCCTGCTGGGATTGGTGGGACTAGCAGGGATTTTTCAGGATCGGTGGTTTTTTTCTACTCTGTTCATGAAGGATGGCAAACTATCAACCTTATGGAAGGTTTGGCGATCCTCTATGCTTTGGAGAGGGCTTATGCTTTGGGTTGGCGCAAGGTTATCTGTGAGTCTGATTCACAGGTTTTGATTAATTTGCTGAATACACATAAGGTTTCTGATGTTAGTTGGCAGTTGGCTATGATGGTGCAACAAATTCTGCAGATAAGTTCTTTGATGGAGATGGTGTCCTTTGTCCAGATTCTAAGGGAGTGGAATAGGGCAGCAGATTGTTTGGCTAAGTGGGCTTTTGAGCATTTAGATGGTTGGAAGATTGATGAATGGGAGCAGGTTCCTCATGAGCTCCGACATGACTTGGAGAAGATTCTTGTTGAGGATGGGAATGGTATTGGTGAAGGATGATGTTGTTTCATGCTTTGTTTGGTTGTTTCTTATGGATTAATGGGGCCTTGGCCCTTTGATGCTTTGTAATGTTCTTTTCTGAATTTTAATAAAGTTTTTACCCCTTTTTATAAAAAAAAAAATTGGTGAAATGTAAGTGTATGATTTATTTTATGGAATAATTTATTTTATGTTAATGTTAAAGTTAATAGGTCTATAGGTGGTGACTATAAAAGATAGAAATGCATATTAATTAAATTATACTTTGAGAAACAAAATTCTTTTTACCAACTAATCTACACTTTAAATATATAGAAAATTTTACTTAAAGAACATTAGGACTAAGAATTGGCTAAGAGCTATGACTATCTCTAATTCAACACAACTTAAACAAAATGACCAATAAAATATGTTGTAAGAGATAGGACATGTGACTTGAAGAAAATATGTAAACAACAAATAATGTTAGATTCATGATTGTTGCATATGTTTTCCTTGAAACTATGTAAAGTCAATTAATTAGTTGGATATGGCAGTGATAATATGCTTAGTATTTAAAAAAAAAATTTGACATCTAGATTTATCACCTAAAATATAACCTAGGTTACATTGTGGGCCCATAACCCATAGGTTCTAGGATCATTTCACATCTTAAACTTAAGAAAATATGATGTTTGAATGTGATAGTTCAAACGAAAGGATATTTTTATAGAATGTGAAACCAAAAAGATTCTTTTGGGATATGGGGACATGTCAAATTTTAAGGGGGAGAGATGATCTATGATTAAAAACTATATATTACTATAGACCAATTATAAAAATTTGATTTTGAAAAGAGAAAGTAGTTCATGGTACAAAGATGAATTTTTTTTTTTAAAGAATATTTATATCTTCTACATGCTTCTTTTAAAAAGTAATTTTAGAGACTTTGAAGAAATTTAGATCAAACTTAGGTTGTTAAAGACTTATTAGTATTTTTACAAAACAAAACTAACAGTTTGAATCAAATCAAATCAAGCACACAAACATAGTCAAAGGTCAAAAGAATAAAATACTTGAGCTCTTTATTGTAACTATGACCTAATCAACTTACACGTCATATGTACGCGGGTATTTAAAGGAATTCTTGTTGGATAATTAGAAAATACAAAAAAATTATTCCCAAGGATAAGGTATAAGATGAATTTGTCCTAATAATATAGTCATTGCAGTTACAAAAATCATCAATTCAGTTGTTACATAGTCGCTACTGATTGTTTCTCATTATTCGATGTATACTTTGAATGGGTGGATTTTGGGCATTTAAGTATGAGTGCCAAATTAGATCAAACAACGAGCACATAAGACTCTTCAGGCAAACAAATCACCAATCGCCTAGAGCACAAGGTTCCACATGGGAGATGTTGGGCATTTTAGTATGAAATGTGTTTATATTGTATGGTTTAATCCATGATTGTAATTGACATGCAATTTGAAGGCTCTAAGGGAGTAGACAAATTGGTAACCCGTTTTAAAGATCGAGTTTTAGATAATTAATTGGGGCTTGGATTTAGATGGCCAACCCAAAGACTTTGAATTGAGATGATATCATCCATTTATTTTATAGGAGTAGACATAATTAGGTGGTTGAACGATCCATCTATGTGAGTAATGCCTTGTTTTTTTTTTTCTAAATACCTTATAGGATTATGTTTACTACCTTTTATTTTATTGTGTTATGTTATTGGACTTGATCAACCCAATAACATTATGCATGTTCTTTGTGTAATATTATAAAAAGAGAGGATATTCATGTAGTCTGGAATGCATGATTATCATCTTGGAATATATGTGTATGTAAGTGAATGGTGGGTGAATGCATAGTTTGTGATATGTATGTAATTACTAAGTATTACATGAGTGACCAAATTGAAAAGTTATTAGGGAATTGTGGTGGGTGAATGCATAGTTTATGATATGTATGTAATTACTAATTATTACATGAGTGACCAAATTAAAAAGTTATTAGGGAATTGAGTATATAGAATTGAATTAACTCTGTAATTGCAAATTCATGATCTATTTCATATAAAAGTATGATTAGGTTATTGAATAGAAAATTTTTGAACATGTTGAATTCACTTGTGAATAAATAACTTTAAAAAGTATTAGTGAAAATAACTAGAATTTTGTGAAATAGAATTATAGATGAAGTTAAGTGAAATGAATTCATAGCACGATATTGATAGTGCTACATCCACATTTATTTAACTAAATTATTTTGCATGTTTTGTTATAGATTCTTCATGAGCTACTGAGGACAGCAGCTAAGCTACAGGGGGAGAATTGTTATGGGACTTTTTCCCCAAGAAGTGAATTAAAGAAATAAAGTTTCTATAAACTTTAGAGAGTAAAAATAAAAATATATATATAAAAAGAATAAAAGAAAATAAGAAGTTACTTTTGAGTTAAAATAAAGGTTAAAGAAACCTTATTTATAAGTACACTCATGGAGTGTGTTTCATGAGAGGTTACAATTAAAAGTTTATTTGTAACATTATTTATTAAAGGGCGTGGTATTTGGAACCACTCTTTGGGTTAATATTTAAACCCATGAAAATAATGTAAAAGGGAGACACATGAAAATAGAGGAAAGGGCAAAGGAAAAAAAGGAAATAATCAAGCGCTGTACATTGCAGGAATGGGATTCCAGGTTAGCAGGCTATGAGCAAGACGGAGAAGGGGGCACATCTTATGTGTGTGTCCAACCTGGGGTACAGAAGTGCACTCAAGACTATCCTGGCCAGGGCTTGGGTATTGTACGGGTGTTGAGCATTGTTCCAGAGGAACCAGCACTCGTGTAGAGTGTCAAAGTATGCTTATTTCTCCCAAATTGCTCACAGACGGAAGAGGCTGAACCAGGGTCCATTCCAGCAATCTCTTTGGATTCTTGTTAATTATACACAGATAAGTATTGTTTCTCAGTTATACCAATTGTTGAGATTGAATTAATATAATTATTTGTTAAATTATTTCTTTATAAGTTAGATTATATTTTAAATACATTATTGCATTTAGGTATAATTAATGAATTAGCCATATAATTATCTATTTTAATAAATAGGAAGTGATATGTTATGTTGCAGAAATTTGAGGCATTACAAGATATATAAGGTAGCAGAGTTTAGTTCAGTTTGATTCAGTTATCATTTCCTTTTCTATGTGCAAAGACCCAAGTATGTTACATTTATGGAATACAATCTGGATATGACAAAAAGATTTTGTTGTTGAACAATTTGATATGAGTTGATTCTGTTTATCGAATACGTTAATCTTTGATATGTGTTACAAAGATACGTAGAATTTGGATTAGATTTGGTTTCAGTTAAGGAAGATAGTCTCTTGAGCTGGCCACTCAAGGTACTGATTCTCTCCTTGTTTATTTCATTTCAGTTAATGTTGGTTTATTAGTTTTCTGTAAAACGTAATTTGAGTTCAAGTTAGTATTATGTTTTGATTAAATAGATATAGTTCATGAACAATTTCATATTAGTGTATTTACAAATCCTTCGGAGGTCAGCAGTTAGTCATTTCATTCTTGACGATTCAATCAAGTTAATTCTACAGTTTCCCTGTTGTAATAGTTATCTACAAATCTTGCTGTAGGTACCCGTAGCAACTAGGATTTATACCTGTTTTCATTGTTTTCTAATTTTGTCAATTCCAACAAGATAGATTTGTTTGTTTAAAGTCAAGATAGAATAGATTTGTTTGTCAATTCCATATGAGCCTTGAAGGCATATACTTTGCAAGTACCATCATAATCTTACACTCCCTAGTTGATAATTCAATGTAGGAATGCATAGTGATAGAGTGGACTGTTCATATGGGTTTTCCCTTGAATTAGTTAAGTCTACAACACATTAGTTTTCCTCTACAGATGTGTATAGGTATGTGCTCCATTATGCTCTATGCTCCTTCTCTCCTCTACTCCAATTCTTCTCCTCATGAGGGTGCAAATGAACTATTCACCCCTCCTCTCATCTATTTATAGCCCCCAACCCTAATTGTTCACCTCCTTCCACTCATTTCCTCATAACTTCTTTATTTTTCATCATTTTTTCTCCATTTTTCTTTTGTCACTCTCATTTTTCTCTTCCCCATCTAATTTTTACATCTTCTTCATCATTCGAGAGCTCACCTGCACTCTTTCTCACTCACCTAACCTCTCGAGGGGCCATCATCCTACCACCATATTTCTTCATTTTTTGGATCTACCAAGGCATCTTCCAACTCCTTTTTTCTCAAAAATCACTATACTTTATTTTTCTTTGAAATGACATTATTTTAACGCTATTTCAAAGAGGGGTAAAATGTAGACACCCAAAATCATCTCACCGCTATTATTCCATCAATTAGGACTTCAATTAACCAGTTCCTCCATAATTAATTGGATAAATGCATATTTATTCAATTAATTATCCATCTTCATCCCTACATTAATTAGATAAATTTTATTAGTATTTAATTTATAAGGTCACTATTCATGTACCTTCTGACACTGTTCATCAATAATTAATTGAATAGTATGGACTATTTATTCAATTACTTAATATTCCTACTATAGTCAAATTTTAGGTAAATAAATATAAATATTTACTTACCTAAACCCATCTCACATCACCAAAAAATTAAATAAATTTATATATTTATTTTGGCATTTTGTGCACTTTTGATTAAGTGGATATATCAAATCACCTACTATCATTAATCATTTACACATGCATAACCATGGTTAATCAAGGCATTATATGGTCATCCTCATATGGGTACACTTGTCAATCAACATGTATAAAGAGGTACTTGGAAGCATTGATAAGATTTGCACTACCTTCTAAAAAGTTACTTTTTGATCCCCACCATCTAACCTTTCCAAAGCAGAATCTTGACCCTTGATTATCCTTGAATCAAAGGTACCCCTTTGACCACCTGTCATTTCTTTCCACTTGGATGCTTCTCATGCCTCTAATCCTCTCAAACAATGAGAGCCCTTGATCTCCCAATTTGATCCTAGCCCTTCATTCCCCATTCCAAAAATCTATAAATAGGACCTCTTGGAGGCCATTTAGACATCACTCTTGAATGCATTGTTACTCTGCCAATTTAAGCACTCAACATCCTCAAATTTTTCCAATTCATCTCCTTGGACAAATCCACCATTCACTTAGTGCAAAAAGGGAACCTTGGTGATATTTTTTGTGTTTATATTTCATCTTTATGCATAGGTTTCCTTAGTATAATCTAGAGGTAGTTTATGGTAATTAATTGAGTAGATTAGCTTGCTTGGTTTGCTCATTTTATGGTTCATTATTATAGGTATACAACTACAATTGGCTCTCTCCTAGATATGCCTGATAATACTCATGAGTACCATTTCCTAGTGGAACAACTTTTTATTCCTACCTATGATATCCCATATTTTGAAATGATTTGTGACATTGTTGGTCTTGATACTCCCTGGTATAGTGACATCTACACTTACCTCTAAAGATAAACCATTCCTCCTAACCTATCACCATCCAAATACAAATCACTTATTCAACACACTTCTTGTTACAACATACTTGGTGGCATGCTCTATTGTAGGGGTTCTAATGGAACTTTGCTTATATGTCTCAATTAAGATAAGGCTAACCTAGAACTTTAGGAAGTTCATAATGATATTTGTGGTTCTCATACCAATGGCATGATCCTAGCCAAGAAGCTCCTTTGCACATGATATTATTGGCTTGCCATGGAATCCAATACCTATCAACATGTGAAGAAATTCTTATCTTGTCAAAAAACATGGGGATCTAATTCATGTTCTGTCGCAAGCTCTCCAACCCATCACCACTCTGTGGCCCTTCCCTACATGGGGTCTCAACCTTATTGGCAAGATTAATCCCACATTCTCTAATGGTCATAAATTCATAATTACTACAACCAAATACTTCACCAAGTGCATTGAAGTAGTCCCACTCACTTTTAACATCGACACACAGATATCCAATTTTGTCATCAACCATCTCATTTATCATTTTGGCATCCCATCCACCATTATCACAAACAACAACTAATTGTTTAAAAACCATGAAGTGTGATCCCTTTGTGAGAATTCCATATTAAGCACAAGCGGTCCACCCCATACTATCCCCAATGCAACGAGCAAGCTAAGACATCTAATAAAACCATCATAAGAATCCTCAAGAAAATTGTCCATGATGTTGGTCATGATTGTCATCTCTAACTTAATCCTACGCTCTAGGCCTACCATATTGGAATTTTGTACTCCCACTAGCACCATCCCATATTCCCTCATCTATGGTGTTGAAACAATCTTACCAATTGAGGTTGAGCTACCCTCTTTGCATGTATCTTTGTGTAACCTCATCTCAAAGGAAGATTATCGAGTGACATGGTTGAATGAGCTTGAACTCCTTGATGAGCAACTTGTCAATGCTCTTAATCACCTCAAAGCATATCAACATCTGGCTGTGTTGTGGCCATAATAAATGCATATGCTAAAGAGAATTTCAGGTTGGGGACCTTCTTCTCAAGGAGAATCAGAAGAATACCAACTAAGGTAGAGAAAAGAAAAGGGAAATTTGAGCCAAACTAGTTGGGTCCCTACATCATCATTGCTAAATTTAGATCATGAGCATATAAATTGGCAACTCCTAAAGGCCATGAACTAGATGAGCCCATGAACATAATACATCTCAAGTTCTTCTATCCTAAGTCATTAGTAGTCTTCCAAGGTCAAAATTTTTTAAAAATAGAAAATTAGTAAAAATTAAAAATAATCAAAATAGTAAAGAGAAATAAATTTTCTCAATGGTGAAAACCACTTGTTGTGGTGCCATGGGCAAGTACCATGATAAAAACCTATCAAATAGGCATCATGTGTAGCAAGAAATCACTCTTGTCCACAAACATGTATCCTTCCATTTAGCCATCACTAAAAGTCTCCCTCACCCAAACCCTCCACTTCCCCCTTACCCTCTAATCATTCACTCAAGTTCCTCATCCACCATTTTGTGTTATGCATCTTTCATACTCCATCCCCCTCCAATCCATATTACCATTCCACTCCCCTCCCCTTATCCTCTATCATTCCATCCTCTTTCATTAGATTTCTCACCTAATAATACTTCTTGTCATTTACTCTTTCCTCCCATCCCACCATCCATTTGCCACTTTCATTTCATATCCATCCTCTTTAATTATGCATGCCACCCTTTCCTTGATTTTATGCTCAATTGGGGGCATCCACTTGCTGACATTTTTTATGGAATGGTTACCACATATATCCCCACTGGGGCATGACCTACCCACCTTCATCTATCGTCACATCGCATCCCTCTAGGTACTCACACTATGTTTACTCATTCGCTCCTTGTTCAAAATCTTCCCCTCATCCCCTCCCAACTCTCCCTCCTAGGATCCCACCCATACACCATCATTTACCCCCCTCCATGCATCCACCTCCTAATCATCCCCTTGGCTTCAACATATCACTAGATACCACCTCAAGTGTTTTCTTTCATGTTCTTTGATTGATTGTCTGCATTTGTTTGTGTTCATGTTTATCGTTTGTTTGTTTGAGTGTTTTTATATATTCTGTTTTATTGTTTGTATCAATTTATGTTTAGTCATTGCTTAATAGTTCTAGCACTCCATATAACACCATCACGATCACTATAATCATTATATTATGGTGTGTTATGACAACGTGCCCTTTGGATCACTATGTTATTTGTGACTTGTCTATTTTCATATTCACCTTTTCACACATGGCACACTATCATCATGGCCCATTATATCATAATACATAATGCCAATGCTACCACAAATAATAGGTTGCTCTTTGTACGTGATGTTACTTTGATAGCATTGAACATTCATCCATTTTATAGACTCCTCCTTCCTTCATCCATTTTCCACTATCCACAAATCATGTGCTATCCTACCTACACTAAATCCTTATGAGACATCATCATCAATCATGTACACCCATGACATCTACAATCATCTAATCCACTCATCCAAGCAACATCAATTTGCATGTCCACTCCTTTTCCATCATCAGTTCTATATCAATGGCGTGTACATCACCACAATATGATTTCTCTCAAGTAACTCTTTCCTCCATAATGGCACATCTTCTTATCTTCCCTTGTCTTTTCAAGAGACCCCCCAGGCTCCATTGAGCTTGAAGGATCTCTTGAGGGAGAATCACCTTCATCATTATCCCTATTCTTCTAAGTGATTAGGGCAACTTTCCAACAAAGCTCCACTTCATCTTACTTTTTATTCTTCTTTGACACGACATCACTTAGTCATGACGTTGTATCAAAGAGGGGTAAAATGTAGACACCTAAATTTTTCCTAGTACAACCTTACTCTAAATTAACTAAATGGTCAAATTATTTAGTTAATACCTAATGACTCCCACACCCTAATTAAATACTCTTATTATTAATGCAAAGGCATTCTACAATGGAAGCAAGGGGTGGAGTGTAATGGCTTGAGCATGTTAACATATTTTAACTTTAAATATTAATATTGGCAGCCATTTACATGTCAAAATATTAATATTTAATAATTAACATAATATAAATCCAAATAAGCAGAAGTTTTAAGTTTCAGTCTTAATTAATTTATAAAAAATTAAAATGTAGAAGTGTAACATCAAATAAAAAGTTTAACTTTAAAGGTTAATCAATTTTTAGAAAGTTTATGGGTAAGAAAGAAAATATTTTGATTTGTTAATTTTAGACTTTTTTAATTATATTTTGATTTGTTAGTTTGAGATAGTTTTTTATTTGTAAATTATAGTTGAAAAATTAATGGACATAGGGTTGATTGATGATATAGGCCTTAAATAATTAAATAATTAAGCAAACAAAAATATAGCAGAACAAACATAAATAAAATTTTATAATTAAATATTCAAATTGATATCTCTCGACATTTTTTAGATAGATTTACTTAAGATATCTATACTAGTTTAATTAGCCATTTTCCCTCTCACACATAATTAAATAATTTTATTATTTGATTATCCTCTTTTCCACCTTACATGGTTAAGGCTATATTCCCTCCACCTTGTCTCCACCTTTTCCAAGACTAAAGAGGACACATATTGCATAGTTACAACAAATTGCCATATTCCCTCAACCATTTCCAAGAATAAAGGATGGTTGCAACAAATTCCTATGAAATCATAACCCTTTATATTTGACAAGTTCAATCTTGAACCTTCATCATCTCCTCAATCCTAGGAAAGTCCTCTCATTCATCCTCCACCATTGATCTTTTCACCTCATCTCCACCATTGATTTTCTCCCCCAAAAATATATAAATAGGAGCTTCATGCTCTCATTTTATCATCCAATTTCATGTAGCTAGCCATATGTTGTCAAAAAAGAAATAGTAGTCATTTGTGCAAGGAGCGTCCACATCCTAAATCATTTGGAGCAGATCTACTTTCAACAATGGAGATTGGTGGTAAAATTATCTTTATTTGCTTTGTTTGATTTTTTTATTTGTATGCTCTATCTGAGGTTTGTGGTAGTTTAGACTAGAAAGCTTTCATTTTGCATTTATTTTGTTAGTTTAAGTCTGAATGATTGCTTACAGGTACAAAGGCAACATAATCTATGAAGTCAATGATGTAGATGGTACAATGATCAAAGAGGCAAAAAAGACACTACACAAGTGATCCCATCAACACTACTACAAGTGGTGCCCTATAAAGTACCAGACTAAAGTCTCACAAATACTGATCAACTAAAAAAGTAGGTCACCTCCATAAATTGGAATACAAGAGTGTCTAGGGTAACCAACTGTTGCATTCACCTAGTATATAGGAACAAAAAATGGATACATAGATCACTCCAAAGCAAAACCAAGAAGTATTAACCATGTGATTATACCCTGTTAGAAAGATGGTTGCCATTGCACCAAAAGATCAACCTATTAATGCCCGATACAACTGCTAGAGTTAATGAATCCACATGAGGTGGTTAAGCCTTGTCAAAAACCCAAGTGCTAAGCTGCACAACACAAGGAGACCAAGGGCGCACACCTTGCAACATACCCCCATAATGTTGACAAGGGAGAGGTATTGGAAAATCAACTTAAATTTGGCACAAAGGCATGCAAAGGGATGTAGTTGTAGCATTATGCTCAAATATGATGTAAAAATGACTAGAAAAGGGTGTGCAAAAACAAGGCACACATGCATGAGACTAGATCATTATCTTGGAGGAACATTCACTAGACAAAGTTGTTAGGCAAGCAAGGCACATACACAACCCTCCATGGCACTTTATAAAATAATGTAAGTACAAAGAAAGGAACACTATGATGTGTAAGATCCCTCCCAAAAGGAACACAAATCAGATATGGTGCTTTATATTAGTGTGTTTACAAACAAATGTGTTGTTGGAGTTCTTAGAAGTGTCTAAAAATGATGATTTTAGTTGATGTCAAGAGGGGACCACAAGAAGACATATGCCTTACAACCCTAAAAAATGATAAAAACTTAAAAATTGATGCCCCCAAAACAAATATTGTTGTAAAAGATGCCCCCCTAAGAATAAATTACAAGTTTAAGTATTATTTTGCAATCTAGAAGCCAAAATTGATTATTTATAACACACAACGATTTTATTTTTTTTGGGAAAATAGGCATTCCAAAGTAAAAAGATACATATACCAATGGATTTCTTTCATTTTTTATAAGTTAAAAAAAAATTGCTCAATTTTGACATTGTGGGCAAACGTTATGCCTTGTTGAAAAAATGTCGAAAAAAGAGAGAAAAAGTGGACTTCAAAGGTAAATTTTAAAAAATTATAGAAAAATGAGGAGAAATAAATTACATTGTGACAAACTAGATGAAACCAACTTTCTGTCAACTATAAGAATAGAAAATCCAACTCCCTAGGTGCAAGTTATGGAAAAAAGAAAAAATAGCCCTCTTGCAAGAGCTAGGAAGAGCCAAGGAGGTCCCTTTGGTGGTTAACCTCAACATGAAATATGGGCGGTTAGGACCTCAAACCACTAACGATTGCAATAAATGTTAAGGTTACAAAAAATGGAACATTAACTATTACAATTAAAAAAGTTATGTAGCTAAAAAAATTACAATTAACATAAAATGCTAACTGGTAGTTATAAAGGACAACTATCACATTAAATTCTAACAAGAATGCTAATAGAAAACTGCAAATATAAATTTTAGTGGGTTGATTGTGTCAAGTGCTTAAGAAAATATGATCTACTTGGAGGTAACTACGACTTGGTAGAGGACTATTGCTGATGACTATTAATTGTGATAGTTAACAAGAAATGTTGGTGACCTGTTGAGGATTCGTAGGCAATGGTGAACAATGGAAATATAGTGGTGGTGAAACTAGTAGTGTCACCTAAGAGAAGTGGTGGTGGAGTATTGGGTAGAGGATTCACTATTGAATGGATTACGACTTGGTCGGTAGAGTAAACTTGACTATTGGAATATTTGAAGGCTGGAGCTATGCAAAAATATCGTTGGATGAAGCTAGAAGCCAAGCCAGAGGATACCAATGCTAAACCCTTGATCTGCAAAATAGTGGATGAGGGTGACACAATCACTTGTGAGGTGGTGCAGACTATTGGAGTAGTGACATATCTCAAGACCAAAGATCCAAACAAAGGAATGATCCAGACTCCAAAACCCTTGATGGTGGTGAAAAAAGACCACTTGTCCTTGCCTCTGAAAATAACAGTTTGAGGATTTGATGGTTGAATCAACCACCAAACTCCAATATAGAAAACCCTCAGTTCTTTAAAACTAGACCAGACACCACAAAATCACTAGAAACATGCCACAAACTAGTAAACCATGAACCGGAGATCAAAGATGAAAAATTATGAAAGTAAAAAAGTTGTCTCATGTATACAAAATTCCATACATGTATGATTGTATGGAATATGTATGGTACCATATAGGGACTATATAGGCCCCTTCAAAAAATACAAAAAAAAATTCTTGTGTCAAAAATCAACCAAATGATAGGTAATTTTAGTTTTCTTGAGCCTTCTTGACTCAACGATGAGGTCCATTCAGCTGCACAATGCATTGTTGATAGGGATTTGTATTGAATTTAATCAAAAATGGGAAGGGACTTGTAAGCTCGCTCTTATACCATGTTGGAGTAGCCAAGATCTGAATGCAAGAAGCTAAGAACTTCTGCAAAGCTAAATTTCACAAAATGAAGAGCCTAATATCACACAATGAATCATAATGTGAAGCATACAAAAGTATAATAGAAGCCTTGCATATAAAGTCAAGGATGAGGTGAGAAGGTAGGACTAAAAGTCTAACTTCCTCTAAAATATGTCACATGTGAGTACACTTGGGACAAGTGTGAGGACACATGAGGTGAGACAAAAGTAGAAAAGTCTCTCTAAGTGAGATTATGTGTAGTATGAATAGGTTAACTAGGTAAAAGTAAACTAGTTTGCTAAAGCACCTTTTCACACTAAAAAAACCTAGTAGAATTCCAACTAATAAAAATAATAATTAAGTGCATTGAAATGACTAGATTTGAATGATTAAAACAAGAAATAAAGAGAAGCAACGGAAGGGGAAACACTTGCAAACCTTCATGTGGTTGAATGTCTCCAAAATACCTATAGCTAAGAGACAAAGGAAAAATGGTTGAGGTTGTTTGGGAGCTTGCCTTCAGGTCAAGCCCCTATGTTGGTCTTTCAACCTCCATGAATAGCCAATATCCAAAAAAATAATAAATAAAAGTGAGTGCTCTTATTTCCTAAGTGCATCTAGGAAAATAATAGTAGTGATAAATAAAAAAATCTATGAGCGTCAACCTAGGCCCTATGGGGAAGAACACCTCAGTGTGTTTAAAAAGATAAACAAGGTGGTGGTCTACACCAAAAGATTTGCTAATAGATAATGGAAGATGCAATATACAAATTACAACAATATCATTCAAAAATAATGAGAACAATATTATCGAGTTCACAATGTAGAAGAGAGGTTGCAAGCTCTTTGGAGGATTCGATCAATGTGTGGTCAACACAATCCCTTTGTGAGAGCTTGAACAATGGCAAAGTTACAATTGTGTATTCAATAGAAGCTAAGAAAGATAGATGTTACAACCAAGAGAGAGCACCCAAAAACTAGCAATGGAGAGCCGAAAGCAAGAGGAGAACCAAGAAGCAAGAAGAGGACCAAAAAAATTAAAATTAGTTTTAATGAAGGTAGAGAGAGAAGTTGAAGGGTCGAGTATGCTTCTAAAAGGCATTTTTCTTCCAAATGAGTGTTACCACTGACAAAAGTAGGCAGTTGGGTGAGAAAGCAATGGTTCAAATTTCAAAAACTTCTAGAATGCTAGCATGTCACATGTGTTAGGATTAAGGTGCCATCAACCTTGTAAATCCTATGTAATTAATTACCCCTAATATTGTTTGTAAATCACCCATAAGGGGATGAAAGGTTTCACCAGCATCGATCTTGTTTCAACCATATGTTTATATATGGTACACGTCACTCATTCATCTGTAACAGGGGGTGGCAGGGGGGGTTTCCCCCTTGTGAGGGGTCCAGGGGGATCATCCCCTCGGTGGGGGGTCCGGGGGCCGCTCGCCCTGGTAGGGGTTCGGGGGCAGTGCCCTCGAAACCTCATTTTATTTATATTTTATCATTATGAATCTGGACCGTTTGTCATTAGGTCACAGATCTGACAGTCGATATTTTGTCGGTGATCTTGCCCTAGAAGGCAACCCCCTTTTATAAGGATATTTGTACTACGTTTTTATCAGATTGGAAAGTAACAAGCGTCGCTGGATTAAAGACTGAAAGATAGATGAAGTGTATGTATTGTAATCTCATATTTGAAGATAATACAACTTGGAGCCTCTTTTCTTGGTGGACTTTTTTACCCGAAAGGGTTTTCTCCACGTTACATGCTGTGTTATGTGTTTAGTTCTTAGTGCATGTTATTTCTATGTAATGGGTTTTGATTTCTATTGCAATCTCCATTGATTCTACATCGTTTAGAGCATAATAAGGTTTGAATCAGATTTTTGTTGTGTGGTTTGCACTTTCATTTCTAACAACATGGACATCTGGGTGTCATGCTTGTGTCTAGAGGAAACTCTCCAGAATTCTACACATTACTAAAACAACATGAATAAGAATGTGATATAGAATCTTGGCAAATATTAATGGCGAAATATAGGCCAAGGTTAGGCTTGAGTGGCCCTAGAAACATAGTATGTGAGTGAACACCAAAGTGAGTCGTAAACACAATGTGAAATTACAAGGGTACACAATTTTTTATGTTACATATTCTTATTTTTCAAGGTCATTCGACCCTTCTCTCCTATGTGGCCTAATCTTTGGCTCCATAACATAGTCTTCACTATGGATAATTTTAAGTCAGTAAAAAAAGCACCTTTAGGTACCCAAAAGCGATGACCATCCACTAAAAAGGAAACCATCTATTTTTCCAACAAAGTAGTCACAAACTTTCTTTTCACATGAGTACTATTAAACTTAACAACACATGCATCAAGATAAAATAAGGTTCCCATTCTACTACCTCTAGTAATCACTATGGCTCTTCTCACCATTTTAACACCTGCTTCATAAACTGAACCTACACACCCACATTTATTAGTTTGCCCATAGATAACAAATTATGTGCAAATCTTGGGATATGCAAGACACCAGTAACTGATTCTACCATAAAAAAATTATTTGAATACTATCACAACCAGCAATATTTAAATATGAATTATCACTCAAGTTCACCTCACCATCTTTTTATTTTTCATACTTTTTAAACTAATGGTAATTAGAAGTCTTGTGAAAAGATGCACATGAGTCAAAATCGACCATGTATTCTCACCTACATGAATGGCCAAAGTTGCAATGGATGCATCACCATCCTCCTCAAATTAAGAGTCAAAATCAACCTTCTTCTTCTTTTTCTTCTCTTCTTTGCTCTCCTTACAAAAGTGACCAAGTTTACCGCAGTTATAGAAAATAGCCTTGGGCTTTCCAAGAGATTTAGATCTCTACTTGGACTTGGATTTGGATTTTTCATGCTACTTATCATTCTTCTTGCCTCTATATTTTGGTCTTCCTCAAACACTTGAATCCTATTTGGTACTCAAGGAGACCTTCCTCCTCATTTCTTCAAAAAGCAAATTACCAATGACATACTTGTTAGAACTAAAAATTAGCCTAAAATTTTTAGTTAAAAATCCATTTTTTCCATCATAATCCAATCACCTAAACAAGTCATTTTAGAATTCTCTCATCCAATACACTCCATTTATTTGACCTATAAGCCATTACCCTAATAAATTGACATTTTGTCACCCTTACCCTAAAGGAAAAGACCATATCGAAGAGACTCTACTATATTGGTAAGAGCCATCCTAACCTCCCTTCGAAGAAGCAATATGAATGATGTCGATGAGAAAATACCACATCGAGGATACTCATTTTAGATACCCTTCGATATCCAATTGAAGTTGTGTCGAAGACACCACTGCATGTCGAGAAGAAAATACTTAGGGTCTCTTCGATAACCCGAGAAATAAGCCATCGAGGGACATAAACATTTTATAACTATGATGTGACTCATTAATGTATTAGACCAACAATAAGAGATCGAGGGGACAAAATTAGACTTATACACTTAAAGAGTCGAAGAGACTACAAAGTATCAAAGTGATGATTTAAGAGTCCCTTCGATATCACTACAGCACCAAACGGTTCATCGAGGAGATAGATATACATAGGCAGGACATATCACATATTCCCTTCAATAAATCGAAAGAAAATTTGACTTCGGAGAGACTTCGCTGTGTCAGAATGACTAGTTCATGAGTCTCTTCGATAAACTGATGTGCATAAGTATGTGATACATTTTAACATCATCGAAGGAAGAATATCATGTCAGTAAGAGATTACATGAGTCCCTCCGATATACCGATATGGTGGGTCCCAAAGATTTTCTGGTCTATATGCCAAAGCCTACAAAATAAACATCGAAGGGAAATATAGCCATCGATGGGACAAGGGAATTTGTCCCATCAATAAAATGATTGCATTCAATACAAAGGTAAAATTAAAAGTTTTCGAAATGACTCCGGGATGTTGGAGTGAGGTGATTCAAAGTCCCTTAAAAAAGGGAAAAATATACTAAAGAAGTAAACGTCAAAGGGATGGATCCATATCGGGGAAACCCAAATATTGGTCCCTTTGATAGAATTTGTTACCATAGTGCGATGAACTTGTGAACACATCGAGGAAATAAGAAGATATCAAAGAGACTGTCCATAAAGAGGGTTTCGAGAGGATGTGATATCGGTATGAGACCATTTAGGGTCACTCCGAAATCATGAAGGAAATAAAAGAATTAACCAGTAAAAGGACATTGGGGAAAAGGGGAAAATTAGTAACATCACAAATTAGTCATCCCGATGAACTATTGACAAGACAATTTGGCAATGATCAAACGACCCATATTCAAAAAATTAATTGTCCCTTTGATAACATAAAATTTGCCATGAGATGCCATTAATGAACCAGAGTCAAGTGCATTGAAATCAAATTCTAAGGAAATTGTGAAACCATTTCGCAACTGAGGAAAATGAAGGCAGGGCGTAGCTAAGGACAACAATTCCAGAACCAGAGAAGATATCATCTAAGTAAGTACTCTAAGCTTGAGCTAAAAATTGTAGGGTACATATATTGGTTCAAATTATAAGCACAGAAGTAGGGTTTTTCTTTTACAAAGTTTATATCATGGAAAATGTGATTGAGAACCCTAAGGGCAAGAGACAAAAACTAGAAGAGTGGCATCTAAATCAGGATTTAATAGATCAATGCCTAGGTTCTGGACAAAGGTCTAGAAGAAATGCACAATTAAATCCCCAAGCTAAGAAATTGGAGGACATAAACAAAAAAGTGGGTGACACATGGACCCCAATAAGGGAGTATGACTTGTTTCTATATCATTGTAGAAAAATGCACAGGCACAAACCTGTCTCTAACCCGTGGACACTAAACTTGGGAAAATTGGTAGTGCCTAATGTGTTAATCAATGTGGAATTTCTCAAAGCACTGGCAGATAAATACAATCCCCAGAATCGTATCATTGAATTGAGAGATGGATCTGCCTTCATTCTTGTCACCAAGAATTATATATCCATGGTGTTTCAATTGGACACCAATTTTGATATGAGGTTCATGATTAGAGATCTATTAAATGAATACTATAATATGAGCACGAGTTATAAATGATGGAGATTGCCATTACACATGCCTTGAGATGAAGGGAATCGACTCAGAGTGTTCCTAGGGGTGGAAGATCCCCATATTCTGTGGATTTGTTTGAGGAATACTATCAATACACCTACTATTCTATTTGCCAAGTACTTGGCTTGGATGCCTCCACATTTATGGAGGTAGCACCAATGGTCCTCGTGACTGATGTGCAGAGCCAAGATGCCTGACCTCTTGACTATGCTGAATATCTTGCTAATGATATTCACAATGACTTGGTTGCTGTAAAAAATAGAAGTGGAGGTGTTAAATTCATGCATTATTCTTTGTTCATGCACCTCATTTTATATGAGGGACATAATCTTTGCATGTGAGATGAATGTCTGAGAATAAAAGACCTAGATAGAGATGGGAACATCAGGCCTATACATATGTGGACAACTATTTAGGATAGTAGATGTGAGAGATCACACTATTTGTATTTTGAAGAGTACTTTGCGAAGCCTTTGTATAATCTATTAAATCATCCATGTGATGACAACCTGTCATCAGAAGTGTAGAAGTTCTTGAGACCTAAGGACAAGGGTGAAAGTGGAAAGATCAAGCACAACTGGGGTGACTAGTATGCTTACAGTGACTGCACAAAAATTAGGATCTATGGATATGAGGGAACACCATTTTTGCTGCCAAAGACCTATCCAGATAGAATTGCTTATTTGAAAATTGTGAGGCAATTAGCCTATTCTAATTTTATGCATCTCAAAAGTTATAATAAGCAGTCTTCAATGCTTGGAACATTATGTTTTGGAGATTTCACTGTTGTTTCTGAAAAAGGTTATGAGTCGATTGATAAAAAGTTAGAGCATTATAGAATACCTAAAGGAACACAAGAGAAAAGTTTGACCCAGAACATTTAATAAATGAGGTAGAAACAATAAAAAAGCTGAAAGGATATCATTATCATACACTCTTTGCTGACGATGATTTGATAAGAAATATTGATGAGAATTGTGCAGCTGAGAGGAGAAATTCATATCATAGAATAATGCTAGTAGAGGCTTGGAGGATAGCCAATAATCCCACATATAAAGGAACTTTTCTTGAGATTGATGATCCTATTGAGAGGATAGATAGATTAGTTCCACATGAAGCAGAATTGACTAGGGATGTTCCCCCTTGGGTTTTTGAAAAGAGAAATACAAACATCAGAGAAACACAAGCTGAATATGAAACTCCACTATGCCATATTTCTCCTCAACCTACACCAGACATTAGTTTCTCTATGGATACCAGTGTTGTAGAGCAAGAAGAAGTTCAGAGTGGGGATGAAGGTGTACATACATTCCAGCCTGTGATTGAAAAATATGAACCCTCTGTTGAAAGAGAAGTTGTCACAATGGAAGCCTCAGATGAACTCTCAGATGATATAAGACACAGTGCAAGCAAAAAGTTTGTTTCTGATAATGATTTTGTCAAAACCCCTGAGTTTAAGGCCTTCTTGTATGAATACAAGGGCAAACATACTAGGGAAAGGATAAAGAATATCACCACTAAATCAGAAGCTGAGGCCTTGAATGAACTGCAGACAAAGATTGACAAAGAAATGGAGACTATAACCCCGAAGGAACGAAGAACATTATTAGAAGAAGCAGGAGTCATGCTACTCTCCAGGTGGCATATGATCTCTTCTATTGTATTTGATAGTTTTTGAAGAAATCAAGACAAAAAGGTGCAATTAAGTATTGAAGGGGTAGATAGAATACGCTCTGGATCAGGCTATGATGCAGACAATGCCACTTTACTGATGTGGGCTTTGTACCCATCGAATAAAAAACCTCTAGTCATTAATGATCCAAATAAAGCATTTGGCCATCTTTTGGTGTAAAGAATTGAGGACACTAATCCCATGGAAACTGCTGACCTGAACATAAATGTTGCAAGATTCACAAAGGCTCAAATGGATAGGCTGGTAAAGACTAACAAAATGTATATGACAGAAAATGAAAGATTGATACAAGAAGTTGCTAGCTACAAAGACAGACTGCCATCCTCTTCAAGCAGCTATTCACCATGGTTGGAAGCTAATAAGAAGGTTGTAGAGGCCAGAGCTGAGGCTACCTATTGGAAGATTAAAGGTAAAAAATTTTAGAAACATGGTGATTAGTTAGAAACATAAATAAAATCTGTCAAATATAAAATGGCCTCAGAATTAATTGAGAAAAGGTTCAAGAAGATGATGAGGAATGTTGATAGGGTATGGGCAGTGCATAATAGAACACATATTGCCTACCAAGAGCATAAAAGACTACATCTCAAGATGTTGGAAAAGAAGGAGGAGTTGATTGCCAAGGAAGATGCTAATACACAAATGTTTAAGAATTATGATGAACTGATCGACATGCATGAAGAGTTTAACGCTGTGTTAATAGAGGATCTTGGTGATTTTGATCAACCTTTGGATATGACTTTTCCTAGTTTCTTCGATGATGAAGGCAATCTAAAAGAACAGAGCACTTAGAAAAATGAATTGGCTTAGTTGTTTCCAGTGGCTCTCGATAAGGTCAATGATGATGCCAGTGTGATGGATAACATACATATACAATCAGAACAAATTTTTACTCTGGAATTTGTTATGAAAGAAATAATCTCTACCACAGATACTTATGCTTCTCAAGGGTATGTTGATCATCTTTCCAATATTAACTTATTCATCTCTCGAGAAACATAAGGGGTAAAAAATATTTGCACTAGCCATGTCTACATCCTCAGTTGATTAAAAAATGGAAGAAAAAGGTTAATAAAGAAGCTAAAGAAACTAGAAAATCTAGAGAATCCTTTGACCCTCGTGATAAACTTGAAGTGAAATTTTTTCCAATGCTAATTCAAGAATTTTTTGAAGCACAGAAAGGAAGAGAAAATAATAAATAGTGCATCTGAAATAATAGCGGGAAAAACATATTTATCAGATACTGCATCATTGGAGAGGAGAACCTTGCCAGGCCAGCGGTCACGGGTTGTCTATGACGATTAACGGACTTAGATCATGATTGCTGTGAATGCCCATATTTCTTTCTTTGTTTATTTCTTATGAAAAGCCACCTTGTTTTGGCCTGAAGCTTGTTCGCTTCCCGTATATAAGTGAAACCAAGGCCAAGTTTAAAAGATATCAATATTAGCACATACAATATATTATTACATTCTCAGTTATGCTCATAGAATAGAATACATAAAACCTTTATGAATTTGGAAGTAATATAATGGGAAAGAAAGTTTAATCAGTGGCTCAATCTCTGGTGTTCAACTACTTCGTTGATCTTAATTCTGATGAGTTATTTGGCTGTCTCCATATTGCTTTTTTTCTTGTTATTCAAATTAAGTGTGTTGAGCATATATTTAATTTGTCAAGACACATTTGCTGCCTCTGTGTGATTTTCTTTGATTGGTTTTTGGAGAGAAGAGAATTAAACTCCTAAGTGATTTCTGTTTATTAGTTTCTGCCTAGAATTAAAATCCTTTAAACAAATAACCTTAATTGGTTTCCTTCAATCTAGAATTAAAACCCTTTTAGACAATCACAATAACTTGGAAAGGTATCAATGGGATTAATAAGAAGAGCCTGATAACCAACAATTTTGAACGTTTATACAAAGCATAAACATCCAAAAGTGCCAAGTAGTTAGAGTTAAGCCAAGTAGATAAGTCCACATATCACATAAATCTTGACCCCAGTAGCCCAATAGGAATAGGCACTAATCACACTCAAATCTAAAGTTAATTTTTTTAGAATTAGCTATTTATCTATTTCACACTCACATGCCATTGGGAAATAGATTTCTATAAGCCCATACAACCCTTAAATCTGCTTCATTATTAAGGTGCACCCGCCTAGGTCTAGTAGAACTTGAAGAGTAGGGAATCCTACACCACATTGGTTAACTCCGTTTCGTTGGCCAAAACCTTGTTAGTCTGACCATAGGACCTGGCATACCCTTAGGATTAGCAAGATGCAATTTTGGGAACCAACATAATTGGTGACTCTACTGGGGAAAAACTTAAGAAAACTTGGTAGAAGACCATCATAATAGAGTCAATAAATTATAAGAATCATAACTCTGCCGGTGGAGAAAAACCCAGAAGATAAAATCATTCCTCTCTAAGAGAGGTAGCGACTCTAAAACTCTAAATCCTAGATACATTATGCATTGAAGTATCACAGTCTCTTACAACATGGACATTATGATATCCAAGACATATGGTAAGAAGTTGAACAATAAGAAATCCTCCCCACCTTTAAAGATCACTGCTAAGAAGAATGGAGGAACATCAAAAAAGCCAAAATGCACCCAACATAATAGCCAGAGTACTCAAGAAAATACATCAGAACAATCTCTCAGAACACATAACAATTTTACTCCTTTGCATGAATTAGAATTTCATGAAGGATTCCAATCAAGAAGCTATCCTACCCACTTTGAACAAAATAGCTTAAGTGATATTCTCGATCAATATAAACCCAACCCTCAAAAGCAGATTGAATTTGAGGCACGGCTTGAACGAGAAAAGATACAAGCTCAAGTAAACTATGATTATAGAATGGCACTTCAACAGGGTGGTGAAGTACAATGTGGGTCCATGGATCAAATTACATGCATAGAGACTTATGGTAGTCCACCAAAAGACACATGGAATGCTGTGAGGTACAACAAGATCTATAGAAATTACAGGAAGAGCTCAGGTTAGCCAAACTAAAGGAAGAGGAAGAACGAGTAAAACAAGAGTTACAACAGATAAAATCTCGATGTGGAGTAAGTAGCTCAAAATATATACCAACCCACAAGCAAAGCATGCTTGCTCATACAAGTAATCCACATGGGTCACACCAAAATGTAAGTGGTCTAAATGCTTCAAAAGCACCACACAATCCAAGTAACACAAATTATTTACAATAGAATATTCCACCACAAATCCCAAGATCTCAAAATGTTCATACAACTTCCCAACTCATGGATAACACTTATCCACCTCCTGGTCAGCAATATGCCCCACCTCGCCAACAATATATTCCTCAACAAAATATGCAAAGTAATGTAAACCCTCACCATAACGTACAACAACATGTGCCTCACCACCAACACCAACAATACTAGCCTAACCAAAATCTACAAGGACCTTTGAATATAAACAGATACAGACAACTAGATTTGTCTAGATATAAGATCTATCCTGATCTAATTGATAATGATTTGATAAATACACTCCCAAAATTTTTTGGGAACAACGCTATTTCAGCAGAACATATAATAAATTTTGAGACAGTTATGGATAACTATGATGTGCAATATGAAGATGTCCTCATGAAGTTATTTATGTTATCCTTGATTAAAGATGCTAGAGATTGGTATAAGAATTTGCTCGATGCTTCAATCTATTCTCTAGAATATTTTAAAGATCAGTTTAAAGAACAATATGGAAATCACTGTGACCTAAATTTTGCTATGTATGAACTGACAGGCATACAAAAGTACCATAATGAATCAGTGGTGGATTTCAACCAGATGTTTTCAAAATTATACCATAAAATTTCACCTGAATTGAAACCCCCAAATGGTATGGCCCTGGCTTTGTACCTAAAAATGTTTGATCCTAAATATGAACTTAGAAATAAAGCTCCCATGACCCTTGCAAAAGCCCAAAAGGCTGCTATGAACATTGAGAGTAATAGAAGAGCTGCTAGGAAACTTAGTAAAAGGGAAAATATCCGAATTCCACAAAATTCTAATAACCATCAAACTAGGCAAGCAAACTATTATAGGAATGAGAGGCCTAGATTACATGATATGCCATACAACACTAATTGGAAGGATGGGAGACCTATGGATAACAATAAAAAATAGAATTATAGTAAGGGCACCCTTGATCCCTTAAAGAAACATGGGACACACATGGTAGAAAATAATCCATGGTGTTTGGCATGCAACTTACCACATTCACCTGAATACTTTGTAGTGGCACAGTCCTTACAAGAGAATGAAATGTCTTATGATTAGGAGAGGGATGATCATACTATAAACATGTTAGGAATGAGACCTCACCAAATTGATGAAGAATACTCATCCTCTGAAGAAGATGGGTTTGAATATGATGTGAGTAACCAGAGATACAATGTTAACATGGGTCAACAAGAAATCTTTTCTAATCAAGAAGAAGATAATGAAGAAACTGCTTATATATCTAATGCAATGCCACAGTTGTAGTTAAGGAAACCAACTAAAGAAGAAAAAAGGGCTCTTACAATAGCTGTTGTGGTGCAAGCTAAAAACAATTACAACTTGAGGAACATAACCATAAATGTAGATCAAGGAACACCCAGAAGCTTATTCATAAAAGAGCAAAAGCATAAGAAGGATGCTCTGGGTAACCAAAAGAAAGGTGAAAACATAAAAGTTCAGAAAGATATACCCAAGGAAATAGCAAAGGTTGAGGAGAATAAGAGAAAGGACAATGGTAAGCTGCAAATTGAGGAAAGGGGCTCCACTAAGATAGAAAAAATAGAGTAATTAGTCACCACTCCCTCATTTGATATAGTACAAGCATTGTCTTAGATAGAGATGTCAGTACCATTGCTGGAGATGATGAAAGTAGATGAATATAGGGACAATGCTCTCAAATTGATCTCAAATATACCAAACAGACAGCAAAATCAGAATAAGAATAAAGAAAAAATAGAAACAAAGGTAAATAATGTTGGACAAGAGATCATGAAAAGACCTGAGGTTTATCTTGGTGATACATTTACAAAGAATCCTTCTTAGGTGGACCCATTTTATATTACACTATTGATTAACAACAAACTAGTAAGAAATTGCATGATTGACTCAAGAGCTGCAATAAACATTATGCCAATTGCTGTTATAAAAGAATTAGGCATGTAGGTGGATACAACGTATGGTAAATGCTATGCAATGGACAACAAGTCTATCCCATTTGTTGGAGTCATGAAGGATGTAGAATTGAAATTAGCCTCATGTCCTAAAGCCACTTATAGAACTAACATCATTGTAGTAGATACTCCACCATATTATGGTATGTTGTTATCCAGAAAGTGGACTGCTACAGTAGGGGGAAGTGTCCAATTGGACTTGTCATATGCAACAATACTAGTAAATGGAAAAGAAGTCAAGTTGTACAGAGAACCAAGATATAAAAATATTATAGAGTGTCTTGATCCAAACCAAATGAATTATTTTTGTGATGTGGATCTTGGAAGCTTCAGAATTGAAAAATCACAACCTGAATTGCAAAATACAGAACCAATCAATAGAGAAGCTCAGCTTGATGAACATGGTGTATGGAAAATGTATTTTGATGATGCATGTAGTAAAGGGGGGAATGGAGCAGGAGTCATATTCATCTCACCGACTAGCAAAACATTCAAGTACTCATTTTTACTAACATTTGAATGTACTAACAATATAGCAGAATATGAGGCATTGTTGTTGGGCTTAAATATTGCCATAAGGTATGGAATCAAGTTGCTAGCAGTGTATGGAGACTCCGAACTAGTTGTCTCACAAGTTAGGGCAAAATATTCATCAAAAAATAAGAGGTTAAAACAATATAGAAATGTTGTTTGGGACACCATTGAACTTTTTGATGCATTCTCTATAGACTGGGTAGAAAGATCTAAAAACATAATGGCAGATTTCTTGGAAAATATATCTCTGAAGAGAGATGATATTACACTAGCACGAATAACAGAGGTGGAGTTCAAGACTAGACCTACAATCCCTGATAATATCTATAATTAGCAAGTGTTCAACGATGATGAGGATTTGATTAAGTTTCTTCATTGTGTAGATCAATATGAATCTCAAGAAATAGATTTCAATGCATTTGTGGAAGAAGTAGATGCTAAGGAAACTCTTTTTGGGCAAGAGGTGGTGTAGCTCAAAACAAACAAAATACCAAAAGGCCTTGTAGCCTTAGAGAGAGTATTTAATGGGCATGCCAAATTTAATCTGAAACCTATACCAGTCAATCTCAAAGATGTTGAGGAAATCAATCTTGGGACAGAGATGGCTCCTAAAAAGGTGTACATTGGAAAAAAAGATCAGCCCTAAAGTTAGAGAAATGCTTATAGCCTTGCTTAGAAGATATAAACATGTGTTTTCTTGGTCCTATGATGATCTAAAAGCTTACAGAGAGGACCTATTCCAGCATGAATGCTAAACCATTTAGACAGAACCACCCACATTGGCACCTAAGATGCAAGAGGAGCTCATGAAACTCAGAGATGGTGGTATTATCAAGCCAATCAGACACTCTTCTTGGGTCCAAATTTGGTGCCAGTAAGAAAGAAAATGGAGACATAAGGTTATGTGTGGATTTCAAAAATTTAAATATCTCATCACTCAAAGATAATTACCCACTTCCAAACATGGAAGCAATGCTACAAAGAGTGACATGATGTGAATTGTTGTCTATGATGGATGGCTTCTCAGGGTATAACCAAGTGAAGGTCAAGGAATCAGAATAGTATAAAACTATTTTCACCACACCTTGGGGTACATATGTTTACGTGAGAATGCCTTTTGGCCTCACAAATGTTGGAGCAACATTTCAAAGGGTTATGGATGTAGCCTTTGCTGGCTTAATCAATACTATAATGGTGGTCTATCAAGATGATCTAACATCATATTCCAAAAGGGCCAAAGATCACTGTGCACACCTAGAAAAGATCTTTATCAGGGCATTAGAATATGGCATCTCCTTAAACCCAAATAAATGTCATTTTGTTGTGACAGAGGGCAAATTCTTAGGACATATAGTTTCAAAGGATGGAGTAAGGATTGATCCTGAACGAGTAAAATCTATTGATAAAATTCCCATTCCAAAGACTGTAAAATCCATCCAATCTTTCTTTGGACAAATTAACTTTTTCAAGAATTCATTTCAAACTTTGTAGAGATTGTCAAGCCAATCTCAAAGATGTTGAAGAGAGGCTTGAAAGTTGATTGGACAAAAGAGGCTATTGATGCATTTGTGTCAATTAAGAGAGCAATTAAGGAAGCACCTGTATTAAAATCTCTAGATTTTGACAAACCATTTCAAATATTCTCTTTTGCATCATTTCACACAGTGGCAGTTGTAATGTTACAAAAGAATAATGAAGGATATGAACAACCTATCTCATTCTTTAGTAAATCACTTCAAGGGGTAGAATTAAAATATGACATCACTGAGAAGCAAGCTTACACCCTAGTAAAAGAAGTTAAGGCATTCAGGCCTTACTTGGTGGGGGCAAAAGTGATTGCTTATGTGCCCAATGCTGCAGTTAAGGATGTGTTTGTTCAAACTGAGGTCACAAGACAAAGATGTAGGTGGATAAATTGTATCCAGGAGTTTAACATTAACATTCAAATTACCAAACTAGTAAGGGGACAAGGGTTAGCCAAGTTAATGGCTGAATCTAACTTGGAGGCTTCACAAATATGCAATGTAGAAAAGGAAGATGACATGATTGCAAGCATTGAACACACACCTTGGTACACAAATGTGACATACTATCTCAAACACATGAAATGTCGTGAAGGGTTAAATGACAATCAAAGAAGAACCTTAAAACTGCATGTTTCAAAATATATGTTCATGGATGGAGATTTATATTGGGAAAACAGGGACGGTGTTTTATTATTGTGCTTAGATGAAACACAAGTAGAGCGGATGTTGCAAGAAATGCATAAAGGCATGTGTGGAGGACACTTCTCAACAAAAACCACTTCCCATAAGATACTGAGAGCAGGCTATTATTGGCCTAAAGTCTTCAACGATGCCCACTGATATGTAAGAAAGTGTGAAGCATGCCAGAAGTTTTCTGGCAAATTAAATATCAGGGAGCCCTACCCTTGAGATCAATGCAAGTTGAAGTGGGGAATTGACTTTATAGGGGAAATTATAGACAGATCTAGTGGTGGACACAGATGGATCTTGTTGGCCATTGATTATTTTACAAAATGGATAGAAGCAATCCCAACAAGGCAAGCCACTAGCAAAGTAGTGATTAATTTCCTACTAGAGAACATTATTACTAGATTTGGGGTCCCTGTAAGGCTCATCATAGATAACAACACGTGCTTTAGATAAGAAGAATTTAAGACATTATGTGATTCCTATGGCATAACAGTTTCATATGCTTCACCATACCATCCTCAAGCAAATTGGCAGACAAAATCAAGTAACAAAAGTATTATAAAAATAATCAAAAGGATGTTGGACAATAACAAGAAGGCATGGGATTCCAAACTGAAAATGGCTCTATGGGCAGATAGAATTACTGTAAAGAAGGCCACTGGGAAGTCTCCATTTGAACTAGTGTATGGTGCCCAAGCTCAGCTCCCAATACATAACCTCTTACCAATCTACAAGTTCATCCTTCACAAGGATATAGATGCCCCTGAGCCTATGAAAGAAAGGATAGAACAATTGGCTGAGTTGGATGAAATCAGGACCCAAGCTAAGGAGCAAAATGATAAAATGTAATTACAAATGAAGTATCTGTTTGACAAAAAGGCAAAGGATAGGAAATTTAAAGTGGATGACATGGTCCTTATGTGGAATGCCAAAGGCCAGGATAAAGGGAAGCATGGGAAATTTGAAGCACAATGGTTAGGCCCATTTATCATTATTGGTAAATATGGTAAAGACTCATACTACCTACAAAATCTGATTGGTGAAGAACATGAATTGCCAGTGCATGGACAATTCCTGAAATACTTCTTTTCTTGAAACTATAACTTTCCATGCACAGTAGATTGGGTTTTTTCTTTTCGTTTTTCCCCCACCCCTACCATTGGTTTGCATCCCAGAGAATACTTTTGGATTCTTGCAATAACCTCATAGTCATGCATCCGCAATCAGAGCCACTATTAGAACTAAAAATTAGCCTAAAATATTTAGTAAAAAATCCATTTTTTCCACCATTATCCAATAACCTAAATGTGTCATTTTAGAATACTCTCATCCAATACACTCCATTTATCTGACCTATAAGCCATTACCCTAATAAATTCACATTTTGTCACCCTTACCCTAAATGAAAAGACCATATCGAAGAGAGTCTGTGTATGAGGAAAATTGACTAAATCAAAATAATAAAATCAAAAGCCCAAAAACATAAAGAGAACCAATCTAAATAAAAGCCATTACAAATAAATCAATGAAATATGAAAGCTTTTACCGAGATTTGTATTGTTCCCTTTGGATGAATGTGGATTGCTCAATAGTGCTGCAAAACCATGGTTGCAACAAGCAAGTAAAGTGTTCAAAGATCAATGTCAAGAGATCGTAAAGTTGCTCAACCGATGCAATGTATGCTCAAAGCATTGTTAAGTCTGCCTGAAAATAAGTGATCGAAGAGGATTTGTAAAGGAGATGAGGGGGGTTTATATAGGTTTCAACAGAGATTGATCAACGGTCCAGATAATTTAGAAGAATCAACGGAGGAGATAAAACAAATAACCATGATGAATGTGCACACGACATGTGTCAATGCATAAGGATATTTTTATTAAAATATGATGAAAACAAGATTGATTGAATAGATAACTCAACTTGTAATTTTTCCTTTTTTAGAGTTCTAAAAATAAGACTGATTGTGCACATGAGTTAACAAGATATTTTAAGAGGAATTGGAAAGATAATTGAAATTAAATAAATAAATTTATTTATTTAATTGTGCAGGATAGAGGAATAGAGGATTATAAATAAAATATTTGATTTTATTTATTTTTAGAGGATTGAGACAATTTAAATAAATTTGCATGATTTATTTAAATTTAGAAGAACAACTGATTTAATTAAATAATGTAAATTATTTAATTGTAGATAAGATAGAATTTGATGAATTAATTAAATAATTGGATTTATTTAATTAATGTAAGTTTAAATTTTGGAAAGAAGATAATGATTTAATTAAATAATTGAAATTATTTAATTGTGGAAGAATAATAGAGGAATTTAATTTAATTAATTAAATAAAGAGAATTTATTCAATTAATGTCGCAATTAGAAGGTTTGGAAGAATTTAATGAAATTAATTAAATAATTAGATTATTTAATTAATGTTGAATGTAGGTGATTAGATAGATTAGACGAAATGCAAGTGATTCGAAGACATGGTAATTTTAGGGTGTCTACAGAGTCTACTATATTGGTAAGAGCCCTCCTAACGTCCTTTTGAAGAAGTAATATGAATGATATTGATGAGAAAATACCACATCAAGGAAACTCATTTTAGAATCCCTTTGATATCCAATTGAAGTTGTGTCGAAGACACCACTGCATGTCGAGAAGAAAATGCTTAGGGTCTCTTCAATAACCAGAGAAATAAACCATTGAGGGACAAACATTTTATAACTATGATGTGACTCATTAATATATTGGAGCAACAATAAGAGACCGAGGGGACAAAATTAGACTTATACACTTAAAGAGTTGAAGAGACTACAAAGTATCAAAGTGATGATTTAAGAGTCCCTTCGATATCACTACAACACCAAAAGGTTCATCAAGGAGATAGATATACATCGGCAGAACATATCACATATTCCCTTCAATAAACCGAAAGAAATATTTGACTTCGGAGAGACTTCGCTGTGTCAGAATGACTAGTTCATGAGTCTCTTCGATGAACCGATGTGCATAAGTATGTGATACATTTTAACATCATCGAAGGAAGAGAATCATGTCAGTAAGAGATTACATGAGTCCCTCCGATATACTGATATGGTGGGTCCCAAAGATTTTCTGGTCTATATGCCAAAGCCTACAAAATAAACATCGAAGGGAAATATAGCCATCGATAGGACAAGGGAATTTTTCCCATTGATAAAACAATGGCATTCAATACAAAGGTAAGATTAAAAGTTTTTGAAATGACTCTAGGATGTTGGAGTGAGGTGATTCAAAGTCCCTTAAAAAAGGGAAAAATATACTAAAGAAGTAAACGTCGAAGGGATGGATCCATATCAGGGAAACCCAAATATTGGTCCCTTCGATAGAATTTTTACCATAGTGTGATGAACTTGTGAACACATCGAGGAAATAGGAAGATATTGAAGAGACTGTCCATAAAGAGGGTTTCAAGAGGATGTTGTGATATCGGTATGAGACCATTTGGGGTCACTCCAAAATCACGAGAGAAATAAAAGAATTAACCATTAAAAGGACATTGGGGAAAAGGGGAAAATTCGGTAAGATCACAAATTGGTCATCCCAATGAACTATTGACAAGACAATTTGGCAGTGATCAAACTGTTGGTTTTTTCCCAGACTGGATGCTTATTCCCAGATTTCCCTACAAGGTAGCCATCAGTGATCAACAAGATCTCTGGGCCAGGGGCCAACAGTGTAGGAGATAGACTCTGTATTTTATCTCCTCTTCTTCTTCAGGCTCTGCAAAACCTAGGGGGGTATTCCCTACTCAACATCCATGAGGATATGCATACAAAGGCTGGGATGCTGACAGAAAGTAGATAAGTCCTCCTGTAAGTAGACCAAAACTGAAAGATAAGAGCAAAGGGGCTAGCTTTGGGCCTATTTGCAGTTGTAGACAGAGGACTGAGGATCCTAAAACTAATTCTATGTCCTAATGGTTGTTTTAGATCTAGATTTTGATTGTAAGTTTGGATGCAAAGCTAGACATGGTTGTAACACAAACACAAAGCAAGATTGGTGCCTATCCAGGGCCTGGAGTCAGTAGACATACACCTGTGAATGATCAACATGAACAGCTAAAACTGGATTTCAGGGGGATATATGTGATATCTGCCTTACAGATATCTCCCAATAAAGAGTGTTAAGTTATCTCTACTTATGGCATCCCTACTGCAGTATACCCTTCCCAATGTTCAACCTGAAAACAGTTTAATCTACCCCTTGAGCAGAAGTTAAAAGATCAGACATTCAACATAGGAATTCTATGCTCTAGAATCTAAACATTACCCAAATATCCAGATTTAGAAGAAGAATACATGCAATACTGGAGACAGAATTAACAAAACACATGCCAAGATAGCATTTCTCATATAAGATTAACCATGAAATCAGTGGATTCATGCCAAATCGTACAACAGGAGATACATAAACTCACAAGTTTTGCTGCACAGAGCAACCAAAACCAGTTGTATCTTATTACAGAGCCAAAAATCTTTAACTTTCAACAACCTCAAAGATGGTAACACAGTCTGCTTATAACAACCAGAAAGTGTACCATAGCAATTAATTACATGGTTGACCAAAAATCCTGCCAGATACACAGTATCAGAAAAATGGCGCTCAACGCATTACCAGATTGGCGCCCAAACATGAATGCAGCAGGTGGGGAGGAGACAAGAAGAAACCTCGAGCCTTGTGCCGCCGCCTAGGGATCCACATCTTCAATTGGGTACCAGATCCGTCCATACCATCGCCCACACCTCTGCAACAATCGCCATTAATGGCACACCAACCCGCGGCCTTGGGAAAACATCAAACAGTGCATCGCAACCGTTTCCCGCCAAAATACCTCATCGTGACATTTGAAAATATGCAGGATCGAATTATCCCACATGCACCCCGCAGCAACCTCTTTAACACTTTATATACTAGGTCATGAGCATATATGATGTCGGTGCTTTTGCTCCTGACGACACTAGTATAAACCTTCATCATCGTCATCCTCCAACAGCATGATATCCTGTCGCTTGAAATATCACCCTGACGTCAGCATCATCATCGCAATATAACCTACATGATAATCGCCTTCATCGGCACAACCTGATCCATCGGAGGAAGATCCTCCTGCTTAACCAAATATCAAAAGTCTGGCCGATGAAAAATCCTGATGACGTCACCGTCATATCCTGCTGATGTCATCAGCATAGCTGTCTACTGCGCACCTCCTCATATCCGGATGACGTCATCATCATATTTGCAAATATCGGGGGATCTCCACAAGATGATCAGTGTTAGAAATATGACCCCCCCGGACCTTGATGACGTCATCATCATATCGACATCAGGATGATATTCGGAAGATAACCGGATATTTGGAAATATCATCCTGATGCACAAATATCATGCTGTACTGTAGCTCCGCTATAAGATCGGGGTGATAGATGAATATGCCAGATATTTGAAAAGATCACCCCCCACTAGATAATGCACGAAGCCGACAGGCGGATATCTCCCTTCGGAAATATCATGATGTAGACAGGCAGAAAAGCGGATATCACCCTGACGTAAGAATGACATCAGCATCATCAGGATGATAAAACAACGAACATGAAGTGATACAACAACATCAGGATGATATTGACTAAGATCATCCTGACGTTCAAATATGATGACCCCAATGAATATCGGGTCACACTTAGAACTTTACAGCAACATCATCAGGATGATCTTAACAAAAATCACCCGATGTTAAAATATCACCCCGCGAAAGATCATGCAGGCAGAAAATATGATGACCTTCGCAAGCAACACGGCGATAACTGGAAATATGATGATGATGATGACGACCCTTAAGAAAAAACAAGTCGGGTCGAACAACTCAGAAAATAACCCCTTCAGAAGATCAGGGTGACATCATCATCATAAAAGGGCAAGGGGATATTTGGAAAATCACCAGATACTTGAAAAATCACCCCCGCAAGCAAATCAGGGCACACTGTAGCTCATCAGCAGGATCGGGATAATAACCAAACATCACCCGATATTGAAACATGATGATCCTGATGAAAAATCTGGTCGACAGAAAATCATGATGATGCTGACCCCTTCCCTTAGAAAATCATGATGATGATGATGACCTCCTCCTCGAAGAAAATATGATGCTGCAGCTGAAAAATGCTGAGGAGGTCCAACACTTAGAACATTTTGGATTTTTAGGGAAGGTGCCTGCATGTTTATATGCTTGAAAACTGACTGCTCATGCAGGCACCAACAGTGGCTCTGTCTAGGGACGTGCAGGTGCAAGACTGCAGCGAGAACCCCAGATCTCTGGGATGCAGACCAGTCCCTTATCCATTGGGCACAGAGTCAAATACTACACCGACCTGCATCACCAAACACATTATTTTTAAAATAAACATGGTGGCCCAGGGCCACCAAAAAGGAAAAACCAGACTTTTCCTTTGTCAAACACCTGATTTTCTTTTGATTTCTTCAAATGAAGCCTAAAAGCATTTAACTGTCTGCAGCAAGCCCCTTGGCAATTATTTGTGCTGCTGCTCATTTCTTTTTCTTCAACAAATCTACAACTAGCTTCATCAGCATATATCATTATCAGTTGTAGAATGTCATCATCATATGAGTCACTGATGTTGCTTGGAAAAATAACAGACTCACATGAAACAAATGAATCCACATCAGAATTTTGCCCCTCCTCAAAAAATAAGAGCTCCTCTGTATCAAACATGCAATATTCAGGCACAAGCAACATCTCATAATCAAATTTATCTTGATGAACATATAGATATCCATCATCATCATGCACGGTAGTTTTGTCATTAATGTCCACCTGAAATGTCTCAAGAGAAGGCAGAAATAACTCAGAATGCAGCCCTACACTGAAAGCTTCATAGTCACCCCTGCAATCAACACTATTCCCAACTGTATGAGCACATACATCTGCAATTTTCCCATCCACCTCTGAATAGTGACCTTGTTTTTTATCTTCACCAGTGCCCTGATAATCAAAAGCAAAGTTTTCAACCTCTGCACTATGAAGGTGGCCAAAATCTTCAAGGAAACACTCATAATCAGCATCCAGATATATTTCATCATCTGAAAGGCTCACATATGCATTTGAATGCTGGCAATCACTAGCATATTCACTGCCATCCCTTGAATCAATATTTTCTATATTCAGAGTGAAGCTCTGCATATCCACTTCATATAAATAATCAGGCATAACTGAGATATGCACACTGTTGCAAGACACAACTTCATGTATGTCTCTCATTTGATCAATTGGAGGGCACCTTGTGTCTGCAGGCTTGTCTTCTAAAGGCTGATAACAATCTTTGTTTTCATTATTACAAGATGTGCTTACATTTTCTACAACATTTTCTTCATGCATCACATCATGGCTGCACACATTATTCTGAAATATATTTCCCTCTATACAATCATCTCTCAATGCACATACTGGGAGAGCTGAAATATATTCACTTTGATAACTGCTTTGACAACTTGCAGCCATGAAACCTACTGGCATTCCATATTTCTCATTGTTTTCTATGTCCATAGCAAATTGGAAAGCCTGGTGAAGTGTGACTGGTTCTTTATCTCTCAACAGATAACTCATTTCTTCATCAAATGCAGCCAAATAAATTGTCAAGCACAATGCATTATTAGGTCTCATATATTCAGGGATCTGCCTGAGCAATTTAATAAACCTAAGATTGAAGGCTGGAACCAGTTCCTCATCTTCCCTCTGGATATTCATAAAATGTATGATCAATGAGGCCACATCAAACCTTTCACCAAACTGCCCTAGGAATGCAACTTCTAAATCTATCCATGAAGAAATTGAACAAACAGGCAGGTCTGAAAACCATATCCTAGCATCATCTTCTAATGACTGAACAAAGAGTCTCATTACTACATCTTCATCCTCTACCTCATAATCTTCTATTAAATTACAAAATCTTTGCAGATGTTTGTTTGCTGATTGAGAATCTGATCCACTATATTTTGGCAAACATCTTCTAATTTTACTGGGAATAATATTTGGGTAACCATATATCCCTGTGAAATTTAGGGCTTTATATCTTTCAATAAAGAATGGTCTTCTCTGAGAGCACGACCAGGCTTGCTGTTCTAAACTCAACATTTTGAATCAAAGATGAATACCTGGATATATGTTGCAGCACTGATAGGTTCTTTCAACAGAGTCGCCACCTCTCAGAGAGAGGACAGAATGTCAGCAAGGCACTTTTGTTTTCTGGATTCATCTCCCCAGCAGAGCACCACTTCACCAGAGACTGCAGGATATCACTTTACATCAACATCCCCAGCGGAGTCGCCATTTTGTTGGTGACTCGGATGGGCCACAAATATATCATTTCTTTTATCAGTCCATCCCCAGCGGAGTCCCCTTTTTGTGTTGGTTTTTTCCCAGACTGGATGCTTATTCCCAGATTTCCCTACAAGGTAGCCATCAGTGATCAACAGGATCTCTGGGCCAGGGGCCAACAGTGTAGGAGATAGACTCTGTATTTTATCTCCTCTTCTTCTTCAGGCTCTGCAAAACCTAGGGGGGTATTCCCTACTCAACATCCATGAGGATATGCATACAAAGGCTGGGATGCTGACAGAAAGCAGATAAGTCCTCCTGTAAGTAGACCAAAACTGAAAGATAAGAGCAAAGGGGCTAGCTTTGGGCCTATTTGCAGTTGTAGACAGAGGACTGAGGATCCTAAAACTAATTCTAATGTCCTAATGGTTGTTTTAGATCTAGATTTTGATTGTAAGTTTGGATGCAAAGCTGGACATGGTTGTAACACAAACACAAAGCAAGATTGGTGCCTATCCAGGGCCTGGAGTCAGTAGACATACACCTGTGAATGATCAACATGAACAGCTAAAACTGGATTTCATGGGGATATATGTGATATCTGTCTTACAGATATCTCCCAATAAAGAGTGTTAAGTTATCTCTACTTATGGCATCCCTACTGCAGTATACCCTTCCCAATGTTCAACCTGAAAACAGTTTAATCTACCCCTTGAGCAGAAGTTAAAAGATCAGACATTCAACATAGGAATTCTATGCTCTAGAATCTAAACATTACCCAAATATCCAGATTCAGAAGAAGAATACATGCAATACTGGAGACAGAATTAACAAAACACATGCCAAGATAGCATTTCTCATATAAGATTAACCATGAAATCAGTGGATTCATGCCAAATCGTACAACAGGAGATACATAAACTCACAAGTTTTGCTGCACAGAGCAACCAAAACCAGTTGTATCTTATTACAGAGCCAAAAATCTTCAACTTTCAACAACCTCAAAGATGGTAACACAGTCTGCTTATAACAGCCAGAAAGTGTACCACAACAATTAATTACATGGTTGACCAAAAATCCCGCCAGATACACAGTATCAGAAAAATGGCGCTCAACGCATTACCAGATTGGCGCCCAAACATGAATGCAGCAGGTGGGGAGGAGACAAGAAGAAACCTCGAGCCCTGCGCCGCCGCCTAGGGATCCACATCTTCAATTGGGTACCAGATCCGTCCATACCATTGCCCACACCTCTGCAACAATCGCCATTAATGGCGCACCAACCCGCGGCCTTGGGAAAACATCAAACAGTGCATCACAACCGTTTCCCGCCAAAATACCTCATCGTGACATTTGAAAATATGCAGGATCAAATTATCCCACATGCACCCCGCAACAACCTCTTTAACACTTTATATACTAGGTCATGAGCATATATGATGTCGGTGCTTTTGCTCCTGACGACACTAGTATAAACCTTCATCATCATCATCCTCCAGCAGCATGATATCCTGTCGCTTGAAATATCATCCTGACGTCAGCATCATCATCGCAATATAACCTGCATGATAATCGCCTTCATCGGCACAACCTGATCCATCGGAGGAAGATCCTCCTGCTTAACCAAATATCAAAAGTCTGGCCGATGAAAAATCCTGATGATGTCACCGTCATATCCTGCTGACGTCATCAGCATATCTGCCTACTGCGCACCTCCTCATATCCGGATGACGTCATCATCATATTTGCAAATATCGGGGGATCTCCACAAGATGATCAGTGTTAGAAATATGACCCCCCCGGACCTTGATGACGTCATCATCATATCGACATCAGGATGATATTCGGAAGATAACCGGATATTTGGAAATATCATCCTGATACACAAATATCATGCTGCACTGTAGCTCCGCTATAAGATTGGGGTGATAGATGAATATGCCAGATATTTGAAAAGATCACCCCCCACTAGATAATGCACGAAGCCGACAGGCGGATATCTCCCTTCGAAAATATCATGATGCAGACAGGTAGAAAAGCGGATATCACCCTGACGTAAGAATGACATCAGCATCATCAGGATGATAAAACAACGAACATGAAGTGATACAACAACATCAGGATGATATTGACTAAGATCATCCTGACGTTCAAATATGATGACCCCAATGAATATCGGGTCACACTTAGAACTTTACAGCAACATCATCAGGATGATCTTAACAAAGATCACCCGATGTTAAAATATCACCCTGCGAAAGATCATGCAGGCAGAAAATATGATGACCTTCGCAAGCAACACGGCGATAACTGGAAATATGATGATGATGATGACGACCCTTAAGAAAAAACAAGTCGGGTCGAACAACTCAGAAAATAACCCCTTCAGAAGATCAGGGTGACATCATCATCATAAAAGGGCAAGGGGATATTTGGAAAATCACCAGATACTTGAAAAATCACCCCCGCAAGCAAATCAGGGCACACTGTAGCTCATCAGCAGGATCGGGATAATAACCAAACATCACCCGATATTGAAACATGATGATCCTGATGAAAAATCTGGTCGACAGAAAATCATGATGATGCTGACCCCTTCCCTTAGAAAATCATGATGATGATGATGACCTCCTCCTCGAAGAAAATATGATGCTGCAGCTAAAAAATGCTGAGGAGGTCCAACACTTAGAACATTTTGGATTTTTAGGGAAGGTGCCTGCATGTTTATATGCTTGAAAACTGACTGCTCATGCAGGCACCAACACAAACGACCCATATTCAAAAAATTAATTGTCCCTTCGATAACATAAAATTTTCCATGAGATGCCATTAATGAACTAGAGCCGAGTGCATTGAAATCAAATTCTAAGGAAATTGTGAAACCATTTAGCAACTGAGGAAAATAAAGGCGGGGTGTAACTAAGGTCAGCAATTCTAGAACTAGAGAAGATATCATCCAAGTAAGTACTCTAAGCTTGAGCTAAAAATTGCAGGGTACATATACTGGTTCAAATTATAAGCATAGAAGTAGGGTTTTTCTTTTACAAAGTTTATATCATGGAAAATGTGACTGAGAACCCTAAGGGCAAGATACAAAAACTAGAAGAGCGACATCTAAATCAGGATTTAATAGATTAATGCCTGAGTTCTGGACAAAGGTCTAGAATAAATGCACAATTAAATCCCCAAGCTAAGAAATTGGAGGACATAAATAAACAAGTGGGTGACACATGGACCTGAATAAGGGGGTATGACTTGTTTCTATATCATTATAGAAAAATGCACAGGCACAAACCTGTCTCTAAACTGTTGAGACTAAACTTTGGAAAATTGGTAGTGCCTAATGTGTTCATCAATGTGGAATTGCTCAAAGCATTGGTAGATAAATGCAATCCCCAGACTCGTATGATTGAATTGAGAGATGGATCTACCTTCATTCCTATCACCAAGAATTATATATCCATGGTGTTTCAATTGGACACTGGTTTTGATATGAGGTTCAGGATTAGAGATCAATTAAATGAATACTATAATCTGAGAACGAGTTATAAATGATGCAGATTTCCATTACATAGGCCTCAAGATGAAGAGAATCGGCTCAAAGTGTTCTCATGGGTGGAAGATCCCCCATATTCTGTGGATTTGTTTGAGGAATACTATCAATACACCTACTATTCTGTTTTCCAAGTACTTGGCTTGGATGCCCCCACATTTATGGAGGTAGCACCAATGGTCCTCATGACCGATTTGCAGAGACAGGATGTCCAACCTCTTGATTGTGCTGAATATCTTGCTAATGATCTTTACAATGACTTGGTTGCTGTAAAAAAATAGAAGTGGAGGTGTTAAATTCATGCATTATTCTTTGTTCATGCACCTCATTTTATATGAGGGACATAATCTTTGCATGTGGGACAAATGTCTTAGAATAAAAGACCTAGATAAAGATGGGAACATTATGCCTATATGGATGTGGACAACTATTTGGGATAGTAGATGTGAGAGATAGCACTATTTGTATTTTGAAGAGTGCTTTGTGAAGCCTTTGTATAATCTATTAAATCATCCATGTGATTACAACCTGTCACCCGAAGTGCAGAAGTTCTTGAGACCTAAGGACAATGGTGAATGTGGAAAGATCAACCACAATTGGGGTGACTGGTATGCTTATAGTGACTGCACAAAAATCAGGATCTATGGATATGAGGGAACACCATTTTTGCTGCCAAAGGCTTGTCCAGATAGAATTGCTTATTTGGAAATTGTGAGGCAATTAGCCTATTATGATTTTATGCATCTCAAAAGTTATAATAAGTAGTCTTTAATGCCTAGAACATTATGTTTTGGAGATTTCACTGTTGTTTCTGAAAAATGTTATGAGCTGATTGATAAAAAGTTAGAACATTATAGAATGCCTAAAGGAAATGCAAGAGAAAATTTTGACCTAGAACATTTTATAAATGAGGTAAAAACAAGCAAAAAGATGAAAGGATATCATCATACACTCTTTGTGGATGATGATTTGATAAGAAATATTAATGAGAATTGTGCAACTAAAAGGAGGAATTCATATCATAGAATAATGCTAGCAGAGGCTTGGAGGATAGCCAATAATCCCACATATAAAGGAACTTTTCTTGAGATTGATGATCCTATTGAGAGGATAGATACATTAGTTGCACATGAAGCAGAATTGACTGGGGATGTTCCCCCTTGGGTTTTTGAAAAGAGAAATAGGAACATCAGAGAAACACAAGCTGACTATGAAACTCCACTGTGCCATATTTCTCCTCAACCTATACTAGACATTAGTTTCTCTGTGGATACCAATGTTGCAGAGCAAGAAGAAGTTGAGAGTGGGGATGAAGGTGTACATGCATTCTAGCATGTGATTAAAAAATATGAACCCCATGTTGTAAGAGAAGTTGTCACAATGGAAGCCTCAGATGAACTCTTAGATGATATAAGACACAGTGCAAGTAAAAAGTTTGTTTTTGATAATGATTTTGTCAAAACCCTAAGTTTAAGGCCTTCTTGTATGAATACAAGGGTAAAAAGACTAGGGAAAGGATAAAGAATATCACCACTAAATCAGAAGCTGAGGCCTTGAATGAACTGCAGACAGAGATTGACAAAGAAATGGAGACTATAACCCCAGAGAAAGGAAGAGCATTATTAGAAGAGGCAGGAGTCATGCTAGTCTCAGGGTGGGATATGATCTCTGCTATTGTATTTGATAGTTTTCGAAGAAATCAAGACAAAAAGGTGCAGTTAAGTATTAAGGGGTAGATAGAATACGCTCTGGATCAGGCTATGATGCAGACAATGCCACTTTACTGATGTGGGCTTTGTACCCACCGAATAAAAGGCCTCTAGTCATTAATGATCCAAATAAAGCATTTGGCCATCTTTTGGTGCAAAGAATTGAGGATACTAATCCCATGGAAACTGCTGACCTGAACATAAATGTTGCAAGATTCACAAAGGCTCAAATGGAGATGCTGGTAAAGACTAACAAAATGTATATGCCATAAAATGAAAGATTGAGACAAGAAGTTGCTAACTACAAAGACATCCTCTTCAAGCATCTATTCACCATGGTTGGAACTTGATAAGAAGGTGGTAGAGGCCAGAGCCGAGGCTGCCTATTGGAAGATGAAAGCTAAAATATTTCAGAAACATGGTGATCATTTAGAAACAAAAATAAAATCTGTCAAATATAAAATGACCTCAGAATTAATTGAGAAAAGGTTCGAGAAGATGCTGAGGAATGCTGATAGGGTATGGGTAGTGCATAATAGAACACATATTACCTACCAAGAGCATAAAAGACTACATCTCAGGATGTTGGAAAAGAAGGAAGAGTTGATTGCCAAGGAAGATGATGATACACAGATGTTTAAGAAATATAATGAGCTGATTGACATGCATGAAAATTTTATTACTGTGTTAACATAGGATCTTGGTGATTTTGATCAACCTTTGGATATGACTTTTCCTAGTTTCTTCAATGACGAAGGCAATCTAAAAGAACATAGCACCTAGAAAATTGAATTAGCTCAGTTGTTACTAGTGGCTCTCGATAAGGTCAATGATGAAGCCGAGGTGATGGATAACATACATATACAGTTAGAACAAATTTTTACTCTAGAATTTGTTATGAGAGAAATAATCTCTACCACAGATACTTCTTCTCAAGAGTATGTTGATCATCTTTCCATAATTAACTTATTCATCTCTCGAGCAACATACGGGGTCAAAAAGCTTTGCACCAACCTTGTCTACATCCTCAGCTGATTAAAAAATGGAAGACAATGGTTTAAGAAAGAAACTAAAGAAGTTAGAAAATTTGGAGAATCCTTTGACCCTCGTGATAAACTTAAAGTGAAATTTTTTCCAATGCTAATTCAATAATTTTTTGAAGCACAGAAAGGAACATGAATAGTGCATCTGAAATAATAGCGGGCAAAGCATGTTTATCAAATACTACATCATTAGAGAGGAGAACCTTGCCAGATCAGTGGTCGCAGGTTCTCTATGAGGATTAACGGAATCAGATCATGATTACTGTGAATGCCCATATTTCTTTCTTTGTTTATTTCTTAATTATGTTTCAGAACAATCATTAGTAATCTGAAGATATGTAAGTTAGGAAAAGTCACCTTGTTTTGGCCTGAAGCTTGTTCGTTTCCCGTATATAAGGGAAACCAAGGCCAAGTTTAAAAGACATAAATATCATCACATACAATATATTATTTCATTCTTAGTTATGCTCATAGAACATAATACAAAAAACCTTTATGAATTTTGAAGTAATATAATGGGAAAGAAAGTTTAATCAACGACTCAATCTCTAGTGTTCAACTACTTTGTTGATCTTAATTCTTATGAGTTATTTGGTTGTCTCCATATTGGTTTTTTCTTGTTATTCATGTTATCACCCAGATTTGCAACCTTTGTTGCGGTTGTGAAACTTCAGCAATCTGGAGTAACATGGGAATGATCTCAAACTGTGGGACCTTGCGAAATGAGATCAAACCTCCGGAGAAGGCCGGCTTCCTCTCTAAGCCTAATGCTCAGAGAAAATCATCTAAAACTAGTGCTAATGCTTGCTGGGAAAAGGGTTAGAAGGAATGCTGAAATAAACTAAGTGATACACCAGATTTAAATGTGTTTGGCTGCAATTGAAAAGACATAGTAATAATCTCATATCTGGAAAGGCTTACACAGACTCATATTAATTTTAGAGAGGTCCAAAAGAGCAGACACAATACAAACAAATAATAAGAGAGAGGCAAAAATACCAGCTTTTCATTATAGAGGCCAAGTAACCATTACAAAGAATAGCCCAGAAGAACAACCAACAACCTAATACATCTATTTTTCATGTATATATAGCATTTCATTTGGCCTCAGTCGGTTACAAAATTCGCTCTAAGAGCTGGAACATAAAATATCTACATGAATGACTGCCCAACTACAGAAGTTATGGCGTTGAATATCTGGCATTGGGTAGCTAGAAGATATTCTTTAGTCTTTAATGTGGCTGCTTCATCATTGCACAACAATGAATGCAAGAAATATCTCTATCTGCACAAAAATGGTCGCTGAAACATCCAGTTGCCCAAAAATATGCAAAGTCAGATCTGAAAATGGAAAGGTGACAAAAACTCCTGAAAATCTTGTCAAATGAAAGAGGGGACCAAAATATGCAACTTTGCCTTTTACAGCAAGTCAAAATTTGCCAGGACGGAGGAGATACAGGCGGTCAAAGTTTTGGTCAACCACCTGTATATATCGCTTGAATTTGCCGCCCGAATCGGCATCCAAAACCTTCTCTGCAACTCCTTTGTACATGCATGGTGCCCTGTATATTAGACTTGAATATGCCCTTTGAATTTCAAAATTGTATATGCATACAATTGCCCTTGTATTCGCGGGCCCCACCATTTGTATGTTAACTTGCATGTATGTCTGTCGCCACGTGGCACCGCCTGATTCGTTGCTGAGCTGGTTCAAGGAGCACTGCTAAAAACTGTATCTGCCCTTTGCATATTGCAATATACAAGCACTATGTACATGTAAGCCACGGACTTCAAATTTTATGAAATAGCCTGAAAAAGACGTTGAAATCCGGCTTGTATAATTCCTTTGTATGTTTGCTTGTATATCGCAATATACAAGCGCCAAATATACAAGCCACGGACCCTAAAAATTTATCAACTGCTTTGACTGCTGGGTCGGATCCGGCTTGTATAATTCTTTTGTATGTTTGCTTACATGTCAAATATACAAAACACTTATACATATATAAGGCGGACCCGAGACCTGAAATGCTGAATTTGACTTTCGATTCAAGTCCGCCTTGCATGCAACCCTTGTATATTGGCTTGTATGTGTAAACATACAAGCGAAATATACATTCTACTGTTCATGCTCACCATATCTTCTAACATACAATTGGCCTTGTATGTGTGCGGGCCCCACCTCTTGTACATTCGGCCTTGTATGTTTCTCTGTATGTTTTGCTTGTATGTGCAAAACATACAAGCCAAATATACAAAGAAACATACAAGGCCGAATGTACATTCCACCGTAGCAGATGCACTTGTATGTCAAATCTTGTATCTTTTCGTTGCATGTGCAAACATACAACATAATATGCATTTGAAACCTGATATACATTGAGGGAATATTGCTGTAATGTATCTCCTACTTTGTATAATTTTCCTTGTATGTTTCTCTTTGCAACCAAATATACAAACCGGGAATATCCCGGGAATCTGCGAAAGATTCCTCCTTGTACATGCACCTTCCTAAGCCCGATATGCATTCCAAAATGCATACAACTTACCTTTTTCATCATTTTCTAAGGCCGATAGAGATTTGCAAGCCCGCCAAATGTACATTTGAATTGTATGTTGACCAAAGCTTTGACCATGAATAACTTCTTTATTTGGCCGAATCTCAGGGTGGTGTAAAAAGCAAACCTGCCTATTTTTTCAAGCTCTTTCCAATGGTAAGGTTTTTTTTTAGGCAAGGCTTTTTAGGAAATTTGGCACTTTAAACTTTATAGGAACACTTTCCAAAGGATTTTCAAGGAAAAGTACCAGGTGAACTGTTTAGCTCTGGACAGAGGAAAATGGGTCAACAATTTGACGATTTCTATGGGATGTTTGCCTGCTAAACATGAGATCAGTGGCCTTATGCATGCATTGGGCATGGGGTCAAGTCTAAAACCTGCTAGAAAACTAGAAATTGCCTCCAAAATACAAAAAGGGGAAAGGGCCTGCATTCTCCTAATGACAATGCAGCCTGTGCAGAAGCACTTATGGAAAGGGAAAACTAAAATAGAAATGAAACCTACTCTAATCCTAAACTAACCAGTCAGACGTGACCTTAAACAAAGCCATTAACTGGTTCTTGGAAGTAACTTCCCTTTCTTAACATTTTACAATGTTTTCCATTCATGTGGGTAGTTAAAAAGAGGTAAGGGGGAAATGTACATATGACAAATTGATAAAACACCCCCTTCAAAGTGGAGATAAACTCACCTATCCACCTGGACTGATTGCTGATGTTACTAGCTTGTGGTGAATAAATGGGCTGATCCCACCTATTTTGATGCTCAACTTCATACTTAGAGGTAAGCATGACAAGTGGTGACTCCTCTTGATGTATCTCCAGCTGGGCTAGATGCCTAATTGGGCATCCCCTTGAAATGACATGCAAATCATGATGACTGATTTCATGTCTTTGCTCTAATTTTTTCTCTTCTTGCTCTTCATTTGGTATGATGGTGACCTCCACCTTTCTCTCATGTTGCTCTTGTGTGTCAAACGGCTGACTTGGGACCCCATGCCTTTCTCCTTCTTCCTTCAAAGAAACCAAGAAGGCTGATATAATGTCATCATGGCTGCATTCTTCCTCTTCTTGCTGGTCTGAATACCTTAGCTCTTGAGATTTTATTACAAATATGGCTGCCTCCACCTTATGAACAAAATGTTCATGATATTCTAACTTAGGCTTAGAAAATGAGCCATGCACATGCTCAAAAGAGAAGACCTCCCCATCAAGAAGCTGATATCCCTGTCCCTTTTCACATGCCAGCGACTCACAATCATGCTCACTGCCTCCCTCATCCCTTTCAAAGTGGTTGGGGAATTCATCCAACAATGCAGCATCATTTACTTTCTGAGCAAATTCAGCAATAGCCTCCACCATAGCACACTCATCCTAGAAAAGAGCTTCCTCCAAGTCTTCAAGAGCTGGAAACTCACTGCCGTGCTGGGCCTCTATGCATAACAAGTGGTCACTACTTTCATTGTTCTCTTGTTGCTGCCTATGCACAACCAGCTGCACATATTCTTTATCTTCAACATAATTAGGTAGCTCATGAAGTAGGGCAGCATCATCCATCTCTGAAGTGACCTTAACAACATGTTTCTCTATGCCTCCATCCTTTGACTGCAGCTCTTCTAAATTTTGGTTAATTTGTCTCTGCAGCTGAAGGGTTTCTCCATGCACTCTTTGCATTTCAACCTTGTTTGCTTGATCAGACGCATGAGAAAAGGCTTCAAAAGAATTAAAGTTTAAAGGACTCAATCCCTTATTTGGGTTAACATTACTCACAGGTGCAATAGATTCAAACAATTCTATCTTTGTGAGTGTAGGAACAAACTGCTCCTCATTAGTTTGATTTTTTTCCACCTCTTTTGGCTCATCTTTCCAAATATCTTGGTAGACAACTTGCCCACCCATTTTGATTGAAATAGCATCAGGGAAAGAAGCCTGAATAACTTCTTAAATTTCTTGGAGGGGAGAGAGTTCTGGACAAATTTGTTTTTGGGGAGTGATAATTTTAGTTTGCACAGGAACAGGGATTTGTGAAGGGATATAGGCGTTGAAGCCTGGAAACTTGTGGAGTCTAGGTTATTTTGTAGGCTGAAGATGTGCAGAAGAAAGCAACTGGTTGAAATTTGGAATTGTAAACACATGCTCCTTTAATTTAGCAATCTCATCATAACTGTCCGTGCTAGGCCCATCTGATAAGGGAATTTGAAAGGGCTACCTGAAGCTTGGAATTTTAAAATTTGGGACTTCTTCAGCAGCAGGCTGAGCAGGTGTCGTCCTTATATCAAGGTTTTCTTGAAAAACCTCCTCTCGTGCTTCTCGCTGCTGGTCACATGTTAACATTTCTATAAATTCATCAGTCTCCCTATTCAGATTTAGAGACAGCTTCTTGAGACCATACATACTTATGATGCTGAGGTCATAAAATTGCTGAGGCTGACTGTACCCTGCTGCTCCTTTAGCCTTATCTAAATTTCTGTCAAGCTTTAGAAAACCTTCCATGAGTTCATTGAAAGCATCAATATTCTCAGGGGCAACATTAGGGGTAGGAGGAAGGTAATCATCATGAGGATGCCGATATTCTACAGCAGTAGGGCTGTATGGTATAAAATCAGAGGCATTTGGGGCCTGGTATTGCTGATATGGGGGCCAATAGCCTGTATTTGGATTAGGGGTAGGGAAATAGCCATATTTCCCATAAAATTCTGACATCTTATAGCATCTAAATGCTGGATATTCATAAATATGTCAGAATTAGAGCAAAATAGGTGTGCAACCCATAAAAGACTGGATACATACCAGAGAAGGAGTTGTTAGGTGATTAAAATGCTTCTGGGAGCTGAAATAGACTAGGAAAATCACCAAAATCTTGACCTTTGATAAAATTTTAGGTACTTGGGTGGCTAAAGCCAGCTGATTCATTCAGTAGAATTGCCATAGTGTTCTTTGTTTTATCTCCAAAGGATAGTAATACTAGGAGAAAGACCAAATCCCTTAGTATCTTGATGAGAAGTTCATCGAACTGGTCCCACCGGGCGTGCCAAAGTTGTTATCGCCCAGATTTGCACCCTTTGCTACGGTTGTGAAACGTCAGCAATCTGGAGTAACATAGGAATGATTTCGAAGTGTGGGACCTTGCGAAATGAGATCAAACCTCCGGAGAAGGCCGGCTTCCTCTCTCTAAGCCTAATGCTCAGAGAAAATCATCTAAAACTAGTGCTAATGCTTGCTGGGAAAAGGGTTAGAAGGAATGCTGAAAAGAAATGCTGAAATAAACTAAGTGATACACCAGATTTAAATGTGTTTGGTTGCAATTGAATAGACATAGTAATAATCTCATAGCTGGAAAGACTTACACAGATTCATATTAATTTTAGAGAGGTCTAGAAGAGCAGACACAGTACAAACAAATAATAAGAGAGAGGCAAAAATACCAGCTTTTCATTATAGAGGCCAAGTAACTATTACAAAGAATAGCCCAGAAGAACAACCAACAACCTAATACATTTGTTTTTCATGTATATATAACATTTCATTTGGCCTAAGTCGGTTACAAAATTTGCTCTAAGCGCGGGAACAGAAAATATCTACATGAATGACTGCCCAGCTGTAGAAGTTATGGCGTCGAATATCTGGCACTGGGCAGCTAGAAGATATTCTTTTGTCTTTAATGCGGCTGCTTCGTCATTGCACAACAATAAATGCAAGAAATATCTCTATTTGCTAAAAAATGGTCGTTGAAACGTCCAGTCGCTCAAAAATATGCAAAGCCAGATCTAAAAATGGAAAGGTGACAAAAACTCCTGAAAACCCTGCCAAATGAAAGAGGGGACCAAAATATGCAACTTTGCCTTTTACAGTAGGTTGAAATTCACCAGGACGGAGGAGATACAAGCGGTCAAAGTTTTGGTCAACCACCTGTATATATCGCTTTGCATCTGTGTATATATCACTTGAATTTGCTACCTGAATCGGCATCCAAAACCTTCTCTGTAACTCTTTTGTATATGCATGGCACCTTGTATATCAGACTTGAATATGCCCTTTGAATTTCAAAATTGTATATGCATACAATTGCCCTTGTATTCGCGGGCCCCACCATTTGTATGTTAACTTGCATGTATGTCTGTCGCCACGTGGCACCGCCTGATTCGTTGCTGAGCTGGTTCAAGGAGCACCACTGAAAACTGTATCTGCCCTTTGCATATTGCAATATACAAGCACTATGTACATGCAAGCCACGGAATTCAAATTTTATGAAATAGCCTGAACAAGACATTAAAATCTGGGTTGTATAATTCCTTTGTATGTTTGCTTGTATATCGCAATATACAAGCGCCAAATATACAAGCCACGGACCCCAAAAATTTATCAACTGCTTTGACTGCTAGGTTGGATCCGGCTTGTATAATTCCTTTGTATGTTTGCTTGCATGTCAAATATACAAAACACTTATACATATATAAGGCAGACCCGAGACCTGAAATGCTGAATTTGATCTTCGATTCAAGTCCGCCTTGCATGCAACCCTTGTATCTTTGACTTATACCTCAGGTGAAGGTCCCTTGTATCTTTTCTTTGTATATTGGCTTGTATGTGTAAACATGTCATGCCCACATTTCCCATGCGGTCACAACACGTATTCACGCGTGTCATGTCCCCATGCGTCATGTGGTCATGATACGAACTATCAAAAATTTTCTCTTACTAATCTGAAAACCCCCTCACACGCGTAAGCGTGCTCGGTGGCGTATGCTTAAGGAGTAAATAAAGCAGTTGTTAGCGGGGTATTACACTCACGAATTACATTTATACATCAGTTGTTTTAGGTGATAGATCATTTTTCAACAAAGCACGATCATTTGCCCTCTCTTCCATTTCTCTAAAATTTAATTTATATATATATATGTATATATACCGCCATTATCTCAGTTCACTTTAACTCACAATTTCATTAATAAGTTCCTTAACTATAAAGAAAGTATAGAATATATATAATAAATATATATATATATATATATATATATATATATATATATATATATAATTTGTTAAAACAGATTACTATCCAATAAATCATTAAAAACAGAGCAAAGAATTAATTTTTTTTTTTTTTTTTCAAATATAAACATTGTATTTCCGAATTGCAACTCTAAGTTTAAGCATCTATTCAATTCGTATTATACAATATGCATAAATAAATCCCACTTTTACCATTCACTATTCACTATTCACTATTCACTTTTACTATTCACTATTCTGTTACTATTCACTATTCATATTAAGGAAAACTTTTAATATGAGATTAGTTTCTATTTAACTCAATTACACAACTTTAATCCAATTTTATTTCCTTTTCAAATGGCAAAACTAAACGAACAATAAAACTACAACTATCAATACAATAAGGAAGTAATTTCCTCACAACTCCAAAATACCAAATTATACAACAAAAGAGAGAGAATGTTCTCCTTTTGTAAAATCAACAAGGATGAAGCTATTAAAAGACCAAGCACCCTTAAGAGTAAAAGAAAATAAAATATTTTCTAAGATCCAATAATCTTTTCCAAGCTTCACCATAAGCTCCTAGAAAACCTACATATCACACAAGGGAAGAAACACTACACAAGCTGCTCTCCTCCCTACCGTAGACCCACAAGAGGGTCACCCCCGAGTTAGGGAGATCATCCACACACTTAGGGAATTCAATACCACTTCACAACAAAATAAAAATAACACACCAAAACACAAATACACCCATAGATATTTACACAACACAAAACTCATCCACTGTGAGTTTAAAGAGGGGTAAGAGAGTGGATTAAAGAGGGGTAGGAGAGTGGACACACTCAACTCTAGAGTGTCACCTTTCAATTAAATTTCAACACAGTTTTCTTCTCATGGCCTCAAGCCAACTTGCCAACAAAGATTCCAAGGAGTTCATATTTTGATTTTCAAGTCAAATAACACAATTTCCCAAAGTCACACAAATGTCTTTAAGGCTTTCAACATCTCAAAAGAAACAAGGCATGTGGCTCGAGGAGGATCACTCCTCCCCTACCCCACACTTGATGAGCATTTCTCCCAAGTGGAAGAAGCTCTGTCAACACCCAAATAAATTTCTCCACAATTACATAATTTACAACACAACAAATCAAATTTCATTTCACAAATCCATCATGCAAGAAATAGAAAATGCAAAGGAAAGGCCTTGAAATGCAACCTTAAAAAGCCCATTAATGGATGAAGTTGATGTAGAGTTCCTCTCCGAATCTCCCTTCTCAAAAAAAATAATCTCTCTATGATCACAAGCAAGGGATAATGAATGGAGGATATAAGATGGCTAGAATAATTTCGACATTATGAGGCTATGAAGAGGAGAATAGAGAAGGAATTGGGCATTATGAGGATACCAGAAGAAGATTTCCTAGAGGAAATTAGGCATGATAAGAATGCAAGAATGAAGTTCCCCTGCAAGAATCAAGTTCCCCTGCAAAATTCAGTCTCCTCTAATTGCTTAGATAAGGGTCTTATTTATAGATTTTTGAAAAGATGATGGAGGGTGAGGATCAAAAGTTGAGATCAAGGGCTCTTATTTTTTGTGAATTTTAAATTCATAGTTGATGAATTAAAAATTTATTTTTTAAGATTGTAATATTTAAATAACCCCACTATCCCAAGTGGAATTAATAAAATATCCCCATTATCCCAAGTGGGATTAAAAATAACCCCACTCATGAAGGACCACACCACTTCATGGGGACTCTCACCAAAAGTGAGGGAACAAGAAGATAAGCCCCTCCATTATTGGTGGACCATGGAGTTATTTCAAGCCTTGAAAATGGAGAAAGGATGGGCTTGAGTGTTGGTCCCACTCATCCTATCCTTCCCATGCCTCCAAATTCGTCACTTAACTTAACTGTGAAGTTAAGGTGACCATACAGAGGTTAACCAAGGGTTACCCAAGTCAAAAGTGACCCTAGACCCATGGGGTATAACCCAAGGTCAATTTAAACTTAGTTAGGACACCCAGGGTCAAGTTAAGACACAAGAAAAGGGTCTCAAAAATTTAAATTAAAAAAAATAAAATTCAAATACAATTCTTACAACACAAATCATAATTCAATTTTACAAAAGGGTAGACCTAACCCATTCAACCTCATGCAAGACAATATTACAATATTACAACATTGCACCAAACACAGAGTTGATCTTGGTTCCTCGTGGTACTAGATTGGCTTCACAAGGGATTACAACATAAGGTGCAGAATGATCTCCAGTATCTGTGGTTTTGTTAGAAATACCTGCACACTCAATCTCAAAGTTAATTCCACATATACATATCATAGCCGAAGCAAATTAAACATATTAATGAGGATGTATAACCAATCACTACCTATATCCATTTGGCAACCATATTATATAATAATCAATCATTTTATCATTTTAATCTAGAGCTAGGTGAATAATAGGATACACACCAGTCGGACAAGGGCGGGCCTTACAAAACATACAAGCGAAATATACATTCTACTGTTCATGCTCACTGTATCTTCTAACATACAATCGGCCTTGTATGTGCGCGGGCCCCACCTCTTGTACATTCGGCCTTGTATGTTTCACTTGTATGTGCAAAACATACAAGCAAAATATACAAAGAAACATACAAGGCTGAATGTACATTCCACTGTAGCGGATGCACTTGTATGTCAAACCTTGTATCTTTTCGTTGCATGTGCAAACATACAACATAATATGCATTTAAAACCCGATATACATTAAGGGAATATTCTTGTAATGTATCTCCTGCTTTGTATAATTTTCCTTGTATGTTTCTCCTTGCAACCAGATATACAAACCGGGAATATCCCAGGAATCTGCGAAAGATTCCTCCTTGTACATGCACCTTCCTAAGCCCGATATGCATTCCAAAATGCATACAACTTACCTTTTTCATCATTTTCTAAGGCCGATAGAGATTTGCAAGCCCACCAAATGTACATTTGAACTGTATATTGACCAAAGCTTTGACCATGAATAACTTTTTTATTTGGCCGAATCTCAGGGTGGTGTAAAAAGCAAACTTGCCTATTTTTTCAAGCTCTTTGCAATGGTAAGGTTTTTTTTAGGCAAGGCTTTTTAGGAAATTTGGCACTTTAAGCTTTATAGGAACACTTTCCAAAAGATTTTCAAGGAAAAGTACCAAGTGAACTGTTTAGCTCTGGACAGAGGAAAATGGGTCAACAATTTGGCGACTTCTATGGGATGTTTGCCTGCTAAACATGAGATCAGTGGCCTTATGCATCTATTGGGCATGGGGTCAAGTCTAAAACCTGCTAGAAAACTAGAAATTGCTTCCAAAATATAAAAAAGGGAAAGGGCCTGCATTCTCCTAATGATAATGCAGCTTGTGCAGAAGCACTTATGGAAAGGGAAAAGTAAAACAGAAATGAAACCTACTCTAATCCTAAACTAACTAGTCAGACGTGACCTTAAACAAAGCCATTAACTGATTCTTGAAAGTAACTGCCCTTTCTTAACATTTTACAATGTTTCCCATTCATGTGGGCAGTTAAAAAGAGGTAAGGGAGAAATGTACATATGACAAATTGATAAAACACCCCCTTCAAAGTGGAGATAAGCTCACCTATCCACCTAGACTGATTGCCGATGTTACTAGCTTGTGGTGATTAAATGGGCTGATCCCACCCATTTTGATGCTCAACTTCATGCTTAGAGGTAAGCATGACAAGTGGTGACTCCTCTTGATGTATCTCTAGCTGGGCTAGATGCCTAATTGGGCATCCCCTTGAAATGACATGCAAATCATGATGACTGATTTCATGTCTCTGCACTGATTCTTTCTCTTCTTGCTCTTCATTTGGTATGATGGTGACCTCCACCTTTCTCTCATGTTGCTCTTGTGTGTGAAACAGCTGACTTGGGACCCCATGGCTTTCTCCTTCTTCCTTCAAAGAAACCAAGAAGGCCGATATAATGTCATCATGGCTGCATTCTTCCTCTTCTTGCTGGTCTGAATACCTTAGGTCTTGAAATTTTACTACAAATATGGCTGCCTCCACTTTATGAACAAAATGTTCATGATATTCTAACTTAGGCTCAGAAAATGAGCCATGCACATGCTCAAAAGAGAAGACCTCCCCATCAAGAAGCTGATATCCCTGTCCCTTTTCACATGTCAGCGACTCACAATCATGCTCACTGCCTCCCTCATCCCTTTCAAAGTGGTTGGGGAATTCATCCAACCAGGCAACATCATCTGCTTTCTGAGCAAATTCAGCAATAGCCTCTACCATAGTGCACTCATCCTAGAAAAAAGCTTCCTCCAAGTCTTCAAGAGCTGGAAACTCACTGTCGTGTTGGGCCTCTATGCATAACAAGTGGTCACTACTTTCATTGTTCTCTTGTTGCTGCCTATGCACAACCAGCTGCACATATTCTTTATCTTCAACATAATCAGGTAGCTCATGAAGTAGGGCAGCATCATCCATCTCTGAAGTGACCTTAACAACACGTTTCCCTATGCCTCCATCCTTTGACTGCAGCTCTTCTAAATTTTGGTTAATTTGTCTCTGCAGCTGAAGGGTTTCTCCATGCACTCTTTGCATTTCAACCTTGTTTGCTTGATCAGACGCATGAGAAAAGGCTTCAAAAGAATTAAAGTTTAAAGGACTCAATCCCTTATTTGGGTTAACATTACTCACAGGTGCAATAGATTCAAACAATTCTATCTCTGTGAGTGTAGGAACAAACTGCTCCTCATTAGTTTGATTTTTTTCCACCTCCTCTTTTGGCTCATCTTTCCAAATATCTTGGTAGACAACATGCCCACCCATTTTGATTGAAATAGCATCATGGAAAGAAGCCTGAATAACTTCTTGAATTTCTTGGAGGGGAGAGAGTTTTGGACAAATTTGTTCCTGGGGAGTGATAATTTTAGTTTGCATAGGAACAGGGATTTGTGAAGGGATATAGGTGTTGAAGCCTGGAAACTTGTGGAGTCTAGGTTGTTCTGTAGGCTGAAGATGTGCAGAAGAAAGTGACTGGTTGAAATTTGGAATTGTAAACACATGCTCCTTTAATTTAGCAATCTCATCATAACCGTCCGTGCTAGGCCCATCTGATAAGGGAATTTGAAAGGGCTGCCTGAAGCTTAGAATTTTAAAATTTGGGACTTCTTCAGCAACAGGCTAAGCAGGTGTCGCCCTTATAGAAAGGTTTTCTTGAAAAACCTCCTCTTGTGTTTCTCGCTGCTAGTCACATGTTAACATTTCTATAAATTCATCAGCCTCCCTATTCAGATTTAGAGACAGCTTCTTGAGACCATACATGCTTATGATGCTGAGGTCATAAAACCACTGAGGCTGACTGTACCCTGTTGCTCCTTTGGCCTTATCTAAATTTCTGTCAAGCTTTAGAAAACCTTCCATGAGTTCATTGAAAGCATCAATATTCTCAGGGGAACATTAGGGGTAGGAGGAAGGTAAGCATCATGAGGATGCTGATATTCTGCAGCAGCAGGGCTGTATGGCATAAATCAGAGGCATTTGGGGCCTGGTATTGCTGATATGGGGGCCAATAGCCTGTATTTGGATTAGGGGTAGGGAAATAGCCATATTTCTCATAAAATTCTGACATCTTATAGCATCTAAATGCTAGATATTCATAAATATGTCAGAATTAGAGAAAAATAGGTGTGCAACCCAGAAAAGACTGGATACATACCAAAGAAGGAGTTGCTAGGTGATTAAAATACTTCTGGGAGCTGAAATAGACTAGGAAAATCACCAAAATCTTGACCTTTGATAAAATTTTAGGTACTTGGGTGGCTGAAACTAACTGATTCGTTCAGAGAGTCACCATAGTGTTTTTTGTTTTGCCTCCAAAGGCTAGTAATACTTGGAGAAACACCAAATCCCTTAGTATCTTGATGAGAAGTTCATCGAACTGGTCCCACGGGGCGTGCCAAAGTTGTTATCGCCCAGATTTGCACCCTTTGCTGTGGTTGTGAAACTTCAGCAATCTGGAGTAACATGGGAATGATCTCGAAGTGTGGGACGTTGCGAAATGAGATCAAACCTTCAGAGAAGGCCGGCTTCCTCTCTCTAAGCCTAATGCTCAGAGAAAATCATCTAAAACTAGTGCTAATGCTTGTTAGGAAAATGGTTAGAAGGAATGCTGAAATAAACTAAGTGATACACCAAATTTAAATGTGTTTGGTTGCAACTGAATAGACACAGTAAGAATCTCATAGCTGTAAAGGCTTACACAGACTCATATTAATTTTAGAGAGGTCCAGAAGAGCAAACACAGTACAAACAAATAATAAGAGAGAGGCAAAAATACCAGCTTTTCATTATAGAGACCAAGTAACCATTACAAAGAATAGCCCAGAAGAACAACCAACAACCTAATACATCTATTTTTCATGTATATATAGCATTTAATTTGGCCTCAGTCAGTTACAAAATTTGCTCTATGAGCTGGAATAAAAAATATCTACATGAATGACTGCCCAGCTGCAGAAGTTATGGCGTCGAATATCTAGCACTGGGTAGCTAGAAGATATTCTTTAGTCTTTAATGCGGCTGCTTCATCATTGCACAACAATGAATGCAAGAAATATTTCTATCTGCTCAAAAATGGTCGTTGAAACATCCAGTCGCTCAAAAATATGCAAAGCCAGATCTGAAAATGGAAAGGTGACAAAAACTCCTGAAAACCCTACCAAATGAAAGAGGGGACCAAAATATACAACTTTGCCTTTTACAGCAGGTCAAAATTCGCCAGGACGGAGGAGATACAGGCGGTCAAAGTTTTGGTCAACCGCCTATATATATTGCTTTGCATCTATGTATATATTGCTTGAATTTGCCACCTGAATCGGCATCCAAAACCTTCTCTGCAACTCCTTTATACATGCATGGCGCCTTGTATATCGGACTTTAATATGCCCTTTGAATTTCGAAATTGTATATGCATACAATTGCCCTTGTATTTGCGGGCCCCACCATTTGTATGTTAACTTGCATGTATGTCTGTCGCTACGTGGCACCGCCTGATTCGTTGTTGAGCTGGTTCAAGGAGCACCGCTGAAAACTGTATCTGCCCTTTGCATATTGCAATATACAAGCACTATGTACATGTAAGCCGCAGACTTCAAATTTTATGAAATACCTGAAAAAGATGTTGAAATCCGGCTTGTATAATTCCTTTGTATGTTTGTTTGTATATCGCAATATACAAGTGCCAAACATACAAGCCACGGACCCCAAAAATTTATCAACTGCTTTGACTGCTAGGTCGCATCCGGCTTGTATAATTCCTTTGTATGTTTGCTTGCATGTCAAATATACAAAACACTTATACATATATAAGGCGGACCCGAGACCTGAAATGTTGAATTTGATCTTCGATGCAAGTCCGCCTTGCATGCAACCCTTGTATCTTTGACTTGTACCTCAGGCGAAGGTCCCTTGTATCTTTTCTTTGTATATTGGCTTGTATGTGCAAACATACAAGCGAAATATACATTCTACTGTTCATGCTCACTGTATCTTCTAACATATAATCGGCTTTATATGTGCGCGGGCCCCACCTCTTGTACATTCGGCCTTGTATGTTTCTCTGTATGTTTCGCTTGTATGTGCAAAACATACAAGCGAAACATACAAAAAAACATACAAGGCCGAATGTACATTCCACTGTAGCAGATGCACTTGTATGTCAAACCTTGTATTTTTTCATTGCATGTGCAAATATACAACATAATATACATTTGAAACCCGATATACATTGAGGGAATATTCTTGTAATGTATCTCCTGCTTTGTATAATTTTCCTTGTATGTTTCTCCTTGCAACCAGATATACAAACTGGGAATATCCCGAGAATCTACGAAAGATTCCTCCTTGTACATGCACCTTCCTAAGCCCGATATGCATTCCAAAATGCATACAACTTACCTTTTTCATCATTTTCTAAGGACGATAGAGATTTGCAAGCCCGCCAAGTGTACATTTGAACTGTATGTTGACCAAAGCTTTGACCATGAATAACTTTTTTATTTGGCCGAATCTCAGGGTGGTGTAAAAAGCAAACCTGCCTACTTTTTCAAGCTCTTTCCAATGGTAAGGTTTTTTTTAGGCAAGGCTTTTTAGGAAATTTGGCACTTTAAGCTTTATAGGAACACTTTCCAAAGGATTTTCAAGGAAAAGTACTAGGTGAAAAGTACTAGGTGAACTATTTAGCTCTGGACAGAGGAAAATGGGTCAACAATTCAAATTAAGTGTGTTGAGCATACATTTAATTTGTCAAGACACATTTGTTGCCTCTGTGTGATTTTCTTTCATTGGTTTCTAGAGAGAAGAGAATTAAACTCCTTCTAAGTGATTTTTGTTGATTGGTTTCTGCCCAGAATTAAAATCCTTTAAACAAATCATCTTAATTGGTTTCCTTCAATCTAGAATTAAAACCCTTTTAGACAAATCACAATAACTTATAAAGGTATCAATGGGATTAATAAGAAGAGCTCGATAACCAATAATTTTGCACGTTTATACAAAGTATAAACATCTAAAAGTGCCAAGTAGTTAGAGTTAAGCCAAGTAGATAAGTCCGCATATCACATAAATCTTGACCCCATTAGCCCAATAGGAATAGGCATTGATCACACTCAAATCTAAAGTTAATCTTTTCATAATTAGCTATTTATCTATTTCACACTCACATGCCATCAGGAAATAGATTTCTATAAGCACATACAACCCTTAAATCCGCTTCATTGTTAAGGTGCACCCGCATAGGTCTAGCAGAACCTGAAGAGTAGGGAGTCCTATACCACAATGGTTAACTCCATTTCGTTGGTCAAAGCCTTGTTAGTCTGACCATAGGACCTGGCATACCCTTAGGATTAGCAAGCTGTAATTTTGGGAACCAACAATCCTCTAGGCTGTCCCACGAGTCTAGCAATGAACACAACACAGTTTGACATCTTTCCTCTTCATCTGTATTCACACCCACAAAGTTTAATTAAGCCACCAACATATTAAATATTTTCACGTGGTCTAAAATTCATCCACCTTCTTTCATCCTCAAAGATTAGAGCTTCTTCCTTAAGAATCTTTTGTTCACTAAAGAGTTTCCTTGATAGATTTCTCCAAGTTTCTTCCATAAATATTTTGCAATGGGTTCTTCATGGACAATGATTTAAGAACATAATCTATAAGACACAATCTGATTAGACCCTTTTCTTTTGGTCCATTATATCATACTAAGTTGCTTGTGTGGAATCCCTAGGTCTCTAAATTTTTGCATCAATAGCATCCCCCATATCTTCCATTTTTAATTTCTATATCTCAAAATTTGTGCCTGAAAATGTTTCCACCTCAATCCTCATGGATGTAATTTCCATATTTACTTCCTACAACAAATATCACAAAGTTCTCCTTCTACACAAGCTCACACTCAAATTGGATTAGCCCAAAAAACCGTCTACCCAACAACTAGAACCAAAATTGGCTAGGATTTGATACCACTTGTAAGGAAGCAAGGTATGTGGAAATATATTCCTACTCTAACCTTGAGAGGAGTGTTATGCAAATAACTTAAAATCAGATCCAAACTTAGTACAGAAAGTAGAGAAACACATAGAAATTGGCAAGAAGCAATAAACCATAACATGGTGATTTACATGGGGAAAACCTTTCAAGAGAAAACCCATACACTCCAAAACCTACACAATGTATTATCAAATCCAATATAAGATTACAACACACTTGCAATGCAAGTCTTTACAGGAGTAGTACACCAACATTAAAATATGGAGTAATTTTGGTAGCATTTTGGAAGCACCTATGTACCTATAAACTCTCATAATACAAACTACTCCATAAGCTCTCAATTTATAGACTTCTAGCAACCTAGAAACCATATATCATTTAGAAAACCATGTGCAAATACCCCAAGAGGCATGTCACCCAAATTGGGCCCAATTTCCAATGCCCCTAGGGAATCTGTCGTACATGCTAAAAATAGCCTCTTACACCTTTATAATCTATCATAGTTGACCACCCAACTTGGGCTCCCATGTTTTCTAAATATAAATAGTCTAAAATAATCTCTTATGACAAACAATTAACAATCTGTCATAGTTGGTCAATTTTCCAATGTAACTCCCTCTTACAAGCTCTTACACATCATAGATTATGGCATATAATCTATCATAGACCCCCACAAAATTAGGGGTTCCAAATTTCCCATAGATAAACAATATTAAATAATAATCAATTACCGCTACAAGCCATAAACACTTGGCTTAAATGCCACCTCAAAAATTTCATGCCCCATTTTGGTGGAGCACATTATTGATAATAAAATAAAATATGATAAAGTCTAATTAATTAAAGGAAAATTCCAAACTATAAATAAATATTTCTAGGAACTTGCAAAGGTGAGACACCTTAATTCCCAACATTGAGGAATGGTGTATGATGAGTGAGATCTTGATTTAGCATGGGGACCTAATTATATGTCATTGGTTTCCCAAGAGAAGGGAGGGGTACTATTCTATATCCTCGTCGGACAAGTTGTCTTTTAACTTTCATGGATTTTATATAAACAATTGGTAGCATAAGAACTACAGGGAAACAAACTCTCATAAACATTGAAGTAAGAGGATCAAGATCCATATGATTCATTTGGATAGCTTCAGCTTCTATAGGCTTATAAGGGTCTATTAATCTTGAGTACAACCTATGGAATATCATATTAAATATGCTCAAGGATCATTAGGTTATCTCTTGTAGATGGAAACTTGATGATATATCATAGTGGGATCAACAGGCAATCTAAAGTGATTAAAAAAGTGTTTTCAAGCTTGACAAAGTGATCAACCCAACAAGTAAGGCCAAATACTAGTTATAAGAAGCTTCATCAAGGTATATGAGAACATGCAACAAGCTACATCCTCTTCATGGATTTGATCATGGATTAAGGCATCCTTATAGGCATATATGTTATACTTAGTTGTTCTGTCTCCATTGTATTGAAATTTAGGTATAAGCTTGTCAAAATTCTTGTGTAGGTCATGTCCTTAGCCTACAATGTCGAATGGGCTATTTACCCCAAGCTAGGTATGTGGATTTGTAGCCATGATTCCTTGAAAGTTAAGTACTACTTGACTTGAAAATGGGTTTGATAAAATAATAGAAACACTGGTAGCCAAAGAGACTACAAATGTGTTTACAAATTGATCCCTCAGTGATATTTTCAAGTCAATGAAAGGGTTGGAAGGATCAAATGGTAGGTTTTCAACATTTGGAGAGCCACTCGTATGGTGCTTTAAACCCTATTTTTCAAGTGAACTCTTAGGATTTAGCCTAATGTAGAGAGAATAATATTCCAATCTACCCTCCTTCTAGTGCTAGAATTCTAAGGGTGTGAAATGGCATGTTGGCCAAAATTCAGGAATTGGGGGTATGATTCCTCTCTTGAAAGTAGATTGATAATCTACCCAAGGTCTCTGGGACTCTAGGTCATAGTGAACAAATAGATTAGTGGAAAATTGCTCATGCTAAAGATAGAAGACCTTGGGATAGAGATAATTGATGATTATTGGATGTATGACCAAAATGGATTCATGGCCAATTTGATCGAGAACCTCAAATCCAAAGAAAAGTTCATCTACTAGAGTCAGTCATTAATAGAAGCAAGGAGACACCTCATGATGAATGTATGAAGCATGTACATAGAGATGTATGAGCTCTCAGCGAAGCCTCTTCCACCTTGGGAGAGATCCCATGTGTTGGGCTGCAGAATGGCATGCTGCCCAACACTCAGTTATCAGGGGTATGATTCCTCTCTTGAATGAAGATTGATAATTTCCCCAAGTTCTTTGGGTTGTTAGTTCTCAGCTTAGCGGGATAACTCAAGGGGGTTGTATGCTATTTTATAAGTGGCCTAGTAAGAATCTCTCTATTTTTGTTTGCAGATCAAGTAAATCTTAGTTTTAAAGGGGAGTTGCAGGGTCATAATGCATGTTATATAAACAATGAATAACAACATATGCATTATAAATAGATTGCAACAAACTATACCATATACTATTCTAACCACTTGTCAAAGAAAAATAAAAACAGAAGGGTTAAAGAAATAGAGCTTGAGGTTCCAAGAAAGAACATTGTGCTACCAAGAGAACAAACAATCATTGAACCAAACTCCTCCTCAACCTATAGTTACACAACCAAGGTAAGAACTAGTGCTATCTTCTAAGTAACTTTTAATAATAAGAGATTAAGACCACCATACACCATTTACATGCACAATATAAGGCTTTAAACACTAGAAATTGACAATATTAAAAAAAATCTATTATATTGATGAAAAAGGAGAGTTTGTTAAATTTGAAGTATAGAGTAAACCCTTGAAACAATAAGGCTCCAAAAATAAAACCTAGCCTTAAAATGTTGCAAAGCTCTAAAAATTATATCTTGTCTGATCTCACTCACTCTCTTATGATCTTATATGCTCCTTTTGTTGCCTTACATCCTCTGGAGGAGTTAGCCTCATTAATTACATCTTATATTACAAGAAACCCAAAAAAACTAAATATGTGGGTCGCTCTGAGCTTTATAATCATGAATAAGACACCTATTTATGTTTTCTAAGTTGGCACTTCAAATCTGGTGAAGGTGAACCTAGATAATGTCAACCCATCACTAGGGTAGCACCAAATCAAATCCTATCTATCAGAGAATATGGTGAGAGATCCATCCTTCCTACATTTGAAATTCCTCATAAACCTCGAGCCACTCTTCCATTTAGTTTACCACCTACGAATCACCCAAACATGGGTTCAGGGGAAATGTGTTGTGAAATCCTACGTCAAAAATAGATCAAGAGTTAGAACCACAAAATAGTTAATCAAATTCACATTTGAATGCATTTGAAAGCATGAAAATCTATTTAAACAATTTGTAGTTAGGTGGTTGCAAGGTTCACGGATGCCAAGGGTCAAAGTTGTACATGGGAAATGTTAGAATCTGAAAAGATTATTAACCCAGAAAACTCGTGCAAACGAATAGATATTTAAACTATGAATGCAAATGATACGAAATCAAAATAGCAACATAGAGTTAGTCTCCAAGAGAGTAATGTAAATGCTAGAAGCAAAATAGTATTAAGAGGATGCAAAAGCAACAGATACCAAATACAAGCCAAGTAGCGTGCTTATATAGACCAGGGAGAGGGAGGAGGTGGCAACATCGACCAATGAGGAGCAACCATCTATCGGACTAAAGATAGAAAAGTATCTTCCCAAGATAGCTAATGGATGCTCACATGTAGGAAGTGACACCTCGCAACCACTCACCTAATAAGACATGCTTTATTAACCTAAGCAAGATTAATAAAAATGTAGGAAAAACCTAGGAATATAGGAAAAACCTAGGAATATAGGAAAAATAAATAACCCAACTAGGAAATAAAAATCTACACTAGCAGGAAAAAGTCAAATAGGGGCCTAAATAGGAAAGTTTACCTTCAGTGATGCCCTGGATGGACGTGGGAATGATATTCCTTGTTCAGTACGCCATCAAATTTAAGCTCATGAAACGCAGGCTTACCTGCACATTTTAAATAGTCAAGTGTGTGGGGACACATGTTAAGCTAGGATTGGTCAGGGAGATGTGACTAGGAGACATGTGGCATCATATTGCTAATGGTGCAAGGTATCCATGTGGTAGGTAAAGGATTGCTAAATGACAGGTTTTGATAGGTTAGTGCACAACAATGAATGAAGGGAATATTCACAAAGTCAATTCACCACTGGGGCTAAATTAGCCACAGGCCAATAAGAAGATGACACATGTTGGACGAGGGTTGGGTGAAACTTAGTGTTCAGACTAGGGGATTCCAAGTCAAAAGGGGAATCAGACTTGGAAGAGGTCTTATGGGCAATAGGATCCCACAAATATCTTTCAAATTATGAGTCATTTGAATGTTTTAAGGATGTGTGGAGGTCATTTGGACATCAAGACTTCAAACTAAAAGGTCAAAAATTTAGAAGTTCAAGATATTCTTGCAAATGACATTTTTAGCAAAGGTTTTCTTTTACATTTGGGGAGAGTGTGGGGATCATCTAGAAATCCGAACTTCAGACTAAAATTTAGAAATCCAAAATCTTGCATAAAACTTGTGAGTGCACAAATCTACCTTTAAACAAATAGGTAACTGAGTTAGCCTCATTCAAGAATGCGAGAAAGTGGTGGAGGGACTTTGGCCTATGTCCTAAAGTCCATGGAAATCCCACAAGTTGAAAGGAGGAATAAAATTGAAGGAAGGTTGTGAAGATGTGGATAGGTGAAGGATGCTCAGACATCTATGCCAGGTTTGCAAATCCATAAGGATGTGTATATTTTGGGAAGCAAATGACATAGAGACTTCGTACAAAGTCCTGATGGGTGTGGAAAGTCCAAAAATGAGGATTTCAAATAGTAGCCTAGAGGAATGTGGGAAGCAAAGGGTGAATAGACATTGAATATATAAATGTGCATTGTTAATGAGTAATATAAGAAGTGATTTATTTTGTCCCTATTTTGATTATTCATTTGAATAGCCTCTTATGTGTACTATGGATACTTAAGTTCAAACTATGTTGATTATTGATGTGCAGATGTTTTGGTTAGGAAATAATCATCTCGACTAATGAATGGTCTTCGGTCATTCACTTCGATTAGTTGTTTTTTAATATTTTCTTTAGTTCTCTTCCTTTTACCTCTATAAGTGATTTTAAGAACTTATTAAAAATCTTTTGAAGAACCAACTTCTAAAATCTCAGAAGTTGTCTTGGAAACCACATCCCACATTAGCAGGCTTTCCATATTGGTGTTCACACAAGCATAGGTTTACATGAAAGTGCAAATTGAAGCATCAAAAGAGCCAAAATTGAAAACCATGAAAATCCTCAAAAGGTGAATGAGATGTGGAAGAATCAACTCCTTAGTTATATGCAAAGTTAATGAGGGTTAGGATTAGATCTAGGCACTTGGTAGGAGATATATGGTGGTATATCTAGAGACCTTGCACAAGGATGTGATTAAAAAATTTAGTCTAAACATCTAATAATGGATGAAAGGTGATTGAAAAGCTAAGAGAACGTCTCAAAATTTCCACAAGAAACATTGATATGGCCCACAAAACATCATTTATGATTGAAAACAATATAGGAAGGTAGACCAAAAGATCTCCAAATAGAGTCAAAGAATAGTTGGGTTAAGTCACTTGTTGAATTAATCTTGTGGCAACGAATGAACTTATCTATTTTTATAAATCAATCAATAACCACGAAAATATAATTGTGAAGTCAAACAATTGTCTAAAAGTAAATTACTAGTTCCATAAATATTATTTCCTAAGGATGAGTAGGAATGGGAAAAGGAACAATCAAAACCAACTTTTTTGTTTGTTGTCTTAGAGTGGCAACATATTGCACAACACCTCAAGAAGTGAAGGGAATTATGTTGCATGTGAGGCCAATAGAAGAATTGATGCAAATGATAAAGTGTCTTATGTTTTCCAAAATGACAACCATAGAGAGTAAAGTGTGCCTCCTATAGTAGGCTATTCCTCATATAGTTGAGTGTGTAGCCATGTAAAAATGTTTAACCTTATTGTGTGCCATCTCATGGAAGAAATATCTGTACAAGTATAACCAAACCTTGTCCCCAATCTAAAACCAATGAGGGACATGTTGAGGATCCATGAGTTTCTTCTACTTCTCTTAAGTCTTTTAAAGAATTTAAATAACTTTAGACAAACTTGACTACAAATGTTGTATGAAGGACTAAGCCTTTTCTTGCTCTTTTTAATGGCATGGTAACTAAGAAAGGAAAAGACAAGGTTAATTCAAAAGGAGCCAAAATCAAAAACAAAGAAAGACCTAAAAAGGTAGATGAGATGTAGAAGAATGGGCAGCTCAATTGCAGGCATGCTTAATGTGGGTTAGGATCAAACCCCATTTGATGTGATTTTACATAAGCGTATGATTAAAAATTTAGTATGAACACCTAATGGTGGATGAAAGGTGGTGGAATAGTCAATAGAAATTCCCAAAGTTTTTCAAAATAAACTCCTAAAATAGCCCACAAAAATTTAGTCACGATTAAAATCAATGCAAGTAGGTAGGCCAAAGGATAACCTAGATGGTTGTGGGAATGATATTCCTTGTTCAGTACGCCATCAAATTTAAGCTCATGAAATGCATGCTTTCCTGCTCATTTTAAATAGTCAGGTGTGTGGGGACACATGTTCAGCTAGGACTAGTCAGGGAGATGTGACTAGGAGACATGTGGAAGCATATTGCTAGTGGCGCAAGGCATCCATGTAGTAGGTAAAGGATTGCCACATGGCAGGTTTTGATAGGTTTGTGCACAACAATGAATGAAGGGAATATTCACAAAGTTGATTCACCACTGGGGATAAATTTGTTAGGATTATGTTAGGATTTCAATGCCAGACTGGAGCAATACACATTACCTATTATATGCAAATTTAATTCACACAAAAATAACAATGAAGAATAACACAAATGAACACAGAGATTTAACGTGGTTCACCCAATGTGGGCTACATCCACAAACATAGTCATCTAGTATTTGATTATCCAGTAAATCAAACCAATTACAACCAACAACCTTGCAACTCAATACCATTGATATGCTACATGAAATACATTCACAATCTCATTTCTGACTTAATGTGTGACTCATAGCTTTTTGCCTTCTCCAACCTCTTATTTATCAAGCCTCTTTGGCAGTTAACAAAATTGGTTTTTCCATGTTGGCTAATAACAAACTAATTGCTGATGCCTTTATTAAATAATAGACATTTTTTGCTTTGGGGCCGTTACCCTCGAGCTCCTGATTGGGAGCGCTGCCCCCAGCAACCCCCACTAGGGGTGTTGCCCCCAGATCCCCACCGTGGGCTCTGCCCCCAGGCCCCCGTTGGGGGGATCCATCCCCTTGCACTCCTCCATTAATTATGTTGGGGGGAAACCATGACTGACAAAGTCACCAAAATTTACCTTGTTGTGTGTACCCACAACCCCTGTAGCATGATTAGTCACCACATACTAACAAAATTAGCCACATGCCAATAAGAAGATGACACATGGTGGATAAGTGTTGGTTGAAAATTAGTGTTGAGATTGGGGGATTCTAAGTCGAAAGGGGAATCAAACTTGGAAGAGCTCTTATGGGCAATAGGATCCCACAAATATATTTCAAATTATGAGTCATTTGAATGTTCTAAGGATGTGTGGAGGTCATTTGGACATCAAGACTTCAAACTAAAAGGTCAAAAATTTAGAAGTCCAAGATATTCTTGCAAATGGCATTTTTAGCAAAGATTTTCTTTTACATTGGGGAGAGTTTGAGGATCATCTAGACATCTGAACTTCAAACTAAAATTTAGAAATCTAGAAGCTTGCATAAAAATCGTGAATGCACAAATCTACCTTTAAATGAATAGGAAACCAAGTTAGCTTCATTCAAGAATGCAAGAAAGTGGAGGAGGGACTTTAGACTATGTCCTAAAGTCCATGGAAATCCCACAAGTTGAAAGGAGGAAGAAAATTGAAGGAAGGTCATGAAGATGTGGATAGGTGAAGGATGCTCAGACATCCATGTCAAGTTTGAAAATCCACAAGAATGTGTATAATTAGGGAAGCGAATGACATAGAGACTTCGTACAGTCTCAATGGGTGTGGAAAGTCCAAAAATGAGGATTTCAAATAGTAGCCTGGAGGAATGTGGGAAGCAAAGTGATGAATGGACTTTGAATATATAAATGTGCATTGTTAATGAGTAATATAAGAAGTGATTTATTTTGTCCCTATTTTGATTATTCATTTGAATAGCCTCTTATGTGTACTATGGATGCTTAAGTTCAAACTCTATTGATTATTAATGTGCAGATGTTTTGGTTAGGAAATAATCATCTCAACCAATGAATGGTCTTCGATCATTCACTTAGATTAGTTGTTTTTTAATATTTTCTTTAGTTCTCTTCCTTTTACCTCTATAAGTGATTTTAAGAACTTATTAAAAATCTTTTGAAGAACCAATTTCTAAAATCTCAGAAGTTGTCTTGCAAACCACATCCCACATTAGCAGGATTCATATATTGGTGTTCACACAAGCATAGGTTTACATGAAAGTGCAAATTGAAACATCAAAAGAGCCAAAATTGCAAACCAAGAAAATCCTCAAAAGGTGAATGAGATGTGGAAGAATTGACTCCTTAGTTATATGCAATCTTAATGAGGGTTAGGATCAGATCTAGGCACTTGGTAGGAGATATATGGTGGTATATCTAGAGACCTTGCACAAGGATGTGATTAACAAGTTTAGTCTAACCATTTAATAATGGATGAAAGATGATTGAAAAGTTAGAGAAACTCTCAAAATTGTCCACAAGAAACACTGATATGGCCCACAAAACATCAATTATGATTGAAAACAATATAGGAAGGTAGACCAAAAGATCTCCAAATAGAGTCAAAGAACAATTGGGCTAAGTCACTTGTTGAATTGATCTTGTGGCAAGGAATGAACTTATCTATTTTTATAAATCTATCAATAACCATAAAAATACAATTGTGAAGTCAAACAATTGTCTAAAAGTAAATTACCAGTTCCATAAATATTATTTCCTAAGGATGAGTAGGAATGGGAAAAGGGACAATCAAAAACAATTTTTTTGTTTGTTGTCTTAGAGTGGCAACATATTGCACAAACCTCAAGAAGTGAAGGGCATTATGTTGCATGTGAGGACAATAGAAGAATTGATGCAAATGATAAAGTGTCTTATGTTTCCAAAATGACCACCATAGAGAGTAAAGTGTGCCTCCTATAGTAGACTATTCCTCATATAGTTGAGTGTGTAGCCATATAAAAATGTTTAACCTTATTGTGTGCCATCTCGTGGAAGAAATTTCTATACAAGTATAACCAAACCTTATCGCCAATCTAAAACCAATGAGGGACATGCCGAGGATCCATGAGTTTCTTCTACTTCTCTTAAGTTTTCTAAAGAATTTAAATAACATTAGACAAACTTGACTATAAATGTTGGATGAAGGACTAAGCCTTTTCATGCTCTTTTTTAATGGCATGGTAACTAAGAAAGGAAAAGATAAGGTTAATTCAAAAGGATCCAAAATAAAAAAACAAAGAAAGACCTAAAAAGGTGGATGAGATGTGGAAGAATGGGTAGCTCAATTGTAGGCATGCTTAATGTGGGTTAGGATCAAACCCTATTTGATGTGATTTTACACAAGCATGTGATTAAAAATTTAGTATGAACATCTAATGGTGGATGAAAGGTGGTGGAATAGTCAATAGAAACTCCCAAAGTTTTACAAAAGAAACTCCTAAAATAGCCCACAAAAATTTAGTCACAATTAAAAACAATGCAAGTAAGAAGGCCAAAGGACCACCAAACAAAGTCAAAGAATAAATGTTCTAAGTCACTTATTGAGCTATTCTTGCAACAAGGAATGAACTTATCTATTTTTATAAACCATTTAATAACCACAAACATAATTGAGGTGTCAAATAGTCATGTAAAAACCACTTACTAGAACTATAGACATACTCTCCCAAGGATGAGTAGGAATGGACAAAGGAACACTCAACCCCAATTTTATGTTTGTTGGCTTAGAGTGGCAATAGACTACACAACACCTCAAGAAATGAATGATATTATGTCACATGTGATACCAATAGAAGAATTGGTGTAAACGATAAATTGTCTTATGCCTTCTAAAATGACCAACATAAAGATTAGATTATGCCTCCCATAGAAGAGAAGTGTGGTGACAAAAAGACATACACAACTCATCAAATATGTACAATGACCCATTGCTAGATTTGAAGATGCCAAATTTTGTGGGATTTTCTAAAATTTGGATCATGAGCATACTAAGAATCTCAAGATCTAAATCATTATGTAAAGTGGTGACAATAGTCAAAGAGTGAGCCATAGGAGGATAACTCAAACAATTTACAATAGTATTCATGGTCCCCATTTTAATATTGAGACCAAATGAAACTATTGTAAATAGGAAGCCCACTTCATATGCCTAGATTCTTCAATTTTATTTTTCATTGAAGAAACTACATAACCAAGTCACCAATTTATGTGCTATAGTTTATTTCCAAAGAAGATAATGTCTCCACTATTTGATATCTCCAACCAAGAGACACAAATATTCATCATATGTTAGATTAGTTCCATTTAGCTACAAAGAAGTTTTCTAATTGCTAGGCCACTAGATGGCCATTATGCTTCAAAACAACTCCATGTGCACATTGTGAATCATCTTTCTTGATCTCAAAAAGTTGTGAGATAGGAAGAAATACAAGAACACGTGCATAAATTTTTTTATATAAAATGTTGAAGACAAATGAATGTTTCCCTTTCCACTAAAACACAGCATTTGCCTTCCAATCGAAGTGTGATCTGAAATGTCAATGCAAAAATTCTTTACACATTTTTCTTACAAAAGCATTCTTATTCACTAAAATGGACTATGGAAATATCACATCTCTAGCATTTGTCTTTGCCAACCAATACAAAGGCAAGACAATGCTTGAGTAGGCAAGAATGAACTTATAGTAGAAGTTTACAAGCCTAAGAAAACTCTATAACTTTGGGATGGTTAAAGGAATTATCAATTTGAGAAGAGCCTCCACCATAGTAGGATTCACCTAAATTCAATGGGCATCACTAACTAATTCAAGATAGGAGATTGATGTTTGAGAAAATGAACACTTGGTTATGATGGCATACAATTGGTTCAACTCAAGTAGGTCAAGAATATGTTCCAAGTGTTGGAGATGCATGTTCTATGTGTCGGAGAAGACAAGGATATTATCTAAATGTAGTCAAGGTAATCTCTGAAGATATTATTCATCAACTGCATGAATGTAGAAGGAGCATTTGTGAGCCCAAAAGGCACAAATAGCCACTTAGAAATACCCACTCTAGACTTGAAAGTCGTCTTTAAAGAGAGAAAATTTTGTTGAGATGTGAAAGAAACTCCTCCAAAATTTTACTTTTGTGGGTTCATATTTCACATTTGTATCATCTACATGTATCTTTTTGGGATAACCCATGATAGAAGGCCTTCTTTCTAGTAATGGAGGAGTAGTGTGTGAGTAAAAAAATATAGCATGTTTAGAGAAAGGAAAATGAAGATAATGCAAAATGTATTGTAAGGTTATGATGGAAATGACACGAATTTTTATCTCATCTGGTTGTGTCTGCCAGAATTCAGAAGGGACATGAATTTTTTTGACAAAATGCACTGTTGTTTCGCCAATCTTGTTGACATCAACATCTACTCTAATTGTGATTGGTTCTATGTTTAAGTACTTGATATTTTGTGATCCATAACGCTTAGAAAAGCTTATGGGATAAATAAGAGATGGTTTTGTAGAATCAAAGTTTTTGATACACTCTATGGTTCATGATCAAGAATGAAATATAAGGTTATTTATATCGAATATGTATATGGGTGTCTCATAATAAAAAATGTTGAAGAGATTAGTATTTAACAAGAGACACATTGTGTCATGTTCCTGCCATTGCAATGTTGAATAGAATGAATGACATTGTAATTGATAATAAGTATTACATTCCCCTAACCCCAACGTTTTCTTGCTTTTGTGTGTTGTAAGATCTCTAATTCCTATCTTATTTGGAAAATTACGTTATTATGAAAATTATATTGTCACTTTATGGATAATGACATTGATTGATTATTGAATTAATTATTTCAATAATATATTGTTGTTAAAGTAAAACTTTAAATCTAATTATTGTCTTGCCTAATTTTAAAAGAACTAACCATAAAATTGCTTGCTTTAATCTTAAAATTGCATTCCCTAACCCCAACCTTTTCTTGTTTTTGCTTGTTGTAAGATCCCTAATTCCTAGCTTATTTGGAAAATAACCTTATTATGAAAATTATAGTCACTTTATGGATAATGATATTGATTGAATTAATTATTATTGTTTAGGAGTGCTACTAAGGTATATGTTGAGATGTGTGATTGACAAGTGTGAGTATTAAGGGTAGGTGAACTAAGTTTGAAGCCACCAAAGTGTGAAGTAATACATGTTTGAATAATTAATCAAGATAATTGAATTAATTGGATGTGATAAATAATTAAATGTGCTTGTTTAATTAATTATTAGAAGTTAATTGATTTGATTGGAAAAATGGAATAAATCTGTATCCAAAAAATAAATAGTCTTTATTTAAAATTAAATAATATTTAATTTAAATAAATGGATTGATCAATTTAAGATTGACTTGCAAGTTGTTTATTTAAATAAATAGATTGGTCAATTTAAGATTGACTTGCAAATTATTTTTTTAAATTATGCATTGTGGAGGATTTTAAATTAAATTAAATTGATATAAGCTAATTTTTTAGTGGATTGAAATAAAAGTTTGTTCTATAATTAGATTTATAACGTTCAATTAGTAAACTATCTGAATAAAAATTTATAAAATAAACAGTAAAAATTGCTCTGCAGCCACATAAATCCTACAAAACACCAAGATACGATTCTCTGCACTCCTACTGTCAAAAAATCAAACAAAAACAATTGCCAGAACTGGAATAAAACTCATAAACCCTAAAAACAAATCCTCGAATTCCCAGAGGAAACTTTCAGATATTATTTTATCGAAAAAAAGAAAAATAAAACAATCTCTACAGGGATTGTTGCAGAGGCAAAATAATTAAAAAAATGGGAAAAGAAATCTTACGAAAAGTGATATTGAAAGCTAGCAAAGAATATCTGTCCTTAATATTAAGATTTGAAACTGAGAGAGCGTGAAGACAGGATATATGAGAAAACATTATATTTGAAGCAGAAAAAAGCGAACTTGTCCATAAAAACGAACCTGTTACAATAATCTCGCTCTGAAAGCTCTAAATTTGAGCTTCACCAACTATTTTTAACATATGCATTTGAGAAATCCCTAAATTCGATGGAAGATTGAGGCTATGGCCAACGTAACATTGAAGTCTGTAGTTCTTAAAAATTAAGTTTCAAGTAATGAGTTCGAGAAAATATTAAAGGGTACAATTCCGGAGATGGGTATTTGAGTTGAGAACAGGGATATCTGCAGGAGACATATCCTGAAACAAGGAGACTTTTGTAGCAGGCAGGGGATGTCCCCTGAAATTTATAACTCTTGAATGGACACCTAGTACTACAGATAAACAGAAAGAAAAAGTAAAAATACAACAATTAAGTAATACCATTATTACAAAAAAAGTACTTGTTATACCCAATTCTTATGTAAATGAAAAAACCATTACTACAAAAAAAATACTTGTTTACTCCTGCTGCAAATGAACTGATGTCAAACAGTAATGAACCTTTAATATTTTCTCGAACTCAAATATTTCATTTCTCTGGTATGCAGCAACAAGATTGGTCATTGCTAAAATCTCTGGATCATTTTTATATCTGCAAAATGAGCAATATTCCTTTCATTAACAACAGATATTAGAAAGAACAAAAATCTCATCCAATGAACAAAACCATAAACTTTTCACCCAATTGCAACTTACGACTTTGCTTCCTGAGCATCCAATGGATTTACTTGAGATTCCATCAGCACGTTTGCTAGAACTAGATATCTGCATGGGAACAATGCATGTTCTTTATCTTAGTAGGACATCACACTGCAAGACAATATGCAAAATATTAGTTTCATTTTAGATTCCTAAAACGGATTTGAGCTTATGGCACTCTACTTGAGACATTGAATTCTACGATTATTCCCAGCTTCATCATAGTTCTTAAAAGCTTCAAAGTAGTCTGTGCTGCTTCGACCCAGTGCCGTTCAACCATGTGCATTTTACCACCACATTCATGAATAATACCCATAATCCGGGGATGAGGTATTGCAGATTTGATAGCAAGTGCTTTGTTGTACAATTGCTGCAATGAAAGAATAATGTCAATAGGAAGAAGCATAATAAGCTCTCCACACTAAGGTCATATACAAAATAATATTTCCAATGCCCTTTTAGTTTTTACTCAACTGATATCAGGGCTGGGTTATACAATAACCTTAATCTTAAAATAAAAAATCAGTAGCAAGCTTCCGGTAAATCATTTTAAATTTTACGTAAACTATTATTGGCAATAAAAAAAATCAAATATGTTGAAACAAAAACTGAACAAGAAGAAATAAGAACTCTCATAACAATCAACCTTCATATCAATTCAACAATGATTGAGCCAAAGAACAATGCTGAAATACACAACAGCTTAAGCCAATCTTACTCAAGCACAGTTTATGGAATCTTTATTCCCAACAGCAAGGATCCGACACAAGCTTAAAAGTGAGAATACATCTTACAAATGTTCAAAAATAGATAAGTAAATATTGACCAAGATGAAAGATGAATTATTGTAACAATATCATCATTTAAAAATGAATAGGCTGAGGAAAACTGTTGAAAGAAGATACCTCTACAACAATTTGAAATAAAATTGTGTATTTACAAGCCAATAGAAAAAATGGATTACGATAACAACATAAATTATTATACAATTCAAAAATGACCAAGCCAATCGAAAAATAAATGATTTGAGAAAAGCTGGAGTTCGTTTATTAAATTTTTGAAAATAAAAAATAAAATTAGATGCCACATAGAAGACATGGTATACATACTGACATGGTTATAAGAGTCATGGCAAGGATCAAAGTAAATGCATCAAGAGAGTCATTCTTACATGAACATGCCAAGGAAAGAATTCAAACAATAGAGACTTACCATAAGTTTCTTATTGTTCTTAGTTCTAGTGTACATCTGGATCTCAATTGCGTGCACCTCCAATAGTTGAGTGCCTTTTTTATGGTCTTCTGACCCATCTGCTTTCTAACATGACCTATGAAGCTCCTTCAAAACCTATGAAGATTAAAAAACAACACAGATTAACTCATAAGTCACTCTTACTACTTTTATTATTCACTCAAGCATCACTCATTTATCCAATGGTAATGTAAATGGGCATAGTATGGAACGATACATCAGGACAAAGTGCATTGACAACAAAAGGGTGTTGATGTCAGTACCTTATTCATTCAGACATATTCTGCCCTGTCAAACCACAATTTGCAAAGCTTGAGATTCGTTTTGAACCAAAGCCTCTGTAGTGCACATCCATAACTTATTAAGAGAAAATAAATGGATTGCAGAAATAGTTTAAATGCAAAATAAAATGTAGTTTACATTACCTCATTTTTTGCCTCTTCAAGTGCCTTCAATGTAGTTTGTAGAAAATCTTGAAGGAGGTCCAGATTCTGACTAGCTGATCCAGAGATAAAATCCATAATATTGTTTATACGCTTCTCACTGTAGTTCCTCGTTACCGCAGATTTGATATATGTTAACATTTCTTGATAAAGCATCCATTATGTTGCACAAAATTTAAGTAAATGAAAAATCCATAATGTTGTTTATACACTTCTCACTGTAGTTCCTCGTTACCGCAGATTTGATATATCGCCGGGACCTTGGAGACTGTCTCCTCGACATTCGGATCACTCTGTAAAACATGGTCGCACAACAGGCATTCTGCATTTGCTTGAAAATTTCTAAAGCTTTTTCAACAAATGCATTTTGTGCATATCCTGCAGCCATTGCATTCCATGAAACCACAGTTCTTTGAGGCATTTTGTCAAACAGTTCACGGGTCTTCTCTAGATGCTTCCAATGTTCCCATTTTGGCACAGGCACGAAAGATGCTGGCAAAGGTTTTTGGAGTCTGGCTTTACACCTGCTATTTGCATTTGCTTGAAAATTTCTAAAGCTAGAGTTTGGTGAATTTGTGCAAAAGAAGAAAATTTTTAAAGAGGATATTACAGTAACCTTCCTAGATATTTCGTTTCACCAACAGAGCCTCATGGTGCAGACAAAACAATCACAAAATGAGCTAAGATAGGGTACAATTCCGGAGATGGGTACTTGAGTTGAGAACTGGGATATCTGCAGGAGACATATCCTGAAACAAGGAGACTTCTGTAGCAGGCAGGGGATGTCCCCTGAAATTTCTAACTCCTGAATGGACACCTACTACTACAGATAAACAGAAAGAAAAAGTAAAAATACAGCAAGTAAATGTCCTAAGCCCTAAAAGGACAAAAGACCTGGCTAAGCCATTTTTCATTCATTCAGACAAATAAAATATCAGTAAATCTGGAGGCCATGCTCAACATGTCAACATAAATTCGAAAATACAAGAATAGGATTTAAAAGTTCTGCAGGTTTTAGAAAGATGGACTTGTAAAGAAAATCATCACACGATAAAGCAATGTTGAGAGCCTGCACAACATCATTTTCATTAATAATTCAATGTTCACGAGTCAGTCGTACCCTAATACCCCTGTAGCATGAGTCTGAATATGCCATCCCTATCCCTGACTACGCCTTCCTCCAAAGAAGAATAATGTGTCTGAATTAAAAACATTACACAGTGGAATCCAGAGACAAGATATTATGTCGGGCTATGAAAATCTCGAATCTTAAATAAAATATATTCCTTCCTATTATCGAAGGTGTGGAAAAGAAATGGAAATGTATCCCAGTATACAGAGAATGTGGCAACAATTAAATTGGCAGTGGTGTCAGAGTGCTCTTAAAAAACATAGATGTGCAAGGGTTTATTAACAACATAAATTTTGTATTCCCCAGTTTATAAATTGCCTGTGTAAACTGACAATACCTCAGCATAAAACTCATAAACCCAAAAAAGAAATCCTCGAATTCCCAGAGGAAACTTTCAGATATTATTTTATCGAAAAAAAGAAAAATAAAACAATCTCTACAGGCATTGTTGCAGAGGCAAAATAATTTAAAAAATGGGAAGAGAAATCTTACGAAAAGTGATATTAAAAGCTAGCAAAGAATAACTGTCCTTAATATTAAGATTTGAAACTGAGAGAGCATGAAGACAGGATATATGAGAAAACTTAATATTTGAAGCAGAAAAAAGTGAACTTGTCCAAAAAAATGAACCTGTAATCTCGCTCTGAAAGCTCTAAATTCGATTTTCACCAACTATTTTTAACATATGCATTTGAGAAAACCCTAAATTCGATGGAAGATTGAGGCTACGACCAATGTAACATTGAAGTTTGTAGTTCTTAAAAATTAAGTTTCAAGTAATGAGTTCGAGAAAATATTAAAGGGTACAATTCCGAAGATGGGTACTTGAGTTGAGAACAGGGATATCTGCAGGAGACATATCCTGAAACAAGGAGACTTCTGTAGCAGGTAGGGGATGTCCCCTGAAATTTCTAACTCCTGAATGGATACCTGCTACTACATATAAACAGAAAGAAAAAGTAAAAATACAGCAATTAAGTAATACCATTATTACAAAAAAAGTACTTGTTATACCCAATTCTTATGTAAATGAAAAAACCATTACTACAAAAAAAAATACTTGTTTACTCCTGTTGCAAATGAACTGATGTCAAACAGTAATGAACCTTTAATATTTTCTCGAACTCAAATATTTCATTTCTCTCCTATGCAGCAACAAGATTGGTGATTGCCAAAATCTCTGGATCATTTTTATATCTGCAAAATGAGCAATATTCCTTTCATTAACAACAGATATTGGAAAGAACAAAAATCTCATCCAATGAACAAAACCATAAACTTTTCACCCAATTGCAACTTACGGCTTTGCTTCCTGAGCATCAAATGGATTTACTTGAGATTCCATCAGTATGTTTGCTAGAACTAGATATCTGCATGGGAACAATGCATGTTCCTTATCTTAGTAGGACATCACACTGCAAGACAATATGCAAAATATCAGTTTCATTTCAGATTCCTAAAATGGATTTGAGCTTATGGCACTCTACTTGAGACATTGAATTCTACGATGATTCCCAACTTCGTCATAGTTCTTAAAAGCTTCAAAGAAGTCTGTAGCTGCTTCGGCCCAGTGCCGTTCAACCATGTGCATTTTACCACCACATTCATGAATAATACCCATAATCCGGGGATGAGGTATTGCAGATTTGATAGTGAGTGCTTTGTTACATGTCTACCAGGGCTGTTGCATCTACACAGGCTAAAATTAAATTTCAACTTTAGGATTTTACCAAATGAATTTAATATTGGATTCTTATTGGTCAACTAAATTGAATTAATTGCATCAAATGGATGCATAAGTAATCCTGAAGGCAGGAACTAATAATTTTATGTGAAATTATTAGATGATTGTTAGTAAATCTTTAATTATTTATAAATATTTGTTTGTTTTTTTAGTATCAACATGAGATTAATACAAGTTCTTGTGAGCACTCAATAGAGACTAATTTCACATTACAGGCTAACTAAGGAAGACCAAGAATCAGAACTTAGGATTCCACATTAGATGTCCCTATAGGAATTTGAACTTGGGTCTCCACAATAAGAACCCAGTGTTTTAACCAGTTGAGCTGAACCCCTTGAATAAATATTTGGTTTTGAAAGCTTGACTTCGAGTTTATAAATGGTGGGTTGTGAAGAGTTATTAAGTTCAAATGCTTCAGATCCTAATTATTTAGAGTATAAAACTAGCTCAATTCTTCTTTTTTAAATGTTTCACTCACTATGATTTTTTTCCCTCTTTTAAACATATTTTATGCATGCATGGTCTAGATATCTCTCTTGTAGAAACTATTTTCTCTTCTAAAGAACTTATTTATGTTCTAAGAGTTCAACATTATAAGCCACAACAAAACTTATTCTTCCAAATAATGGTTATTCTTCTAATTCTTCTAACCATATTTGGACAAATTGGTATATTGGTCAAGAAATAAGAGTATGTTTTATGTATTGACCTTTCATAAATATTCACTAAAATGGTTTAAGTAGTTGATAGACTCTTGTTAGAGCTCTTGGTGATTCATTCATCTTACCATAGATGAGAGATACTTTGGATTGTAAGTTTTTTTTTCATTAATTACTCTTGAGGTTAAGTTCATGCTCTTGGTGCAATCGTGATTGATATTAGAATCATGTTCTTTGAATTTATTATATGTTTCCTCAAAAGCATTTGTATTTAAAAGAAGGGCTTCATTGAAAGAAAAAAGCTTGAGGAAGTTCTTTTCATATAATTTTTTCTACATTGTTGAAGATCTCTTAACTTAGTTTCACCCCATATTTGTTCATTTCAAAGACACTTTCCAAGTAGTGCTTTACTTCTTCAATATGGTCTAAGAATGAGGTTCATAAATTTCTATTAGCGAGAGTATAGAGGACACCAATCTAGAATGAGAGATAGATGATAAGAAACATGCATGTAAATAGAGGTCAATGTGAGTACCTTTATTGTAAACATTAAATCCTAAACAAGCTAAAATATTGAGGAAGTTCTTTTTTAAAAAAATTCCCCATTGATAGAGACATCTTAAATTAGTTCCATCCCATATCTTTTAATTCCAAAGACCCTTTCCAAGTAGTGCTTTACTTCTTCGATGCGGTCTAAGAATGAGGTTCTTAAATCCCTATGAGTGAGAGTGTAGGGCACACCAATCTAGATTGAGAGACAGATGATGATTAAGAAACATACATGAAAGTAGAGGTAAATGAGAGTTCCCTTCTTGTAAACACTAAACCCTAAAAGCTTGAGGAAGTTATTTTAACATAAGTTTTTTCTACATTGTTGAAGGCATCTTAAATTAGTTTCATCCCATATTTGTTCATTCCAAAGACCCCTACCAAGAAGCTCTTTACTTCTTCAATGTGGTTTCAGAATGAGGTTGTTATAGCCCTACTAGCAAGAGTGTAGAGCACACCAATCTTAAGATTGGATTGAAAGATAGATGATGATACAAAACATGTGTAAGTAGAGGTACATGTGAGTACCCTTCCCATAAACTCCAAACTCATCAAATTAAAGAGCCGTTAATATTTCTTGATATAAGAATTTCAAGTAACGGTAGGGAAAAATTGTACTTCGATTCCTTGGTGAATTGTGTGAGAGAGAAAATGTTGTTGAGATGTGAATGAAACTACTTCAAACTTACCCTTCTATGTGGTTGGTTAATATTCATATCATCTATTTCCCATTCAAGGGACAATCAATAATCAACATAATCATAAGGAAAAGAATCATTAAATTCATCTAAAGGGTTAAATCTTAAGTTTGATGGTGCTTCTAAAGGGAATCTTGGTTTAGTGGGGGCGGGTTTTATTTTAAGAGATGCTAATAGGAGTTTTATCCTTGGAGGTTTCCATTTTTGGGGAAGTAATATGAATACTTATGTGGAATGGTATGCCATTCAAATAGGCATAATGGCTACCTTGACACTTGGATAAAAATAAATTGTGGTAGAAGGTGATTCCCAAATTATTATCAATGCTATCAATAAGGGGCAATGTCTTAATTGGCATTTAAAATTATTTTTTGAAGAAGCTATATCATGAAAAAGGAAATTTAATTATTTTTCAATTACACACAGTTATAGGGAACAAATTTGAGTTATAGATCTTTTAGCAAATTATGGAACTTGTCAAACTTTTTTGTATTGATAGAAAGTACAAGAGCCAATATCTGGGAGAATCTAAGTGCCATCATTAATGTGAAGAGTAAATAGTGAGTATTGAAAAGCAATTATAATAGATAATGTATAGAAGTGGTTTATAGCATGTTGCATAGGAGTACCTCCCTGTTGCCCTCAAATTTTTGACAAAGTCCCTCTCTCAAAATTTTGTCCATGTTATACCTTGATCAATTCAGTCCTTGTTATGTCTTGATGTGCAAAGTTGCTAAGACTTTAAAACTTTTCTAAGTCTTGTGTCTTTTTCTTAACTCTATTAGCACTTACAAAGTTTCTTGAAACCTCCAAAACCTGATAGAATATTCTAAAGGTTTGGTCGACACTTTAATGATTCTCAAAACCTCTAAATCACCGACAAGCCCATTTCTAAAAATTTTCAGCATTTTTCATAGTTTTAAAAACTTTCAAGTCACCAACATTCTATCTAAAGATTCATCAACTTCCAACAAGTGTTTTCTAAGTCTTTAAAATGAAGAACTTCATCATTTCTATGAAGATTGTTGATGTTTGGGCAAGTTCTACATTTCTCTAAAACTTCTAACAAAATTGATAGTGTAGGTTTTTCATTTTCTTTATGTTAAGGGATATTTCTCTTTCCTACACATATTATTAAGCTTGCTTAGGTTATTTAGGCATGGTTATTATGAGAACTCATGGCATAATCCATCAATTACATGCGTCGCTCTCACCCACTTTTGGATATTTGAGTCTCACACCCTCTTTTAGATTTATATACCACATGTCCTAACCATTTGTTTATCTTTATTTGAGTAGGTGCAACCATGTATTTCAGAATTTATTAAGTAGGTAAAACTCCCGCCTATTTTGAGTAGTTGGAGTTATTGCTACTCTTGGATGTATATGCCTCTATTTTATTATATATACATCACTCATCTCTCATCTCTTCTATTCAATGAGAGTAATGTGAGCATTGCCTAAATTCTCTTATAGTTTTGTTTCTTAATTTCTCTCTTTCAAGATAATCTCTTCATTATGCTATTTTTATCTTCGATCATCTGTTGACTAGAGTGCATGTGATCTATAGCCACAATAGATCCTTGTTTAGATTATCACTTCTTACATAATCTAACATGATACCAGAGAAGTATTGTTTTGTATAGCTCCTTTCATTAGTCTATTATTTGAGAGATTTGAGACTAACAATTGCTAATATTTTTCTCAAAAACCTAATATGCTCTTGTCTTGTATCCTTGGATGATCTAGAGAATGAGAACAATTTAAAAGAAAAATAAGCATCTATATTACTTTGGGTTTGCATATGTGTTCTTGTGAAAACTAGGTGATTACAACTTTTCAATAATGATGGCAACATTTTCAATTCTGCCATAACATCTGGGAGGCTCAAGAAAGTTAAGATTGGTTTTTGTTTCACCAAGATCAAAGATCGAAGGACCAAGTTACAGACAGGGGTTTGAAGAGTGGTTCTAGAAGGTAGCTATTATTATGGAGAACTTTCAACCTAAATGGACCCAAGTCCATCATGCTCAGAAGACCTAAAAATATAAAGATTGACTATCAAATTGTCAAAATCAAAGTGAGGAGCCTCTGAGACAAAAATTATTCCTCGGGTCATTCAACATGTTGTACAGTACGACCATATGGATTTTTTAATTATTATTTTTAAATGTTGTGTTGCGTGCCCCACTTGGGACTATGTGGACCTTAACCAACCAAGTTGGCCTAGGTTTTGGGTCCACATCAACCCAACCAACCCAGTTTTAGGCTTAGTCGACCTCCTTTCTAGGTGCAGCAAGTTGCCACCAACCTTCCATTGCAACGCTGCCTAAGTGGCTAGATCTTCCACCACCACCACCATCATGCCACCCCAATGCCACCTCTACAAAATTCGGTAGACTTTTTGGTGAAGTTCTAAAATTAGCAGGTGGTCTTCCAAATTTGGCAAAGTTCTAAACCTGACTGGCGGTAACTAACTTTGGTGGTTCCTCCATATTTGGTGGTAGTTCTACCAATTTTGGTGGTGACGTTGTGCTCATGTTAGCAGGCCCTTTGCAAATTTCCCCCCCTCACCATTATATTTTTATTTTGTAGTCAAACTTTGAAGGCTAATATCTTAAATGTATGAAATCCTTTTTCAGTGTAATTTTTTTAGTTTTGTTGACCCTCAGTTGTTGTTCCTAATGACAATCCACAACTTAGTTGATACGACTCTTAGATGATAACGTTTATTATGCTCTCAGATGATACAGTTTATTACCCAGATGACACAGTTCGTTATGGCTTGTTTGGCTCATTAAGATATGGTTTTGATCATATTCAGTTTTGGCTTATTCAGTTTGGATGTACAATTTTGGTGATCATGTTTCATGTTTAATTTGGCTTATCATGATACAGTTCATTGATTCCATTGATTGGCTTTGGTATGGTATCTTTGGCATACATTTGGTACAGTTGCATCATGATGTGGTATTTTTGACTCAGTGGCATCATATGTAGCATTTACTAAGCTCTACAGGCATTTGGTATTTGGCATAATGTTGACTGAGTTTATTGGTTTACTATGATGACAATTGCAAATCTTGGCATATAACAGTTGGGAGATATTATGATATCAGTTGGCATATAGTCACATGGTCCACATGCTCTTATGGTATCATAGTTGGCTTACAAACACAGTTGGACATGCAATGTGTTTTACACATAATATTTTGATGCATATAAGAATGTTTGATCATCATAAGGCTTGGTTACATTTTGCATATTTCTATTATCTTGTTTAGGATGACAAAGACATACAAGGTTACAATGGTTTGTAATGAATTAAAGTGTTGACCATGTTTGCATCTCCTAGTGGGCATTCTTCACATTGCAAAAATGTTCCCTTCGGCATATTGAGCTATTTACTGACTAGGTAGGTTACCATACTTTGTAACAAGTTTGAAAAGGTTGTATTTACAAAGGTGCTACCGGCTTGTTTAGGGTATACCAACGGCACCAGTTGCATAAAGTATTCACGGGCAAAAAGGAAGTTTTGGCAGTTATTCTGCAAAGTCTGAAGCTTCGAATATGAAGCTCTTAACCTAGGGTTTCATTTCATTTTATCTCTGTTGTAATCATGAAAGAGTATGGGAACAAAGCTGGACTCTAGTAAACTACTTTGACTTCTAGTACAGCTATTCAGTTTCTTCTGTCGGTCTTCAGGTGACTTCGTTCTTGTTTTTACTTCGTTTTCACAGAGGTTCAAAATGCATAAAAAGTTTTCGAAGATTCTTTTACATGGGTTTTTTTGGAGGTTGTAACAGTTGTAAAAGGTTTTCATGTTGCTCTGTATTTATGGCTGTCAAGATAAGATGTATTGTTTTTAAGAGATTTCATGGGAAATTTACTGTGCTTCAAAAGAGTTTCATAAAGGGCATTGACAGTTATTTCATTTTAGTTTTGAACAATTTTTTCATTATGGGGTTTCGATTGCATGAAATATTTTTCTATATTTGTTACTCAGGTGGCTAGGGTTTCAAAAACTAAACAAGGTTTTGGTCTCAGATGTTTAAGGGCAAAGATAATTTTGCTTGACTGTGGCAAGGTGTTTAAAAGCTTTCTTGTGGGTTTGTAATACTCTATTGTAACTGCTCAGTTATAATTGACCTCTCGGTGATATGGCATCTTTGTATTATGAGATAGTTTTTTTGATGAAGGGTTTGGAAGTTATCAACTAGGGTTTGACAGTTTATCCTAAGGTTTCTCACAAGCTTGAAGGTAGTTTTGAAATTGGTTAACAAGACTTCTTTAACTCTACATACAGTTTCTGAATGATATATTACAATGGTTAAGGAAGCAGTTAAACAGTTGTTTGATATAACCTCTCTGTCAGTTGTAAACTACCAAAAATCAGTTTCATTATTTCAGTTATCTCTCAAACTGTTTGTAGAGAGAAAAAAGGGTTTGAACAGAATGTAATATGTTGTGTATAAAATCTGATATAACATTGATAATGTGTGTGAGAGTGAGTGCATGCATTGTTGAGGTTATATCAGTTTGGTGCAAAGAGAAACAGAGTATCCCTCTGTACTTGATTTACTTGATTAATTGTAAATGTTAAAAAGCTAGTGAGGCAATGTGAAAAATCCAGTGAGGCCTGTAATCAGTGAGATTCAATTATAAGCCAGTGAGGCAGAAATGATTGTAGCCAGTGAGGCAAGTTTATTACATAAGCTAGTGAGGCACTTTTACTGAGTGGTTTTCTACCCTAGAGGGTTTCCACTCCTAAAATCTCTGTGTTATGTTATCTATCGTCTGTTTCATATTGTTATTCTGTTATTTGCTATTTATTTTATAAGTTGATAGTACATGATTACTTATCTCTTTAACTAATGCAAAGGCAGAGGTAGCACACAAATGTAAGGTTTCATTTACCACTTGACTGTTCAAACATTGTCTTGACTGTCCTCTTAGAATACATTGCTTTAAGACTAGGAAAAGATGCCATTTCATGGTTTGAATGCATAAGCTACCCACCAAACCTCCAAACCACCTTGGACCACACAAAAATGACCAGGGGATACTCACCAAACTCATAAAACAACTTAGTAACCTGATGTTCCTATTGTCCCTTCACAACTAGGTCAACTTTGCTTGCAGCCCTTGGAATAGAGTTATTGGGGCATAACTTGCATAATCTACGACAAACCCATGAACAAATTACCTTTTTGAATACCCATTAAGCCCCTCCACAACATATCTAACATGCAGGGTAGGTTTCTTTGGACCAAAAGCCTCAAAAATGGACTATACCTGCTATTCCTAGGCCTAATTAGGACAACAAATGAAGTATTTTTGGCATAAATTTAATAAAACGACTCAAACCCATGAACTAAAACCTGTTTTGAGTACCCATTATCCCCTTACATAACATATCTTTCATGAAGGTATGATTGTTTTGTAACATAAGGCCTTAAAAATGACTGGTAATTCTGGTAATTTACCTAATTAGGTCACTTTTACAAAGGAGGTGCCTCAAGATCACCACATTTTTACCAAAAATCAATGGATAGTCTTTAGTTATGTATTTAAATAGAAGAATCCACCATTTTTTTGATCAGGGCCCTCACTTATCTCATCAAATTCAAATATGCAAACTAGAAACCCTCATTCTTCCTAAAAAATAGGAAATTGCAACAATAAGAACGTTTCAAAACACCAAGAAAACTCATTTTTTTCTCCACAAGTGAATACATATTTTGAAGGACTTCAAAATATTTCATTCCACCATTTTGTGCCATTTTCCCATGGTTGTGGCACTCAAAAACATAAAATTTCTCTCTAGGACTGTCAAAACCTAGGTTATTGGACTGTTTTTAGTAAAATGAGCATAGACCATAAACTTATATGCAAAAGAAAGGTAATCTAATACCCCATCCAACCATGTACGTTTCAGGGTGCTATAGGGCCGTACTAGGCCGTACAAGTGCAAAGAACAACAAAAAATGCAGAAAAATTGTGAAAAACAGAGTTAGAACAACAAAAAGAATCATTTTATCTTATTTCCTTCATCCCAAAAGCTTCATATCCTTTTTCCATGACCTGTATGTCATATAAAAAGCATGTTTTACAATATATAACTTCACTCCACTCCTCCCCCATCTAGAAAGCTCAAAAAGAAAGGCTAAAAAATAGCCTCTCCACTAAGGCTACCAAAATAGAAAATACTAAACTTAAGCAAACACTTAAAGACCCTAGTCCTATAATTACCCCCACTAAAAAAATGCCTCAAATAGGATTTATTACAATAATGAATGGTCTTTTAAGACCTTATTTTATGCAAAACTCAAAACTAAAGCCTAGATTTTAATAATTGTCCACCTTTGACAAATGGTGCTCCTGCACCATACACCCCAACATAGAACTTTTCCAAGTCCCTTGGAAAGAATTTATCAATTTGTCCTCCATTATGCTTTACTTGTCTCTTACCTTCATGCTTTCCTTCAATAGGTTCACCTTGCTTTGGCTTTTCACTGTCTTTGTAATCCTTGTTCTTGTCTTCTTTTGAAGCTGGCTTCCTATTGTCATACAGTACTGCCATCATCTTCTTCTATCTTTCATGCATAGTTCCATGCTTAGTACCCTTCGCCTCTTCAAGTTTTTCTCTGTCAGCCTTACAAAAATTTGTACCAATGCATTTAGTGGTCTCTGTCAGACCTACACCTGCCTTTTCCATTGTCGAACCAGCATCACAATCCACTATCCTTCTATTCACTGCCCTACAAACTCCTATTTCAACATCACTAGGATGCCTTTGTACATGTTTCATCACCATAGGACACATGACTATCCCTATCAATATGCTTTCTTGTACTTCAAACTTACTCTTGTCTGTACTAACTTGAGATATCATGCCACATTCTTCCTCTTTCCATACAAAAACATTCTTCTTTATCTCTGTCTACACATTGTGTTTTTCCTTCTCATTTGCTGTCCCAACAGTATCAAATTGTGACTTGGTTGCAAATTTCACACTCTCACCTTCCTCATTGCTCACATATTCTTTTCTCCCTATCATGATGATCTCACCTTGCTCTCTTACCTCTTCAACCAATGGAGTTAGAATGAATGATCTCCCATCCTTTTCAATGTTATATGTATTTTGTCTCCCATTATACATTGCTGACCTGTCAAACTGCCAAGGCCTTCCAAGTAAAACATGGCAACAACTCATAGGTAGAATATCACAAATGACTTTATCTCTATATTGACCAATTTGAAATTCAACAGTAGCTTGTTCACTCACCAAGATGGTTTGATTTTCACTAACCCAAGACACTTGATAAGGTTTTGCTATAGGCACTCTTTGCAAGTTCAATTTGTCCACCATATCACTAGATACCATATTATCAGTGCATCCAGAATCAACTACTACTTTACATACCTTATTTTTGCATCTACAGGCTGTCCTAAACAAGGCTCTTCTTTGAATTAGCTCTTTCTCCCTGGATGTCTTCAAGAGTTGTCTTCTCACCATCAATGATTCACCCACGTCTGGTGCAGCATGGACACTTTCTCTTTCATCTTTCTGTACAATTTGGACTCTCTTTTCACCTCTTCTTTCACCTCCACTTGAAGTAGTACCAATCTTGTCAGGGCACTTATAGGTTGGATGACCAAACTCACCACAGTGATAGCATTTTCCAGTAAACACATTTGAACCTCTTCCTTGATCTGCATATCTGCCCCTAAAACTTGTTCTTCCATCTCTCCATCCTCCTCTAGACTCAGGTGCTTGTTCTTTACTCTTATCAGCATCTTCAAAATCTTCTTTGGATTGTCTTGGTGTTGAAAATGTAACTCTGCCCCTAGAAGTACTACCTCTTCCTCTTGTTGCCTTTTCTTGTCTCCTCTTGAATTTTTCTTCTACTCTTATTGCCATTTGAAAACATTGTTCCACTGTTTTTGGTGCCAACAAACTAATTTCATCTTGAATGTTATACCTTAGGCCATTGAGATATCTAGCCACTCTTTCTTCCTCATCCTCCTCATGCTTTGTCCTTATACATAACCTATAAAACTCTTCAGTGTATGCTTGCACATCTAAGTCCTTTTGCCTAAGATTTTGTAATCTTTTCAGTAATTGAACATTATAGTTACCAGGAAGGAACTTGCCTTTCAGTTTTGCCTTCATTTTCTCCCAAGAAGTGAGCTTGTTCTTCCCTTGTTTCTGTCTTTCCTCTTGCACAAAGTTCCACCACAGCAAAGCATGTCCTTTCAGTTTGGTTTTAGCCTTCCTCACCTTGTGATCTTCATCTATCTCTTCACTTTCAAAGTAATTTTCCATGGCTCCTATCCAGTCTAAGAGCTCTTCACCATCTAGTTTGCCTCCATACATTGGCAAATCCATTTTGCTATGCCCATCACCTTTCACAGCTTTCAAAAACTTTACCATCCTCACATCCTCTGGATCCAACTCTTCTTCTTCACCAGAAGTTTCTTCTTCTTCTTAAGCCAGTATGGCAGAAATGATTGTAGCCAGTGAGGCACTTTTACTGAGTGGTTTTCTACCCCAGACGGTTTCCACTCCTAAAATCTCTGTGTTATGTTATCTGTCGTCTGTTTCATATTGTTATTCTGTTATTTGCTATTTGTTTTATAAGTTGATAGTACATGATTACTTATCTCTTTAACACACTGGTTCATGCAATAATAAGCATTCATGTCTGATGTTCAAATCTATAATAAAGTGTGAAAATTTGCATTGTTTCCTGTAACACTGATCACCCCCCTCTCAGTGTTACCAAGTACTCCAACAAGTTTGGGGTAGAATTTTACTACTATGTAGAGCATGAAATTCTACCCCAAACTTGATCTTAAATACAAATGTTTAAAGAAATAGATAGATCACCTAACTCATCTTATAGAAAAGAACAATTCAAGGTGCCTGACTTTGTCAAAAAGGGTTCATCAGAAGGGTCTTCTAAGGACACAGATAAAAGTAAGGGGAAAGGAGAGGACAATGCCCTAGTTGTAGTTTCTTCACAACTTGATACCTAGACCATCGACTCACGTGCTTCACACCACATGACTTTATCATAGGATGGTTTTGTTGAAATATATCAGACAACTGAGAGGGGGGTGAATCAGTTGTCTCAAAAACTTAGCTTCACATGCATATCAAATCCATCAACAACTTAATTATTCATATTCAGATTCAAACATGAAAGCATATAACCATTAACTTAATCACAATCACACATTCAACACAGTAGACACCAGATTTTTACGTGGAAAACCCTAAAAGGGGAAAAACCATGGTGGGTGTTAGTGATGCACTCAATACAAGGGTTGAATACCCATTAAACCCACAATACAGAGGGCTTATTGCTCAAATAGCTTTGAAAATCCTTCTCAAGGTCCACCCAACACCGGAACACATTCTTTATTCACTATCAGCAAGACATCATACTATCGACCAGACATCATACTATCGGCCAACCCAAAGTCTATTCCGCCAATCTCACACCTCACCCCAACGGCTCAACACAAGGCTTTGTCTTCGTCAAGACCTTGAACTTGTCCCCCGATATCGCCACTCTTACCGATATGCCAAACTATTGTATATGCATAACATGACTTGCCATTACCAGTAAACTAATGTATCTCCGCTCTGATTTCACCGTTACGACCGGTCATCCTTTGTATCTGACTCAATGTACATTCACAATATATAATCTCAACATACATTTGCAACATACATTCTAAAGATGCTTTTGCGATATACACATGAAATGTACATTCGGTGAAACAACACGAAACTCACGCTGATGTAAACCTCTGTATCTTGCAACCGAACAACTTATACAGAAACAACCAAAACTACAAAATAGAAAACAATCTAACCCTAAGGAAGTCATTCCACTGATTTCGAAGAAATCTCAACCAGTGGAATGCTTCCGATCTACATCTCTACGATTAGATCAAAACAAAACATTTTTTATTCCTCCTCTTCAATATACATACAAATCAATTCTCTCTGTTTTCCCCTCTGTGTGTCTTGAACGAACACAGACTGACTATTTAAAGACTCACTTGGCAGTTACATACGATGGAAGACGAACCGCCCTACAACCATCTCTACCATTCATTTACACCCACTTATTCAGTTCAGTTACAATGACACGTATACAGATTTCAACTTTATGCCATTACTCGGCCAACTAAGATTCAATATGGCGCTAAGGCCTTACAAACATGAAAAGACTACTTAGACAAAAGAGTAGGGATCCTACTGATCCTCAGTGTCTCGAGGTGCTCCTGCACCAGTTAGCCCATAGAAAAATATATGTTATAGCAATACCGAAAAATAGAGGCTCACTGCCTACAGGGCTTACTGCCCAAAATGCTCACTGCAAAAATGACTCACTACCTAAGGATGGCTCACTACCAAGATGGTGAACTGATTGAATAGCATCTACTCCATGCCAGGGTTCAATTCCATTGAAGCATAAATGACTCCTCTGCTCTTCTCTTTCAAACTTTCGCACTTAACTCTTCATGTTCACAACACACTATTTTTTCGCAACTTCATTACATACTTTTATACAACTCGTCAACCTTGGAATGTACATCAAGGTCGGCATTACATTCATCAACTGTTGGATCAATCTCTAAGGTCGGCATTACAAACATTCATAAAATAGGTCTGGTCCTAATACAAATTAGCTAAGGAAAATATGTAAGAATGTATGCGGATCGCGTCACGCCTTAGCTAGGACTCAAACACAATCCTACATGCCACGACACACTTCTACAATCTTCGATGCTTCTCCGCAAATGATGAATTCAACCAGGTCGACCAAGAATTGTGAAAATGCTCTAATGTCTTTCCATCTTGTATAAGTTCATTCTAAAGATCCTTTCCAAGCAACACTTTAATTTAATGTGGTCTAAGAATGAGGTTCTTAAATCCCTATTAATGAAAGTAGCACATGAAAATAGATTGAGACACATTATGATAAGGAACATAGGTGTAAGAAGAGCTCAATGTGAAAACCCTTCCTGTAAACTCATTGACACAAGCCATCAATATTTCTTGATATAAAAACATTAGGTAATGATAAGGAAGCATTATCCTCCAATTTAGCATGCTTGGAATTGTATGAGAAATTTTTTTGTCAATATGTGAACAAAACTCCTCTCCCCTTTCCCTTATGTGCGGCCAATTAGCATTCCTATCATCTACAATAATTTTTGAGTTTCAATTGGCTAACCATTTTCTTTGTATTTTTAATGAACAAATCATAGACCACTAGAGAAAGAGGAGAGCTCATAACTATACCTTCTATTGGCTCGAAGCTTGGATTGATAATAGAACCATCTACTTTGAACTTATTTTATGTTTAATCAAAACTCTTTATGTATTTGCAAAGAATACATTCATTAAAAGGAGAAAATCTTAAGGAAGTTCTTTCGATGACAAATTTTTCCACATTGTTGAAGACCCCTAAAATTAGTTTCATGTCCTATATCCATTCATTCTAAAGACCTTGAAGGAAAAAAGGCATGAATCTGTCAGAACGCTCTAAGGCCATCACGCCTACTTCGAATGTGCAGGCAGTACGGTCATCGGGAGACATGTTGCAAGCAACAGCCTCAGTATTCGCGCTCTGACCTCAGAGTCTAACATCATCTTCCAGGTTTATGGGCATGTCTGAGTTTGATACGCAGACAAAGTATAACAACCTTCAGAACAGATCTTGTCCAAGTAAGGTCATGCATTGATGTTTTTTGTTACAGGTATATAAAATCCCTTTTAAAACTACATGTCTTAAATGTGGGATATTACACACAATAACCCGCTTTGGATATACACCGACGACACTTGTATTCACAGTAGCTTTCCTTCTCCACTTTGAATATCCATTACAAACGAGATATGTGGAAGCAGGCCAACGCTTTAAACTCTTTTCCATCAATTCTCTTCTCCCAGACTCAAATCACTGCTACATTTGCACGAATTAGGCTTGCTGGTAAAGCCTTACAAATTTCTGGTACTTGGCGGAAAGCTTTGCTAACTCTTGGAACAGGTTTATCGGCATTCAGTGACACCGAATCTTTATCTCATCTGGTTGTGTCTGCCAGAATTCAGAAGGGACACGAATTTTTTTGACAAAATGCACTGCTGCTTCGCCAGTCTTGTTGATATCAGCATCTACTCTAATTGTGATTGGTTTTATGTTTGAGTAGTTAATATTTTGTGATCCATAAAGCTTAGAAAAGCTTACGGGATAAATAAGAGATGGTTTTGTAGGATCAAAGTTTTTGATACACTCTATGGTTCATGATCAAGATGAAATATAAGGTTATTTACACCTAATATGTATATGGGTATCTTATAATATAAAATGTTGAAGAGATTAGTATTTAATAGTTTTATGTGAAATTATTAGATGATTTGTTAGTAAACTATTAATTATTTACAAATATTTGGTTGCTTTTTAATATCATATATCGTTTTCTAATCATTCGAGTATCAACATGAGACTGATACAAGTTCTTGTGAGCAAACACACTAGAAATCGCCTATGGAATTAGAAATTCACTTTATTTAGAAGCCACATTCACATTACAAGCTAACTAAGGAAGACCAAGAGTCACAACTTAGGATTCCACATTAGATGTTCCTATAGGGATTTGAACTTGGGTCTCCATAATAAGAACCCAATGTTTTAACCAATTGAGCTCAACCACTTGACAAATATTTGGTTTTGAAAACTTAACTTCGAGTTTATGAATGGTGGGTTTTGAAGAAATATTAAGTTGAAATGTTTCATCCTAAATATTTAGAGTATAGAACTAGCTCAATTCTTCTTTTTAAAATGTTTCTCACTCACCATGATTTATTTCCCCTTTTTTAAACATATGTTATGCATGCATGTTCTAGATATCTCTCTTGTGGAAACTATTTTCTCTTCTAAATAACTTATTTATGTTCTAAGAGTTCAACATAATAAGCCACAACAAAAGCTATTCTTCCAAATAATGGTTATTCTTTTAATTCTTCTAACCATACTTGGACAAAGTGGTAAGAGTTCAACATAATAAGCCACAACAAAAGGTATTCTTCTAAATAATGGTGATTCTTCTAATTCTTCTAACCATACTTGTACAAAGTGGTATATTGGTCAAGAAATAAGAGTATGTTTCATGTATTGACCTTTCATAAATATTCACTAAAATGGTTTAAGTAGTTGATAGACTCTTGTTAGAGCTCTTGGTGATTCATTCATCTTACCATAGATGAGAGATACTTTGGATTGTAAGTTTTTTTGTTCATTAATTACTCTTGAGGCTAAGTTCATACTCTTGGTGTAATCATGATTGGTATTAGAATCATGTTCTTTGAATTTATTATATGTTTCTTCAAAAGCATCTGTATTTAAAAGAATGCCTTCATTGAAAGAAAAAAAAGCTTGAGGAAGTTCTTTTCATGTAATTTTTTCTACATTGTTGAAGATCTCTTAAATTGGTCTCGCCCCATATTTTTTCATTTCAAAGACACTTTCCAAGTAGTGCTTTATTACTTCAATGTGGTCTAAGAATAAGGTTCATAAATTCCTATTGGTGAGAGTATAAAGGACAGCAATCTACAATGAGAGATAGATGATAAGAAACATGCATGCAAATAGAGGTCAATGTGAGTATCTTTATTGTAAACATTAAACCCTAAACAAGCTAAAAGATTGAAAAAGTTATTTTGACAATTTTTTCCACATTGATAGAGACATCTTAAATTAGTTCCATCCCATATCTTTTAATTCCAAAGACCCTTTCCAAGTAGTGCTTTACTTCTTCAATGTGGTCTAAGAATGAGGTTCTTGAATCCCTATTAGTGAGAGTGTAGAGCACACCAATCTAGATTGAGAGACGCATGATGATTTAGAAACACACATGAAAGTAGAGGTAAATGTGAGTACCCTTCTTGTAAATGCTAAACCCTAAAATCTTGAGGAAGTTATTTTGACATAATTTTTTGTACATTGTTGAAGGCCTCTTAAATTAGTTTCATCCCATATTTGTTCGTTCCAAAGACCCCTTCCAAGAAGCTCTTTACTTCTTCAATGTGAGTGCCCTTCTTGTAAACACTAAACCCTAAAATCTTGAGGAAGTTATTTTGACATATTTTTTTCTACATTGTTGAAGGTCTCTTAAATTAGTTTCAACCCATATTTGTTCATTCCAAAGACCCCTACCAAGAAGCTATTTACTTATTCAATGTGGTTTAAGAATGAGGTTGTTATAGCCTTACTAGAAAGAGTGTAGAGCACACCAATCTTAAGATTGGATTGAAAGATAGATGATGATACAAAACATGTGTGTAAGTAGAGGTACGTGTGAGTACCCTTCCCACAAATTCCAAACTCATCAAATTAAAGAGATGTTAATATTTCTTGATATAATAATTTCAAGTAACAGTAGGGAAGAATTGTGCTTCAATTCCTTAGTGAATTATATGAGAGAAAATGTTGTTGAGATGTGAACGAAACTACTTCAAACTTACCCTTCTATGTGGTTGGTTAATATTCATATCATCTATTTCACATTCAAGGGACAATCAATAATCAACATAATCATAAGGAAAAGAAATGGTTAAAGTCATCTAAAGGGTTAAAGCTTAAGTTTGATGGTGCTTCTAAATGTAATCCTGGTTTAGTGGGGGCGGGTTTTATTTTAAGAGATGCTAATAGGAGTTTTATCCTTGGAGGTTTCAATTTTTTGGAAAGTAATACAAATAATTATGTGGAATGGTATGCCATTCAAATAGGCATAATGGCTACCTTGAGACTTGGATAAAAAGAAATTGTGGTAGAAGGTGATTCCCAAATTATTATCAATGTTATCAATGAGGGGCAATGTCTTAATTGGCATTTAAAATTATTTTTTGAAGAAGCTATATCATGAAAAAGGAAATTTAATTCTTTTTCAATTACACACAGTAATAGGGAACAAATTTGAGTTACAAATCTTTTAGCAAATTATGGAACTTGTCAATCTTTTTTGCATTGATAGAAAGTATAAGAACCGATGTCTAGGAGAATCTAAGTGCCATCATTAATGCGAAGAGTAAATAATGAGTATTGAAGGGAAATTATAATAGATAATGTATAGAGGTGGTTGATGGCATGTTGTATAGGAGTACCTCGTTGTTGCCCTTAAAATTTTGTCCATGTTATACCTTGATCAAATCAGTCCTTGTTATGTATTGATGTGCAAAGTTGCCAAGACTTTAAAACTTTACTAAGTCTCATGTCTTTTTCTCAACTCTATTAGCACTTTCAAAGTTTATTGAAACCTCCAAAAACCCGATAGAATATTCTAAAGGTTTGGTCGACACTTTAATGGTTCTCAAAACCTCTAAATCACTGACAAGCCCATTTCTAAAATTTGTCATCATTTTTCATAGTTTTAAAACCTTTCAAGTCACCAACATTCTATCTAAAGATTTGTCAACTTCCAACAAGTATTTTCTAAGTCTTTAAAATGAAGAACTTAATCATTTCTATGAAGATTATCGATGTTTGGGCAAGTTCTACAACTCTCTAAACTTCTAACAAAATTGTTAGCATAGGTTTTACATTTTCTTTATGTTAAGGGATATTTCTTTTTCCTACACCTATTATTAGCTTGCTTAGGTTATTTAGGCATGGTTATAATGAGAACACATGGCATAATCCATCAATTACATGTGTCGCTCTCACCCACTTTTGGGTAGTTAAGTCTCACACCCTCTTTTAGATTTATTTGCCACCTCTCCTAACCATTTGTTTATCTTTATTTGAGTAGGCACAACCATGTATTTCAAAATTTACCAAGTAGGTAAAACTCCCGCCTATTTTGGGTAGTTGTAGTTATGGCTTCTCTTGGATGTATATGCCTCTATTTTGTTGTATATACATCACTCACCTCTCACCTTTTCTAGTCAGTGAGACTAATGTGAGCATTGCCTAAATTCTCTTATAGTTTTGTTTCTTAATTTATCTCTTTCAGGATAATCTCTTCATTATGCTATTTTGATCTTCGATAAACTGTCGACTAGAGTGCATGTGATCAATGACCACAATAGATCCTTATTCAGATTCTCACTCTTACATAATCTAACATGGTATCAGAGAAGTATTGTTTGGTATAGCCCATTTCATTATTCTATTATTTGAGAGATTTGAGGTTAACAATTGCTAATATTTTATTAAAAACCCAATATATGCTCTTCTCTTGCATCCTTGGATGATCTAGAGAATGGGAATAATTTAAAAGAAAAATAAGCATCTATATTACTTTGGGTTTGCATATGCATTCTTGTGAAAACTAGGTGATTACAACTTTTCAGTAATGTTGGAAACATTTTTAGTTGTGCCATAGGATCTGCAAGGCTCAAGAAAGTCAAGATTGGCTTTCATTTCACCAAAATCAGAGATTGGAGGACCAAGTTACATACAGGGGTTTTAAGAGTGGTTCCAGAAGGTAGCTATTATTACAAAGCACTTTCAACCTAAATGGACCCTTCCATCATGCTCAGAAGCCCTGAAAATATAAAGATTGACTATCAAATTGTCAAAATCAAAGTCAGGAGCCTCTAAGACAAGAATTCTTCCTCGGGTCATACAACGCGTTGTACGATACAACCATATGGATTTTCCTTAATTATTTTTTTAAATTTTGTGTTACGTACCCCATTTGGGACTATGCAGGCCTAAACCAATCAAGTTGGCCTAGTTTTTGGGTCCAAACCAACCCAACTGGCCCATTTTTAGGCTTAGTCAACCCCATTTCTAGGTGCAGTAAGCTGCCACCAGCCTTCCATTAAAACGTTGCCTGAGTGGCTAGATCTTCCACCACCACCATCATGCCACCCCAATGCTGCATCTATAAAATTTGGTAGACTTTTTGGTGAAGTTCTAAAATTAACAGGTGGTCTTCCAAATTTGGCAAAGTTCTAAACTTGACTGGCGACAACTAACTTTGGTGGTTCCTCCATATTTGGTGGTAGACATTCTACCAATTTTGGTAGTGACATTGTGCTCATGTCAATAGGCCCTTTGCAAAATTTTCCCCCCCTCACCATTACAATTTTTTATTTTGTAGTCAAACTTTGAAGGCTAATATCTTAAATGTATGAACTCCTTTTTCAGTGCATTTTTTTTTTAATTTGGGGTAGAATTTCATGCTCTACATAGTGGTGAAGTTGGTTTCCTAATTTGATGCTCCAGTTATTCAAAAATTAAAGATTCTTCCAAAGTTTTCTACGTAGTTCTCATTTTGAGACCTTTCAAGGGCCATAACTTGTGCAAATAGACTCCTTTTTGGGTCTTATTTATTTTAGAGTATATTGTTTTGCATACTCCACATTGGTGCTCTCAAATTGATCTCATATTGTAAGTTAGAACTATAGTTTCATTATTTTGGTCATTTTTGGGCCATGTAGGAGTCTAAAAAAATGATATTTGCATTATAAATCACACTAATTATAAAATGCCTCACATTTTACTTTCTAGGGGGATCATTTTAGAAACTAGTGAAAAGAGGGGGTGTCTCATGTGTCTTATTTTTACACTTTTCTTCTGCATAACAATATACTTTTCTACACTAATGGATCAATCAACAATTCCTATACTAACACCATATAACTATTTTGATTGGAAATATAAAATGATAATCTATCTCAAAAGATAAGGATTGCACAAGGTTACGATGGGACTTGAGACAAAACCCACAAAGGATGCAGAAAAGCCAAAATGTTGAAGCATTTGGTACTTTGTGTGTGTTTGTGTCTCCTAACTTACTCTTTCACATCAAATCTACCACTACACCAAATGAGGTCTAGACCACATTGGAAAGTTTGGACTACATTGGAAAGCCTCTTTGGTGAGAAAGATGAATTAAGGTGTCACCAATTGGAGAACAAACTCATAGGATTAAGCCCAAGCAATTTTGACATCATTCAGGACTTCTTCACAAAGATAAAATCCATCAAGCTATCATTAAAGCAATGTGGAATAGAAAAGAAAGACACACAAATAATCTTAAGTATTCTTTCTAAGATTGGTCTTAACTACTTTGTATTTTTTTCTACTTTTCATACCTCAAAATGTGCTCTAGGTTCCAACTACAAAATGCCTTCTCTAGATGAGTTTGTTGTAGAACTCACTAAGGAGAAAGATAAATTGGTTCATATGGGTACAATTAAACCCTCAAATTCGCATTCCCTAGCTCCAAATCAAGGCACAAAAGAACAGAAAGGGTCAAACAAACATGATAACAAATAAAAGAACCACAGAGAGAAGAAGAAAGATCATAATCATGCCACCTCAAATGCAACTAATCAGATCTCTTCTTCAAAAGTTGAACAACCTAAGAAGGAGAAGATCAAGTGTGCTTATTGTAAAAGGCTTGGACATGAACACAAATGTTTAAATAAGTAGATAGATCACTGAACTCATCTTCTAGAAAAGAACAATATCAAGGTGCGTGACTTTGTCAAATAGGGTTCATCAGAAGGCTCTTCTAGGGACAGATAAAAGTAAGGGGAAAGGAAAGAGAAATGCCCTAGTTGTAGTTGCTTCACAGCTTGATACCTAGACCATTGAATTGGGTGCTTTGTACCACATGGATTTATCACAAGATGATTTTACCTCCTTAGAGCTAGGTTCTATGCCAACCATACTAATGGGTGATGACACTTCTATTGAAGTGCATGGGAGAGGGTCTATTTACATGGGTGAAGGAACATTTCAAGATGTTCTATGTGTTCCATCTTTGTCAACTAATCTTCTATCTATTTATCAGATCACTCACACAGACTCTGGTAAGCACGTTGAGATCACACCAAACATAGTGGTAATTAGTGAGTTACATAGTATATCTATAGTTGTCATGGGAAAAGCAAATCACCAGTCCAGACTTTATCACTTTTCTCATAAATTATTTCTAACTTTCTTTTGACTACATTGCTCATTCATGCTCATATGAGGTTTTCATTTGTGGCATCAACAGTTTGCCCACTTGAACTATTACTACTTATAGCAACTCAATCAATAGGACATGGTTTCAGGGTTGCCTTCTATTCAATTTTCTAAAGGAGTTTTCTACAGATGCATTCTTGGTAAGCATCCCGAGGACAAATATTACAAAGGAAAAGCATAGAGGGCCACATAGCTTATGGAGTTAGTACATGGTGACTTGGCATAGCCATTCCTGCATCTATCTTTCAGGAGGGATTGATCTGTCTTGACTTTCATTGATAATCTTTCCAAACACACTTGGGTATATTTTCTCAAACAAGAGTCTAAGGTCTTTAAATCTTTTTAGGACTTCAATGCTTTTGTAGAGAAATAATCAAGGAAGGTCATCAAGATTATATGAACAAATAATGGGGGTGAATATGTTAACCATTAGTTTTAATAATTTCATGCTTTAGAAGGTATTGACTTGAAACACACGATTCCATACAGTCCTCAATAGAATGGTGTCATAAATTGCAAGAACATGTCCTTGAAAGAGATAACCAATTGTATGATACATTCTAGATCATTGGCACCTCAATACTAGGTGGAGGCCATTAATTGTGTGTGTCACATCCATTAATGAGTTCCTTACCAAGTTGTGAAGGAGGTAACTCCTTTTCAATATTTAACTATTGGAAACCCATAGTAAATCACTTATAAGTGTCTGGTTCTCCTGCATGGGCCCACATTCTAGCAGTGATATGCAAGGCTATAGATCTATAGAGAAATCCTTGCATATTTTTTAGGTACCCAGATAGTGTCAAAGGCTATAAGATTCTCCATCCCATTCCTCATGAGTTGTTCATCAAGAGGAGTGTTCATTTTGAGTAGGACTCTTCCAGTTCTTCTCCTATCACTTCTCCATCTACTATCATGTTGGAGACACTATGACGTGATGATAGTTATTCAAATGATCTTAACCCTCCTAATAATCATGAGGAGTCTTCTTCATCCACTTCAAATGGTGATAGTGATGATGAAGATTCACCTTCCTCTCCTAGTCATCATTCAAAATTTGATGATTCTCCTCCAGACTCTCCAACCACTGGGCCTCTTTGGGCTTGTCAAACATTATAGTCAACAGGTGATTTGGTTGGTGATCCTTTAGATACTAGAAGAACAAGGTTACAGTTTCAACAAGTTCCACATCTCTTCGTTGCTTTAGCTTCTGATCCACAATCCTTATGGGAAGCTTTTGGTATCCCTAAGTGGGATGCTGCTATGTAGAAAGAGTTTAGTTCCTTGGAGAGGAACCATACTTGGAATTTAGTCCCCCCTTCTTAAGGGAAGGAAACTTGTTGGATGCAAGTGGATCTTCCAAACAAAATTTGTAGAAGATAGCTTGATTGACAAGCATAAGGCTCACTTGGTTACCAAAGGATTCTCCTAGGTTATTGGGATTGACTACTCTGAGACTTTTGTACCAGTTACCAACTTGAATTCCATCCATCTTGTCCTTGTTATAGATGCATCCCATTGTTGGGAAGTTCATTAGATTGATATGAAAAGTGTTTTTCTTCATGGTAACCTTCAAGAGGAAATCTATATGGAGTATCTACAAGGGTTCATCTAGTTTGTCAACTTCAAAAGTCTCTCTATGGACTCAAATAGGCCCCTCAGGCCTAGTATGCAAAGATGGACTCCTTCCTTCTATCAGTTAGGTTCACTCAATGCCACTCTGATCTAAATGTTTACATTCTACAACAAGATAATACTCTCACATTTCTGATTCTCTATGTCAATGATTTGTTGATCACAAGGAGTCATTCATCCACCATTAAGGCGGTGAAAACTACCCTTCATGATCAATTCTTTATGTCAAACTTGGGTCTTCTGAATTACTTCTTGAGGACTAAGATTACTCAGTCATATTTAAGTATCTTTGTTGCACAACCCAAGTATGCACTTGATATGCTCTCTGAATTTCTAATGGATAATTGTAAGCCAACTCAAACTCCATTTCTGTCAAGGGTCAAACTTGAGGCTCACTATTCTTCACCATTGTTGGATGCTACTTTGTATCACCAATTAGTTGGGAGTCTCATATACTTGACTCATGTGAGGCCTGACCTTTTGTATACTATGGACTTGGTCTCCCAGTTCATGCAGGAGCCCCATGATTTACATTGGAAAGCAACCAAGAAGATACTCCATTGTATGGAGGGAACTCACAATTATGGGATTCAATATGCAATGGGTGTGGACATTGACTTGGTGCGACACAGATTTACATTGGATAGGTGGTTCTAAGGATCACAAATCTACTTTAGGGTACTGCTTCTCACTTGGTTTTGATCCAGTTTGTTGGTCAAGTAAGAAGTAGTCTACAATTTCTCTTTCATCTATAGAGGTTGAGTATCAAGGGGAAATTAACAATCCCGCTGAGGCCATTTGGCTTCAGAATGTTCTCATTGAGTTTGGCATTCCATTTAGAAAGCCTATAGTCATATTTTGTGATAATCAGAGTGCAATACAAATCTCAAGGAATCCAATCCATCACCAGCAAACCAAACACATTGAGATACACATGCACTACATCTAAGAGTTGATTCGTGAGCACATAATTGATCTTAAACACTATTAGACATCAAAGAAGATCACAAACATCTTCACCAAACCCTTCATTGAAAGAAAATTCCTTCATCTACAAGATTTGTTGGGGGTGCAACTAGTGTCAACTTTGGGGGACTTCTTAGTCCTTCACTTTCTCTCTCTCTCTCTCTACTCTAGGGGGGAGTATTTTCTCTCTATATTTTTCTTTTTGGGGGGAGGGGGGGAGTCTTCTCTTTTGGTGGGAACTCTTTGTACACGGGTACCTCATCAAGATTCATTTTTTGAGACTTTTTTTTCACCCACCTAAGCCACACTTAAGGGGGGGTGTTAGTGTAGGTTTTTTATTTTCCTTATGTTAGGAGATATTTCTTTTTCCTACACATGTTATTAAGCTTGCTTAGGTTATTTAGGCATGGTTATTATGAGAATACATCGCATTATCCCTCAATTACATGTGTTGCTTCACCCACTTTTGGGTAGTTGAGTCTCACACCCTCTTTTGGATTTATATGCCACCTCTCATAACCATTTATTTGTCTTTATCTGAGTAGGTGCAACCATGTATTTTGGCATTTACCAAGTAGGTAAAATATTGCCTATATTATGGGTAGTTGGAGTTATTACTCCTCTTGGATGTATATGCCTCTATTTTGTTATTTACAACACTCACCTCTTACCTCTTCTAGTTAGTTAGAGTAATCTGAGGATTGCCTAAATTCTCTTACAATTTTGTCTCTTAATTTCTCTCTTTCAGGATAATCTCTCCATTCTATTATTTTGATCTTAGATCATCTATCGATTGGAGTGCATGTGATCTATGACCACAATAGATCCTAGTTCATATTCTAACTTCTCATAGAATCTAGCAAAAGTTACTTTTGGTCTACAAAGTCTCGACTTAAAAGAATCAAGCATTAGATTTTGAAAAGAATCATATGTTGGCAACTTCAAAGTTTTTCAAACTTTTTAAAATTAAAGAAAGATTTGAAAGTTATACAAAAGCATCGGTGTTTTTAATAGTTCACTAACTCTCTAAAACATTGTCATGGCTTAAAAATTCTTCAACCAACAGAGATAAGATTTCAAAGAATGATATCACCAGTTTCAAAGGTTCTCAAACTTTTCAAAATATTGATAAAGTTTCAAAAGCAAAGAGGGTCAGCGATTTCAAAAGTTTCAAAACTTTTTAAAATGCCAAAAAGATCATAAATTCAGATGATTTATTACTAGGGCATCCTACCAAGTTAAAACTAAAGGAAATGTCAACATATTTTTAAGTTTGCAAACCCTCCAAATCATCAACATAGTTTAAAAAGTCTTAAAAACCTCAAAAGTTTTAAAATGCAAAGTATTAAACGGCTCCCATGGGTCCATTTGTAACCACAATACTTTCAAAAGCTAACAAAGCTCCTATAAACCTACTGCTTAGTTGAACCCACACCAATGCCATGGCTTACTGCACTCATCAACAAATATTTTCCATCAAATTCTAGTCTACATTTTGAGGTAGGTCGAGCTCATTCTCACTAAAATTATTTCAACATTCTCTCCACACATTCCTCTATCATTCCAACTCCTTGCCATGGTGTATAGTCTACAATCTTTTCAATTTAAACCTAATACTTCATGAAATCCACCCATTACTATTGTTGCATACATAAAAACAAGCTACTTCCTCTATTCATTTATCAAAACTTGTTGCAAACACTAGATCACCTTTTCTGCATGCAAAACCTCCCAAAATAAACTATAAATACCAAGGATACAAGCATATTGTCATACTAGATATTTCCTTATTAGAAGTAGGGAATAGTAAACTAGGGCATATAAATTTTGAAATTTTTTAGAACACGATGTAGCAAAATCATAGGGACCCAATTGCAGAAGCAACCTTCTCTAGTGGTTAAGCCCACACTGCTAGATTCCCAACATCAGTCCAATGTATAGACCTGGTCCTGGCATGTGTGAGATACTACAAGCCAAATACTAGAGAAACTAGGACCATAGATGACCAATTAGTGGAAAAATTAGATGGTCATTCTCTAAGTATTACCTTCAAGCTACCTCAAAGGAATGAATATGTTGAAATGGATATGGTAAATGCTAACTAATTCTTCCAAGAGAGGAAAACCACATGCCTAACCAATATTGTGAAGCATTAGTTAAAAGTACCAAAGAAAGACAAGTCATAATTGCTTAGGAACTTACAACAGTCTCACTTCAATGAAGATATCTCATACATAATTACCATGTTGAATAGAGTAATGGGAAATAAAGAAACAAGTTCCTTCCATTATTGGATGTGCCAGTTCATCATGGTGATTTGCTATGGGTTGCAATACATTGACTAGGGAAACTAATAAGTGATACTTTACACAACCAACTGATAAAATTTCAAACAAACTAGTACTTCTACATGACCTCCTATTTGTTCTATGTAATTGTGAGCTTAAAAACATGGTCTGGTTTGTAGACATAGGGGTGTACAACAATACCATGCAAATTCATGATTTCTACCCACAACTGCAATTAGAGATCAACAACAAAAAAATCAAGAGGGTCAACGATGCCTTCACTGTGCTGACAGTTAGGGAGATTGATGGCAATGTCAAGGTTATAATATCAATAGAGGTAGAAAAACTCATCATTCAGTACGAGATTTAATTCATCTAGTACCTAAGGTTTTGATGATCACCCATACAAATTACCCTACTATGTAAGTGATCACCTCACCCTCATTGAGGTATGTAGACAAGTGGGGGTAGTTAATAAAAGGTCCAAAGGAAGGAATACATATACCCCTTCCCCATGGGCCTCAACTTCTACACTTGTCAATCATCCTTCAATGCTCAAAACATCAAGAGGTCCCTTATGAAGGTCAGTATGTATTTTTATGGGGCAAGATTCCCCTTTGATATTAAAAAGTATACCAGAGATAACATACATCTTGGGCCAAGATACATCTATTCACCTCAATTAGAGGATTTTTGGGAAGATTGTGAAAATGACTTCAAAGTCAAAAGAAAAGACTGGATGAGGATGATTGTAGAGTAGATAGAATCTTTTGATCTAGGATGGGATACCACAAGCATTAAAGATGATGGCAACAATATGGTGGATCCAATTTTCACCACTACTATTCAATTGCAACCACTCACACCCATTAATTGGGCTAATAAAGAAATCAAAGATATTAGGGAAAGGTCATTTTTTATTACTCAAAAGACCAAGACGTGGTTAGATGCAAAAATTGTTGAACATACAAATACAAGGCCACCTGACAAGGATGACACTCTTAGAAAATAAAGGAAAAGAGATAAGCAAGGTGGAACTTCTAGAACCCAACAATTCATAGCGGTCTATTCCACAAGGTCTAGAGCAAGTACCACTAGAGGTGGTGATGGAGAGAACCCCAAAAATGGGACAAACTTGAAGAGCACTTGCATAGAGGGGGATGTTGAGCCCAACAGAAAACTCAAGTGAGATAAAGAGACCACCATCTCCCACCAAGAAAAATACTTAGGATGAATCCCAAGTACATGTGGATACCAACCAATATAACCTCATTCCTAATGTTCCCCATTCTTCATCTCAACTTTTTCCAACTTCTTCACCTCCACATTCTTCTTTCTACCCACCATCACCATGAAAGACTCCTACTTTGCCACCACCAAATAATATAGGTTCCAACAATGTCATTGTTGTCACCAAATAGTGCACCCTTTGTTGAGATGATGAAATCACTCAACCTATTGGTGAAACATGGCATAATTCCCCTTATTGTGGGCTTAGGTTGTGGGAATTAACCTCCAGAATGAGCTGGTTCTCTTGGTAACTTCACCTAAACTAACTAAACTACTACTTTGTTGACGAAAAGAGTAAGAAGGAAACATGAAAATGAACCTACTTCCCTAAGGTGATGCACCAAAAAAAGGTTTTCAAACCTATATTGATGTTTGGACTCAAAAAATGGTCAATAATCTAAAACCAACACATACACAACTCAATATTTTGTATGTTTTTACAAAAGTGTTTCATAACAAGGTCTGGTATGTTAAAAATAGAGTTTAGAAGGAAGCTATGCTTGTTATCACAATATAAACTCTAATCTCAACTAGTTAACACAAGCTATGACCTGCGAAAATGTATACATTCTACTCAAAGGCAAGGAAAATAGGACAAAAATCATGGGGAAAAACTATCACCACAAGATAACTTATCAACTATCTAAAAGATTTGCACAATAAAATAGCCATAAGAAGGTAAAAATAGCTTATTTTATTGATCAAAAAGGTGTTACATACAGTTGTGTAAGCTTAAAAATGGAGTTACAATTTGTTGTCCTAGCATGAAAGAACCTGAAAAGATTACAACACATGCCTAGAGAGAAAATAACTAACTAAAATCTGCTCCAAAAGATTGCCTTTATGTTGTTTAATAGCTTGCAAAAGAATAGGAACATGTGTTGAGGAAGTCTTCACTCCATCTTGCTGAGTCAAACCTCCTTTGGTCGTCCAAAACCTTTTCCCCTACTTTTCAACCCCCAAAAATGCTCCAAAAGGTTGTTTGAGTGGTGAAAAAGTCATCCCTTGACCTCCTCTACCATCAAGGCTTCACAAATAGCTCCTAAATGCTGATAAATGCTCAAAAATTGGGTCAAAACTGCCCCCAACTACTCCCTAAATCTTAGGCCATGAGTTCCTTGTTTGTAGGTGCCATTATGAGCCCCTAATGAGTGTGAGAAAGATGCTGTTTGACTGTTTGGCTTTCAACTGACTTCATTACTTCCATCATTCCATTCTTCTTAGTCATAACAAGTGGTTTGATGAGCCTTGATGAAGGTATTTATGTCGTAGGGACGCAGGGAATCAAATTTACATCCTTCTAGACCTTGAACTCTCAGTAAAACCTGAGTCTAAACCACATTTCTATCCTTATCCATTGGGCAAAGAGATTGGGCTTCAATGCTCTTAGGTCTTCATATCAACTCATCTTTCATGGTTATTCCATACCTCTGTTAACAAAGATTCTAGCTTCTAAGTGCTTGTTCTTCATGACTGAAGTCTGCATCTTTGTCATCCTAGTTGACTGTCCCTCTGTTCTTACTCTCACTATGTGCAAGTCTCAATGACTTCATCACCATTATGAATTGCTTTTCATCATCTCTGCATCTTTCAGACTTTCCTTCATGCATATGATGGACTGCTCCTCTGGGCATGGCTGTCCTTGATGATTGCTTTACCTTCTTTGTGTTAGGCCTTCATGACTGTTAAGTATGTCTGCTTTAGAACTGTTCAAACACTTTTATAGGACATCCTCTTCATGGGGTTGGACTGATTTGGACTCTTCAGGGTGTGTGAGAATGTGTTCTCACTGATCTTCAAATACATGTGATGACATATAATTTATGTGAACCCTATCATATCTTATCAACCCTGTAGGTTATACTACTAGACAAGCTATTTGCATACTATTCACAATCAATCATGGAGTTCTAAACTCACCTAGCAAAGGATTGTTTCATCTTTCAAAACATCACCTAGTCCCTGCCTCTCCATGCTATTAGAACAACAAGGAAATCAACATTTCTTAATCCACTATCACATATACTGTATGTAGACCTGACTACCTTGTATACCTTCTTACAATGTTGAACTCCACCAATCGTCATAGGTCTTGCTCTTTAATAGTGTTCCAAGAAGACCTCTACCTTTCTTTGTTTGACAGTCTCTGCTCTTTCGTTGCTCTCACTATTGAAGGCTTGACACCTTTCAATACCTTGCATGAATCCCTTTTCTCCTTACTTGTGCAGACTTCTGGTTCATACTTCTGCCACTTTGTAACAGTATGGAGCTATTGACGAGGTTTTTTCAACAATTTCTCTGCTTTTAACACAGTCATTTAATGACTATTTTTTCATCTCTACATAACAATCTTTTGCTATATGTGACCTCTACACCTCTTCTTATGTTGACAACCCCGTATAGTACCTGCTCAATGTGTTCAAAGGGTATGTAGGGTTCCTTTCTCAACATCCTAACTCGTGACTACAGTATGGTCTTTGTTCATTGTCAAGACATGAAAATTCCAATCATGATTTTACTGTGTAAGAGCCCCATATGCTCTTCTTCATGTTTGCAACCTTGCAACTACCTTTCTTTCATATGTGGGTCATTTCCATTTGTCTTCAGGCCCCTAAGTGTTCTAAGACTCCCCAAAAATCATTGTGATAAGCAAAAAAGAACCTCTTCCCCTATCACTGCTCTAGTTTGAGTATTTCAATACAGTTGTAAAGTACAATGTGTTTTTTCAACTTGATTATATTTCTAGATACTCTCTAGCATTTCAAATCCTTTGACTCTCTTGATCAAGATGATGGTCATTTGAAACTTCCCCTAAAACTCCATTCTCTTTTCCATATCTTCATCAATGCTCACAGTGTATTATTAAAGTTTTTGTTTGTCCTATGACTAATTCTTTAACAAAATCTATGTCTGCAGTCTTCATTACCTCTACTGAACTTGGGGTAATGCACTATCCCACCTCTAAAAACATAAGAAGAATGACTTCCATATCTTGTGTTTCTTCTCACTCTCTGCATTGCTCCTTGTTTCATGACTGCACCTTTCAATATTTTGTGACTGTCCACTCTTTGCTGCCAAATATATAGTTTTCTTTGCATAACTGTCATATTGTCTTCTTTGCTGACTGTCATCATTTCATTGTTGACACTGATGTTCATAGGCATCATGCTGTTCATGATTGTCCTTTATGCTTTCGTGACTATCTTTTGTGGTTGTTCCTTTGTGTTTGACAATCATCTAGTTGATTCTATAACTGTCACAATCAATCTTTGGTTGTTCTATGATTGTTCTTTGTTCACAATTATTGTTGTTCCTTTATGTAGTTTGTTGTTGTTCCTTTATAACAGTTTGTTGCTCCTATAACAGCATTGTCCCTACCTTTATCTTAGATTCCATAATAGTTCCTTGGGTACTGTTCAACAAGGTTTTTCTAGGACTATTTCCTTTGTCATTTAGGACTATTTTTTCAGTCTCTTTTTTAGGATTGTTTTATCAGCCTTTTTAGGACTATTTATTAGTCTTTTTTAGTCTCTTTTTATCAGCCTTTTAGACTTCTGTTATTGCTGCTCCTTCTTCCATAGTTATAACAGTCATTTGATGATTGTTTTGCTGTTATACATGACTATTTTTTTCCTCACAATGACTACTGTTCTTTTCTCTGTTTCGTGACTGGCCATTTTAGCCTCTTTACACCTTAACAATCACTTTATATTGTGACAGCTTACACCTTGACAGTCACTTTATATGACTGTTTTGTTTCTTTGCATAACTCTTCTCACTGTCCACTGTGCTAGCTCAACATCACAGTGTCCATATCTGCCCCTTTCTCGTTGTTTTGATAGTCATTGTCTCACATCACAAAGGTTTCTCAGAGTTTATTACCTTTTCACCATTGCTTGGGACCCTTATGAGTTACACATCTCTTCACTATGTGAAGGTTCATGACTGAGAATAGGCAAAATATGTCAATAGTCCCAAAGTTCACCCTTCCCCTAATCATTCCCTCTTCTTCTTCCAGTGCCAATAAAGGATCTACCACCTCTCCATCACCATAGATAAAGGAGATGGTGAAACATGCTTAATCCATTGATCTTAGATTTGATGCATATAAAAGCTGCTACAAATGACTCTCTAGCCAAGAAATCCCATATTACTTCAAGGTTGATGGTGGATCCCTCCTCTGGTACTCAATTTATGGAAATTATAGAACCCACCTCAGATAAAAATGAAGAAGATATTATGAAGGGTAACTACAAGGTTTCTCAAGTTGACCTTTTCCCTTCAACTCATGAAGGAGATATCCATAACTTCCAGGTATTGACTATAAAATTAGTGGAAAGAACAAAAAAAGAAAAAGAGACCAAAGAATAGCTAGAAGAACATGTATGTATTTTGATTTCTTATGTCAAATCTATCATTGATACATCTACATAGCTTCTAGAGGCACTGCCATCAACCTCTTCCAACATGTCTTTGGGAGATGTAAGTAAAGAAACCATGGAGAAAATAAGTAAGTATCAAGCTTATGGTAGAGTAGTAAAATCTTGGGTTGAACAAGTCACTGTGGATGCTCTTAATTTCATCGAAGATGCCATAAAATTATATAAAAGGATAGAAGAAAAGAAGAAAGAAATTGATTCGGAAATACAGATTGCAAGAAAAGAGGGCATTGTGTGCCAAGCAGTAATCAAAGATCTATAGTCCAAATGGGAAAGACTAATGTAAACATTTTGATATCTAAACCTTTTTTTTAATAAAGCAAAGGAGAATGAGACCATTTCATGGTTCAAAAGCATAGAATGGAAGTTATTGATTTTGAAATAGTTGATAACGAAATTCAAAAGACTTGTGAAGTCTTGTGATCAAATAAAGTCTAACATTTGGCCTAATTGCTTATCCTTTGACTCTAAAATCCTTAGAGGATGAAGATGAATTAGTTAATATTCTCTCCATCAATAAAATTTTCAAAGATATGATTACAAAGGTATTGTTCGAGAAGGAAACCTTGGATATGAACTCTATGAGGAATCTCAACAACATATCATCTTCATTGATAGTTTGTCACTAGGATACCTCAACCTTTCTCAAGCGTATAGAAGAGAGATAAAACATTGGACAACTTAGAAATTGTACCTAATCAATACTATTATATCAGAAGCCAAGTTGATAGCACTTATTGTGAAACACTTCAGGATTTTCAAGGCCAAATCTTCTCTTGGCGGTCACAGTTAGCAAAGTCTGAAGCCACAAAGGATAAAAGTTTCTCCTAGCAAAGTTGAAGACTTCTATATTGTGTTTTTATTACTTTATCTTTTCTTGTAAATTAAATCATTCACTATGACTTAATAAAATGAACTTTATGTTATAACTTAATTGGAAAAGTAAAGTTTAGTTTATTTTTGTTCAGTTATAATCAACCAAAACATGATTAGTTAGTATTTTTATTGAATCGCCATATATGTTATATTTGTGTCATGGTTATAATACTACACATGTTTTATTTATTTTTTCATTTAAATAATCCATGCCTAAAACAATATTTTTAAATGTATATTGTATGTAGAGAAACTTATCTATTTTAAATGGAAGCCCACAAAAAATGTATGTAACACTAAATCCTTGATAATGATTTTGAGTGCAATACTATACAATTTTACTTGATAATGATTTTGGATACAATACCAAACATATATTTTCTTTTCCAAATAGTTCTTATTTCGTACTTGGTGCTCATGTAGATGGAGTAGTGTGTGAGTACAAATTATAGCATATTTAGAGAAGGGAAACTTCATACTTGGTGTTCATACAGATGGAGTAGTGTGTGATTAAAAAGTTATAGCATGTTTAGAAAAGGGAAAACAAGGATAATGCAAGACTATTATTCAAAAGAGATGAATTTGTTAGAACGGTCCATTGGAAAGTTAACTTTAAGGATATGAATGATGGATTTTGAAAATATACTAATCAAGTCCTACATCTAAGAGATGAATTTGTTAGAACGATCCATTGGAAAGTTAACTTTAAGGATATGAATGATGGATTTTGAAAATCTACTAATCAAGTCCTACATCTTGGGTAATTAGAGTATCGTGATGCTTAGTAATCTACACTATCTAATTCAATTCATCTCTCACAAAATGTTTCTCAATGATTATGGTTTAAACATATGTCACAAGATGTTACATGTGCATGTTTTAGATCCCTTGTTGATAGAAATGATTCTCTCTTCTAAATAACCCATCTTTTTGTGTTTAAGAGTTGAACATGATAACCCATTCGAAAAGGCATCCTTCTAAGTAATAGTGATTTGTCTTCATCGAAGGGAGAAAAACTCAAACAAATTCTCTCTTCTAAATAACCCATCTTTTTGTGTTTAAGAGTTGAACATGATAACCCATTCGAAAAAGCATCCTTCTAAGTAATAGTGATTTGTCTTCATCGAAAGGAGAAAAACTCAAACAAATTCTTTTGATTTATCCTTGTCTAAATGGGAATGTGATGTAATTATTTTCTAAGTAATAGTGAGTTGTCTTCATCGAAAGGAGAAAAACTCAAACAAATTTTGTTGATTTATCCTTGTCTAAATGGGAATGTGATGTAATTCTTTTCTACATTGTTGAAAACACTCTTTTATTCTAAATTATTTTCAAAGAAGTGTTGTTTCTTCTTCAATATGATATTAGTCCGAGGGTTTAGTGAGAGTGCAATGTACACCAATTTAGATTGAGAGATAAATGATGATAAGAACCATATGTATAAGTACAGGTCAGTTTGAATATCCATCCTATAAATCTATCCATACAAAGAGCCATCAATATTTCTTCATATAAGAACATCAAGCAACATTACTGAAACATTGTTTTCTAATTGATCAATGAATTTTATGTGAGAAAATTTTGTCAAGATGTGAAATAAACTCCTCTGGAATTTCCCTTCAACATTTCTATAAATCTTTTTGGGATTACCAATTATGGAAGGCCTTTTTTCAAATAATGGTGATTCCTCTATTCCTGTATAGACAAAGTGGAAGAAACATAGGTATAAAGTAGAGATGGACACACCAAACCAAGAAGAGAGCTCAGCCATATATTATATTTGCTAAATGAGAGAATCGTTCGTTTGGGAGAACTGTACAATATTTTTGCCAGAAAATTCATTATTTGATGACAGTCAGATATGAAAGAAACTCCTTTGGAATTTCCTGAAGATGGATATCGAAAAGGTTATGGATATCTGTCAGAACGCTCTAAGGCCTTCAAAGCCTGCTTGAAATGTGCAGACTGGACGTTCATCGGGAGACGTGTTGCAAGCAACAGCCTCAGTATTCGCGCTCTGACCTCAGAGCCTTATTTCGTCATCCAGATTTTTGTGCTTGTCTGAGTTTGATACGCAGACCAAGTAGTACAACCTTCAGAACAGATCCTGTTCAAGTAAGGTCGTACTTCAACAAAACGTCCTCTCCGAATATAAATGCTTTGTACTATCGTTCCGCTTTAAATGTGGGATATTACTCTCTTGACGGCCCGCTTTGCATATACACCTACGACGACATTTGTTGACACAGCAACCTTGCTTTGCCACTTTGAACATCCTTAACAAATCATAAACTCTATAATCTTTAAAACCATAAATGACAAAGTAATTTTGAAAGGATGTGAAAGCTTACAAAAATTCTCAACCACATTTCCCTTCCAAAAGAAATAATAAAACTATTATAGAGTTTATTAGCTGATAGGCTTTTACATGTGAGCATTATAGTGTTCGGAATTGTCTCATGTCGTAAAAAAAAAAATCATGCCAGAAAATTTTATAAAGTCGTTGGTTGTTCCTATCGGCATATTCCTTGAACCTCCTATGGGTACAAGTGCTAGTGATAGTAGGGATGACTAGATATTATTGATGGAAGCTAAGATTAATATTTAAAGTATGTAGGTTATAGTGATGTGGGCATTTATGTCTTGTAGAATTCCTCTCGTTCATATGAAAAGAAATGTCCCTCAATTGTGGTCAAGAATTTTATGTAGATAATAATCATCTTCTAAATCATGTGACATGTTTGAGCAACTAAACCTAGTAAAGGAGGAAGGTCTAATGCTCAATAGTTTGTAAATTAATCACACCACTACGCTTCTACAACCTTTTAATCGATTAAAACTATATTACAATATTGCATATAATAAGACCAAATCCCACACACTGGTAAATTATTTTCTTAAACTCATTCCAATCTAAATACCCACTTCAATGCCTACAATATCCTAGTGCTTCCTTCCAAAGATAACAATGCAAATGATGAACAAGCTTGTTGCTTCTCACCCATTTTACAACATTCTTGATTTAAACTATCAAAAGTCATAAATATATTTGCATTTCAACATAATCATCAAATACAACACTATTTACAATGGATCATCATGTTATTATAGGGTTCAATGTTGTCACATCCAATTTTTTAAATGGTTATTATTAATATATGTTTGTAATTGTCACTAATTAAAACAAATAACAACATTTCAATGTAAATATGCACATTTCAATTTTTGCAAGCAAAATTTCATAAAATTTAAATAAATTTACATTGTGAAGTGACATGGTGTACACATATTTCATTTTAAGATGATGCATTTAAAGAAGAAATTGATATTTCTTAGCCAATAGTTAATAAAATCATACTTGCATATTTTATTTATAAATGTATAAGCCTAATTTAGAATAAAATGCAAAGAGAATTAAACAATATTAAATCCTTTATTCTAAATCAAACCAAACCTCCAATTGAGCTAAAGAGAACTTAAAACAAAACAACACTTGATAAATTTATCAATGTAAACCCTTTTTGTTTAAGTTGATTTGCTCAAGATGCAATAAATGTGGTTGCTCACAAAGTTGTGCAAGATTTCAATAGTGTATACCTGTGCTCTTCGTTCATGATTTGATAGAGGATGAAGATGAATTTATAATTTTTTATTGTGTATGGATTGATAAAGATAAGATTTGAAGATGGATAAGGATAATTGTTTTTCTAGATTTAGAATAAAGAAGATAAACAATAATTAGCTTGATATATTTCTAATTAACTAGTTGTACATGAGTTAAAATAGAAATGAATCATGGAAGAGATATAATAGGATATGCGTAGATATGAATTAAGAATAGGAAGGAATCATGAAGGAGATGTGATAAGATTAATTTAATTATTTATAAATATTTAATTAATGTTGGAATATTAGAAGAATGATTGGATTAACTAATTAAATAAATATAATTTGTTTGATTAATGTTGGAACATTAGAAGAATATTTAAATTAATTAAATAAATGTGATTTATTTAACTAATTCGATTATGTGAGAAAGTTAATGTGATGTTAAGACACAATAAGATTTAGGTGACTACAATAAACATGGAGAGAATAGTTGAAGATAAAATGATGTTGAAATTCTCTTCCTCCAAATAAGAGTCACATGGCTTAGATGAATTGAAATTATTAGCTACATGAAAAAATAATGAAGTGTGGAAGGCTTGATATATTAACAATGAACAAAATATTGTAAATAGTTTGAAGGAATGGTAAGGTTAACATATTATAAATAGTATTCAAATTAGTCCATGATGGCCATTTTATATGTTTAATTGGATAGGAGAAGAAATGGATCAAGCTCTGAGTATTGTGAAAGCCTTGATTTTATCTTAGAAAGGTATATATGTGGATGCCATTGGGGATTCAAAAAGCCTATGTATTTTATGGAATCCTTGCAGAATACACATCTTTGTTCTAGAATCTTCCTCTAGTTGGTTGGCCTATGAGTTTAAATGTCTTCAAGAATATATTGTAGGATATTGTGTCAATGTTTATAGTCCCAACAACTTGATTTGGAAAAACACTCATTGGATGAGCTATTGTAATTTCTAGTGTCTTGGGATGGAAAGGTGTATTTTTAGTAATGATTTTAATGCTACTATAGGTCATTTGGATAAGAAAGATGATAGTAGTAGGCCTTCAAAATCTAAGGTAGATTTTAAGGGTTTCACAATGGATTTTAATCTCTTTGATATTGTTCTTAAATTAGGGCATTTCACATGGAATAATCATCCAAAAAATTTATGTAATATAGTGGCAGGGTTGGATAGGTTTCTAATATCCCCTGAATGGATGCTTAATCAATGGTCAATGGCATTTGCTATTGTGAATGTTTTTGGCTCTCATCATTTTTCAATTTGTTTGTATATTTTGTTGGACTATTCTCTACTCTAATGCCCCTTTAGATTTGAATCTATGTGGCTTATTCATCCTTCTTACCATGACTCAATAATTTTTTAGTGGCATAAGGAGTAGGTTTTAAGGTTTCAAAGATGTTCATCTTTGCCCAAAATTTAAATCTTTGAAAGAGAAAATCAAGAAATGGAAACATGAAGTCTTTGAAAACATTTTTGTTGAAAACGCTAAGCTTGAACCTGAACTAGAAACTGTTAATGTTAAAATCCCATCTAATGGTCTGATAGATGAGCTTATATTTCATTGGAAAAGTCAAAGTTCGATCTACTCAAAATTTGCTCTGTGAAAGAATAAGAGTTTTGGGGACAAAAATCTAGGGAAAGTGGATCAAAGAAAGGGATATGAATACCAAGTATTTTCATCAAGTAATTAACAAGATCCACTCTCTAAAATCTTTAGTACAAAATGATATTTATGATCCCTTAGAGTTACACTCAAAGGCAGGTCTTTTCTTTGCTAATTTGCTCAAAGCTCAAAATAGTATAGATTTGAGAGAAGTTCCTTCTTTCTTATTTATTATCCTTCCCTTGTATCAAAGGAACAAAGTGTATATCTTTAAATGCCCTTTAGGATAGAGGAATTTTCTAGTATCCAGTGTTCAACCTAAAGAAGGATAATGCTCTTAGTCCTTATGAATTGAAATTATTAGCTACATGAAAAAATCAAGTGTGGAAGGCTTGATGTATTAACAATGAACTAAATATTGCAAATGGTTTGAATGAATGGTAAGGTTAACATAGTATAAATAGTATTCAAATTAGTCCATGATGGCATTTTATATGTTTAATTGAGATAGGAGTAAGAGATGGATCAAGCTCTAAGTATTGTGAAAGCCTTGATTTTATCTTATAAAGGTATAGATGTGGTGTTAGCGTCAATCTCTCTCCATGATTAACCGACGTGATTTCTGCAATGAGCTAACTAAGCAGAACTATTAGTTTTATCTCCGGTGATTTTCATGCAACATGCAAACTAAAGCAGACAGTAGTTTGCTTGCCTTTCTCCGCCTGTTTCCTCCTAGGATTCTTCTCTATGGAGGCTTTATATATGTAAATTTGCATAGCAGTAAAAACAATGAAGTCGATTTGATGCAATCACCGTTTATCTGTGCTTGATTAATAATCTCTGTAGATCTGAGAAAAATTCACATGGTATCAGAGCAGGATAGGGATTTTTTCAGGCCATAGGCTAATGCATCCCAGTTTCATCTGTGCTTGGAAATTATCTCTGTCGATCTGCAAATTTCACATGGTATCAGAGCTTTAGGGAGAGATATTTTCAAGCCTAAGTTAATCAAATTTGTTGTATTTAGTTTGTTTCCATTGCTGTTCTATTAACAATCTACAGGAAGATGGTTAGGTGTCTCAAAAGCATTTTGAGATGTTGTTTGGAGTCAACCTGCATACACAACAAGTAGGAAATGACCCAGCAACAATCACGGGTAGGAAGGAGAACGCTCTATGTGGCCCAAAAAGGTAGTGATCAGATTTTTCTCACCCTCTTTTGAGCCAATCGACGTATAGAAGGTAGAGGCTAGCCTATTTTGTACCTATTTGCCATCATTGGAGGCACTTCTCTGTGGCTTCAAAGATTGATTGGCATTGTTTGAACCCCTTGGCAAGGGGCTGACGTCATTTCCCAGACACAGCACACATTTAGGTGTTTTAGGTAAAGCCCACATCGACGGTGGGACAGGCCACGCCATACGAACGTGGACATTTCCCCATACCAGTGTGGGCATTCCCCATGTTGTAATAGGTGTCAAGGTGCAACAGGGGCAGCCACTAAGGGGATGCTCTCAATCGGGCCTGTTTGCCCCTAAATTTGGTGCAGATTGCTATTGGTGGACACAATTGCCATCATTCATTTTGGAGGTTTCTACATATGGAACGTACTATCTTTGTGTTTTTTTAAGAATTTATAGCTATAATGGGTTTTTCTTTGGAGAAAGGGAACTATAGGCAGTGGAGTGAATACATCCTCACTTATCTTAGTGAGCACAATCTATTGTCGTATCTCTATAATGATGTTCCTATTCCTGACACACATTGTGATTATATCATTTGGAAAGGCTATAGGGCTAGAGTCTTTAGAGTTATTTTTGAGCATCTAGATGATGACTTTTTGGAGTCTCTTATCCATCTTGTGTGCCCTTATGCTCTTTGAACCTACATTTGAGACTCATATGGAGACCATGATCCTCCACCATCTCTCGATGCTTCTATTTCCAACTCCGATGTGCCTCTTTATTCTTCAGAGAAGAAAAACCATGCTAGTGATCCTTTGGACATTTTTAAGACTTCAAATGAGGTTGCAGTTGCTTCAGAGGTTCTTGATTCTTTGTCAGAGATAGTTGATCCACCTTCATTAAGTACTTCCATCATTCCTGAGCAACAAGATTATTCTTGTCTTCTTGATTGGGATTCGCATTTGTCGGACATTGGTTCATTGTTCATGGAATCGCACATTGCAGATTTAGAGGACACATTTGAGGAGTTATCTCTCCTCTTTGTTGATAGCCACATCAACATTGTTGGCCCACCATCTTCATCGCCTTTACAGCTTACTCTATATCAGTCTTCACAAGATCTTGGATCGCCATCATTGCTTTCTGACATGTGGACATGTGAGCAGTTTTCAGATGCACACATCATTTGGATTTGGATTCCAGTATCACCCATATTTTTTGATTGGCTTCTCCAATCACCAGTGGATCCTTTTCTTCCTAAGGGGAGAAATGTCATTTGTAGGCAGTAGATCATATTCTGTCTTCAGGCATCCATCATTGGCACAAGAGCTCTTTCATTATGGGGGGATTCATATCTTCTATTCTTATATTCTCTCTATATTTGTGGGGGAATTTTATATGTACATGGGTACCTAAAATGGCCTTGATGCTAGGACACATCTTTGTTGGCTATATTGGCTTTTGTCTCCTTAGTCAAATTTTAGGGGGGGTTTTGTTCCCATTGGGTTTTTCCTCTTTCCTCTTTCCTTTTCTTTAGGATTTTGTCTCCTTAGTTAGACTTAAGGGGGGTGTTAGTGTCAATCTCTCTGCATGATTAGCCGACGTGATTTCTGCAATAAGCTAACTAAGCAGAACTGTTAGTTTTATCTTCGGTGATTTTCATGCAACATGCAAACTAAACCAAACAGTAGTTTGTTTGCCTTTCTCTCCCTGTTTCCTCTTGGGATTCTTCTCTACAGAGGCTTTATATATGTAAATTTGCATAGCAGTAAAAATAATGAAGTCGATTTGATGCAATCATCATTTATCTGTGTTTGATTAATAATCTCTGTAGATCTAATAAAAATTCACAGATGCCATTGGGGATTCAAAAGGCCTATGTATTTTATAGAATCCTTGTAGAATACACATCTTTGTTCTAGAATCTTCCTCTAGTCAGTTGGCCTATGAGTTTAAATGTCTCCAAGAATATATTGTAGGATATTGTGTCAATGTTTATAGTCCCAACAACTTGATTTGGAAAAAACACTCCTTGGATGAGCTATTGTAATTTATTTTGTCTTGGGATGGAAAGGTGTATTTTTAGTAGTGATTTTAATGCTACTATAGGTCATTTGGATAAGAGAGGCGACAGTAGTAGGCCTTCAAAATCTAAGGTAGATTTTAAGGGTTTCACAATGGATTTTAATCTCTTTGATATTGTTCTTAATTTAGGGCATTTCACATAGAGTAATCATGCAAAATTTTTATGTAATATAGTGGTAGGCTTGGATAGGATTCTAGTATCCCCTGAATGGATGCTTAATCAATGGTCAATGGAATTTTCTATTGTGAATGCTTTTGGCTCTCATCATTTTTCAATTTGTTTGCATATTTTGTTGGACTTTTATCTACTCTAATGCACCTTCAAATTTGAATCTATGTGGCTTATTCATCCTTCTCACCATGACTAAAATGATTTTGTGGTGGCATAAAGGAGTAGGTTTTAAGGGTTCAAAAATGTTCATCTTTGCCCAAAATTTAAATCTTTGAAAGATAAAATCAAGAAATGGAATCATGAAGTGTTTGAAAACTTTTTTGTTGAAAATGCTAAGCTTGAATCTAAACTAGAAATTATTAATGTTGAAATCCAATCTAATGGTCTAATAGATGAGCTTATTGCATTGGAAAAGTTGAAGTTTGATCTGCTCAAAATTTGCTCTATGAAAGAAGAAGAGATTTGGAAACAAAAGTCTAGGGAAAGTGGATCAAAGAGAGGGATATGATTACCAACTATTTTCATCGAGAAATTAACAAGATCCACTCTTTAAAATCTTCAATACATAATGATATTTATGATCCCTTAGAGTTACACTCAGAGGCAACTCTTTTCTTTGCTAATTTGCTCAAAGCTCAAAATAGTATAGATTTGAGAGAAGCTCCTTATTTCTTGTTCATTATCCCTCCCCTTGTCTCAAAGGAACAGAGTGCATATTTTTTAGTGCCCTTTATTATGGAGGAATTTCCTAGTATGGTGTTCAACCTAAAGAAGGATTTTGTTCTTAGTTCTTATGGGTTTCAAGCATGTTTTGAAAACCTTCTAGGAGCTTATTGATAGGGAGATACTAGACGTGGTGAATGATTCTAGGAAATATAGAAATTTGTTGAAAGAGTTTAAGTGCACATTCCTTGGTCTTTTTACCAATATACCTTGTTCATCTAGTGGACTTCAGGTTGATTGTTGCATGCAACACCATTCAAAAAGTTATCTTCAAAGTGATTGTTGAATACCTTAAATATTTCCTTCTAGATCTAATATATCAATGGAATAGTAGGTACAATCATGGTCATCAAATTATGGATGGCATAGTAGTTTCTCATGAAACATTTTATTCTCTCAAATTGTAGAATAGAAGTGGATTTGAAATCAAACTTGATATATAAAAATCCCACAAAAGATGGATGTAACACTAAATCCTTAATAAAGATTTTGGGTGCAATACTATACAATTTTACACGATAATGATTTTGGGTGCAATACTATACAATTTTACATGATAATGATTTTGGTTACAATATTAAACATATTTTATGTGTGTCGAATGGATCACATGTTTTTTTCTAAATAATTCTTATTTCATACTTGGTTCTCATGTAGATGGAGAAGTGTGACTAAAAAATTATAGCATGTTTCAAGGAGGGAAACTTCATACCTAGTGCTCATGCAGATAGAGTAGTGTGTGATTAAAAAATTATAGTATGTTTAGAAAAGGGAAAAGAAGGATAATGCAAGGCTATTATGCTAAAGAAATGAATTTGCCAGAACACTCCATTGGGGAGTTACTTTGATAATATGAATAATGGGTTTTGAAAAGCCATTAATCAAGTCCTCCATCCTAGTTATTTAGAGTATTGTGGTGCTTACTAATCTCTATTGCCTAGTTCAATTTACTTTTCACAAAATGTTCCTCATTGACCATGATTTGTTTCTTTTTTTTCCAAACATATATCATAAGATGTTGTATTTGCATGTTTTAGATCCCTTACTGATAGAAATGATTCTCTTCAAGATAACCCATTTTTGTGTTAAGAGTTGAACATGATAACCCATAATAGAAGGCATCCTTCCAAGTAATTAAAAGGAAGTTGATAAGGGAAACACTTCCTACACTAATCAAGGAGGAGAGAAATGGATGCAAAATACGATCTAGCAAATTCAATAGGAGAACATATACACAAAAGATCATACCACAATAACACAATGTTTATCTTGGGAAAACCTTTTAGGAAAAACCTCACCTTCAAAAATTAAACTAATGTATTCATAGTACTAATCTAGTCACAATACATCAACAAGCCCTAGCCCTCATACGAGAACAACCAACACAAGTTTGGAGAAATTTTGGTAGCATAACCCCCTAGAAAATCACATCATACTATATCTTTGTCCTATGTAGAAATACATAGAAGATACAAATCTGGAAACCACAAATGGTAAACCATAAACAATGGGAGAATACCACTCCCAAAAATGGTGCCCAAATCCCCATGAGGAATTCCAATGACCAATTCCCATGATGAGTCAACATGCTAATAATAGATGATTCTCTTATGTTGTCGTAACCCTTCATAGCCAACTCACCAACAAGGGAACTCCATTTTCCCCATTAAAAAATGTCTTATGATGTGTCATAACATGCATCATATAATTGGTCAAAAGTCAAATCTACTCTGCAACTCCCTATAATCATGCTCTTACATGTGTCATAGAATATGTCATAAGTAACCCCAACTTCTTACAATGTCATAATGAGATTAGATGCTTGTACAACTTCTTGCATACATTCCAAAGTATTCAACATGTAGCCAAAAGTGTCACCTCAAAGTGGGACACCATCTTTCCCATATAAGAATGTAATAATAAATAATTAAATTCTTTTGATTTATCCTTGTCCCTATAGGAATGTGATGTAATTCTTTTCTATATTATTGAACGCCTCTACAATCAATTTCATTTCATAGTTGTTCATTCTAAAGTCCCTTTGAAAGAAGTATCTCTCTTCTTCAATATGATATTAGTACGAGGTTCTTAAATCCCAATTAGTGAGTGTGTAAAGCACACCAATCTAAATTGAGAGATAAATGATGATAAGAACCATATATGTAAATAGAGGTCAGTTTGAGTACCCTTCCTATAAATATGTCCACACAACAAGCCATTAATATTCTTAAATCCCAATTAGTGAGAGTGTAAAGCACACCAATCTAAATTGAGAGATAAATGATGATAAGAACCATATATGTAAATAGAGGTCAGTTTGAGTACCCTTCCTATAAATATGTCCACACAACAAGCCATCAATATTCTTAAATCCCAATTAGTGAGAGTGTAAAGCACACCAATCTAAATTGAGAGATAAATGATGATAAGAACCATATATGTAAATAGAGGTCGGTTTGAGTACCCTTCCTATAAATATGTCCACACAACAAGCCATCAATATTCTTAAATCCCAATTAGTGAGAGTGTAAAGCACACCAATCTAAATTGAGAGATAAATGATGATAAGAACCATATATGTAAATAGAGGTCAGTTTGAGTACCCTTCCTATAAATCTGTCCACACAACAAGACATCAATATTTCTTGATATAAAAACATCAAGCAGCAACATTACTGAACCATTGTCTTTCATGAATTTTATGAGAAACAATATTTCCAAGATGTGAAAGAAACTCCTCTGAAATTTCCCTTATATGTGGCAATTTAACATTTCTACCATCTACATATCTTTTTAGGATTACCAATTATGCAAGGCCTTCTTTTTTAATAATGGGGATTCCTCTATTCCTGTGTAGACAAGGTGGAAGAAGAAACACACGTATGAGTAGAGATAGGTAGTAATGACTATCACCAAACAAGGAAAACAGCTCACCGCGCCATATATTATATTTGCTACCCGGAAGGAGAAGAAATGAGAGGATCATTCATTTGGAACAACAGTCTATACTTACAAAGAATTTTCATAAATTCTTCTAAAGATTAAAATCTCTTAGTTTTGAAACGTGTAAGGTGCAGATTCAATCCATAGACCTTGGACTGCAAACATAGAGCTCGGAGAGCATGTACACTGTCCCGTACATCATCTGCTCATAGCATTCATAATTTCATAGTTGGTGCTCATTAAAAATTTGTATTGTAGCATGGACAGTTAAAAAGTGTAAATCCTCTCATCCTCTCCGACTATAAATGCTTTGTACTGTTGTTCCGCTTTAAATGTGGGATATCATTCTGTTGACACCTACGACATTTATTGGCACGGCAGCCTTGCTTTGCCACTTTGAACATCCTTAACAAACAAATCAGATATGTGGAAGCACGGAAACACTCACTCTATTCGATATTTTGCTTCAAGGCAGGACAGGGTGTTGTTCTACGGCTGGGTTTCAGATGCAACAACAATTACTGGAAGTTTTGACTTCTTCTTTTCTTTAAATGCATTTCAACTTAGGAACCTGAATTTTTTATTTTATTTAGGATAAGTATTCTATAATGTGGTATTGGGTGTATGAATTATTATTAGTAGATAGGCCAGCCGGAAAATTTTCTAAACATTCCTTAAACCTAACATGGGTGCAAGTGCTAGTATTATTTTAAAATTAAGGTTTAAAGAGTATTGATTTTGTTAAATTTGTGGTTCTAGTTTTCAAACCTTTATATTTAATAAGATTTGGTAGAATCTTCATGAAGGGATCAACTTAACAAAAAAATATTACAATATACAAATGAATATTACTTACAAGCTATTGTCAACATAAATTAAATACAAACATAACCAAAGAAACCATAAAAATGTATGTAAAAATATAAATAAAATTTCAAAAACAAAATTCCTTTTACTATGATCTTTTTTTAAATTATAACTTTCAAACCAAAATACTTATGTTTATAAATGAATACCCACAAATGAGTATTTAGTGATGCTTTATTGGCTAGGTTAAATTTGGCGTTCCTTCAAACTAAGAGATCACAAAAACTACAAATTTAGTCTCCAAACAATTAAGAACTTCAAAGTTTAAATATGATTTGATGTGAAGTAATAAAGAACTTCAAAATTCAAAATAATTACTTATAATAACATTGTTATAACTCTATGGGATAAGGGGCTTTTTACAAATGAAAACAAGTTTGGATGAAATACGACAATGATATTAATGCCATCAACCAAAATAATGGTGTATACACCTAAAAATGGCTCGAGTCGAATTAAATAAATATTTTAATATTTATTTTATTCCTATTCATCTATCAATTAAATAAATATCCTAATTTATTTAAATGGTTCGCATTTCTCTTATGCCTCTAATAATTAAATAAAATCAATTAAATAAAACCAATTTATTCAATTAAAGTATCATAATTCCTCTAATGTCTCATCTAATTAAATAATCCTAAATTATTTAATTAATCCTAATTTCCTCTATCCTAAGTCTTAAATTCATAAATCCACATCACTTTCCACCTCACTTTACACCTCACCATGTTCTAAAATCCAGAGAATATTTATTGTTGGGCCTACTATTCCCCCCCACCCGGGTTAGAAAGGTAGGGCCAACTAATGCGCACACATAATTAAATATTTTTAATATTTAATTAGCTAATTACCCTCACCCACATGTCCCATTTATCCTCTAGTCATACCTATTTCTTCTCCACATGTGTCATATTATTTCTCAATTATCTCCAGGGTCTGAGACACTTGTCTTTCAAATCCTAGTTTATCTCTCACATTCGCACAAGTCAAGAGTCTTTCTTCCACAATCTCCTCAAAGACTTCCACTTTTAACTCATAGGTCATTTGTGAGCACAATGACATGTGGCTCATGGATCCACTTATTCCTCTACCTTATAAATGTAGTAGGAACATTTCCCATGATTATCTCCATCAACTCCATCTCAATCGTACACATCACAGATAATTCCTCCATTCGTGGATCTATTGACACTTGGACTTGGCCTCTCTTAAGCCTATAAAAGTAAGGCCCTCACACCCATTTTGCATCCATCTCAAGCTTTAGTAATCTTACTCTGTAGAAATCCTACGAGCGTGCCTTTGGCAAAGTATCTTCATTGCACTTATATAATCACATCATCTCCACAATCATCCAACCATGTCTCCATATCTCCATTATCCATCATCATAGAGTTGCATTGTTAGTTTAATCTCCATTGCATAATCCAATCATAGCCATTCTCCTATCGTCATCTTCAACAGCAAGGAAGTATAACTTCTGAGAGCTCAAATCATACATAAGATCACTACGAGATAGGCAACAATAGAAGACACGAGCTAGATCTAGTTGCAAAGGTATTATCTTTTGTTTGCTTGCATTTGTCTTATTTCCATTGAAGTTATTGGATATTTAGTAGTTTTTACTATGATTCAGAAATTCAATCACATTTTGGTGCCCACTGTGGGGCATAGCCCCATTTTTAATCTCCATTTGAGTGTTTTTTTTGCTAGTTCTACTTTGGGGCAATTTCCTCTCTGTCAAAGGTTTCTGGTTTGGATTTGGTTCATGTTTTGAAGATCACCTGGTCAAAGATTGTAGATCACCATTCTGTTGCAGGCCATCTTTGTTTGCAGGGCTCGACAATGGGCAATTTTTGTTCCCTCCAAGGGATTACACACAACAAGGCTGCTCACTAAAGCAACAATTTTTGCCACATATCAGCCTACTCGCCACTCCAATCTCCTTGGTTGTCTCTAGCCGACATCCCTCCTTGCCATTTCAAATTCCACTTTTGTGGATCTAACGCTTCAAAGGTCATCCAACACGAGGTCGACATTCTTGCTACCATCGGTCATAATCTTGGCCGAGGTTTACATTTCATTACACTTTGAGGTTGAAGATCACAGTTCTCTACCAATCTTCCCTCCAAATGCTTCATCAAAGTCATTGTTTCAAGCGTCTGGTTGAAGTCTTTGGTATTCCATTTGCCTGCAGGTTCAAGCCTCCACTGCCAACAATCAAAACTTTTTTGCTTACAAGTCATTGTTTGTATTTGCCTCAGCGAAGGTCGAGGTCAACTACAAAAATCCACATCATAGTCAAGTTCAACGTCTTACGAGATCTGTGGGTCGCTATTTTTGGGAGTGCCCTTCCCCTTTGCATGTCGCCAACGATCTCTCTTACACTAGCATAGACTCGCTTCCTTCTCCCCATCCACACTAACACAACATTGCCATTTTATCACGCAGATTTTAGACATTCAACCGATCCCTAAAGTTTCTAGATGAATTTTCGTACTAACTTTTGTTGCAGGTATTTTAAGCATCAAATGGAGGCTTTTAACATAATGATCTTGCAGGTGTAGAAGCTAGTTTAATCATTTAGTTGCATCATATCTTCATCTAGATTTAATTAGGAGGAAGTAATTTGACATCTTCATGCAAATTTTCATCTAGATTTAATTAGGAGGAAGTAAATTGTATTGTTGCATACAACTTTCACATAGTCCCAACCTAGGTGGATAAAACTAAACAAATCTTTCATTGCTATCTTGCATTACAAACTCACATCTAGCTTAAATAGGAGAAAGTAACTTGTTTAATTCTTCAACAACAATCTTCACAATAGTTTGTTTAGGAGGATAAAATTAACAATCTTTTTCAAGTTTATTGCTATCTTGTCAATTTCTTGTGCTTGGTAGAGTAAAATACACTTAGTTTTAACTCTAGGAGGATAAAGAACTAGTGTATTCTGTGTTTGAATATGGTGATAGGACTATGCTCTCCCCTTTTTGGGTGATCAAAATGCCAAACTCATTGTTTTATCTGTGTAACCTTTAGAAGAGGCCTACCCTTGGGATTGTGTTTCTTCTAAGTGGGATGACCTCGAGTGGTAACAGGCTAAAGCCAAGCCACTTCCAAGCCGCTTTAAATAAATTGTGTTTGTGACAAAAGTCACAAACAATGGGTGTTGCTGTGTTATACTGACAAATGTTTCCCCTAGTACCCTTGTGGTGCGTTTAAATCTGTTGAGCCTAACCTCTTTAGACTGGGAAGCCTCCATAACGGAGCTAATTGCCGCATGTATAGCCACCCGAACAAATGCCCAAACTAAAAATCCAATTGTTTTAGAAATCCAAAAACCCCTATTTGTTGATGCAGGAGGTCAGACCTCCGAAGCCATCCAACGTAATACACTCATTTAGTGTAGAGAGAAAAAATCCAACTCTTCAGAGGGATTGTAACTTGGTACGCGTGAGAAGTGTGTGCACTGTAAGGGGGAGCCGGTGCAACCAATTTACTAACTGTTTGCCTTTATGTAAGTGGTTGGAGTAAAATCCAAGTTGGAATTCAACGAATATTGTCCTTGCCATCCATAGGATTGTACTTGTTTGTTTTACATTTATCAAAAATTGTATCAAAAAAATTAAAAAAAATCATGACAACTTCTTGTTTACTATGTTTTCTAGCAATAACTTGAGTCAAGACAATACCATAAACTTTAGAGAATCCTAGGAAAAACGTGCACAAACAAGCCAAAATTGACAAACTGAAACAAAAAGCAAAATTTCTGCAGTCCTGCGCATTCACAATAGAGAGTTGTTCTATACATTTTGAGACAAAAGTGAAACCATTTCTGAGTACCCTTTTTTCTCTAGTACACTTGGAAAATAATTTCAACCTTGCATTCACATCTTCATACCATTTTCAAACATCACCTTTGCATACCACTATCTTGCTATCCAAAAACATTCAAACCAAACCAAGATTTTCATTTAGGCGTTATTGAGATTCTAGCAAATTCAAACAAAATCTAGTTAGTTTCATAACAGGATCAATCATCCTTCACCTCGAAACTGTGCTAGTGTAATCTTGATAAAAGAGTAGTCTATATCAATAGTGGTGATCAACTATCCCTATTTTGACTACCTTTTAGCTCAAGAGCACATTGTTTGGACAACATAGATCAATATAAAACCTTAGCAAAATCTTATCAAAAACATATCCAACCAAATTCACCCTCAAATCATTTCATACCAAAACATCAAACCAAGTCCACCAAGTCTCACAATCCAACTTCACCTACATCTCAAACTTGCATGGTTCAAACTAGGTCCCAAGTAAAACAAAAGCAAAAAATGGGTTCCATTCACAATAGTGGGCACGATTCTGATGAAGAGGAAATTAACCAAGAGGAAATCCTTAAACACCTCCAAGATCCCAGATTTCGAAAGATAATGGATAGGGTTGTTGCCACAGATCCTCATAAATATTTTCTTATGCTAGCTCAACAAGGAGCTAAGTTGCCCTCAAATATTGATGTCTCAAATCTAAGAGAGAACAATTCCTCAAATGAAGCCGAGTCTTCGAAAGATGGCTCCAAAAATGACAAAGATGCCTCCAAAACTGACAAAGATGCTTCTAAATCAGAAAAGTCCAAAGATACACCCAATCCCTTGGACAAATCAACAACACAGATCTAAGCCTTGCAACAAAAATTGGTGGACATCCAAAGTGGGACAACCACAAAACACTACTCCCTTGAGGATATCTCACCTTATCCCTTTGATAAATCTTTACTCATGATACCTTTTCCCTCAAGGTTTGAGGTTCCAAAATTTGACAAATATAGAGGAAAAGATGATCCAAGAGATCATATAAAAGAATTTAGTGCCGCATGTCTAGAAGTCACACACAACGAAACATATCTTATGCGACTATTCCCAAGAAGCTTAGGAGGACAAGCTATGGAGTGGTTCTCAAGCCTACCTACCGGCATCCACACTTTTGATGAACTAGTAGACACGTTTGTCACACATTTGTCATACAACATCAAACATGAAATCTCCATGTTAGACCTTTGTAATAACAAACAAAAAGGGGGAGAATCCTTCATCTCTTTCCTACAAAGATGGAGACAACTTGCTAGCAAGTGTTCCTACCACATACCTGAGAAACAAATCATAGAAATGTTTGTTCACAATCTATCCACGGAACTAAGCTATCAAATCCAAATACAATGTCCAACTACTTTTAGTAAGGTCATTGAAATGGGGCTACTCATCGAGAAAGCCTTGATAGCAAAGGGGCAAATCAAACTCTACAAGGACACCCCTAGTTCAAGTAATAACATGGACAAGCCAAGGTTTTAGACCAAAAAAAAAACATTGTAAATGATGGGGTTGTTGATGCTAAAAATGTGGTACCAAAACAACCAATCTTTAATCTATCAAACCCACAAAACAACACACCATCAAACAAACCTCAAAACATTGAACCACGATCCATAAACTTTCCTCCTCGTGGAAAGTTTACACCATTAGGGGAATCAATTGAATTAGCCTTACAGAAGCTCATATCAAACAATCTCATAACACTTCCAACGGTGCGGGATTATGAACCAAAATTTAAACCCTCTTGGTGGAAAGACTTAGACTTTTGCGAATACCATAGGAGCAAAGGTCACAAAACCAATGACTGCCAAAGACTAAAGAATATCATTCAAGACTTGATTGATCAAAAAGTAATAAAAATTGATGGACACATATCCAATGACCACCATTTGGCATTCAAGAATCCTCTCCCCAACTATGAGAAGGGAGGGTCTTCAAATCAAAACAATAACAGTGGTAACAACTCCAACTATACAAATGTGTTATATGATTATGTTGTTAACCACATCTCTGAAGGTGACTCACATGTAAATGTGATCACTATAATCAAGAAGCCCGTGTGACCACTCGCGGTGGAAAGATTACTCTCCAAGGGGCTCTGTCCAAACCATCCTCCACATCCAACCAATACAACGTCCTTGACCAACTCCATAAAACACCATCCCATATATCCATTTTGGAGCTTTTGCATCTATCCCCATCTCACAAAGCCATCCTCGAAAAAGCTCTCTTGGAAACTACCATCCCAACCAATCTAGTTGAAGAGCAATTTCAGGCCATGGTAGGTCATCTAACTACATCCCATTTCTTATCCTTAACAGAAAAAGATGATATGTCTATCACCCAACCGCACAATGCATCCCTCCATATTGAAGCCTTCAACCATAAACATAAAATAAAATGGGTCCTAATCGATAGAGGGGCAGGTTTAAATATCTGCACTTTAAAACTAATCCTTGCATTGGGGTTTTCAGAGAATGCTGTGGATCCTAAGAAGAAAATTACAATCAAGGCATACGATGAAGAAGAAAGAACATCAAAAGGAACCGTTGTGCTGCCAATAAGAGTGGGACCGGTCATGAAAGATGTGGTATGTCAAGTGCTTGACATGGAACTAGCATACAATATTCTTCTTGGTTGACCTTGGATACACGCAATGCAGGCCGTGCCATCCACTTACCATCAATGTGTCAAGTTCCCTCACAATGGCCAAGAAGTCACTATTCAAGGTGATCCTAATCCATTCCAATATTGCAATTCCATCCAATCCAAGCCCGATGTTATAATCCCCACCAACTGTGCATCTTCCTCATCTTCATCCCATGTTGACCCGACCTCACTACCATCTACATCCAAGACATCCGAACTCAAAGTCAAGCTCAAAGATAAAGGGCTAGGAGAGTATACCATTGAGAAAACATTTTGTATCACACCATTACCTCTTTCACCTAAATCCACCCATCCATTACATCATTCATCTACCCATACACCTACAAAGGATGTGATCCAAGGGCTACTAACAAGGAGTCAACCATGTCACCAAATTCCTATCATTGAACCTACAAAAGATTCTTCCAACACCATGTTCAATCCTACAATCCCATCATATAGTCCACAACCCCTTGAGCCTATTGAAGAATCTCCACCAATGAATCCAAGTCAAGATCCTTCATCCCTTCATGTTGATAACCCTCAAGAGCATATCACACCTATCCAAGATCCTATCACTTCTATTCAAGTAACCCAAGAGCTATGTCAAGAACTTAATCCTAAGCATGTGAAAACATCAAGTCCTAGTCCTAATCAAGATCAAATCACTTTCACTCCACCCATCCATAACATTTATCTTTTCCATGATCAAGATATTACCTATGAAGAAGATATCCATGAGCAACTTGATCCTATACCTATACATGAGAAAGAAATCCAAATCCATCCCATCCATAACCTATATCTTTTCTATGATCAATAAACAATATTTGATGAAGAACCTATACATGAGCAAATTGATCCCATCCATATCACACTTAATCCTATCTATGATCAAGATCCCATCTATGATCAAGATCCTATCTATGATCAAGTGAACCATGATGATCCTCTTAGCCAACTTTATGCATTCCATGGTCACGAGATTATTACCCCATCTATCCATAACCCCATAACCATCAATGAGAAAGAAACCTCCATTACTTCTATCCATCCTCCACCTAGTCCTATCCATTATCCAACAACACACACTTTCCTTGATGAGAAACTTGACTCCCAAGTGCACATAGATGATCAAACCAATAACTTGGATCTTAGTGAGCATAATGATAATCAAGATCTTAATGATCCTCCCCCATCCATTATCGACCATGTTGCAAATCCATTATCCTATCCCCTTGGTCTCACTACCTTCATCCATGGATGTTCTTCCTTAGGAGAGCAACAACCATTATCTACCACTTTACCTTCCACATAAAATATTGAGATCACATCTAGTGTCCAAATCACCCATAATCCCATTGTCCACCGCATACTCCAAACTATGAACTATCAAGGTAAAGGCTTAGGCCTTCATGAACAAGGTATTTTGGAGCCTATCCATGTCAAAGTCCCTCCACCCTCTTATGGCCTTGGTTATACTCCCCAAGAAAAGCAATCTCATGATGTTGGTACTTCCTCCATGCCTTCTAAATCCACTCATTCCCATCGCACATCCTATCATATCCCCAAAACATATGTCACCATTCCACCTCCCTTATCATACAAATCCCAAAAGCATGTGACCATACACCTTCCACCATCCAATCTAACCCCGCTACTTCCAACTCCTAACATCCCTCCATTCATTTTACCATCACGTCTCCCAACACCAAATCCATCCATCCACACATTCCCTCACATTTCGAATCATGACCGACAAATGCACATATTGTCTAAACATGAAGCTTCCAGTCATTCCACCAAACCTATGGGATTCAAATATAAACATTGGGATGCCTCCTTTCATAAATTCAAAAATGGTAAGGGTCCTAATACCTTAGGAAATCAATCCAAAAATTCAAAGCAAAATCCGTCTAAAATGCTATCCAAGCCCATACCTCCAAAAGCGAAGTTCAAAAGCAAGTTGGTATGGGTCCCTAAGCAAAAACATAAGCCAAATGAGGCATCCACCTCTCAAAAATCCCAACCATCTGCTTCCATTCAAAAATCCTATTCCATACAAAAACATCATATTCCTTCATCCCACATCAAAAACAAAAATCATAAAAATACTAAGACCATGTGGGTTCCTAAATGCCTACATCATCCATCCATTAAGCAAACATCTCCATTGCTTCCTACACAACCATCCAATCACAAGCTTCAATGCTTAACATGGTATGTGCAACCATTAGTCATGATGCCTTTCCATACCTCCATCACCCCATCATTCAACTATTATCCCACATATATTCCCCATCCTGTTCCTATGGTCCATGCTTTTGCATAAGCCTTTCATCCATCTTCTTGGCATAAGTCCTCCTTAATCCACATCATAATCCACTATCTACCTACTCCATATCCCTTTCATGCAATCCCCTACCAACATCTATGAGCATAATGACATTTGATATGGTCCATTTGATGGCATTCATCCCTAGTAGAACTACCACCTTTCATGGAACTAGACACTTGAGTCCCTCTCGTCTATATTCCACCTATCCTATCCAAATATTCAAAAAAAAAAAAAGTAAAGAAAAATCCCTTCGTCCAACGGTGAAAACCACCCTTGGTGGCGCCTTGGATAAGTACCATGATGAAAACCTAGCAAACAGGCGTCATGTGTAGGTTGCTCTTCCATGTCATTTACCCTTGGGAGAACATTGTCTCATTGACCCTATCATTTTCCATCCTATCTTACCATACCCTCCTATCATCCTTATCCTACATATACCTATCATATTGAGTCCATTCATCCCCCATTCCTCTTTTGATCTCGATAAAGATACGGGGGCAAAATGTCGAAACATGCTTTGGAAAAACTCTTGATGTACCTTATCTTTTTCAAATCAATCCAATCCTATTACCCTCTTGTCATAAGCATTTTCATGTCAAATCCTGAGTTATTCCTATGTGACATAGTCCTTGGAGATCACATCCTTGTTTTCTTACGCGTGCATCCATTCCATCCCTTATCGACCATCCTTTTATCCAATTGTCAAATCCTACAAACTCCAATGCAAGGGAATCAAAAGCAATGTCAGTAATAAACCGCTTCCTCCATCTCTTAGGATTTTAGTCCTCATCCATATTTTCTTACCACATCCATCCAATCACATAAGGATACATATCATGGCTTGTTGTTTGCTCACCCTTATCACCTTGTCCCATCAGGCTGTCCATCCAATCCTTTATGCATCTTGTCGTCCGTCGTGACCCTATCATTCGTATCATTGTCAAACTACGTCGCCTATGAGCTATCACGTAGGCAAGGCCATCATTGATGAGCCCCCGAGGCTTCCCGTCCATTCCATCCCTTATCACCCATCCTTTTATCAATCCAATTCCACCTAATTCCCACCATCTAGGTCTTAGGTTCACATGGTCCACACCCCAAACTACGTTGCCTCTGCGTCGTCACGTAGGCAAGGCCATCATCAATGAGCCCCCGAGGCACTAGGTCAGTCCCTAAGGGCCCATCACATCGAGTCTACCATCAGTTTGTCCCTGTGTTTTATCCATAATAACTAGAACCTTTACTTGATCGGGGGCATAATCCTCGACCTAGTTGGAGAATTCAATTCTTGAATGTCACAACCTCAGAGGATAACATATCGGATTATGGTTCTATCACTAGACGACAAGTAGCACAACAAGCAAGCTTTAAACATCATCTTGACAACGAGACATTAAACTAAACCTGACAACACCAACCTGCCTAAACTATGAAAAAGGACTTTATCAATTATTGCAAGAAAAATATATCTATGGCAAGAAGGTTTTTAATGGTTGTTTAAAGTCTTATATCATGATTTTTGTTATTATGTCTTTTTATGCTACTCAAGGATGTCAAAAACTAGAGGAGCTATGATGGGGGCATAATTATTTTATTTGTTTGTTGTTTGTGGGTTTATCTTTAGTAATGTGAAGCCCTGTCTAAAGACATGATCAACATAATGATCATCGAGGACATCAGAGGTATAAACATGAAACAGGTGTAATCCTTGTCTGTTGATACACAAGCAATACTTAGGTCATCTTGGTTCAATTATACTTAGATGCTTGTATTAACTTGCTAAATCAAAATCCATGTAAGTAATACTCAGGTCATCATGGTTTAATTATACCTAGATGCTTGTATTTTCTTACAACATTTTAAAAGCTCAATGATGAAACAAAGTACTTCAAAAACTTGTACAAGAAGATGACAAAATCCACTATCATACATACCAAATTGCATTTCATTTCATCTATAAGCATTTCATACATATCATTTTCCAAGTGGCTTAAGATCCAAGTCGTTTCTTTATCTGTATCTCTTTATCTACTCACCCTTTTCTCTCTTTTCTTTTTGAGAGCACACCAATTGTCCTCTCGAGGGGCGTCATCATCATCATTCATCTTATTTGCTAACTTATCATTATCTTTCCTTGTCACCCTCACTCTTGAGTGACTGGGGCCTCACCAATTGTCAATCCAAGCATCAATCCAATCAATCCAAGCAATGATCCAAATGCAAGTCCATCCTTAATCCATACCAATCGAGTAAATCAATCTTGTCAAATTATCCACTCACAATCAATGGTCTTGATCCTAATCTTGTCGTAAACCAAATTAAATCATTCGTTATTATCAGTGGGATATGTCTTTCCCGCATCTTTGTGTTGATCTAGGGATACATCGTTCCGTGCAATGACAACACTATCGTCATCAATCATTATCAATTAATCATTGGTTTACAGCTTGACAGGGGTAGTACCTTGTTTGTTCTTGTATCATTTGTGCATACTTGCTTGCTTACTTGTGTGTGTTATCATTTTATCTTGCATAACATGTCATTCAACTCTTTCATCCATCTCTTATCTTGCATCCTCCATTTTCTTAGCCATCCTTTATCATTCTTGTTCATCGTGAGATTGTTCGTCATCTTTTTGCCAAAAACCATCCAACCCGACCAATCTGCCGAGGGGGCATCCTATCGTCATTTAACCTAAACCAGGGGCAAACTGGGGCATGTCTCATAACCAAAAAAAAATTATTCTTTAAAACATGATAAAACACATTGTCTCAAAGAGGGGCAAAATGTATACACCTAAAAATGGCTCGAGTCGAATTAAATAAATATTTTAATATTTATTTTATTCCTATTCCTCTATCAATTAAATAAATATCCTAATTTATTTAAATGGTTTGCATTTCTCTTATGCCTCTAATAATTAAATAAAATCAATTTATTTAATTAAAGTATCCTAATTCCTCTAATGTCTCATCTAATTAAATAATCCTAAATTATTTAATTAATCCTAATTTCCTATATCCTAAGTCTTAAATTCATAAATCCATATCACTTTCCACCTCACTTTACACCTCACCATGTTGCACACATAATTAAATATTTTTAATATTTAATTAGCTAATTACCCTCACCCACATGTCCCATTTATCCTCTAGTCATCCCTATTTCTTCTCCATATGTGTCCTATTATTTCTCAATCATCTCCAGGGTCTGAGACACTTGTCTTTCAAATCCTAATTTATCTCACATTCCCACAAGTCAAGAGTCTTTCTTCCACAATCTCCTCAAAGACTTCCACTTTTAACTCATAGGTCATTTGTGAGCACAGTGACATGTGGCTCATGGATCCACTTATTCTTCTACCTTGTAAACGTAGTAGGAACATTTCCCATGATTATCTCCCTCAACTCCATCTCAACTGTACACATCACAGATAATTCCTCCAGTCATGGATCTATTGACACTTGGACTTGGCCTCTCTTAAGCCTATAAAAGTAAGGCCCTCACACCCATTTTGCATCCATCTCAAGCTTTAGTAATCTTACTTTGCAGAAATCCTACCAGCGTGCCTTTGGCAAAGTATCCTCATTGCACTTGTATAATCTCATCATCTCCACAATCATCCAACCATGTCTCCATATCTGCATTATCCATCATCATAGAGTTGCATTGTTAGTTTAATCTCCATTGCACAATCCAATCATAGCCATTCTCCTATTGTCATCTTCAACAACAAGGAAGTACAACTTCTGAGAGCTCAAATCATACATAAGATCAATACGAGATAGGCAACAATGGAAGACACGAGCTAAATCTGGTTGCAAAGGTATTATCTTTTGTTTGCTTGCATTTGTCTTATTTCCATTGAAGTTATTGGATATTTAGTAGTTTTTACTATGATTCAGAAATTCAATCACAAATGGATGTACACCTATGACATTTGTTGGCTCTTTGAACATCTATTCAATATTTTGTTTCGTGGCAAGACAGGGTGTTGTTCTATGGTTGGGTTTCAACTCAACAACAATTGTTGAAAGTTTTGACTTTCTCCTTTCTTTAAATGCATTTCAACTTAAGGAGCGTGAATTTTTGATGATTTTTTTAGAAGGATAAATATTCTATAATGTGTTATTGGGTGGACAAATTATTATTTTATTTTAAAATTAAGGTTTAAAGGGTATTTATTTCGTTAAATTCATGGTCCAACTTTCAAACCCTTACATTTAATAAGATCTGGTGTACTCTTTATGATCCATTCAACTTCACAAAAAAATTACAATATACAAATGAATATTACTTACAAGCTATCATCAACATAAATTAAATACATACATAACTAAAGAAACCATAAAAAATGTACAAAATATAAATAAAATTTCTAAACAAAAGTCCCTTTATTATGATCTTTTTTAAAATTATAACTTTCAAACCAAAATACTTATATTCATAAACGAAAACCCACAAATGAGTATTTAGTGATACTTCATTGGCTAGGTTAAATTTGGTCTTGCTTCAAACTAAGAGATCACAAAATCTACAAATTTAGTCTCCAAACAATTAAGAACTCCAAAGTTTAAATATGATTTGATGTGAAGTAGTAAAGAACTTCAAATTTCAAAATAATTACTTATAATAATGTTTTAAAAAATCTATGGGAGAAGGGGCTTTTTACAAATGTTGGATGAAATATGACAATGATATTAATACCATCAACCAAAATAATGGATGTACACACAGTTAGGTATCTTGTTCTAGAGTAATATGGTAAAGATACTCCTAAAAAAATAAGTGTTACACTAAAACATCCCCATCAATGTTTATTGAGGAGAAACTTTGATGCTTAGGAGTTTTAACATCACAATTAAATCCTTTTCAATTGATAATTTATCAAAGATAAATATGTTTTCTAGCTTATCAATTTTGATCTTTCTTGTTGAATTTCTAAGATATCTACTACTTAATTTAAATATTTTATGCAACATTAAAACAAACTTTGTTTGATTTGAATTTAATATGTTTGGTGGTTGACAAAAATACTAAAGGTGAAATGTCATGTTTATATTGTAAACCTAGTTGGTCTAGGTGAGGTATGATTGTGAAAATGAATATGTGAGTGTGTGAAGAGAGGAATATGAAAATTATATGCATTGTGATGTTCAAGTGAAGGAGAAAGAGTAGAAGTGCTAGAGGTTGTCCTGATTCAACTTGAAGATATTTTGTGACAGGAGGAAAGTAAAGAGTGTTAGTGTAGGTTTTTTATTCCTTTTTATAAGGTTTTTTCTACACATTTATTTAAGCTTGCTTAGGTTAATAAAGCATGTTTTATTAGGTGAGAGGATTATAAGGTGTCACCTTCCTACATGTGACCCTTCAAGCATTTCACATCAATCTCTTGGTATCGTTGTTATGCTGTTTCAATTGCTTTTGCATTTACAGTTTATGTTTCTAACTCTTTCAATTGATTTTGGGTTATAATCTGATTTAAGGATTCTAACATGGTATCAGAGCGAGTTTTGTAAGGTTATATTCTTTTTAGAGATCTTACAAAATCACATATGCTCTTCTCTTGCATTTTTTGAAGGATCTGGAGAATCAGAAAGGATTTATGAAGATCCAACAATCTTATTTTAAACTCAAATATGTCAACTGGCTTGCATATTTTGTGTTTTAACCAGTATTGCAAGTTGCAGCATGCCTTTTCTTGTCTTAGGTAGCTGATTCATCCTTTGCATGCCATTTTTTGGTTGCTAGGGTCATTTTTTGTTGTTAAAGGCGTTTTGTTTACATTAGAACTGCATTCTTTGTACATCAGAAAGAAAAATGCCTTCTAGGTTTTGTTCACAACATTGAGAAACCATCTGGGTATCTTTTAGTTTTTGCATGTAGTCTGTATATTTTACAAAAATGAACTCAGAAAGCTACAGCAGTACCCCTCTCCGTTGGCAGTTGTAGATTTGAAGACAATTTTTAAATGCTCCGTTCTTGCTCATATGGACTCCGTTTCTCACGATTTTTTTTTTATTTTGGCTATTTTTTCATACTCTATGCACTAGTGTAGACGTTTATTCATTTTGATGCAAATAATTTCTAGAAATTGCAGATTCTCAGTCGTGACACTGCACAGTTCTCATTTTGGGAACTTCGAAGAGACATAACTTTTGCATAAAACCTCAAATCGAGGTGATTCTTTTTTTGAAAGTGGATATTTTTTCATGTAGCTTGCAATGGTGTTGTTTATTTCACTAGGTATTGTGCCAAAGTTGTAATTTCAGCATATGCTCTTTTTGAGGATTTCTAATAGCATTGAGATCAAGTCCACTCAGTATTTCTTGCTGGTGGAAATTGTAATCACAGTAAATATAAAAATCATATTTTCTTGGGGGGTTCTTTGATTGAGTGAAAAAGGGGGGTGTCTTATGTGCTCTCTTTGAGTTATAAGGGAATCTTTTGGGGTTATTATAATCATGAACTGAGATAAAGTTCCATTTTGAGGGGTTCATCATGGATTTAGATTATTTCCATCCTTCTATTGTTAAGTTAACCTCAGAGAACTATTTGTCATGGAAATAAGGGATAAGGAATCATTGTATTGAGCAGGATCTATTGCCCCATCTCCTTGGACTCGTTCCTAAGCCAAGTGACTATGAACAGAAGAATGCATAGTTTAACAATAATGACATGGTCTATGGACTAATATGTATTACTATTTTTGAGGAAATTCTACATCGCATAGAGCACACTGAGTGCCCTTTCACTGCTTGGACCATCATCCAGCAATTGTATGGAGACTTTGGATCTTCATCTGATAGTGATGTTTCCTTGGATGACCAGGCTCTTATGGATGATAATGAGCTTTTTGTTTCCCCTTCTTGTGTGGACACATCCTCATGGGATGATCAGTCTATTTGGTTGACATACATTGATGCCCCATCTATAGTTAAGGACATTCCTATTATACCTATTGCTACTTCAGAGTTCAGAGTTGCTTCTTCGAGGGCTTCCAGTGATTTTTTGCAACAGGATCATATACATCTTCTGGATTCACTTCATTGGGACCAATTTCTACCAGACATCTCTTGTTTGTTTGTAGAGTCTCACATTTCAGATCTAGATGACACTCTTGAGGAAATTCAACCCCTCTTTGATGATAGTCATTTCATCACTGTTATCTTATCTTCCTTGTCTTTGGATCTTGTACCTCCTAGTTCTACACATGGGATTGGATTGCTTCTACCTTCGTGCATTGAGGCATCTTTTGATATTCACATGGGGACACTTGAGTAGAGTTCTGAGACATGATACATCATGAGACTTCCTTCCTCACCTCGCTTCTTTGAGTGGGAGTTACTTCGGCATTCACCATTGGAGTTGTTTCTTCCTAAGGGGAGAAATGTCATTTGCCACAAATGGATCATCTTCAGCATTCATATATGGGCATCCTCCTTCGACACCGGAGCTACTTCATTGTGGGGGAGTTTCTTCTCTCTCTATTTGGGGGGACTTTTATCTCTTCTAGGGGGAATTTTATGTACATGGGTACCTCATTAGGCTTGATTTGCCGGTCCACCCATCTCTTTACCCACCTAATCTACACTTAAGGGGGGTGTTAGTGTAGGTTTTTTATTCCTTTTTATACAGTTTTTCCTGCACATTTATTTAAGCTTGCTTAGGTTAATAAAGCATGTTTTATTAGGTGAGAGGATTATGAGGTGTCACCTTCCTACATGTGAGCATCAATTAGCTATCTTGGGAAGATACCATGCTATCTTTAGTCTGATAGATGGTTGCTCCTCATCGGTCGGTGTTGCCACCTCCTCCCTCTCTCTGATCTATATAAACATGCTACCTAGCTTGTATTTTCATTCGATATTGGAGATAATTATCTGATGCTATTTTGCCATTTTGAGCATTTCACATCAATCTCTTGGTATCGTTGTTATGTTGTTTCAATTGCTTTTGCATTTACAATTTCTATTTCTAACTCTTTCAATTGATTTTGGGTTATAATCTAATTTACAGATTCTAACAAAGAGTGTACCTAATTGATCCAATCATCAGAAGAAAGTAAGAAGAGGTAGAATTACAATCATCAAAAGTGTGAACTTAAATGTTAGTTTTCAAGCAGTAGAAGGACTGTCATATTGTAATTATCTCTGAGTTTGTTCTCAAATCAGGGAGTAGTTGCTTCCTTGGGTTGTAGCCCTAAAACAAAGTTTGCAGGGAATTGTAGCTTCCTTGGGAGTGACCCTAAAGCAAAGTTCAGGGAGTAGTAGCTTCCTTGGGTTGTAGACCTAAAATAAAGTCAGCAGGGAGTAGTAGCTTCCTTAGGTTGTAGCCCTAAAACAAAGTTGTTATTTTGAGATTCATATATTGTGAGTTAATCCTCACCATGGTTTTTCCCTTCTTGGGTTTTCCACGTATATCTGGTGTTATGTGTTGATGTGCAGTGTGTTGATCTTTCATGTTCATGTTAATGCTATAATGCTTAAGTTTTAATCTACTTCAAAGAAGTTGAAGTTTGTTTAGATATTGATTCACCCCCCTCTCAATATCCTGGTGTGTTTAACAATTGGTATTAGAGCTAAGTTACTCAGAAGAAGCTTAACCGCTTGAGGAAGGTCTGAGATGGCTCAAAATGGTTCTCTCAAGGTACCCATGTTTGATGGGACAAATTATTCCTTTTGGAAGCTAAGGATGGAAAACTATCTAACCTCTCTAGGGTATGGCATTTGACAATTAGTCAAGAAGGGCTACACTGTTCCTAGTAGTGAACCTAAAGATGCAGATGAGATTAAGTTGTATGAAAACAATGTCATGTCAAAGAGTGCTATCATGAGTGGACTAGTTGATTCAGAACTTTTGAAGATAATGAGTTATAAATCTGCTCAGGATGTCTGGAACAAACTTGAAAGTATTTATGAAGGAGATAGTAAAGTGAAACAAGCCAAGATGCAAATCTTCAAGAGCAAATTTAAAACCCTGAGGATGACAGAAGATGAAGACATTGCCAGTTACGTGCTCTAGGTGGATGAGATAGTCAATGACATTAGAGGTCTTGTTGGAGAAGTGAAAGAAAATGAAATTGTGAAGAAAGTCTTGAGATCTCTTCCTAAATCTTACAGTCATAAGGTGTCTGCCATTAGGGAATTTCAGGATTTGGATAAATACATAATAGATCAATTATTTCGCACTCTCATAACCTTTGAAATGAGAGAATTTGACAAAGGTGCTCCAAAGAAGAAAGCGACATTCAAAGCAAGTAAGAAGACATAAGATGAAGCAACTGATCAAAATGATGACCTTGATGAGGGTATGTGCAAGATCATGATGGGCCAAACTATACCTCTAAGTGGCAATGAAAATACAAAAAATCAGACTTTATCAAGTTCATGTGAAATTTTGAATGGATTATCTATACAATTTGAAAAAGATGTAAGAATGAAATTTGTAGAGAATTGAATCTAGTTTATAGGCTACTATTTTTTAAAAAAATAAAAATAAATTTACTTAGTGAAAATTGAATATTTCAATGAACAGCTATTAAATTTTTCAGAAAAAAATAAAAAGTGGGTGTCTGTCCAGCCAACCTAACTATGAGTAAAAATTTTTTTTTTTTTTTTAAATTTCAAAATAAGTAGAGGACTCATGTCCGGATGTGATGCATATTTATTTGAAATTTTTTTCTAATAAAATAATTAGTTATGATTTTTTTACTATGACTTTTTAAAAAAAATAAAAAGTAATTTTCCAGCCAGCCTAACTTGATAAAAAAAAATCAAAATTCAAATTTTTTTTTTTTAACCTATAGCCAGAAAAGCATAGAGTGTGACGCAGGTTTCGGATCTCAAAAAGGTGAAATGGTTTGAAAGTTATGGATGTTTTTCAATCAGTGTGTCCATCAGGATTTCAAAGACACGGTATATTGAAAATTATTAATAATTATTTAATAAAACGATAACCAAATAAATCTTATATTTTTAGAAAGCTAACAATTTTTTCTATAAACCCTTTTCGTTTTATCAATTTTGCATAAAAAAAAGTCGTCAACACGAAGGGTGAAGTTTGAAGAAGAGACTGAAACATTAAAACACGTTACAATCCATAAAAAGTCAACAATCAAAATGGATATCCGTCTTGCTTTGTACCAAAGCAAGACGGATATCCATTTTGCTTCGGTAAAAGCAACTAGAAACGGATATCCGTTTTGTTGATCTATGAAAAATTTTGTGCCATTGGTTTTGAGAAGCAACATATTTTGTACCATGGGTATATCGTTTATGTATGCGTGGACATTTCATGTATATCCTGCTATCGTTTATCGTGGTTGTAAATGGTGAATGTACATGTCAAAGGATACAAAGGTTGACCGGCCATATCAGGAAAATTGGGAAAAGATACGTTAGTTGACCGGTGATAACAAGTCATGTTATGTATAGGCTAAATCGAAGACATCCGACTGACAATAGTTATCGGAGAGACAAAGTTCCATTGAGCCGACAACATTGATCTCACAGATCAAGTCATATCGGGGTGACAATCATTAAGTGTCACCGATGGGTTATTTATCGACACATCGAAAGAACAGTTGAGAACTACACCGATGAGAGGGAGTCACACCGACAGAAGGAACATCGGAAAGAGATGGACTCTCAGAGGCGAGAAGAAAAGTGTCACCGATAGAGGCGGTCTAGCCGATGGTGTAGTTCGGTGTTTATTCTTTCGGTGTGAGATACGATATCAGAAATCGAAGAGAATGTCTGACCGATGTAGAAGTCTTACCGATGACTAATGGACGGTAAACACATCGGGGAGAGTTATAACATCAAAATGCAAGTAAAAAGTCTCACTGAGGGTATTGGTCTTACCGATAGACAAGGATGGTGAATCTCACATCGGAGTAAGTGTGTATATATCCTGCAATCATCTTATTCCATGAGACCACATTTCTTTGAGGCATTTTTTCAAACAGTTCATGTGTCTTGTCTATGCTTCCACACTTTCCGTACATGTCTACCAGAGCATTTCCAACTAGAATATCTACAAAAATCCCACTTCCATTATGCTTTGATGAATGTCCATACCCTATTCCAAAGCTCCCATTTTGGTAGAGGTAGAGAGGATGCTGACAAAGGTTGCAGAATCTAGCTTTACACTTGCCAATTGCATTTGCTTGAAAATTTCTAAAGCCTTTTCAAGAAACCCGTTTATGCATATCCCACAATAATAGTAGTCGAGGAGACCACATTTCTCCAACTAGACTTCTACCAATTCAGAAAATGTGCGCTTCTGGACCAGTGCTTGGTACAAGAAACATACCAATAGAGTGGTGGCCATAATTCTCCCTCAATTGGAATTAAAAGGTACCCTTTTTCCATCCGAAGGAGGTCTCTCCTTGTTATGCACTTTAAATATCTCTTTTAGTTCTTTCAAGGGAAGGATTCCACCTTGGTTTGAGCAGTTGAAAGTGTTGAAGATACTTGACTTAAGAAGAAATGAACTAGAGGGTTCTATTCCCAAATCTCTTTCCAATTACTCACAACTTCACTAGAAAAGAATTTCACACAACTAATTGAAGGGGAGTATACTTGCAGAATTTGGTGGTCTGGGGAAGTTAGAACATCTTTGTTTGTCCTACAATCGCATGAGCGGAAGCATTCCAAATTCTCTAGGAAACTGCATGTCTCTAATTGATTTGTCCCTTTACAATAACCATCTCACAAGTGCTCTATTCTCATGTCTTTACTTCGAAGGGAGCATGCTAATTACTTTGACCCGTCCTCTTATACATATCGGAGAACAACGGAGGAGTCACACTGACAGCATAAGCCTGAGCAATGGATTCTACCCATCGGCAAGAGGTCCCACATCGGGCTAACAAATTTGAAGGTTACCGATAATGATAAGTCTGGCCGATAATAGAGAAAGGAAGAACATATGAAGCATAGTTCGATGAGACATTAGAAATGTCTTGCCGATAGTAAAGAAAGAGTGTATTTCGGTCTCGTTTGTACCTTGGGAAGGATATTTTAAAAGCTATTTGAGCAATTGGTGGGTTAATGGGTATTTTACACCTTGTTTGTAAGCTTTTGTTGTGTTGCTCTGCATCACTTGTCTACAACATACAAAGTTTACCTTTCTCACCCATACCTTCAGTATATAAAGGACATTAATAGGGAATTTGTAATTTCCACTCAATCAGTGCAATCTAGGAGAGGATAGATTGTCTAAAGTTGTGATCTATTTCCATTTACACTTGCCATAACTACAAATGCTTAGTGTTTATTCTCAACCCCGGTATATGAATAAAATGTGACCTATTGTTCTAATAGGCCTATAGGGACAAAGAGGTGATAAAGCCTTTAATTTTAAACATGACATGGTTTTGACAACTTCCCATATTGGTAAGGTCCTGGATGACAATCCTTTGATGCACCTAAATATAATAGGTGTTATGATAGTCCTTGGTATCTTTTCATTTCTTTCTTGAATGGCCTACAAATAAGACATAAGACATATTAGATCCTTCATAAATAAGAATTCTCATACATTACATTTAAACTTAAACTCCTTAAACATCCATCAATCCATCCATTAATATCAAAATGCCATGAATATCCTATGATCAACCATTCTAATTCCTAGGATAGTCATATATTGCAATTTTGCTTCTCTATACTAAAATAGCCCAAGGAATATCTAACCTCGAATTTGTATTTTAACAATCTAATGTCTTTACGAATAACATTGAGTCTTCTTTTGGGACAACATTTTTGCCTTTAGAAGCTCCTCATTTGATGATAGCCTAAAATCAAATAATGGCTTATATCCAGAGCTTTATTAAGTTGATACCTAGGTGGATTAGTGTGTAAACATTAAAATTAGATGGTAATTCACAAGTTTATTGAATAATACAATGAATCCCTAGTATAGAATCCAAATGTACATAATAAATCGGATATCTATTTTGTAGTAGGCATATGGACATTGCAAGTGTCTGTTGCAAAGAATTGGGTTTTCCAAAATGGATATCCGTTTTGGATAAGCAAAAAAAAGATAAAAGGAATATTTCTGGGCCCGACTTCCGCAACCAGAGACCATCTGTTGTCGAAATACTCATGATTTCTGGCTATGACAGTGAAAGGAATATTTTTATGCACTTTTGGAGACACAATTTTCTTGTTACAATCATAAGGGTGATATTTTTGTTCCCCTAATGGGGAGCAACAGTCGTCGTAAAGCAAAAAGGAGGAGGAAAGTTACATTGGAGGAAATTGAAGCAATTAGGAAAAAAGATAGGGAAAGGAAGAGGATTGGAAGGGTGGGTTTGGCGGATGCTCATCAAGGTGAATCTTCTTCTTTACCATCTAATGACATGCAAATTGAAGATGTTAATTTTGATTATAATGAAATGTTAGATAAGAATGAAATTCACCATGATATTGCAAATGAAAATATTGAAAAATGTTATGAAACACCTATTCATAATAGCAATACCATGGACAAAGAAGAAGAAGAAAAATGAAGACGTGCACTTGAAGAAAGTGGATATGAACATCATGATATTGAAATTGCACTCCATAATCCATTTGTTGATAAAATTGATGAGGTTGAAAACATGGATGAAACAAGAACAATCAATGTATCTCCAAATTTCATAAGAAGAGAGGACATTTGTCAAGAAGAGAATAACCGTGATGAAATTGGAAAACACCCAAAAACCCCAAAATGGTTACTTGAAATTGATGAGAACATAATGGAAAAATTTGAAGGCAAGAGGTCATCACGAACGGTTCGGTTGTGGGCTACAAAACTCTTCAATGAATACTTTGAGAAGAAAACATTAACCGAACAATGCCAACTTTTTGTGCAATTATTAAAGATGTACAAAATGAGACCTTTACTAAAGAAATTAAAGATTCGGTTAAACAAAGTGTCCGATCGGAATAAAATTATTGTAAGAAGCCTTTTCAATGCACTCAATTCTAGTGGAAAGACTAGCAAGGAGAAAGATAAAAGAGCTGCCCGTAGAGTAATAACAACCTCAATAGTAAGCAAACAATTAAGAAATGCTCGATTAATGAGGCAAACTTGTGTTGACTTAAGATTGAATCGTAAAACATTGTCAAAAGCACTAGCATTAAGATCAAAGCTAGATAGTCCTGTTGCCAATGATACTTGGGCTTTCAGTGGTAGGCTTCCACGAGTTGACAAGAAGCTAATTGATAGCACAAAGGAAGAAATTGAACGATTTTGGCACACTAACTCTAGGGTATCACCGAATGCAAAAGATGTTGTAAAGTTAAGAATTGGTGATAAAGACCACACACCACATCCTAAACATTACTTGGAATGTAGCCAAACAACATTGTACAAACAATATTGTGAAACTCACCCAGGTATGACAATCTCACAAAGAGCATTTGAATCTCTTAAGCCATTTTATTGTGTTCCTCTTAAAGTTCGTAATACATGTTGTTGCAAATACCATGTAGAATTTTCTATGTACCATGAATTATTATGCAATATTCGTTCTACTTTGCACACTAACGAAATGTTACAGGAGTGTGGTGCAATTCAACTACCAAAGTCATCTAGGGACTTATTGGATTTATTTCTATGTATTAGAGATGATGGTTGCATGTTCTACAAGTATGATTATTTAAATGAAAAGTGTTTACAATGTGGTGGGTTATCAAAGTTTGTATCATGTTTTCATGAGGGCAACGAGCATGATTTTGGAAAGAGAATGGTTGAGAAAAAGAGATATGAGATAGTGAAATACAATTTGAAAAGTGGAGGTGAAGGTTCTAGATGTGAGTTGATTGTAAGAGAGGTAAGTATTGCTGATTATCAACTGTTATCCCACTTAGATACATTAGTACTAATAAAGTTGTTTATATATTCAAATGGAATAGACCATAAAATTTAACTTTAAATATTACCTGCACAAAAGATTGCTCATGCATTTCTCCTTCTCTAATGTTTACTGATCCGATAGCTTCTACTCTTGTCCCTGACCCCTCAGCTTGAGTTCTGGACCCCATTGCCTCATCTTGTGAATGGAGATCATAGTCTGATGTGTTCAACGGTGGCTCACTACTCTCCATAATAGGACCCAAGCATAAATGATTGCAAGAAATGCAATGATGGGGCACACATATATGTCTGGACGACGACGGTCTAGTGGTACCAGGTGATCTAATATCATCACCTTCATCATGTGCTTGTGCAAACTGAGATGTCTGAATAATCAAATGCTCGGTCAAAGAGTGTATGGCACTAAGGCCCTGTTGTGTTGCACTTGCAACAACATCTGGGTGCTGCATTGGGGGTGGAGAAGGGATAGCAGGAGGGGGAATATAGGGACCTTGTACTTGTCTAATTGCCCTAGGTCTATCTTGAGGCATTCCTCTGCCCACTCCTTGAAACTCTCTAAAATCAAAATAGTTAACATGTTGACCCATAACAAACTCTACATAGAGTTTACGGAGGAAATACAAAGGCACATCTAAATTGTTGTTGGGTGGTTTATCAAAAAACATCCACCAACGATCCCAAAAGTTTTGACTAATGCCCTCATGAATACACCATTTGATTGAAAATTTCGGCTTACGGACATCAACATGCAATCCGGTTTCAGGATTGACAAAGTGTTGGGCCAACATAGTTTTTGTAATCTCTAAATCTTTGACTTCCTCATATGACAAACCATCAGCATATTCGGCCTTCTTGGCTTCTCGCCATTGCCGAAATGATTCGTGTTGGGTGGACAAGGTTTGAATATGATTAATGATTCCTTCTAAATTCGATGTCATTATAGACAATCAAGGGTGGCGGCGATACATTTCTATGATCCTGCTTATATGATCAATATTTCTTTGAATATTCTCTTCTACTGTTGGAGGGGGAGGGTTTAGTGGTGGAGGGTTTGGGTTTTCATTTTGTGCATCCATTTTACCTAATTAAATTATAAAACATACCCACTTAGCATAAAAACCAAAAAAATTGCTTGAAAATACAAAACAAACCAAAAAAATGCATGAAATCTTACCTCTTTGGATCAGATATCCGTTCCTCAGCTCTGATATCCATTTTTTTGAAGATGAGACTGCGTTTTTGCAAGCCGCGTGTTTGCAAAAATGCAGTCTTTTTTTGCTTTTTATGATTTCCAAAACGGATATCCGTTTTCCTTTTCCTTATTGTATTTCATTTTTTTTATTTTATTTTAGCATTGCATACATTTTAAGTATTTAGGCATTTTAGCTATAAAATACAAGCAAATTTATAAAGGATTATGATGATATTTAGGCATTTTAGCTATAAAATACTATCAAAATTTATATAGGATTATGATGATATATATATAATTGATTTTTATATGATTTACTTATACTAAGGTATCTCATAGTATTTTAAAGGCACTTTTGAATAGAGACAGGAGAGAGGTAGATACAGGAGAGAGGTCGATGCGGGTTAGGGGTTAGGGATTAGGGCCATTATTTAGGGTTTACGGATTTAGAGAGAGAGACTACTTTTGACATGCAACCGTAAACCCAAAATAATGCCCCTAAACCCTAAACCCAAGTAACCCTAAATAATTCTTCCAAATACTAAACCCTAACCCCTAAACCATAAACCCTAAATAATTCCCCTAAGCCCTAAACCCTAAACCTGAGAAAGGGAGTCCTAGTTTTCTTGTTTCCATTTGCTTCATCGATAAGGGAGAGGGAAAGATAGAGGGGAGAGATAGGATATATAGGAATGATAGGGGAATGACTAGGATGCATGATTAAACCTAACCCCTAACCCCTAACCCCTATTTCCTAACTCCTAAACCCTAAACTTGAGAAACCATAAACCCCTAAATCCTAAACACTAAACCCAAGAAACCCTAAACCTCTATCGAGCTCTATCTCCCTATCTCACTATCTCCCCATCACTATCATTCCTTTACCTCTCAATCTCTCTCCCTATGCTTTAGCCATGTCCCTCACTCTATATCTCCCTATTGGTCCTCTCTCTCTAAACATTAAACCCTAAACCTCTAAACCTTAACCCCTAAACCCTAAACATGAGCAACCCTAAACTCTATCTCCTATCTCTCCCTTATCTCCCTATCTCTATCATCCTTCTACCTCTCAATCCTTCTCCCTATTTCTCTAGACATATCGCTCACTCTCTATCTCCCTATCTCTCCCCTTTGTCACCTCTATCTCTCCCTATATGTCTCCTCTCTCTTTCTATCTAAACCCTAAATCCAAAACCCTAAACCTCTAAACCTAACCCCTAACCCCTAAACAATAAATCCTAAACCCTAAATTATAATGCCCCTAAACCCTAACCCCTAACCCCTAAACCTAAGAAACCCTAAACCCCAAACCCCTAAACCCTAAACCCAAGTAACCATAAACCACTATCTCCCTATCTCTCCCCTATCTCCCTATCACCTTTGTCCCTCTACCTCTCAATCTCTCTCGCTCACTCTCTATCTCCATATCTGTCCCCTTTGTCACCTCTATCTCTCCCTATCTGTCTCCTCTCTCTTTCTATCTAGCTATCTCCAAAACTGAGAAACCCTAAACCCAGGTACACCCTAAATCCAATCAACTCTAAACCTATATCTCCCTATCTCTCCCCTATCTCCCTATCTCTATCATCCCTCTACCTCTCTTGATCTCTCTCCCTATGTCCCTGGCCATGTGCCTCACTCTCTATCTCCTTATCTCTCTCCTCCATCTCCTCTCTCTATCTCCCTATAATTCCTCTCTCTATAAACCCTAAATCCAAAACCCTAAACCTCTAAACCTAACCCCTAACCCCTAAAAAATTTAAATCCTAAACCCTAAATAATGCCCCTAAACCCTAACCCCTGACCCCTAAACCTGAGAAACCCTAAACCCCTAAACCTTAAACCCCAAACCCCTAAACCCTAAACGTGATCAACCCTAAACCCTATCTCCTATCTCTCCCTTATCTCCCTATCTCTATCATCGAGCTCTACCTCTCAATCCTTCTCCCTATTTCTCTGGACATCTCACTCACTCTCTATCTCCTTATCTCTCCCCTTTGTCACCTCCATCTCTCCCTATCTATCTCCTCTCTCTCTTTCTATCTAGCTATCTACAAAACTAAGAAACCTTAAACCCAGGTACACCCTAAATCCAATCAACTCTAAACCTATATCTCCCTATCTCTTCCCTATCTCCCTATCGCTATCATCCCTCTACCTCTCTTGATCTCTCTCCCTATGTCCCTGGCCATGTGCCTCACTCTCTATCTCCTTATCTCTCTCCTCGATCTCCTCTCTCTATGTCCCTATCATTCCTCTCTCTATAAACCCTAAATCCAAAGCCCTAAGCCTCTAAACGTAACCCCTAACCCCTAAACAATTTAAATCCTAAACCCTAAATAATGCCCCTAAACCCTAACCCCTAACCTCTAAACCTAAGAAACCCTAAACCCCTAAACCCTAAACCCAAGTAACCCTAAACCACTATCTCCCCATCTCTCCCCTATTTCCCTACCACCTTTGTCCCTCTACCTCTCAATCTCTCTCCCTATGTCTCTGGCCATGTCCCTCACTCTTTTTCTCCCTATCTCTCCCCTTAGACTCCTCTATATCTCCCTATCATTCCTCTCTCTCTATAAACCCGAAATCCAAAACCCTAAACCTCTAAACCTAACCCCTAACCCCTAAACAATAAATTCTAAACCCTAAATTATAATGCCCCTAAACCCTAACCCCTAAACATGAGAAACCCTAAACCCCAAACCCCTAAACCCAAGTAACCATAAACCACTATCTCCCTATCTCTCCCCTATCTCCCTATCACCTTTGTCCCTCTACCTCTCAATCTCTCTCGCTATGTCTCTTGCCATGTCCCTCACTCTTTATCTCCCTATCTCTCCCCTCGGACTCCTCTATATCTCCCTATTGGTCCTTTATCTCTCTCTAAACCCTAAACCCTAGACCTCTAAACCTTAACCCCTAACCCCAAGACCCTAAACCCTAAACCCTAAATAATGTCCCTAAACCCAAGCAACCCTAAACCTCTATCTCCCTATCTCTAACATCCCTCTACCTCTCAATCTCTCTCTATGTCTTTGGACATGCCTCTCACTCTCTATCTCCCTATCTCTCCCCTCTTTCTCCTCTATCTCTCCCAAACTCTTTTAGTCCCCTCTCTCTATCTCTCTTTAAACTGTAAACCCTAAACCCCTAAACCCGAGCAACCCTAAACCTCTAAACCCTAAATAATTCCCCTAACCAACCTCTAAACCACTTCTCTATATAAGTGCAACTAATACCACTTTTTCATTGTTCAACTTGATGTTCATCTTGTTGGTTCTATGTCATATAATGTTCCACATCGAGCTCTTTATCTCAGTCATCCGGTTGTTCTTTATCTTGCTCTTTATTCTCATCAACTGGATGTTCCTCTGTTTCCTGATCTTTTCCAAGATCCAAATACACTTCCTGTTGTTCTTCTTGATGCTGGTCATAAGGATGTGTCACTTCACCTTGTTGCTTTTTAAAATAACCAAGAAGAGGCAACAAGAGGCAACAAATTGTTACTTTTCTTAGGGAAATTTAAGTTTTCTAATTACTACTGAAATCTTTTTAAAATAATGTAAAGAACATGCGAAGCTTCAAGGAATCTTTTTATGGCACTTGTGCTAGCTTTTGTCCTCAAGGATCCAACATTTTGGTATCCTCCTTTGTAGAAATTAGAACATCCTCTTGATGACAATGGGAAGAATAAGGATGCCTTGAGAACTTAGAGATTTTATGGAGAGTGTAAGAACCTTCAAATCCTTAAAATTGAAATGGAAAAGGCTCACAAAGTTAGGACTGTAAAAGTATAATAATTATTGTGGGGGTTGTAATGAAAATATGGCTTAACTCTTTTGAGGTGACTCACTATCCATGATGTGTTGGGATCAATGGAAAATGGAATAAGAGATATTAACAAGAATTTGACATAAATGGAAGAAATGGATAGTCTCCCCTAAAAATGATGGCGAGAGATGTATTAATAGTAGAAGAAGCAACATGAATGGTGGGGTTGGTTGGGAGTGGATGATGCAGAGGTAAAACGCAACGGGAGCTTACTAACAAGAAGGAGGAGTCAACAATATAAACAGCATGATAAAAATCCCTATCGGCTCAGCATCATCATCATATTTCCTAAAAACACCAACAACATCATCATATTTCGGGCGAGCAGAATTATCCTCCTGCCGACTGCTGTTCACCTCCTCCGCCTGTCGCCTATCATCATCATCATGATACTCAACGAGCGCAAACATCCTCCAGTTGTACTGTTCATCGGGCGCCAAACACTATCGGCATCATCATGATATGCAACACCACCTTCGTCAGCAGGATATCAAATATCCGGTTGCTCCAAATATCCTAATGACGACAACTTTAGCACCTTCCCTTCGATGCCCCGATAGCCGACTATACAAACAACAGCATCATGATATGATTTATCCGGTTCGATTGAAACATCCTGATGATGTTAACCCAACTTTCTGCCGAGGACCTACGCCGACACCTAAACACTTAGCGACAGCAGGATACACTTGCATAGGGTGATATCTCAATATCCTGATGACGATGACGTCATATCGTGATGACGATGACGTCACACAATATCCTGATGACCTCTTCAACACTTAGTCAAAAAACTGAACTTTCACTCCCGCATCTGCTAGCGATATGCGGATGATGGGCATACCCGAGAGATGATCCTGACGACGATATATACACTGAGTATATATCAGACTTACAACATCCTGATGCACTTGCAACATGCAAACTTCAACAGTTTCATGACCCGATCTTCTACCTTATGCCGATGCACTCCTCTTTGGCAACTCCTGATGATGATCACCCCGACGCACCTTCTCTTTATGCAAACTACTGCATCATGCTCATCTCCACTTATCCGGATGACGATACCCGAACTGACTGCAGGATATTCACCAAATTATCCTGATGATGCCGTTTTGACAAATTTCCAGCCTTAGCGGATTTTTCACTGTTCTGATCCGCCGAACCTCCTGGGATGACCCGATCCACTTCCAGGGTGATCTTCCACGCTTTATCAGCTCGACCTAGCACATACCCATGCTAGGGTCTTCAACATCTCTTGACCGCGATCCGGCACACCTGCATGCAAACAGAAAACAAACTACCTCCTAATCTACTGTACACAACCATTCCACCGATTCGACGAATCAACCGGTGGAATGGATCAGCATATCCATGAAACCACCAGATCAGCAAATCGATTAAACAATGGAATCCAACCAGAGAAAGAACACAAACAGGATCTCTTTATTGATTTCAAAGATGCAATTACAATGATCAGTCTCTCTCTCTGTCTCACTCTGTGCAACCTAGCTCGATCATCTAAACCCAACCGATCCTCATGCATATATAGGATCTCCTGCGAGTACTACCACTCGACTCCAAGTGGCTGGGAAATCTCTCCAGGCGGCTGGGAGATCCAACCGAACATACATCATGACAACTGTCCTAACAAACTATCTAAAAATAGTAAAAGCATGGTCAGCATGATCTTATCATGATCAGCATGACCTTATTACATGCATTTGGTCTTATCAGACCTTCTTGAAAACATAAACAAGACTCAAACTAATTAACTGCCTCATGAAGGCCAGCTGTCAGGTAGGTGCTCCTGCACCAGTGGACTAAAGAATTGATTGAGAGATTATACAAGACTAATTGGGAGTGGACTAAATAATTGATTGAGAGATTATAGAAGACTTATTGGGAGTGGACTAAAGAATTGATTGAGAGTCAAGAGGATAGGAGAATTAGTTAGGGGAAGTAATGGTTCAATCAAGGGTGGAGAGAACTCTCAATCACAAGAATAAATGATGCCAAAATGGATGGAACTAAAAGAAATCATGCATTCCAAAAGATGACAAGGTTGCCCCTTTCATATGATACAGTCTTTCTAAAATTTAGATTGTATTTTATAGCTAAAATGCCTAAATAGTAAAATGCTAAAAATGCTAAAATAATAAAATAAAAAACAATGAAAACAATAGAGAAAAAGAAAACAGATATCCATTTCAAAGTCAAACTTTGCCAAGTCGCGAATTTGGCTAAGTAAAAACGCGATTTTTTTCCTATTGCCACTGTTTGGCCCGCGATGATCCTGCACATACCCATGAGATAGAAGCAAACTTTGTGAGAACACTGAAGAAAGGCATAGGCAAGTACAGAGGTAAGTTATCCTTCAAATGTTTCAATTGTGGAAAGATTGGTCATTTTGCTTCTAAATGTCATTTTAAAGATTCAAGGGGTAGTAACAAGAGAGACAAATTCAAAAGAAGCATGTATTCCATAGAGGGCAGTTGTTATTCAAAAGATGATGATCATGATGATTCAAATGATGAAACACTTTTCATGGCCTTGAATATTGGTAACAAAAAGGATGATATTGAAAAATGTGAAGAGACTAATACCTTGCAAGTTGACCAAAACAATGATAGATCAATGGTGGTATGGACTGCTTTTCATGCAAGAGAAGAAGCCAAAGCTTGGGTAATTGATAGTAGTTGTTCTAACCATATGACTGGTGATAAGGATAAGTTTATCAACCTTGAGAATTGGAATGGTGGAGCTGTTAAGTTTGGTTGGTGGTGATGAGTCAGCACAAATCTGTGGAAAGGGTGCTATAACTATTGATGGGAAGAACATGTCTGAGGATGTTCTCTATGTCAAAGGACTAAAGCATAATCTTCTCAGTGTTAGTCAGATGTGTAGTAAAGGATACAAACTTACCTTTCATGCCAAAGGTTGTGAAATTAGGAAGTTAGGGTCCAGAAGACTAGTTGCAGAAGGCATCAAGTCATATGGTGACATCTATCATCTAAAGGAGGTGAATGGAAGAACATGCTTATTGGCTCAATCCAGTGAGTGTTGGCTATGGCACAAGTGAATGGGAGACACCAACTTTAACAATATGGTAAAGATCAGCTCTATTCATGCGGTGAGAGATATGCCCAAGATAACCAAGCCTGCAAACATAGTATGCAAAGAAAATCAAATGGGAAAGCAGACAAATAAAGTTTCAAAAGCAAGGAGTACTCTTCTTCAATGCCATTGGAGATGATCCATACTGACCTTTGTGGTCCTACAAGAGTAAAGAGTCAATAAGGTGAACAGTATTTCATGTTTCTTATTGATGATTATTCTAGAATGACTTGGGTTACTTTCTTAAGAGAAAAATTAGATTCCTTTGATAAGTTTAATATTTTCAAAGCTATGGTTGAGAATGAAATGGATACTAAGATCAAATGTTTAAGGTCTGATAGAGGAGGTGAGTTCACTTCAAATGAATTTGATAAGTTTTTTGAAGATCATGGCATTAGGAGACATCTGTCAACTCCTAGGAACCCTCAGCAAAATGGGGTAGTGGAAAGGAAGAATAGAACTGTGCAAGAGATGGCTAGGGCAATGTTGAAGGATGTGGATCTGCCTGACATGTACTAGAAGGAAGTAGTTCACACTGCTGTCTATCTGACTAACAGAGTACAGTTAAGGGTCAATAGCACTAAGACCCCTTATGAGCTATGGTATGGAAGACCTCCTGCTGTCATATACTTCAAGATCTTTGGTAGCAAATGCTATATCATAAGAGATGAAGACCTAGGAAAGTTTGATTCAAGAAGTGATGAAGGGATCTTTCTTGGTTACTCAACCAGAAGCAAGGCCTATAGATGCTACAACAAGAGATTAGGAAAGATGGTTGAAAGCACAAATGTCAAAGTAGATGAAGACTTATATCAGATCTCACAAGAATCAGAGGACTCTGGATCTGATATCTTTCCATGCATTGAAGATGATGAAGAAGAAGAGAAACAAGAAAAGGAACAAGAACCAAAATAGATGCCCAAGACTCCAGCAAAGTATGTTCAGAAGAATCATTCAGCAAATCAGATCATTGAGGACAAGAATAAAGGTGTGCTGATCAAGAGAAGTTTTGTAAAAGCACATGAGTAAGTAAACTTGTGTTTACTATCAAAGGTAGAACCCAAAACCTTTGATGATGATAGCAAAGATGATGGATGGATAAAGGAAATGGAAGAAGAATTGGATCAGATTGAGAAGAAGCAGACATGGGAATTGGTTCCCAGACCAACCAACAAGAATGTTATAGGAACAAAGTGGGTATTCTGAAACAAGCTGAATGAAGAAGGTGAAGTTGTAAGGAACAAAGCAAGATTGGTATGTAAGGCTCATACTCTCAAGTTGAAGGCATTAATTTTGAGGAGACTTTTGCTCCAATAGCCAGGATGGAGGGAATCAGAATGTTCCTTGCCCTTGTTGCTCATAAGAACTTCAAGGTATATAGATGGATGTCAAGCCAACATTTTTGAATGGTGACCTAGAGGAAGAGGTCTACATTGAGCAACCAGATGGTTTCCAGATATCATAAGATTCAAACATGGTGTGCAAACTCAAAAAGGCTTTGTATGGTCTTAAGCAAGCACCTAGGGCTTGGTATGCTAGGTCGAACAAGTACTTACTTCAGTAGGGCTTCAAGAAAGGTACTATAGATAAAAATCTTTACAACAGGAAGAAGGAGATATGATATTGATAGTTGCAGTATATGTTGATCTGACATCATCTTTACTGGAGATGATGATATGTGTAAGAAGTTTGTAGAAGAAATACAAAAGGAGTGATGTCTGTGATTGGTGAGATGTCTTTCTTCCTTGGACTTCAAATTGCTTAGCTAGATGATGATATCTTTATTTCAGAAGCTAAGTATGTCAAAGAGTTGTTGAAGAAGTTTAGTATGGAGGATTCAAAACCAATGAGTACTCCCATGGTCACTGGATGCCACTTGAGGAAGGATGATGAGTCTCCAGAGGTTGATCAGACTTCCTATAGATCTATGATTGGAGGATTGTTCTACTTGACTACTTCTAGACCTAATATCATGCATGCAGTATGTGTGGTTGCCATATATCAAGCTAATCCCAAGCAAACACATGAGAAGGCAGTGAAAAGAATATTTAGATACTTGAAAGGAACTCTAAATCATGGCTTATGGTATGGGTGTGTGCAAGAAGTTGAGTCCACTTTTTGGCCAAAAAGTGGAAGTGTTTCCCCTGATTTTCATAATTTGCCACATTTGACCTTAAAATTTGAAGCACTTAGAGATGGAATCTTGAAAAAAGTCACTAAACATAAAATGTAGTACTCAGAGTCTAGTTTCCAAATATGTAATTTATTTGAATACCCAGATGATACAAATTGATTTTCAATAGGCCTTTCTAAAAACCATTGTTTAAAAGTCACTTTTTTTTACTATACCATGCGTGTGTACGCCATCCATATTTTGACCTAAATAATCACATTTTTCTAAATTCTTTGGGAAAATATTTGTAACTCACTGAAGCACGTTTTCCATATTTTTTTGTATTTTTTATTGAATATTTATTTTTTTGTTAATTTTTTATTGGCCATATTTGGTGTTTTAAAAAATCGTCGTGTATGTCATGCATAAGATGACCTAAACTTATCATTTTTTTAATTTTTTTTTTCAAATTGAAAAGAATTATCTGAAGTATGTTTTCATACAATTTGTTTTTCAAAAAAATATTTTAATAAAAAGTTATTAAAATACTAAAAAACCCTGATAATTCAAGTTTATGGACATGTTTCATCATAAATTAATTGAAAAATAGAAAAAATAATCCAATTGTAAAAAAAATTATATATTTGGAATTTACACTATCTCATCTATAATGGGTTTTAATTTTATCAAAAAATTCTGCAAAAAAGGTCTTCAAACATATGCCCAAAGTCACTATTTTGGTGTGACATTAACAGGACCTTCAACCTACAGGTCAAACCAAGTCTAAAGCCTAGGTTTGGGTCCCCAACCCTTTTCTCGAACCGGTTAACAAAGCAAAAACTGGGATCTCATTTTGAAATGGGATCCTGTTTTGAAACGCGATCTCGTTTTGTTTTTCATATTTAATCTCGTTTCTATAAAATGGGATCCCATTTTTAGAAAACAAGATCCCACTTTTGGCTCGGGATCCTGAAGCAAAACGGGATCCCATTTCATAAAAAGCGGGATCTCGTTCCACTTTTCTTGATTTCAGGTGTTTGACTAAGTCTGAAACTTCCACCTTAAGTGGACTCAACTTTGTGCATTTACTCGTATCCAAGAGGTAATGACTTTGATCTAAGTGCCTACACTAATGCTGATTGGGCTGGTTGTGTTGATAAGAAGTACAAGTGGTGGTGCCTTTTTTTAGGAAGCAGATTGGTTTCATGGCAAAGCAAGAAGCAAGATTCAGTGTCATTATCATCTGCAGAGGCATAGTATATTGTTGTAGCATCTTGCTCTACACAAGCATTATGGATGAAGCCAACCTTAAAGGATATCAAGGTATTGTATGATGAGCCTATTCCTATTTTGTGTGACAATACAAGTGCTATCAATATTTCTAAGAATCCAGTGATGCATTCTAGACCCAAGGATATAGCAATTAGGTATCACTTTTTGAGAGAGAAGGTTGCAGATAAGGAAGTAAAGTTGGAATATGTTCCAACAAAGGATCAAATTGCAGACATTTTCACAAAGGCTCTTGCAAAGGACACTTTTGAGGATCTCTGACAGAGGTTAGGAGCAATTGCCTCTCCTTCTTCTGGCTAGATGCATAGTGATGCATCTGTCCAAGGGGAGTGGTTCATGTTATATCTTTTTCCTGGACTGATGGTGGCTACCTCTTAGGGGGAGCAGGTAGTGGTTGTTGATGATAGGGGGAGTCTGTCTGTTGCAAGAAGTTATGCCCTAAGAAAGAAGAAGTTTTCCTTTGTCCATAATGTCAAAGGGGGAGAATGTGCAGGTATGTGTTGCCATCAATGCCAAAGGAGGAGATTGTTGGCATTTGGTTGTCATTGATGTCAACACTATCATGGATGTGTGATGAAGTTCATGGTTGGATGTCATGTCTTATTCATTGGCAGTTGAGAAGATATATTAAGTTGGGAATTAGAAGTTTCATGGTGTTTGGATTACTGACCTAAGATAAAATACCCATGGTCATGCACCTACCAGTGGAGATGACATTTATTTTCTATTTAAAATATTTTAATTTTGGCATCTCAATAGTGATCCTATCTCTAGGTGGCCAAAGTCTTCCTTCACCTAACAATATATTGTTTAGAGTAGAGAATAGTCTTATTGATGTTGAAAGGATTCCTCCTAGAAAACCTATGCCTATGCTCCCTAAGTTCTCACTCCTAGTAAATGCAATCTTATGTTGATTTTTGAGGATTAATCATGATTTGATTATAGCCTAAAATCTAGCAATAAAAGATAATATCTCATGACTTGTAATGTAATCCATACTAATAAGAAGATTAACTTTCAAATATGTTTTGTTAAGATCCCTAAAGTTGGTACAAATACCTGAAAATGCCCATGAGTTTAGCAACATGTAACATAATAGAGATCAAAGCAAAATAATCAATAGGTCTAGTAAATATATCCTTTTGCATCTTTTCCAATTCCTGTTTAACCATCAATGTGTTCTTAGGACACATCTTTTGAATCTTTTTCTTGACGAGTTTAGTATTATGCTATAAAATGATATGCATCACAATATTAGCATCAATTTCTAGCATATATTGGTATGAACATGCAAGAAAATTTATAAATTCTTTAAACAAAATTATCACATTACATTCTTCATATTGATCAACAAAGTCTCCTAACTTGAGAATCTTTTCGTTATCATTTGGATCTATCTCAACTTCATAAATATCACCAATTGTAAGCATGCTAAGTTCCTTGATAAATGGTTGAGTAGGAAAAACATCAAGAGGATCTTCTAATAGAGGACCTTCTTCCCCAAAATATGATGCCACCTCAAGAACATGGCGAAGCCTCTATCATGATGATATATAGGTAAATCCTCATAAACTCCCAAATATTTAGTTGATGCTTCATCATTTGTAAAATTATATCTAAGGGAGGGAATATATCCATAACATCATAAGTCAACTCTAGTAAAACTAAACATAAATCAATATCATTATCAATAGTGCATGAATAAACAATGCCCTTAATATCATTCTTCCCCATATATTTGATAATTCTATGAATATTGTTTCTCCAACCCTAATCCTTTTCCATTATAACCAAGATTTTACAATATGATAAACCCTTTCCCATAATGGAAAAAGACTAGGATTGTAGCAACAAGGTATCCATAGGCTTATCAAATCTAATTTAGATTTAGGCAATTTTCCTTCATAATATTTAGTAGGTTTTGATCTATGAGAGATATCATCTTCATTAGAATTAATATGAACATGAGACTCCAAAGATGATGTAGCATGTGAGTCAAGATCAATAGGAAAAGTTGACAAAGCTTGCACTTTAACATGTGCCTCAAAATCTAATGGTCCCCAATCATCTTCAAATATGAAATGTGTGAGAAGTGCTAAACCTAAGGAAAATATAGGATGGGTAGTGTGAGTAAAAGATAGAATTGAGAGAAGCAACACCGAACAGCTAAAAGGAAGATCTATCAATAAAGCACAAAGGAAAATGAATGATTAAGATTTGAAAATAGAATATAATCAGAGATAACTGTAGATTTAAAAAATCCTAAAACGTTAGAGGAAAACTAGCTTGTGTAGTCTCAATTGGGTTCACCAAAATGAAAAGGGGAAAACACAATCCCTGGGGTCAGTCTAGGCTAATCAACAAAATCCATATAGACAAGCACAACTAGTCTAGACTAAAGAAGAGATGGAATAGAATGGATCATTTCAGCACTCAAAGAGATTAGTTATATGATAACATACATGGTTTAAAGCAAACATGCAATCAATTTCTATAATTTGAGACCTTTGTCACAAAAAATCCTAAACTTCTAAAACCAAGGTGAATTAGACATTTGACAAATCATTTTGCCATGATCAATTATCAAGCTAAGCATCCCATTTTAATATTTAAAGTTCCTCATTTATTTTAAAAAATTTCTATTATTAGTATTAATTCATTTATCTAAGTTAATTTATACTTTTATGAAATCTATTTATTTAATTAGCCTAAATAAATTAACTAAGATATAATTATTTGCTAACAAAAATTATTATCTAAAAAAAACATTAATTATATGAACACCTCTTTATATTTATTAGTATATATAGAATGATTAATAATTATTAAAAATGTCACTTTAGATTTCTTATCTATTAACCCCTCTCTCAACTAACAATGTTATTTTTAAGAATAGTTAAAAGAATTGCATAAAAACCGTCAAATTCCTTGTAATGGTGTACATGCACTTCAAGAATAAATATACACCTTACACTTCTAAATAATTGAGCTCTTTAACGAACACTATAATATAAGAGGTCAAATTATTTCCTTCTCATTAATATAAATAAAGTTCCTTTCACCATTAGAAATATAAGAGAAATAAAGTTCAACTTTACAAATATAAAAAATAACTCAACCCAAAATAAAGTTGTATTTTAATTTCACCATTACAAACTTAAGAAATAAAATTCCTGTCTTTGAACTACAATCAATAAATACACTCCATTCATAAACAATGTAACCTATCAACAATTGTACATAACACTTTCATACTTTTCCACTCTTCATCTTTCTTCACCTGTATCCATAACCCCTTCTTCACTATTCCATGCATCCTGATAACATCTCGAATATTCTTATAATACCAAACGTAACTCAAATAATCACAGATTACTGCTGTAATTATCCATTCATCTTGATGCCCATTAAGGCCATAGTTATGTTCATTTATATCCTCTACCACAACAACAAAGCATAAGATAACCACACTCAGTTCTGGCCACTCGGGCTGAGTTTCCTGAGAACCAATTTCAATGACTCTATCGACGCCAATATTACCGTCAGAAAACAGATATTCGTTTAAAGTTGACTCCGCTCCATCCACTGCTCTTCCAATCATATTCATTCCCTCTGACGGCACACTCTGAAATAACAGCACTGTACTTAAATATTATCCACTTTAATGGTCAAACAATCAATAGCAATTTTACACCTCATTCACAATAAAAAGTGTTAAATATTTGTCCTACTTTTATTGGCCAAAATTGACCTTTAACTATTGAAGTGGATGATATTTAAAAACAACAGTTAAAAAGGAGTAATGAAATCATTACCTTCAACTTGTGAATGCAATTCCGTATTATTGCATTGCTGCAATAACAAAGATTCATATATTCTGATGGATGCAACTCTTCAACACCTGCTATGTTCTGCAGCTTCTCACAAGACTCAATCACAATTTTCTCCAAGCAGCTCAGTTTCGCAAGATTTGGCAACTCCTTAAGCTCGGGACACTTAACAATGTACAAACTTGTAAGCATTGTAAGATCACCAGTTCCTGCAACTCTTTGCAAATCTTTGCACCTTAGTACAGACAGCCTGATGAGTGTTGCTGGCAGCATAATGTTGTGTAGCTTCTCGCAAGAGTCAATCACAATTTCCTCCATGTAGCTCACTCTGCAAAGACTTGGCAACTCCTCAAGCTTAGGACACCTATCAATGTATAAACTTGTAAGCATTGTAAGATCACCGGTTCCTGCAACTCTTTGCAAATCTCTGCACCTTACTACAGACAGGCTGATTAGTGCTGTTGGCAGTGTAATGTTCTGTAGCTTTTCATAATGCTCAATCTTAATTTCCTTCATCCAGCTCACTCTGGAAAGACTTGGCAACTCCTCAAGTTCAGGGCACTCATTTATATACAACTTTGTAAGCTTTGTAAGATCACCAATTCCTGCTACTCTTTGCAAATTTCTACAACTTTGTACTGACAGACTGATGAGTGTTGTTGGCAGGGTAATGTTGTGTAGCTTCTCACAAGAGTCAATCACAATTTCCTTCATGCAGCTCAATCTGCAAAGACTTGGCAACTTCTCAAGCTCAGGACACTTCTCAATGTACAAACTTGTAAGCTTTGTGAGATCACTGGTTCCTGCAACTCTTTGCAAATCTCTGCACCTTACTACAGACAGGCTGATGAGTGTTGTTGGCAGTGTAATGTTGTGTAGCTTCTCACAAGAGTCAATCACGATTTCCTCCATGCAGCTCAATCTGCAAAGACTTGGCAACTCCTCAAGCTCAGGACACTTCTCAATGTACAAACTTGTAAGCTTTGTGAGATGACCAGTTCCTGCAACTCTTTGCAAATCTCTGCACCTTACTACAGACAGGCTGATGAGTGTTGTTGGCAGTGTAATGTTCTGTAGCTTCTCACAAGAGTCAATCACAATTTCCTCCATGCAGCTCAATCTGCAAAGACTTGGCAACTCCTCAATCTCAGGACACTTCTCGATGTACAAACTTGTAAGCTTTGTAAGATCACCGGTTCCTGCAACTCTTTGCAAATATTTGTACCTTACTACAGACAGGCTGATGAGTCTTGTTGGCAGCGTAATGTTCTGTAGCTTCTCACAGTGCTCAATCTTAATTTCCTCCATGCAGCTCACTCTGGAAAGATTGGGTAACTCCTCAAGCTCAGGGCACTCATATATGTACAACTTTGTAAGCTTTGTAAGATAACCAGTTCCTGCTACTCTTTGCAAATCTCTACAACTTTGTAGAGACAGACTGACAAGTGTTGTTGGCAGCGTAATGTTCTGTAGCTTCTCACAAGAGTCAATCACAATTTCCTCCATGCAGCTCACTCTGAAAGACTTGGCAACTCCTCAAGTTGAGGACACTTATGAATGTACAACCGTGCAATCTCAAAGTTACCTGACACACTTTTCAAATTTTGACAACCAACCAATTTAAGATATTTGAGTTTATCACATCCATCAATTATAATCCTCTCCAGACAACTTAAACCTGTAAAAACTACTGGCAACTTTTCAAGCTCCGGACAGCCCCGAATTCTTAATTCCACAAGCTCTTCACAACCAAACATTATTGTTTTCAATTTTTGACAACCATCCAACTCAAAATATTTCAACTTTACATTTCTATAAAATGTTATTGTCTTCAGATTTGTAAGATCAGTTCCAGTGAATCTTTTGAGTCTTTTACAATTTGTAATATCAAGAGAATTTAATGTCTCTACCATTGTTAACTTCAATTCCCTAAGATTTTCCATGCCATGAAGTTTGATTGACTTAAGGCTGGGATAGTGAATTCCGCTAATTAATATCTTGGATACAAAATTTTCACCGCTAATCTCTATCTCTAGCTTTTCAAGGCCACTCATCGGGGCCTTAACACTACTGAACTTTTCCCCATTTCCTAAGAACACATTTTCTAAACTATCTTTTGATATTCCTAATAAATCTGGAAACTCTTTCAAACTGGTACTGGAAATTTGGAGCTCTTTCAACTGAGAGGGCGCCTGAAATTCAAGATAACTTTGTGTAAAACTTTCAATGATAAAAAATATTCCGGAGACAACCATGACATAACGCATACCACTATAGCCTTAACGGAGATTTATCTTTTGAGAGAGAAGATCAAAATACCTGTATGCCATTCTTCCACAGCGTTTCGAGCGTCCATGTTGGATTTTCAAACACTGCAAATTTTGTAGAGGAATCCATGAAGGAATGCTTGTTTGGTCTGTGGAATTGCCCTGAAGCTGGAGCCAAAGTAAGGAAGCTGATGTCTCAAACCGATTATTTGATTGGCCTAAAAAAAATCTAACTTTAGAACCCATGGACTTGTCGAAAATGGAATGCCAACACCTGACATCGGTCATGGCGAGTATATTTTTGAAACTCATTAATTCCTGCATGCACAGAAGCAGCTCAGATATCTATTTATGTAATAACAAGTTAAGATTTGGAAAAGTACAATACTAAGGAGAAATCTGAAGGTGTAACAAGCATACCATAGATTTCAGATCTTGAGGACGCCACAGGCGATGAGGAGGGCTAAGCTCATGTGCCATTTCTCTTCCCAAGTCCCTCAAGTGGTCATGCATTCCCCATACAGGCATCCCATATATAACTCTTTCTTCTATAAGACACTTATTTTTGAGTGTTTCCAATGCATATTGAGCATTCCATCCTGAACCCTCCCATACTCTTTCGGCTATACCCTTCTGTCTACCTAGGAAAAAAACAAGCAACATCCATGAAAACCTGTTTTTCTTCACCACCCAATGCGTCAAAACTTATTTTCAGCCTATGTTTTACATCTCGATGTAGCGTCTTACTAGCTTCAATCAATGCTGACCTCCAATAACTATGAGGTCTACCATGAACATGTCGACCCAGAACCTAAAGAGACAGAGGTAACCCTCCACACAACTCTACGAAGGCGTCAACCAGCTCTTTGTACCCGCTAGATGGATGGGGTTGGCCAAAGGCATGCCAACAGAAGAGTTCTCTCCCATCATTTCTAGCCATTCCTATTAAATTATAACGAACAGTAATCTCTGTGGTTATAAACAGGCCAATATCACGGGTTGTGACAATAACCAGACTATTACAAGATCTATATAATATATCCATGACCCGTAGAGCATTTAACTGCTCCACATGATCGATGTCATCTGCAACAATTAAGAAGCTTAAAAAGGGCCTCCCTCGTAGACTATCTTGAAGATAGCTTTTTCCTTCCTCTGTACTTCTAAAACTGAGATCTTGGCCAAACAGATCCTTGAGAAGCTGACATTGCAAAGAAGGTAATTTGTTTCTCACAGACGTTTCTCGCACATCGAACAAAAAACTTGCTCGAGAGTAATTCGATTTCAATCGGTTAAACAACACTTTGGCGAGAGTTGTCTTGCCCAATCCACCCATGCCGAAAATGCCAACTATCTTAGCCTTATGCTTCCCTTCTTCCAGCCCGCACTGATTTTCAAAATCTTGTACACGTTCATCAAGGCATCACCTTTCAAAATCTTCCACAAGATTGTTCAGCCCCACGGGATATTCAGCAACATGTAAAAATGTTCTCCTTTGTACTTCCTTTTGCACAGCTGCTACTATTTTTTGGCAGTCCGAGTCACTAAAACGTGATAAAATGATAAAATAAAAGGAGGATTTCATGAGAAAAATGTTAACCCAGATTTGAAGGAATTATATAAAGTACAATGGCTATTCTTAAATATCATCCACTTCAACAGTCAAAGATCAATTTTAACCAATAAAAATAGGACAAATATTTACCATTTTTTGTTGTGAATGAGGTGTAAAATTGCTATTGATTGTTTGAATGGATGATATTTAAGTAGAGTGACCTACAACTACCAAAATTACAGAAATATTACCTGTTAAATTCTTCCTGGGCTATAAGTGAAATGGACTGAAGGGCTTCCTTCCACTCGTTAAGCTTCTGCAAATGCCTGCCCTTCTCTTCAAATTTAATGAATGCATCAGCGTATACTCCCTTTTCTATATGCTGGAGTTCCCAAGGTTCCACTTGATAAAACACACGGATAATTTTGGCCTTACTTCTTAACATGAGAACCAGCTCAATCAAACACCAAGCTGACTCTGCATATCTCTTGGAAAAGATGGCTATGTGAACCTTAGCAGAGCGGATGGCTGTCTCGATAATAGAAGGAAATGAGTTTCCTAGTTCCTTCTCTTGGGAATCAAGAAACGCCCGTATTCCCAACTGCTCAAGGGAGTTGTAAAGTTGAGTAGCCAAAGTCATTCTGACATCGGGGCCTCTGTGGTTGATGAAAACATCAAACAATATTGAAGACTCGCAAACCTTCCTTCTTTTGCCGGCAGGTTCTATTCCAGAGAAATCAATAAATTCCTGATTTTGCTGGTAAGATGAAGAAGAAGATGCCATTGATTCCAGTACAAACGCTAACAACCCGTTAAAAGATAGGACGAATAGGATTTGATTACAGTATGCCTAATGAAAGATGAGTTTATGTGGAAGAGAAAGGCTAGCGTGAATTAAATAGATCATACCACAGGCGGGTTCAGTGCTTTCCTCGATGTTTCCTCGACGAGGAAAACGCTTAGAAATTATACAAAGAAGAAGGCACGTTCAGTCATTTCTCGACACATCCAAGGCGTTTAAAAAAAAGCAAGGAAAATGCTTACGGATTAGACGATCTCCGACCCGTCCAATGAATAATGGAGGTTTGGTCCTTCGCTCGAAACATACGGAAGGAAAATGCTTCGAAAGAAGACAAACCCGTACATAGACGGACAGGAGATTGGATTCGATTGTGTGGGTGTTTGAGGCTCCCCAAGAAAGCAATGGCAGGTCCTTCTCGAGTGGAATAAGTACTACAAAGAAGCACCCTACTTAAATATCATCCACTTCAATGGTCAAACAATCAATAGTAATTTTACACCTCATTCACAACAAAAAGTGTTAAATATTTGTTCTATTTTTATTGTCAATATCAACTCTTGACTGTTGAAGTGGATGATATTTAGGAATACCCAGAGAGAAGATGTCTCTTGTACATCAAAGATTCAATATCGAGGTTTGGTCATTCGCTCGAAACATACAGAAGGAAAATGTTTCGAAAGAAGACAAACCTGTACATAGATGGAAAGGAGATCAGATTGGATTATGTGGGTGTTTGAGGCTCCCCAAGAAAGCAATGGCCGCTATGGGTCTCGTGTTGAGTGGAATAAGTACTATAAAGAAGATGCCTCATGTACATCCAAGATTCAATATTTAGTATAGATTTAATTAATTTTTAAAAAAAGTATAGACCTCACAATAATATTATAGAAGAAATAATTTTTAATTTTATATTATTTTTATAATTGTGAAATTAATATATTTATCTCAATTTTATTAAGTTTGGGTTTTTATTTTAATGAAATGATTTAATATAGTTATATATGAAAAGTGGCACATTCTTATATTAAGTTTGATTCATTCCCCAATTCCTATTTATATTCCCTTCTAATTACACCTATATCATATATTCAACCTTATCCTATTCTACTAACACCCATTCTCATATATTCATTATTTAGGCATCATTTATTACACCTACATTCACACTCATATACATATAATCACTTATTACCTTGAAATTAATACTTTCTTGCCAAAGTTCAATCTCACGCCACTTGGAATTGATCATGAGAGATTTGGGATTGAACCTCAAATTTAAAAACTTCAAATTCAAATTCCTAGACTCTCACTATTTCCTACTAACCCTTGTGAGTCGACTTGGTACATGTTTGTGTGACTCATTGCTATGTTTTGGTATTTAAAGATGTTCATTTGGATCATTACAACATATAAAGACAAAGAAGACGCCTCCACATTCCCATCATTGGTGACTTGAGAACCTTGAGGTGATGTAGGATGCTCACAATGCTTTCTACTCTTGACATCCATGCCTGTTGTTCTTAAATATCATCCACGTCAACAGCCAAAGGTCAATTTTAACCAATAAAAATAGGACAAATATTTACCACTTTTTGTTGTGAATGAGGTGTAAAATCCCTATTGATTGTTTGACCATTGAAGTGGATGATATTTAAGTAGAGTGCCATGAGTAAACAAGATGTTAGTATACCTTAGGCCATTATATTTTTGGTTGGGAATAAAAGAGAAGTGGTAAATTTTTATAGCTAAGCTTGTGGAGTATTAGTGGGTCAAAGCCAAGCCTACACATTCGGTTAGTTTGCTCCATCCACACAACATCCTAGAGTACAAGTGCCAAACTATCAATATGGATTTTATACAAGGAATACCCTTATAAACTTTTAGGCATTATCAATACAATAATAGTGGTAATTGACAAACTCACTAAGGATGCATACTTCATTATGAGTAATCTCAAAGATGATTCCCCTACCTAAGCAACAAGGTTTGTGAAAGAATTTTTTAGACTTCATGGAGTGCCAAAAAAGGTCATATCTAATAGGGATACAAGAGTGTCATTGGGGTTTTGGACTAGACCTTGCAGTCAACCCTGACCACAACATTGAATTTCAGTATTGCTTACTGTAGATACCTGAAAATGTCTTAACCTCGTTAACCATTTTCCTACATCCTCGCACTACCAACCCAACCATTTCACTAATTAATTAAATAAAAATCATAATTATTTAATTAGTTGTCCCTAACCATTTATCCTTAGCTATTTACCCCTATCCTTAGCCATGAATTAATTTAATTATCACTAGACCTTACAACTTCATTCCTCATTAATTAAATAAATATTTTCAATATTTATTTAAATAATTTGTCCACTTTTCTAATCCTGATTAATTAAATAAATCATGATTATTTAATTAATCTACCCTATCCTATAGCCTGAGCCTAGCCTAATTGAATAAATATTAATTATTTAATTAGCTAGTTTAATTAATTTTAATCCCTCATTAGCCCATCCACTAATTTTGTCCAGCCACATTCGTTAAGTTAATCACTTGATTAACTTGGCCAAAACATGCTTAACACCCTTTCTCACACCCCACAAATAATTATTCCAAAGGGTCACATGACCCTTCCAACTCATCTTTCTTCTTTCATGTTAGAGCTCTTCTCCACGCAAAGAACTCACACATGTGTTTGCCAAATAAACACATGTGTCACATGACTCACACATTCACCCATAAAATGAAATTTTTAATTCCATCTCTTCCCACACAAAATAATTTTTTATTCCTCACTTGTTTTAATCTTCATTAAATGCAAAGCTCTTCCCCATATGAATTTCAAATTCACATTTAATCTCATCCATCCAATCTTTTTGATGAAATCTAAACTCTCCATCTTATCCTCTCATCTCCACCATTGATCTCAACTTTGAATCTCGATTGTTGGATCAAAATCCCCTCCAATTTGCTTATAAATACAAGCTCCACAAGACATTTTCATCATCCAAGTTTAGAGCAAGTTTACTATGCCAAAATCTCTCCAACTTTTTTATCTCCATAGCTAGGTTATGCCCAATTGTGTTCACTTTTGAGAGCAATCCACATTCAACCATATTGTTTGGGTAAAGCTAGGAAGCTTGGGTGCACTTCCTCAACCTTATCAAGGAGTGAGGTAGATTTTCAAAGGTATAACATTGTGTTTTTACTTCATTTTGTCATTTTATGTCCTTTGATTGTTTCTTTCATCTTCATTTGGCACGCTCGGTGGGACCCCTTGGTCCTAGGCTAATGTTTTTGTGAGTTTTTGCAAGGATTTTTGATGTGCAGGTCTGGTTTAGCACGATTGGGGCTCGTAGTCATGCTATTTGCTTGCAGTTTAGTGCTATCGGGGCTTGATTTAGTGCTATCAGACACTTTGTTAGCGCTATCAACACTTGGTTTAGCGCTATTGGTGCCTATTATAGTGCCATTTTCTGTGACAGTTTCAAAAAAAATTAGCCTATTAACAGTTTAATCTATGGCTTTTGATGCTAATCATTGTCTGTAGGTAAAGGCTTTCTATTTTTGACAGAGTTCTAAAACCTAGGATGCTCTACTATCATCTCTTACCTAAATATTAGGATCATATGCTCATTGATTTGCATTCTTGTCAAATCTTACAATGACAATTATTATTCATATTAAAGGAGCAAGCAAGTTAAAAACACTTCAAATGAAGCACCTAAAAGGAATCAAAATCTACATAATCATTCTAGGGCATTTCCATGTTTGAATATTGCTACCGTTGATCACTTCCATGACCATATAGTTGGTCTTATCAAAAGTGTCGACCTACGAGAACACAACTCTTGTGATCCAATGATCTCCCCTAAGTGTTTGGAAAAACCATCAATCCTTAACATTTAGAAAAATAAGGTGAATCAAAACCTATATCACATCAATTTTATTCATTACATCATCTTAAAGTTAAGTACCCCTCCCCCTTCACATTTAATTTCCTCTTAACATGAATACTTAATTATCATTTCAACAACTTTGATTTATTTAATCTAAATTAATTAATACTTTAATAATTATATTTATTTAATTATAATTAGACTAAAGAAAGATTCTTTTCCTTTATACTTTAATAATTATATTTATTTAATTAGCAGATACGCTTTTATATGTGAGCATTATAGTGCTTGGAATTGTCTCACACTGTAAAAAAATTCACACCAGAAAATTTTCTTAACTCTTCGATTGTTCCTATCGTGTATTCCCTAAACCTCCTATGAGTGCAAGTGCTAGTTATATTTAGACTAAAGAAGATTCTTTTCCTTTACAAATTGAAAGTACATTTAAATTATCCAAGAACTTTAGTCTTTTATTTTAACATGGTTATGCCATCAAGATCACAATGATTTGGAAAGACGGGACAAATTCTACCAACTTAATATAAATAATTTGATAAAAGATTATAGTTTATGAATTTTATTGTTTAGAGAGAAAGGAGAGAAGGTGGAGGGAAGACAAGTGAGTGCAGAAGTCTTTGCCAAAACGCTAGAGTCACAATCGTATTTGTCACAAAACATATCGATGTAACTAAACTAACAATTGGACCCATAGGTTCAATGGGCACGCCAATAGTTTTATGATTATAGAAAAATTTACTTAGAGTTACATAAATTTGGGATAATATGATGTATGATTTCTTACAACAAATATTAATAATTATATTGGTTTTAGGATGCAAGTACTTTTATTGCAAAATAGTAGAAGAATTTCTAAATAAATGGACATCCGCGAGTGGTAAATCATTTTTTCGTTGACGGACGAGCCAAATGGTTTCAAACGTATTGTACCATTCTTCTTGTCCTTGCATCGTCGATCCCTACGGCAAGCCGGTCCCTAATGTTCAATTTCTCTCTCTGAATAGTGCTAGGGAGAGGAACGAATAATTGGGGAGGGTTTTATTATTGTGAGTCTATGGGATAAGAAGAAGTTGATACATGTCAAAGTGCAAATGTGCATTTAAATTATTATAAATTCTATTTAACTGTTTGTCGTCCAAAAAGCAATTTCCGTCAGTCAATCGTTTCGAAGACTGCTTACATGTCTTTTGTGCCAACCATAAATAAAACCCTCCCCAATTACTCAGTCCTCTCCCTAACACTATTCAAGGAAAAAAAGTGAAAATTAAAAATAAATGACTATATGGTCATTCTTTTACAAGTACATTCTCTCCAGATAAAAACAATTTGATCAGTTATAAGGCACTTTGAGGTTAGAAGAGAGGAACTTCATGTCTTGCTCCTTTAATGGTGGCAAATGTTAGACTCTAATATACTTTTGTCCACCCTCCAACATATTATTTACAATTCTACTTAAATATCATTTGGTTTAATAATTAAATGATCAATAGTAATTTTATACTTCATCCACACCAAAAAGTGGTAAATAATCTTTTTATTTTATTGGTCAAAATTTACCTTTGACTATTAAATGAAATAATATTTAAGAATAGCCATTGAAATCATAAATTTAATTAAACCTCTTGTATCCCTCTTTAATCATCACAATAACTATAACTACTCTAATTAAAATTTAATTACCATATTACTTAATTTCATTTAATTATTGTAAGAATTGTTATATTGAAATTTGCATCTCATTCTTGAGGTAAAGAACTCATGACATATGTAAGAACAAAGGGCCTTCAAGAAAACCTTAATAAAAATATAACTAATAAACCTTTGGAAAAAGGATAGGACACATCTTTGAGAAAATTTCTCTGATTTCCTTAGACAAATGTAAGCATTAAACATATTTTATAAGACACACACTTCAAAAAATTTATGAGATCCTGTCAACGCTTCAGAGCCCTTAAACAAATCTTTGAAAGAAATTTAAAGGAGAAACATTTTCAAGAAAGAATTGGAACACGACCCCTTACAAACCTCGAATGTTTTACTTCCAAGAATTAGAAGCCCTGAAGCAAATAGTTAAAAATATATTGGAAATTAGCATTCTCCAAAAAGATTCTCCGTGACAAATCCATAAGGAATTTTATACATAATTTTGGAATTATGAGATGCAGAAGTAAATAGCAAGAAAGTAATTCAAGCATATCGTCGAGAAAACCTATTGGAATTTCCATAGTTGAAAGGTTTTAAGCAAATCTTTTAAAAAGACATGGATTCGAGCACATCCTTAGGCAAACCTATCTCATGAGCAAATGTTCTAAAAAATGCATAGTAAAAAACGTGGCACAGGCTATGTGTAGATCAAAATTACAAGCACCACATCTATACCAATCCGGCTAACAGTAGCCACATACTCCATCTTGAACTATACTCAATACCCGTCAATGGCAACCACGTGTCTCCTATGAATTGATCCGCTGTGGTATGGGTATCCATAAAAGTATAATGGAAAGAGGAATTTTGTCAGATGATGTTGCGAATGCCCGCAACTTACATGCCAGTGTTTGTTTTTTAATTTCGAGACTAAATCTAAAATTGGTGATCCCAAAAATTTGCAAAATAGACTGACAGAGCCTAATGTTTAAGATGAAAGAGGGATACCTGCAAAATTGTTAGTTAAAGTAGAACAAAATAGGCAAAAGTATTGACATGATAAAGTAGAACATTTAATAAAGTACACCAGCCCATGTGACCATGTCAAAAGCATTAGCCCAATTCTACAATTGTACTACACAAGGCTTTGCCATCATCACTTCTCCTCTTTATACATAAATTTTATTGACTATAAAATTGGATCTGAAGAGTATCAGACCAGGACAAGCAGCCATGTTTATATCTACCCAGCTGACTTAGAACCTGATGAGTTGACAATATTTTATCATACAAAGTAGAATGCTTATTTAATTGTGAACTTAGAAGATGAAGATGAGAATGGGGAGCTTGATCTGCCATTCATAGTCAATCAATTAAGGGGTCAGAATTTAAATAATAATAATTGAGAACAATTTTTCTCGTCGAACCAGTTCATTACAGTTTACCCCTTCCACAATGCCCTATAAACCAGTGGCAAGCATGCCAAAGCTTTTTGTAACAAAATAACAGGTCAGCAATCCTACTACACCAGTCATGAGAGAATAGATGGCTCCTACAAAGTCAAAATATTCAGCATCAATTGACCCATTGGTATATAGCTTATTTATAAAACATAAACATGTGTGTATTTCTGTTCAGATAATGAAATCTTGAGACAAAAGACTCTGGCACAAGTTGGGGAATAGTAGGGAGTAGAAAAACTTGCACCACCTAGTCCAGTGTTCCAAGAGCTAAATGAAGACTTTATAGAAGATGATGTCCAATCTCGAGAATTGAATTTGGCACTGCCTTTCAAAGAATCAAGGAAATCTAAAAATGTGAAGCTCTCTGATTATTCAGTATTGCATTGTGAAGCATCCTGATGGGGATAATGACTTGCAATTAAGTGGGGGGGCAGATAAGATTGAATTTGTAAAGAAAAGAAAGACCTGGAGAGTGATTATTGTAGCAATATCTCTGAATCTCACTCCCAATCTGGTGGTGTCATTTGCCAGTGGTAATAGGCCATGCAACCAAAACTTTAATATTAACACTATAAAAATTACCACCAATGGTGCCACTGTGCTTCCCTAGAAGTGAAAGGTGAGAAGCCAATTTGCTGTGTATTTATTTGTGTGGAAACAAAACATTAATAACTAAATAAACAAAAAAACAACTTGATATTAAATGGAAAACAAAACAGTCATGACTACATAAACTATATTAAAAAAAACTCTTTGCATGCCAAACCATAGAAAATTTCCAGAAGAAGCTCCAAATGAATATAACCCTCACTCAAACTAGTTCGAAACAAATAGAAACAATGAAATCCAACAAGAAAAGTACAGCTATACTCACAGACAAAAAAAAACCCTAAAATTGCATATCAACAAAGTTCTCAAAAATGAAATGCAAAAACCCAAGAAATTTACATTACGTGCTTCCTCAAAATGGTCCAGCTTTATAATTAAAGATTTAAATTGCAGATCAACAAAATTTCCCAGAAATGAAATACAAAAACCTTAAATTTTTCATCAGACACTTCCTGATAAAATTCCAGCCATTTGGATCAACAAAAATCTCACTGAAATTATATGCAATAACCATAAATTTTAAATCATTTGATTCCCCATTAAAACCTAGTTATATTCAATGGCCAAAAAAATAGTTTTATTTTGATTTCAACAAATCTTGCGCTCAGTTTAAAACCCAATTTTACAAAATTTACAAAACTAAATTCCTCGTCAAAGGTCATTATTAATTCAATGACAATAAAACGCTTACATTTCAGATATCAACAAGTTCTTAAAAATATCTTCACATGAATGAAATGGAAATACCTTCAAATTTGCATCAGTGGATTCTTCATCAAGGGCCTTTTATTCAACAATGAAAAAAACAAAACTTAAATTCCATATCTATAAAGCTGAGGGGAAAGTTGAGTAGAGCTTTGGCTCGTTTCATTTTGAAAGTGGCTTGATTCATCTGTTTGTATTGTATTTATCAACAGTCTAGGCGGTGGCAGTGTCGGCAGCTTATAGTGAATAATTGTAGGAAGATTTCACATGAATCTGTTTGATAGATAAATTAGATAGCCTTATACCTGTCGATCCAGGGCGGCTAAGAAAATCAAATCGTATTCTCACAGATCATGCTCAGGGTTTAATATATTCGCCTTCATTTTCCTGACACCATTAATCCACAGACAACAAGCCGCCACATGTAATGGAATTGTTGTGTTCCACACACTGCTTATTGAAAAACAGAAGATAAAATCTGGCAAAAATAACAAAAAAAACAAATAAATAAAAACTGAGTACGATAGGCCAAAGCCTAGAAGACAATTATTACACTTTGAAGGCGACAAGAAAAAAACTATGAAGGGTCAAACGAATTTAATGGGGTTATTAATGTTGGTCTAATTATGTTCAGCGATATATTCATAAATATTTTTTCATTTATTAATTCTTTCAATTTTGTTATCTTTTATCATTTATTATTTTTTTAAATGAATGGTTGAGATGTATTCTATAGTAGTCCTTTTAATCTAGATCATTTGTCTATATATTTGAGGTAGTGCTACTCACTAAGGGAACGCCTATCGGCGTAACAAGCTTCTTATGAGCAAGCACACTAAAAATCACCTATAGAATTAGAAATCTACTTTATTTAGAAGCCACATAAACATTACAAGCTAACTAAGGAAGACCAAGAGTCACAACTTAGGATTCCACATTAAATGTCCCTATAGGAATTTGAACTTAGGTCTCCACAATGAGAACCCAATGTTTTAACCAATTGAGTTGAACCCCTTGGATAAATATTTGGTTTTGAAAGCTTAACTTCGAGTTTATAAATGGTGGGTTTTGAAGAGTTATTAAGTTCAAATGCTTCATCATGAGTATTTAGAGTATAAAACTAGCTAAATTCTTTTTTTTTAAATGCTTCTCACTTACCATGATTTCTTTCCCTTTTTTAAACATATGTTATACATGCATGTTCTAGATATCTCTCTTGTAGATACTATTTTCTCTTCTAAAGAACTTAATTATGTTCTAAGAGTTCAACATAGTAACCCACAACAAAAGGTATTCTTCCAAATAATTGTGATTCTTCTGACCATACTTGGCCAAATGGTATATTGGTTAAGCAATAAGAGTATGTTTTATTCATTGACCTTTCATAAATATTCACTAAAATGGTTAAAGTAGTTAATAGATTCTTGTTAGAGCTCTTGGTGATTCATTCATCTTACCATAGATGAGAGATACTTTAGTTGTAAGGTTTTTTTGGTTCATTAATTACTCTTGAGGCTAAGTTCATGCTCTTGGTGCAATCATGATTGATATTATAATTGTGTTCTTTGAATTTATTATATGTTTCCTCAAAAGCATTTGTATTTAAAAGAATGCCTTCATTGAAAGGAAAAAAGCTTGAGGAAGTTCTTTTCATGTAATTTTTTCTACATTGTTGAAGATCTCTTAACTTAGTTTCACCCCATATTTGTTCATTCCAAAGACACTTTCCAAGTAATGTTTTTCTTCTTCAATGTGGTCTAAGAATGAGGTTCTTAAATTCCTATTAGTGAGAGTATAGAGGACACCAATCTAGAATGAGAGATAGATGATAAGAAACATGCATGTAAGTAGATGTCAATGTGGGGTAAAAGCATAGACCCGTGTCACACTTTTGGGCAACAAAATGGTTTCTATTCATTCATCAAAATTTGTTGCAAACCCTAGATCGCCTTTTCTACATGCAATCGAAACCGCCAAAAATAAAGTACAGATACCAAGGATACAAGCATGTTGCCACACTAGATATTTTCTTATCAAAAGTAGGGGATAGCAAACTAGGGCATATAAATTTGGAAGATTTTTGGAACATGATGTAGCAAACTCTTCGGGCCCAATTGCAGAAGCAACCTTCTCTAATGGTCTAGCCACACTGCTAGATTCCCAACATCAGTCCAATGTATAGACCTAGTTCTGGCATGTGTGAGACACTACAAGCCAAATACTAGAGAAACCAGGACGATAGATGGACCAATTAGTGGAAAATTGGATGGTCATTCTCTTAGCATTACCTTCAAGCTACCTCAAATGAATTCAGATATGTTGAATGGATATGGTAAATTCTAACTAATTATTCTAAGAGAGGAAGACCACATGCCTAACCAATACTATGAAGCATTAGTTAAAAGTACCCAAGAAAGGCAAGTCACAATTGCTTAAGAAATTACAACAATCTCACTTCAATGAAGATATCTCATACATGATTACCCTATTGAACAAAGTGATGGGAAATAAAGAAACAAGTTCCTTCCATTATTGGATGTGCCACTTCATCATGGTGATTTGCTATGGGTTGCAATACATTGATTGGGGAAATTAATAAGTGATACTTTGCACAAGTAGCTGATAAAATTTCAAACAAACAAGTGCTTCTACATGACCTCCTATTTGTTCTATGTAATTTCAAGCTTAAAAACATGGTCAAGGTTGTAGACATAGGGGATGTACAACAAAACCATGCAAATTTATGATTTCTACCCACAACTGCAATTAGAGATCAACAACAAAAACTTCAAGAGGGTTAACGATCCTTCACTATGGTGACAATTAGGGAGATTGATGGCAATGTCAAGGTTAGAATATCAATAGAGGTAGAAAACCTCATCACTCAGTACAAGATTTAATTCATCTAGTACCCAAGGTTTAAAAATATCAGAATTGAGGGATTTGATGATCACACATACAAATTACCCTACTATGTAAGTGATCACCTCAACCTCATTGAGGTATGTAGACAAGTGGGGTAGTTAATAAAAGGTACAAAGAGAGATATAAAGATGGCTACCCCTTCCCCATGGGCCTCAACTTCTACACTTGTCAATCATCCTTCAATGCTCAAAACATCAAGAGGCCCCTTATGAAGGTCAGTATGTATTTTTATGGGGCACGATTCCCTTTTGATAGTAAAAAGTATAATAGAGATAATCTACATCTTGGGCCAAGATACATCAATTCACCTCAATTGGAATATTTTTGGGAAGATTGTGAAAATGACTTTGAAGTCAAAAGAAAAGACTAAATGAGGATGACAGTATAGTAGATAGAATCTTTCAATCTAGGATGAGGTACCACAAGCATTAAAGATGATGACAACAATATGGTGGATCCAATTTTTACCACTACTATTCAATTGCAACCACTCACACCCATTAATTGGGTTGATAAAGAAATGAAAGATATTAGGGAAAGGTCACTTTTTATTATTCAAAATATATGCAAAAATTGTTGAACATACAACTACGAAGCCACCTACCAAGGATGAAATTCTTAGAAAACAAAGGAAAATCGATAAGAAAGGTGGAACTTCAGGAACTCAACAATTCATAGTGGTCTATTCCACAAGGTCTAGAGTGAGTACCACTAGAGGTGGTGATGAAGAGAACCCAAAAAATGGGACAAACTTGAAGAGCACTTGCATAAAGGGGGATGTTGAGCCCAACAGAAAACTTGAGATAAAGAGACCACGAGCTCACACCAAGAAAAATACTTAGGCTGACTCCCAAGTACTTGTGGATACCAACCAATAACACCTCATTCATAATGTTCCCCATTCTTCATCTCAACTTTATCCTCCTTCTTCACCTCCACATTCTCCTTTCCACCCACCATCACCATGTAAGACTCCTCCTCCTTCACCACCACCAAATGATATAAGGGCTGGAACAATGTCCAAAAGGTCACCCTTCCCCAAATCATTCCCTCTTCTTCTTCCAGCACCAATAAAGGATCTACCACCTCTCCATCACCATGGCTAAAGGAGATGGTTGCCATAAGAGGAAGCATTCTCAATCCATTGATCACTTGGATTTGATGCATAGCAAAGCTGGTATAAATGACTCCTCCACCAAAAAAAGCCCATATTACTTCAAGGTTGATGGTGGATCCCTCCTCTAGTACTCAATTTATGAAAATTGTAGAACCCGCCTCAGATAAAAATGAAGAAGATATTATGAAGTCTGACTACAAGGTTTCTCAAGTTGACCTTTGCCCTTCAACTCATGATGGAGATATCCATAGCTTCCCGGTATTAACTGTAAAATTAGTGGAAAGAACAAAAAAGGAAAAAGAGACGAGAGAATAGCTAGAAGAATATGTATGTATTTTGATTTCTTATGTCAAATATATCATTGATACATTTGAATAGCTTCTAGAAGCACTACCATCAACCTCTTTCAACATGTCTTTGGGAGATGTAAGTAAATAAACCATAGAGAAAATAAGTAATTATCAAGCTAGTGGTAGGGCAACAAAATCTTGGGTTGAACAAGTCATTATGGATGGTCTTAATTTCATTGAAGAGGCTGTAAAATTATATAAAAGGATAGAAGAAAAGAAGAAAGAAATTGATTCAGAAATACAGATTACAAGAAAAGAGGACGTTGTGTGCCAAGCAGTAATCAAAGATCTGCAGTTCAAATGGGAAAGACTAATGTAAACATTTTGATATCTAAAAAAGTTTTTAATAAAGCAAAGGAGAACGAGACCATTTCATGGTTCAAAAACATAGAATGGAAGTTATTGATTTTGAAATAATTGATAACGGAATTCAAAATACTTTTGAAGTCTTGTGACAAAATAAAGTCTAACATTCAGGCTAATTGCTTATCCTTTGACTCTAAAATCCTTAAAGAGGATGAAGTTGAATTAGTTGATATTCTCTCCATCAAGAAAATTTTTAAAGATATGATTATGAAGGAGTTTTTCAAGAAGGAAACATTGGATATGAACTCTATGAGGAAGCTTAGTAGCATATCATATTCATTGATAGGTTGTCACTACAATACCTCAACCTTTCTCAAGCGTATAAAAGAGAGATAAAATATTGGACAACTTAGAAATTGTACCTGATCAATACTATTATACTAGGATCCAAGTTGATAGCACCTGTTGTGAAACACTTCAGGATTTTCAAGGCCAAATCTTCTCTGTAGCAGTCACAGTTGCCGAAGTCTGAAGCCACAAAGGATCAAAGTTTCTCCTAGCAAAGTTGAAGACTTCTATATTATGTTTTTATTACTTTATATTTTCTTGTAAATTAAGTCATTCATTATGAATGAATAAAACTTTACATGTTATAACTTAATTGGAAAAGTAAAGTTTAGTTTATTTTTGTTAAGTTATAATCTCAAAGTTTTGCTAGTTGGTTATGAAAAGAAAGCCTATATATACATGGTTCATTTGTAATGAAATAAATTTTTATTCCCACAGATTGTATTGGAGAGAAAGAGTCTTTGAGCTCTTCTTTGAAACTAAATAAAGAAAAACATTATTGGTCTATGTGCTTGTACATTTATCTTTATGATGTGAATTTTTCTTAAGTTAATTTTGCAACCATTTGTAGAGTGTTATCTATTCATGTGATGAATGCAATTAATTTCTTTTTGTTTTACGATTCTTTATATGCAATATCAAGCAAAATATTGGGTTACTTTCTGATCTCTATGTCTACAACCCTAAGTAAATGTCTCCTTTCTTATGCTAGGCAAAATTTCTTGATTTAAAACCCTTGTTGCAACTTTTTCTCCAAAACAATTCTTTAAAGGAATAAATCTTTGTGTTTGTTCCCTTTTTTTAAATTATCCACAATTTATCTGAGAAAAACTAGATTATCAACCTCATATAAACCTATTTAGGGTTTCTTTATTGATTTTTTTGTTTTAATTTATTTTTAAACCTTTCAAACTTTTTTGTTAAAAGCATACCCTAAAAAATATAAAACCTATCATACGAGAGAGTTGCCCCTCTCAAACATAGAGGAAAATTGTTAACCCCATAACAATTTCTCCAACTATAGTAGGCATTGTTGCTACCCATTGAGTGAGTCAAGATTTAAAAAGAAAAAAAATGTAGTAGCAAATCTATTTACCAACACACCCTTAGCATGTTTTGTTCTTTGCATTAAAACATATGACTATAATGTGTTTGGCATTATTATGAGTTTATTTGGGGATACTACATTGCATTTTCTTTTAGTGTATCTTATATGGTTGATGAAGGTGATTCATAGGCTAGAGTGTCTAGTTATGGTCATTGATGTTGTGTGTATTGTAATGGAAAGAAGACTCTTTGTGCACGATCTTCTACACCATGGGCTAATATCAAATAGTAGGATAAAGAATATTTTCAATTTTGGCACAACTACAAATATGTGAATTGTTAAAGCAATGTTGGGAAGATAGAGTTTAGAGGATATTGTGTTGCTTCATTCCAAGGCGACAATTCTATTAGAATTAATGGAAAACTTAAAATAAATGGTTAGAAATGAAGAGCTTGGGGAGACTCTAGTGATGCTTCTAGTTCAGGATTCAGTTGTGGAGTAGGTAGCTTTGTAAGAGGTAGATTGGAGATGGGTTGAGAAAAGAAACAATAAGGGCAAAGCTATTATGGAAAGTGATGAAATTGAAGGTTGGTTGTAGGAAATGAAAATGAATATGAAATACTTGCATATTCATGTGGAAATCTTGGAGAGACACATGTAGGATATGAATATTGTTATGTGTAATATGGTAGTTGCTGTTGGCAAGAGACACTATATGGATTCATGAATGTTGTCATTGATGGCAACAAAGTTCATCCCACACATCCACAGGACATGGTATGTCTATACCGGAAGTCAGAGTGAAGAATGTTGTGGTCCGGTAAACAAGAACAGAGTAGTCAGTAAGGTCCGACAGACAGGTCCGGATCTCTCAGCAGAAGTATCTCAGTGAAGTGTGGATTTGGGGAAGTCAAGAGGAGTATCTTGACTGATAGATTCCAAGGTTTGAGCCTCCGGTGTGGAAAGGATAAAGAGATATGAATGCTTGAGTGTCAGGTTCCCAAGTGACAGTGTGAACAGAGGAAGAACTGACTAGCAGAACATCAGACATTATTTCAGATGTGTTACTGATGTTGGTAAAGGTTATAAAGGCATAAATTATGTTTGGCCGACATGATTGATGATTTCCAAGTATATCCTTGATCCGCATTACTTGGTAAGCAAGGATTCAGCCGATAGATCAGAGTTTATGAAAAATATTTACTATTCCGGGTGCCGACTAGAAAAGTGATGAAATCACTTGTGCGGATATATATACAAGATGGATTTAGTTATGAGGTGTGTTATTATTGTAAGTTATGTGCGAAGAAAAGCAGTAGAGCCGAATAAAAGCATAAAGGAAGATCCAGTATGTGAAAGAAGAGCAGCAAAAAGGGAAGAAGAAAGATGAAGTGCAGCAGATCAGTATACAGAGCCTAACCGGAACTGAACTCCAGCATATGTTGATGCTCCTTATCAGTTCAAGTATTGTATTACACTCTTTATAAATTGTAGACAGTGTGTCTCTTGTAGGCAGTGTGCCTCTTGTGAGCAGTGTGCTCGGGCAGTGAGCCCTAATTGGCAAGTGCCATTTTGTACTTCCATTCTTCTAACAGAGAATACAATCTTGGGTTAATCACCCCGTGGTTTTCTCCCTTAACAGGGTTTCCACGTCAAAAATATTGTGTCATGTGTATTTCTATTTCATGGTTATGTTTGCTTGTTTGAATTGATGTTGCACTAATTATTAAGAAAGTTTAGAAAGTAGAAATAATTAAGATAACTGATTCACCCCCCCTCTCAATTATCAACAATTGGTATCAAAGCCAAGTTCCTCCTAAAACAAAGTCTAACAGCTTGAGGAAGATCTGGGAATCCAAATGGATGCATATGGTTTAAGGGAGCAACTCAAGACTGCCCTTGATGATCTTGAGCAGTCAAACTCTGAAGTCAATGAATTAAAGGAAAGACTCAAACAGGCTGATGATTTCATGAGAGAACTAAAAGACAAATTAAGTCTCTCTATGAAAAAGAGAAAGGAGCTACTTCAGCAATTGGCAAGTCAAGGTGAAGCAAATGATGCAAATGAAGATCTGAAGGAGAAAATCAAATTATGTGAAAAGTTATCAAAAGAAATCATTATGGTAAGACATGAAATGGAATCAGGAGTTATAAAGTTTACCCAGGAGATTGAAGAGAAAAGAAAAACTGAAGATAATCTAAGACAATCTCTCAAGGAGAAATTACAAGATTGCCACAAGATGGATAGAATTATCAGACATCTTGAATCTAATCTTGAAGATGCTAAAGATAATGAAGAAAAACTTGAGGATCAAATTGTCTCTCTCAAAAGGGATCTTCAAACAATAAATGAATATAAAGAGAAATTCAAGATAAGTTATGCCCAACATGAAGTTCTTCTTCAAAGCCAAAAGAGGGTAGATGACAAGTGTGGTTTGGGATATGAGAAAGGAGAAAGCTCCGGATCCGGTCAGAAGAATTTTAGATCAGAAAATCCAAGGAACAGGCCTAGAAGTCCTCCGGTAAGGTAGCCTAATGCTCAAAGATATCCATCCTTCAATGGATACTGCCACAACTGCAATAACTTTGGTCATAAAGCTAACCAGTGTAGAAGGAGAATAAATCAGACCAATACATCCTTCTTCGGACAGTGCTTCAACTGCAAAAGGTATGGTCACAAATCTCATGAATGTAGAAATATGCAAATAAACAATTCATTCAATGGTAGATGCTTTGCATGCAATAGAATGGCTCATATGGCTAATCAATGTAGATCAAGAGGATATCAATCAAATATGCAAAGAAATGTTGTTTGCCAAATTTACAATAGATCCGGTCATATAGCAAAATTCTGTAGAAGCAAGAATCAGGATAAAAGAGGTCCGATATATTATAATCAGAATCAAGATAAGGGAAAACAAAAAGTAAATGCGGATGAAGTTCAAAGTGAGATGAACAAGATTTGGGTGAAGAAAAGTACAGATAGTGTAGGGGATGGATCCGCACCAGACTCTGGTGCTGATATTCCTTCCGAAAATTAAAAAGTGAGCTCTGGCTCAAGGGGAGACACAAAGAAAACCTTGTTCCCCCAGCCAGTCAATTGGTGCTAGAACTGGCACAAGGAGAGCTGCGGATTAAAAGGGCTCATACAAAAAACATCTAAAAGGGGTATGGTAAAGATTTGAGAGATCCGCAAGAAGATTTGAAGAATCTAATCCTTCCATAATTGTTCCGGTAAAATGGTCTTCCGGTAAAAATAGATTCCCTACAAGTTCGATCTGGTATGAGTCAAACTATGGTGTCTTGATCTACAAATAGATCAAATGACTAATGAAAGGAAGATAGATCATCACTACTCTCCTAGAATAACTTCAAAATCTGTCTCAATGATCCGGAAAGGTTTTATCTCCGAATAAGACAAACAAGGCAAACCGGAATGAATTAGGTTATGCATTTATTGCCGAATGAAAATTAGGGCTTCTCATAAATAAAAGAGTTCATTCGCTCATCATTTGTACACTCACATGCAAAGAAGAGAGAAAAGGAGCTCTGCAACAACCTCTCCCAAAGATCAAGACGATTCCTCATACAGCTCAATCTGGATTTCATTGTGTGCCCTAAACAGCGTAAAAGGTATTCTTCGTTCTTGATATCTCTCAGTAAGATTCCTTGATGATGGCTACTCTGAATATAGTAAAGATTTCTGATAGACCTCGCCCCATATTTAAGAAGCATCTATACAAATCCTTGGAGGTAGATCCCCTAGGAGCCTTCTCTAGTGTTCCGCATGGTGTTTTGCACATAGAAGATATTAGGGTTTACATACACGTAAATGTTGAAGAGTTTGGGGAATTCAAACTAAGAGATATCTATCACAAACAATTGATAGACGATGCTTTTGAGCTTAAACCAGAATATAAGGGCATCCAAGAGAAACATTTTGATCAGTTCATTCATTTCCCCTGCTTTGAAGAAGATGAATGGGTCTGGTATGTGTTGAGTAGGGTACAGGACAACTTTCTATGGCTTAACAGACCTTGCAAAATCACCAAGGAAGCAATTAGTGCAGTAACTGGTTTACACTCCTCCAGAGGAATTCCTGTCCTCAAATCTGTCAAAAACAACATTGTAACTGAGGCCACCGGATCAAAATTTGATAAGAGGGCAATGACCATTGAAGATATTACTGACCCAGATATCAAGTTTGCATCTATGATAATAGGATACAAGATATATCACTCCAGTAGGGAGAATTCAGTATCCGGAACTACAGTATATACTGCCTATGAGATGCTAAGAAAGAATGCAGAATATGATCTCTATGAACTTCTTTTGAGCGAATTAATGGAAAACATATAGAAGATCAAAAAGGACAAGAAGAACTCCTTTAAATATGGTGGACTAATATTATGCCTATTTTTCTACTTCATGAATGAGCTGCCTGGATCAAATGGATTGGTATGGCAAAATGACAAATCGGTAGCAATTCAGATCAGAGACTATCTGCATGGGCTTGGGGATGCTAAAACAAGAAATATAGCCCTGTGGGGATATTTCAAGAATTTTTAGAACATGATGCAAGCAAGAGAAAGGATTCCCCAGTCTCTTGTTGAGAAATACAAAGACACAGTATGTTTTATGGTAGAGACTGATCAGTGCCTAATGGAGGCAGTAGAACCAAGAACTGTATGGATCATGCCCATGGGGTATGAAATTGATGAACAAATTGTGGAGCTGCATGTTCAACACATGCTAAGTCAGCCAAAGGATCCAAAGGCAGAAAGGTTTGGAACCTTTGAGGAGCTGAGTGTAAAGATTCATGTGGAACTCAGATAACCAGAGATCAAGAGGAAGGTGAGAAAAGAAGTAGAAAATGTTGCCAAAGGCCTTGGCATCTCAAAGGAGGCACTTGATGCCCACAGGAAAAAGATGGAAAGGGCTGAGGAAGAGAAGAAGAAGGCAGAAAAGAAAAATGAGGAAAGTGCTCCGGCAAAACCTTCCACCCGGACCAAATCATCAAAGAGATCTGCACCTACCACTGCCAAAGGCTCAAGGACATCAAAACTAGAAGCACAATCATCCGGCAAAGGAGAGAAAAGAACAAAGACAAAAGCTACAAGAGCTTATGCCAGTCAAAGGGATGAAGAGGAGACTAAATCTGATGAAGAAATTAGGAAAATGAAGAAAAAGAAGAAAACATCCGGTCAACCCTCTACCGGACAGAAGGAAGAAGAAAAGATAGAGGAATATGTTGAAAAACCCACTCTTCACATTGATGACATAATCAAATCAGTCACAGTGGACGGAAATCTTCAGCCAATGGTTGAGTTCTATGATGATTATGGTGAAGCAGATCAGAAGATATTGCAAGATGCCACAGTCAGGTACCTAAATATCTACAACAAAGCATTCATTGAAATTATATCTCTGATCCCCAAAATCTTGGAGAAGGAACTAGAAATAAGAAAGAACAATGCCCAAGCCAAAGACCTAGAAATCCGGGAACAGTTAGCAATTCAGCTATATCCTTCAATCGACCCCAAGATAATGAATATGGTATTCAAAGACTGTAAGGATGAGTTCAGAAGCAAAGCAAGGATGAATCAACTTATGCTTGGTGAGACTGACAAGGTAGCCAAGGACACAGAAAAGATCCTCTGGAAGGCCTTCAAAAGATTTAATCTTCCTATTATAGAGGACTTGGGTTCTGACCCCTCGACCATAAGTGTTGCAGAAGAGTCTACTGAGAAAATAACAAAAGAGGTAATGAATACTGGTGCAGAAACAGCTAAGGACTTGGAATCCTTTGCTCCGGAAGAGGTGGCCCATGAACAGACCAACATCACTCCTCCGGGTTCCCCTGCTGACTCCGGATCCAAAGGAGAAGAAAGAATAAAGGAGAAAGAAGCAGAGGTGAAGGGAAAAGAAGATATCAATACAAATGTTGTGGAAGGGGAGAAAGCTCCAAAAGACAGTTCTGTGACTGCAGAAGAAAAGAAAAATCTGTCTCCGGCAAGAGACATTGCAGAATCAGTCAAGGACTTTTTGACAAAAGCAACTATGGAGATTGATGAACCGGAACTATTAAAAGGGCCATTAAATTTTGACTCTCTATCTCCAGTGCAAACAATGAAAATAGCTTCATTTGCAAATGCGAAGGTCAAAGAGAAACTACTGAAATCTCACATGGAAGACTGTGAGGTTATAGAGGCAGCATCCGGAATGTTGGAAAAGATCATGCCATCTTTTCAAAAGGATCCCATAGCCTCTTCCTCCGGTAATCTCAAAACTCTAGTCAACAGTGTTAGCACACATTTTGATTCTCTAGAGAAGTCAGCTGAAGAAAAGGTCCGGAAGGAGTTTTTGGATAAGAGATTCTCCGAAGTACAGGGTCTGATAACAAATGATAGGAGAGTTATGGATATTGGGATAAAGAGCTTGGAAAATGCTCTTAAAGATGGCAGAAATATGTACAAATTTTGCTTATCTTGGCCCACAGTGACCAAAGATATTGAGAGGAAAGTAAAAGAACAAGAGGATAAACTATTAAGTCTGTCTCAAAGTTTTGATCCTCTCTCATCCTCCATAGTAAATCAAGAGTGTCAGACTATTGCAATCACAAATGCAATAAAGAATTTTGAGAAGGAACGGAAGAACATAATTAGACGGATGGGTGAACTTAGAAGGATCATTATCCCTAACTTAGAGGCCATGCATGAGGCCTTAAGTGATGCTCAGACTACCGCCCGAACCAATGATCTGACAGATCTTAAGAGGGCAGAAGCTTTTGCGTTCCTGTTGAGTGGTCATATTTTAATTTTGGACAGAATGAAGCAAAGTTGGGCTACAGAATTTATTCAATTGAAGACAACTTTTGCAGACATACTTCAGTATATGTAAGTATGCCATATGTATATACTTATGCAGCTAAGTATAGTTGAATTTTTGAAAGTTTTGATATGCGGACCCTACCCTTTGCCATTGATGTCAAAGGGGGAGTGAAGAGCAGTGAAAAATGAGGAATCCAACTAAGGGGGAGCTCTGGAAAATGTATATAAAAATAGAGCATCAGCCAAGGGGGAGCATAGTGTAAACACTTAGTCATTTTTCACTAAGTGTTGCCATCAATGCCAAAGGGGGAGATTGTTGGCAAGAGACACTATATGGATTCATGAATGTTGTCATTGATGGCAACAAAGTTCATCCCACACATCCGCAGGACATGGTATGTCTATACCGGAAGTCAGAGTGAAGAATGTTGTGGTCCGGTAAACAAGAACAGAGCAGTCAATAAGGTTCGACAGACAGGTCTGGATCTCTCAGCAGAAGTATCTCAATGAAGTGCGGATTTGGGGAAGTCAAGAGGAGTATCTTGACTGATAGATTCCAAGGTTTGAGCCTCCTGTGTGGAAAGGATAAAGAGATATGAATGCTTGAGTGTTAGGTTCCCAAGTGACAGTGTGAACAGAGGAAGAACTGACTGGCAGAACATCAGACATTATTCCGGATGTGTTACTGATGTTGGTAAAGGTTATGAAGGCATAAATTATGTTTGGCTGACATGATTGATGATTTCCAAGTATATCCTTGATCCGCATTACTTGGTAAGCAAGGATTCAACTGACAGATCAGAGTTTATGAAAAATATTGACTATTCCGGGTGCCGACTAGAAAAGTGATGAAATCACTTGTGCGGATATATATACAAGATGGATTTAGTTATGAGGTGTGTTGTTATTGTAAGTTATGTGCGAAGAAAAGCAGTAGAGCCGAATAAAAGCAGAAAGGAAGATCCAGTATGTGAAAGAAGAGCAGCAAAAAGGGAAGAAGAAAGATGAAGTGCAGCAGATCAGTATACAGAGCCTAACCGGAACTGAACTCCAGCATATGTTGATGCTCCTTATCAGTTCAAGTATTGTATTACACTCTTTATAAATTGTAGACAGTGTGTCTCTTGTAGGCAGTGTGCCTCTTGTGAGCAGTGTGCTCGGGCAATGAGCCCTAATTGGCAAGTGCCATTTTGTACTTCCATTCTTCTAACAAAGAATACAATCTTGGGTTAATCACCCTGTGGTTTTCTCCCTTAACAGGGTTTCCACGTCAAAAATATTGTGTCATGTGTATTTCTATTTCATGGTTATGTTTGCTTGTTTGAATTGATGCTGCACTAATTATTAAGAAAGTTTAGAAAGCAGAAATAATTAAGATAACTAATTCACCACCCCTCTCAGTTATCAACAGTTGCAATGCATAAAGGCGTGCTAGAAATAAGGAGTGGCTATACAATGCCTTGTATAAACCATGGTTTGTTGTAAAGGGTTGAACATAGGGATGTAGTAATGCATGATCTAAAATTTTAAGGGCCAGTAAAAGTAGTAGAGCAACCTATGGAGGCTAAAGTGGAGTTGGTTCTAGTTTTAGGATTAGGAGAATGTAATAAGGCGTCTGAGAGATGGTAGTTTGGTCATTTGAGTGGTGGCTTAAGATAGGTGGCTCATAAATTTGGTTGTTAAAATATAATTGGTGTGGAGTCTTAGGTTTTATAGTATTGCATAGTAGTATATAGTATGATAATTTTTGTGATGATCTTGGCACTGCTTCATCCTGTAGGGTTGTTTATACAATTTTGTCATAGTTGATAGAATATGTTGTATAGTTCTTATGGTAGGGTTGAGGACCCTTTAATAGATCACCAATATATATATTTAAAAACATTCTTATCATCTACGATACTTTTTGGATTGCAATTTATTGATCATTTTATTTGAATTTTCAATGAACATGTTAGGGACCACTAGAGAAAGGGAATAGCTCATAGCTCATAGCTTTTGTTTGCTCAAATTGTGGGCTTTAAAATGAGAAGATCATTCATTTGGACGAGCAGATTGTAAACTATAAAGAGTTTATATAAATTATCTTAAAGATCAAGGAGCCTTGTAGTTTTCCAAATCGTGATTAGTTAGTATTTTTATTGAATCACCATATATGTTATATTTGTGTCATGGTTATAATACTACACATGTTTTATTTGTTTTTTCATTTAAATAATCCATGCCTAAAACAATATTTTTAAATGTATATTGTATGTAGAGAAATTTATCTATTTTAAATGGAAGCCCACAAAAAATGGATGTAACACTAAATCCTTGATAATGATTTTGAGTGCAATACTATACAATTTTACTTGATAATGATTTTGGGTACAATACCAAACATATTTGGTGTGTCAAATGGCTTACATGTTTTTTTTGGTAAATAGTTCTTATTTCGTACTTGGTACTCATGTAGATGGAGTAGTGTGTGACTAAAAATTATAGCATGTTTAGAGAAGGGAAACTTCATACTTGGTGTTCATGTAGATAGAGTAGTGTGTGATTAAAAAATTATAGCATGTTTAGAAAAGGGAAAACAAGGATAATGCAAGGCTATTATTCAAAAGAGATGAATTTTTTAGAACGATCCATTGGGAAGTTAACTATAAGGATATGAAAGATGGTTTTTAAAAATCTACTAATCTAAGTCCTCCATCTTGGGTAATTAGAGTATCGTGATGCTTAGTAATCTCTACTATGTAGTTCAATTCATCTTTCACAAAATGTTTCTCAATGATTATGGTTTATTTCTTTTTTTAAACATATGTCACAAGATGTTACATGTGCATGTTTTAGATCCCTGACTTATAGAAATGATTCTCTCTTCTAAATAATCCATCTATTTGTGTTTAAGATGATAGCCCATTAGAGAAGGTATCCTTCTAAGTAATAGTTATTTGTCTTCATCAAAAGGAGAAAAGTTCAAACAAATTCTTTTGATTTAGCCTTGTCTCAACGGGAATGTGATGTAATTCTTTTCTACATTGTTGAAAACGTCTACAATCAATTCTATCTCATATTCATTTATTCTAAATTCCTTTTCGAAAAAGTGTTTTTCTTCTTCAATATGGTATTAGTATGAGGTTCTTAAATCCCAATTAGTGAGAGTGCAGTGCACACCAATTTAGTTGAGAGATAAATGATAACAAGAACCATATGTGTAAGTAGAGGTCAGTTTGAATATCCATCCTATAAATTTATCCATACAAAGAGCCATCAATATTTTGTTATATAAGAACATCAAGCAACATTACTGAACCATTGTTTTCTAATTGATCAATGAATTTTATGAGAAAAAATGTTGTCAAGATGTGAAAGAAACTCCTCTAAAATTTCCCTTATGTGTGGCAATTTAACATTTATACCATCTATGTATCTTTTTGGGATTACCAATTATGGAAGGCCTTTTTTCTAATAATGGTGATTCCTCTATTCCTATGTAGACAAAGTGGAACAAACATATCTAAAGTTGAGATAGTTGTGAGTACCACCAAACAAGGAAGAGAACTCACCACCATATATTATTATATTTGCTACCCGGAAAAGAGAAGAAATGAGAGGATCATTCATCAAGAACAACAGTTTGTATACTTAACAAAGAATTTTCATAAATTCTTCTAAAGATTAAAATCCCTTAGTTTTGAAACGTGTAAGGTGCAGATTCAATCCATAGAGCTTGGACTGCAAACATAGAGCTCAGAGCGCATGATAGTCCAGAGAAGATGGATATCCAAAAAGATAAGGGTATCTGTCATAACGCTCTAAGGCCTTCACAGTTTTCTTGGAATCGAGAGACATGTTGCAAGCAACAACCTCAGTATTCGCGCTTTGGCCTCAGAGCCTTATTTCTTCTTCCAGATTTGTGTGCTTGTCTGTGTTTGATACGTAGACCAAGTAGTACAACCTTCAGAACAGATCCTGTTCAAGTAATGTTGTAGTTCAACATCACGTCCTCTCCGAATATAAATGCTTTGTAATGTCATTCTTGCAGCTTAGTGAACTAGATGAACTCCGCTTAAAAGCTATCCATCAAACTAAGCTAGTTCAACAACAACGAAAGGCCTGGCATGATAAACACATCAAGGAAAGAGAATTCCATGAGGGAGATTAGGCATTGTTGTTTGATTCTTGATACAAAGACTAGAAAGGCAAACTTAGAACTCATTGGCTGGGTCCATACGAGATTTTTGAAGTATTCCCAAACAAAGTAATGCAACTCAAACCCATTGATGGTGATTCTCAAACTCTCTTAGTCAATGGACATCGACTCAGGATCTACCTTAAACCTGTCAACAAAGAGGAGTTTACTTGACTGGTAGAAATGCAAGGAGAAATCCAATGTGTTGATTCTGCTTTTGCAGAAACAATATGATGAGTAGATAAATGCAAAAAATAAAAAATAATAATAATAATTTTGTGTGTGTACATGCATTTAGGAAACATTTATCCATATGTTCATCTTTGTACTTGTCTAAATTTCATCATTGTTTTGTAGGGTTTCATCTCTTAAGAGTGCTACAAATTTTGACACATCTCCCAGTGATGCTTCGAAACTTGTTGTCTGAATAGATCCATACCCTTGTCATGTTCCCGCACTCCGGCTGCATCTTTCAATAATGATCTAGAACTTTGTTCTTGCATTCTGGCTGCATCTTTCAGCGATGCTCCAGAACTTTGTTCCTGCATTCCGACTGCATCTTTCAGCGATGCTCCAAAACTTTGTTCTTGCATTCCGGCTGCATCTTTCAGCGATGCTCTGAAACTTTGTTCCTGTATTCCAGCTGTATCTTTCAGCGATGCTCTAAAACTTTGTTCCTGCATTCCGGCTGCATCTTTCAGCAATGCTCCAGAACTTTGTTCCTGCATTCCGGCTGCATATTTCAGCGATGCTCTGGAACTTTGTTCCTTCAGCCTGGTTGCATCTTGCGATGATGCTCCAGAATTTTGTTCATATCTTGCATATCTATTCCTTCGATATCTGCCTCCATCATTGTGAACTTGTGATTCCCTTTTGCGTATATGTTCCTACATTCTTAAAACACACCATTGTCATCCCCGCAATACACCATGTTAAGCCATCATGAGTTTGTCATTCCCTACCATAATATTATCATGGCGACCTGTCGTCATATAAATTCAACCACCCCATTATCATGTCATAATAAATTCATTCCGTCCAAATCAAATGGTACCACCACCTAGGATGCTATTACGTCAGCAGAAATAAGCAACTTTCAAATCAATGACAGAACAGAAGGTACGTACATCTTTTATTTTAAATAGATAATTTATTGTGAATAAAAATAGATAAATTGGCATGAACCCTTTTTCTTTTCCAAATTTGGCAAATGTGTGAACTATTTCTTCACTAGAGAAGGTGGCGGCTCATTCACTCTATCCCATGCAATGTCATAATTAATTGTTGAGAAGCCAAGTACCCTGAATCAATTCTTGTCTTATCAACATTACCGAAGTACAAGTAGCCTTAAAACCTGCATTCTCTTTAATTTACCTATCAATTGCTTGAGCAATTTTATCATTTCGGGTGCCACAATATTTCAGTAGTCATTGAGCAATATTATCAGTAAGAAATAGAATGGGAGGAGACAAACGCAAGTCTGACCCAGCTTCACTAGATAAATTGTTGGCATTAGGGAATATTTTGAAGCTATTTTAGAGGGTAGGATGGGTGGAATTTATAAAGAAATTCAAGGGACATCATGCACAGCTGGTCAAGGAATTTGCCGAGAACTTTGCAGATGGCTAGTCAATTGTGCATGGGAAGAAATTCAAGGTGAGTCCCTGAATTATATCTAAATTATCTGGTATTAGGAATGAAGGTTTTAATTTGTTAGAAACTACAAACATTTCCTATCAGAAAATGATAGAACTTTTTGCACGGGAAGGGGAACCTCACCCATTGCTAGTTATAAACTCCTGGGGGCAAAACAAGGGATTCAACAAAATGTCTATTGCAGAACCATGGTGAACATCAGTTGTATGGATTATTAAATACTTCACATGTGAAGGGAAATGCACCACTGTAGTTGGTCCCCCATTTCAGCTGCTCATTCATCTGTGCCATGGCTTGGAAAACCCTGAATTAAGGGTTAACATTCATGCCTTCTTCTATGATTCCCTTGTTAGTATGATAGAGCGGTTCAAGATAGGGTCTGGGCCTTTGAAACATCATGATCTTGTTCATTTAATTTGAAAATATTATTTCCATAAGAAAAGAAAACTAGATGCAAAATGGCAGAAGTTTCTGTAGAAATTTGAGAACCCTAAACCCTCAAGACAATTTGAGGAAGGTGAATCGTCTGGTGAGGCAGCCCAAAATGTGAGAGAACTCTCTCTTGTGCCTCAAGATGACAGACAAGCTCCTAGTGGCGAGGTGCTAGAAAATCTAGTAAACCTCTCAAACCCTGAAGGAAGGCCTAAACCACACAATGTACCTGAGACCCCAGAAAAATGAGAAAATGTGGATTTAGTAGATTCATGTGGATTTAGTAGAATCAGAGGAGGAATATATTTGGCCTCGTAAAAAGGAGACGAGGTCAAAAATGAAACTGCAAAAACCTCCTCCTCTAAGAAAGAGCAAACGGCTAGCCGCTGAATCTAGTTGTGTCGCGGCCTGTGAATTGCCCCCTATTCCCAAGAAAAAGAGACAAGAAAGGTAGCCTTGTGATAAAGTAACCCATCCATATGAGAATGTATCTCAGCCATGTGTGAATATAACTCAAACCCTAGAAAGCAGTAAACCCCCCTAAATCTGAACAAGGAATTGACCCATCTAAGGAAGAACAAAAAGAAATAGGAGAGAAAGGACAAGAGAGAACAAGTGAACAAATACCCAATTATGTCCTAATTGAAGAAGAAGAGGGTCATGATTATGAGGCTGTAGAAACAATTCCTCCTTCACAGCAGCCAGTAGACATTTAGGGAATTGATACAGTGCCTGAGGTGAGACATTTGTCTCCTTTAGATAATGTTGATGACATAGAACAAGGTCCATTAGAAGCAATTAATGAAGGACATGTGTCCGACAGTGAATCTGAAATTTTTATTTCCCCCCTTTCTACAGATACAGAGGATAACAAAAATGAGCATATGACACCTAAAATAGAGGAATTAAAAGTAGAAATTATGCAGTTGAAAAATAAAATAAAACTAAATGAGGAACAGTTAAACAGACAACAACAGGAGTTAGAGAAACAAATAGAGCTTCTAGAACAAAGGGATCAAACCATTAGAGAATTGTGGTCCCAATTGCAACAAATTGAAGGAAAAGATAAACAGTATTTGGCCAGTCTATCTGAAAAGGATAGACAAATTCATAATTTAACCTTCAATTTGGAGCAGTGTCTAAAAACATTTGTAGAGGAGCAAGAAAAACAAAAATTGGAGCTAAATAAAGCTGTGAGTAGAACTGTTGAATTGGAACAGGATTTACAGGAAGTCAATGTTAAGTCAACTGTGGAGTCAAAGGAGGTTTAAACTGAGCCAACTAAGATGGAATGGTTTCAAGTCCACATTCCTCCCATGTTGACCAAGTGGATGGAACAATGCTATTTCCTAAGACAATCTAGGGCTGAAAATGTTAGACTTAAGAATGAAATGGTATTGTTAAAGGAATCTTATGATAGATTGTATCAGGCTAAAATGAATGCATGTAAAATTGGAGAACTATTACTGGCATGTAGGAAACCATCCAAATTGTATTCCATGTTCCTTAATGAGCAACTATTGAGATGGAAGCTCTTGAGAATCTCTTGCAACTTGCCGCATGACCCAGATGATTAGCAGTTCTTAGAAGCATTTAAAGAAGCATCTCCTGTGCAGAAAAATTTGTTATGTGAGTTTTTCATTCATAATTTGTTTCTTGAAAAACATAATGATTTCTTCATCAATCTGTTTGTGGGGGAAGTGCAATTAAGGGGATTTATGTCAACATGCAAAATTAGATTTAATGGCAAGACTGAACTAGGGAATATCTCCATGCAGAGAGGACTGTGGGATTACAAATGAGATACCCTAATTGGAAGCCTTTGCTTTTAAAGCCCAATTTCAAAGAGTTAATATCTATGTGCATATAAAAGAGAAATACAATGAAAGTATTAGGATCTATTTTGAAGACTTCAAAGTTAATGGACCACCATTGATTGATAAAGCTTGGAGTGCCTGCGAAGAAAGATATACCCCTCTGCCTATGTATTTGAAAAGGAGGCAAATGATTTCTCCTACCAACCTTAGATGGTCATACAAAAGAGCTAAGGCATTGACATAGATTCTACAACAGCTTAAAACTAAGTGGATAGGGATGCATTACAGGCCTCCACTACTTTTACAACCACCCTCTGTAGTCTTAGTGGTTACAAAACAAGATCCTAGAGACTTATATACCTGGCATATGAGAATCAAACTGAACAAAGGCTTTCTGAAATATCCTAACCATATTGATGAGGAGGTAGAATAAATGTATGACCTCAGTTCAAAGTTTGATAAGTTAAACAAGAAAAGAGGGATTCATCAGAGAGTAGGAGGACCCGCTCAAGGTTAGGAAGGGGAGGATGATGAGGTATAAACAACCTCATTCCTTTGATAAAACAAATAACCCCTTTTTGCATTTCCCAATCACCCTAGCCTTGCCAATTTGTTTGTTTTTATAAGCAATATTTATGTATTTTTAATAAAATGTTGTACAAATCTTTATTTCCTAAATTGATTGAAATTAGCTCTTAAATGTTGATATAATGGTATGTAGAGTTGAATAATTGTGCAAGGTTAATGCATAGCCTACAAGAGGAGTGGGCTTCATGCAGCTGAGGTCAAATGTGCCAGAAGTTGAGGGCACCAGAAATTTTAGGCATGCATTTATTAAAGAATCTTTTTAATTTTGTTTATTTATGTTGGTTAACCAAGACATTATGGCTCCACTCAGAGCCTTTTATATGTTTTAAAGACATCAGTAGTTAAAAATTCTATTTTTCTATTATAAGACTTTTTCAAATGGCATTTTACCACCATTTGAAATATAGGAGTTCATAATAGTTCAATTTTCAGTTGGTTGCTCAAAACATGGATATATATAACTATGTGATGGATGAAAATCAATTTTTTTTGGAATATAATTAGAAAGCTATGTTCTGCAATTTTCCATGAATGCAAATAGTGTTGTTCTGAGTATTTTCTTTTGAGTTATGAAGATATGAATGGAGTTACCATGTTGCTGTGGAAATGATTGAATGTAATCTGAATTAGAGATGAATTTCTCCCAAGAGCTGGCCACTCGCGGGATTGTAGAGTAGATAAGTATTTCATTTTCTGTGGATGTTTCGTTTCAGCTAGATTTATTTTATGTTTAGTTTTATGTTGTAAACCTGCAGGGTGTGTTGTTTAAGACATTAGTTTTTAGAGCTCTATTTGCTTAAATATTTCTAGAGCATCTGCTTTAGTTTAACTGTTGTTTACTGATAGTTGAAAGTTAGAATGTGTGTCCAGTATAGAATTTGTCACCGTTCAAGATTAGAGTAAAGTTGCATGTATGAATTTCTAGTATAGAGTTTATATGTTTTCTAGTATAGAGTTTATATGCTTTCTGGTATAGAGTTCAAATGCTTTCTAGAGTAGAATATAAATGCTTTTTAGTTTAATATGTTGTTTAAGTCTTTTAAAGAAACTAAAAATTATTTCTAAATGAGACATCTAAATAATACTCCTTATTGCATACAGCCTTGGACACTACCCCGGTCGATAAACTGATATTTTTCAACTAAAGTGTTAGGACCTCACGACAACCTGTGACTTTTTGGCATCGTTGTTGGGGATACGTGATTCTTTTAGGACCTCTTGTAGTAAACACCCAAAAATAGTCACCAAACCTCTCTTTTTGCATGGTCAGGAAATGACGCCCACACGAAAGATTTATACCAAAAACCCCCCCAATAGTAGTTGCAACCATAAATAGGGAGGAAGAAGTCTCAGCTGAAGAACTAAGTTACAAATTGATTGAGCAGGATCAAACTAATACCTCCCAAAATACCCTAGAAGTTCTACCAGATGACCAAACCTTTGAGGAGGTGGTCATTCAACCAACTAACCTAGTCTTCGAGGAGGAGAACATTCCTTTTGACATCATGGCTAATAATCATCATAATGATCCTCTCAATGGGAGAGCAAACCATGGGGATGGTGATATCCTGAGAAGAGCGGTAGCATGAACCTTTACCTACCCTATTACTCTCAACAAAGATGACGATGCACCAATGAAAAACATTTCACCATCCATTTTACTAACTTTCAAGGGACTTTCCTCTGAAAATCCTAACCAGTTCCTCTTCGAGTTCAAAGTCTTGTGTCAAACATATGACTACAAGAATGATAACCAGAAAACTCTTTCCCTCCACCCTGAGGGACACTGCAATGCGTTGGTTCATGGGATTGGTTTCTGGGTCAATAACTACATGGCATGAAATGGAAACTGTCTTTTTAGACAAATACCAGAGTTATTGTAGAGTTAGAAATAGGAAAGAGGAATTGTTCAAACTAAGACAAAAAGAAGATGAGAGCCTGGAAGATTACCTTGATAGGTTTACCTGTCTAACCAAACGATGCAGTGAAGAAGCCATAAGTCCAAAAATTCTGAAGACTATATTTCTCGAAGGACTTGATGAGGATGCTAGGAGAAGCCTAGGTTTAATGGGAAAGGGGGATGTGTCCCAACTTGAACTTGGTGATATCTCTAAGTTATGCCAGAATTTTTCCCGTACTCGAGGAGGTATCCAAAAATGTAGCCTTTTAAGGAGTTCAAATGAAATAGATAAACTACGAGAGGAAATAGCAAATCTGAAGACTGACATTCTTATTCAGTTGAACAACATTTTGGATGGAATACAGGCCAAAACACGTAATCTTAAGACTTTATCCATCTATTACCCTAGGTGTCAGAATAAACATCTATTAAGAGAATGCCCTTTGGATAAGGCTGACAATTGTCAAATTTGTGAAAAGAGTCATGCCATTGATCAATGTGAGATCCTGAATGCAATCAAGAATTCTAAAAAATGACTGTCTCACACTGAGGAGGAAATCAATTTTGTGGGTCAAAGACCTGGAGGAAATTACTCCTATGGTCAAAACTCCAACCCTTCATGGCGACCTCCAAACAATTGGAACAATACACAATGGACAACTCCTTGGCCTTTAGCACCACCTGGTTGGGGATCTTACCCACCTTGGGGACCACCTAAATGGACGAACCAAGCTTGGGGAAACCCCCAATGGTCAAATCAGCCTCAACAGTAATGGAACCCTCACAATCAACCTCCCGGTCCAAGACGAATGCCAAATTTGTAATAGAACCTTCTTCTGGCTCCCCCAAATCCTCAGCAAAATGAACAAGTTAATCAAACACCACTATCAGCACAACCTGTTCCTAATCTCAAGAACACACGTCAAAATGCCCCAGTATATGCTGTTGATCAGGACAACATGGCAGGGGTTAATGCTATCTATTGTGGAAACCTTCAACTAAGGTCAGGAAAAACACTTAATCAACCTACCATTGTTGAAGTCATAGAAGACCCAAACGAGGAACTTAACATAGAACCAGAGACTCTTCTTGTACCTACAGAGCGCGACCTTGGGAACAATCAAGAGGAGTTATCCCCAACACAATTTCAAGTAACTTCACCACCTACCATAGAACCGTCTCAAGAAGAAGTCACCAAGCAACCATCAAAATACTCTAGAAAAAGATCCTATGCTAAGAAAGAAAACTCAAGCACCCTTTCCGGAACACCTCAAAACAATTGTTCCTAGGAACCCTCCAGAAGTATCATTGTCTAATGAAATTGCTTTAATGCAAGAAATTAAATGACTCCATATCGAGATCCCTTGTTACAGGCAATTAAAGAAATTCTCGAACTGAACCAGCTAGTTAAACAATTGTGCATTAAAACACCAGGAAGGAAACTGAAATAGATTAAGACGATGCACATCAATGGATATCTAGTTGATCTTCTGGCTAGAAAAACCTTAACCCCAAAATATGGCGACCCAGGTAGTCCACTCATAACAATAACAATTAATGGGGTAGCAATACCTAATGCATTGGTGGACTTGGGAGCAGCCATTAATGTTATGACAGTGGATGTTATGGAAAAACTAGGACTCATTGATTTATGTCCCACAACTACCATATTACAAATGGTAAATCAGTCCATAGCCATTCCCAAAGGTGTCCTAGAAAATGTCCCTATCAAGGTTGATGATAGGGAATATCCAGTAGATTTCTAAATTCTCCAGTCCCTCACACCTAAGGACAGTTACCCAGTAATACTGGGAAGGTTGTGATTAGTTATAGTTGCAACTAAGATTGACTATAGAGCAGGAGGAATGATCATTTCACATTGTCCCAATAGCAAACGTTTAAGCCTATATCCCCCTACTCAACCTATGGAGCATAAGCAAGTTTGGGTTGATGAATCAGATGAATCCAACAAACAAGAGAATCTAGCTTCACTTGCTATGGTAGTTATTAAACAACATGGTGAAGAATTGGAAGATGAATTAGAAAACATCCAAGACCTTTCCTTAGACTCAAGTGATGAAGATATTTTAGAAGTGGAAGAAATTTTGGGACATCCAATCCACATTGATGACAAGGAACGTGATTATACCAACTTCACAGCTTTACCTTGTCCCCCGGCGAATATCATTCTGAAAACAGATCACTTCTTCAAAGATATTGCCAGTCTCCATAGAATTATACCACATATTTACACTCTCAACACATTAACAAAAGAAGTTCATATTGTCACCTCCAACTATCCTGGGACCAAGACTATCATGTTACTACCAGGGAAACTTTAAATATCAATAGCTGGTTGACAGAGTCAGACGAGCTCAAATTGTTTATTGTTTTAATGAATAGGTCCAAAGCTTTTGTTTGGGACTATACAAATATGAGAGGAATTCACCCAAGTGTTTGTACCCACCACATCTATATTGAAGACATTAGACCGGTCCGTCAACCACAGCGAAGACTCGATCCTGCTCTCAAAGATATTGTCAAAACTTAAATTGAGAAACTTTTGAAAGTAGGATTTATTTATCCTATCTCAGAAAACAAATGGGTTTCACCCTTGGTAGTAGTGACAAAAAAAAGGGAAATGGAGAGTGTGTGTTGACTACCAAGAACTCAACAAAGTGACCTACATATATTATTTCCCACTACCCTTCATAGATCAAGTTTTGGATAATCTAGCAGGAAGGAAGTATTTTTCAATTTTGGATGGGTTTAGTAGATATAACTAAATACAAGTGGCAACGGAGGACCAGGATAAAACTACTTTCACCTATCCTTGGGGAACATTCACATATTGGGTTCTTCCCTTTGAGCTCTGTAATGCTCCTGCCACATTCTAGAGAGTTGTTTTGGCTATCTTTGTTGAAGTTGTAAACGATTGTGTAGAAGTATATATAGATGACTTCACAGTCTATGGTTCCACCTTAGATGAAGGCCTCAAAAACTTGGATAGAGTATTGCAATGATGTGAAGATCATCAATTGTCTCTAAGACATGAGAAGTGTCTAATAATGGTAGAACAAGGTATATTGTTGGGACATCATATCTCAGCCGAAGGGATAAAGGTTGACCCTAAGAAGATTGAAGTGATACAACAACTGGAAACCCCAAAGAATCAAACCGATGTCAGAAGTTTCTTAGGACATGCTGGTTATTACTGGAGATTCATAAAAAACTTCAGTAAGATTGCAGCCCCCATGTTCTCTCTTCTGCAGAAAGATGTGGATTTGTCTAGACAAAACAATGTCAAATATCCTTTGACATTATTAAAGAAAATCTTGTCTCAGCCCCAGTCCTACAGGGACCTAACTGGAAACTTCTCTTCCATTTTTATATTGATGCTTCCAACGATGTTATTGGAGCAATGTTAGGTCAAGAAGATGAGAATGGAGGAAAGTATGTTATATATTTCATCAACAAAAACTTGAGCTCCACTGAACGAAATTACACCACCACAGAGAAAGAATTTCTAGCAATAGTTCATGCAATAAACAAATTCTGACATTACATTACAGGATACAAAGTGATTGTGTTCACAGACCATTCAACTATCAAATACTTGATAAACAAACCCTCAATAAATGGGAGAATAATCAAATGGTTATTACTTCTTTAAGAATTCAATGTGACCATAATGGATAAGCCTGGGAAATTCAACGTATTTGCAGATTTTCTATCCCTGATAAAACAAGATAATGGAGAATGTACTCCTGTACAGGATGAATTTTCTGATGAAAACTTATTCGTTGTCTCCATTAAAACACCTTGGTTTGTAGACATTATCAATTACTTAGCCACTTCTGAGCTTCCCCCGGACTTTAAATCAAAACAAAAGAAATGCCTCATTCGGGAAAGTGCTCACTTCAAATGGATTAATGGCATGTTATTCTGATATGGCCCTGACTTGGTCCTACGACATTGTGTCAGACAAGATGAAACATACAGCATCCTCAGAGCTTGCCATGATGATCCATCTAGTGGACACTACTCTTCCAAGAGGACTTCCCATAAAATCTTAGGTGTATGATGTTATTGGCCCTCTATGCACAAGGATTTGAAGAACTATGTTCATTGTTGTGATGAATGCTAGCGAGTGGGAAGACCTACGCCATCCAACAAAATGTCTTTGCAGCCACAGGTGGTTTTTGAACCATTTGAAAAGTGGTGTTTGGATTTCATTGGTCTTATAGATCCCCCTTTGCAAGGAAAAGAATATATTCTGGTCTGTACGGACTATCTGACCAAATGGGAAGAAGTCTAAGCTTTGAAAGTTGCTAGAGAAGAACAAGTTGTAGACTTTCTGTATAACAAGATTTTTCTTGGATTTGGAGCCCCTAGGTCAATTGTCACAGACCAAGGACCCCAATTTATGTCTAAGGTTTTGTTAGCTTTTACTGATCATTTCCAGGTGAGCCATAAGAATTCGTCACCCTATCACCCACAAGCAAACGGTCAAGTAGAAGTCACTAATAAGGAGCTCAAAAATATCCTGACAAAAATAGTTTCATCAAGAAGAAAGGACTGGGCCAGAAAATTACCTAAAGTTGTTTGGGTCTACAACACAACTTGGAAATCCACCACTGGTCTTACTCCTTACGAATTGGTCTTTGGAAAGAAACCTCTTCTGCCCATTGAATTTGAACTTCAAACTCTGAGAACAACCATGGAGTTAGATTTAGACCTTGATCAGGCTCAGGTAGAGAGAGTCTTGCAGTTTAGTGAACTAGATGAACTCCGCTTAGAAGCTATCCATCAAACTAATCTAGTTCAACAACAACAAAAGGCCTGGCATGATAAACACATCAAGGAAAGAGAATTCCATGAGGGAGATTAGGCATTGTTCTTTGATTCTCGATACAAAGACTAGAAAGGCAAACTTAGAACTCATTGGCTGGGTCCATACGAGATTTCTGAAGTATTCACAAACAAAGCAGTGCAACTCAAACCCATTGATGGTGATTCTCAAACTCTCTTAGTCAATGGACATCGACTCGGGATCTACCATAAACCTGACAACAAAGAGGAGTTTACTCGACTAGTAGAAATGCAAGGAGAAACTCAATGTGTTGAACCTGCTTTGGTAGAAACAATATGATGAGTAGATAAATGCAAAAAATAAAAATAAAAAATAATAATAATAATTTTGCATGTGTGTACATGCATTTAGGAAACATTTATCCATATGTCCATCTTTGTACTTGTCTAAATTTCATCATTGTTTTGCAGGGTTTCATCTCTAAAGAGTGCTACAAATTCTGGCGCATCTCCCAGTGATGCTCTGGAAATTGTTGTTTGAATAGATCCATACCCTCATCATGTTCCTGCACTCCAGCTGTATCTTTCAGGGATGCTCCAGAACTTTGTTCCTGCATTCTGGCCACATCTTTCAACGATGCTCCAGAACTTTGTTCTTGCATTCTGATTGCATCTTTCAGCGATGCTCTAGAACTTTGTTCCTGCATTCTGGTTGTATCTTTCAGCAATGCTCTAGAACTTTGTTCTTGCATTCCTAATGCATCTTTCAGCAATGCTCCAAAACTTTATTCTTGCATTCTGGCTGCATCTTTCAACGATGCTCTGGAACTTTGTTCCTACATTCTGGCTACATCTTTCAGTGATGCTCTGGAAGTTTGTTCCAGCATTCCAGTTGCATCTTATAGCATTGCTCCAGAACTTTGTTCCTTCAGCTCGGCTGCATCTTGAGATGATGCTCTAGAATTTTGTTCATATCTTGCATATCTATTCCTTCAATATCTGCCTCCATCATTGTGAACTTGTGATTCTCTTCTATGTAAATGTTCCTACATTCTTAAAACACACCATTGTCACCCCTACAATACACCATGTTAAGCCATCATGAGTTTGCCATTCCCTACCATAATAAATAATATTATCATGGAGACTTGTCGTCATAATAAATTCAACCACCCCATTATCATGTCATAATAAATTCATTCCATCCATATCAAATAGTATCGCCACCTAGGATGCTATTACATCAGCAGAAATAAGCAACTTTCAAATCAATGACAGAACAGAAGGTTCGTACATCTTTTATTTTAAATAGATAATTTATTGTGAATAAAAATAGATAAATTGGCATGAACCCTTTTTCTTTTCCAAATTTGGCAAATGTGCGAATTATTTCTTCACTGGACAAGGTGGCGGATCATTCACTCTATCCCATGCAATGTCATAATTAACTGTTGAGAAGCCAAGTACCTTAAATCAATTCTTGTCTTATCAACATGTCATGCCCACATTTCCCATGCGGTCATGACAAGCATCACACGTGTCATGTCCACATTTGTCACGTGGTCATGACATGAAATATCAAAAAAAAATTCCACGCTTCCCTAAAAACCCCCTCGCACACGTAAGCGTGCTCGATGGTGTTACGCTTAAGGCGTAAACATGACAGTTGAATGCAGGGTAATGCGTTCATGTGTGCATACCAATCGCAATGAAGGCCAACTAGGGGGTCGATGTGACGCGGTTAACGTCACCAATAGGGTTAGGATCAATGATCAAAACCCTAAGTTAACCTATGTGAATGAAGGGATTTTGATGTAAGTCAAAATCAATAGCCAAAAATCAAGTGCATGAGAGGATGATAAAATACAAAAATCAAATGACGATACTCAACAAAAAAACCAATACTATAATCCCAAACAGGGTTAAATTCCACTAACCTAGCTAAACCCTAAATTCCAAAAAAATCTGACAGCATAACGTCTCACGGGCGTGATTTGTGTTTATTATAATTAAACTAATTTGATCAAAGGTTTAATGGTTTGGTGTCAAATTACCTACGTCTCACTAGTTGAACAGGTAGATCAGATGAATAAGTTGATTGAACATTTTTTAACAAAGTCTGATCAATTTGTTCTCCTTCACGCTTTCTATAATTTAAAATATTTTTCAACAAAGCTCGATCAATTTGTTCTTCACGTTTTCTATCAATCAGAGTTATCTCTGGATTATTTACATTATTCCTAATTTCTTGGTAGATTAGATCTCGAAAACAGGTTTTACTAACCTCGTTTAAATAGTTTACTAGGTTTCCAAGTTGGATTTAAAACAACGTCTAATTTAAATTCGTTAATTAAGTTGCCCAGCATGATTAAAAAGAATATTAAATTTTAATTAATAACAATGTGGTTTAAATCATCCTCGTCGAGTTAGGTTTTATAATCTAAGATTTAACCTGATTGTTTAAAATAATACATCTCAATCTTTAAATTGTATAAAATTTAATTGAACCAAATAAATCATTTTCTTCAAAGATTTAAACAAAAAAAAAATCAATAAAATATAAATCCTTCTAATCGTGATCTAATCCATTTGTTAACATACCACTAACAAATAAAAGTAACATTTCCACAAAAATAGTAAAGTTTACCCATTAAATATAATCACAATAACCCATTCAAAAAATAAATTTTAAAACAAATGGAGGAAAATAATAAAGAGAAAGGGAAAAGAATATAAGGGCAATTCTAAAATACAAAGCCCTAAAATCTTCTCTATTAAAAAAATAATTTCCTTATGGGCAAAAGCCCTAACCTTATTCTTGAAACTCATTTCTTTTCTACTATTTGTTTTCTCTTCTTCTTTCTTTCTCTTTCTCTCATTCTTTGTTTTGGTTGTGTTGCAGGTTTAATGGTGGCCACATATGAAATGCATATGATAGCATATATATATGCTCTGGATTTTAAAATATATATTTCATTTTTTTGTTAAAATACTAAATCCCCAATTTTTTTGGTGGCAGGTCTTTGGGACTGTGGTGGAGGAACAGCGGATCTCATGGAGGGCAGCACTGAGGGCGGAGGTGGTGGTGTTGTGGACTGGCGGCCGCAGGGAGGTGGAGCGATGGAGGGTGGAGGAGAACGGACTACGTTGGCAGAGGGGGCCGTTGCGGTTGTGGTTGAGGCCTGCGCGAGGGAGAAAGGGCCCATGGGGTTTGAAGGAGGGGGAGTGTGCGGAGGGGGGCGGAGCCCCCACCCACATCCCATACGATGGGGTGTGGGTGGGGGCTCCGCCCCCCTCCCCACACCCAAAAACATAGAAGCCACGACGGTGGGGGGGTTCGAACCCCCCCACCATTATCATTTTTTTTATTCTCTGTTACTCCCAAAACAACGACTACAAAACGCAGTCTCCTTGTATCACTCAGCATTTTTTTTTATTAAGTGTTATATATATATATATATATATAATTATATTTTCTAATTTTTCTTCTAATCTCTTATTAATTTTCTTATAAACAATAAGCAAAGATATATATATATTAATCAATTTCCTATAAGGCAAGGAACTCATTTCTTTTATCAAAATATATTCATTGTATTTCTAATATGTTCCTTTTTAAGAAAAGAAATAAATACAATTAAATAAATACTTCTATTACTTAACATCAACTAATTTTCTCTTTCATAAAAACAATATACAAATTTTATATTTTGTCTCAAAAATGAAACAACTTCTCTATTTGATATTTCAAAGATAAACATACAAATGAAATAACTTTAAAACCTAATTTTCTTCCTTCAACTTTTTCTTGAACGATAAGCATTAAAACCAACCAATTTTAACTTTCTATTTCAAATGTAAATAGCTTACACACAAAATAAAAAATATATACTTTTACAACAAGAGAGAGAACAATGCTCTTCTCTTTGAAAACTAACAATGATACAAACTCCTAAATTGCCCATGCTCTCTCACAAGAGCTAACAAGAAAATAGGATATCAACTCCAAGAAACAATGGTGTTTTCTCCAACTTCACAAAGCTCCCAATATATCCTGCAATAACACAAAAAGGGGAAGGAAGCCACAACATCTTGCTCTCCTCCCTACCATAGACTCGCTAGTGGGTCACCCCTGAGTTAGGGAGGTCATCCACACACTTGGGAACTCATTCCACATCACAACAAGGCATTCAACAACCAAACACAAATTTACTCCCATGGTTAACACAACACAAGAACTCATTCAGGATGAGTTCAATGGGATAGGGGAGTGGACAACACTCAACTCAAGAGTGTCACTCCTACAAATATCCCAAAACAAATACAACTCAGGGCCTCAAGCCAACACTTTTAAACACAATTTCCACAAAGCTTCCATCTTGGCTCTCAAGCCATTTCACATAATGCATATAATCTCATATTGCCCTCAAGGCTACAACACCACAAAATCAAGGAAATGACCCCGAGGAGGTTCACTCCTCCCCCACCCCACACTTGTTGAGCATCTTCTCCCAATTGGGAGAGGCTCTTACAACACCCTCACAATTTTTCCCCACAACAAATAAAAACTCAAAAAAATAGAACTCACACATAGCATCACACAAGTAAATAAAAATACATAAGGGAAGGCCTTAGCCTTGAAACCAACCTTAAAAATCCCAATTTGGTAGATGGTTGATGTAGAGATCTTCCAAACTCCTCCAAAATAAGCCACAAAACTCTCTCCAACTTTTTCCCCAAAGTAAATTCAAATCAATAAAATTTGCCAAAAATTCAACCCATACCCTTCTCCAAGTGGGATTAAAATAAGCTCTTCCCATGAGCTTTGAGGAATGGGGAGGTGACACATGTCACCTCCTCACTCCTCCCAACTATAAGCAAGACCCATGGAATGGGTGGTGACACATGTCATTCACCCATCCCCAAGTCTCTCTCTCCCTTCCACTTGTCTTCTCTAAAACATGTGAGAGAGAAAAGTGGAGCTTAAGAGGGAATGGGTGCCGCATGTGCCCCATTCCTTTCTTCCTAAGAGGGACCACACAACTCCAAGGTACCCTCACCAATTGTGAGAGACTTGGAGTAAAGTCTTCCACAATTGAGGGGTCTTGAAGACTTCCCCAACCTAGGGAAAAGGTAAGGATGAGGTTGATTGTTTGACTCACTCATCCTCTCCCTCCCATGCCTCCAATTTCGTCACTTTACTTCAGGGTGAAGTTAAAGTGACCAAATAGAGGTTTACCTTGAGTTACCCAAGCCAAAAAGGTCCCTAGACCCAAGGGGTACAACCCAGGGTCAAGTTTAGCTCATTTTGAGCACCAAGGGTTAAGTTAAAGTACATAAAAAGGGGTCTCAAAATTTATAACTTAAAAAAAAATGAATTTCAAAAGACAATATTCTTATAACATCAATTAGAATTTAAATAAAAGAGGGCTAGACTTAGCCTGAATAACAACATGCAACACATTACAGAAACTCATCATGCACATGGTTGATCTTGGTTCCTCGTGGAACTAGATTGGCTTCACAAGGGAAACAACATCGTGTATGGGATGATCTCCAATTTCTGTGGCTTGTTAGAAATACCTGCGCACTCAAATGAAAATTTAATTCCAGGTATATATAATAACCGAAGCAAATTGAAACATACACTCGCATAAAATATCACAAGTTCATATAAGCATAAAGGAAGTCACTTTACAATTAGATTCTAAATTCTGCATTTCAAACATCTATTCCCAAGATTGAATCACATAACAAATTTCTAACTAACATCACCCAATTAGATTTCTCATAACATCGTAGTATAAACCATATGTCTAACATCATCAATAAAGCAATATCCAGGTCTAAACACATCATAAGCATACTAAGCATAACAAATCCACATACAGCATAAAGTCTAATAGTCTAGAAATTTGGGATCAACAGTCTCATAAGTCTAAATGTATCACCAACAATAAAATAAATAGTCAAATGTAAGGGAATGAAAAAGTAGGCCTCACATCCTCCCCCCCTAAGACTGTACTTCCTCCTGGAAGTTGTCAAAGAGGTGAGGATAAAGGGCCCTCAATCTCGTTGCATCCTCCCATGTTGCAGTGACCTCATCGTACATGTCCCACTGGACTCTAACCTGGTCCAGCTCTCAACCTCGAAGGCCCAGCGTTCGATAAGCCAATATGTGAATTGGCTCCAAAGCCAGCTGACCGTCTGCCTCTACTTGAAGAGCACTCCAATCCAATACATGAGATAAATCAGATATGTAACGTCGTAAAACTAAAACATGAAAAACATCGTGGATACGCGACATGCTGGGTGGCAAGGCTAGATGATAGACTACAGGCCTATCCACTCCAAGATCTCAAAAGGTCCTACAAAATGAGGTGCGAGCTTAGAGCCCTTTCCGTAACGGATTGGACTCTTGTGCGGTCGCACTCATAAGAATACTCTGTCCCCAACTGAGAAGCTCTGATCTACCCTCTTAGCATCGGCATACTTCTTCTGTTGATCCTGTGCCTCCTGAAGTCTATGTCTAATCAACGTCACCTATTGCTCCATATCCTGAACCAACTCCGGCCCTATCGCAACCCTGTCCTCAATACGGTCCCAACTCAAAGGTGTCCTTCAAGGTCTGTCGTATAAGGCCTAAAAAGGAGGCATACCCAACGAGTTGTGATGCCCATTGTTGTAGGCAAACTCAACTAGATACAAATACTCCTCCCATCTGCTTTGATGATCCATGACATACATACAGAGCATATCCTCAAGAACTTGATTAACTCTTTATGTCTGTCCATCAGTCTCAAGATGATAAGCAGAACTGAAGTTGAGCTGTGTGTCCAACTCTTGTTGTAAGGCTCTCCAAAAGGTTGAAGTGAATACCAAATCCCTGTCAGAAATGATACGGTGAGGTACCTCATGTAATCTAACAATCTGATCCAAGAATACCCTCGCCACATATGTTGCATTGTACGTTGTGCGTACAGATGAGAAATGCGCCACCTTGGTCAACTTGTCAACCGTCACCATGATGGCATCATGGCGGCGTGATGACATAGGAAGACCAACAATAAAATCCATGGAAATGGTGTCCCATTTCCACTCAGGTATCTCGTGAGGGTATAGAAGACCCGCTAGATGCTGATGCTCGGCCTTGACCCTTTGGCACTCAAGACAACGAGCAACGTATTCTACAATATCCCGTCTCATACCTGCCCAATGGTATAACTGTCACAAATCAGCATGCATCTTCTTCACCCCTAGGTGTGCTACATAAGGTGCTCTATGAGCTTCTGAAAGAATCACTGCACGAAGATCACCATCACGGGGTACATAGATGCGCTGTCAATGTTTAACCAACCTATTTGACTCAAGGGAATATCCTACAAATCTACCCTTAAGGGCCCTCTATTTCTGGATCTAGTGTTGCACCTCAAGAAACCACTCATCCTCAGGCAGATGTTGTATAATGTGCTCTCTCAAGTCCACACTCAAGGTCAAGGTCAGGATCTCGTGGCACCTCCGACTCAAGGCGTCAGCGACCATGTTCTCCTTCCCTTTGATGTAGTGGACATCAAAGTCGTACTCGCATAAAAACTCCATCCAACACCGCTGGCGGGTGTTCAAATTTGGTTGTGTGAATATGTACTGCAAACTATGGTGATCTGAATGGAGCTCAAAGCGACAACCCAAAAGAAAGTGCCTCCAATGAACAAGAGCATGTACAACTGCTGCGAGCTCTAAATCATGAGTAGGCTAGTTCAGCTCATGTGTCTCGAGCTTACGCGACTCGTATGCAATCGCCCTACCACCCTGCATGAGCACAACTCCCAAACCCTCAAGTGATGCATCTGTGCAAACTATAAAATCCTCTACAAGATCTGGAACCGCTAAGATGGGAGAGATGATAAGACGCTCCTTGAGGACCCCAAAGGCCCTCTCGCACTGCTCGGTCCAAGTGAAACTCTTCCCTTTCCGCTGAAGGGAAATGATGGGGTGCGGTATCCTGGAAAAGCCCTCTACGAATCTGCGGTAATAACTGGCTAATCCCATGAAACTCCTAACCTCTGTCATACTGGTGGGTGCTGGCCAATCCTGGATAGCTCTGATCTTCAATGGATCTACAGAGATGCCATCGCCTGATAGGATGTGCCCCAAGTACTACACCTCTGTCCTGAAGAAGGCACACTTCACCAGGTTGCCATAAAGCTATTGCTCTCGCAAGCACTGCAAAACTTGACGCAAATGATCCACATGCTCCTCCTTGGTCCATGAATAGATCAAAATATCATCAAGAAATATGATCACGAACTGATCCAAGTAAGTGTGGAACACCCGTTCATGAGGCTCATGAACACTGCAGGGGCGTTCGTCAATCTGAAGGGTACCACTGTGAACTCGTAGTGGCCATATCTAGTTCAGAAAGCAATCTTATGAATATCTGTCTTTGTGATGCGTAATTGGTGATACCCAAATTTTAGATCAATTTTTTAGAACACTCTGGCTCCCTACATCTGGTCAAAAAGGTCATCAATCCTAGGCAGAGGATAACGGTTCTTCACCGTCACCTTGTTCAACTGCCTATAATCCATGCACAAGTGAAGAGACCCATCCTTCTTCTTCATGAAGATAACTGGTGCACCCCATGGTGAAATGCTAGGTCATATGTGCCCCTTCTCAAGTAACTCCTCTAGTTGCAGCTTGAGCTCCATGAGCTCATGTGTAGTCATCCTATAGGGTGCACGAGACACTGGCTCCGCACCTGGCACTATATCGATGTGGAAATCTACCTCTCTACGTGGAGGCATACCTGGTAATTCCAGAGGAAACACGTCGACAAACTCTCTCAGGATAGGGTGGTCATCCAAAGAAGCCTCAGGCTCATCCTCTGATCTGTCACTAACCGTGATAGCGAACATCTGACATCCCTTTCGCATGCAGCGCTTAAGCTGCTGAGAGAATATCATATGAACTGTTGTGGGCTTTTGAATGCCCACTATCTCAACCGATGCACCATGATCATCTAAGCAGCTAATCGCCCTTCTGCGACAATCTAGCTTGGCTCTATGAGCCGTAGGCCAATCCATACCCAAAACTACACCGTAGGATCCTAATGGCATAACTCTAAGGTCAAAAGATGTAGTGAAGGAACCCAACAAAATCTCAAAATCCCAAACCAAGGTATCTACTGACATCCTGGCCCCAGAGGCCAACTCAACCTCCCACCTAATGTCCTGCCTAGAAGCCACCAGCCTGCAACGTTCCACTAACGATGTAGACAGAAAAGAATCGGTAGCTCCAGAGTCAAAAAGAATAGAGATGAGGGCACCCCTGATCGTACCTGATGTCTAAATCACAGATGCCTGATAGTCAGCCTGGCGGTTATCAACTGCTACAAACATGCGGTGGGACTTGCCCACATCTCCTACAATCTGCTCTGACCCTCCTGAACGGGGGTTGTCCCACTACCGTAAAGCCCTGTGGACACTCTCTGGCCAAATGTCTTGGCCCACCACAAACATAACATGGGCCCCTAGCCTGTAACTGCCCTGACTGAGTCCTACTCGACTACTGCCCAGTCCATTTTGTGGACCCCTGTAAACCTCTATACGACTGATGTGACCTTGCGGGTCCTGCAGATGATCCCTGTTGTCTCTGATCCCTACGCTGGCCCTGTTGCTGCCAACCATGATTCTGTCCTCCCTGAGCCCTTTGCCGGGGTCTAGACCTCTGCTTATGATGCTGTTGTTATGGAGGCCTAGGAGGTAATGATGGAGAACTAAATTCTCCTCTCTATGGTGTTGGTGGTGGTCTACAAAAGTTTTGCTGCTACTGATGACTATGGTCCTGAAACTGCGGGCGTGAATTCTTCCCTCGTCCCTGAATCTCCTTTGCAATATAAGCCTTCTCGGTAGCCTCACTCATAGTCTGGGGGTCTGCCATACGCACTGGTCCTAATATTCCCTGATTCAAACCTCTGATAAATTTGTGCACCAGCAGTTTCTCATCGTGGAGATACTCTGCATAACGTGAAAGATCAATAAATTGGCTCTCAACTGTGCAACCGTGAGTCCACTCTGCTATAATTCATGGAACTCATCTATCTGGCACTGTCTATAATGATCTGACAAGTAACGCGCATTAAAGCGCTTTATGAAAGTGTCTCATGTGAGTGTGTCTAATGATAACTGGCGCTTGCACTCCTCAGTGTGCCACCAAGTAGTTGTTGCATCTCTCAAGAGGTGTACTGTCACACGTGCTTTCGTGTTGCTCCCATAAGGTCGCAACGCAAAGCATCTGTCTAGACTGATGAGCCAAGCCTCAGCCTCGACTCCCTCTATAGCTCCTGCAAAGGTAGGTGGATTAAGCCTAAGTAGGTCTCTGATGGGATCTCCTCTGTCTCTATGCCCTATGACCGGCTCATCCATACCATACTCATAAGGTCCATGATGTACTTGCTCTACCCTCACAATCTCATCTCATCTCGCATGTCGTGGAGGACTCCTACTCCATGCTTTGTAAGCTGGCCCTACCTCCTCCACTGTAGTATCAGGTATCTCTACAAAAGGCTCCACACGTGGCACCTCTCGCGAATCAATGCAGGGCTCTACACGTGGCTCAGCGCATGGCTCCTCTCGCAGATCAATGCGAGGCTTGTCACGTGGCGCTGGTATAACTGGCGGTAACCTCTCTAACATGGCCTGTAATGTTTTAAAATCTAAAGTCCTATATCAAGTACTGGTGGTGCCTGTGGTACTAGCTGATATGCTAAGGCTACTGGTATATGTCCCTCTGCAGAGGAATCATTATGCACCTCAGTGGATGCAGTGTTACGCGATTGCGCTCGCCGAATATGTCAGGCAGGCATCCTACAAAACAAGGTAGGCACTAATTAATCAAAGTTGCAGAATAAGTAACGTGCCCAAATAAGCCCAGTGTTTAAAACTTGTGCTCTGATACAAAATGTCATGCCCACATTTCCCATGTGGTCACAACATGCATCACATGTGTCATGTCCACATTTGTCATGTGGTCATGACATGAAATATCAAAAAAAAAATCCACGCTTCCTTAGAATCCCCCTCGCACGCATAAGCGTGCTCAGTGGTGTTACGCTTAAGGCGTAAACATGACAGTTGAATGCAGGGTAATGCGTTCATGTGCACATACCAATCGCAATGAAGGCCAACTAGGGGGTTGATGCGACGCGGTTAACGTCGCCAATAGGGTTAGGATCAACAATCGAAACCCTAAGTTAACCTATGTGAATGAAGGGATTTTGACGTAAGTCAAAATCAATAGCCAAAAATCAAGTGCATGAGAGGATGATAAAATACAAAAATTAAATGACGATACTCAGCCAAAAAAACAATATTATAATCCCAAAAAGGGTTAAATTCCACTAACCTAGCTAAACCTTAAATTCTGGAAAAATGCGGCAGCATAACACCTCATGGGCATGATTTGTGTTTATTATAATTAAACTAATTTGATCGAAGGTTTAATGGTTTGGTGTCAAATTACCTACGTCTCACTAGTTGAACAGGTAGATCAGATGAATAAGTTAATTGAACATTTTTTAACAAAGTCCGATCAATTTGTTCTCCTTCATGTTTTCTATAATTTAAAATATTTTTCAACAAAGCTCGATCAATTTGTTCTTCTTCACGTTTTCTATCAATCAGAGTTATCTCTGGATTATTTACATTATTCCTAATTTCTTGGTAGATTAGATCTCAGAAACAGGTTTTACTAACTTCATTTAAATAGTTTACTAGGTTTCTGAGTTGGATTTAAAACGTCTAATTTAAATTCGTTAATTAAGTTGCCCCAGCATGATTAAAAAGAATATTAAATTTTAATTAATAAAAATGTGGTTTAAATTGTCCTCGTCGAGTTAGGTTTTATAATCTAAGATTTAACCTGATTGTTTAAAATAATACATCTCAATCTTTAAATTGTATAAAATTTAATTGAACCAAATAAATCCTTTTCTTCAAAGATTTAAATAAAAAAAAAATCAATAAAATACAAATCCTTCTAATCATGATCTAATCCATTTGTTAACATACCACTAACAAATAAAAGTAACATTTCCACAAAAATAATAAAGTTTACCCATTAAATATAATCACAATAACCCATTCAAAACATAAATTTTAAAACAAATGGAGGAAAATAATAAAGAGAATGGGAAAAAAATATAAGGGCAATTCTAAAATACAAAGCCCTAAAATCCTCTCTATTAAAGAAATAATTTCCTTATGGGCAAAAGCCCTAACCCTATTCTTGAAACTCGTTTCTTTTCTCCTCTTTGTTTTCTCTTCTTCTTTCTTTCTCTTTCTCTCATTCTTTGTTTTGGTTGTGTTGCAGGTTTAATGGTGGCCACATATGAAATGCATATGATGGCATAAATAAATAAATAAATAAATAAATATATATATATATATATATATATATATATTTTGATTGTATATACAATATATGCTCTGGATTTTAAAATATATATTTCATTTTTTTTAAATGCTAAATCCCCAATTTTTTTGGTGGCAGGTATGTGGGACTGTGGTGGAGGAATGACGGATCTCATGGAGGGTAGCACTGAGGGCAGAGGTGGTGGTGTTGTGGACTGGCGTCTGCAGGGAGGTGGAGTGGCGGAGGGCGGAGGAGAACGAACTACACTGGCAGAGGGGGCCGTTGGCGGTTGTGGTTGAGCCTGCGTAGGGGAGAAAGGGCCCACGGGGTTTGAAGGAGGGGGAGTGTGGGGAGGGGGACGGAGCCCCCACCCACATCCCATACGATGGGGTGTGGGTGGGGGCTCCGCTCCCCTCCCCACACCCAAAAACATAGAAGCCACGGTGGTGGGGGGGTTCGAACCCCCCCACCATTATCATTTTTTTTATTCTCTGTTACTCCCAAAACAACGACTGCAAAACGCAGTCTCCTTGTATCACTCAGCATTTTTTTTATTAAGTGTTATTTATATTAATATATATATACACAACAAACTCTGATTTAATTTAATCTAAATTCACAGCTTATGATATTTTTAAAATATATACAGAATATATATATATTTAATGTGTATATTTATTACAATCACTTAATTTTTGTTTATCAGAAATAATAAAATCAGTTTATTTTTAAATACAGATAAAAATACATTCATCCAAAATACACATAATCAATATATATATATATATATATATATATATATATATATATATATATATTCTAATTTTTCTTCTAATATCTTATTAATTTTCTTATAAACAATAAGAAAAGATATATATATATATATATATATTTGTGTGTGTGTGTGTGTGTGTGTGTGTGTGTGTGTGTTTTAATCAATTTCCTATAAGGCGAGGAATTCATTTCTTTTATCAAAATATATTCATTGTATTTCTAATATGTTCCTTTTTAAAGAAAAGAAATAAATACAATTAAATAAATACTTCTATTACTTAACATCAACTAATTTTCTCTTTCATAAAAACAATATACAAATTATATATTTTGTCTCAAAAATGAAACAACTTCTCTATTTGATATTTCAAAGATAAACATACAAATGAAATAACTTTAAAACCTAATTTTCTTCCTTCAACTTTTTCTTGAATGATAAGCATTAAAACCAACCAATTTTAACTTTCTATTTCAAATGTAAATAGCTTACACACAAAATAAAAAATATATACTTTTACGACAAGAGAGAGAACAATGCTCTTCTCTTTGAAAACTAACAATGATACAAACTCCTAAATTGCCCATGCTCTCTCACAAGAGCTAACAAGAAAATAGGATATCAACTCCAAGAAACAATGGTGTTTTCTCCAACTTCACAAAGCTCCCAATATATCCTGCAATAACATAAAAAGGGGAAGGAAGCCACAACATCTTGCTCTCCTCCCTACCATAGACCCACTAGTGGGTCACCCCTGAGCTAGGGAGGTCATCCACACACTTGGGAACTCATTCCACATCACAACAAGGCATTCAACAACCAAACACAAATTTACTCCCATGGTTAACACAACACAAGAACTCATTCAAGATGAGTTCAATGGGATAGGGGAGTGGACAACACTCAACTCAAGAGTGCCACTCCTACAAATATCTCAAAACAAATACCTCTCAAGGCCTCAAGCCAACACTTTTAAACACAATTTCCACAAAGCTTCCATCTTGGCTCTCAAGCCATTTCACATAATGCATATAATCTCATATTGCCCTCAAGGCTACAACACCACAAAATCAAGGAAATGACCCCGAGGAGGTTCACTTCTCCCCCACCCCACACTTGTTGAGCATCTTCTCCCAATTGGGGGAGGCTCTTACAACACCCTCACAATTTTTCCCCACTACAAATAAAAACTCAAAAAAATCGAACTCACACATAGCATCACACAAGTAAATAAAAATACATAAGGGAAGGCCTTAGCCTTGAAACCAACCTTAAAAATCCCAATTTGGTAGATGGTTGATGTAGAGCTCTTCCAAACTCCTCCAAAATAAGCCACAAAACTCTCTCCAACTTTTTCCCCAAAGTAAATTCAAATCAATAAAATTTGCCAAAAATTCAACCCATACCCTTCTCCAAGTGGGATTAAAATAAGCTCTTCCCATGAGCTTTGAGGAATGGAGAGGTGACACATGTCACCTTGCTCAGTCCTCTCAACTACAAGGAAGAGCCATGGAATGGGTGGTGACACATGTCATTCACCCATCCCCAAGTCTCTCTCTCCCTTCCACTTGTCCTTTCTAAAACATGTGGGAGAGAAAAGTGGAGCTTAAGAGGGAATGGGTGCCACATGTGCCCCATTCCTTTCTTCCTAAGAGGGACCACACAACTCTAAGGCACCCTCACCAATTGTGAGAGAGACTTGGAGTAAAGTCCTCCACAATTGAGGGGTCTTGGAGACTTCCCTAACCCAGGGAAGAGGTAAGGATGAGGTTGAGTGTTTGACTCACTCATCCTCTCCCTCCCATGCCTCCAGTTTCGTCACTTTACTTCAGGATGAAGTTAAAGTGACCAAATGGAGGTTTATCTTGGGTTACCCAAGCCAAAAAGGTCCCTAGACCCAAGGGGTACAACCCAGGGTCAAGTTTAGCTCATTTTGAGCACCAAGGGTTAAGTTAAAGCACATAAAAAGAGGTCTCAAAATTTATAACTGAAACAAAAATGAATTTCAAAAGACAATATTCTTACAACATCAATTAGAATTCAAAATAAAAGAGGGCTAGACTTAGCCTGACTAACAACATGCAACACATTACAGAAACTCATCATGCACATGGTTGATCTTGGTTCCTCGTGGAACTAGATCGGCTTCACAAGGGAAAACAACATCGTGTGTGGGATGATCTCCAATTTCTGTGGCTTGTTAGAAATACCTACGCACTCAAATGAAAAGTAAATTCCACGTATATATAATAGCCGAAGCAAATTGAAACATACACTCGCATAAAATATCACAAGTTCATATAAGCATAAAGGAAGTCACATTACAATTAGATTCTAAATTCTGCATTTCAAACATTCATTCCCAAGATTGAATCACATAACAAATTTCTAACTAACATCACCCGATTAGTTTTCCCATAACATCATAGTATAAACCATATGTCTAACATCATCAGTAAAGCAATATCCTGGTCTAAACACATCGTAAGCATACTAAGCATAACAAATCCACATACAACATAAAGTCTAATAGTCCAAAAATTTGGGATCAACAGTCCCATAAGTCTAAATGTATCACCAACAATAAAATAAATAGTCAAATGTAAGGGAATGAAAAAGTAGGCCTGACACAACATTGCTGAAATACAAGTGGCCTTAAAACCTGTATTCTCTTTAATTTACCTATCAGTTGCTTGAGCAGTTTTATCATTTCAGGTACCACAATATTTAAGTAGTCATTGAGCAATATTATCAGTAAGAAGTAGAATGGGAGGAGCCAAACGTAAGTCTGAGCTAGCTTCACCAGATAAATTGTTGGCATTAGGGAATATTTCAGAGCTATTTCAAAGGGTAGGATGGGTGGAAATTATAAAGAAATTTGAGGGACATCATGCGCAGTTGTTCAAGGAATTTGCCAAGAAATTTGCAGACAGCCAGTCAATTCTGCGTGGGAAGAAATTCAAGGTGAGTCACCGAATTATCTCTAAATTATCTGGTATTGGAATGAATGTGTTAATTTATCAGAAACTACAAACATTTCCTATCATAAAATGATAGAGCTTTTTGCATGGGAAGGGGAACCTCACCCATTGCTAGTTATAAACACCCGGGGGCAAAACAAGGGATTCCACATAATGTCTATTGCAGAACCATAGCGAACAACAGTTGCATGGATTATTAAATACTTCACATGTGAAGGGCAATGCACCACTATAGTTGGTCCCCCCTTTCGACTGCTCATTCATCTGCGCCATGGCTTGGAAAACCCTGAATTAAGGGTTAACATTCCTGCCTTCCTCTATGATTCCCTTATTAGTATTGTTGTCATATTTTGCCTAGCCCCAAAATATTCCTGTCCCCCTCTTTCTATCCAAGAAATCCGATCAGAGAAAGCTTAAATAGAAAGGGGAAAGTCTTAAATCATACATTTACCCATGCTTTGCCTTGCCAAAAATCCCAAAAAAAATTCCTGGAGAATCCTTGCCAAAAACCCAGAAAAACCCAGAAATCTTTTGTCTCCAATTGTTTTCTATCGCAGAGATTTCTCAGTTTTATACTTAGCCATTTTTCATGTATATGATGATGACGTCATCCTTGTTTTGGGGTTTTCTGTCATTTGGTCGAATTGCATCTCAGATATAATTTTCCTTGTATTTTGGTCATGTACAATGTTACTGTACATCGGGTTCGTTGTAGGTTATGTTGTATGTATTTTTGTTTGTATATTGCATATACAAGGGCAAGATACAAAGGTCACATGCAAAGGGGCAGATACAAAGGAAATATACAAGGGCAAGATACAAAGGTTACATGCAAAGGGGCAGATACAAAGGAAATATACAAGGGCAAGATACAATGCAATGTACAAAGGCAAGATACAAGGCAAGGTACAAAGGTAAGGTACAAAGGCAAGATACAAAGGCGAGATACATACAATCTGGACGCGATGAAGAATCAAATGTGGCAGATAATCCGTTGGGGTCCGCAGTTGTATATCGCATGTGCAAGGTCCAAAAAGTGCAACATACAAGAAGGTAAGATACAAAGGCCGGACCCGATGTTAATTTCAAATTGCTTTATAAAAATGTTGGGGTCCGCCTTTGCATGTACATACAATTGTATGCATATACAATTGCATATACAAAAGTTAGATACCATAGGGATATGCAATGCAGACCTGACTGGGAAATTAAATTTGGCAAACTTCAATTTGGGGTCCGCAGTTGTATATTTGAAGTGCTTGTATATGCCAATATGCAAAAAGACAAAGATACAAGGTCGAACCTGTTTCGATGATCCAATATGGTTGATAATCCTTTGGGGTCCGCCAATTGTATGTACATGCGATTGTATCTCATATACAATTGCGATGTACAAAGACACATACAAAGGGTTTTCGGGGAGACAAGCCTTATCGGCGGCTCAGTTTGAGGTCTTTTCGATGGCCAATAAGGAGGATGCAAATGTTCAGCGATGGATCCCAGGTTTAGCTCGGCGACCAATAAAGTGTTGACACATGGCAAGGGTATACATGCAAAAGGTGATCAAAGGTAAAGGCCTGCTTTTCTATGTTGGCCATTGTATTGTATATACAATTGCATATACAAAAGTTAGATACAACAGGGAGATACAAAGACATATGCAAAGTGATTTGTATGCAAAATGCAAAAAGTGAAGAAATCGCATAAGTGCAAAAATCGAAGGATTTGAAGGACCCGATAGCATGATGACGTCATCCAGGCCTGTTCTTTGCCCAAGTTCTATATGATGCTGACATCATCATGATTTTCAAAGTGCATCCATTTTTGTATGTTTGTATGCATATAAGCGACAGTTTCCAGCGGCGGCAAAGACAAATTTGACGGCATGCCTTCAAAATTTGTAGTTTCAAACAAGGAATTCAGGGGTTGATTGTATCAAATGCAGGGCCCGATCATTCAACAAATTCAAAGTGATCAGATGTTGGATTTAGAGGACTCAGGAATCTATAGTGTCGTAAAACTTTGTTTGAGGGTTTGCATCCTACTTGTGTGCAATGCAAATCTTATTCATCACCTACCCTTTCCAGATATTTGTAGCATTCATTGATGTAAATCAAACAACTCAGCTTTTCGCATTGATGACCAGAAATATCTCTCATCTACTCTGTTCTTGTTTTCCATGCCATAACTTCTTGCAGGTGGACGTCCCTTCTGGCGATGATATTTTCTGACAGAGCCCATGGGGAGATTTGATTGTAACTGACTTAGGTCAAACACAAAATGCTATATATGCATAAACATGATATGTAAAATGGGGTTGGAAGATTTAGTAATCTATGCTTCTGATTCCAAACAGAGCATTCCTCTACTATAACCTTGCCTTCTGATTAAATACACGCTGGTTATTTTACCTCTTCATGCTATTTTAACTCTGTGTGATCTAAGAATGATTTATTTGTGAATGTTTAATTCCTTCTAATCATCTCTTGCTCTTTGTCTCTGTTAAAATCAGGTTGATCTATGTATGTTTATTGGTTGTATCTAGTCATTTTGTGCATTTTTCAGTTCTGTGAGGGTTCTTTTATTCAATCTGGTGCATCACCCTTATTTTCAAGTTTTCCAGTTTTATCTTTCATCTTTTAAAAAGGCTTTCCTTCTCCCTTTTCCTCTGCCAGTTCAGTAGATTTTAGGTGATAACCAGTTAGGAAGTCAGCCTTCTCTGGAGGTTCTTTCCAACACAGGTGACCCACAGACCTAGAAAGATCCCATGTTTCTCCAGATTGCCAAGTTTTACAACTCAGCAAGGGTGCAAATCTGAGAGACAACAAGTATAATAGAGTGGTTCAAGATAGGGTTTGGGCCTTTGAAACATCATGGTCTTGTTCATTTAATTTGTAAATATCATTTCCATAAGAAAAGAAAACCAGATGCAAAATGGCAAAAGTTTCTGTAGAAATTTTGGAACCCTAAACCCTCAAAAGACAATTTGAGGAAGGTGAATCATCTGGTGTGGCACCCAAAATATGAGAAAACTCTCCCCTGTGCCTCAAGATGATAGACAAGCTCCTAGTGGTGAGGCACCAAAAAATCTAGTAAACCTCTCAGACCCTGAAGGAAGGCCTAAACCACACAATGTACCTGAGACCCCAGAAAAATGAGAAAATATGGATTTAGTAGATTCAGAGGAGGAATATATTCGGCCCTGTAAAAAGGAGAAGAGGTCCAAAATGAAATTGCAAAAACCTCCTCCTCCAAGAAGGAGAAAACGGCTAGCCACTGAATCTAGTTGTGTCGTAGCCTGTGAATTGCCCCCTATTCCCATGAAAAAGAGACAAGAAAGGCAGCCTTGTGAAAAACTAACCCAGCCAGATGAGAATGTATCTTAGCCATGTGTGAATATAACCCTGGAAAGCAGTAACCCCCTGAATCTGATCAAGGAATTGACCCATCTAAGGAAGAACAAAAAGAAATAGGAGAGAAAGGACAAGAGGGAACAAGTGAACAAATACCCAATTATGTCCTAACTGAAGAAGAAGAGGGTCATGAATATGAGGTTGTAGAAATAATTCCTCCTTCACAAAAGCCAGTAGACATTTAGGGAATTGATACAGTGCCTGAGGTGAGACATTTGTCTCCTTTAAATAATGCTGATGACATAGAACAAGGTCCATTAGAAGCAATTAATGAAGGACATGTGTCCTGTAGTGAAGTAGAAATTTTTATTTCCCCCCTTTCTACAGATGCAAAGGATACAAAAATGAGTATATGACACCTGAAACAAAGGAATTAAAAGCAAAATTTATGTAGTTGAAAAATAAAATACAACCGAATGAGGAACAGTTAAACAGACAACAATAGGAGTTAGAGAAACAAACCAAGCTTCTAGAACAAAGGGATCAAACCATTAGAGAATTGCAGTCCCAATTGCAACAAATTGAAGGAAAAGATAAACAGTATTTGGCTAGTCTATCTGAAAAGGATAGACAAATTCAGAATTTAACCTTCAATTTGGAGTAGTGTCTAAAAATATTTTTGCAGAGAAGCAAGAAAAACAAAAATTGGAGCTAAATAAAGCTATGAGTAGAACTATTGAATTGGAACAGGATTTACAGGAAGTCAATGTTAAGTCAACTATGGAGTCAAAGGAGGTTCAAACTGAGCCAACTAAGATGGAATGGTTTCAAGTCCACATTCCTCCCATGTTGACCAAGTGGATGGAGCAATGCTATTTGCTAAGACAATCTGGGGCTGAAAATGCTAGACTTAAGAAGGAAATTGTATTGTTAAAGGAATCTTATGATAGATTGTATCAGGCTAAAACAGATGCATGTAAAATTGGAGAACTATTACTGGCCTATAGGAAACCATCCAGATTGTATTCCATATTCCTTAATGATCAGTTATTGAGATGGAAGCTCTTGAGAATCTCTTGTAACTTGCCACATGACCCAGATGATCAACAGTTCTTAGAAGCATTTAAAGAAGCATCTCCTGTGCAGAAAAATTTGTTATGTGAGTTTTTCATTCATAATCTATTTCTTGAAAAGCATAATGATTTCTTCATCAATCTGCTTGTGGGGGAAGTGCAATTAAGGGCATTTATGTTAAACATGCAAAATCATATTCAATGGCAGGATAGAACTAGGGAATATATCCATGCAAGAGGACTGTGGGATTACAAATGAGATACCCTAATCATAAGCCTTTGCTTTTAAAGCCCAGTTTCAAAGAGTTAAGAGCTATGAGCATATGAAAGAGAAATACAATGAAAGTATTAGGATCTATTTTGAAGACTTCAAAGTTAACGGACCACCATTGATTGACAGAGCTTGGAATGCCTGCGAAGAAAGATATACCCCTCTGCCTATGTATTTGAAAAGGAGGGAAATGATTTCTCCTACCAACCTTAGATGGTCATACAAAAGAGCTAAGGCATTTATAGAGATTATACAGCAGCTTAAAACTAAGTGGATAGGGATGCGTTACAGGCCTCCACTACTTTTGCAACTACCGCTGCAGTCTTAATGGTTATGGAACAAGATCCTAGAGACTTATATACCTGGTAGATGAGAATCAAACTGAACAAAGGCTTTCTGAAATACCCTAAACATATTGATGAGGAGGTAGAAGAAATGTATGACCTCAGTTCAAAGTTTGATAAGTTAAATAGGAAAATAGGGATTCATCAGAGAGCAGATGGACCTACTCAAGGTTAGGAAGGGGAGGATGATGAGGTATAAACAACCTCATTCCTTTGATAAAACAAATAACCTTTTTTGCATTGCCCAATCACCCTAGCCTTGCCAATTTGTTTGTTTTTATAAGCAATATTTATGTATTTTTAATAAAATGTTGTACAAATCTTTATTTCCTAAATTGATTGAAATTAGCCCTTAAATGTTGATATAATGGTATGTAGAGTTGAATAATTGTGCAGGGTTAATGCATAGCCTACGAAAGGAGTGGACTTCATGTAGCTGAGGTCAAGTGCGCCGGAAGTTGAGGGCGCCAGAAATTTTAGGCATGCATTGATTAAAGACTCTTTTTAATTATGTTTATTTCTGTTGGTTAACCAAGACATTATGGCTCCACTCAAAGCCTTTTATATGTTTTAAAGACATCAGTAGTTAAAAAATCTATTTTTTTGTTATAAGACTTTTTCAAATGGCATTTTACTGCCATCTGAAATATAGGAGTTTGTAATAGTTCAGTTTTAAGTTGGTTGCTCAAAACATATATATATATCATACTATGTGATGGATGAAAATCATTTTTTTTTGGAAGATAATCAAAAAGCTATGTTCTCTAATTTTCCATGAATGCAAATAGTGTTGTTCTGAGTATTTTCTTTTGAGTTATGAAGATATGAATGGAGTTACCATGTTGATGTGGAAATGATTGAATGTAATATGAATTAGAGACGAATTTCTCCCAAGAGCTGGCCACTCACGGGATTGTAGAGTAGATAAGTATTTCTGTTTCTGTGGATGTTTCATTTCAACTAGATTTATTTTATGTTTAGTTTTATGTTGTAAACCTGTAGGGTGTGTTGTTTAAGATGTTAGTTCTTAGAGCTCTATTTGCTTAAATATTTTTGAAGCATCTGCTTTAGTTTAACTGTTGTGTATTGATAGTTGAAAGTTAGAATGTGTGTGCAGTATAGAATTTGTCACCGTTCAAGATTAGAGTAAAGTTGCATGTATGAATTTCTAGTATAGAGTTTATATGCTTTGTAGTATAGAGTTTATATGCTTTCTAGTATATAATTTATATGCTTTTTAGTATAGAGTTCAAATGCTTTCTAGAGTAGAATATAAATGCTTTTTAGTTTAATATGATGTTTAAGTCTTTTAAAGAAACTAGAAAATTGTTTCTAAATGAGACATCCAAACAATACTCCCTATTGCATACAGCCTCGGACACTACCCCGGTTTCAACTAAAGTGTTAGGACCTCACGACTACTTGTCACAAATCCCAACTTAAAAACATATGAATCAAAATTCTAGCACCACATTATGGGAGACTTTTTGAAACCATACAAAGATTTATCCAATCTACAAACCAATAAGCCCTTATGTTTTTCCACATAGTGCTTGTACTGTGTCTTGTAGATTTCTTCCTCCAAATCACAATGCAAGTATGTTGTCTCCACATTCATCTGCTCAATCTCAAGATCAAAATTTGTTGAAATAGATAATAAGAATTGAATGGATGTCAGCTTAGCAACTAAAGAAAAATCTAACCATAATCAATTATCTCAACCTAGGAATATCCTTTTGCAACCAGTCTAGCCTTGTACTTCTTAACACTATCATCTGAAATAAATTTCTTCTTGAAGACCCACTTGCAACCAATAGGCTTCCTCCCCTTTAGCAACTGAACCAAGCCCCAAGTGTCATTCTTCTTCAAAATAGCCATTTCCTCGTCCATGGCTAACTTCCTAGACATTATCATCCATCTTCATTGCCTTAGTCACAGTTCAAGGCTCATTAGTGTTAGTAATCAAAGGAAAATACATCTAAAATCAGGTGAGTTATACCTCTTTAGTGTCCTCCTTCGCTACTCCTCAAAAGCTAAGGTGGAGGATCTTCCTCTTCTAAACTTTATGAGCTCTCTATATTATTTTCATCATCAAATCCATCCCAAACCTTTGGTTCAAACTTAGGAGTAGTTATCTTGGTCTTTAGCTATAACTACACTTTAAACTTCCAAATCCCATCTAGTTGCTCGAGTAAAGGAGAAAATTTGATCTCTTTGAGGATCACATTATAACTATACAATGCCTTCCCAGTCATAGGATCCCAAAGCTTGTACCCTTTCACACTATTGCCATAGTCGATAAAGATACACTTCATTGCCTTATAATCTAACTTTGACTACTTCTCCTTAGGCACGTGAGCATATGCCTCACAACCAAGAACTTGAAGATGTCAAAGTGAGGGCTTTTTGCCTTTCCAAACCTCCATAGGGGCTTTATCCACAAGTGTTGATGTAGGAAACCTATTAATCAGGTAACATGCAATGCTAATTGTCTCTACCTAAAATTTCTATTCCAAATTGGTCTCATTGAGCATACTCCTAGCCCTCTCCATCAATTTCCTATTCATCGTCTCTACAAATCTATTTTGTTGACGGGTGTATCAAATTGTCTTATGTCGTGCAATATCATTCTCTTTGTAAAATTTGCCAAACTCAACTGTATAATATTCTCCACCATTATTTGTTCTCAACACCATGATCTTTATGCTTGTCTGGTTTTCCAAAAGAGCCTTAAACTCCTTGAACCAACTAAAGACCTCAAATTTATACCTAAGAAAATAGACCCGTCATTGTGGATAAATCATCAATAAAAAAATATGATACAAGGATTTTTCCAATGAAGGCACCTTATAAGACCAAACACATCACTATGAATACTTAAGACCCAAAATCAAATGAAACTTATACGAGCTCAAATTAAACTAAACATTATTCTATTTACCATAAATATAATGTTTGTAAAAGTCAAAGTCAAGAGAATAATCAACCAACCCCTCTACAAGATTTCTATTTTTAAGGTCCTAAGACCCTTCTCACCTATGTCACCCACGCACTCATGCCACAATATAGTCTTCTCTAGTAGTAGCTTGCTTTCTGAGGCAAGAATATGTTTAGGAACCTACACCACATTTCTAGGCGCTACAAGTCCTCTTGTTGGAAGTGCTTTTACTACAAGTCTTGGTGTTGCCAGCCCCTTTGTCGCAAGTATCGATCCTATAGGTGTTGATGTTGCAGGTACCAAAGTTACAACCTCAAATGCTACAATTCCCTTTGTTGCATGTATTACTAAATTGTTACATTGAATGTAGGTGTTAGTATCAAGGTGAAAAAGAGTTCCAACCTAAACTCCCTTAGCCAACACCATAGCTCCACAATTTTTTTCTTACAGCCACCACTGTTGAATACTACCTACATACTCGCATAATTCATCTTGCTAACAGATAACATATTTTGTGCCAAACCTTGGATATGCAGAACTCCTGAAATACCTTTAATCTTCCCATTAGAGATTTTGATCTTGACTTGACCATGCCCAACAATACATAAAAAAGAGTTATCATCAAGGTAGACCTTTCCACCATCAAACTTGTCATAGTCAGAAAACCACTCCCTATGGGGAGTCATGTGGAAAGAGGCACCCGAGTTGATCATCCATACATCCTCACATGCATGTGTGGCAAGGGATGCAAAAAATGCATCTAATTCATCCAAAGAAGCTCTAGAATTTGAATCATCATCCAACTTATTCAATTATTTCTTCGTCTCCTTGTAGTCCTTCTTGATGTGGCATTTCTTGCCACAATTCCAATATTAAATACCTTGGATTTACCAAAGACTTAGATCTCTCTTGAGACTTAGATATTATATTATCCTTCTTGTCTTTTTCCTTTGATTGTCCATGAACAATCAATGCTTCCTTAGTGGATTTGAAAGCCTTCCACCTCATCTCCTTCTAGAGAAGAGAAGCCACTACCTCATCAAGCAAAAAATTTGAAGTAATACTTCCAATGGCCATCACCAAATTATCTCATGAGTCTAGCAAAAAACATAATAGGACCATGGATAGATCTTCTTTCTTCCATATTCACATTGATAGATTGTAACTGACTTATAAAGGTGTTAAATGCATTCAGGTGCTCAACAATTGAGTCCCCATCACCTATACTCAAAGTATACAACTTCTTTCATAGAAAAGGCTTGTTGACTAGGGATTTATCCTAGTACAATTTTCCTAAATTTTTTCGTAAGGTTTTATCAATGGGTTCTTACACAACAAGAGCACTAAATCTGCCAAACAAAGTTGAATCAGGCTTTTAGATTTCCAATCTAACACATACCAATCTTCATCCTTCATACCTGCATGTTTAATTTTGGAGATTGCTAACCATAGACCTTTGTCTATCAGTAGATCCTCCATCTTGAGCTTTCATAGATTAAAGTTTGCGCCATTAATCGGTTCCATCTCCAGTTGTGATGTACTTGTCATTTCCCCTAAAAACAGAGATATTCTATGCATGGCTCCCACTCAGACCAAAGATTAGTCTTAAAAAAAATCCTACCACCTAGGAAACAAAGTTAATCAATCTCCGATACAAAATGAAAGGGAGTTGATAGCAAAAACATTTTCTACACTAGTCAATGAGGAGAGAAATGCATGCAAAATATGATCTAGAAAATTCAAAAGAAAAACATACACAAAAGATTATATCACAATGACAGAGTGTTTATCATGCAAAAACCCTTTTAGGAAAAAACTCAACCCCCAATCTCGAACTCACAAAACCAATCTGGTTAGAATACATCAACAAGCTCAAGGTTTCACAAGAGAACAACCAATACAAGTTTTGAGAAATTTTGACAGCATAACCCCGTGCAAAATCACATCATACTACATATTCATCCTAGGCACCAATAAATAGAATATACAAATCTAGAAACCACATATGGCAAACTATAAACTATGGGATAATACCACTCCCAAAAATGGCACCCAAATCCCCATGAGGAATTTCAATGCCCAACTCCCATGATGAGTCAACATGCTAGTAATAGAATATTCTCTTATATTGTCATAACTTATCATAACCAACTCACCAAGTTGGTCAAAAGTCAAGTCTACTATATAACTCCCTATATTCATGTTCTTACATGTGTCATAGAATATGTCATAAGTAACCCCAACATCTTACAATGTCATAATGACATTAGATGCTTCTACAACTTCTTGCACACATTACAAAGTATTGGACATGTAGCCAAAAGTGTCACCTCAAAATGGGACACCCTCTTTCCCATATGAGGACGTAATAATAAATAAATACAATAAATAATTAAATTCTTTTGATTTATTCTCATCTCAATAGGAATGTGATGTAATTCTTTTCTATATTATTGAACACCTCTACAATCAATTTCATTTCATATTTGTTCATTCTAAAGTCCCTTTGAAAGAAGTATCTCTCTTCTTCAATATGATATTAGTACGAGGTTCTTAAATCCCAATTAGTGAGAGTGTAAAGCACACCAATCTAAATTGAGAGATAAATGATGATAAGAACCATATATGTAAATAGAGGTTAGTTTGAGTACCCTTCCTATAAATATGTCCACACAACAAGCCATCAATATTCTTAAATCCCAATTAGTGAGAGTGTAAAGCACACCAATCTAAATTGAGAGATAAATGATGATAAGAACCATATATGTAAGTAGAGGTCAGTTTGAGTACCCTTCCTATAAATATGTCTACACAACAAGCCATCAATATTCTTAAATCCCAATTAGTGAGAGTGTAAAGCACACCAATCTAAATTGAGAGATAAATGATGATAAGAACCATATATGTAAGTAGAGGTCAGTTTGAGTACCCTTCCTATAAATGTCCACACAACAAGCCATCAATATTCTTAAATCCGAATTAGTGAGAGTGTAAAACACACCAATCTAAATTGAGAGATAAATGATGATAAGAACCATATATGTAAATAGAGGTCAGTTTGAGTACCCTTCCTATAAGTATGTCTACACAACAAGCCATCAATATTCTTAAATCCCAATTAGTGATAGTGTAAAGCACGCCAATCTAAATTGAGAGATAAATGATGATAAGTACCATATATGTAAGTAGAGGTCAGTTTGAGTACCCTTCCTATAAATGTCCACACAACAAGCCATCAATATTCTTAAATCCCAATTAGTGAGAGTGTAAAGCACACCAATCTAAATTGAGAGATAAATGATGATAAGAACCATATATGTAAGTAGAGGTCAGTTTGAGTACCCTTCCTATAAATGTCCACACAACAAGCCATCAATATTCTTAAATCCCAATTAGTGAGAGTGTAAAGCACACCAATCTAAATTGAGAGATAAATGATAATAAGAACCATATATGTAAATAGAGGTCAGTTTGAGTACCCTCCCTATAAATCTGTCCACACAAGAAGCCATCAATATTTCTTGATATAAGAACATCAAAGCAACAACATTGCTGAACCATTGCCTTTCATGAATTTTATGAGAAACAATACTTCCAAGATGTGAAAGAAACTCCTCTGAAATTTCCCTTATGTATGGCAATTTAACATTTCTACCATCTACATATCTTTTTGGGATTACCAATTATGAAAGGCCTTTTTTTTCCTAATAATGGGGATTCCTCTATTCCTGTGTAGACAAGGTGGAAGAAGAAACACATGTATAAGTAGAGATAGGTAGTAATGATTATCACCAAACAAGAAAGAGAGCTCACCGCCATATATTATATTTGCTACCCGGAAGGAGAAGAAATGAGAGGATCATTCATTTGGAACAACAGTTTATACTTCAAAGAATTTTCATGAATTCTTCTAAAGATTAAAGATATCCAAAAAGATGTAGAGATCTGTCAGAACGCTCTGAAGCCTTCCCAGCCTGCTTGGAATGTGCAGGCTGAACGTTCATCGAGAGACGTGTTGCAAGCAACAGCCTCAGTATTCGCGCTCTGGCCTCAGAGCCTTATTTCCTTTTTCAGATTTTTGTGCTTGTCTGAATTTGATACGGAAACCAAGTTGTACAACCTTTAAAACAGATCCTGTTCAAGCAAGGTCGAATTTCAATATTACGTCCTCTCTGAATATAAATGCTTTGTACTATGTTCCGCTTTAAATGTGGGATATTATTCTTTTAACGGCCTCTTTGAGTATACACCTAGGACACTTGTTGGCACAGCAGCCTCGCTTTGCCATTTTGAACATTCTTAACAAATAAATCAGATATGTGGAAGCACGGAAACACTTAGACTCTATTCGATATTTTGCTTCAGGGCAGGACAGGGTGTTGTTCTACGGCTGGGTTTCAGCTGCAACAACAATTGCTGAAAGTTTTGGCTTTTCAATTTTTACGCCTGAATTTTTATATTTTTTAAGATAAATATTCTATAACGTAGTATTGGGTGTGAATAATTATTTAATTTTAAAATTCAGGTTTAAAGGATATTTATTTCGTTAAATTTGTGGTCCAACTTTCAAACCTTGACATTTAATAAGATCTGGTATACTCTTTATGATACATTCAACTTCACAAAAAAATTACAATATACAAATGAATATTACTTACAAGCTATCATCAACATAAATTAAATACATACATAACTAAAGAAACCATAAAAAATGTATAAAAATATAAATAAAATTTCATAAATAAAATTCCCTTTATTATGATCTTTTTATAAATTATAACTTTCAAACCAAAATACTTATGTTTATAAATGAATACCCACAAATGAGTATTTAGTGATACTTCATTGGCTAGGTTAAATTTGGTCTTGCTTTAAATTAAGAGGTCACAAAATCTACAAATTTAGTCTCCAAACAATTAAGAACTCCAAAGATTAAATATGATTTGATGTGAAGTAATAAAGAACTTTAAAATTCAAAATTATTACTTATAATAACATTGTTATAACTATATGGGATAAGGGGCTTTTTACAAATGAAAACAAGTTTGGATGAAATACGACAATGATATTAATGCCATCAACCAAAATAATGGATGTACACCTATGACATTTGTTGGTACTTTGAACATCTATTCAATATTTTGCTTTGTGGCAATACAGGGTGTTGTTTTATGGCTAGGTTTCAGCTCAACAACAATTGCTAAAAGTTTTGACTTTCTCCTTTCTTTAAATGCATTTCAACTGAAGGAGCGTGAATTTTTGATTTTTTTTTTAAGGATAAATATTCTATAATATGGTATTGGGTGGACGAAATATTATTTTATTTTAAAATTAAGGTTTAAAGGGTATTTATTTCGTTAAATTTGTGGTCCGACTTTCAAACCTTGACATTTAATAAGATCTGGTATACTCTTTATGATCCATTCAACTTCACAAAAAAATTACAATATACAAATGAATATTACTTATAAGCTATCATCAACATAAATTAAATACATACATAACTAAAGAAACCATAAAAGATGTATAAAAATATAAATAAAATTTCATAAATAAAATTCCCTTTATTATGATCTTTTTTTAAAATTATAACTTTCAAATCAAAATACTTGTGTTTATAAATGAAAACCCTCAAATGAGTATTTAGTGATACTTCATTGGCTAGGTTAAATTTGAACTTGCTTCAAACTAAGAGATCGCAAAATCTACAAATTTACTCTCCAAAAACTAAGAACTCCAAAGTTTAAATATGATTTGATGTGAAGTAGTAAACAATTTCAAAATTCAAAATAATTACTTATGATAACGTTGTTAAAACTCTATGGGGGAAGGGGGTTTTTCCAAATGAAAACTAGTTTGGATTCAAAATATGACAATGATATTAATGCCATCAACCAAAATAATGGATGTACAGACAATTAGGTATTTTGTTCTAGAGTAACATGGTAAAGATACTGGTATTGGGAGATGGATGACAGGAGTGAGTGCAGGCGTTGACTCTGCATGGTCGCTTAGGGCTCCACCCTAGTGAGCCTGTTGTGGCTACATGTCCTTTTTCTGTTTGGATTTGGTGTTGTTGGCTTCGGTTTGGGGTGTTTGGCCAGTTTGGAGGGTTGGTGCTTCTGCGTGGGGTTGTTGAGGGGTATTTTTTGTTGTTCGAGGGTGCTGGGAGTTTTTGTTCGTGGGATCTGGCATGGGTTTTTTCTCTTAGGATTTTTCTCTCTTGGTTTGAAGGTGGGTGGAATTCGTTGGAGATTAGCTGTGTTTGGGGTAAAGTTTGTCTGTTTTCATGGGGTCTAGTTTGATGCGAGAGCGGTTAGCTCTTGGGAGAGGCTGAAGTGAGTTCATGTGGGGTTTTTTGGGGGATTTCTTCTGCTGATAAGGGTTTATGGGTTTTAGTGTCTCTTGCATGATGGAGACATGTGCTTCTCCTCGAGGGGCGAACTCTAGGGTTGGAGACCTCTCAGAGCCTTCTTCTTCTTTGCATGCGAAGGCCATGGAGCATCTAGGGAAAACCTTGTTTGGGGAGGGGTCCTTTTCCTCGAAGGGTTTTCCCAGAATAAAGAAAGTGAATGGTTGTTTAGAGAGATGCCAAGATCGGTCTATTTTGAGGATTCAGTCGGAATCGGTCTCAGAGGATATTTCATATTGGAGCAATCATGCTCATATCTGTAAATTCACGGGCCTTGGAATCTCTCTGTTAGTTCTAGAATCTTGGACGCGTCAAGTTTGGAACTCGGAAGGAGATATGGAGATATTAATGGCGGCTAACAATTATTTTATGGTTGTTTTCTCGTGCATGGCGAATAGGAACAAGGATTTTGAAGGTGGCCCTTATTTCTATAATCAAGTTGGGCTTTTCATCAAACCCTAGCATGTGGGGTTCAACTCCACTAAGGAGCTTCCCTCGAGGGTCCTTGTTTGGGTTCACCTTCCAAGGCTTCTGCTTGAGTTATGGAGGAGTGATATTCTTCATTTGATTGCTCTTCTACTTGGCACACTGGTTGGTTTTGCTTCGCAAACTCAAGATAGGAAGGTAATCACTTATGCCTGAATTTGTGTTGAGATTGATTTAAATAACCCTTTGCCAAATTCTATGGAAATATGTCTTAGATCCTCTTCTTGGATTCAACAGCTTGACTATGAGACATTGTCATTCTAATTTTGAATCTGTCATGAGTATGGGCATTTGCAAAGGAGATGTCCTTGAACTAATTTGGTGAATACTTCAGCTAATGCTCCTCCCAACTCTTCTCCTAAGAAGGATAAAGGGAAAGCCCCTCTGGCTGAAGGGGCTGCAGATAAAGAGGGTTTTATTACTGTTAAGTCTCGCAACAGGGGGAGAGGTCAGAAGAGAACCCTGAAGGACAGGCAAAATGATGCGAATGTTATTTGGTTTGATGTTTTGGATGACTTGGTACAGGAAGAGGGACTTCCTGTTGAGATGCCCCCTGGTGATAAGTCATTGGATGTGGCCTTGCTAGAGGACAGAGAGAATGATAATATGATTGTCTTTGGAGGACCAACAAGATGGGCAGATGGATACAGATTTACCTCCTCAGATTCCAGAGGTGTCAGAACCGAAGGGAACTTTGATCTTGAGGGATGGTGAAGTTTTGGTAGCACCGATCTTACCTCCAGTGAAAGAGGCTTCGGAGGTGAGGAAAATCAGAGGGGCCTCTTCTCTCCTGGGCTTGTAAGCACAAAAATACGCACAGCCTCCACGAGGACCCCTATGATGATTCAAATCCTTGTCATGTACATGTAAGCGTGAAATAATGTCCTTTAAGTAGCGAGCCTCTTGATGACGTG